>MARA01000006.1:0-1200000 GCA_001792895.1 Lentinus brumalis | reverse complement strand
TGATCTCACCGCGCACAGCAATGAGCTGACCACACCTTCGCGCATCCTTAACAGGACATCTCTTCCGGCGACTATAGGAAGGGCACAGGCGGGGGTGAGAAGCACTCACTCCGGGGCTTACTGAAATTGCATGCACTTCTCGAGCGAAGCTAACAGAAAGATGTGAGTGCTTCCCCCGATGATTGAAGCACCTGACACGTAGGACTCACAGTTACGACATACGCGCACATATGGTACCTGAACCTTTGAAAGCCTGGGCTATTGTGGCAACCGAGTTGCGAAAGACGCGTTGTCGCAGAAAGAGCAAATGAGAGTGGGGGACAACGAGGAGTGATACACACGCGTCTGGAACGTAACGTTCCAGTTGCGTTCAGCGTACGTGCAATCGGTATGGCGAGGAAACCTACTTGTAGCTCGACAACTTTTCGACCTAGACGCAGTCGCCATCATCCCCGCAATACAGAAGACACCGACCAGTCCTTAATGAAGGACCTTGTCAGCAAAGGAACGCCCACGAACTGAGCAACATACTCGCCTATCGTACATAGAGCGGCGGCAGACTGGTGACGTCTTCGATCGCTTGCTGGGATCATGGAACTCAGACGCACTAATCTCAGTAATTGATACGGTCAGAGCCAAGTCAGCGAACATAGGCGCACTCGATGAATGTCGGAAAACGATCAGATAGCAGGTCATGTCTATGCTCGACAACCGTAAGCTTAACCCTCGTCGATATTCCTGAGGCTGACCCTGGCTGACCCAACTGACAATCCTCGAACACCGCAAGCTTCCTGATTCCTGAGACGAACTCACGGAGAGTCTAGGTGGGTTGCTCGACGAGTATGAAGTCCCTAAAACGCTGGGGAGAGACATGAGGCTCGCCTGAACGATAGGTGCTCGGCTCGGAGGCCAAGGGACGTAAGGAGGGCGCCGCAGTATCATTCCTAGCGCTACATCGCTGATTAGAACATTCCCAAACCACAACAGTAGTGCGACAAGGGCGGGAAGTCTGGTCGCAGTACGCTAGTGGCGTGCACGTATACCGGATCTAAGGTGCGGGATTGGCAAACAGGCCTCGAGGATGAAGAGTGGACAGAGGGCGCACCATGTATTCCAGCCAAGCTGGGAACGTCTCAGTGCGACTCCCCCTTCGTCAACATGTTCTCCGCGATAACGTAGGTGGTGAATGCGACTAGCGCAACGCCAAACCCAGGAAACGCACGTGCAAACATGGCACGGCGGGCGAAGACTGGGTGCTTGCGCCAGGCCTCGCGTTTCGCCCAGGGGTCGCGGAAGAGCCGGGGGTCTTGCTGTGAAGACATCTGGAGACAATGAGATGAGAGGTGAGCAAGACAGACTACTCGAGGTACAAACGAGTTGATTGTTCGACGCAGGCAGCGGCGAGGAGGAGACACTGACAACGTTCGTCCGACGCCCTTTGCCGCCCGCAGTGCAGCCCACGCTAGGCGCCGAGGCACGGGATGATGCATGTTCAGGGCAGGTTCGGTGATACTTCAACAGATCGGAGCTGGCACTCTTCCCCAGCTTGCTTTTCTTGTCTCACGTCCATTCCTTCTTGCCCTCTTACCACCATCTGTCTGTCTCTACGGTCCTCGCTCCCCTCCCCGCTATGTCTGGCGATGTCTCCATGTTCTCTGACGACGATGCGCCTCTTAGCGTCAAACCCACCACCACCAACGGCGCGCACAACGGACACGTTGCTCAGAATGGGAACGGACGGGTCAAAGATGACTCCTCTATGAGTGAGGACGACGACATTCCATTAGTGAGTAATTCGCAACTGCTGTGGCGGATGGACCTGACCATCCCGAGTACAGTCCCAAACCACTCGTACCAAGTCCGAGCCAGCGACCCCGGACACCCGGACACTCAAACGGAAGAAGCCCATAGCCGTCGAGTCGTCCAGCGAGGATGACAAGCCTCTTGCCTCGTCGCCTGCGAAGCTCAAGACGGCGGCAGTGCCTATGCCAGGCGCGGTCGAGGCGACCACAACTAAGGCAACCAGCGCAAATGGCAAGCGTGCCTCGCGGAGCAGCAAGGCCATAATCGAGTCGGAAGACGACGACGACGACGACGACGACGCGCCGTTGGGCAAACCCAAGCGCGCGGCTAACGGCAAGGGCAAGGCTGCAGCCACCAAGGGTAAGGCCGCGGCGGCGAAGGGGAAGGGTCGACCACCCAAGAAGAAGGCGAAGCAGGAGGAGGAGTCTGAGCCGGACATCGAGTCTGAGGACGGGACACCACCACCCAAGAAGGCACCACCCAGGAAGGCGCCACCCAAGAAGGCGCCGGCGAAGGGCAAGCGGAAGGTGAAGGACGAGAGCGACGCAGACGACGAGAGTTTCTCGGACGACGACAAACCTCTGCAGAAGAAGCGCGCCCCAGCCAAGAAGGCGCCTGCATCCAAGAAGGTGAAGGCGGAGGTGTCCGACGACGTCAAGCCGAAGAAGAGGGGTGTGAAGAAAGAGGAGGATGCGGAGGCAACACCTAAGAAGGGAAAGGCGAAGAAGGAGGAAGAGGCGGAGGACACCTACAGGTGGTGGGAGGAGCAGAACGCCAACCGTGACGGGTCCGTCAAGTGGGAGACTTTGGATCACAATGGCGTGTACTTTCCGCCACCGTACCAACCTCTCCCCCAACATGTCAAGATGAAGTACAATGGTACGTGATGCGTTACATCGGAAAATCTCCCTATCAATACCGTTTCTGCAGGCCAGGTTGTGGAACTCCCTCCGGAGTCCGAGGAGGTTGCAGGATTCTACGCCGCGCTGCTCGAGACCGACCATGCGAAGGATGCCACGTTCAACAAGAACTTCTTTGACGATTTCCTCAAGATCTTGAAAAAGTATCCCCCTGTACGTCCCTCTCGCCATGTCATCACTTCCTGCACCTCCCTCATGGTCACCGCAGAAGAACGGCATTAAGATCGCGAAGTTGGAGCTATGCGACTTCAGACCAATGTTCGAGTACTTTGAGGCGGAGAAGGAGAAGAAGAAACAGATGACTCAGGCCGAGAAGAAAGCTGCCAAGGCTGAGAAGGATGCGGCAGAGGCGCCGTATACACACTGTTTCCTCGATGGTCGCAAAGAGAAGGTTGGCAACTTCCGCGTCGAGCCTCCTGGTCTGTTCCGTGGACGTGGTGACCACCCAAGGAAGGGCGCCCTCAAGGTTATAACCTTTTATCTGAGCTATCACTGATGGCTAACGTGGCGTCGTAGCTCCGTGTGCGTCCTGAAGACATCACCATCAACATCGGCAAGGACGCGAAGGTCCCAAAACCGAACGTGCCGGGCAAGTGGAAAGAGGTTGTACACGACAACACAGTCACCTGGTTAGCGAACTGGGTCGAGAACGTCAACGGCAACTACAAGTACGTCTTCCTTGCCGCAGGCAGCTCCATCAAGGGTCAGAGCGACTGGCAGAAGTTCGAGAAGGCCCGCGAGCTCAAGGTCAGCAGCATTCTTGTTCTTGGGGACATTATCGCCTTATGTATCCTTCTGTGTAGAACCACGTCGACAGGATACGCCTCGACTATCAGGAGGCGCTGAAGAGCAAGAACATGGGTGAACGTCAGCGTGCGACAGCCATGTACTTCATCGACAAGCTCGCGCTTCGAGCAGGCAACGAGAAGGGTGAAGACGAGGCGGACACAGTGGGCTGCTGTTCCTTACGTTGCGAACATGTCACATTGGAGCCCCCCGACAAGCTCGTCTTCGACTTCCTTGGTAAAGATTCGATTCGATACTACAACGAAGTCCCCGTCATAGATCAAGTGTACAAGAACATCCGCATCTTCAAGAATGATAAGAACGACGAGGACGAATTGTTCGACCGAGTGAACGTGCGTGTGTCCGCCAATCTGAGTTTGATCGATGACGTTGACGTTTGCCGGTGTGGTTGCAGACGGGGGCCTTGAACCGACACCTCGCGTCGTATATGAAGGGTCTGACGGCGAAGGTGTTCCGTACCTACAACGCGTCGAAGGTCTTCCAAGAACTCCTCGACCAGGGCACGCCAGAGAAAGGCACTGTTCAGGAGAAGCTGAACGCCTACAATCACGCGAACCGTATGGTTGCCATCCTGTGTAACCATCAACGTGCCGTGCCCAAGACGCATGAGCAGTCCATGTCGAAGATGCGCGACAAGGTGTGTGCCTTCTCTGCGCTGTCTCAGTGGACGTTGTTGACGCCCGTCCCTATGCTTCAGCTGCGCGGCCTGAAGTACGAGCGCATGAAGCTCCGTCACGCACTGTTCGCGATTGACCCGAAGTTCAAGAAGAAGAAGAAGTACGTCGATGACGAGTCGGACTTGGACGACGATGCGATCGCGAATCACGAGGACGCCTTGAAAGCGAAGGAAATCGAGAAGGCGGAGAAGAAGTTCCAGAAGGACAACGAGAAGCTGAAGGAGGATAGCAAGGAGCAGCTGGATGAGTCGGTGCTCAAGGAGAAGATCAAGGAGATAGAGGAGGAGTACAAGCGGTTGAAGAAGGAGCGGGGGACGGGCAAGCATGCCCTGAAGAAGGAGAAGCCGACGGAGAAGATCGAGGAGGCCATCGACAAGCTGGACGAGCGTATCAAGACGTTCAAGCTGCAGATGGAGGACAGGGAGGCTGGGAAGGAGGTCGCGCTGGGCACGAGGTGAGTTCGCCTTCGTCGGTCGTAGGATCCCTGTTGAACGACGTGCTTGTCAGTAAAATCAATTACTTGGACCCCAGGTATGTCGTATCGTCCGCCTCGCTGACAGCTCGCTCATCGCTTGTATAGGATCACCGTTGCTTGGTGTAAAGCGTACGGCGTTCCGGTGGAGAAGCTATTCTCCAAGACTCTCATGACGAAATGTACGTCGTATATTCGCTGTCGGTTGTTCTGTCCTCACCGGCATGCACAGTCCCCTGGGCGATGGAAGTCGACACGGACTGGAAGTTCTGATGTTATTCATACATTATTATCATCACACTCGGAGGCACAACACACATCTACGCACGCATCCTCGGACGATATACTCGACTTGCTCTCCTCACGCTGTTCGTCGCACATCCCTCATCGCATATACATCACATGTCTTTTTAGTACCTGTAGAAGTGGCTGTCAGAGAATCGGTGTCTATAGTGGCGATGTATCCCATATAATATCTGTTCCACCTCGGTTCAGCGAACTTCTGTCCCGAGAGAAGGTAGCCTGGTGCCGCAAACGTTACCGAGCGCTTCAGCATCGTGCCACAAAGCTTCGAGCACGTGGAATCCACAGAGAGAGGAACGTCACTACATGACTGCGAGCTCCATCTTCTCTCTCTTCCGTACCACGACCAGCCATGTCCTCACGACCTCCGTTCACCACCAAAACCGCCTGGGAGGCACTCGGCGTTGAGTCCGGCGAGGAGACAGAGGAGGAGATCCCCTCATCCCAGCCCGAGAGGTACGTATGACGTTGTTCATCCCATTTGTCACAATCCACTCAAATATCCCATTCAAGCTCAAATGAGTCTGCTGTCAAGCTTTCCAAAAGTGCGCTCAAGAAGCAGAAGGCGTTGGCTCGTGCAGAGAAACGTCAGCAGGAAAAGGCGGCGCGCGCTGCCGCCAGAGCGGCCCAGAAAGCTGCAGGAGCTGCAGGAGCTGCCCAGCCGGCCGTACTACCTCCAGCGTCGGCACAAGGTGTTCCATCGCAGAAGCCTGTAGGTGCGCACACTGTGGAGACGTCGGCTGTTGAGGAGGTGGAGGAGGAACTACCGGAACTCATACCTGCCGTGCCAACACCCGCGAATGGCACTGCACACTCATCGGTCATCGCGAATGGGTCAGCACCTCAAGCAGCCCCAGCTAAACACTCTCCCTCTGATTCGCCTCTCCTTCCACCTCCTGCCTACATTGTCCCCGATGTTCCCGCGGCTGTCGAGGCGGCACCTACCCCGTCAGCAAAGGGGTCGACCCTCGCGCCACGGAACAACGACATCGAGAACCCTCCCGCGAAAGCAGTCGCGCCAGAACAGAGCGAGCAGGTCAAGAAGAGGCAGAGCTTCATAACGCGTACGCTCTGGACGTTCATCATGATTGGAGGTTTCGTATGTGAGTGTTGTCCTCTTCCTCTTGCTAGGCATCGCCTAATCCATTCCCTCTGCTAGTCCTCCTGCTCATGGGACACGCTTACATGATCGTTCTGGTCATGTTATGTCAGACCCTGGTGTACCGTGAGGTTACGTCCCTCTTCTCTTTGCGGAGGCAGGATACCGGCGGCACAGAGAATGGACGCAAGCGCGACCCATGGAGCAAGACGCTCAATTGGTACTTCTTCGCTGTCACGAACTACTTCCTCTATGGCGAGAGTATCATCTACTACTTCAAGGTAAACATGGCGTTTCTTGTGAGGATCTGTGCTAACCTCCGGCATCCTACCTGTTTTAGCACGTCGTATTCTCCAACGCGCAGTTGACGCCATTTGCGACGAACCACCGTTTCGTCAGCTTCATGCTGTACCTCATCGGCTTTGTCGGCTTCGTGCTGTCTTTGAAGCGTGGATACCTGAAGCAACAATTTGGGTTGTTCTGCTGGGTCCATATGACGCTGCTCTTGATTGTCGTCTCGAGGTGCGAACTCAGCCTCTTATCCGGGTATCTTCTCTAACCCCGTGTCCTTCTAGTCACTTCATCGTGAACAACATCCTCGAGGGTCTCATCTGGTTCTGGGTACCCGCATCCCTCGTCATCTGCAACGATGTGTTCGCATACGTGTGGGGCATCACCGTAGGCCGCACTCCGCTCATAGCGCTGTCCCCGAAGAAAACTGTCGAAGGCTTCGTCGGCGCGTTCTTCAGCACCATCGTCTTCGGTCTGCTGTGGGGAACCTACTTCATGCGATTCGACTACATGATCTGCCCCATGAACGACCTTGGCGTTACCGCGTTCAGCGGGGACCTTCACTGCAACCCTAACCCTATCTTCGTGTGGCGAGAATGGGAGATGCCGTCTCCGCTCCGCGCGTTCATCGGTCCTGTGGTGAGTTTCAGCTGTGGACGAGCACACGAGTATGATGCTGACTCTTTCGCAGTTGGGCAACTACTTCGCGACAATCCCTTATGCGCCTTACCAGTTCCACCTCCTCGTTCTGGCCTGTTTCGCGTCCCTCGTCGCGCCGTTCGGTGGTTTCTTCGCCTCTGGTTTCAAGCGGGCTTTCGATATCAAGGACTTCGGTCACAGTATCCCTGGTCACGGTGGTATGACGGATCGTATGGACTGCCAGTACGTCTCTTCCTCGAGTCGTGTCCTTCCTCATCGCTCATTCAACATGCAATAGGTTCCTCATGGGCGTGTTCACATATGTCTACTACAGCAGCCTCATCCGGGACAACCACGTCACCGTCGGGTCCGTGCTCCAGACCATTGTCAGCGGCCTCACTGTCAACGAGCAGCTTGAGCTCATCTCGGACCTCAAGCGGTACCTTGAGAGTCAAGGCGTGACTGTCAAGCTCTGAAGCAGTGGTGCGCTACTGTGCGATTTCCTCGCAAATGTATCAGTGGAGGGCTGATGAGGTGAACAAGTCTCCAGCACGGTGGTCAGCTTTACGGTCTTGATGACTCCGCCTGCCTCTGTGCGCTCAAGACTTGTGGACGACTTTATGTCTGGTTCAACGTATATCCTAGATCACATAATCCTGTCGCCGTTGCACACATGCATCCCTCATGCTATTCTCCAATAGTAATCACAACACGATCTTATGCTCTCACCTCATCCGACAGTCCTCAACACGTTTGCTGGTTCTATGTTCGCAGTACGGCACTCACCAGCAAGTCTTCCACACAGATACTTGACCTACGGATGGCCTCAAGTAGACGTGTAGGGGCGCTGATGGTGTCCGGGTGCGTATTTACGTGCGTTGCTCTTCTTTGTTGCGAATTGACAATGTGCTGTGATTGGTTTTTGTCTTAGTTTTTGCCAGGTGAGTGGGCTTCGTTTGAACGTCCGCCATCAATTCAAGTTGCTCTGAGTCTCTGACTAGTCACCGGACGTCCTGGACGCCACACGCAAATGCGATGGAGAGCCTGTTACCTGTGTATGGGAGAGGGTTTGGTGCGATTCCCTTCGACATCGGTATATACCAGGATGAAAGCCTTCATGAAAGGAATCTCGAAAGGTTCCAACAGGGACTACTGCCTGTGCAGGTCACAGATAATGAACTCTGTGCGTACCTCGAACGGTGACATCGTCATACTCAGGTCAAGGACGCTACTTCTTGACTCTCCTCATTTCATCCGATTAGCGGAATCATTGCTGGCCCATTTTTGATGTGTTAGATCCCAGCCATGCCGATGTCGAGATCATCGTCGTGCCACTCCTTCGATTACTAGTATTCAAGGACCCCCCCCCCTCTTTGGATACCGTCGGGGAGGTCGTGGAACCTCAAAGTCAAGCGTTCGAGGTATGCTGAATCTCGTTTACCGCCCGACGCTAAACGCTCCTCCGTTTCTCAGGGCCTCCGGTTCACGCAGCAGGATCACGTCGCACACCGGTGTGTAAACATACAGGTTCACTTTGCTCGCGCCCCATCCCTAAGCAGCATCGAGAACTTGAACGACCAAGGCTTCGTCAGGCTCTACACACGGACTGAACTCTCAGTCCGATACTACTTATCCGGCTTTGGCATATCGCGAAAGTACAGCGCCGACAACACGAATACGATGGAGGTGCCGGTATCGACGGGGCCAAGACGGTTCCGGAGCATCTGGAGGATCCACTCCGACCGCGAAATCCGTCCCGCACCGACGTGTAGTAATTTGGGAGCTGATCTGAACAGGACTCCTTCAGGTAATCCAGGAATCGCTCAGTATGCTCACTACTGCTCAGGTGTATGCGAATCTCACAGTCAGCGAGCCGCTCGTCGCCAGGATGGCCCAAGCCCTTTCGGACAAGCGTCCGCCCATGGACGAGGTCGTAGCTTCATCTGGAGATATCTTGTCGGAGATATCATGCCTCCAGCTCCGCACGCGTCTCGTAAGGCGGAGGGATGGTCTTTTATTGAACACGCTCAAGGGGGTTCACCAGCTGTCCGCGCGTACTGATCCTCACCTTACCGGACGTAACGCATCACCCACGCCCAAGGCGGCCTCCGGCTGGCCAGAAAGCAATATCCCACCCTTCGTCGCTCTGCTAGCTGTTGTTCTGTTCACCTTCGTTGCTGTACATGATATACGTACTTCTGCATCTTACCTCCTACTTGATTCTTTACTGAGTCTGCTATAAGACTCTTGTTCTGGCCCCCCAGCCAACGCCTCCGGTGTAGCACTATCGCCAGAACAAAGGACACCCATCGGGGCGATGGAGTGGCACACAAGCGCCCGTCCGCCTACTTATAAGAGGACACTCTCTATTTGTTACCTCCCTTCCCCGCCTTATTACAGGATGCCTAGCGCAGTCCGTCAATCCTTCGCCGAGTTACTCGTTCCAGAAGCCGACGATCTTGGCCGACTCACCAAAGGTGAAATATGGTGGCGCAACTGCGTTCGGTGGCTCGAGCTAGAGCCTTACGCGGGTTATGTGCTCCCTCCTCGGTTTCGACAGGATTGGCGACCGTCGTGGAAGGAGCACCCGAAGCGGCATCCCAGCGAGTTCGAGGATTGGTACAGGTACGAGGTGAGGACGGATCGCGGTGGTGAGATACTATCTGGGTCATTGAGTACTGATCTATAGAGTGCGGGAGATTAGAACGCGAACATTGTGGACGCGATACGCCTCAAAGACAAACGACATGTAGCTCTGAAGCGAATCGACCTAACGACGGCTCGCGGGATGAACGAAGTCGAAGTGGTCAATTGGCTATACTCCCCAGATCGCGGGGACCCAGATAACCATACTGTGCCCCTACTGGAACAGCTGCTTGAAGATGATCAAAAGATACTGGTCATGCCTTTTCTGCGCCAATGTGATGACCCTGCGTGGGACACCGTTGGGGAGGTCATGTCCTTCCTCAAGCAAGTCTTCGAGGTACGTTCGCTCATGCCACCTCCCGAACCTCAGTGCGGACCGCTGATTTTTCCTTTTCAGGGTGTCGCATACATGCATAGGATGAGCGTTGCCCATCGGTATGCGCAGCAGTCCCAACTCGTTCTGCTCTGACGCTGATTTGACACAGAGAGATCAAAGCCGCGAGCATCATGTATGACCCTACAAACCTGTACCCAGATGGGTATCATCCCATCGTCCGAGACAAGCGCAGCGACCTCAAGGGTATCGCGAAGCGTCGCACACGCACGGATTGCCCTGTCACGTACTACTTCGTGGGGTTCGGCTCCGCCAAACGCTACTGGGATGTGACGCGGCGCCCTCTGGAATTCCCTCCCGTAGACAGGAACATGACCGTACACGAGGTGCTGCAATTGGACGACAGACCCTCGGACCCGTTCATGGACGACATCAGATGTCTCGGGCAAATGGTTCGCACCGTGATACTCATGGCACGTCCGATATTAGTGTCCTTGGAAATTGAAGATCACTGACGAATTGCGCAGAAGTATAGACGGGTCTCCTTCTTAGCACCCCTTGTCAAGGACATGTTGCAGGAGAGCGCGTCGAAGAGGCCGACCGCGGCTGACGTCGTGCGCCGCTTCAACTCGCTGCAAGGTGCTTTGACGGAGAGACAGCTGCGGGCGCGATTGGTGCCAGTATACGAGGGAACGCTCCTTGGCCTCTGCCGCAATATCCGCCATACGTTCCGGATGTTGCGCTGGAAATGTCGGGACAAGGTTGCCGTCCCTCTTCCTCCGGAGCCTTGACGGGCGATGACCATTTAACGACATGATCATGATGACGATATTTGTTCACGACTATCACCTTACTGACGCAATAGGGCTCTCGGAAGTATTCGCAGGACACTGTATACATCGCTGTTGTACCTTTTCTCTGGATGTACTGTTTTGATCTGCTGTGGGTATGTAACTTTGGGGCGTCCCAAAAGCGGTTTGTATCCGTGCTTGACGAGCATCGAATTACCCGTCAATTTCAACGCCGCCCGCCGGGTAGCAACTTTTGTATGCGGACCTGGTTTTCGAGTTCAACAATGAGGAATAATGAGGAACTAAACTGAGATCGCACTGAACGGTCATGCAGTCGAACCACAATGTTTAAGGCTGTGAGACCAAGTGCAGCGACAGGGATGATCATGTTGTCCCAAAGGTATATATCAACTACGTACACCAGGGTGCCAGCGGGTCCCACCTTCGCCGTCCGGCGGGCTGCGCACCTTACGGTTGCGAGCCCGACGACTAGTCAACCGTGACGGGTGGTAGTCGTCGTCCTCCGGAAGGACAGGAGTCAGCATCCACTGCTGCCCGTCGTATACGGTCGAGAGGTTATCAGATGGATCCGAACAATCGCTGGCTGACCGCGCGTCTGCAGGACGGTCGTCCATACGCAACTTGCTCCGGTTATCCGGGTTGTTGGTGGCTACCAACGTCACCGTACTCCAGTTGGCCGGGTCTGCACACCAGAATGCCCGCTTCTGGTGGTTGATGGCTCCGAGCACCTGCAGCCGCAGGTGGTTCGCCGCCTCGTCGTAGCCATCGAGGTCGCAGACCACGTCACTGAGGTCTGAGGGAGACCCAAGTTTGTGACTGGGAGCATCGCGCGACTTCGGCTCAGGTTCCGAGTCGCTCTCCTGCGGGACGGGAACACGACGAACGGAGCGACTCCGCACGCTGTGGTCGGCAGTGTCGAGGGAGGTGTCACGAGATGATGTCGTCTCATCACTGGGCGAGGGATAATGTCCCGACGAAGGTTCGGCGGGAAGATAGGGTACATCGGGCAGCGGCTTGTTGAGTCGTTCCCCAGCCTCCGGAGCTTCGACGCTCTCCGCTGGCGCACTGGACGACTCGGAGACACCGTGACTCTTAGGGTCACCGTAGAGTGCATCATGGAGTGCAGTCAGGCTGACGGGGTGGCTTGGCGTAGGACGAGGTGTGGTCGAAGGATCAAGCAAACGCGTCCCAGGGAGCGAACTGTCGCGCAGTTCATGACAACGTCGAAGTACAAGATCGCACACCGCGCAGTCGCATCCTTTCATGGTGGACTCGCGGAACAGCAGATCGTGGGCATAGCTGTGACTCGCAGACCGGGTATGCGTAGGACGGGAGTTGAGTGGGGAGTGTTGGGCAAGAGAGCTGCTGCTAGAACGACTATGACCTGAGCTGCTGATGGCCGAAGGAGCGGAGACGTGTCTACTACTGTCTCGGAAACTGGGAAACTTGAAGTGGCTCCCCAACGCGCCCCGCATCTGAATCTTCAGGTCCTTGACGGCGAGTGCCCCACGACGCTTCAGCCGGCGACCCATGGTCCCAAGCGCCTGGAGAGCGTGGTCGTCCTTTGCTCGAGGGAAGTTATAGCCTGACCGCAAGTCAGGTCAATCACGATGATTGATGGGGGCGACGCATTCTACTCACGGGTGAGAAAATCGCCTCGGAGTCTAGGATCAAAGACAGGAGTCGGAATCCGCTCCGGCACAATGAGCTGAGGGCCATGTATCAGCTCGTGCGCTGCGGCGTGGTCAACGGTAAGCTCGGGAACGAGAGGCGGTGCGTTGAGCAGGGAGTTGGGCGTAGGGAACGTCTCGTCATGAGCTTGCCAAGGGCTATACGTCAAGCAGTCAGCATCAGTTACATGTATTGGGCGACGCAACCCACCTGGCCTTGACAGAGCCATTGTTAGACTGGTCCCCTTCTGAAGAGGATAGAGCAGAGGGTTCATGAGATACTACTCGTCCCATTTCGACAAGGAAGCCTGCAAGTCGGTGAGGTTGGTCTGGGTGGGGTTGTTTGTAGCAACGCCGACTGCGTACATGTGCTCTTATGTCTTCTGAAGAACTTGCGCCATGGCACTTATTGGAATCCCATTCGAAGACGGTCGTCCGGGTAACGAGTATACACAATATCGAGCCCCTTCGGATGCGGCGGCATTGAGGGCAGTGCAAGCGATGTCCGTGTATCTGGAACAAAGACGGAGGATACTGTTGTAACAGGTCGATACGAAGGACATGGAATCAGGGCAGGAAGTAGAGGAGTTGTTGTGAACGTGAGAGTCCGCCGGAAAGCGAAGGTCTACGGAGCGCTGGCGCCTTCCCACGCGCGCCCACAACTGTCCTCCTCCTGCCGTCATGATCTGTACGACTCCTCTGATTCCCTCGGGCCTCCGTCCATTCTATGCATCCTCTGGCTAGCTCTTATATGGCGGATATCCTGACTGCAGTCCCCTCTCTGATCTCGTGCTGTACTCTGGTTGGAACTAGCCGGCCCTGGAACACATAGGCTCCTTCGCTGTCTGCCGGAGACCGTATCGGAAAATACCCAGGATGTCAACTCCTAACGAGTGAGGAAGCCAGCGCGAGTCCGCTACGCTGTCGTGTTGTTCTTGGATACTGTCTTGTATTGGTCGCGAAGTCATGGACATCTGAGAGTGTTCACTTCAAAGCTTCTAGTTCCGCGAATTCGAGCACCACGGGCCCGTAGGTTTCCAAAACAAAAGACCCTGTAGTCACGCTATCGGGCTGATAACGCAGCTCGTCATTCGTTCCCTGAACTCCGTTCTCTTTCTCTCCTCTACTGTCTCCTCGCTATGGACTCCCCGCCCCCGAAAGACGACCCACACAAAGATCATCCCCTGTACTGGAAGAATCTCGATGGCGGCCTTCTCGAATATGAGTACTTCTGGAGGGACCGCCAGCGATGGCTAGCAGATGCAGGCTACATGCTTCGCCCTCGGTTCCGAGAAGACTGGCAGCCATCGTGGGTTAAGTCCAAGAAGTTGTGGTTCCAGTGCGAAGATGGCGAGACGACAATTGTGAGCTGTGTTTTGGGTCACATATATGGTCTGCTTCTGCAGCTGCTCACCGTCGTCGCCGTAGCGCTCTTCGATCATGGATGCGGTTCGAATATCAGACGGTCGCATCGTCACTATAAAGAGGGTAAAGAAGCTATCGACCCCCTGGGAAGAGAGCACAATGCGCCGTTTTTCCTCAGAACCCCTCGCATCCGACCCCCGTAACTACGCCATACCTCTATACGACGCCATCCAGCCGCCTTGGGATGACAACATCGTTTTCCTCATCATGCCTCATTTTATCCGAATTCACAAACACAAGTACGCTACTGTCGGAGAGGCCATGGAGTGCTTCCGTCAGTTGTTCGAGGTAAGTTTGGCATCGCTCCGCTCCACGATCCATAATATGTACATTATCTGCACAGGGTCTGCAATTCATGCACCATAACCTCGTCGCACACTGGTGAGATACGTCGCGACTCATTTACCTCTTGCTCTCGTTGATGCAGCGCGTACAGCGACATTCAGTTGTTTAACATCCTGATGAATCCCGTGCCGCTGCTCTCGGAGATCCCCCATCCCAGCTTCCCGAAGCGAAGCTACGACTTCAAGCGCAAGGTCAAGCAGCACACTCGCACGGAATGTCCTACCAGATACTACATCATTGATTTCGGCCTGTCGCGTACGTTCTCTCCTGGTGAGGAACTTGTCGCACCAGTATCGTACGGCGGCGATAAGTCCGTTCCCGAATACAAGGACCCCTCGCGCGCTGAATCCAATCCGTTCGCCATTGACATCTACTGTCTCGGCAACATGATCCGAAAGTGGTTCGTGGATGTGCGTCTTCGCGTCTCGACTTCCTGCTTGCCACGAATGCTGACCGTCTTTTGCAGAACAGCTGCAGCCTAGACTTCCTGAGACCGCTCATTGAGGAGATGACGCGCAAGGTTCCTGAGGAGCGACCGACGATAGACGAGGCCTTCAAGCGCTTCGAAGAGCTGCGTTTGTCCCTCTCGCAGTCGACGCTGCGGTCGCGATTTGTCTACCGCGACGAGTTCCTCGTAGGTAGGATGTATCGGGCCTGCCGGCATGTCATCCGTACCGCGACGTACGTCCGACGAGGGCTACCCGCTCTGCCTGCACCTGCCGTTCCCCCGCGAGGAAGCCTGTAGTCCCCATATAATCTATTGGAAGAGTTCTTTATCGAGACGAGTCTCCTGCTCTTTCCTTGTCGCTCGCCAACTGTCGAATCGGCATCACGTCCGCGCTCGCGCTGTTGGTGGTTCGCACGAGCACCCACAATGCGCATTTGGCGAAGACGGTCGAGCCAAACAACGAGCAACAGCTTCAGATGGAGCGGTCGGACTTCCATTGAACTTTTCCCTCCTCCTTGAACCATGCAAGCTCGCGCGGACTACTCCTCTGACCCTTTCTACTACAAGCATATGAAGGGAGGGCTCAGCAATGCCGAGTTCTTCTGGCGCGATCATTATAGGTTTCTAGAGGAGAAGGGATACAGGTTGCACCATCGCTACAGTCCTGACTGGGAACCGTCCTGGCTGAAGTCGGGGAAAAGTCCCGTTAGATGCGAGGATGGATTCCCTCCGTTTGTAAGTCCTTTCGACTGCAATCAGGATGCCACGTCCAGGTCCAGCAGGCTCAGACAACCCCGATAGAGATTGACCACCATCCAAGCAACGCGTATCTCAGACGGCCGCATCGTCGTTCTGAAGCAGATCTGGACGAAGAACACACCCACCGAGGTGAAGATTACCCGCTTTTTCTGCAACAAGCGCAACGCCGTGGATCCGAAGAACCACTCGGTCTTTGTCTACGATACTCTGCAATCACCCATCTACAAGGTAGTCTTCTTCGTCATGCCGTACCTGATGCGTGTACACGACATCAATTTTGCCACCGTCGGCGAGGTCATGGAGTGTTTCCGCCAAATCTTCGAGGTAAGATACTCGCTCACGCCACGGTGGCGTACGACTCGACGTTTCACCATGCCACGCAGGGGCTCCTCTTCATCCATCGGCAGAATGTGGCGCATTGGTGAGACAGACGTCCTCATGCTAAGACTCTCGACTGATGGGCTTTGCGGCACGTAGCGACCTCCAGATATTCAACATTATGATGGACCCCATGCCGCTGCTATCTGAAGTCCCTCACTTCCTCTGGGAGCACAGGAGCTACGTCAATCCTGAGCGCAGGGTCAAAAGATACACGCGCACAGACCATCCCGTCCGGTACTACATCATCGACTTCGGGCTTTCGACGAAGTTCTCCCCAGGAGAGCCGCACATCGCCCCGATTGTCTTCGGGGGCGATAAGAGCGTGCCCGAGTACGCTGATGCTCCCGGAGACTGCGATCCATTCAAGGTAGACATCTACCACCTAGGTAACATGATCCGAGAGGACTTCATGCAGGTATGTCACCGAGTCTCCTCTCTGGTACGCCATGTCGTTGCTGAGCATAGAGTGGTCATACAGGAAAGTCGTTCTCTGGGCTTTATGCGACCGCTCGTAGACAGCTTGACCTGCGAGGAGCCGAGCGACCGTCCCACGATCGAGGAAGCGATGCAAGAGTTCGAGCAGTTGCTACGATCTCTCTCCCAGTGGACGTTGCGCTCTCGCTATGTGTATCGCGATGAACTCTTCTTCGCCAGACCCTTCCGCGCCGTCCGACATATCTGCCGAACCATCAGGTGGTTGACGACGATGACTCCCGCCATACCTACATACGAACTTATGCCTTGAAGATGCCGCTGATCAATCATATCTATATGGTACACTTCGAATCGTTGTGTTTACTTCCGTGCCATGCTGTCTGCTTCCGAACAGCGTGAAGGTTGTCATCGAGTGATACTAGAGTTCACAGCGTTCATATGATGCTCGGCATGGAATAAGTAATGGACAGTCAATGGATACTGGAGAGCGCATTATCCCAACGGGAGTTCCTCGAGGAGGCTACGGCTGACCAAATCATAATCAATCGAGACCGAGAACCGTTCCGACTACGTCACAAGCAAATATACACAGACTAGCATAGAGTCAATGAAACGTCCATAGTCCATGTCCCCTCCAGTTACTCGCACAGAGTGGGGACCTCTGCAGCATATCGTAATACAATTTCACCGAGTACATCGGCTGGCACCCAGACCCGAGAATAGGACGGCAACTCGTGCAGCGTTGCTCCGTTCAGCCATGGGGTCTGCGGACAATGTCGCACCCTGTTGAAAGGCAATGGCTCAGTGGCAAACAGGGTATCTGGCAGCACGGTCACTTACCTCGCTGGTACGCATCTCCTCCAAGGCTGGAGTGAACTCACTGGTCATCTTCGCCACTTATGGCGCTCACAAAGGAAGCATCGTCATCCTCGCCACCATCTTCCTCACCACTGTCTTCGACGCTGTCATTCTCCGAGCCGGAGTGGTCCTGATCAAGGTGATCTTCCATGTCGATTCTGCCGTCGCTCGGCGCTATGGCTTTCAGTTCCATGGTGCTGAAGCGCACTGCAAGGCCCTTAGGAGCGCCTTCTATAACGGCGGAAACTCCAGAGGTATAATGCTGAGCTTCTGGATCGACCTGTTCTGGGGTAGCTATTCCGAGCAATGCCCATCAATTCCCAAATGGGAGTCCTTCAAGTTGTTCGAGGGTACGTACCAGGGACGAGCTCGGCGGTCCCGGAGACTTCCCACACAACAAGGTCGTCAGCCACAGCAAAGGAATGAGGAAGGCAGCTGGTAACATACGCATCAAAGGCGACTCGGACTGCCGCTTCACGGCAGCTCTTCGTGGCCGAGACCGCTTCTTCGAAGTACCTCTGGCCGGGGAGGTCTTCCTCAATCCATTCTGCAGACCGACGGAGTCACCGGACCCCGGATGTTCAAAGTGAACCGTTACTCCGCAACCTGGTATGACGATCAAGCGACAGTCAGCCACCCAAGATAATATGTTCTAATGTGCTTATATACTCACCGTCATACTGGAGTGTTAGTTTGGTGGGACGTTCGACTACGAGCTTTAGGCCGTCAAAGTGCACGATCAAGTCTCTTCCTTGTTGGGTAGCGGTCATCTCGTGGGGTCGCAGACCCTGAGGGGCGCCGATAGTGCCCGGACCAGCGGGAGCTGTGCAGTACGAGATCAACTACACTCACTCTCCCGCGAATCTGCTGCACTTTACACGCTCACCAATACCAGCGTGATGTCCCCCTGGGACGGATAATAAATTAGTACTTTGACTCAGGCGACTTTGCTCTTTGAGTGCCCGGGCTGATATCCTCTGTCAATGGCCGTTCTATCAGCACTCTCATTCATGCGTGATATCGCCGAGGAAGTACTGTACATACTCGACTTTCTACGACAAGATCGCGCGCGGCTCCGAGATACTTGTGCGCAGTCAAGGTAACGGTAAAAGGGTCCTTGAGCACGGCAGACCAGGAAGTCTGAAGTGCATCGCGCTTCCATTGACCCGTCCTGTGAAGGTTTGAAGCTCAGCCAGTCGAGCCGCACAGTGATAAAGCGATGGGTGACATGGTACTTACGTGGCCACCAGGTCCTCGTACACCTCCCAGTCTGCATGGCTGACGAACTTTGCAACCTTGTTGATGAGTTCGGCAGCTTCCAGCTCCTTCCGCGAAGCTTTCTCGACCATCATGGAAGGGGAGATGTGAGAGCCGAGGGCGATGACTACTTTGATGACGGGTCCAGCGAGTTCTGCCATCGCGGCCGGGGGAGCTTGTCGCGAGTGTAGAACGGATAGGCGAGGAGTAGAGAGGCGGGTTTGAGGATGAGTAGCGTTAAGCTTCCTGGACGAGCATTATATAGGTCTCTTCCCCATTGTCACAGCCTACGAAGAAGTGGTACTCCCAGGGCCTTGTAACTCAAGTACTGTCAACGCATTCCGTCACCAGCGCAGGAATTACGGAAGAGGATGAAGATGCGACGGAGCGCACGGCAGCGATGAGCGCCATGTCTGCGCGGCTCGCCCATGTGGGCACCTTCACACGGGGACCCACAATCGGACAAGGGTCGGACCAAACAGCTGGCAACATTCTCATGCTGCTTCCACGATGATGCTGCCAGGTCTTGCATCGAACCTTGCCTTCCCCTCCTCTTCGAACCATGACAACCCGCGCGGACCACTCCTCTGACCCCATGTTTTGGAAGAACATGGATGGAGGGCTCAGTAATGCCGAGTTCTTCTGGCGCGATCATTACAAGTTCCTGGAGGAAAAGGGATACAGACTGCGCCCTCGATACAGCCCTGACTGGGAGCCGTCTTGGCTGAAGACGAAGCAGGACCGCTTTCTTTGCGAGGACGGATTACCTCCAATCGTAAGTCTTTGTATGACATGTTATGTCCATCACGCTGAGGCAGCTCCCCACAGAGATTGACCACCATACAAGCGACGCGGATCTCAGATGGTCGCATCGTCGTATTGAAGCAGATATGGACGGAGCGGACACCCACTGAGCTTCAAATTACTCGCGTCTTTTACGAAGAGCCCAACGCTTCAGATCCGGAGAACCACTCGGACTTCGTCTACGAGGTCCTGCAATCGCCTCTCTACAAGGTCGCTTTCTTTGTAATGCCGTACCTAAGCCGCGTACACGCCGTAAGGTTCTCCACAGTTGGAGAGGTGATGGAGTGCTTCCGTCAAATCTTCGAGGTGAGTTTCTCCCTCGTATGGCGTGGCGTAAGACTCAACCTTGCATGCAGGGCCTCCGCTTCGCCCATCGCTGTGGTGTTGCCCACTGGTGGGACAGTCAATCGCTCTCTTTACGCTGACATGCTGACTGGTCGATGTCGCACGCAGCGACATCCAGATATTCAACATCATGATGGACCCCATGCCATTGTTATCGGATGTTCCTCACCCCGTCTGGAAGGACAAGAGTTACGTCGATCCCGAGCGCGAAGTCAAGCAATACACCCGCACCGACCATCCCGTCAGGTACTACATCATTGACTTTGGGCTCTCGACCAAGTTCTCCCCTGGAGAGCCGCATGTCGCTCGCCTTGTCTTGGGGGAGACAAGAGTGTGCCAGAATACAAGAATTATCCTGGGGACTGCGATCCGTTCAAGGTCGACATCTACCACCTCGGAAACATGATCCGAGAGGACTTCATGCAGGTGTGTCGCCGTCGTCTTGTCAGTATGTCCCGTCTACTTATTTCACGGCGCATATGCAGGAAAGCCGGTCCTTGGGCTTCATGCAACCACTTGTAGATGAGATGACTCGTCAGGAGCCGGGCGACCGTCCCACCATCGAGCAAGCCATGCAACATTTCGAGCAGTTGCTAGGATCGCTCTCACAGTGGAGGTTGCGCTCGCGCTACGTCTATCGCGATGAGTTCTTATTGGCGAGGCCCTTCCATTTTGTCCGTCATATGTACCGTACTGTCAGGTGGATTCTCAGGAAGACTCCCGCCATACCCACATATGAAGTGCGGAGTGCAGTTGTCTGATTTTATGTGTGTGCACTCTGTTTTGTGCTCGTCGTTAGCTCATGTAACCGCTACGATACCCATTATTCAACGTCTTCAGAGCGAATAGATCAGCGAGCCTCAGCACCACTTTGCCTGGAATTGATACTGCGTTGTATCGGTGGCGAAGTTGTGGAGCGTGGAGCAGGTGAGGCGTACGATGAAAATTGTCCGCCGGGGTTGCCCGCCTTGCCGACACCTCCTGCTGTCCCTCAGCACTCTCTTCCTCGTAACTCGCAGGATATGCCGCGCGCCGTCTGAGCGTCCCGCGTCTTCAATGTCATGTTATCTTGTAATCCTGAGTATCAGTCTTCAGGATCTCGGTATGTATTGAGAAGACCGAGACGACACTGGTCGACGGTGACCACGCGCAGCCAACCTCTAAGTGTAGCGTATTGTCTACGGGACGCCGCTCTGGACGGGAAGTCTGAGCTCGTGAGTGCGCTCATACCTTCCGAATCAAAGAAGTCAAACTAACGGATAGAAACATTGTGGGGAACAAAAGCCAGCATGGCGCCTGGAACTCGGTTAACCACGGGCTGTACCGCCCTGTGCGAGCGTCCCTGAGGGCCCACGAGCAGCTGGGCACTGCAAGCCGCCCTCGAGTCCGAATGCTCGGGGTTTCACAAAACTCAACGGCCCGCTGCGACAATTGTTACGTCGGGAGCAGTGATCCCCCTGGCCTTCTGTCGTAGCTAGACAGCCTCTCGGCGCGCGTCGTGTGAAGACCGGATGCGTGCTGGAGACCTCGTGTGCTACATCGCTTTTGTGTCCTTGTAATGAGCATGCGACGAACGGCCGAAGTCTGCTCTCCAGACACTGCCTATAGCGTTTTGTGGGCGGCTCGTGAGATGGATCACTTACTGTGCGTCCCGCCGTGCGGAAACGGCCAGACTCGGGATCCCGTCCCTTGCACCTTCTCTCAAAAGCTGCCAGCATCATCAGAACAGGTAGTATATGAGCGGTGAACAGTCCCTCCGCATGACGACAGTCCCTCCGCATGACGACGACCTCCCGTCATGGGTTCGGTACACCTGCGCGGCAGTTGTGCTGAGGAAGTCGATGAAGTTAGGAACTGTAACTTGACGGAACATCTTCTTCACGAGGGAATACTGCAGCCGATAGATACATAGGGCGACGAGTTCCTCGAGGGCAGGATGTACAGTATCGCTGTGAGTGCATCAAACACATCAGACTAACGGGCAGGATATAACAAAAGGCAGCGTGACTCATTGAGCTCGCTAAGCCACATTCACCGTCTTTCAATGATACCTTCCGCTGCGAGGGAAACCACGACAGCGTCGGCAACTGTCATTTGTTCTCGGCGGCTCGCGTTGCCTGAAGCTGAAGCTTGAAGGCGCGTCGTGAAGACACCTGAGCGTGCTGATGACCAAATACGGGACGACGTTTATTGTCCGAATTGACATGCATATACGCGACGCCGCCCACGTCTTGTCTGCAGTCAGTGCCCATGGTGTTTTGTAGGCGGCTCGTGGGACAGTGGTGGGTCGCGATGGGACCAAGCAAAAGCCCTCCTGGTGCGTTTCATGCCCACTCAGCAGAACTTATTGTCATGACTCACTAGTACTCACTGTCGACTGGAGCCCGCGGCGGTGAGACTTGGTATCAATATGCAATCCGAGGACGAAGTCTCAGTTGAGGTTGCCCGCTGCGGTCCTCGGTAGTTGCCGAGGCGTTGGCGCTCAGAATGTATCACTTCGTCGACTGCTACTACTTCGTTCGACTTGATGTCTCTTTTGATGCATGCCATAGGGACGTGATTGCTCGCCGATGTGAGGTTTAGAGGCTTACTCCAGTGACTCCACTAGCAAACTTTATGGGTCCATGATGGTATGGGTCCACACCGCATTCGGTACAAGGTGGTTTCTTGTTCTCTCGAGCTATTGTTTCGCACCGATTTGCCATTCTAGGGTTATGTCGCTCCTTTGCAGGTCCAGGGCAATACTTGCTTGCTTTGCGTCAAGAACAACAACACCCACCGTTGCCATCTTCCGGGAGGAGTATGCGGGCACCTCGTATCGGGGCTCAGCAAGCACTTACAGTCCCGTTCTAATTCTTTTTAATGCAACACAACGCTCAACCTGCCATGGCCGACGTCACCAGCTCGAACTCCGATCTCGTCATCCCCATCCTCGCATTGATCATCTGTACGTTGATCTTGTCCAGCCTGGCTTTGGCGAAACCTATGTAGTGCTGACAGACTCCTTCTGGGTAGACGTCGCAGTTTGTTCCTTCCTTCCTGTACAACCTCGCCAGGCTGGCAGGAAGCTCTCCCTTCCCAGGCGGCCACCGTTCTCAAAGCGGCCGACGTCAATCAGGCGCGTACGCTCGAACTTCTCCGGCGCGGCGTCGTGGTCATCCCCCTCGCCGAACACAAGACGCTCCTCAGCTGCTACGTAGCCTCGATAAAATTTGGGTATCTCCCTGACCGCTACTTATACTATCGGCTCGCAGAAATCCCTAGTAAAGTCGTCGGGTATTGTCTGCGCCCGGTCCCTGGGTGGAACTCGGGAGTGTGCGACTGGCTCGGGAACGTCAGAGGCCTTCGGGAGGCCACAGAGGTATGCTCATCGGTCACCGGAGTCCGGACGGCTGATCACGAGGTTCAGAGGCTGACATTCCCGACAGACGATCTTCGAGAGGTACGAGAGGCAAGACATTGTTCAAGTCCTAGACAGCGACGCCCACAAGCTGGTGTAGGATGCGGCATTCCGATTTCGGCTTTAGGAAATTCAGGAATGATTGGGACGAGACTGTACTACTTCTGTTTGAGAGCACAGTGGACAATCTGCTGGCAAGCACAGTTCGTCAGTGCTACGGTCTGTGACCGGCCCAAGGAGATATAGCCTCATGTACGACTCGCATAACCCAAACAGTCCCAGCAAGAGTCAAGGCAGAACACATAGAACATTTGGCTGCGAGCGATACGAGTCGGAGATGTATGTATGTAGATGTATGTGCTTGTTTATGACGTCACGGCAATCGCCGGCGTCTCACTAACAGCCGCCTCACCCGCAACCATCATGGCAGCTACGAACATCATCTACGGAACCGCTTGGTGAGCCGTGCGGAGGAACGCTGGTACTCAGAGACTAACCACTCGTTCGCATATAGGAAGAAAGAGCGCACCACAGCACTAGTCGTGAGCGCGATCCTCCGCGGCTTCAGGGCGATCGACACGGGTGAGTGCATAGCCAAGACCCAGACATAACAGGTCATTCATCATCGACCCAAGCGTGTCAGCCAAAGCACTACAGGTGATTCGTACGTCGGCTTCGGTGAACCACTCCTGACTGGACTGGCTTCGCAGGGAAGACCTCGTCGGCGCCGCCCTACAGACTCTCTACGATGAGCACGAATTCAAGAGAGAGGACTTGTTCATACAGACGAAGTCCGCACCTCCCACTTATCAAGCATCGCTTACCGTCGGCTCACCACGCTGCATCTAGGTACACGCCCATCGGCGGGCAGGACCCCTCTCAGCCGCTCCCGTATGACCCCCAGGCAGACATCCCCTCCCAGATCCAAGCGTCCGTCCAGACTTCGCTCAAGAACCTCCGCACGACCTACCTCGATAGCCTCCTCCTGCACTCGCCCCTGCATACCTTTGCGGAGACCGTCAAAGCGTGGCGCACGCTCGTCGGCCTGCAGGACTCGGGCGTCGTGCGCAAGATCGGGGTGAGCAACACGTACGACGTCGGGATCCTCGAGGCGCTCGAGGCCGAGGGCGGCAGGCGGCCAGACGTCGTGCAGAACCGCTGGTTCGAGGGCAATCAGTGGAACAACGACGTCTGGGCGTACTGTGTCCGACACGGGATTCAGTATCAGTACGTCCACCTACTTCTACCCTTGGAGACCCAGGAGTATGCGTTGACGCAGCACCTGCCCTCGCAGGTCCTTCTGGACACTGTCAGGCTCGCCAAGCCTCCTGCGCCATCCCGCCCTGCGCGAGATAAGCACCGCGAAGGGATGCACGCCTGCACAGGTCCTGTTCAAGATCGCTCAGATGAACGGGTCACGCCATTGTGCGGGACGACGAACGAGCTGCACATGGACGAGGCCCTCGCTGTGGAGAAGCTCGACTTCAGCGACGTGCAGCCCTTGGTGGACAAGGTGCTGAGTATTATCCGTGCTTGACCGCTCGCTCGCCTGCCGGTAATCTGGTACTCGAGAAATGTATGTACTTATAGGGTGACCTCTCAACACCGCTACGAATCACAGAATCTATGCGAGACACATGACAGAATGTCGAGCAATCAAGTAGTCGGCCAATCTGCGCATCGGCGAGGTTGAGGTTTGAAAGGAACTTTATATTGAACAGAGCCGTACACGCACATGCTACAGTTTTGCAGACTGGTCGAACGCGACAGAGTATGTAGGTACCAACACGGGAAAGCAAGCAGACGATGGACAGAGACGACAGAGGGTGACAGGGTAGGGGTCGGATAGGGGTCACACGGCGATGGCGAAGAGGGGATAGAGTGACAGTGATGCGGGAACGAACAGTGTAAAATATAAAGAAATAACACAATCACAACCACAGCCGAGCCGAGACAAACGAACGTCCGCAGCAGAAACCTGGCGAAGAACAACAACAGGGCATATAAACGCCTCGCTATGATTTCACCCACAGTGAAAGAACGGTTGATGGACATCCGCCCGTTCGGCCTACGCCGGGGAGCGGAGTGAGAAGAGAAGTAGTATTTACAAGAAAGAGTATGAACAAATGGAGGGGTGACGGGGTAGCGGTGGGGGAGGAGAAGCGTAGGTGCAATGTCACTAGACACCCTATGTATGCACGCGCGAGGACTCGGGGAACACCGGTGGTGGACGAGCGGGCTGCGGTTCTCGAGGCGGCCGCACGCGGAAGTCCGCTCCGATACACAAGTGACTAATGCGATACAAGACGGACGCAGCACCGTCAGCGACGAGTCGCGACACACAATTGAAGTAACGACGTACTCTGAGGGGAAGTGGGCGTTCGGGAACCCGACCACCTTGTCCAGATATCCTTGGTCCACCTCGCCGAGCACCGAATTGACCGACAGGTTCGGCGTGGAGTACCAGATGTAGTCGATCGCGCCTTTGAAGCTCGGCGTGTAGTTCGTCATCGGCAACTCCCCAGCAGCTGCATACGCACTCTTGAGCTGCAGGCGGTGGCGCAAGCCCTCCGTCGTGTACCGCCCATACGTATGATGCATAAAGTCCTCATGATTGGGCGGGATGGCGCCCGTCGAGAGGAACTCGTACACACCGCTCTGGGGGATCGAGTTGAAGTCTCCGCAGACGATGACAGGGATCTTGTAACCGTCGCTGTACACTGGTGGAGGTCGCGACGACGCATTGTTCTCACCTGCGGATGGTGCGGTGGCGGAGCCGGCTGATGAGGGAGTGGGTGGGAGTCGAGGGGGATACTTCGCGAAGTTCTGCGCGATCTTCTCCACTTCCTCCACGAGGAGCGCAGCCTGAACAAGCTTGACATCGCGGTATTGCGGGTCCCAGTGTATGTGCGCATTCGCGATGATGATTCGCGTGCCTGTCTCTTTGTTCTCCAGCAGAGTCACGACGGCCATGTGGTCCTTGCCTAGGACGCGGTTGAACATGTCATCGGTCTTCTTGAAGTCTTGCCGCTGCATCGCCACTTGGCTGAACTCAATGAGATGCTTCTCGACGAGTTGGTACCTGGTGCAAGACATGTGAATTAGTGCGTTGTGAAATTCGAGGGACATGTCACTCACTTGGACGCCTTGTAGAAGGTAGCACACCCATCTATCATCCGTCGCTCCTGCTCCGTCATGTTCTTGTACCGACCCTTCGACCAATGCACACCCTCGTAATCATGCTGTCCCAAGTGCTTCAAAAAGTACTCCTCGTACTGCGCGTTGTCGACCTCTTGGAGACAAATGAAGTCGGCATTATGCGAGAGGATCTCACTAAGGATGAGCTCCTTGCGGTAGTCCCACTGCAATGCCCAGGACGGCGTGTACCCGTACAACCTCTCAGTTGCGCAGCGCTCGCAGAGAATGTTGTAGCACAGAACCGAAAACGATTCCGCGGCGGCATCACTCGCGGAGGCTTCTCGTTCTGGTTGCGCTACGAAGTGCTTCCAAACACGTTCTGGAGGCGGTGTGGGGATGGGGCAAGAGTCGCGGAGGTATGAGATGAGCGCGGCCGTGCCGTCCTTCTGCACGATCTGCTTCAGCGAGTGCTCCAGTGGATTCCCCTCGATCCCAAGAGTCTGGAGTTGGTGCAGAGTACCGAGCTCGGGAGGTAGTGTGTGCAGTTGGTTATCGAACACATACAGCTCCTTGAGGGACGTGAGCATCCCGAGCTCCGGCGGGAGGCTAGTCAGCAGGTTGCAAGATAGATCAAGGAGCTCGAGGTGACAGAGTTTGGATATTTGAGGTGGGACAGCTTCGAGCCGGTTGTGATTAAGGTAAAGGTTGGTGAGGAACTCGAAACCGAAGAGGCCGGATGTGGGAGGAATGTTCTTGATACCCACACCACCCATGTCTAACGACTGCCAGGTGTTCCCTGGCGGTCTCGGCGCCGTCGGTCGGGAGGTCTCGACGGGTGCAACAGTGGAAGAAGGATGATTGGCGAGGGCGCTCGCGATTGTGGGGGACGACTCCGACGCGGTCTGTGACTTCGCCGACGGAGACGTAGTGAGCTCGCCGTCCTTGGCAACTCCGTTTGCTTCCGGAGGCTTGACCGCGTTCGGGTTCGTGATGGGAATCGCGGACTTGTGGACGGTACGCGCGGCCATGGCGCTTGCGCGGGCTCGATGGTGTGGCGACTTTGATGCACGAACCATCTACGGTAGAAGGGAACGCTCATGTCAGCCTTGAAGGAATGGGTTCACAAGCAGCATAAAAGCGCAATCCGCGCATGTACGGTGCCAAGGGATCGACCATGCGAGATGCGCGTCGAACAGGAAGCCGGGTCCACAAGGACGAAAATGACGGCGAAGTAATGGTCACATTATGGGAGCAGTCCCAGGGTGGCACTTAGCCCGCATATGTGCTGCATGCTGAGACCGGCCTTGAAGGAAAGCTGCCCAGCTTGCGTAATCACACCGAGAGACCGCATGCACGCGCGACATCGGACAATGTTGGCAGCGGACAAGGAACGAAGTCTTGCGGTAGGGGCAGAATGCGCTCGGGCAGTCGCCTTGATTGCTTCGTGATAGTACGCAGAGCTGGGAGCTTTGTTCGGCGGATTGCTCACAGACGACTAAACAGCCCAGACGTTCTCGCATCGGATGCACACGACGACGAACGCCATACCCCATCGGGGCCAAATCATACCAAAACATAGACGTGAAAACGTACCTCGTACTTGAGCAACTGCTGCTGCCAGTGGGGAGTCATCATCTGCATGGCTATCGCCCCGGGTGAGCCACCCTGTCCCAAAGCTCCGTGCGGGCCCTGCATCGCGTTTCCGGTGGGTGGCGACTGATAGTGCGGGTGAGAAAGGGAGTTCTGGTGGTGATGGTGTGTGAGGGGGCCGGGCATATGTTGGTGGGGATGGTGTTGCATCGCGGTCATAGTCCCGTTCGCATGGGTGAAGAGAGGGTAGGCGGGGGAGGTCGGGGGTTGGCCGTTGTTCGCGGGACCAAACACAGGATGTCTGGCCCATGGCGACTGGTCGTGCACCTGGCCTGGATGATTGTGGGTGGGGAGTTTGTGGGCAATGCCCGGAGATTGTTGAGGATAGAACATGGCATTGGCGGAGAGGGTCGCCAGTCTGAAAGGAAGGAGGGAGGGGAAGGGCGGGAAGAAAAGAGGAGAGGAGAGAACGACTATTGAAACAGCGAGAAGGAGAGCGTCGTCGGCGTCGGGATGGTCGTGGTCGTCGTGAAGAACAGCGAGCGTGGAGTGTTTGCCCCCTCCGCCGACGATGACGAGCACAGCAATCTGAGCGCCCGGCGCTGACTAAGCAGTCCATTACACGGACTTCAGACTCTTTTCCTCGAGAGTCCTTCGCAATTCGCAAGTTTGCCGGGCATAACATACAGCTCGAGATAGAGCGAGAACGTCCCACAAATCGCGCGGTTCACTGCGACAAATACGAGGCATCTGCTGCTGTTCCATCGCTCCGAGTCGAGCGTAAATTGGGAGATCTCCATTTCCCAATCAGGCAATTCGTCCACACAAGCCGTACGATTTCACGATTTGAAGACATCGTGCAATGAGTTCTAGTCGCTACTTAAGCCGCCAAACCCCCTTCTCCTCCTCCCCCAACCTCCTCTATACGCCGCCATGACTGTCTACCAAGCAACCGCATCCGCGCCGGTCAACATCGCATGCATAAAGTGCGTCTTGATCTGCACAATGCGATTGACATCGTCCAGGATTGACACCGCCCAGGTACTGGGGCAAGCGCGACACGAAGCTCATCCTCCCCACCAACTCCTCCCTCTCCGTCACGCTCGACCAGGACCATCTGCGGTCGACGACAACATCCCGCGCTGACCCCTCCTTCGACAAGGACAGGCTCTGGCTCAACGGCGTCGAGGAGGAGATCAAGGATGGCGGCCGGCTGGCGACATGCATCAAGGAGATGAGAGCACTCCGCAAACAGCTCGAGGAGCAGGACCCGAGTCTGCCCAAGGTGAGCCCGCACGTTCTCGTGTATGCATCTCGACGCCGACGCCGACGCCTCGAAAGATCGCCGCCTTCCCCGTCCACATCGCGTCGCACAACAACTTCCCGACCGCGGCGGGCCTCGCCTCCTCCGCGTCCGGCTTCGCCGCCCTCGTCGCGTCCCTCTCCGCCCTCTACCAGCTCCCCGCGGACGCCTCCCGCCTGTCACTCATCGCGCGGCAGGGCTCCGGGTCCGCCTGCCGCTCCCTCTTCGGCGGCTTCGTCGCGTGGCAGATGGGCGAGCGCGCCGACGGCTCCGACTCGTACGCCGTCGAGGTCGCCCCGCGCGAGCACTGGCCGGACATCCACGCGCTCATCTGCGTCGTGAACGACGAGAAGAAGGGCACGTCCTCGACCTCGGGCATGCAGCGCACCGTCGAGACGTCCCCGCTGCTCCAGCACCGCATCAAGCACGTCGTCCCGCAGCGCATGGCCGCCATCTCCGAGGCCATCCGCGCGCGCGACTTTGACGCATTCGCGCGGATCACGATGGCGGACTCGAACCAGTTCCACGCCGTCGCGCTCGACACCGAGCCCCCGATCTTCTACATGAACGACGTCTCGCGCGCGATCATCGCGCTCATCGTCGAGTACAACCGCGTCGCCGTCGCGAACGGCGGCAAGCTCAAGGCCGCCTACACGTACGACGCGGGCCCGAACGCGGTCATCTACGCGCCCAAGGAGAACATCAAGGAGATCGTCGAGCTCATCGTGAAGTACTTCCCCCAGGCCGAGAAGTTCAAGGATCCCTTCGGTCTCTTTGGCGCTGCCGGCGTGCAGCCCAAGGTGATCCCGGGGTTCAATGAGGCCGTTGCAAAGCCATACGGTGTCGGCGCGGTAAAGGGCCTCATCCATACTCGTGTCGGCGATGGTCCGCGCACTCTGGGTGCCGAGGACTCACTATTGGGTTCGGATGGGCTTCCTAAGAAAGCCTGATTCATGACTTTGGGTTTCAGGACGGTTGCTGTATTTAACAAGGACGTCTAGATTGTTATCTACCCTCGATGAGCTATCCTGGCAAGTCCCGGAAGTCACTAGTCAGGGCCTCTGCCGCGTCGAGAATGCAGGCGTCGCAGTGCTTCTGTTGCGGAAGAACGGGCAACCATTACTTGTCTGCCAGTAAGTGGAAGCATACACGAGTACATTCGATTTTCAGACGTTTGCATCTCGAGCTCTGTATGTGGGTACGGCGGGAGTTCTGGCCACAAGCCACCTGGTGGTCCGGTATACATGACGGATGGCGCGAAAGGTCCCCACGATCTCATCCTGATACACATAGCGAGAGCGCAACTGTCGCTGGGATAGCGATCTTATCAACTGCTCTAACTGTTGCATCGCTTGGTCAATTGTAGGACGGTCGTCCGGCCTCTCGCGAGTCATTTGATCTACGAGGGGTTGCATGAAGCCCAAGGATAGGCTTTCCTACACAACCGTCCCATGCTCAGCACACACACGGCGCACCGGAGAGGAGACTCGTTGGCACACCTGAATAAAATCCTGGCGAATCATGCTACCGAGAGGATAAATGTCCAGGTGGAACGGGTTGCAGTTTCCAGGAGCGTTCTTGTATTCTGGCGCGCTCTTGTCGCCTCCCAAGACAATGGGGGATATGTGCGGCTCTCCAAGGGAGAACTTATCCGAGAGTCCGAAGTCGATGATGTAGTATCTGACGGGATGGTCTGTGCGAATGTATCGTTTGACTTTGCGTTTCGGGTCGACGTAACTCCTGCGCTCCCAGACGGGATGAGGAATTTCTGAGAGGAGGGGCATGGGGTCCATCATGATGTTGAATATGTGGATGTCGCTACGCCCTGTCAGCAATAGTTGTAGAGAGGGAGTCGTCGTTCTCACCGATGTGCCACGTTATGACGATGGATGAAGCGCAGTCCCTACGTGCAGGATTGAGTGTTAGAACCACCAAACGAAGGAGCCATTCACCTCAAAGATCTGACGGAGACACTCCATGACCTCCCCGACTGTGGCGAATCTGACGTCGTGTACACGCATCAGGAAGGGCATGACGAGGAAGGCCACCTCGTAGATAGGCGATTGCAGGACGTCGTAGCAGAACACCGAGTGATTCTCGGGGTCCGAGGCGTTGCGCTTGTTGCAGAAGAAACGAGTGATCTTCACCTCAGTGGGTGTGTTCTTCTTCCAGATATGCTTCAACACCACGATCTGACCGTCCGAGATTCGCGTCGCTGGGAGCGTGGTCACTGTCTATTAAAGTGAGTCGCACTCAGCATGATGGATGCGTCCCAGATATTCCTGTGTAGAACTCGATAAAGGACTTACCCACGGAGGTTCTCCATCTTCGCATTCAAAGCGATCTCGGTTCGTGTTGAGCCAAGAGGGTTTCCAGTCGGGGCTGTATCGCGGACGCAACTTGTACCCCTTCTCCTCTAGAAACCTGTAATGATCGCGCCAGAAGAACTCGGCATTACTGAGCCCGCCGTTCATATTCTTGAAGAACATTGGATCAGAGGAATAGTCAACGCGAGCTTGCATGGTTCGAGAATGAGAGGGATGTTCAACGCAATCACGCTTGCACCTGCAGTAGACTTATCTACTTAGGCTGACCTGCGCTCATGGCCGCCCACTCCGTCGCTCATCATTCTGATGAGCATTCTCGATGAGCGCGGAATGATGCTGCCAGCTCCTTCATTTGAGTGACATCGATCCAGATGTACCTAGGCACGACAGAATGATGGGACGTTAAGGTTAGTAGATTACACACGCAGCGTTGCGGCTGGTCTCATCTTGGGACGCTTAGTCTGTTGCGTATAAGTAGTTGCAGCAGAGCGCACCTTGGGGCATAGGCAACTTATAAACTTGCAATGAATCGTGACTTCGTGGGGACGGAACATGACGCGCTGATTGCGCTTCTAGAAATATCTTCTCCTCATCCTGAATACCGCATCTCTACTTGGTTATGAATTGATCGTACTCACATACAAGGATGTATACGTCCGAGGCCTGGCGATGTGATCGTCGCACATGAGGCCGAGCCATGATGAAGCGCACCTTGAAGGAAATGTATCCCGCAGTGGCATACTGATGTGCTTGGGCCAGCGACGAACGCACACAAAGTCAGGTATATTCAGGCATCGGAAGCTATGGCTTGGTGTGTGGGTACGGCAGGAGTTCTGGTCAAGATCCACCTGATGAGCCGGAACACATGACGAACAGCACGGAACGGCCTCCCCAAGACCTCGTCGCGATACACATAGCGAGAGCGCAACTTCCAATACGAGAGCGATCCAAGCAACTGCTCGAATTCTTGCATGGCTTGCTCAATCGTGGGACGGTCGCTCGGCTCCTCGCGAGTCATCTGTTCCACGAGCGGATGCATGAAGTCCAGGGAAAGACTTTCCTATACGATCGCCCTGTGGTCAACAAAGACATGGCATCCACGGAGGATACTCGGCGGCACACCTGCATGAAGTCCTCTCGAATCATGTTCCCGAGATGGTAGATGTCGACCTTGAAAGGATCGCAGTCTCCAGGAGCATTCTTGTATTCCGGCACGCTCTTGTCGCCGCCGAAGACAATGGGGGCCACGTGCGGCTCTCCAGGGGAAAACTTCCTCGACAATCCGAAGTCGATGATGTAGTACCGGACTGGATGGTCTGTGCGGGTGCGCCGTTTGATTCTGCGTTTGGGATTGACGTAACTCCTGTGCTCCCAGACGGGATGAGGAACTTCCGATATTAACGGCATGGGGTCCATCATGATATTCAATATCTGCACGTCACTACGTGCGATATATGCCCGTCAGCTTATGAGCGTGATAGAGGGAAGTTACCGGGCTCACCGGTGCGACACAAAATGGTGATGGAGGAAGCGTACTCCCTGCGTGAAAGTTGAGTGATGAGGCACACGGAATGACGGAGAACTCACCTCGAAGACCTGGCGGAAACACTCCATGACTTCGCCGACTGTGGCAAACCTGATGTCGTGTACACGCATCAGGAACGGCATGACGAGGAAAGAGACGTCGTAGATGGGCGATTGCAGGACGTCGTAGAAAACCACCGAGTGATTCTCCGGAGCTGAAGCGTTGCGCTTGTCGCAGAGGAAGCGCGTAATGTCCACCTCAGTGGGGGTATCCTCCTCCCAAATTTGCTTCAATACCACAACGCGACCGTCCGAGGTCCGCGTGGCTTGCATGGTGGTCACTCTCTGTTGATTGCTCAGCATGATGAACGTGTCCGAGTCCCCAGACAACCCGCAGAAGGACTCACAAATGGAGGTTGTCCATCCTCACATTCAACGGGCTTTCGATTCGTGCTAAGCCAAGAGGGCTTCCAGTCGGAGCTATATCGAGAGCGCAGCCTGTAACCCTTTTCCTCTAGGAACTTGTAATGGTCGCGCCAGAAGAACTCAGCGTTACTCAGCCCTCCAAACAGATTCTTCCAGAAGATGGGATCAGAGGAGTGGTCCGCGCGAGCTTCCATGGTTTGAGGACGAGGCGGAGGGGAGGTTTCCGCCGAAGATGGCATGCAGTTGCGGTATTTCTAGGGTGAGCCACGCCACGGCGCTCTGGGGCGGCCGTTCCATAGCTCATCATTTTGATGGGAATTGTCGTCGAGCGTAAGATGATGAGGGTACACGCAACTCAGCTCCATCATGTGAGTATCGTCGGTGTGGCAGGAAGTACCTGAACACGACAGACAGGGACATGGTGAGCTGGACTACACGTATACGTTTTGGGGGAATATTACCTGATTCAGCGCTGAGGTCCCACTGCACGGAAATGCATCTTGGAGCTTCACCGAGCAGCACACGCGCGAGCCTCTCTGGACACAGGAGCCGTTGCGCCGAAAATAGTACAATACACCTGTTAACTTGTCGCGAGGCCGTCAGAATCGCCCTCAAGTGCCATCGCTTGCCGAGCACTGACCACAAGACGCTCATGAGTACCACAGCGACGTTCTGGTTCCAACGGTGAGGTCAATATAGACCTGGTGATGAATCAGATACTGAGTGTCGTTGCGAGCATATAACGTTGAGGACGTCGACAAGGTTACATATAGCCGCAGAGCGAGTTCAAAGCCAGCAAGACCCGCTCGGCATTGACCGACACGGCGCCTGTCTTTGAACGCGTGCTTCAAGTTCAACCTCAACTTTCAAGTAAGTACTCGCCGGGGCCAGCTACGGCGAGTCTCCTTTTATTGAGAATGAAGACGACACTCGATTTGCGGACTGAAGAAGACTGTGCGGTACAGGCCCGTAGTAGTACGACAGGCTCGGTGCTACAAATCTAAGGGCTGCATCTCCCGCAAGTCAATGCCATACCATATCACTGCACGCAGTTCCTGGCGCCCGGCTGATAACGACCGCGACAACTCCGGCATCAAGGCAACCATCCCCCGCCTGGGAATCGAGGTTCTTCTTGCTTGCGCCGCGCGCGTACCGCGACGCGTCAGTGCGACGCGTCAGTGTTCGGTTCAAGTATATGGACCTACCTAGTCAGTGTCCCTCTGTCCATCGTCCTTCTCCCCTGCACATTCACTACGACGACCTCCCTATGCAACCTAGGTGCGTGCCCTCCCCTTCGGGAGTCGTCCTGAACACGTTGCTTTCGGTCGCCAATATTCAACGCGACGAACCGGGTACCGGCACCAAACGGACAGTTATCCGGTCTCGTCGTCTGCGATGCGTGCCTCGATAGATGAGAATGCGAACTGTTTCGCTGACGAGTTACACAGATACTTCAAGGAGGATACGCGGATCATTCCCCTGTATGGTGCTGGGGTGTCGGTGGTGTTGCTCGCCCTGCATGTAGTCCAAGCACGCTGGACGAGTTCTTCACCCAAGTACGCGCCTGTGCTGCGTCCGGAGGGCGAGGGCTGCGCCGCGGAACCGGTCGTACAGCGGAACACGCTCCATTGTCTTTTACAGCGAGCGGGTGGACCCGCCATATTCTTGGCCAAGTCTGCACGGCTTGTCTGTTGCGTATTGCTCTTAGGCCTTTCACTTGCTACGCTACTCGGGCGCCACGATCGCAATCCGAATGCCTCATGGTGGCCGGATTTTGTCGAGTGCGAGGTCTACGTGAGTCTTACTCTGTCGTAGTACTGTGCTCACTGCTGACTGTATAAACCCACAGGGCTATACATCCGCATTGGCCTTGGCATGGCTGCTCTCTCGTCAGCAAAGTCGGCTTCTCGCAGCACACTTCAACTCGGTGTTGCTCGTCACTCTTGGCGTATATGCATACCGCGACGTACTCCCGCTTATGCTTAGGGACCGGGACCCCGCAGATGCTGCGGATGGTGTCGTCCTCTGGGTGAAGATGTTTCTGCTCTTGGACGCTGCGGTCGTGCTTCCGCTGCTCACTCCCCGCGTCTACAAGCCATATAAGCTAAATGTGGGTGTCCATACCTACCTTCGATTGCTTCACTCACCTTTATGCTTCACAATAGGAACCCATGGCGAGTCCCAGCAAACAGCAGACCAGCTCAATCTTCTCCCTCGTGCTGTTCAATTGGCTCAACGAGACTGTCTCCAAGGCATCTCGCGTTGAGCACCTTCCCCTCGATGACTTTCCTCCTCTAGCCGATATGAACACTACGAAGAACCTCACTGAACGCAGTTTCAAGGTGTGTTTGCCCCCGAATACCTGCGGTATGCTCGTGCTCACGGTCATCTACAGAAAATTGACCCGTTCCAGCTCGGGAGAGAGGAACACTTGTTCTGGGGATTACTGAGAGTCTTCCGTAAGGGATCAAATATGAATGTTGTCCCCTCCCGTTGACCGTTAAGTATCTTCCAGGCAAGGAATATTTTGCTTTCTCTCTCCTTGCGGCGTTAGGCGTGAGTCATGTACATCAGCCCCCGGTGTACGCCGTAGCTAACTTGTCGTTGCAGTCCGTCCTGGCACTGAGCCGAGCCATCGCTGCAAAAGGGCTCCTTGCGTACGTCTGACCAGGTAGAAGAGTTGGCCGAAGCTAATCAATCTCTGCCCAGCTACCTCGAGGTCGGCGGTCACAAGTCAAACATCTACCCTTGGGCATGGTCGATCCTCTTGCTCGTCGGGCCTATGGCGGTCACGTTCTGCGAAGAGTGGACACAGTGGATCGCCGTACGTGTCAGGCTACTGCGTGACGACCTTCATGTCATACCTTCCATTCGCAGAGTGTTGTAGGAGCGCGCATCGAAGCAATAGTCACGGCGCTGCTATTCGAGCATGCTCTGCGCATCCGGGTGAAAGCGGAGACGTCCGACGGTGCGGAGGCCGTTGAAGACGGTATCGCTACCACAGGCAATAAGGGTCATCTCTTGGGACGGCTGAACAACTTGGTCACTAGCGATCTGAACAATATCAAGACCGGTAACAAGTTCTGGCTAAAGCTATGTGAGTGTGTCTCTGGAGTACGGGAAACTGACACTTAGTCACTGACCGATGCAATGTTCCAGTTGTCGAGGTTCCTGTCCTCATTGGGTCGTCCATTATTTTCGTCTACAATATCTTGGGATGGAGGTGAGCGGTCGTCCGTTTGCAAGTAGAGAAACTGCCGCTGACGTGAGTGCGTCTTGTACAGTGCCTTCATCGGCCTAGCATGCATGTGTGTTCTGCTGCCCGTGCCCGGTTACTTGAGTAGTTGGATACAGAGCTTCCAGACGGGCAAGATGGCCAAGGTACGACTACCGTCTGAGTATGCCATATGCCCCGTGCCTGACCTATAGTGGATGTCAAGACCGACGCGCGTGTGCAGCTTATCAACGAAAGTGCGTTGTACCGACCACTGATCGATACAGAAATAGCTATGCTGACATACTGCAGTTCTGAACGTCGTCCGGATGATCAAACTCTTCGGATGGGAGCGGCGTGTGGCCGGTCAGATTGAGGAACGCAGAGAAGCAGAGCTCAAGTTTCTCCGCAAGACGAAGTTCCTGGAGCTGGTCAACAACTGCATCAAGTGAGTGTAGCGGCTTCTCTACCCCCGCCGTGCCGAAGAGATTCACCTTGAATCGCAGCTTCAGTATCCCGCTCTTCACCATGGCCTTTACGTTCGGTGCATATGTGAGGAGCTTAGTTCTCGAACGCCGACGAAGCGGGATGGCTCACGCTTCTAATTCAGACGATGCTTTTCGGTGGAGAGTTGACAGGTTCGTTACTGGTCCTTTGAACAGCCTCGCTTGCGACTGATCCCTTCGCAGCGTCTCGTTTGTTCTCTTCCTACGCGGGTGAGCGCATATGAGTAGGACTTTCAAAGGGTGTCATTTGACAACGCATGGCAGCATTCGAGACCATTCAACATCAGCTACACATGATATTCTATGTCATCCCGGTCCTGACCCAAGGTATGTTGCAGATCGTCGTTCCAACGTCTTTCTAATAGCGACACCGCTCACCCTTGTCCCTCAGCCAGAGTATCGCTCGACCGCATCAATGAGTTCATGCACAAGGTAGACTCGTCACTAGCGCTTCCCGGCGTCTCCGTGCTCACCTAAACATAGACCGAGCTGCTCGACGAGTTCGAAGAGAAGAAGAACGGTAGCGATGGGGCCGCCGTGTTTGCGCGTGCGGCGCAGGAGATGGACGTGCTTGGCATCGCGCGGACTACCTTCACTTGGGCCAAGGACGCGGCGGGCTCCACTCCTGCCACTCCCGCGACTTCAGAGGGAAGCAGCCAGCGCATGTTCGTGCTAAACATCGAGAACGAGGTGATCTTCAAGCGCAGCAGCATCAACTTGGTCGTCGGGCCGACCGGTTCGGGGAAGACCTCTCTGCTCATGGCGTTGCTCGGTCAGTCCCGCAATCATCTTGGGCATATGGGCATTGGCTGAACTCAAACATGTTCAGGCGAGATGCATGCGATACCATCGGGACCCGACTCGTTCGTTAGCGTCCCGAGAAGTGGCGGTGTTGCCTATGCAGCGCAGGAATCATGGATCCAGAGCGAAACCATCCGGGTATGTAACTGCTGGAATGGACTCCGAGCTATGCTCAGTCTGACATGTCGCTTCCAGGACAACATATTGTTTGGCTCGCTATATGACGAGGCTCGATACAACAAAGGTGAGGGAACATGAAGCGCGTCTCGCGGGTCTAGTCTAGATGCGGTTCTTCAGTCATCAAGCAATGTGCTCTGGAGCGCGATCTCAGTCTGTTCGAGGCCGGGGATCAGACGGAGGTGGGCGAAAAGGGTATCACATTGAGGTTAGTCAATATGTCCGGCAGTGGAACACAAGTGCTAACAGCGACCTTGGCAGTGGCGGACAGAAGGCACGCATCACGCTCGCTCGCGCCGTATACTCCTCTGCTGAGATCTTGCTGCTGGACGATGTAAGTCTTCGACGATCCCTGCCTTCCAGCTACCGAGAAAGAGCATAGGAAACTGACATCGTGCGCAGGTGCTCGCTGCCCTGGACGTGCACACGGGACGCTGGATTGTCGATAAGTGCTTTAAGGGAGACCTCCTCCGTGGCCGTACTGTCATCCTGGTCGTAAGTCCGACATCCTCTCGGGTACATTACGGGATTACTCAAAGCATAGTTCCCCGCAGAGCCACAACGTAGCGCTCACTCGACCTGTCGCGGAGTTTGTTGTCGCGCTTGGGGCAGACGGACGCATCGTCAGCGAGGGCTCCTTCGACAAGGCGCTCAAGGAAGACCGCGAACTCCAGGCTGAACTCGCAGCTGAGAAGGAGGAAATGAAGAAGGCGGAAGAAGAGATTGATGCGACCCCGCTCGAAGGAGAAGCTGAGAAGAAGGATGGGAAGCTTGTCGTTGCGGAAGAGATCAGCGTTGGTCGCGTTGGGTGGAAAGCTTGTGAGTGCACAGTGAGGGCAGGGGGTGAAGATCTTCTGAACAACATGCGCGGACAGTCATGGTGTACTTTGGCAGTGTCGCGAAGGCAGCGTGGCTCCCGGCGTACTGGACGCTCTATATCGGCACGCTGGTCATGACGCATCTCCTCATCAACGGTCAGGTATGAACGTCTCTCCCTGATTAGCAGGGCCGAGCGCTCATAGTGCGAGTTGTGCAGACCTACTTCCTCGGGTTATGGGCGGCACAATACGAAGACCGTGCATCTTCTGAAGTTTCGAATACCTAGTATGTCCATCCCTTTGCGACTCTACTCAAGACGCATCCTGATGGGATATCCGCCAGCTATGTTACAGTCTACTGTCTAGTAGTTTTGATTACCCTCGCGGTGTACGCGATGTCCTGGTGGCTATATGTGTACGGGAACATCCGCGCTTCGCGGTTCATTCACAAGCAACTAGTCGTTTCCGTGCTCGGCACCACTTTGAGGTACGTTGGAGCGATCTTATCGCTGTCCATGTGGATGCTGACCATTCGCCGCTCTCAGGTGGCTAGACATCACCCCGACCTCCCGCATCATCGCACGCTGCACTGCAGACATACAATCCGGTGTGGTCTTATCTCCCTCCTATACGTCTCTCCACACGCGAAGCTAACCCTCATGTAGTCGACAGTGAAGTAGCCCGCGAGTTGCACTCCGTCGTCGAAGGCGCGATATTCATGCTCCTAAAAGTCGGCACCGTGGTGTTCATGCTGCCTATCTTCATCGTGCCCGCCACCGTTGTCGCCGTTCTCGGGTACTCATCAGCCAGGTCTACATGCGCGCACAGCTGTCGGTAAAGCGCGAGATGAGCAATGCTAAGGCGCCTGTCTTGGGGCACTTCGGGTCCGCGATCGCTGGTCTTGGTGCGTGTCTTTGCAGTAATGTCTTGCGTTTGTGCCAGTATCATGACTTCAAGCGTTTCGCAGTATCGATCCGCGCGTATGGTGCACAGGAGGCGTTTAAGGCGGAGTCGTACGCCCGAATGGACCGGTATAACCGCGCAGGGTTAACGTATGAGGCACTCAACCGGTGAGCACACCTCCTCTATCTCTACATGGCCACATTGTGCTGACCCTGTAATACGTGGCATAGCTGGGTGACGATCCGGGTGGACATCCTAGGCGCGGCACTCTCCGCCGTCCTTGCGGTATACCTGACGTACGGCGCGACTTTAAGCGCGTCGAATGCCGGCTTTGCGATGGCAATGGCAGTCGGGTTCAGCAGTTTCATCCTTCCGTGGCTGCAGATGTTTTATGAGTTCCAGGTTACGGGTGCGTGTCGCGTCCTTCGCTCTTCACGATCTGATGGAATTGACATATGACTTCATGCAGCCAACAGGTCAGCACATACCGTCGGGAGGGGGTATCGCGTAGTCTGACCTATCTGGTTGATACAGCTTGGAGCGAATTCAGCAGTACATGATCATTGAGCAGGAGCCCAAGCCCACGACGGAGGGTGTGCCGCCCGCATACTGGCCTGCCAGCGGTGGCTTGCGCGTCGAGAAGCTGACTGCCCGCTACTCCGCAGTAGGTTCTCACCGCCTTCCTAGACGTCTAATTCTTATAATCTCGCCCACAGGACGGCCCAGCTGTGCTCCACAGCCTCTCATTCGAGGTCAAATCTGGCGAGCGCATCGGTATCGGTGAGCCTCAGGATCGAAGTACTCGGTGACTGAATGCTGATGAGATCATTTCAGTGGGCCGCACAGGCAGCGGAAAGGTAAGTCGACAATGCCTCCAAATCTATCTAATCTTCGTACACGGTCGGGCTGACTGATGTCTGTAGAGCTCTCTGACACTCGCCCTCCTTCGCTGCATCCTGACCGAAGGCGAAGTCTACTACGACGGCATTCAGACCGGGTCGATTAACCTGGACGCTCTGCGATCCAACATCACCATCATCCCCCAGATGGTATGCCCTTCCTCCTTACCTCCACATCTCGCAGTGTTAACTCCTGAGCGGGTCTATGTTAGCCAGAACTCCTGAGCGGGTCCCTGCGGCAGAATCTCGACCCCTTCGGCCAGCACGACGATGCGATGCTCAACGAGGCACTCCGCTCCGCAGGATTGTTCTCTCTCCAGGAAGAAGGCGACCATGCCCGTATCACGCTTGATTCTGAGGTCGCCGGTGGGGGAGCAACCTTTCTGTGGGGCAGAGGCAAATCATTGCGCTTGCTCGGGCTATCGTAAGGCGGAGCAAGTTGCTTATCCTGGATGAAGGTGCGCATTCTCAAGCGAATCAGAGGCGATCCCGTAGGTTGACGGTGTTACACCTTGACAGCGACATCCGCGGTTGGTGCGTCGGGAAGTGTGCAATTTCGTTCGAACTGAACTGACTAGCAGGCACAGATTATGAGACGGATACGATCATCCAGAAGTCTTTGCGCGAAGAGCTCGGACGAGACGTAACTGTCCTGACCGTCGCGCATCGACTCCAAAGCATCATGGACGCAGACAAAATTGTAAGGCGCCTCATGTATCGTCGTCAGCTATCATACCTGCAGTGCTGACTCCGAGTGACATCAGATGGTGCTCGACGCAGGGAACATCGTGAGTTATACTGCTTTCCACCGGTCTACGCGTTTGCTGATGCAACATGTGTAGATTGAATACGACAAGCCCAGTGACTTACTCCATAAGAAAGGCGGATACTTCCGCGGCTTAGTAGATGAGAGCAGTGACAAGGATGTTTTGTACACGATGGCGGGATGTGTTGCGCGACCTTCGGGTTCGCTCGAAGGCTGTTCGATTTGAGGCGAAGGGCCGATGCGCGGCCAGTCGGTTTGTTGCAAGTACAAGTACGGCTGCTACGGTTACATGGAAATTTATAGATCAGGCAGCGTCGTGCCGAGGTCCGCATTGCGGATAAGGATCTAATATCATCAACGATTACAACAGGCTGAGGTGAGTGAGAGCGTATCGATGCATGGACGCTGCACACCTCCCTCGTCTCATGTGTCGAACTTGTGGGGAGGCAATGGGGGCGGGGTGGGCAGCGCGGGAAGACCACGATGGAGGTACTTTGCGGTGCGGATGACGTGTCGACAAGCCCGGTACATCCTGCCCACGAGAAACTCGTCGCGGTAGACAAATCGCGACCGCAGCGTGCATTGGGAAAGGGACATACGCAGCTCTTCGAACCATTTAAACGCCGCATCTATCGTCGGCCGCTCTTCAGGAACCTTGCGCGTCATCTCCTCAATGAGCGGTCTCAAGAAGTCCAGGCTGCGGCTGTTCTGCAGTAGATACTAGACGGTCAGCGCGCCTGCAATCACAGAGTCGAGGAGAAGACGCACATCTACAAACCACTCTCGCATCAGGTTACCGAGGCAGTAGACATCGATCGCAAACGGATTGGACACAGCGCGGGCAGGGTCTCTGTACTCGGGAACGTACTTGTCGCCCCCGTACGATACGGGCGCTACCAGGTCCTGCCCTGGAGAAAACGTGCGCGACAGGCCGAAGTCGATGATGTAGTATCTGGTGGGGCATTCGGTACGGGTGTGCTGCTTGACCTTGCGCTTAAAGTCGTAGCTTCGTTTGGGGAAGTTGGGGTGGGGGATCTCCGAGAGCAGCGGCACGGGGTCCATCAAGATATTCACCATCTGAATGTCGCTGTACGCGCTGCATCAACGAGAGCGGGAAGCAGAGGAGTCGCGATTCATCTCACCAGTGGGCGACGAGGTTACGATGCATGAAACGCAGGCCCTGTGCAGAAATACTTTACATATAATGGATTGCGGAGCCAAGTGATGTCAAACTTACCTCAAACAACTGACGGAAGCACTCTATAGCCTCTCCGACAGTAGCGTACTTGTGTTTGTGTATTCGGATGAAGTGTGGCATGATCAAAAAAATGATGTCGTCATCCCAAGGGGGCTGGATGGTGTCGTGAAGAGGTATCGCATAGTTATGGGGGTCGGATGCAAGGGGTTCTGTGGAAAAACGGCGCATTGTGCTCTCTTCCCAGGGGGTGTAATGTTTCTGAACTCTTTTGATCGTGACGATGCGGCCGTCTGATATCCGGACAGCGTCCATAATAGACTCACGCTGCGGGGACGATCAGGTGAGTATATGTAGACCACACACCAGAGATGAAGCTCACAATGGTTGTGTCCCCGTCTTCGCACTGGAACCACAGCTTGTTCGATTTAGGCTGCCATGATGGCTGCCAGTCTGGTCGGAAGCGAGGACGAAGCATGTAGCCAGCGTCTGCGAACCATTGCTGGTGATCTATCCAGAAGAACTCGGGCTCGAGGAGGCCGCCCTCAAAGTTCTTCCAGTAGAGAGGATGGTCCTTGTGTGGGTCGTCTTCAATCGAAGGTGGGGATCCCATAGCGAAAGACAGTAGAGGAGGGAAAGCGAGCGAAGTTCAGAGCACCGATGGCGAGCTGCGTTATCAGTGCCTAGGAAGGCCTTTTGTTTGACGGCCACGAGCGTTGTTGTACTCGCCTTCTCTGATCGAGAAGCTTTGAAGTGAGCACTCAGTACTCACCTGTTCCGAGGTCCACGGCTTGGCAACCAACACAACACAGTTTCCATGAGGCAACAACAACAGCGTAGCAGAGCTTCCTCACTCGGAAGAAGTTGACGTCCCGGGTGTTGTTCGATGCTCGACGGTTCCCGCTGACGACAAAGAACCTGTATGTATGTATGATACTTGACGCGTCCCCGGGGCAGGCTAGTTCCAACCAGGGTTCATGACAAGACCGAAGAGGTGGCTGCAGTCAAAATATTCGCCGTACACGAGCAGGGGACGCATAGATTGAATTGAGGAGTCGTCCAGATGCGATGAACCATGACGGCGGGAGGACAGTTGTGGGCGCGCGTGGGAAGGCAAAGGCGCTCCGTAGAACTTGGCTTTCCGGCGGACACACGTTTTCACAACTCCTCCTCCACTTCCTGCCCTGTTCTCATGTCCCGCATCGACCTGTTACAACAGCAGTTACCGTCTTTGTCCTAGATTCACGGGGCTCGTTGACACTGCCCGAAATGCCACCGAAACTGAAGGGGCTTGGTATTTTTCTCACTCGTTGCCCGGGCGACACGAGACGTTGTGTGGCGGCGCAAGGTCTTCGGACGACATAAGAGTCATTGAAGGCACTCGCCGTCGCGACAATACAGCCCCTTCTGTTACTTAGACCACCCTCACGGACGTCCAGTCTACCTTGTCGAAATGGGACGAGTAGTATCTCGTGAACCCTCTGTTCGATCTCCTGCGCAAGCGGACCAGTCTAACAATCGCTCTATCAAGTCCAGGTGGGTTGCGTCGCCCAATACGTGTAAATGATGCTGACTGCTTGACATATAGCCTTTGGCAAGCTCATGACGAGACGTTCCCTACGCTCAACTCCCTGCTCAACGCACCGCCTCTCATTCCCGAGCTTACCGTTGACCACGTTACAGTGCACGAGCTGATACCTGGCCCTCAGCTCATTGTGCCGGAGCGGATTCCGACTCCTGTCTTTGACCCTAGACTCCGAGGCGATTTGTTTATCCGTGGGTAGAATGCGCCGCCCCCATCATTCATCGTGAATGACCTGACTTGCGGTCAGGCTATAACTTCCCTCGAGCAAAGGACGACCACGCACTCCAGGCGCTTGGGAACATGGGTCGCCGGCTGAAGCGTCGTGGGGCACTCACCGTCAAGGACCTGAAGATTCAGATGCGGGGCGCGTTGGGGAGCCACTTCAAGTTTTCCAGTTTCCGAGACAGTAGTAGACACGTCTCCGCTCCTTCGGCCCAGGCCATAGTCGTTCTGGCAGCAGCTCTCCTGCCCAACACTCCCCACTCAGCTCCCGTCCTACGCATACCCGGTCTGCGAGTCACAGCTACGCCGTGACAATCTGCTACTTCGCGAGTCCACGATGAAAGGATGCGACTGCGCGGTATGCGATCTTGTACTTCGACGTTGTCATGAACTGCGCGATACTTCGCTCCCTGGGACGCGTTTGCTTGATCCTTCGGCCACACCTCGTCCCACGCCAAGCCGCCCCGCCAGCCTGACTGCACTCCATGGCACTCTACGGTGACCCTAAGAGTCACGATGACTCCGAGTCGTTCAGTGGGCCGGCGGAGAGCGTCGAAGCTCCGGAGGCTGAGGAACAACTCAACAAGCCGCTGCCCGGTGTACCCTCTTTTCCCGCCGAACCTTCGTCGGGACATTATCACTCGCCCAGTGATGAGACGGCATCATCTCGCAACACCCCCTCGACACTGCCGACTACAGCGTGCGGAGTCGCTCCGTTCGTCGTGTTCCCGTCCCGCAGGAGAGCGACTCGGAACCTGAGCCGAAGTCGCGCGATGCTCCGAGCCACAACGCGTCCCTCTCGGAGCTCGGCGACGTGGTCAGCGACCTTGATGGCTACGCCGACGAGGCGGCGAACTCCCCGCAGCTGCAGGTGCTCGGAGCCGTCAACCACCAGAAGCGGGCATTCTGGTGTGCAGACCCGGCCAACTGGAGTACGGTGACGTTGGTAGCCACCAACAACCCGGATAACCGGAGCAAGTTGCGTATGGACGACTGTTCTGCAGACACGCGGTCAGCCAGCAATTTTTCGGATCCATCTGATAATATCTCGACCATCTACGACGGACAGCAGTGGATGCTGACCCCTGTCCTTCCGGACGACGACGACTACCACCCGCCACGGTTGACTACTAGTGGTCGGGCTCGCAACCGTAAGGTGCGCAGCCCTCCGGACCGCGAGCGCGGCACCCACCGCCAGTCTCAGAGCCTCGTCGGTGAGCTCGATCTGCACATGGCTGCGGGAAGTCGGAGGTAAGACAAGACGGGTTCGATGGCCGCCACTCTGGTGGTACAGTACTCTGGAATCGGCGTAGTCTCTCGAGATGGATACCTGTGCCGCGTCCTCGGAGACCCTTCATTGTTGCCGGCGAGCCTTGCAGATGCCTGTTCACTCGACAGATGCATTGGAAACTGTTCAGTTGTTGGCCTTCCACGGCGGCATCATTACATACAGAATTCAATGTAGCTTGTCGCTGTACATGCCCGTCTACTTCATGGGCTAAACGCAATCCGTCAGGCCCAGAAGCATGAATCCCACCACGATACGAGGAGAGACATATTGAGGATGAAGCACGGGGACAACAGGTATGAGGGAGAGCCAGCGATAGCATGCGGAGGTCACTGGAAGGGCACAGACGTAAATAAGGATAATTTGATAGCAAGGGTATTCGTCAGGGACACTGGTAAGCTACGCGACCGGACCAGGGGCACTCGCTGCAGCTTTACGATGGAAGCGTGGGATGAGCCGTCCCAGTCCGGCGCGTTCACGGCGTTCGACCGGTTGGGCCCTTTCGGGAAGGGATGGAATCGCAGGGAGACGCAAGAGTATGTAGAAAGTAGTGCGGAAAGTATGCACAACGTCCTTCAGGAAAGCCAGGACTGCGTCGTCGCGGCGATCCCTCAGTCGCGCGCGTAACTTCCACCAGGGAAGCTTGGAAATGAGTGCGTCCAAAGCACCGAGTGCATCGTCCATCGTGGGGCGATGTTCAGGGTTGGGCTTAATCATTTGGCCGATCAGACCGTACATGAACTCCAAGCTCGAGTATTTCTGCAAATGGGCCACATCCCCGTGGTCAGTCCACCGCGGCGAAGAGCGGAAAACACAGGAAAGACGAACCTGTAGAAAGTCCTCTTTGACCAGGTTCCCCAGGCAGTATACGTCGGTGTGGAAGGGGTTGTGTGTGAAGAGGTTCTGGTCCTTGAACTCGGGAACGGTACGGTCTCCTCCAAAGATGATCTCTTCCACGGGGTTTGTATTGTCCGGTTCGTATCGGCGAGATAGGCCAAAATCGGTCCAATAGTATTTGCAGGGGCGTCTGGTCCGCGTATAATAGAACACGTCTCTTTGAAGGTTGAGCGACTGTAACGTGGACATAGGGTGGTAGGGCTCGGGGAACATAGGGCGGGGATCATACATGATGTTGAGCCTCATGCAGTCGCTTTTAGATGTGTCAGACGCAGTGCAAAGTTCGAGGTGACATACCTTACCGGTGCGCTACATGATGTTCATGCATGAATTGCAAGCCCTGGATGACTGTCAGCGAATACGGATGGTATCGACCGAGCCTCTGACCTACTTCGAACGCTTGACGGAAAAAGTCGATAGCCTCCCCTACAGTCACGAACTTGGGATCGTAGAACTTTCTCAGAAAGGGCATGACGATGATATGTACGTCCGCATCGGTGGGATCTTGCAAGACCTCCAGGATGGGACAGCAATGATTGCGCTTGTCAGAGGAAAGAGGAGGGGAGCAAAGGTATTTCCCGATCTCTAACTCAAAAGGGTGGATGGACGTCTTGATCCGTTTTAAGGCAACGAACTCTCCGTCAGAATTGCGTACGGCGTCGAGCACCACGGGTGCCTGGTAATGATGACATCAGTTAACGCTTAACGATGACTCGGAGTAAGTATGTCCACTCACCAATTGCGGTATCCCATCAAAAGAAAGAAGGTGAGCAAACGGTATCGGTGAACCCTTCCAGGAGGCCACCCAGTCCGGCTTGTAGCGTGAACGTAATGTATACCCGCAGCTTTGAAACCAGTCGTACCGGTCACGCCACCACAACTCGTGGTCCAGCAGCTTCATAGCCACTTCAGCGGATGTGGGCATGCCTTCGACTGAGACAGGTTGCAGATAAGTAGGAGGTATTCTGCGATGAGATGAGAGGGAAGGAGGGCTTGTGATCTTGAGACCTTGAAGGCTAGTCGGCGCTATACTGAGCGCGAACGAGATCAGATCGCGCTCAGCGAACTCGTCTCGCGCGCCATGACCGCGCACGCGGCACGATAGCGCGTCGAGTTGTCATGTTGTACAGTGTCCCGGGCGGTTAACCCAGTGCTAGATACCCCCTCCTCCTCTTCATCATCATGGTCGTGCATGGGGTAGATCATGTAATCGAATCGCAAGAAGTAAATAAGTGACCCACAGCAGACCGAAGACGATGGTGCTGAAGAACGCGCCAACGAAGCCTTCAACAGTCTTCTTCGGGGACAGCGCTATGAGCGGAGTGCGGCGGCCTATGGATATCACACATGTGCGAACACAGTGTTGCAGATCTTGGGCGCGGTTGAGCTGATAGTTTGCGCTGAAGCGTTTCAAAGCTCCGAGAAGGGAGCTGGGGACTTTTGCAGGCGGCAATTACCCTTGGAAACGTCCGACTTGCTGCTCTTATCGCCGGAACGCCTAGAAGCCGTCTGTAGCATCCAATGAGTCAACGTAACCACATCGTAAGTACGGGGAATCGCGCATACAGATGACTGAGACATGCTGAGGGCAGAAGGAGAAGTGCTTTGTACGACAACTTGCGATCTGAGTCGAGGAATCGGAGAAGGGGCGAGCGCGATGAGAGCTTTCAGGCCAGCGGTTCACGGCAAGTGGCAAGCGCTGTGCGTGGCAAAGTCCGAGCGTCTATGTTAGTGCACCCACAAATAACCAAATATGGCTCACGGCAACCAGGAACCGGGCACGCGCGTCCCGCGTCTCGTGTGGCAGTTTGCTCCGTGTTCAGCAATCCCTCCGAGACCTCCTTCACCCTCTTCCTCCCACATCCCGGACCAGCCATGCGTCAGCCACGAACTGATTCTTCCAAGCGTGGCTTGCTCTCGGAGAGGGAGTTATACTGGCGCGAACGACATGACTGGCTCAAAGGACGGGGATACGAACTGCGTCCCAGATTCAGCCCCGGCTGGACGCCGTCGTGGAAAGGGACGAACTGAATGATCATCTCATGCGAAGACGGAATGCGACTCATGGTGTGTGCTCTTGCTGTCTGGTAAGCTTTGTATGCTGATTGGGCGTAGCACACTCAGGTTATTGATGCGGTCAGGACGAAGGACGGCGAGATTGTCGCTATCAAGCAGGTAGACAAGTCGGACCATCCGCATGAAGTGGAGATAGGGCGCTATCTCACAGAACCACCCTTGTCTGACGACTCTCATAACCACTGCATTCCCTACCTCGAGGTGCTGCAAGACCCACATGTCGATGATATCCAGTTAGTGGTCATGCCTCTCCTACGAGAGTACAACGACCCGTCATTTGCGACTGTCGGTGAGGCCGTCGAATTTTTCCATCAGGTGTTTGAGGTACGCACTCATCGTTCGAACAGACGTCTGATTGACGGTCGACATTGCGGCCTAGGGCCTACAATTCATGCACGAACACCACGTCGCACATCGGTATGTTGTCGCAGCCACTGTTCGCATGCTCGCGTTGGCGAGAACGCGAACCAGAGATATCATGACCCTCAACATCATGATGGACTCCAAGCCCATACTTCCCGACATGTTCCACCCCACCGCGACACAGAAGACGCGCGACTTCAGGAGATACGTACAGCCGTATACACGTACGGCACGTCCAATCAGGTATTACCTGGCGGACTTCGGCTTGTCACGAAGATATAGTCCGAACGATCTGAACCCCCTGGAGGTGCCCATCTTCGGAGGTGACAAGTCGGTGCCGGAATTCCAGAAGGACCCGTATTCGCCAGCGAATCCGTTCCGCACGGACGTGTACTACATGGGCAATCTGATCCGGGGCGATTTCTTGCAGGTTGGCTCACCCTGCTCGGTCCATGACCGACGAGCTGACGCGTCCGATGTCTAGGTGTACACGAACCTGATGTTTATAGAGCCTCTGGTCGCGCTGATGGTCCAAGATGCGCCAGAGGCGCGTCCGACTATGGACGCCGTCTGCTCAAAATTCAAGATCATCACGTCAAAACTGTGCAGCTTGCGCCTCCGGTCGCGCTTGGTCGAGCGCCGCGATGGTGCGCTCACGAACTTTGTCAAGACGGTACACCACACTGCCTTCCGCACTAAGTATCCCTCACGTCCTCACCCGACGTCCCGCGCGACCGACTCCCAAGTCGTCGACGTCGCTAGCTGCTGCTGCTGCGCAAATTCCCCCTTCTGCACGAGAACGGGAGCCAATACCCAGCACCGTAGCTGCCTCTCCAGCTGTTGCCGTCTCACTGACGCCGCCCGTTGTCGAAGCGCCCTCGTATCCTCCAAACGACGCGTCCCCAGACCCCCAGCAGAGTAACTGCTCGCTTCCACCTTCTATACTTCTCATGATAGCGTGGGTCGTCCTTCTTACGATCAGCCCCGCGACTCTCCTGCTCCCGCTTTCAGTTCGAATATACTTACCTGCGCTATCTGGCACAACCTCTCGCTTCACTGGTACCCGCCAACTTCTTTTCAACGATATGGCCCTGTAGGAATGCATACCCTTGATCATTACATATAACGCTCAATCAGACATCTGCGTTTGACCTGATATGACGGAACGCGCAGCAGCTTCCAGGAGAACCTCAGCGTGGCCCAATCGCGCCCGCAGCTCAGGCCATCCCACGAGCCGCCCACAAAGCACCATGGGCATCATCTGCAGCGAAGACATGGGCGGCGTCCCGTACCTGCGTGACATAACAGACAATAAACGGGGTCCCGTAAGCAGTCATCAGCACGCTCCGAGTGTCCGTACGGTGCGCCTTGAGGTCCAGGTTACGCCCGCCGCAGAACATCAAAGCTTTCGATGTTTCTATCGGTTAGTCGGACTTCCTTGGTTTAGACGATCCGGGCGCACTAGAGCGTCGACGACCGCGCCCCGCTACACAATGAGCTCCACTTGAGGATGGCAACAAGGTACACACTGTTCTCACGAATTCTCTCGTGTTGACTCCACGGAGGCAACGTCCCGTCTCCTCGTGTCGTGTCATGGGGTCAGCATGAACTGTGTCCCGAGTCCTGCAATAGCACCGCGGGTATCTGCAATCATATTCGTCACGACAACAACGATAACAGACTTAAACAGAGAGGTACGACAAACATGTCAGCGTTTATGCAGGTAGGTCGGAATGGGTATACCGGATACATCTCTCCGTATCGTCAGTGGGATTCCCGTGCAGATATAGGTGCGGGTGTGGGCAGCGCGGGGAGACCACGATGGATGTACTTGACGATACGGATGACGTGTCGACAAGCCCGGTACATCTTGCCCACGAGGAACTCGTTGCGGTAGACAAATCGCGACCGCAGCGTGGAATGGGAAAGGGACAGACGCAGCTCTTCAAAGCGCTTGAAGGCCTCGTCAATTGTTGGACGCTCCTCGGGAATCGTGCGCGTCATCTCCTCAATGAGCGGTCTCAGGAAGTCTAGGCTGCGGCTGTTCTGCAGTAGATGGTCAGCGCGCCCGCAATCACATAGTCGAGGCGAAGACGCACATCCACAAACCACTCTCGCATCATGTTGCCGAGGCAGTAGACGTCGATGGCAAACGGGTTGGACTCGACGCGCGAGGGGTCCTTGTACTCGGGAACGGACCGGTCGCCGCCGTACGACACTGGCGCAATAAGTTCCTCACCAGAGGAGAAAGTGCGCGAAAGGCCGAAGTCGATGATGTAGTATCTGGTGGGGCTTTCAGTACGAGTACTCTGTTTGATCTTGCGCTTGAAGTCATAGCTTCGCTGAGGGTGATTAGGAAGAGGGATCTCGGAGAGCAGCGGCACGGGGTCCATCAAGATATTCGCCAGCTGGATGTCGCTATATAACGCCGTGTCAGTGTTAGAGCGAGGCAAAAAAAGTAGTGATGTATCTTACCAGTGTGCGACGAGGTTACGGTGCATGAAATGCAGACCCTAGTGCAGTATTGTGCGGCATGAGGACAGAAGCGGAGCGAAGCGGCGTTCAGCTTACCTCGAATACCTGTCGAAAGCACTCTACGACCTCTCCGACAGTAGCGTACTTGTGTTTATGGATTCGGATAAGATGTGGCATAACAAGCAATACAATGCCATCATCATCAGGCGGTTGTATAGTGTCGTACAGAGGTACGAGATAGTTGTGGGGGTTAGAGGCAAGGGGTTCTCCCGAGAAACGGCGTATGGTGCTCTCCTCGAACGGGGTAAGTCGTCTGTAGACTTTCTTGATCGTGACTATGCGACCATCCGATACGCGTATCGCATCCATGATAGAGGAACGCTGCCGCGACGGTGAGCTTAGCTGGACGTGTTTGCTATAAGGCACAAAACTCACGACCGTCGTCTGCCCATCCTCACACTGAAAGAATAACTTCTTCGACTTCAACCACGAAGGCTGCCATTCTTCTCGGAAGCGTGGACGAAGTATGTAGCCAGCGTCGGCCAGCCACCGCTCGTGATCTCTCCAGAAGAACTCGTGCTCGAAAAGGCCGCCTTCAACAGTTGTCCAGTGGAGCGGATGGTCTTTGTGTGGGTCCTCTTTCCGGGGCGGTCGTCCCATAGCGAAGAGACTGGAGAAGAGGCGAAGGGATTGGAGGGAAATCCAGGGAACAGTGGTGATAAGACGCGGTGTGAGTGAGATACTTACCGTGATCACTGCGCCTTCTATTTGAAGGAAGCTCTAGGAAGCTTCGAGCTTCTTTGTATTCTTTCACGATGCCGGAGATCTAGAGCTCCGCACTGACAACGGATACAACGCAGCACGCATTGCAAACAACAGACTGAATAAGCTTGTTCTTTAGTCATAGGTCGTACCGATAGCAAACAACAAGCTAGACGACGTAGAGGTTCGAGGGATAGAAGTCCGAACTTCGAAGGAGGAGTGGGGATTGGAGTGTGGGCGAGTCGGGACTCGGAGAGTCGGGGTCTGTTTGATCCGGTCTGATCTGATCCCAATTCGACACGCGGGGCGCTTGCACTCACCTCCGCCTGGCCGTGCTCCGAGTTCTTGCTACATTTGCTACCTAAGTAGTAAGTAACCAGGACTGCACTCAGACTAAGCGGTAAGTAACTAAGTGTTCGCAAAGTCGAGGCCTTCGTGCTTACAAGCTGAATCTTCGCCCGCAAAGGGGGCAATCAGTCCACTTACAGCTTTCGTACCGGCCCTAACTGCAGTGCCATCTGGATGTCGTCAACATGCGGAGGGCCACTCCAGGGCTCGCACGCCGCTTAGATCTTCTGATTGTCTTCAAGCAAGATCCCGCCAGCACTCGAGAGAAGGTGCAAGAAACGGGATCCCGAGTCTGGCCGTTATCGCACGGGGCGCACAGTAAGTGATCCATCTCACGAGCCACCCACAAAACGCTCTAGGCAGTGTCTGGAGAGGATCTCCGCCGTTCGTCGCATACTCATTACAAGGACACAAAAAAGCGACATAGCACACGAGGTCTCCAGCACGCCTCCGGTCTTCGCACGACGCGCGCCGAGAGGCTGTCTAGCTATGACAGAAGCCCAGGGGGATCACTGCTCCCGACGTAACGGTTGTCGCAGCGGTCCATTGTCTTTTGTGACAACCCGAGCATTCGGACTCGAGGGCAGGTTGCAGTGCCCAGTTGCTCGCGGGCCCTCAGCGACGCTCGCACGCGGCACAGGGCGGCACATTCCATGGTTAAGCGAGTTCGAGTGGTGCTCTTTATTTCGCATTTGAACGTTCCTAGTCGTTAGTGTGACTTCTTTGATTCGGAAGGTATGGGCGCACTCACGAACTCAGGCTTCTCATCGAGAGCGGCGTTCCGTAGACAATACGCTACACTTCGGGGTTGGCAAGTTATGGCAACGTCTTCGCTACGCGGACTGTCGTCTCGGACCTTTTCAATGCATAACGAGATCCTGAAGACTGATACGTCAAAATTACAGATTGATATGTCAACGACGCGGGACGGAGCTGCGATGGCGCGCTGTGTAAGTGCCCTACGAGTCACGATGGAAGGGAGTGTTGAGGGACAGCAGTAGGTGTAGGCAAGGCGGGGAGTCCCCGCCGGATGTACTTCACCGTACGAACAACATGGCGGCAAGCCCGGTACATCCTTCCGGGGAAGAACTCGTTTCTGTAGACATATCGTGACCGCAGCGTCCACTCGGAGAGAGATAGACGCAGCTCTTCGAAGTGTTTGAACGCCTCGTCTATCGTCGGCCGTTCCTCAGGAACCTTCCGCCTCATCTCTTCGAGGAGAGGTTTCAGGAAATCTAGGCTGCGGCTCTTCTGCGATAGACGTCAGCAGCCCCGATAATTCAGAATCGAAAGGCGAACACGCACATCCACGAACCACTCTTGGATCATGCTGCCGAGGCAGTATATGTCGATCGCGAACGGATTAGACACTCGGCGCGAGGCGTCCCTGTACTCAGGGACGGACTTGTCACCTCCATACGAAACTGGCGCAATCAATTCCTGTCCCGGGGAGAACTTGCGCGAGAGACCAAAGTCGATGATGTAGTACCTGGTTGGACGTTCGGTACGGGTGTGCTCCTTAACCTTGCGTTTGAAGTCGAAGCTTCGCTTCGGGAAGTTAGGATGAGGGGGCTCTGAAAGTAATGGGATGGGGTCCATCAAGACGTTCACCAGGTTGATGTCGCTGTAGGAATGTCATGAGCGATAGCAGACGCAAAGTGATCTCTCTTACCAGTGGGCGACAAGGTTATGGTGCATAAACTGCAGGCCCTGCAGAGGGACAGTCATGATGAAGACAACGGCGGAACGAAGCGGCATCGGGTGGCTTACCTCGAACAGTTGACGGAAGCACTCGAGGGCCTCTCCAACGGTAGCGTACTTGTGTTTGTGGATACGTATAAGATACGGCATCACCAGAAAAGTTATCGTGTTGTCTAGAGGTGACTGGAGAACGTCGTAGAGAGGGATGGAATGGTTGTGAGGGTCGGACGCGAGGGGATCACTAGAGAGGAAGCGTATGACACCCTCTTCCCAGGGAGTGTGAGACTTCTCGACCTGCTTGATAGTGACGATCCGACCGTCAGAGATTCGCGTAGCAGCCATAATGTTCGGACGCTGCAGCGAGTGGGCGGTGAGTAGCGGTTATGTGACACCGTACCAAGTAAGTACAGCTTACGATTGGGAGTTTCCCATCTTCGCACTGGAAGTACAGCTTGTTCGACTTCAGCCACGATGGCTGCCAGTCTTGGCAATAGCGTGGGCGCAGCATGTACCCATGGTCTGCAAGCCATTGCTGATGCTCCCTCCAGAAGAACTCTTCTTCTACCAGGCCGCCTTCGGTGTTCGTCCAGTAGAGAGGATGGTCCTTGTGCGGGTCGTCTTTCTCAGTCTCGTGAAGACCTGGTACGTCCATAGCGGAAGTCATGAGAGGCGTGAGCGAGCAGGGGTATGAGGAGGACAAGTGAGACGGGCGACGGGAGACGGGCGAGAAGGGAGACGCTGCATGAGGACAAGGACAAGGTTGTGGTCATCGGCGTCCCGATCGAGTTTGTGGGCGCGCGTGTGAACCACTCAGATAGGCGCGGAGCGCTCTCCAAGCTAGCCTCTAGCGCTGAAGTGCCACAATGCACTGTGCCTCCATACGATACAACCGACAACCGCTCCTAGTGCTTCTGAATTCTCACTTTTTGTTTGTGCAACATGAACAACCCGTTGCTAGGGTCTGGTTTTGTTTTCAATCAGACCAGCACCCGAGTTCCCAGCTGAGTCGGTTCCCGAGCTGCCGCTGACTCAGTCACCCTGTCGCAGTCTGCGCTCGCCCGCGCCAACGCAGAGCTTCGTGAGCGGCCTCAAGTGAACTGCGAAAGGTATATATTGTCGCGCACTTTGCACCAAAGTCACCACTCACCACATCCCATCTGTTTGTCTAGCACCCCGCTCGCCTCGCCCACCCTTGCAACCATGGTTGATCCCAAGTCCGCAATGGCTAGCACCAACGCCCTAGTCACAGTTCTCGTCTTTGTAGGCTCGCAACTCTCCCCTTCCGTCATGGTACGTAGGGCAGTGAAGAAGGAGCTCAAGGTGGCCGCTATCCTGAAAGAGAACGGCTCGATCATCACGCCAGAGGACTGGCAGAAGATCATCAAGTTGCGAAAAGAGTGAGCAATATCTCTCCCCCCCCCTCTTCGATGGTTACTTAGCTGATTTGCTGTACGCTAGAGCCCGCAGGGCAAAACTTGCAATCCCTGGCACAAAGTGGAAAGACGTCTTCAGACAGCCGATTAAGCTCATCATCCGTGCGCGCGAGTATCACAGTGCCACTGACGAATGTTTGTTCGAGGCCCGGGTGAGTCCAAATTCACGCGTGCTGAGGGATTTCGATTATCAGTTGCTGAACGCAATGCACAGGTCGCCTCCGCTCGGGCAGTCTACGAGGAAGCGCTTGCATCTGCGGGCCAGAATAACGCCGACGATCCAGATCCCCAACCGGAGCCGCAAACCCCAGCAGGGGACGGACCGCATGGTGCTGAGCTACTGGACGTCGATGAATCCCCTTGTAAGTGCGACGAATGTCTTCAAAGTTCAGGCTCAAGTTTGCGGCGTGCTGACGCCTGTGACAGCGTACAACTCTACTAATATGACCATCGATGATACCCTCACAACATACTTCGACAATGTCGCTGTCCTTACTGGGACCAGCGCGCGTATCACTCTGCATTTCGGAGGTGAGTCCTCTGCAAAGCATGAGACGTTGGTCTTGCTGACCAAAGGTTCGCGGTTGCAAGTCGCCGATGTCCCTGTTACCATCAATCTACAAGAGCAACTAATCGATGCGCCTGTATCCGGATATATCGTCTGTGGGTATCATCGCATCGTTCTCGTATCGCTAGTTGTGCATGTACTGACTAGTCCGCTCCTAGTATTCGGCTGCGCAAGACTGATCCCCTGTAGTAGTAAGCTTTCAGTCGCATGTACCGTCATCAGTGTGGAATTAACTGCTTCCTTGTACGCTACAGACGATCCGAGTCGAGCATCGGAGATTGTCGTCGGCCGGTACAATCAAGGGTACGAACTGGAGTTCTTCGAGGTGTACTGGAGTTACCCGCCTGACCACGCCGCGGACGACGACCGTGTGTCGCTCGCGAGCCTCGAGGCGACATATGGTGGGGACCGTGAGACTATCTATATGTTTGATGAGGACGAGAAGCTGGAGATACAGGAGATGCTTCGCCGGCGTCGGGAAGATGTCGCTCGAGTTCGTGATTAGCTTGCTCTGCAGGGAGCCCTACGTCGTAATCAATGTGTTCCATTTTCCTGCACTGTCATTATATTTTGACCTCATTGTCCCTCGATTGCGAAGACATTTCAGACATTCAGGCTTCAGGCCATGAAATTCTTGTTGGGGCCGCATTAGATCATGCGATGCATTGAGCAAGTCAGTCGGTGCAGTCCTGATGACGAGAACCACGTACAACGTAAAATAAGTACCATCGACTTCGACTGAAGTGCGCGTTTGTTCCTCGGCGATACGAAGTCCGGTGTCTCCGGACTGGTTATAACACGGGCTCTCACGGACGCTCGTAAGGGTGGTACAGTCGGTGATTAAGCGAGTACCGTGTGTCATACTTACTATCGTTGGGTTTGTTCAGTAAGTATCCTAACTTTGGTTTTACTTTTATGATTCAGAAGGTATGAGCGCACTCACACCGTGTCGAAAGACAAGCCCGCTCAACAATGGGTGCCAGTTCCGGGATAGCAACGAGTGCAGACTGTGCATCGCCTGCCTTTCAGTGGGTGTCGTGCTGGGGTATTCGATGGGAAGGCGGGTATCTGGGATTACATTCGTCACGATAAGAACAAAAGCAACAGCAACGGGGTACGAGGTACGACAAACAAGATGCGGGGAATGAGAGCGCGGAGCGGGTCGGTGGGTCACGGTGTACTAGTACATCGTATGTATCTCTTCGTGTCATGTGCGCGGAGGTAGAGGAGGAGTAGGCAGAGCAGGTAGCCCACTCCGAACCCACCTAGCCTTGCGAACGACATGACGACAGGCCCGGTAGATCCTCGCGACGAAGAATTCGTTGCGGTACACGAATCGCGACCGCAGCGTCCGTTCTGAGAGTGACGAACGCAACTCCTCGAAACTCTTGAACGCCTCATCTATGGTCGGTCGATCCTCCGGTACTGTGCGCGTCATCGCTTCGACAAGAGGTCTCATGAAGTCAAGACTGCGGCTCTTCTGGAACGACCGATCAGTATGTGAGCGGGGACGACTCGAGCACTGCAGACGTACATCGACGAACCACTCTCGAACCAGGTTTCCGAGGCAGTAGACGTCGATCGCAAATGGGTTGGAACACGCTACGCGAAGGGTCCTTGTACTCGGGGACAGATTTGTCACCTCCGTACGATACCGGTGCAACTAGCTCGTCCCCAGGGGAGAGCGTGCGCGAGAGGCCGAAGTCAATGATGTAGTATCGGGTGGGGTACTCGGTACGAGTGCGCTGTTTGACTTTACGCTTAAAGTCGTAGCTTCTCTCCGGTTCTGCAGGATGTGGGGTCTCCGAGAGCAGCGGTGTAGGATCCATAAGGATGTTCACCAACTGGATGTCGCTGCAGATGCCGTGTGAACACGATAAGCAGGAGTCGAGAAGGGGAGCTGTGTGACTCACCAGTGTGCAACAAGATTGTGATGAATGAAGTGGAGACCCTATGGAGTTGCAGGCGTGATCATGCAGATGCGCTCGGGAGAAGGGACGTTCAGCTTACCTCGAACAGCTGCCGAAAACATTCTACGGCCTCCCCAACCGTAGCGTACTTGTATTCGTGAATGCGTGTGAGGTATGGCATAACTAGGAATGTAATGTTGTCATCGAGCGGCGACTGCAGAGCGTTGTACAGCGGGACAACATAGTTATGAGGGTCAGATGCCAGTGGCTCCTTAGAGAAGCGGCGGACGGTGTCTTCTTCCCAGGGCGTGTAGCACTTTTCCACCTTCTTGATGGTTACGATGCGGCTGTCAGATGTGCGAGTTGCATCCATAATGGACCCGCCCTACATGCCCGAGCTGGTGAGCATGTCTCAGTAGCACTGCACGGAGCAGATCTCACAGTCATGATCACCCCGTCCTCACATTGGAAATAGATCTTCTTCGAACCCAGCCACGACGGCTGCCAGTCTTCTCGGTAGCGTGGTCGTAGCATGTATCCGGTATCTGCTAGCCATCGCTGGTGTTCTCTCCAGAAGAACTCGTCCTCGAACAGACCGCCTTTGATATTCTTCCAATAAAGAGGGTGGTCCTTATGTGGGTCTTCTTTCCGCGGCGGTCGTTCCATGGCGGGCAGAGATAGAGACCAGGACAATCGAGGTAGAAGCTAGGAAAGGCGGACGGCGGGACAACTGCCCGTCCGCGTCGTCGCTGCATGAGGCCGGGGTTTGTTTGATCAACTTGCATGATCGTCACTCTCCCGATCTGGTTTGTGGGCGCGCGTGTGAAAGGGCGCAAGAGCTCGGCGCGCGCACTCCGAGTCCTTCTGTGACCGTGCTGCGTGCGCGTTGGCGTAGTGGAAACCCGCCTACTCATGGAGTCGCGGCCTCCAATCTCTCTATCCTTCCATCTCCGCCCAAACCATCTCCTCCGGTGGGACTCCTAGCCTGAACAGAATGACCGCCAAGAAACTCGGCATGGTGTCGGAAGAGGAGGGCGACACCACTGTCCCAGCGTTCCAGGACGAAGGATACGACAAAGCATCGAACCCCTGCTCACCAGTGTTGTCGCTCTACTTAGCTCAATTGAAATGATCCACCTCCAGGAGATGTAGAATTGCAGTTGAGGCCTGACTTATACCTCGGAATCTGGCCCTATTACCCTGTCTCGTATCCACGAGTTCCGCTGTCAACTGCAAGATGCGCGAGTGTCAACGCAAATCACGACAATAGCGCGAATGGTAAGCATACTATATACACGACGAAGCTCGGAGGACATCGCTCGTCATGGTTTGGGCGGAAGCGGAGGTGGAGGTGTGGGTAGAGCGGGGACGTCATTGCGGAGGTACTTCGCAGTACGGACGACATGCCGGCAGGCCCGGTATATCCTCGCGATGAAGAACTCCTTTCGATAAACGTATCGAGACCGCAGTTTCCGCTCAGACAACGACGCCAGCAATCCGTTGAAGAGATCGACGGCCTCATGTATGGTGATGCGCTCGTCCGGCTTCTCTCTCATCATCTCGCCGACAAGAGGCTTCAGGAAATCAACGCTGGACGACTTCTGTATACAGAGCTGAGTAAATCAGCTAAGAGCAACGAGGGCGACCACGTACCTCAAGGAAGTCCTCGCGAATCAGGTTGCCGAAACTATACACGTCTATGGGGAAGGGGTTGGATAATCCGGACGGATCCTTGTACTCTGGCACGCTTCTGTCACCTCCGAAGGAAGTCGGTGCGATGAACGCGTCGCCAGGTGAGAACTTCCGCGACAGACCGAAGTCAATGATGTAGTACTTCGTAGGACGCTCCGTGCGGGTATACCCTGTGACCTTCTTCTTGAAGTCGTAGCTCTTCTTGGGATAGGCAGGGTGGGGCATATCGGAGAATAGCGGCGTGGGGTCCATCATGACGTTCAGGATCTGGAGGTCGCTGCATACCGCGCCGTCAGCGAGCGAGCAACGGCGATACTTGGAGTCTCTGACCAATGTCCAACCAGATTACTGTGAATGAATTGCAATCCCTGTGATGCATAAACTCACGATGCGGCACAACCCAGATGAGCACGATGACCTACCTGGAAAAGTTGGCGCAGGCATTCCAGAACTTCGCCTACTGTTGTGAACTTGACCGTATAGATGCGCATGAGGTACGGCATCACTAGAAAGATGACGTCCGCGTCAATCGGGGACTGGAGTACTTCGTACAATGGGACGGAGTGGTTGTGCGGGTCGGACGCGAGCGGCTCTTCCGAGAAGAAACGGATGATGTCCTGTTCGGTCGGGTTATTGGACTTCTTGACTTGCTTCAGGGAGACAATTCGACCGTCGGCAACACGGATGGCGTCCATGGTAGTCGTTCGCTGCAAGATATGCGAGTAAGCGACGGGAAAGACTCGCAGAGAGGAGCAGACCACGCCTACAAACGTGGATTTACCATCCTCGCATTGCCACGGATCCGTCTTCTTGCCGAGCCAAGAGGGTTCCCAGTTTTCGCTGTAGCGTGGTCGCAGCATGTACCCACAGTCCGCGAGATACTTCTGGTGCTCTCTCCAGAAGTATTCCGCCCTCTTCAGACCGCCCGGAGTGTTCGTCCAGTGAAGAGGATGTTCATTGCACGGATGAGCGGTTATTGGGCTGAGAGAAAGGGCCATTGGCGGTAGATCGGGACGAGATGGGATAGCACAGGGAAAAGGGGTGCCGACGAGGGAAGCAGTAAGAGTGAGGACTCGGGAGTTGCTTTGGGATGGCGAAAAAACGTCGACATCACAACTGAGACTTCACGTCGGATCTAATTGTACTTACCGCATTTCCCGGCGCCCGCCCAAAATCCGCCGCCACATCTCATCATTATTAAGAAGTTCTCATCGCAAACGACGGCAGAAGCGTTCAGAGACTCGATACTGGTATCTTCATTCACGTGTGAGCCTCGACGCAGCAGGGTGAGAAGAAGAGGTCGTCCATCGATTGGAGTCTTACCTGCAGTTTCCTCGTGCAGCTTTTATAATCAGAACCTTCAGAGCCCCATATGCCCGTCACTAGACACATCCACACAGCTTCGGTGGGTCCTCCAGCATGGCTAGACTGGAGGTCCTTGAGGTTGGCGGCGGCGGCGGCAGGTCAGAGACTGCCAGTGATCTGCACTAGTTGGCTTCCGAGTCGAAACCTGCAGGTAGTTCCGAAGAGCACACAAGAGATATCCGAGTATAGATTTCTATTGGCGGAGGAGTGAACGAGAGAGCCTAGAGGCAAGAGCTCGAAGAACTCGCGATGGACAGCAAATCGCTGAGCGCCGATACGCCGGCAACTGCCGGTGACCACTCCGAACTGTGATCTGGAAGATGCATGTTACGAAGGTTTTGTCCTGGCAAGCCTCACTGGATACCAAGACGTTCTGCGAAAGATTGAGAGCACCTGAGCTTCGCTGGTGGCAACCCATGAGCCGCCTATGGAACACCATGGGCATTGAACAAAAGAACGGTGTTTCGTACCTGAAAGACATGCCGTATATCACGACTTGTCGTATCGTGGGCTCAGGCTGCCTAGGGCAGACAATATATCACGATAAACAATGTACTGCATGCGGTCATTCATGCGCACAGATCATTCGGTCGACGCGCCTTGAGGTCTAATTTACGCGCGCCCCCGACGGCGAGAGAAGATCTGAGAAGATCATAGCCTCCGACACCATCCGGTCGTACAGGAGCGACGCCTCGAGGGTATTGTTAGTGCGTGAGACAGACGCGAGAACGAACGAAGTCCGAGTCCCGTAGGTTTGTTGCGGGCTCTCACGGACGTTCACAAGGGCAGCACAGCCCGTGGTTAAGCGAGACATTCTTAAGTCCTCTGATCCTTTAGATGTTTCCGTTAGTCCGAATTCTCTGACCTAGAAGGTATGAGCGCACTTACAGCGCGTCGAACAGCATCCGCTGAACAATAATCACGCTCCCGTCCAGCGAGGATAGCAACGAGGTGCATACAGCTCAATTCCCTCGCTAGGCCGTTGTGCGATGATAGTATCTGTCAACGTCGTCCGAAGGTCTTCTACGGGCATCTGAGATAAAATTTGTCACGATAACAACGAAGACAAGAGCTAAGACAAACAACGAGTTAGCGAACGGGTCGCTGAAGGTTCGCCGGGGCCCCCGTGTCATGAGAACAGTGTGCGGGGAGGTGAAGGAGAGGGTGTAGGTAGTGCAGGAAGGCCACGGTGGAGGTACTTGGCCGTGCGAATGACATGGCGACAAGCGCGGTACATCCTGCCGACGAAGAACTCGTTCCGGTACACGAAGCGTGACCGTAGCGTCCACTGGGAGAGAGACAAACGCAGCTCTTCAAAGCGCTGGAAAGCCTCGTCCATCGTCGGCCGCTCCTCTGGGACCTTTAGCGTCATCTCATCGATGAGAGGTCTCATGAACTCCAGACTGCGGCTCTTCTGCGGTAGACAGTCAGCACGCGGGGCAATGGAAGAGAGGCGAGGACATACGTCCATGAACCACTCTCTTAACATGTTGCCGAGGCAGTACACGTCGATCGCGAATGGATTAGACACACTACGCTTGGGGTCCTTATACTCCGGAACGGACTTGTCGCCTCCATAGGACACAGGCGCAACCAGATCGTCTCCTAGAGATAATCTGCACGAGAGTCCGAAGTCGATGAAGTGGTATCTGGTCGCATGTTCAGTGCGTGTGCGCTGCTTGACCTTGCGCTTGAAGTCGTAGCTTCGCTCAGAACGAATAGGATGCGGAATCTCAGATAGCAGCGGTGTAGGATCCATGAGAACGTTGACTAGATGTACGTCACTGTAGATGGGTGTCACGGGAGTTGGAGGCAAGGGTGTCGTGGTACTTCTCTTACCAGTGTGCCACAAGGTTATCGTGCATGAATTTGAGACCCTATGGAGGCGCGTCATAAGCATACTGCGCGAGAGCGAAGGGAAGAGTGTCGGCTTGCCTCGAACAACTGACGGAAACACTCTAAGGCCTCTCCGACCGTGTCATACCGGTACTTGTGGATGCGAACCAAATGAGGCATGACTATCAGCGTCGCGTCGTTGTCCAAGGGCGACTGAAGGACGTCATATAGAGGAACAGCATGATTGTGAGGATCAGACGCGAGGGGGGCGGTAGAGAAAAGGCGTATAATGTTCTCTTCCCAGGGAGTGTAAGACTTCTCAACTTTCTTGATAGTAACAACTTGACCGTCGGACAGCCGGGTCGCATCCATAATGGAGCCACGCTATAGCAGTACGATGTGAGCACATCCGGAAAGCAGGAGTCCAATGTTGCTCACCAGTATGGATTTCCCGTCTTCGCATTGGTAATTCGCTTTGCCCGACTTCAACCATGACGGCTCCCAGTCTTCTCGGTAACGGGGTCGTAGCATGTACCCTGCATGCGCAAGCCACTTCTGGTGTTCCCTCCAGAAGAAGTCCTCCTCGAAGAGACCGCCTTTAGTATTCCTCCAATACAGAGGGTGGTCTTTGTGGGGATCCTCTTTCTGCGGGGGACCGATCAATTAGTTCATTGCATCAAAGAGGGGAAGAGGAATCAAGTGAGGGAGTGGCAGAGAAAGAGGGGACCGCCCCTCCGAGTCGTCGTGCTGAGCGGAAGTTGTTTGGATCGCGGATGTGATCTGTCCCGATGTGGTTTGTGGGCGCGCGTGTGAACAGAATCGTTTGGGCGCCACGCTGGTCGCGCGTGCAAAGCCACCGCTCGTCAACCGAGCATGTCGCAGCACGAGACCCGGGTGCAAGTCGCTCGCTCTTCTACGAAGACATCAACCAACGGGCTCGAGGTGCTAGAACAGGCGTATAGCATTGCAATCCGTTGCGTCCATAAGGGCTTCTTCCGAGCGAGTGACGAGAAGACAGTGATACGCCTCGAGAGCCATGCAAGTCGGGCCAATCCCCTTGCAGTCGCCGCGTACAGATGAACAACAGTATTGCGAGTCCGAGCGTCCACATATGAGATACAACGCAGTCGAGAAGGAACACTTGAAACAGTCACGCGGGGACGGAGAGGGGATCTGGCATGTCCAACAGCGGATGGACAGAGGAGCTGTCCTCAGGATCTGGCGCGGTCGACGTCGAACTGAGGATGGAAGATGTTGCAGAAGAGAAGACAGAGGAGTCTGATTGGACGCAACATGATCAGCCCGTCCGTGTGAAAGACACCATTCTACGCACAATCGGTAGAACAGGGTGGCACTGGAGCCCTCGATTCGATCAATGGAGCATTCAACCGTGGACCAATGCCTGAGCTCGGAGGACCCGAAACGTCGTGCTGTTCATCGTCATCTACTCATAGCGGTGAGCGGCACGAAGAGAGAGATTGCAAGTCGAAACAGACTTGTGCTCACCTGTCTCTGACAATCTGGGCACCATATCGTTGACGTACTCCCGTTCTGCGGTCTTCGATGACCGCTGCGGACACGGGAAATCAGAGACCATAGTCCGAACAGACCTGGCGAACTTCTCACATATGCGGACGTACGATACTTGCGAGCTTCGTGCTTGATTATGCGGTTCTTCTCGCGGTCCCATTTGCGTTGATCGAACGCATCTTCGAGATACGATGCTACCCTGGAGTGATATGATCGCAAGGACCCTTCAGTAAAACTTCGAGAGCTTACACGGAAGTCCACGTACATGTTGCCATTGGTTACTAACATGCGGAACTGCGGCTTCTCCTTCCATCCAGGATGTTCCTCCCCAAGTCCCTTCACAAGATCCTGACCCTCCTCATGGTATTGTTGAGCGGCGTAAAGTTGATAGTTCGCGGTGAAGTGCTTGAGAGGCCCGAGGAATTTATGGGGTGGCTTGGGCAGGCGGCCAACGGGGAGCTCAGCCTCAGGCTGAGTGCTCGACACCTGCAGGTTCTACATCAGACTCCACCATTGTGTCGAGCCTCGGGACTACACCGCGTACCAATGAAGCTTGCATGCACGTGAGCTTGAAGTACTTACGACGGACTCGGCGCAGCCTGCGTCCGCGCAAGGGGTCTAGGACCAGAGAGGTGCAAAAAGGTACAACGAACGTCGTTCGCCAGCGCAGAGACTGCGAGCTCTCGTGGGCCTGGTACTTCAGAGGTTTGTTCAGGCCATCCTGTACATCGTAGACGTAAACGCGGACGGAGCCGTCCGAAGAACAAAAGCTGCCTGAGATAGATCGCTCATAGAGTGCGTGAGGTTGCCGACTCAAGGAGCCGGCGCGCTGGCAGCGTTGCGCCTGGTCTCACAGATGCCTGGAGGTGGCTGAAGGCAAGCAGAAGTCGGCGTGACGTGACGTGACGGCGGTGCCTTTGTTGTGCCACGTGGGAGGTATTGTGGTTCTGAGCGCCCACAAGTGATGCCGAACAGACCGCGCTTCATGTTGCACCTACGCCCCCTTCCGCCCGCCCCTGCTCAGCTCTCCGCAAACGCCTTACAACTGCATGGTTTCAAACCCGTCACGCTCCAAACGCTCCGAGAGAGGACTCCTGACCGAAGGGGAGATATTCTGGCGAGAAAGACACGACTGGCTACGACAGTCGGGTTATGAGCTACGTCCACGCTACCATCCGGAATGGGTCCCGTCTTGGAAGGGAACCAACAAGCTCATCATCTCATGCGAGGACGGGGTAGCGCTTCTTGTACGTCCCGCTTACATTGACGAAACGCGCGAGTATCGCTCACATGCCCCAAGCACACCCAGCTCATCGACGCCGTTCGGACGAGTGACGGAAGAGTGGTCGTGATCAAGCAAATTCCGAAGTCTGTCCATCCGTACGAAGTGGACATTGGACGCTACCTAACTTCCTCCCCGCTGTCTGACGACCCTCGAAATCACTGCTGCCCTATTCTCGACGTGCTACAGGACCCGCGCGATCCCGACATTCAACTCGTCGTAATGTCATTTCTCAGGCAGTACAATGACCCGAAGTTCAGTACCGTCGGAGAGGCTGTTGAATTTTTTCGGCAAGCACTCGAGGTATGAGTCACCAATCTACATGCTGGCCGCGATTCTGATCAGATACCAGGGATTACAGTTCATGCACGACCATCACGTCGCACATAGGTGCGTCATGCAGTGCGATATTCTTCACCCGTGCGCTGATACTTTGTTCAGAGATATCATGACGCTCAATGTCATGATGGACCCGAAACCCTTGTTTCCCAACCTGTACCATCCAGCTGTGCAATTGAAGACCAGGGACTTCAAGGGCCACGTCCACCCGTACTCGCGCACAGCTCGACCCGTCAAATACTACTGGACAGACTTCGGTCTTTCGAGACGATTCGATCCGGAGGACACGAATCCACTTGCAGTACCGATCTTCGGCGGCGACAGGACGGTGCCGGAGTACAACAAGGACCCTCATTCTCCTTGTAACCCTTTCCGCGTGGACGTCTATAACCTAGGCAACTTGATCAGGGAGGATTTTCTCCAGGTAAGTGAAGACTCGCATGTCACCCGCGCTGAATGCTAATGAGTCATTGACTCTTCTCCAGGTATTTAAGAATCTTGCGTTCATGGACCCTTTGGTTGCGCGCATGTGCAGCGAGGACCCTGAGAAGCGGCCTACAATAAAGGAGGTCGTCTCGGAGTTCTACAGGATCGTGCCGAAGCTTAGTTGCCGACTCCGTCAGCGGCTAGTGGAGCGGAAAGACGGGGCATTCATGAACTTCTTGAAGGGTGTGCATCATGTCACCTCGCGCACCATTCCCGACCTGCTCGCATCCAATTCACCCCTCCCTACGCCTAAGGCAGAGTGTTCGCATTCCTACGGTCCGGCACCTGAGTAGCTGAACATACCTTCTCCTCAAACGATACCTTGTCCCTGCTCACGAACAGGACCCGTGTCCACTGACTAGTTCTGCTTATGTCGTCGCCCAACTGGCAACAGCTTTTGTAAAGTTTATTCGGATACCATACACTCATACGCCCACTACGGCCACTTCGTTGTATCATTATACTACTGTACTGAGTACACTCATCGTCACCCTTATTGCGTGTATATAAGAGATGCGCGACCGAGACAAGCTGGGTTCTGTTTGCGAGCCTTGGCTCGTGCCTGAGTGCGGTGTTGTTTGGCTCGCAGACTTCCGCTGTCGCGTTGATGGGTCTTCAGTAATCACCGCGAGGAGCTCCGTATCATGCAAACCGCTCAGCATGACGCGGCTGGACTGCTGTGGGGAGAAGTTGAACCGGATGAGGCGGTACGTAGGACACATGGATAAATGTAGACGTGACTAATATGCAAGTATTCGGACAGCAGATGCGGAGGTAGATAACGTGCGACAGCAAAGCAAAGCAGCGACTCGGAACACAGACCGCAGACCGCATCCGAGAGACTAGGTAGCAGAACAATCCAAGGACAGAAATGAAGGGGAAGGAGTTACGGCGACGGGGTGGGTATGGGTTTGCGGAGGGAAAGAAGGTTCGGAACAGCACGGGTGGATACGTGGTGGACGTCCTTCAGGACGTTCATAAAGACTGAGTCTCGTCTCTCGACCAGCCGCTCGCGCAGCTTCCAGCAGGAGAGCTTAGCCCTAATAGCCGCGAACTCCGATACAACCTCATCCATTGTCGGACGCTTGCTCGGCTCGTCCTGAACCATGCGCGCAATCAATGAATTCATGAACTTGAAGTTCGTGTAGATCTGACGACATGTGAGACCACCACCGAACGCGAATACCCATAACACAGTTGTACGCACCTCGCAGAAGTCTCGACGTACGAGGTTACCCATGTAGTAGACATCCGTGTGGAAGGGGTTGCGGGGCGTCTCGGGATCGTTCTGGAACTCCGGGACTGTCTTGTCGCCGCCTATGATAGGTTCTTCGAGCGGATTGGTCTCCTCCGGGCTATAACGCCTGGACAACCCGAAGTCCATAAAGTAGTACTTGACAGGACGTGCGGTACGCGTGTAGGGCCGTACTTCTCTCCTACCGTCGAGCATGCGCCATGGTCGCTGTGGATGGAACAGCTCTGGTAGAATTGGCTTGGGGTCCATCATGATATTCAGCCGCGATATGTCACTAAAGAAGATGAATGCATGGTTCAGACAGAATACGCGCAGACGAACCGGTGAGCGACGTGATGCTCATGCATGAACTGGACGCCCTGGAGGAGGTGTAAGTGCACTCGATGGACGACCAGGAATGAAAGCAAGTGCCAACCTCAAATGCCTGACGAAAGAATTCCACAGCTTCGCCGACGGTGGCAAATTTCGGGTCATTATACTTCCGCAGGAGAGGCATAACCATCAGACACTCGTCTGCATCGTAGGGATCGTCGATAATCTCGAGGATGGGACAGCAGTGATTTCGAGGGTCGGTCGAGAGCGGAGGAGAGGAGAGAAAGACAGCAATGTCGCACTCATGGGGGTGTATCGACTTCGACTCATGTTTAATGACCACTATCTGCCCATCCTTGGCTCTGACAGCGTCCAAGACCTTAGATGTCTGCAAGGGCGTGTCAGTGAGCACAGAGGCGTCGAGCAGAGAAGGGGGCCCCGACCTTCGCGCGGATGCCATCTTCAGCTTGAAAGCGAGATTTCCCGGTATGTTTCCACGAAGGTTCCCACTTGGGGTCGTAACGCGGTCGGAGGGTATAACCAGTATGTTTGAGCCATTCGTACCGTTCCCGCCAGTATGTCTCGCCATCTGTGAGCACACCTGGCTCCTCCCGGGTATCCATTTACGTCAAGCTCAAGGACGCAAACTTGGGGGAGGCGAGGGTGTCGGGGAGGAAGGGATGAGGTCGAAGACAATAGTCATGGATCAGAACAGGCGGAGCGTCGCGCTCGTTGTGCCGCGTGCGCGAGCGCGCAGGGCGATGACCACGTGTGAGGGACTCCCACGTCACGTCACGCTTTGCCGCTCGTTGCCTTGAACCATTTCCGAGTCCAGATACGCCGCCAACCAGGTTCTGTGCACAAGTGGGTCGGCAAAGTACTCATGCTACTGCCCAGTGCTATCAGCACAGATGGATACCCTCCGTCGCCATGGCTTCCTCTTCGTCGTCGCTACGCCCGTCCGAACTGCCTGCTCAGGCAACTTTTGTTCTGTAAACCTCCGAGGCGCATTCATATTACGTCTTGACTGAAGTATATGAACTGACCATGCGCGCAACCAGCGTGAGCTAACCACTGGCCCTGTTAGCAAAGTCCCTCCGTTGTTGCCAGCTGCTGCTTGTTTCCTTTCCCCATGCCTCGCCGCATCTCTCTTCTCTCCTCACGCGTTAGCACTCAGCAGGCCCCTTCTGAGATTGCTCCCTCTGCATCATCCACCACGACTCCCCTCATTTCTGCTGCGCAGATTGAGCCGACAGTCGCGACAATCAACCCACAGGACAGCTTCGAGACTGTTCAAAAGGTAGTCCTTTCAGCAAGTAGCGTAGCTCGCCCTGTCAGCCGTTGGCTGGGCCCCCTCCGGAGAAGATACCCACAACACCATATCTATCGAGGTCTGAAGTACTGGGAGAAGGGGTTTGCGGATATACAATTTGTCGTCGAGAACTTCGTCGACTGGAGGGATAAGAAAGAAGTCGTCGAGCTCGTGCAAAGTAGCGCAATGTCAGTGATATCTTATCTCGTTCAATATCTCATGCTGACGCTCCTGCCCAGCTTCGTGCACGATCTTGCGGAAATCCGACAACGTCTCGATCTGGAGGAATGTAGAGACTGGAAACGAGACGTGCGCACTTTCATGGTGGATGCTGAGGTGAGTCTCGTCCTTTCATTCTTACTCCAGCTTGTACGGATACCTACTGTGCCGCAGAACTCGTCGCAGCAAGCGAAGGCACAATTTCTGGTACGTAAACTCGGCATCCTGTCGGTTGCCGCAAAGAATTCTGGTGAGTCACCGCATAGTCGTCGCTCCCCGTCCGCCGCTCACGGATGAACAGCACCTACTAGTCCTCCACGAAGTGCTACTTCGTTCGGGAGCAGGAGACCCTCACCTTTGCGGAACAAGGTCATAATAGAGTCAAGGACGCCTGCTTGCGGACCTACTATGCTCCCACTAATCACTGGTGAGTGGAAATTCGCATGACTATGTCGAAAGCGGGACTGATCTGTTCATCAGACTCTCAAGACCCCTTCGCTGATGGCGGCACCGACACTCCGAAAGCGGCCACATCATCTGTCGCTCAGGAACCCGAGACCATTGAAGAGTATGATGACGCTCAGCCGCCGGATGCGGCCCCTGCTACCGGGGAATCGATAGCAATGGCCATACTCAAGGCGACGGTGTGGGTCGAGGAGCAGCATCCTCGAGGCCTCCGTCGTGTTGCGTCCCTGCCCATTATTTGACTCGGACCTTCAGTATGCATGTATCCTCTCCGGATGTAGTATCTATCGTGTTGTGTAATTGCTGTCGAATCGCTCTCGTCTTACCTAGCCTTGCAGCCCAAGTGACCGCGGCGGCAGCGCCACACTCAGAACGCCTTCTGGGCCTGTCAGCGCATCAGATGCGTGGCACTAACCCCACTAAATGAGAACGAATTTGCCCGGTCAGGAACAAAGTCGTCCCTATGAGCTGTCGTCTGTTCTATTCGCGGCAAGCGCATGCTAGCGGTTAGAGACAGTACAATATCACTGCTTGTATCCAGGTCGCCAGAGGTGATCAGGGGTGCGAATGCATGAAACTCCTGTGCACTGGGCGCAAAGATTCGGTAAGAATTGCCTATTGCACTGGCCAGATCGTCGCCTGGGAGGGACTTCAGTGAGATGCACACGTGCCGCACAATCTGACACATACATGTGCCACGACGCATCGATGAAGTAGAGGCCAATAAGAATGAGTACGGGTGCATAACCTGATGCGTATGTATTAGACCTGCCCTGCGCGTCCGCACCCTTGTACTCGCAATAACGGCCGATCCGCTGCATTGTCCTCGCTGGCATAACCACCGGAATGGCACTTAACCCCCCTTCCTCGAGCTTGGCTCAAGCCCACTGGCAGGTGCCCTCATGCATTGTTCTCTCCCGGGAAGCTGAGCATGATTGTCGACATCGTTAAGTTACTGCGATGCGGCGTACGACGCACAATATTGCGCCGGTTCTGCAGTACTGCAACCGACGCCGGTACGCCGGCCGCCGCCGGGGTGGTTTTCGCACGCACGTGTACCCATGATAGCGGTAGCCGCCCAGAGGGCGTTTGGGGCGACGGCGCATGTCGCGCTGTCCTCCGCCGCCAGACAGAAGGCTGAGCTTTGGGATCAGCGCTTCAGAGCGGTCATCACCAAGCCAGCGCAGGGATAACAGCCTGAGGCAGGGTATGCAAACGTAACGATGTTCCCAAGGATCCTAGATAAGTAGCAGAGATGTAGATGACAGCAGTACACAAGCGGTCGTACGATAGCGAGGAGGAAAGCGATGGCACTGAAAGCATGACGGAAAGACGACAAAGGAGGGTATGTCCGGTCATGCCTTCGGAGTGGGCAAAGGGGAGCGACGCATGATGAAGTGCGGTATGCTGCGCGTAGATGTGTGGTAGACGGTCTTCAAAAAGTTCGAGAACGGCGTGTCGCGGAACTCGAGGAGCCGGGACCGCAGCTGACACCCGGACAGTTGGGAGGATATCTTCTTGAACTCGGACACCACTTCTTCCATAGTAGGACGCTTGGACGGGTCGGCATCGACCATGCGTGTGACCAGAGGTTCCATGAAGGTGAGATTCTTGAACACCTGGGCCACCGAGTCAGTGCAAAGACTACAGCGCGCCTCAGGGAATACCGAACCTTCAAGAAGTCCTCCCTGATCAAGTTACCCACGTAGTAGACGTCAGTCGGAAAAGGATTGCACGGAACCACAGGATCCACATCGAACTCGGGTACAGACTTGTCTCCTCCAAGGATAGGATGTTCCAGGGGATTGGGATCGTCTGGATCGTATCTGCGCGACAGACCGAAATCGGCCCAGTAATACTTGACCGGATGCGCGGTGCGAGAGCCTGGACGCACAAACTTCTTGTCGTCCCGCGTCCGCCATGGTGAAACGAAGTGCCACAAGTCAGGTAAGAGGGGTCTCCCATCCATGAGTATGTTTAGCGACATTGCATCTCTACAAAGCCGGTCAGCGGTTCGTCGATTTGAAAACTGAATGGCTGCGAACCGGTGCGCGACGTGATGTTCGTGCATGAAGTGAAGACCCTGGTTTGTTCGGTCAATCGTACGAATGCGTGCTAGGACATCGTCACTCACTCACCTCGAAAGCCTGTCTGAAAAACTCGACAGCTTCTCCCACTGTGGCGAATTTCGGCTCATTGTAGGACCTGAGATACGGCATGACGATAATCTGAATATCGGGGTCTCGAGGATCTTGCAGCACCTCCAGTATGGGACAGCAATGGTTGCGGGGATCGTCAGAGAGGGGAGGAGACGTCAAGAAGCGTCCTATTTCCACTTCGTGTGGATGTACAGACTTGGAGATGCGCTTGAAGACTACCATCTCACCGTCCTTCACTCTGACGGCGTCGAGTAATGCTGCACGCTGTATGTGATGAGCATAGTGGCTCCGTACCGCAGACGCTAGTACACACCTTCGGATACAAGCCGTCCTCGCAGAACAGTGGAATCTTATTCGTTCCTTTCCATGAGGGGACCCATCCAGGACGGTAGCGCGGGCGCAGTTGGTATCCAGATTGCAGAAGCCAGTCGTAGTTATCGCGCCAGTATTCCTCCCCTGGCAAGAACTCCTTGTCCACAGATTCCGCGCCCTGTTTAGTGCTCATCACGGTAGGGGAACGGCGTGATGCACAGAGAAGGTGGGGGAAGAGACGAACATGTCGTACGGGTGCGAACGTCAGTTCACGCGAAACCTGTGGGCGCCCGACGTGGCCGAACCATCATTGCCACTCTCCCACGCTGGTCTGTCGGACACCTTGAGCCAAATTCGGCCAATTGTGTGCCGTCGTGAGAGTCGCCGCTCGCGAACATTGCCGCGCTCACTGCTCAGACCGCCCAGCATCCTGGTTGCTTCGCTGTCTCTGCCGTAGCACGAGCGGCATGGTATCTTTCACAGGCAGTCCTTGTCCTTCGAATACTCTCCGAACGCGCACTGTGGACAATCTGGATGGCCCGTCATAAAACCCTATCAGGAGACTCGGGAGAGCAACACTAAGTACTACCCTCCCATTGCTCCCACTCTATCACGGCCTCCTCTCTCTCTGCCCCAATGCCAGCGCCTCCGGAAATCACGGTATGTGGCAATTACTGAGTAAAATAGGTTTCGAATACTAACGGTAGAGTTGCAGGAAGAGACTGAGGCTGCCCTAGATGTCAAGGGGTCAACGTTGATCACAGGGTGTAGACTGCCCGTACCACCAAAAGGCCGCCCGCATCCCTTCGAACTTCTCAGCCCGGACTATCAGCTTGCCCGTGCTATGGAGTATTTCGCACTGGCGGAGGAGTTGATTGACGAAATCGGAGAGAGTCCTGAGTGGAGGTCCAAGCCTGAGTATGCGTATCTTGTGAACGACATCGGGAGGTGAGTCGACCACTCTCAGTATGTCGACGGTGTCGGTCCGTTGACAGGCCTGCGAAGGGTCTGTGAGACAATCAACAAGCTCCTTGGTCAACGGGACTGGCCGCTATCGGAGTCCACTGATGTCAAACGTGTCGCAAGAAACACCTGCGCGCTGGCCAAGGTAACCTAGCATTTTTCTTCTGCGACGACGCTGCACTGAATCAATGCCGCGCGAATAGCAAACATCGAACACGGTGAGGCAGGAGGCACGCAGAAAGACGGTCCAAATCCAGAGTGAGCTGCTAGCAATCTTCGACATCCCCGTTTTGCGCTGATACTTATCTCGACTTGCTAGAAGCAAAGGTCACACCGCCGCCGCTATCCCCAACAGATTCAGCGGCTCCTGTGACGAGAGTTGTCATCGAGTCGCGCCCTCAGCTCCCAGACATAAGCGCATTGACGGATGGTCAGTCGTTCATCGCATCCTACCGATCCCAGGATTCGCTGAACTCGAGCTTCCACAGCTTCTTCAATGCTGTCGTCACTTCCAGACACCGACGCGCAGTCTATGTCGCCACGCGAATACCCCGACGATGATACCTCGTCTACCCGTCCTCTTCTCAATTACCCGGACCTCCCCGTTGTATGACTGTCGCCCATCATTTCTGGTATCTGGCTGCTTGCTACGTGGACGTTGCTCTCCTGTGATAGTGCTCTTTTAATCTTGCTTTGCTGTAACGCTCTCTATGCTCCTCGGATAATCAATCTCGCATGCGCAAATACGCTGGCTTCCCTGTTGCCTCTTCAAGTCCCCCCTCCCCCTTGTTGCGTCAAGTCTCCGGGTTGCGTGTGCGTGGGAGCAGGCGCACTGAATTCCTGATATATGGCTCCGATGTGGTCTGGGAAGAGACGGAACACACACAGAATGTACATATGAGCGGCGTCGCAGACTGTCCCGGTTGCTCTGATTCGCCTCATCGTCTTTCCTGAAGACATGAATAGTCAAGGATGCACTAGGGGAGTGCAATGCGTTGCGACTTCCGCGAATGTTCGCTCGTGTATGGCTTTTGTTCCTTAGCGGCGTCGTTTCTGACGCACTGATGTGATGCAGTCATGCTGGTTGACGGCATGCGAGTCCGTCCGGTCATTCTGAGACGGTCATGTGCTTCCTGCCTAGACTATCGACACCTACGACGCAAGATAGGGCTGGCAACATAAGTTGGTATTGATTACCTGGCCAAGCTAGAACCGAGCTAGTTCATGGCCGAACTGGGCAAATTGAATTGTCGTTACCACCGAACGAAAACAAATACCACGACGACATGTCCCGGTCTCCCGTTACTGTATTGTGCCGCTGTCAGTCACGGTCGAGCAAGCTCTCATACCGGAACAGCTCTGGTTCCCCTCATGTCCATATGCGATATGTGGGACCTTGTCCAGACATATTGTTCTGGTCGCCGGCGGCTGACGATGGCTGTGGTACTTGACATTGTAACCACCCCAAAGAAGCCGCTGCTGTTGTACCGGTCAACTGGTCAGCATGACGCCAGACAAGACCCTGGAATAGATACAAGAGCGGTATCTTGCATGAAGGAGTCATCGGCCCTCCACTTCAAGTAGCTCCGGACGTTCGTACCGAGACTGTTTCAGACGACCAGAAGAGACGATGATGCGTACCGGAGTGATGTGCGAATTTGGTGCGGGCACACGAGGCTTGGCAGGCTGATGGATCGGTAGTGTCGCGTATGTGCAGCGTGCGTGAGGGTAATCAGCATGGTGACGTGTCGTAGTGCGTTGCATGCAAGCACTAGTCGTGAGGTTCTCCAAATGGCTAATCAATCGGCGGTCGGTGAGCAACCCCACTGAACCAAAGTACAAGAGCCAAGAGCACATTGACGTGCATAGCAGCGGTCACCCACTAGCTTCTGATGCTCTCGTGCGGAGGATATGCGGCTGTCCCGATTGTTATTGCCCTTGCGCAGGCAAATCGTACATGGCGATGAGTCCTAGACGAGTGTCGCGAAGCGGGTACAGCTGACGCGGGCATCCGGGAACGCCGCTGTCTCATGCTCCATATGAAGACATAGATAATGACAGGCGAGTCAGACTCGCAACACCAGTGACCGGCACGGTACGCATGAACGCAGGGGAGTCAACAGCACGGTGAGCAGCACAGGAGATACATGTACAAGCCGAGACATACGACACACGAGTGAAGCCGAGGCCGTCGGTCACGCGGCAATTACAGTAGAGCCTGACGGGGAGAGGAGTCCGTGGTTGTAATGAGCGTCTTCGTCATGCACTCCTGGAGGGACTGCGGGAGGCTCCTCGGCGCCGTGCGTCGCGGCATCGAGCTGGACCATCTCAATTCCTACGGTGTTCTCTGGGGCGTTGAACGGGTCAAGCTGCTGCAGCTGAAGGGCGAGTCCTCCTGTACGACCAGTCAATGTAGCCGAGATTGTCATCCGCATGGGTACTTGCCTAGAGATGTGGGCCGCCTAACTGGCTCTAATATGTCGTGTCTTGGTGCCGCAGGAGGCGAGTGCCATGGTGATAGCATTACCGGTGAGTGATACCTAGACGCGAAAGCCGAGGCTGAACTACAGGGTGAGCACGGCAGTACAAATATATCAAAGCATACTCACGCATTCCGCTATCATCTACGGATCCAACAGGCACGTAGTCGTCGTCGCTTGCACTGATCGCCTCGGATGAAAGCTGGTCAAAATCATCACGCTCACTCGCGGCTCCAGTACAGATCGAAAGCGCGGGTGAACTTACGACGATGTTGACCATATTCTCTCGTGTACCATGTTTCCAACGCCGGAGAGTCGACGCACTCAAGTCCGAGCTCTGATACATCGCTTCCAGGTCACGCGCATGCCTTGTGAGTCAGTGAGGTGAGCGACCTGTGCATTGAAGTGATCGTGAGCACTCACCTTTCAATGGCCTTTCTCAATTCTGGAGCGGGACCCTCCCGGAACTGCACACTCTTCCTCATGGCGTCTTCAAGGATAACCTGCCCTTTGCGCAAATATAAACGGCCTTTGTAGGCTTGGTATTTGGCGATGCGTTGCTTCAAAGGCCAGAACCAGTGACCGGCTGGCTCGTCCACAGCCAAAATGCGATCGCCACCGAGCCTCTTCTAAATAGATTATACAGAAAATGATGACGGTGATGATGAGGAAAGCCCGGTTGGGTCGTCGCCAGGTTCAACAAGACTCACCGGAGTAGCTCCTATGTTGGCCTCAGCCATGCGATCACAGGGGTCTCCAGGATCCCGCAGAAAGAAATGTTAGAAGCGTGAGGATGCTGCTGCCGAAGTCTCGAGGTTTAAGAGGCCAGGGCTCTGAGCTATCGCCCGGACGTAAATATGTCGGCGACCATGCCAGCAGGAGTACAACAACAGGGCCAAGATCTCCGGGAGCACGGCCTCGTGGTTCGGCAGGGATGATGTGCGAAGACGCTGTTACGAGTCGAGGAAGGCCCGGGATGCAGCAGGCAAGGCAACCACAGTCCCACAGACTCGGGGGCACCATCCAGATCGGGTTCAAAGGCAGCGGCGCAGACGCGGAGGAGGTTCTGTGACGTGACGTGGGAAAGTCCCAACAATTGTAACCACGTGTGACAGGCCATAGACGCTCTCTGTTCCCAGGCCATCATGAACGCGTTGAACGTTCTCGTCGCGAGCTTCCCGATGTTCTTGACCTCCACCACCTCCGCCGCCGCATCCGCTCCTCCATGAACTATGCCGAATGTGAAGAGCCATTTCCTGGCGGGCTCTCTGGACTGGAGGTCTACTGGAGAGACCGTTACAACTGGCTACACACTGTCGGATACCAGCTGAGGCCGAGGTACAAGCCGGACTGGATACCTTCATGGCAGGCATCCAAGAAGTCTCGATTTAAGTGCGAGGATGGAGTACGCCCGCCGGTGTGTCTCTACCCAATACACTTATGTCATGACACTGACCTGTTCGCGCAGGTGGAGAGAGTCATCGATGCTGTCAGAACGAAGGACAGCACCCCGGTCACGATCAAACGCATACTGAAGCCCGTGCACCCCTCCGAAAGCGAGATAGGGCGCTTCCTCTCATCTACCCCTTTGACTTCGGACCCTCGGAACCATTGTTGTCCGGTTCTCGACGTGCTCGACGACCCTGAGGATTCCGACGTACAACTCATCGTGATGCCGCTGCTCCGACGGTACTACGAGCCCAAACTCGCCACTGTAGGAGAAGCCATGGAGCTTTTCCGTCAAGCACTGGAGGTAGCTCTGTGCATTTTCGCGTCAAACACTCTCTAACTCCACACATCTGCCTAGTGTCTCCAATTCATTCACGAGCAGCACGTAGCACATCGGTTCGGCTTTGTCCTTCTCTACGTCAGCGTAATCCAGTAACGGCGACGTTTATAGGGATATCTCGAAGCTAAACGTGATGATGGACTCGACGCCCATTCTCCCGTCTTCGTTCCACCCTCAGTCAATCCGTATGTCGCGGGATTTCAAGCGCTGGGTGTCGCCGCGTTCACGTACCGCCCATCCTGTAAAGTACTACATCACCGACTTTGGCCTCTCTAGGCGCTACAGCCCGGACGAGACAAACCCCCTCGAGGTCCCGATCTTTGGAGGCGACAAGTCCGTCCCGGAGTTTCAGAAGGACCGACAGACTCCCCGCAATCCCTTCCACACCGATATCTACTACATGGGCAACTTCATCCGGCAGGACTTTCTGAAGGTGTGTCATCACGCCGTCATCTACGTCGTCCTGTACATTGACGCGAGCGCCTACTCCAAGGTTTACTCGAATATGGCGTTCATGGAGCCGCTGATTGCTCGCATGGTGCAGGACGATCCAAGTAAACGCCCCACCATGGATGAGGTCGTCGCGTCATTCAAGGAGATTCTGTCCAAGCTGTCGAGCTGCAAACTCCGAGAACGGCTCGTCGAGCGACAGGATAGTGCAGCGGTGAACTTCTTGAAGGACCTGCACCACGTTTCCCTCCGTACAGTGCCGTTCTGGGTGACCCGTCGCCCCGCGCTCCCTTCTCCAAAAGCATAGTTGAGCAGTGCTCTCTCGCTTTGTCGCTTCATGTCCGTTGTATTCTGGTCATCTGTCGTTGGATCTTGCGTTATTCCTGCCCACACTCGTCACCGTTGATATAGCTGTTAAGTATCTTGCCTTGCATTTGTTCTCGTCGCATCTATGGAACACATCGGTATAATTCGGATTAGTGTGGTGTCGTCTGTTAGGCAGTTGACGTCGTTTGATAGGTACATTGCGAGAAGCCTCGCGCAATGGGATGGCCTCCGAGCTCCATGGATCATCATGTTGTCGCGGAGAGGCTCCACTACAACTGTATCAGCCTAGTTCGCGCTCGGATTCGGCAAGGTCAATGGTCGTATCTTGCGAAGGTTCGTCGAGTCTTCGCACCCGAACAGAGAAAACAAAGACCACGGCCGCGCCTGAATTAACCCGGTCTCCCGTCACGGTGCCGCTGTCAGTCATGCTCCCATACAGGATTAGCTCCGGTTCTACACATGCCCATATGCGACTCCCGACCTTGTTGGGGTCTTTGTGCAGGTCCTTGCCGCGCCGTATGGTAGTCATCCCGACAGACGAGCATTGATTGGAAGCTTCTCTCCGGCTACTGGCTGCAACCTCGTGCTTCCATACACGTTGACTGGACTTGCAAATGAGCACTGGTTTCGTACAGTGACATCAGGTTCATGTGCACGAGGCCCTCCCGAGTCCCGAAGTCTGGCAGCTACGCGTCTTCGGGCCCGTTTCAGACGGTCAGGAAAGACAATGATGCATACCGGACATGAGGACGCATGGCACCGTCTGGGTTGTCCGGCAGCTGTTTGCGAATACCCGCGGAGGGGCCACGGCGGCTCGAAGCTTGCGCTCATGCGGGTAAACCGGACTTCTGTGAAGAGGTCAGTCATGATGCTATGTAGGTCGAGAACGCACGGCACTTGCAGGGAAGAGTAGCGCTTCCTTGCAGTCGGAAGTGGTTCTTGGGAGGGCGCATCGCGCCCAGGAGATGCCGGTGGCCTAGTCGTGGGTACTTCAAGCCGTATGGTTGGTAAGCGACACCAGGACAGAAAGACAAGGCTGTTGATCGCCGTCGATTGCCTCATAGGTGAAGCTTCTTTTGTCGATAGAGATTCTTTTCACGCGGAAACGAAAACTTATGCACTGTCAGGGCGCGGCGGCTCCAGTGCCGGCCCTGTGCATCGGATTGGTCTCGGTACTGCCGCTACATGGGCGCGGATACGTTGTGGGTGCGTTCAATGAGCGTGGTATTCCGTCAAGGCGGTCTTCGAGACATTTCACAGAGATACAGAGGTAAGAATGAGCGGAATGCAAAGAGCGGGAGCGTGTCACAGTCCAGAGTCCAGAGTCCACCTTGAGAAGGGCTAGCATACAAGATAGATATACTTTATCGGTTTGATTCGACACAGGCCGCTGAGGAGCGATAGAGAACCAAACCTAGTCACGCCGCGACTGGAATAGCACTCGAAGGCCCCGGGCAGAGGGGCTCGTCGTCGGACCCTTCGGGAGGAGCTGCAGACTCCTCTGGAACCTCTTGGGAGATTGAGAGCTGAGCCAACTGCCACGCGATAGTATTCTGGACGGCAGGGGTAGGGTCGGTCTTCGGAACCTCGAGGCGCGGTACTGTACGACAGTCAATGAACATACGGGGAACAAGGGAAGCGAACACAGTACTTACGCAAGTGTGTCTCCGATGCAGGAGCCCTAGGCTCTATGATGGGATGCATCGGCGGCCGCTCCTGAGATGTAGAGGTAGTTATCATAGTCGTAATCGATAGAGCTAGGGGGAAGATGTTGAGTACGCCTATACGCTCTGTTGGACCGAGGGCGTACTCACGCATACCGGTGTCGTCTCTGGCTCCGCCTGGTATGCGGTACATCCCCATTGCTCCGAAAGCTTCCGATGATACCTGTATGAAGGGTCAGTTGTGAGTATAGAACAGATGCCAGCAGCTATTGACGCACGACAATGTTGTTCCTCGTCCTTCGGGCGCGGCGCTTATAACGGCGGGAGGCCGTTACACTGATGAGCTCTGGGTTCTGATACATATCCTGTAGGTCCTGTACAACACTATCGGAGGGAAGGGGTAAGCGGTACTTCATTGTATCGAGGTTGTGGACGCACCGAGCCTGCTCCTGGCGCAAACTTTCAGCCGGTCCCTCTTTGAACCTGGGATCGCTCTGTTCCGCACGCTCGAGGATGACCTGTCCTTCCTGTTGATAAGAACGGCCCTTGTGCACTTGATACGAAGGGATGAATTTCTTGATCGGCCAAACCCAATAAAAAGCACGGGTTGCGGTCAAGATGCGGTCAGCATAGAGATGTTTCTGACGCAGCATACGTTCATGAGAAGGTGCGATACTCGAGGTCGGATGAAACTCACCGAAGCGTCTTGCGCTGCGAAGAGGTTTGCGGGAGCAAAGGCTTTAGCTGTCTCTGCCATGGGGACAAAGTCGAAGTCGCCGGGACTTCGTAGGATGAGAAGAAGAAGGGCAATGAGGCAGCCGCCGAGAGCCCAGCACTTATGAGGCTCGAGGTGGCTACTTATCGCCCGGACGTAAAGTTGTCGGCGAATATGCCAGCAAAGGTACTTACAATAGCAGGGGCGAACGATCTCAGGAAGCACCGCCCGTTTCCGCGGTTGAGGAGCTAAGACGCCGTCATGAGTCTAGGAAGAATCCAGCAGGCGAGGCAACCACAGTCCCACAGAGCACCCACTGGGCCCAGCATCCGCATCAGGTTCAAGGCAAGGTACGTAAGGAGACGCGGAGGAGACGGGAGACGTGACGTGGGAGAATGACAAGGGACCCAGGCGCCCTGTGTTCCCAGGGTCCATGAACATGCTCCTTGACTTCGCGCCGCAGCCCCCGACCTCCACCTTCTCTCCCAACCAACACCCCTGTCTCCATGAAGTATGACGACCCCGAGCCATTTCCGGGCGGACTGCGCGGAATGGAGGTGTACTGGGCACACCGTTACGAGTTCCTCAACAGTGCCGGGTACCAGTTGCGGCCAAGATACAGGCCCGGTTGGGTACCTTCCTGGCAAGCGTCCAAGAAGTCCCGCTGGGATGTCGAGGATGGGGTCACCTTGTTTGTGAGTTTTGAGACCTCCTGCGCTGTTGTGGCTCTAATGAATCAGTATAGGTTGAAAGAATCATGGACGCTGTCAGGACGAAGGACGGCACCCCAGTGGTGATCAAACGCATATTCAAGTCCGTGCATCCTTTCGAGAGCGAAATTGGGCGCTTCCTCTCTTCCCTCCCTCCGGACCCGCGAAACCACTGCTGCCCCATCCTTGATGTCCTCGATGATCCGGAGGATCCGGACGTGCAGCTGATAGTAATGCCGCTCCTTCGGGAATACGACGACCCGAAACTCGCGACCGTAGGAGAAGCCATGGAGCTTTTTCGTCAGATGCTCGAGGTGACCATGTCCATGCATACCTCGAGCGATCCGCTAACTTCGCACGCATGCATCTGCAGGGCTTACAGTTCATGCACGAACACCGCGTCGCGCATCGGTGTGTCTTTCTGTGCGTCGCCGTGCTCATATTCCTCATATTGATACTTTTTGTCAGGGATATCTCTAAATTAAACGTGATGATGGATTCCCAGCCCATCTTGCCAGATTCGTTTCATCCGCAGTCGCCGGAGATGTCGCGCGACATGAAGCGTTGGCTTACTCCGCGTTCACGTACCGCCCACCCCGTCAAGTACTATATCACGGACTTTGGGCTGTCGACGCGGTACAGTGCGGAAGAGACCAACCCGCTCGAGATTCCGATCTTCGGTGGCGACAGAACTGTTCCCGAGTTCCAGCAGGATCGGACTATACCGCGCAATCCCTTCCATACCGATATATACTACATGGGGAATTTCGTCCGGGAGTACTTCTTGCAGGTATGTATACGTGCACATCATCAACCTCTCCCAAACTCATGATGCTCGATGCTTCGTAGGAATACACGAACTTTAACTTCATGGAGCCACTCATCGCCACCATGGTTCAAGACGACCCAAGCAAGCGCCCCACGATGGACGATGTCGTCGCGTCTTTTAAGGAGATCCTGTCCAAGCTGTCCGGCTGGAAGCTCCGAGAACGGCTCGTAGAGCGGAAGGACAACATACTCGTGAACATCTTCAAGGACCTACACCACGTCTCCTTCCGTACAGTGCCGTTATTGCTCACTCGTCGTCCCGCGCTCCCTACTCCGCAGGCGTAGCTGAGCGGTGCTCTCTCGCTTCCCATCTCCGTCGCGTTCTCTGTTGCTGGATCTGACTGGATTATCGCTGTTCGCACTCGTTACCGTCGATATACCTCGCTGTGTTGTTATGTTGGGCCCTGCTCTCGTATTCCCACTGTATGGTGTACATCATCATAATTCTGAGCTCCTTCTGGCGGACTTCTCATCGCTCGCTATGACAAAAATGGCGCGTCCCTAGTACCTACGAAGACCCGGCGATAGTCCATAACCAGCGGTAGTCCGTATCCAAGCACAGAGGCATCCAAGATGGTGCACGGTAAGTCTCCGATCGTACATACCCCAATTGAGCTTGTACAATGCAAGGTGCTGACTGAGTACGAGCTTCCATAGTTACCTCACTGCTGGCATCACGTCCGGACACGGAATAAAGACACCTGCCACGCCACCGGTTGAGGATGTTGACGACTGCTAGTCTACGGCTCCTTGATCACCCTGGCGGCGGGCATCCTGTTGACTCTGGTCAGCCACGCGATCTTCAAGCTCTGGAACCGTTGCGCAGGCACAAGTAGTCCTTGGAGTCTGACAGTCCGGTACAAGGCCCCGCCGTTAACGCTCTTCGCAGACGTCTGCCAGTGACTAGTCTGACAGCGGGCGAGGCGTGCATTGACGCGTAGCCTCGCCGCTTGTATTGTTCGTGCAATGCGGCACGTACCTTGTGAGGAGTATGTTCAGCCCGCATTGACGCCGTCCATGCCCAACAATTACCCACCTGCCAGTGAGGCTCCCGGTAGCGATTGTGGACGTATCTGCTTGAATGCCTGCATGACGATGGGCTGTGGACGTCTGGAGCGAAAGACGTAGTGAGCCGGTCAAGCGATGTCGTTGCGTTCTAGAGCATTGAGTGCCTGAGGCTTGAGGCGTTCACATTCGACAGCGCCCGATGCCGTCACCGCGCTCCCGACGTACATATGGTCCCCTCCGTCATCACAATAGGAAGCGGACGCCCAACGCAACCAGGGGGCTGTGTGGCTGGGGACACTTCGCTGATGCGGTATGCAGCACAACGCCGAGCCAAACTGACAATACAACGCGCGCACCTTCGGGTGGTACACTCGGGGAAAGGTGGCCCGGCGGAACAGCAGCGGCTGCCTTGCATACTGAATAGTTTATTATGAGTTCGAGTAGACGGAAAATGAACGTGGTAGAGATAGGCTTTCAATATGAGAAATGTACCCGTTCTGGAAGATGAGCCCATCGTATTCACGCGGATGAGGGGAGGATACGTACCTCCGGTAAAGCCTGGTTTTAGGAGACCGCAACCAGTTAGTTTTGCGAGTACGCATGTAGAAAAGTGAATGGGGCGAGACCGCGATGATTCAGAAATTTAGCGCGCGATGAGCGGTGTAGGGACACGTACCAATTACGGGGAGGGGACGGCTGGCAAACCAGCACGGACATAGGATAAGGTCCGGTACAGATGCCGGACGGCGCGAAATGATCTGGCCAAGAGCCATTCATTTCGGTACACGTAGCGCGAGCGTAACTTCCTCTGCGGCAAAGATCCTAGCAACTGCACGAACTGTTGCACGGCTTGCTCGATCGTCAGGCGGTCGTCCGGCTCCTCGCGAGTCATCCGATCCACGAGGGGCTTCATGAAGCTCAGGGAACGACTCGCCTACGCATTCGTGTTCAGGAAATCAAGACACGCTCGTGAGTAGATGAGGCGCACCTGCATAAAGTGCTCTCGGATCAGGTTTCCGAGGGTGTAGATATCGACGTGGAACGGATTGCAGTCTCCAGGGAAGTTCTTGAGCTCCGGCAAGCTGTGGTCACCTCCCATGATGATCGATGCGACATGCGGCTCTCCAGGAGAGAACTCCATCGAGAGTCCGAAGTCGATGATGTAGTACCTCACGGGGTGCACCGTGCGAATGTAGCGTTTGATTCTACGATCGGGGTCGACATAGCTCTTGCGCCTCCGGACAGGGTGAGGTACTTCCGATATGAGTGGCATGGGGTCCATCATGATATTGAATATATGGAAGTCGCTACATATAGCAAATCTTGTCAGTCAGCAATCGCAAAGCAAACAGTTTGCATGTCTCACCGGTGCGCCACACGATGGCTATGGATGAAAGACAGACCCTACGAGAAAGCCTGAGTGGTTGCGCCACGCCGAACGAACGAGGAAGTCACCTCGAAGATTTGACGGAAACACTCCATGACCTCGCCGACTGTGGTGAACTTGATGTCGTGTACGCGCATGAGGTACGGCATGACAAGGAAAGCGACTCGGTAGACAGGTGACTGCAAGACCTCGTAGACAAAAGCCGAGTGGTTCTCCGGATTTGCAGCGTTGCGCTTATTGCAGAGGAGGCGAGTAATCTCCACCTCGGTGGGTGTATTCTCCTCCCATATCTGCTTCAGTACCACGATGCGGCCGTCTGAGATCCGCGTCGCTTGCATGACAGTCAATCTCTGTCGGGAGTCGCCTTTGTATGATATACGCCGCACGATAAAGTTGAAGGAGAGAACTCACAAGCTGACAGTACCCATCCTCGCACTCGCTGGGATCTTTCTTGAATTTAATCCAGGACGGTTCCCAGTCAAGGCTGTAGCGAGGGCGCAGCCTGTATCCTTTCTCCTCCAGAAACGTATAGTGATCTCGCCAGAAGAACTCGGCATTGACGAGCCCTCCATCCAGATGGTCGCAGTGCATGGGGTCAGCGGAGTGGTCCGCACGGGCTTGCATGGTTCAAGGAGGGAGAATCCAATGCAAGATCGGCTTGAAAATAGCGTAGGTATTCCAATGCCAAAACAAAGGGCAGAACGCCACCGGACTGAGCGTATTGCGGGAGGAGAGAGACGATGAGTTCAACTTGCGGTTGTCACGCTGCACCAGATATACACGAGGAAGTCATCATTCCTAGCTCCCGCTGGCCCTGATGCATTTTTCGTAGGGCGCGCAGTGGCACAAATTCTACAGTCCCAAATGTGGCATCGCAACATGAGCTACTGAGCTACGGAGGGACTTCAGCATGAGAGGTACTTACTTGCACTGTCGAGGTCCGGCTGGCGAAACGAATCTCCATCAAGAGCCGGACAAATCTTCCAGTTTCAGCTACGGATGCAGCGGCGGACAATTTGACGATGAAGAACAAGGAGGAACGCGGGATGCACTCTGCTCAAGTCTATGTGGTGGTGGCAAGCTAAAGCAGCGAATCGGCCCAGTCCAGGACCCTACAGTCCGATAGGCACGCAGTCTGAGCTGGTACAAATGCCAGCGCTGTTGCCTAAGACACTATGGCCGAGTGGTTAAGGCGACAGATTCGAATAGCTCGATCATCTGTTTCGGTCTCCGAGCGCAGGTTCAAATCCTGCTGGTGTCGTCTTTTTCAAGCGTTTCGCTTCTTGAAACGCTGGACGCTTTGTCTTGAGCCTTCAGGCGACTTCTCATGGCTTCCATCTCTGATTGATGCTCCTGTGAGTGTGTGTGACACCTTCCTCGAGCGTACCGACGCTTTTTGTCGTGAGTCGTGATGAGACGCTGTGTGGACCCACAAGAACACACAGCGGCCAAATAAGCGCGCCATTGGACTTGCCAACTGCGTCCACGCGTTGTTCTCCGCCCAGCGCGCTCATCAGAATGTGGGACTGCAATTGTCCCGCACAACTTCCACAAACTATGTCAAGCTTCTCGCGTGAAGGCACCTTGTTTGATCTTGATGTCTTTTGTCATAATCGACCGCAAGACAACGCCAGTCAGCTTCTGGTATCCAGGTCGCCTCTGAACAACAAAGTCCAGCCAGGGACGCGGTCTTCGCTAGGGCCTGCTGCGTGTCCGCAATGCTCACGCCCTCGTAGCACGAGGCGTATAAAGGGGTGTCGGAATGACGGCTAATTCTGCAGGATCCTCACGTTCATCTCACCTTCCCCTGCTCAGCTTGTCGACAGCATGAGCAGCTACGGACTCGATTTATCTCCGGCGCAGGCGCCTCTTAATTGCTTTGGCCCTGGTTTTATATCCAGGGACGGGCTCTCCTCTAGAATCCTTGCTCGACTCAGACCACGCCACCATAGAAAGACTACCTTCAACGAACGGCTCCGCAACGGCGATGCACATATGACAGAGGCTCAGGAGGTGTTCCATAGCTGCCAGCGTTCTCTGTCATACGAGAAGCGACGCAATATACAAGAACACCTTGACGGGTAAGCAACTTTCCTTTCCTTCTTGAAACCCCCATATAGGCTGACTATGGGAACAGGCTTCGCATTGAGCGGGAGAAGCTGGGCAAGTTCTCCGATCACGCTGGCTCGCTGAAAGCGGAGCTGGACGCGCTCTCTCGTGCCGAAACGTTCCGTACGAACGCCAGCCGGGCCCGTGCGATGGCTGCAGTGAGTTATGCACTGGGCTGGATCACTGTTCCGTCTTGCGCCATCGCTGACGTCCACTATAGCAAGCACGCAAGAACTCGCAGTCCCCCTCCAGTCATCATTCACGCCCACCAAGTGCAAGCGTCCACTCCCAGAGAGGGAGCAACAGCGGCAGCAGGCGGACATCAAGCGAGAACCATCATAGCTCTGCTGGAGGGACCCCGCGCACACCCATGTCGCGCGTCTCCACCCGGGACGACGAGCCACTCCAGATGAGTACGTGATTATTATGTAGTCACCTGGCTTTCCTGAGGTCCTGACTGACTCCTCGTCGTAGTCCAAACTCGCGCTGGTCACATCAGCTGGAGCCCGAATGCTTCGCACAACGCGCTTCAGCTGGATCTAGGTCACCGAGCGTCACCTCGTCCGCCCACCATGATGTCTACGGGAACTCCACGTACGCCAGGTATGTTTCTTCACGTCTACGCAAGCGGCAACGATGAGGTTACTGACAGTCATTGCGTTCAGGCAGCATCCTGAGCCTGGATATGTCACTGGCTCAGTTCTCGCCCGTCAGCATGTCTCCTGTATCAGGACACGGCGGCTCCCCTACGGACTCTCTCCCCTACTCCCTCGGCTCTGACGGCTTCCCGCGCCCAAGTCGTAGGGCACCCGACCGACGCAGCACCATTCAAACGACGACTAGCATGTCTCGCTCGTCAGCCTCCCGCCGGTCTACCCAGCAATCCGGTACCGGAACCCACTCCAGTCTAGCGCGCCAGAGCCTCGAGGGCTCCCGGCGTCGTTCGGGGGGTTCTGGGAGCTATCAGTCACACTACCAGAGGCCGGCGAGCCAGGATGGACACGGCCAACGCACGTACACGCGTACACCGACTTCGTTGCGGACGTCCTCCGTCCCACCGGTACCGCACTCCCTGGCACACCGCGGTATTGAGATTTGGTGAGTACCAACGCTTTGACTGTCTATCGTCCCCCTTTGCTCACGCACGCCCGTGCAGAGCATAATGATGCATCCATCACATATATTGACGAAGCTCCTGCTCGGAATGAGAGCGGTCCGAGCTGTATATACTTGACGACCCCAAAACAACAACCAACATCACGAAGCTTCGTTTCTAACGACCTTTCTATGCTTGTCACGATTCTGTATTGATACCAGACGACTGTGCACGATAGCGGTGATGTATTATACGACTGTATACGACTGTACGACCTAGCAGAAAATCCACAATAAATTACGATCTCCGGAGCACCCTTCTGAACCATGCTCGGACATCGTCCGCGAAACTACTCGTCAGCATTCGCGCCTCGTCGACCAGCCCATCGAAGTGCTGTTCACTCCATGGAGACTGCGGTTCGTGATGCTCAGCCATAGTGTATTGAAGAACATCCTTCACTGTCACTAGACCGACTAGCGCGCCGTGACTCTCTACAAGTATGACGCGAGGGCTGTGAAACGAGTGAGCAAGGCGGAAGAGAAGAGCGTGCGAGACCACACTCACCCCATGCGCTTGAACAGCTGCATGACTATCTCCAAAGGAAGCTGAGGCGACACAGTAAGAGGTGTCTACCAGCGGTCGGTTACATGAGTTTGACACTGCAGAGCACGGCGGGACCTCATACCTGGTTGACCCATGGCCACATCTTGAGCACGTCCGGGGTAGCGGTGGTCTCCATAATCTCCATTGATATGTCTTCGTCTATGCCGACAGCCGGCCCGGCAGCAATTCCGGAAAACTCGACTTCTTCATGGTCCTCTGAGTCCGACGCGAAGGAGACGGGCGTGTTTGGCCGGACGTCTTGAACGTTCCTTGCCTTGTCTGAGACGTAGCACACACGGATGAGCAAAGGAACATACAAGGTTGGAGATAGAAGCTCACCTAAAATGTAGCGCAGATCTGTGCGCTCTATGAAGCCCATGAGGATCCGTCTGCCGTCCGTCGAGATGATGGGGAAGCCTTTGACGTCCGTTCTGGCTAAGATATCATCTGAAACCATGTACATGATCTTAGATGTGATTCACTGTGTGATACATGGGACGTCCTCACCGAGCTCCTGGACGGTCAAACCCGAGACTGGCAAAGTCTCCAGGTCGGTCCTCATGACCCGAGCCACTGCATCTCCGTGAGTTCACAACGTGCGAGAGAAGAGTCGATCACGAACCTGGAACGTTGTAGGCATGATCGTCCTTCTCCAAGAAGGGATACCCGTTGAAGCGGATCATCTCATCTGCGATACCAGTCGTGCCGAGGAAGTCTCCGACAGCTTTCGTGACCAGAAGAACGATCTGGCCGCAGCGTCAGGTTGGTGGAGCGAAACAAATTATAGGTACAATATACCATGGTGGGCAGAATGTAGGTCAACGCCCCGGTAAGCTCGAACATGATGACAACGACAGTGACTGTAAGCCTCATGATCCCGCTACAGAAGGTACCTGTTAGAGCCATTCATCTCTGGGCCAGTGCGACATACCTGAGCGCTGCGGCTGCACCAAGAAGTGCGTACGTCCCAGGCGTGATACAGGGCACATCAGGCTGACATACCGCGAAAATGCCAGAAGTAGGATATGCTCTGAAGATAGACCGGAGTGAGCGCTGCGCCCTGAGGGTGCTGCGTAGACAGGCGCACCGATTGATAGCCTTCACCATGATGCCGAGCATGCGACCGAACGTGGCCCCAATAGCCATGGAGGGAACAAAGATACCCGCTGGGACCTTGCAGCCATAGGACACAACGACCAGCCCGATACGCAGTATCGTTGCGATAAAGAGCGAGTTGACCATCGGCCACTGATACGTAGTCCTGTAGTTCGTCAGGTGCTAGTGCGAGGACAAGGGCGACTAGAACATACTGGCATAGGTGGTCATAGTCGCTTGCGCCATCGCATTCGCGGAAAAGGATTTCCATGCTCTCCGTCATGTCTATACGCATGAAGCGATTGAACCATCCAATCATGGCGGTAACGGTGGCAAGCGCCACCGCTTCCGCGATAGCATGGTTGCCCAAGTACCGTTTGCGGAAAGAAGCGACCTTGAGGTTGAATCTCACAACGAATGCACCGTAGAGACCCTAATCTGCAATGTGAGTTCAGTCATACAGGAAAGGCGACGGACGACCTACTCCGAAGATACCGAGGATGACGAAGAACATGATCTCGAAAAAGTGCCAATCTCTGTCGTACGTCACTTGGAACAGTACCAGCTTGCCGCTGCGGTATGGGTTCATCGCCTAGAGGAAGAAGTGAGCTTGAAGGCGCCGACATCAACTTCGCAGAACTCACGGACAAGGTGACTGTGGCGACCAAAGCGCAGAAGAAACTTCGCCACATGGTCTTGATGCTGAATACGCTACTCATCTCCTGGAGAGCCGGTATCAGTGGTTGTAGCTATGCAGACAACTCGGACCAATCACTCGCTTCAATGGAAAAGAGAACACCGCCTATGGGAGACCCGAAGGCAACTGCGACCCCTGCAGCGCTGGAAGCAGTCAGAATCTCTCGCATCTTCACTGTGCAAGAGCAACGTCAGGGTGATTGAGAGCGGCGGGAGACCTGTACATACCTTGGCTCCGGGAGAAGCCCTTGAACATGCTTGCGATGAGGTTTCCTATGCAACACGCGACATGAACGGATGGTCCTTCTTTACCGACGGAGAGACCTGAAGCGATGACCAGAGGCTGCGTATTGTCATCGTCAATGTAGGAGTGAGTAGGACGCGTGCCGCGGTACACACCAGGGTTACGCTCTTGATCAGGAACGTCCAGAAGCCCAAGAAGCCCTTCATGATGAATCCCGCAATGATGCATTTGATCTCTGAGATACCAGACCCGGCAGCATACTTGGCCAGAGACCGCACCAGGTGCGCAGCAACAAATGAAAACGCTGCCTGTCATGTTGGTACCTGCCAATTAGCGCGCAGCGAAGTCCATATTATCGTCCAGCACGTACCGCGAACAGCACATAGATAGCCCAACGTGCAGGCATAACATCACTCCACTGGTGCCATGCGTCGCAGGTGTTCTCGTCGCCGCCCTCAATCTCCCAACAGCAGAACTGTTGGTTCAGCCACCATCCGTCCGAGCAATATCCCATCTTGATGTCAGAGAGCCATTCCGTCGCAATAGATATGAGTGCAGCATTCACGCCAATCCCAATGCCTGTGCGGACGCGGATTCAGCACCGAATGGCTAGGCACAGATGCTGTTCGGCGACAGAGAGGAGAAGGGGGCGTGTCCGGACAAACAACTCACCAACGAGACTGACGACGAACCAACTCTGCCCCGCGTGCGCGATATTCCTCAGTCGCGACCAGATCCAAGCGAGACTGACTTCTCCGCGGGGTCCACGATATGGGACATTCGATTTCCGAGCGGCCCGCAACCGTCTGTTCCGTTCGATGATTGAGTCCTGTATCCAATCTTGCGCGCGTCAAGCTTGCAGCAGCACGGAGCTGCATGACATCTCACCTATTGTGGTGAAGTCCTCATAACGGCTGTACGGTCGTTGGTAAGACATATGGCCGGACGGGGCAGGGACGGAATGCCACAAGTATACATACTGGACCTGTTCGAACTCTTCGTATCCGCCATGAAGTCTCGTGTCATGGTATTGGCGTTCGGCAGGCATCCAGGCGCGTCGGCAGCATGTACCGCACGGTCGCACGTGAAGCAGTACGAGGAAGACGCAACGGACGTCGAGGTGGAGGAACAAGTTACAGACTACGAAGCGCCAACGCGCGCGAGACCTGGCCCGCAGCTCCGAACAAATCGGAAAGCAAGTATCAACATACTTAGTAGAATGATACATATCACTCGTAGCATGGCATAACGAGCGTAGGTCGTGTACAATCCTGTGAGCCATACATGTGTTCCGCGAGCTTGTCCCTATATAGTCGACTCGGACGACTGACTGCCTCAAGGGTTCGAGGAAAACGCAAACCGACTGCAATGCCCGTCCGGCAGGTCTCTCATACAGGCGATGTGCATGAGGAGGTTCAGTCAACCTCGTTCGTCTTGATGCGACGAGCTTCCCGCTCCTTCCTTCTAAGCTTGCTCGTCCCTGTTTCGCGGTCAGCACAACTAACGAACGCTCTCTGCAGAAATCATCCAACTCACCGGCGTCGGCTATTCTGCACCCGTATAAACAACCAATCTACGGCTGCGCGAACCCCAGTTCTGTTGATTGGTCAGTCAAGAAACATTCTGTAGGCGGCCGCACGATAGACATACCCTTCGAGGGCCGAGATACCCATAACGTCCAAGCTAGCGATGCGCTGGGCACGATGTTGCACGTCCATCTCCTCCCCATAACTCCGTCTTGCACTTTCCAATTTGTGCCTGTGCCACTCTTCGTAGTCGTTGCGGATTTCCTCAACAGAGAGGCTTTGAGGGCTATCTTGCTTATTGGCAAGGAGCAGCAGGGGCACGCCCAGGATCTGTGGTGCAGAGAGTACGGAGTCTTATGGTCCTTGCTCAGCATCAGCAAGGAGAGGACAGACATGCCAAGGAGACCTGAGGGGCACTCACCAAATACCTCCCAGCCTTCGCTCAGCCGTTCGCGGTCCTCCGCATCAATGACGAACACGACTGCATGACAGTCATCATAGTATCGGTGCCAGATGGAGCGTATACCGCGCTGGCCTCCGAGGTCCCAAAACTTGAGGATTGTCGAGGGGAGCGTTATCTTCCCCACTATCCAATTCGAGAGCGCGTTCAGACCAGTCTGAATTGCGGCTGGAAGCTTCGTCGAAGTTCGAATGACACTCACTGTTCTGGCCTACTGTGGGCGCAATCTTGTCCGGCGAGAGACCGGGCGTGTCGGTATACAGCGTCTTGATCTTCTCAAGCAACGTCTGGACAGAGTTGCAGCCTCCATCCGCCCGAAACAGTCGAGCAACTCACTGTCTTTCCTGCACCATCCAGTCCGATTATGATGACTGAGAACTCTTCCTTCCTAAGAAATGAGCGACAATGCGCAACGACTAGCTGACCCACTTACCTCGTCAGATACTCGTGCAGTCCCCTGAGCAAATGGTACATGGCGGCATGCAATTGAAGTCAATCAATACGATGAGGATGTGGCTAGAAAGTGGGACCGCAATGATCGTGAAGCGCCCATGACGAGTCTCACCAGCGCCCAGACCCAAATAGAGGCAAATCCCGGCGAGCTCGTCGTCGCGTCCGACGTCGAGCAGCCCTTCCACCACGCGCCCCGCAACGATGGGCTTGTATACATCGTACTACTCCTATGGCTTCACCACCTTTCTTGCTCTAGTCGTTGCGCTCTATCTTCTGTTCACTGGTTCGTCTCCTCGGGGTCAGGACCCGACAGGCGGGAGTGACGTTGACTGGTGATGCTGCAGGTTCCGGAGAGGCCTTCAATGTCGGTCAGTTCCTTGAAGAGACAAGTCCCTATGCATGGGCATCGACAGGCATTGGTCTTTGCCTAGGGCTGAGCGTACTCGGTGCGGGTTGGTATGTGTGTCCGTCGTGTCGGAGGCGTGCAATGAACCGACCTCCTCTTGTAGGGGTATCTTCATCACGGGGGCCTCAATTCTGGGTGGAGGCGTGAGGGCACCACGTATCAGGACCAAGAACCTCATCAGGTATGTTGTCGGTCGCCCCACGCATCATATTGCTCACCCGGCGTAGCATCATCTTCTGTGAGGTCGTGGCCATCTATGGTGTGGTGAGTATATGCGCGTGTTCTGTCCAGTCTTGCTCTCATCTCTCCTAGATCATTGGTATTGTCTACTCTTCCCGTGTTGCCTCAGTACCGGATTCCCTGCTCTACACGCGCGAGAACTACTTCACAGGTACGTATCAAACTTCTGACAGACCTGAGCTCCTTTCAACTTCGCTCGCAGGATTCGCGCTGTTTTGGGGTGGTCTCACTGTTGGCGCATGCAACCTCCTTTGTGGCATCTGTGTGGGCATCGCAGGTTCTACGGCAGCCCTTGCAGATGCTGCCGACCCCGATCTGTTCGTCAAGATCCTCATCGTAGAGGTCTTCGGCAGTATCATGGGTCTGTTCGGTCTTATTGGTACGTACTTCACACTCCACGCCGACGTGGTTAATTTGCAACGTTGCCTAATGTGATCCTTCAGTTGGTCTGCTAATGATCGCTCAAGCTTCCGAGTTCACCGCCGCCGCCGCACCTGCCGCAATCGCATCACCCTATGTATACTGAGCCAAGTAGTCGCTATCTACGAGTGTCAATAATACCCACCGGACGCTTTGAGACATCGGCTCTTCCCGTGTACTTCGTGCGTCGAGCTGTTCGATGTCACCAACTTAGGATACCGCTCCTACCAGCCAGCAAAACCAGCTGGCACGACCCCGCCATCTGCAGTGCAAAGCTAACCCAAGAACGGGTGCGTAACCGGCATTGTCAACATCCGTACTCTCGTTCATGAAGCCTAGGAATTGTATCTGGGGTCACATGCCTTGTATGAAACGGTGAGTGAACGAAATAAGTGCTGAATCATGTAGTTCACGGAAGTCGCTCGCGCAGGAACCCTCGCTCTCATTCAGGGACAACGGGGCTTGCTTTGCTGCTGTGACGGGCGGCGCTCGCGCAACCTCGATGGCGGGCCCGTTCGGACTGTTCGCGACCGTCTCCGTGCAATTGTCCATGTTGTCTCCGACTGAAGCCCTGGGCATCCGGGGCAAAATGGTAGTACTGGCTGGCGTTCATGGGCCCGGTTATCGCCTGTTGCCCATGGTATCGCGCATTGCTCAGCAGGATATAAGAATGATAATATATGTTCTCCGGTAGAAAGGTAAATGCTTGGTAGATATGCTGCAACGACAGTGGGAGAGTAGTAGCGATATAACGATATAGAACAGCTAGCAATGAAGAGAAGTCCGTGGTAATGGAAACTAAGGCGATGAGAGAAATAAACAAGAGACGCAAGGCCGTCAGCCCTCACGCGCTGCGCAAGCAGAAGCCCATACCATATACATGATGAACAGCCCGAAAAGCGAAAGCGAGGAGCGTTCACTCCTTGTCTCCATACGGGTCAGAGTAGCGCGACTGCCCACCCTCCGCACCGTAGAGCGGGATCTTGGGTTCAGTAGATTCCGCATCGTGAATGTTGCGGTACGCCGAGGGCCGGGGCCGTTGTCCTTCTTCTTGCGACTGACCACGCAGGCGATGATGGCTCCGATGACGCCGAGGCCGAGTACGGCTGCGAGAGCAATGATGATGATCTCGTAGAGGTGAGCCTGCAAGGAGCAGTCGGTAAGATGTCCGCAAGGCAGAAGTGCCGAAAGCTACATACCTTGCTCTTCCAGTCGGTGTCGCTGTTGTCATCGCCCTCCTCAGCGAGGTTGCCCGCAATCTTGGCAGGAGTGCTGTACGGCTGGTAGGTGTCCGTGTACTTGTGGTCCTTGTCGTAGGTGGCTGAGGAGTAGTACGTGGGCGACGACTTGTACTCCCAGTTCGACGATGACGGCTTGTAGTCGTAGTGCGTCGATGTGGTGTACTTGTACTTGTCGTCGTACGTTGTCGAGTACTTGGACTCGTCGTCGTACGTTGTCGAGTACTTGGACTTGTCTTCGTAGGTGCTCGTGTACTTCTTGTCATCGTAGGTGGTCGAGTACTTGGACTTGTCCTCGTAGGTACTGGAGTACTTGTGCTTGTCGTCGTAGGTACTGGAGTACTTCTTGTCATCGTACGTTGTCGAGTACTTGGACTTGTCTTCGTAGGTGCTGGTGTACTTCTTGTCGTCGTACGTTGTCGAGTACTTGGACTTGTCTTCGTAGGTGCTGGTGTACTTCTTGTCGTCGTAGGTGCTGGAGTACTTCTTCTCGTCGTAGGTAGTCGAGTACTTGGACTTGTCCTCGTACGTGCTGGAGTACTTGTACTTGTCCTCGCTGCTGTACGAATACGGCGGCTGGTGGTACGGGGGAACGGACGAAGTCTCGTACTTCGGCGGCGAGCTGTAGCTGTAGGGGGGCTGGTGGTACGGCGGGACCGACGACGTCTCGTACTTGGGAGGCGCGCTGTACGAAGGCGTGTAGTAGTTGTGCGAGGACGAGGACGTGTAGTGTGTCTCGTACGTCTTGTCATCGTAGCCGTGGCTGCTGTAGCCGCCGTTGTAAGGAGGGTACGTCGGCTGCGAGTAGTAGGTGCTCGAGCTCGTGGTGTGGTACGAGTACTGCGGGGTGCTAGTGGTATGGGTGTAGTACGTCGGCGAGCTGTACGGTGGCCCCTCGAACTTCGGAGAGTAATCGATCGGCGTCGAGGAGGTGTAGTAGTACGTGTTCGACGGCTTGGTCTGGGTCGTGTACATGGGCTTGTAGTCGTTGCCCTGGCTGGTGTAGCCTTTGTCGCTGCCGCCGCCGTACGTCGCCGAGTACGTGGGCTTCCAGGTGGCGTACGGGTACGAAGGTGCCGAGGTATAACTCTTCCACCAGTCGCCACTCTTCGGCGAGGGAAGCGGAAGCAGCTTGTAGTACGGCTTGTTGTTGTCATGGTTCAGACCAGCACGGTAGTAGAACGACGAGACTGGACGGCGCAGTCAGTGCCAAATCAGCGACCGATGACACGAATAGATACATACTGAACTGGAAGCCGAAGTAGATGTCATACTCGGGGACGGCAGCAACTGCTTGGCCCTTGGTGAAGATCGAGCCGATGCACTGGTCGCCCCATGGGTTGGGCGCGATAAGTGCCTCCTCGACGAGGACATACTTGTGGCCGTCGATGGCGAACTCGAACTCGATCTTGGCGTCACATGGGATCTGGTAGTAGCCGTATGTGGACTGGGGGTAGTACTTCGCGCCCTGGAGCCCGGCGTAGATCGCCTTGACGATCTCGTCGGGGAAGATGGACCAGCGCTCAGTGATGCGGATGTCCGCGACCGTCTTGCCAGACGGGGTCTTGGGGACCTCCGAGTTCCAAGTGTACTGCTTGCCCCCGACCCAGAAGCAGTTGTCGAGGTAGAAGTAGCCGTCGTCCTGGAGGTAGATGTACGGCTGGTTGGAGATGCCGTCGAGAGGAGGAAGGCCGTACTGGGTGGCCTGGCTCGAGGAGATGTCGAGGAGGTCAGTCCAGGAGAGGGTCTTGCCGACGACAATGACACCGGCGAAGTCAATGTCCGTCGACTTGACGACGTCCATCCAGTCGTAGCTGATCATCATGTCGTAGTACCACTTGGAGTAGTCCTTGGGCCACTTGTACGACAAGTAGGTGTAGTACGGGTTGCTCGGCTTGCTGATGTCGATACCGATGTACGCGGTGTCGACACCGGACACTCCAAGCTTCGGCATGTTGCTGGGCCACGAGGTAGCATGGACTAGCAGAGCCATCAGCTCCATTCCGGACGCGCAAGACTAAACGCCGACGTACAATACTCCAGATCAACTTCCACGTCGAAGAGTCCGACCTCCGTGCGTCCATCCTGGACTATACGAGGAGGTCAGCTTGTGTGAAGCTATGCATCGTATCGAAAGCTTACCCTGGATGGACATATCCTCGATCGTGATCGAGTGTGTAGAGCCACCGGACGGGGCCTTGTCGCCGTAAGTAGCGAGACCAGACCTATGTGGTCGTCAATATGACAAACCGAACGGGGTATCACATTGTATGAACACTCACCACTTGTTGTCGAGGCAGGCCGCATACGATTGTCCACCAATCGAGACAGCCCAGTAGAGGTTGGACTTCTTGGAGTCGAGATAGATTAGGTTGTCATAGTAGTCTTTGAACGAACGCTGAGCGAGGGAAGACGGGCTCGTCGCGGGGAAAGAAAAGACCGGAGAACACAGAGAAGCAGCAAGAACCAAGAGCGCACGGAGTGCGCCGAAAGAGGAAGGCATGTCTTGAATGCGAGAAGAAGAGGGGGTGCAGACAAGACTGGAGAGCAACTCGCCCGCCCATGCTCGATTATATATCCCCAACGACCGTCCGCCCATTCACCCCTTTGCGCGGCGGCCTCCGTGCATCGTGCTGTGAGCGCTGCCAGCGAGCTGAGCTGCCTTGGACTGACATCAAACGTGATCCTAGATGCAGTGTGAGCGCAGAGCGCTGTCGGTACTCTCGGTCGCCGCTCGTGCAGACCGCTTGCCATCATCGCTATTGGGCGGTGGTATTATCCCGGATAGGAAGGATTGCTCGATTACGCCCCCGAATTTGACTGGGTGCCTGCGCTGCTTCATGATGAGGGATGCATGGATCGAGGGCGCGGGCGACGATGATGGACAACAATTCCTCATCCACGTACTGAATCACGAGCGTCGTTCGTCTTGAATCTTGACTCTGAATGGACTGGTATTCTCAAGGACGAGTGCTGAGTGGCTTCGGCGGTCGTGGCTGACCTGCTCGGATGTATCGCAACCCGTACGCCCAACACTTACAATCTTCGCGAACTCCAAAGCAGCGCAGCTGGCGGCGGCGAGCGCAGTGACTCGCACAACCGGTGGCACGGCTGCATTCTGCTTCAGCGGGGCGCCGCTGCCGTCAGCTCCGGCAGCCAACGGTATACTGCTGAAAACTCACAATTGTTCCTAGCTCCGTGTGCCACGACTCACAGCCCTGTTCTGCTGGCAAGCGTCTGCGACGCCAGGTGCAACACGACGGGCAACCGATCCTCGTGAGTCGTCAATAGATACTCCTGAAGATTCAAAATCAAACACGCTCGTCTCAACCTGGATCCCCGAGATTCCCGAGACTGCTCACCATCTCCGTTACAGTACGGCGAATTACCGGACGGCCTCCATTCCTTCGTCGCAGCAGCCTCGCAGCCCCGCTCGCAAAGAGGCGGTAGGCAAAATACAAGGAAGACCCTGAACGAGCAGGCATCTGCCGCTCCGCGCCCAGCACCGCCCGACCGGCGACGACTTTGAATGTTTCAGCGCGTCCGCCGACCCCCTGAATGGTGCTTCCTGAGAGATGATGGGGCGCCCCGCTGATACACTCGCTCAAAGGGCGTGCGGTGCGCCTCGAAGATTCCTGCGCGTGGATTTCAGGAATGTTCCGGCACATGGGGTGGTTGACTAGAGAAACTCGACTCACCAGATTTAGACTGACACCCCATCCGTATCCAGCGAGGACTCCTGCGTCGACATTCGCTCTCAGACGAACGGGAAGCGGCGTTGACATCGTGCTGGTAAACGGTGAGCAACACAGACCCCGACCTCAGCCTGTTGACATTCGGTGTCGTCAATCTGGACAGAAGCACACACAGAGCCACTACCGTGCCGCACTCAATGCTACACGTAAGTCCGCGTTCTGGACAGCAACTATATTACAATGGATGCGCTGATAATATGATGACTATGCGTATAGGTGTTGAATGCTATGTGTAATATGATGAGTGACGAGAGATGGAGGACCACGGACGAGATACAACAGGAACGACAACGTCACAACAACGACACAGGGTCCGAGCCCTACTACCATTCAAACTCGCTGGCCGGATCGTCAGTAAACGATACACGGCACGAAGGGGAGAAACATACCCAGTGCACTTGGCGAAGAGGTAGTCCTTGCCGTTGACATGGATCATGCCGTCCTTCAAGACGCACTTCCATTTGTTCTTCACACGAGCCACCTGCGCGGAAAAGGTCGGTATCATGTCAGCCGGACGCATCAAGTTCACATACCTTATCATAGGTGCAGAACACGATGTCCGTATCCGCAGCACCGCCTTCGATGCCCTCTTGCTCGTTGTCCGAGTCCGAGTCATCGAGATCACTATTGATCGCCTCGTCGTCTGCCTTGGGCATGGCCGGGTTTTGCGCAGGCTGGGGTAACGAAGGATGCGTCGCACGAGGAGCGTAGTTCTGACTGGGCGGTGGTGAAGGGGACTCAGACGAAGACGACGAAGGGCCATCTACTTGTGGTATCCTTGCGGGGAGTTGCGTCGGAGCAGGGGGTAGCGAGCAGTGGGCGGGGGAGGAGCCTGAGCAGCCGCACTAGGCGGTCGGCCATTCGCTGGCGGATACGACAGCTGTTGACCGGGCACAGGCTGCCTTCCTGGAATTTGCGGGCCAGGTAAGGCCGGGATGCCATACGGTGACATGGTTTGTGGGTTGCTCAGCATATAGCGATTGTCGACAGGCTCAGCCTTCACGTGAGGCTGCTGCATAGGATGCGTGGGGTACGCGTGAGGCGGGTAGTGCCCGTGCGGCATCGAATGCATGGGATGAGGAGGATACGCTGGATGACTTGGTGCAGGCGGTTGAGGGGCGGGTGGTTCGAAGTCAGCCACATGAGACGCTATGACCTTGGCCTCCCATTTCTACGGCACGAACATCTAGGTAAACGTGAGGACCACATGCACGGACGGGCTACTTACGCTCTGGAGTTCTGCGAGGACCTCCTCAGAGACACCGAAGTCATCGAACTCTGGCTTAATGTTCGCGATCACGTCGTCGATGACGGCGCGGTAGATGGTGGGCTCAACGAGGGATATACCGTCATCAAAGGAACTACAGAGAACACCATTTGGGTGAGCAGCTCACCACAATCTTATTCGACATCGCGCAGCTACGCTCCCGGGACCGTTGATAACAGCGAGCACGAAGGCGGGGCCACGGGTGGTGGGGGAGGGGACAAGGAAGGGGCATTTATAGAAGGTTGCGATTGAGGGAAGAGGGGAACTCCGGTTCAAACTCCGCTGAGCGATACTCTTCCCGCGCACGGACCACCCGGGCTGGTGACGTCAGCCTAGTGACAGCCTGCGGTGTGGCTCAACTCATCATCATGCAAGCTTGTTCGCAGACATCATGCAGCTGCTCCAAGCAACGCTCTTGGCTCCAGCGGGGCCGTGGGTAGTCTGTGGCCCACCGCACAAGAAAGGTCAGGTTGAGGGCCATCACCCCACTGACGTAGGCTACATCCCAACGCTTATAGCCTCGCACTCATCCCGGGAACTCCTCATACTGACCCAAACACACGAGTAGCAACCAACACGAGTACGTGTTCACTCGTTTGTGCATCTGACCATCGTTTCTGATAGTCGCCTCCTCACAGACATGCCTCTTTTCCGCTCCCACTCTCCCCCTCGCGAGCCCACCCCTCCTCCCGCGGAGACGAACCACAAGTCCGGTGGTTTCTTCTCGCGTCGCTCTGACTCCCCGGAGCACGCCAACGGCTACAACAACAACAACGCCAACGGTGCTTCGTCGGTACGATCGGGCTCGACTCGCACGTCCGGCGGGACCGGCTTCTTCAGTCGTCGCCGTAACTCCTCCGACGACTCTATCGACCTGAAGCACGAGCCGTCCATTGTGGCCGCCCGCCAGAAGGTCGCCGACGCCGAGGCTGCCGAGGCCGCCGCTGACCGCGCACTGAACGAGGCCCGCGCTGCTGTGCGCGGCGCTAAGGAACAGGTCCGCATGCTCGAACAAGAGGCCATGGAAGAGTGAGTACCGTCTTCGCTCCACTCGCCCGGCTGTAAGTGCTGACATTCTTTCCAGGGCCCGCCGCGCGAAGGCGAAGCAGGCGGAGGCGAAGACTATCAGGAAGAGCACCGGCCGTTTGGGCCGCCACGGCTGAGGATGCTCTCTAGTCTTAAAGCTTCCGTCACCGAGCCAACAGACCTCGATTACCCTCTCCCTGAATACCCTCCCCTCTCCCTCGGACGTTCCCCATCCCTTCTGTCAGCCCGTACGCTTGCACCCGTCTCATATGATTATACCCGGATTCCCGCGACGTTTCGCGATTTCCTATCTCACCCTCTTGTATCATAATGACATCCTTGTTGTATCCGTGTTACAATACACTTGTTAATGATTTCGCAACGCTATGGGCGATTGAGACACCGCAAAGCTACATGAACGATGTCGCACGTCCTGTATCCGTGTATAACTATACACTCCTTCGATAGCCCTAACGGCACAACATCGTAGCAGATCATGTACAGCTCAGCAACACGTATGTACAACAGCCCCAAGCAACATAACGATAACAAGCAAGGAATTCCACTGTCCATCCGATACAAAAGTACATTCTTCATTATAGCTTCCTGCCGACACCACGGGCTCTACTTGCGCTCCTCAAAAGGGTTCTCGACGTACTCAAGCTCGTCGTCGTCATCGCTCGGCCGCGTCGCCGGGGCGAGTTCGTGTTCAGCAGCGACACGGGCTTCTTCGGCAGCAGCCCGATCTTGACTGTGCGAAAACGTGAGTGGGACGTGTCGGTGCGCAAGCAACTGACTTACCGGGATTTACTGGGTTACCGCTGACCGTAGGCGGCGGACGGGGCACGTCGGAAGAAGGACGCGGTGACCCAGTCGGAGTCAGACCCGATGCCACGGGGCTCACCGGGCGTGCACTCGGTGTCGGGATCGGGGAGGCGACAGGCGGGGACAGAGGAGCGGGTTGACCTACGTACATTCGTGCACCGGTGAGTGTACCGCTCAATACGTTGTCAGGTAAGAGTACTCACCGTGCACCGGATCCGCGTCAAGGTTGTACCCACTGACCTGCGTGTTGTTCTGAAGGCTGGGCTGGGGCTGCCCCGCGGAGCCTGGTGCAAAGTATTGCTGTCGGTGCGCCTGGGACGTCGCCGTATGCCGGTCGACCTGCGTAGCCGGAGCAGAGCCCCACTGCGGCGTCGTCGACGAGCCAGAAGACTGGCCAGTTCCGGGACCCCTGCAAGGATCAGAACCCAAACCTCAGCATGGGCATCCTCCTCAGTAAGGGGGCGACGCACCGAGATTGATCGTACTCGTTGATCTTCGCCTTCACGCGCGAGACGATAGAGCTGAATGTACGCTTCCCGCTCTCCGCGATCTGGCCCATCGTCCGCTGGATCTCCTGGAAGTCCGTCCCGGTACCACCCGCCGTCCCTTGGGGCGCGAGCCTGTTCGGCTCAGGGTGTCCGTGCTGCTGCCGCGCCTGGTACGGGACCTCGTCTTCGCTGCGGCGCGGCCACGAGTTCCCGGACGCGTGCCGCTGCTCCCGCTGGTCCTCGAGCATCAGCTGCCGGGCGAGCTGCTCGTCGAGATCGAGCTGGGACCCTTGTTCGGGCTGCGTAGAGATAGGATGAGAGGGTGACATCAAGGGGAATACGGGGACATACCTGAGCAGGAGCCTGCGTCGAGACGTACTCCGGGTCGTTCATGCCCAGCAGGATATCGAGCGCACGGTCCTGATCATTGTTCACAGACTCCAGCACAGACTGCCTGTGACCCCGTCGCTCTCAGCCCACCCGCGCTGCATCAGATATCGAAAGGAAGGACGTACAAGACCAGGACGTCGAAATCGGGAACATCGCGCGCAGCGCCTCCACCTGCGGATTCACGCGCACGTCGCCCTGTGCACTCTCGTTCGTCTGTACATTCGTGCTCGCGGTCGTCTCGGGGGTCTGTACATTCGTGTTCGCGACCGTGTCAGGAGCCTCCGCAGCCGTGCTCGCAGTCGCCATTGCGTGTTCCTCCGCGGGTCTGGGGGCAGCACTGGGGTCTGTTCAGTCAGGGCGTGCTCGAAGGGGTTCGTGCCAGTAGGAGCGGGAGGAGTGCTGGGTGTGTACGCGGGCGCGGGCGCAGCTGCGGGCTGAGTGTCTGATACATCGTAGCCGGCGGTGTTCTCCGGAGAATGCGTGGTCGCGGGAGCAATCTGAGTGTGTTCTGCGCGGAGATTGGTGTCGTCAGACGTCGCGGCGCTCGCTTGCGTCGCTGGGGTCTCTTCGATAGACATCGTTCAGTTCGTAGACAAGGGCGGAGGTCGTGGTAGGGGACAGAGGTGCATTCGTCCGCAGCTGAGCTGCGCTTGTCCCAAGCTGTGGCGGTCCTTGGAGTGACGTCCTCCGGCGTCTCCCACATACGGTACTTATGTACTGTAACTACACAGTTCGGAGAAGTGTGCGTGGATGATTGCATTATAACAGCAAGAGATACGGTATATACAGACACGTTCATCGCGAGTGAGATGAGCCTCCAGTGAGGATCTGGGGAAGCTCTGCATCGCCGACAGCAGAGAGAAGCGCGACGGAACCGCCAACAAGCAGCAACAGGGCAACGGTCGTTCCCGCAAGAAGCACAAACGGCCTAGACACGGGTGAATACATGATACATCGTGCAAGGAACGAGGGTACTCACCCGCTGACATCCTTGCGCTCGCACGCACGCCCTGCCCAGTGCTGCTTCCGCCCCTTGACGTCTGTGGTCGCGCTGCACGCACACACAAAGCACGTCTTGCCCGCCTTGCTTGCGGAGACACACTCCCCGTGACCGCTACATGTGCTCGTTGCGTTGCCGCATGCCTCTGCGGACGTGTAACAGGTCGAAATAGAGTCAATGGGCTCCGCCGGGCGAGGAAGCGGCGGCGGGAGGGGAGACTGCGGGGGCTGTTGACGCCTGTCGTGGTGCTTGTGTCCATGGTGGTGGGCAGACGGGACAGTGACTATCGCGAGCTTGATGTCCGAGCGCGCAGAAAGCTCGTCAAGCATCTTGCGAAGGGCGTGGTGCGCATCCTTCGAGAGTGACGTGAAGTCAAACGCGCCGAAGCGGTCGGGCGTGTAATCGCCATGGACGAAGTCCTTGAGGTTCGCGACCTCTTGCAAGCCGTGATCAGAACCGGACTTCTCGTACACGTAGGAGTAGACGTGTTGCGCACGGTCGGTGTATGCGGGGAGGAGGGAGGAAAGAGAGTCGTGCGTGGGATGGGATGAGATGGAGAAGGAGTGTGACCTGATGGACGCAGGGACGACCTCTGCCTCCTGGGTCAAGCACCGCGCTGCACTCGTTCTGAACAAAACGCACCTAGGACGTCCTCCGAGCTAACCGTCAGCAACAACCCAGTACTCAGCCCCGCCCCGACAAGCAACTCCTGCTCTCCGACGAATGGCGTAGCATCCTCGAAACGTTCAAGTGCCAGGTGCTTGGAAAGAACGGCGCCGGCTTTGCTGGCAGAGAGACGTGGAGGGGCGTGTGTATCAGGATGAAGGTAGACACGAACGGCCTGGCAAAGGCCGGTGAGCAACAGAGGGATGAGAAGTCCCTTCATCGTGGTTTGGTCGCTGCTCGTCGTCGCCAACACGCTCGACGCCGCGCTCACCCGCGGTCATTGTTTGCTGATGTTTGTTACTGTGGCATAATCAGTACTGAAGTGTCCAGTGTGTAAGTACTTACGGCCCTCCTCCTCCTCCCTGTATGCGCAGAAATCACGAAGGTATGTACATGCAGCCTGCGTCCATTCAAGAAGATGCCTACGAGGTACATAGTGCAATGACACCAAACCTGCCCGGACCAATTCCCCGAGGTGATGCTCAATCTATGAATGTGGGCAGTCTTCGCACGCGTGCGCTGGACGAGTTATTCGCATCTCATAACGTGCGGGTGCCTCTTGCACGCATTCCGTGGCTATTCTATGGAAACGCTCTGACATGCTCAGCTGAGTCGCCGTGATACATAGGCTTGATCATGACCCAGCGTCTCTCAGCCTCTTCATGAGTGCGACTGAGATGCGAACGCTGCTGTGGTTTCCGAGTAGTTTGTCTCGGTTTCCGACTGACCGGAATTGATATCTGGGTCACATCCCAAGCCGATAATCAAAAGTTGAAAGTGAACGGTGGTTAGCGCGCGCGATCTCGCGGACTGCGTTACCTGCATTGTATTCCTGCTATGCTCGAATCTGTACTCAACCGCTCAAACGTTCGAGCATGACCCCAAGCGGTACTCGGGTATCCTGCCTTTACAAGCGCGGCTACGACGCGCCCGGCGCCGCCCGCCGTGGAATGCACATGGAGGTGCAGCTATTCTCGGGTCATGATGCGAAATGAGGAAGCAAACTTTGCCGGCACTCGTCCTATGTTCGATACGGAAGCAGGCTACGTCCGAGGGCATTTCAACGCGGCCAGGTGGACTCGGCGGAAGAGCGGACTTGAGCGACCTGCGTCCTAGCCATAGTTGGCTGAGTCGTTGTCGCGTTTCCGCAGAGATGACGAACACGATGGTTGTGGTATGTACCTTGAAGATGGGACCGAGATCATCGCTTCCGGCGCCCACCGCCTCGACGCTTGCTTCACGATGGAGCGCAACTCGGGTGCGAATTTGGCGTAGTAGAGCACATTACCCTGGCGCTTGGGGGCAATGGGTCTGATGTGCGATGATGTCGGACGGCGATCCTTCGCCTATGTACTGGCTAAGCACACAATCGTGCGTACGGCTGTGTTGCTGTCACTATAAGCGGCGGGATTTGTTGAAGCTGCCAGGTCGCTGCTCACCAGGTCGCTTCACAATGCCATCGCCGCCGTCGAGAGCCTCCGAGCAACTTGTCGTCGACGACATGCAACGTATGACTGGTGACCTATGATAATCTTCCTAGCTCCGTCTGCGTTGTGTCATCGGCGCGCCGGATGACGCCGGACGTGCACGAGAGGAAGCCTATCCATCAGTAGGCCTGACATACCCCACACGGTGCTCGCAGCGGGCGCGGGTCATTGCCGCCGGGAGGAAGACCTGGCCGAGTGGTTGCATGCTAAACATAGGTCGTTCAGTATGGCGAACGTCAAGAAGCAACACGATACGGACGGTATGGCGGTGCGAGACGGTGCGAGACGTTATCTGCATATGAACGAGCTGTGCAGGGTCGTCGTGTCGTCGATGATCTTCGATGATGCACCTAGCCTTGGTTGCTTGGATGATGAGTCTTCCAAAAGTGATTGTCGTCACCCGAGCATCATGGCAGTTTCTGTCGGTGCCAAGTTCAACGCAAATGGCACGACATTACAGGCAATGGAGGGTGAATGCTTGCCGTATTCATCCTCAGCCAGCGCTGTAAGCACAGTGATTAGTACAATCTCTTCAGGAAGTATGAGACTTGCCACTTTGCGAGTTGCTCGTGTAGTGGCGGCAGCTTGATGAGATGACGGGCTGCTCGAACGCAGATCGGAACGCAGTGCTGTCGGCAATCGGGGTGTGATCTCACCGAAGGCTTCCTTCCACGTGAACTGCTCTGTTACCGCCGGTCCACCATGCAGGCCGCTGTTTGACGCAAGCTTCTCCGCTCATAGTGGCCTCATATGGCCTGTGTCGACGACGCCTATACGTTGAGCTTCTGGTGTTCTCGGGCACGCAGACCTTCAGACAAAGATGGACCACATGGCTTCGGCGCTGGGAGGACCATTGCGACGCCGTCTTCCATGCTGCCTTTATCACGGTTGGAGCCCCGCGAGTCAACAAAGCGCGGCGAAATGAACTGCCATCACAACGGAAACAAGCGACATGCCGACTCGGAAAGCTTACCGTCGTCGTCAGACCGGACAGCCGACCATGTGGCTCTCCGGTATCGAGCACTGATCCAGCACATTGCTCCCTCCTCCGCTCCCTCACCCTTCCCTCACCCGTCACTCGTTCTGCTGTCTAGGCCACTGCCTCGACAGTATAAATACCCCCACACTCCTTCAACTAATCTTCACCAGGACAACTCCTGTTCCCTGCAGCCCTTTGAAGCCTCACGGTCCTCAATCTCTTCTCTCGGCATTCATCATGTTCTGCAAGGCTACGTTGCTCACCGTCGCCCTCGGCCTCATGGCTTCCGCGACCCCGATCACGACGAAGCAGGGCGTCAGCATTCCCCTCGGGAAGCGCAGCACCCTCCAGAACGAGGATGGCACCTTCAACTACGACAAGGCTGTCATTCAGACGGTGAACACGATCAAGTACGCCCGTCTCTCTCCATACTGGTTTAAGAAGCGCTGACATCCCTCTAGCAAGCACCGCGCGAACCTGATCAACCTTGAGAAGAATGTTGGCGCGCACGTCTTCAAGGCGGGCGCCTTCATCAAGGACCTCGTCACCCTCCCCGCTCACCTCATCAAGCGTCAGGCCGAATCCCTCACCGACGAGGAGGACGACCTCGAGTGGGCGGGCACGATCTCCATTGGCACCCCCGGCCAGAAGTTCCTCATCGACTTCGACACCGGTTCTTCCGATCTTTGGGTCCCGTCGTCGTCTTGCACGAGCTCGACCTGCCGCTCCAAGAGCAAGTACACTGCGTCGAAGTCCTCGACGGGAGCGAAGAAGTCCGGCTCTTTCTCTATCCAGTATGGCGACGGCTCCACCGTCTCCGGCCCGGTCTACACCGACACTGGTAAGTCGTCCGCTGCTCGATTGACCTCATGAGCACATCTGATCATCACCTTTGCAGTCGCGGTTGCCGGTGTCTCGGTCACGAAGCAATCCTTCTCGCCCGTGACCACCCTCTCGAGCAGCTTCAGCGGCGACCCCATTGATGGTATCCTGGGTCTCGCTTACCCCGCCATCTCCAACCTCAACGCGAACCCCTACTTCAACACGGCTATCGAGCAGGGCGCAGTCAAGGAGGGTGTCTTTGGCTTCAAGCTCGCCTCCACAGGCTCTGAGCTTTACCTCGGTGGTACCAACGACGAGCTCTACTCGGGCTCGATCGAGTACCACGACATCGACACCTCCACTGGCTTCTGGCAGCTGACCGGCGCCAAGGCCCTGGTTGGCGGCAAGGCTGTCGTGTCGAACTTCGAGACCATCATCGATTCCGGCACCACCATCATGTACGGCCCTCCTGCCGCCGTCAAGACCTTCTACAAGGCCATCTCCGGCTCGGCCGTGTACGACTCGGACCAGGGATACTACTCTTACCCCTGCGACTCGCCCCCCACCGTTGCGTTCTCGTGGGGTGGCAAGCAGTGGACCATCTCTGCGGACAAGTGAGTGTCTGATGATCCAGTCTGACACGCGCAGAAATCGAGTACTGACTGTGCGCGTCTTCCAGCTTCAGCCTCGGTGAGACCTCCTCTGGCTCTGGCAAGTGCGTTGGCGCGCTCGCCGGCCAGGACATCGGCCTCGGCAGCAACGTCTGGCTCCTCGGCGACAGCTTCATGAAGAACGTGTACACCGCGTTCTCCTTCGACCAGGACGCCGTTGGCTTCGCTGCCCTCGCTTAAACGTCGCGTGTGTAGGATACTACTAGGAAGGAGATACCCATGTAGCGCAGTAAAACTCGCTCTCGCAACCGGACTGTATAGCACCCGCGATTCGGATCATCGGATCCTCTCCCACTAGTACTGACACTGTTATCTTGCATACGATTCTGTTACGGCACGCATCGCATATTGTCGCATACAACCTCACTGTTGAAGTGTTCCATTGTTTGAAGGAGTACTCAATACCATTCATCTAACATCGTTGTCCTCTCGCATGCGCCATGCATCATGATTCACTGACCGAGTATGTGGAGGAGGACGACTTGCTCTGACGTCTCTCGGCTTTTAGCGCCGACGCCACATCCTTCACGCAAACTCCTCTGCAACGCTTGCTAGAGCTTGCTCTACAACACTCACGATGCCTCGTCCACCATCCCCTCAATCCCAGAAAAAGAGTTTGTGCATGGTGCGCTCAAGCAATCTCTCCGCGTCGATGGTCGCGCAATGCTGGAGATGCGTACACCTATCCTGACCTTCGGACCTGAGCTCGGCTGGGTAGAGTGCGCCATGGGCAAGACCCGGTGCGTCTGTTCACTGAATACATAGGTGGATGCAGATTTGACCTCTATACGTCTCAGAGTACTAGCGCAGGTGGATGGGAAGATGGTGAAGCCGCCACCAGAGCGGCCGCTCGAGGGTATGATCACGATTCACTCGGAGCTCTCGCCCATGGCGTCCAACGAGTACGAGCCTGGCCGGTAGGTGCGTATGATTCTTGCTTTTTTCTCCGCCCCTCACCCACATGGCCCGCGCAGCCCATCGGAAGAAGAAGTCACGCTCACTCGGATGCTGGACAAGGTTTTGCGGAGGAGCGACACGGTCGACAAGGAGAGCTTATGTGTGCTCGCGGGTCAGCGGGTGCGTACTAGAACGCATCGCACGCCGGAAATACGCTCATACCGTTCCGAGTGCAGGTATGGCACATACGCTTGACCATCCACATCCTGTCGAACTCGGGCAACATGGTCGACTGCGCTTGTCTCGCAGGAATCGTTGCGCTGAAGCATTTCCGGAGACCCGAGGTTGAAGTCGTTGGAGACGAGGTCACAATAGTGCGTGTTGTTATGTGTCTTCGGCCGCCTCTCTCCTTCCGACCGTAGTGTTGACATCACCCCAGCACCATCCCTCAGAACGCGCCCCTGTCCCGCTTTCAATGCACCACACTCCGTTTTGCCTCACTTTTGCGTTCTTCCCGGACCCTTCCACGCCGCCTCTACTCGACCCATCCCACTTAGAAGAAACGCTGAGCGCAGGTCTCTTGTCTGTCGCGCTGAATGCCCAGCGCGAGCTTTGCGTCGTCCAGAAAGCCGGAGGCATCCCTCTCGCACCGGATGACGTACTCAAAATCATGGACATCGCGGTGACAAAAGCGCGGGAGCTTGACAAGCTCGTCGAGGCGCGACTGCAGGAAGACTGGAAGACACGAAATGTGGAGGTTCGGTAGTATGTGGCGAGAGCTGGTTATTGTTGTATGCGCCCGTTCTAGTATGTTACGCGTATTGTCGGTCTTGCTGTAGTGGTAAGTCGTGCGTCTTCTCGCGCCTCGCGTTGACTGAAATTTCGTCGCCTCCTCAGTAAGCCTCTCGGCGGCGTGCTCCCCGCCGTTTGTTATTGTTGTCCCATCGAAACATAAGACATGGATGCCGTCCGTCATATCGGATTATTGCCATCTCCGTGACGATGCTATACAAGAGCCTTTTTGTCGTACATACACATGGCTGGAGGTGAGCTGCTTGCGTGACCGACTCGTAAAAGGTGGGCTGCGGTGAGTCGTGTGGTATATTTCTCCCACTCCGCGACGTGGCCTCCCCCGCTATTCACTCTAAATTCGTCCTGGATTGCAAGCACGATGACTCCGGAGTCAGTCGACTCCTCACAATCCTCGGAACAGCCGGCGACGTGCTCGAGTGCTCGCCTTGAATGGCTTAGAGTTCTAGGCTACAAGCTCGAAGCCAGCCTGATGTCAAAGCTATTGGTCAGGTGCGGCATCCGACAGGTATGTGGCACAGACGTTCGAATGGTCGTATGTCCTCTGCTCAGTGATATCATTCACTGTAGACTGAACTCCTGCGTTGGAAGAGAATCTCCGACGGGAAGGAGGTTACTCTGATTCCCCGACTGTCGAAGTCAGAGGATCCCGCGACCCTCAACGCAATCACCCGGCTTTCCTGCCCTCCTCTGTGCAACGATCCGCGTAATCATTGTCGCCCAATACTTGACTTGACTGACGACGAAGCAGTTGTATGGGTCGCGTCTCCTCTCCGACGTTACACTGCAGCGAGGATTGCCACCGTCGGCGACATGGTCGAGTTTGTTCGCCAAGCATTGGAGGTATGCCAGCCGTGCTGATCATCGTCGCCACCAACGCTTATTGACATATTGAGGGGCTGCAATTCGTGCATGAACAGTGCATCTTCGCTCCGTTTGTTGTCCCTTCTGATATTCGCATTCCTCAGCTCTCTGATGACACGTTCACAGGGGACTCCCTCTGGACATTCTAGTCGACTGCCCTCCGCCGTGGGTTAAGCGATGTGTACCTTCTTGGCTCGTAACAGATAAACTCAAGCGACGTCTCCCGTTCCTACGTGATCCCAAGTTCTACTTCAACTTTCCACGGAAGTGTGTCTCGTACAAGTCGCAGCCCTGCGACAGACACGACGCGAAGTGCGACCACGTAGAGCATATCAGCCACTTCGAGTCCTCCCTTGGCGTAGGGATGCTGGGCTCAGTGATAAGGGAAGACTTCATTGATGTGAGCTCCAGCGATGTAATCGAGTCACTGTCCTACTTACTGACTCGTGAGTTCGCGTCCAAGGTCTTTGCGAACCTTGCCTTCATAGAACCTCTGGTGTCGCGCATGGCCGAAGATCGCCATGAAATTTGGCCCACCATCGACATGGTCGTCAAGGAGTTCGAGAAAGTAGTCTCCCAGCTACCCAAGTCTCAGCTGCGAGCACGGTTGATCCCTCGGAACAAACGCTCGTTCTTTAAGAACATATCCCTTTCGTTGCGGCGGTGGATGCCGGCACGAGCGATCAATGGCGACGATGCATCTGATCGCACTATTTCTGTGGACTTTGGTGTACCAGAGTCCGTATCGTCCTCCACACTCCACGGACCTTTCTGCAGCGCACTAAAATTCGCGCCCTTGTATATGTAAACGTTGTTCATCGTGGTCTAGTGCCTATTGTATCTATTGTCATTCGTCATACAACGGTGTGGATCAATTTCTGGTCCGCTGGCAATGCTAGTTCATGAATCTGCACAAGCAGTTCTGACTTATAAGTGTGTGATTACGTGCGCTTAACTTCAAGTCGCGGTTCTTCGCGGTTAAGTACATATTTACTAGCGCCCAGTTCTTGTCCACCAACCTACATATTCAAAGAGCCTCAGTTGCGGCGAAAGTGGCCAACATGACAGACTTCGTAATCGACAATTTCGTTTCTTGGTTCGCCAACCAGCAGGGGCTCCTGGACACGTCGAGTATGGGCATAGTGGACTTCCCTGGTCATGGTCGCGGCGCGGTCGCGCTCAAGGACATCCCGGTGAGTATTTCTGCCCTCTGTACTGCGTTCCGACGTTTGACGAACATAGTAGGAAGATCACACGCTATTCAGCATACCAAGGGGCTTGACTCTGTCGACGCGGACGTCAACGTTACCGACGCTCATGGGCCATGCGTGGAAGGAACATGGACTACACGAAGGCTGGGTCGGCCTCATCCTTTGTATGATGTGGGAGGAGAGCAGAGGAGCGGAGTCGAAGTGGTCAGGGTATCTTTGTGAGTGCATGGACTTTCATTTCCGCTTGGTCGCTCATGGTGGTGTGTAGCGGTACTGCCAGAGAAGTTTGATACACCCATGTTCTGGGAGGAAGATGACTTGAAAGAGTTGCAAGGTACCGCTGTGGTAGGTCTGTCCCTTCTCAGATGGTCTACCCCTCTGGTTCTGATGATTCCAACACAGACAAAATTGGAAGGGACGATGCGGAGCGCGACTACTACGAGAAGCTGGTCCCCGCCGTGAAGGTACGTGCGCGCAATCCCTTTAGCGACACCGCACCTCCTCACGCAACAGCCCCTCACTCGCAGAGCAGACCGGATCTCTTTCCCGAAGACAAGCTCGAGAGATACTTCTCCGTCGAGCGCTATCACCTGAATGGCAGCCGCATCCTCTCGCGCAGCTTCCATGTTGAAAAATGGAAGGGAGAACACACAGAAGGGGACAGTGATGAGGAAGGTGCTGGCGGGGCGGAGGACGAGAGCGCCATGGACGTAGACCCGCAAGAGGTTTCCGCCGCGGCTCATGTCGATGAGCCTGTACAAGAGGATGCTCCCGGAAGCGATGTGGAGGAGCCGCAACTTGTAGTTGAGGCTGAGGAAGATGATTCCGATGACGAGGATCGAGAGGACCCCGCAGACGTCGCGATGGTCCCTATGGCCGATATGCTGAACGCTCGATTCGAATCTGAAAACGTATGCGATCTGTTTCTGCCATGTGTCATAACGGAGCTGTCCTGATGTCCTGACAGGCAAAGTTGTTCTACGAAGAACGCGAACTCAAAATGGTTTCAACAAAACCAATCAAAGCCGGCGAGCAGATTGTACGTATTGCATCCTCACTTGCACGCGCCCTCTCGAGTTCGGCTGACGAGTCTCCGCAGTGGAACACATACGGGGACCCACCCAATTCCGATCTTCTTCGTCGGTACGGCCACGTCGATGTCGTCCAGCTTCGTCCTCCGTTGTCTGGGACGGGCAACCCAGGCGACGTCGTTGAGGTGGGAGCAGACCTCGTGGTCTCAGTTGCGTCTAAAAAGGTCAAGTACGACCTGCAAGAGCGTGTGGACTGGTGGTTGGAGGAGGCTGATGACGAGTACGCCCCTTTCCTTTCCACTGTGGGAGCCATGCTGATCGTGCTCCATGGGTAGCGTCTTCATCTTGAGGACGGACTGCGAGCTGCCAGAGGAGCTCGTTTCTTTCCTGCGGCTCCTGTTGCAGTCAGAAGATGAGTGGCAGAAAACCGCAAAAAAGAGCAAGCTCCCAAAACCTAAGGTCGACAAGGATGTGCTCGATATCGCTGTCGACGTCATTGAGGCGCGACTAAAGGCGTATCCTACGTCTATCAAGGTATGCCAGCCAAACTCGGCTGCACTCAGTTTGTTGACGTCGCTGCAGGACGACGAAAAACTACTCTCGCCAGGAAGCGTGGAGCAGCTATCCTTGAATAAGAAGAATGCTGTCATCGTTCGTCTTGGCGAGAAGCGTATACTGCAGGGCACGCTGACGCAACTGCGTTCGCAAGTCGCTGCGTTTTCAGCTCCTAGCAGGAAACGAAGCCGAGACGATGACAAGGGTGGAAGGGGCAAGAAGGCTAGGAAGTAACACGTCCTCATGGCGATGTGCTGCCTCGGTATCAATACTGCGACTCTCCTAGAATCTTCTTATGCATCTCCGCTGCCAGGTTCCTCCCGGTCTGTTCGCTCGGATGCAGCTCGTCCCACCACATATAGGAGTCTCGCTCTTCCAGCGTGCAGTCGCCGCTGCAGCCCGACAATCAACATCAGCAAGCGTCCAGGAATTCACGGTGGGGCACTTACATTCCACACTGTCTCCAGTCGTCTGGGTCGGGACACTGGTGACAGTGGCCAGTGACGTTCGCAGGTATGCTTCCGTTGAAGTACTGCGTCGGGTTATCATAGATGTCCTCGAAGAACCCATACGTGTCGAACCACTCGACTCTTCCGTCCCCTCTCCACTCCTCATTCAGCGTCCGCACGCCGTCTCCGAGCATCCGGTTCAGGCTGTGCACGAGATTGTACATGCTCCGATGCCACGCCGTGCCGTTGTGCGGGGACGGGTAGTAGATCGTCGGGTCGGACGAGTTCGAGTACAGCTTCGTGAGCTGCAGCGGGATGAGCGAGTTCAGGACGAAGCGGCGTGCCCCGAGCGCATGCAGCGCTCGAATCGTATTCAGCTGGCAGTCCGCGACGTCTGGGAGCGCGACGTCCTCCGCCTGGTCATTCGTCACGAAGTTGCCGATCCCGACGTCGTTCGTCCCGACCCACATCACCACGACGAATGATGCGGGGTCGAGCAGGAGCCGCTGGTGCGCGGTGCCGTTATGCGCGACGTGGTCCTGCACGAACCATGCGTACTGTCCGGATGAGACGTCGGGAACGCCGAGCAGCGGCGTGAGCATGTTTGAGCATACCGCGCCGCCCACAGCGTAATTCCAGACCGTGTAGTTGCCGTACAGTCCGAGGTAGAACGGCCATTGGAAGCCCCCGTCGGCGGCAGTGTCGGCCTGGGCAGTTTCTCGTTGTCAGTTCATGTGTGCATCTCAGAGTTCGGGCAACGTACAGGGGGATAGACCTCCTGATAATCCTTGCCAGGGTACGTTCCGTTCGAGATGCTATGCGACCGCGACTGGTCTGCAAGTCCAATGTGAGTGGGTGGCTCTGGGAAATGCGGATAGAACACGAGCTGGCTATGTACCTGTGTACGAATCACCGAAGAGGACGACGTCGGTGATTCGAGCGACGGTGATACTCAGCCATCTCGCGACGAAACTCAGTGCGAACAACCACTTCAAGCGGAGCAGGAACATGGTTGCAAGATCGTTCCGGGGACTTGCGGTTCACCGTGCAGCACAGTCAGCTGCTTATATAGCTGATGCTAGCTATGACCCAAGCCAGTCACCTCCCAAAGGGACAGGCTGGGGATGAGCCGAGATACTGGCGGTACTCCACATGACCACTCTTCCCTGCCCCGCAAGAGAGGAATTGTTGCCTCTTGTGATTATCATCGGCCCGGCGTCATATGGCGTTAGTGGACGCGGGTACCATGACACAACTTGAGTCGATTCATTCCAAACAGGCGATACGTGTAAGATGCCGCCAGTTCAGCAAGCCATATAGAATGATCGAAGTGTCGATCCAGTCGAGGTGTGGTACAGACTACAAGTCATATCCGATACATGGGAGACGATGATTACAATGCCGGTGGTTGCGAGTGTTACATGGGAATCCGGCTAGAGTCGTCAGGTGTGTGTTATGAGGATGCTTTGGATAGTATGCGCGGTCTACATGATGAAGCAGCCGGAGTCACCGGATGAATATGGGCATGAAGGGAAGGTTCAAATCCAGCACCGGGTTCACGTAGCTTCCGAACTGGTGCGTGACCTATTACGCCCAGCCTTCTCCGGCATGGCCGCATACGCCTCCAGGCACTCGACGAGCGGTCTGTATATCATCTCCGCCGACTGCAGCTGGCGCTCAAATACCGGCAGGACTGGGTTGTCAGTCTTGAATAACTCTCGATAAGCATCGCTCCGTCGAATGCGGGTGAGAGAAGCAACACTCACATCACTGAAGGTCTGTGCCATCTCGAGGTCGGATGACAGCGACGAACATGCGAGCTCGACGGCGTGCCATGCATCCTCGAACGCCGCCAGCTTTGAGGCCAGGGTATCGCAGTCATCCATGATCTCGCCCGCGCGCTCGCGCGCGGTTCTCTCATCGATATCTGCGTCGGTGATCTGTTTCGAGGGAGCTTCCAACGTACCGTCGAAGTGCATCTCGAAGAAAAAGGTGTATCTGGCGGGCGTGCAAACGCCTAGACGGAGCAACCTGACTGGCCCTTGGAATGCGGCCTTGAACACGTCGAGCAAGTTGTTGATCAAGCGCGTCAGTGCCTGTGATTCACCACCTGGGTCAGTACTGTGCCGCACATCCGCTGCTCATCAGTGACGTACCTTCCATATCGCGTCGCAGATACTAAACGAGCGTATCAGCGACGAGCTTCGCAGCATGATAACGTCACCCCTACTCTTGAATCCATACCAAGACGTGTTCGAGGAAGCCAACAGGCCTCGATGCCTCTCTCAACGCGCTTCCGACCTTGAGGGGAAAGACTTCAACCTCCTTGGAGATCTCGTTGAAGTCGACCGTGTGCTCCTTGGCGGCCTCCAGATGCACAGATATCGCCTGTAAGTGATAGCACAGTAGACGGTCATATCAGCTCTTCCCGACAGTTGAAGACCGCCCATGCATACCTCTAAGAACCTGGTTATCATCAGCTTCTTGTGCTCAAGCGAGCCGTCTTTGGACTGCGATAGCGGTACCAGGATCGTGGCGAAGCCTACACGGGGGCGACAGGGTTGATACCGCTCGTGATGCAGCAGAGAGCAGCAACGATGTGAACGCACTCTTTAGAAACCGCGCACACATTCCAGCATTGTGCTGCGATTTGCGGTATATGCGTCTGTGCCTCTGTGGCGCCAACCCGCGTGGCATGAATCAGTAACGCGAGATCATTAGGATACAGCCTGAGTAGCTCCGTACGTACCTTGCGCAACGCGTTCCACTCGCTACATAGAGGATGAGTTTCCCCAATACCGGGTGCTTGCCTGAGCTTCTCAGCGACAGTCTCAAACAGCTGCTGTATGTCGAGCTGATCGCTCGAGAGCGTGGCGAAATACTCTCGGAACCTATTGGAGGATCCCGCGACCGAGTCGTCGTAGTTTGGTGGTGGGCCGGCCTCCGCCATTGTCAATGTCAGTGTGCGAGCACAAGGTTCACCAGTGTTTTGCGCAGGCTGCAGAGATCCCGGGCAAACAGGAAGGGTGTAGGTACTCGATGTGCAGCAGTCCGAGTCGCAGCTGTGGCGCCTCGAGACAACCTCATGGCAGGTGGCGGTGCAGTAGTCCCAATTGGGGCAGCATCATGTTCAAGTTCGATCGGGTCCCAGCCACTCCCAGCCACCGCTGGGCTCCCAAATTTCTACCATGAGGTGAGCAGTGATATGATAAACTCTGTCCGCATGCGACATCTCTGGATGCTGGCTGAAATACTTCATCCAGGTTCTGCAGGATTGCGAAGTATATGACCAACAAGAGCTCGTCTGGGGAAAATTGTCTGCATACACCCAGTTATGAAAAGTCTTCAGTGGAAGAAACGATCGACTTGGTCTCCTCGCATGTATAGGCAGAATTTTGCTCACAGCGCCATGATATGCTCGTAAGAAATTGAGTTTCTATGGGATTGAGATCCCCGGACTGATTGGGGAAGCGATAAATTGCGCGAGCTCATGGTTTCTGGCTGTGGCTCAGTCCGTCACAACTTTGCTGACCACTCTATGTATAGGGCCAATACAAGCTTCAGATAACCTTCTGGTGATCAAGATGCCAAGCGCAAGCATAGGGGGAATCATCATCCCGGCATCCCCGAAGTGAGCTATGACAGGCGGCGCTAGGGCAGCACACAAACCTATCCTCAAGGTTCGCGATTTCGCTATCGCGAAGGCCGGCCCAAGGCTTCCTTCACTTCACCGCGTCTTCTTCTCGCTCGATATCAATGTGCTCTGTTAAGCAACGAGCATCTTGAAGCATCCTGTGGTTCTTGACGGAGCACCCCTATCTTCCCTGGCGCATCATCTCAGAACCACAGGGAGCCTCCTTGGGTTCTCGGAAGAGTTAGACGCAGCTTGGAAGGCCGGTACGCATCAAGGCAGCACCTCTGCTTTAATCGTTGCGGTATGATTCATGAAACCTTGCTTGCATTGATATCCCGAAGCCGATGGGCGCAGCTTCGGTCCCATGCGCTTCGACTCCCCGCTTCCTCGGATACGATGCGGAAAGGTGAGATTTTATAGTTTCATCACTCATATGACGGTCTGACTGGTATCATCTTTGCTTCGAGGGCGTCAGCAGCTGTCAAATCCCCGGAAGAGGATGTAAGTGACGCTGATTGCGATATCTGAGGACCTCGTTCGCATTGATGGCAGAGCTTTTCCCGGTGCATTCCACATCTTACACGCCTCGATGCTCGCGGATGTCGCTGTGATGCTTATCAGCAGCGGTGAGTAGTCATCGCTCGTTCGAAGCTCACAGAATTACGAAAGCCTGCCCGTTCCAGGGCGTCAGCAATGTCTAACACCGAACGCGGCAGTGCTTGAAGTCTCCGCTGGCACTGCTTGGGAGGAGCTTCAGCGAAGCGGATCATGACGCATGGGGATATTCAAGTTCACGCTGTTGGGATCGCCGCCGCTGGCTGGTCGAAATCGCGTTGCAGCAAAGGTAGGTTTCCGGACAAATGCCGCCGGGGAGTGTGAGCGTGCAGCAGTGTCGAGACCCAGGAAGCTGCGACGGAAGTGAGACGACGTGCCTGACTTCTCTTCTCCGCAGCTGCCAGCACCGGTCTGATGAGCATGCTCTTCCCTGTCGCGAGCACGCTGGGGCTCACAGGGACGTCGCGGCGAGGGTCGCGGCAGGCAGAGATGTCTGCTCGCCAGCATCGCCGCCACGACGCCCGGGGTCGCTCGGGTAGGGCCCGAGAGCACCGGAGCGAGGGAGAGGCGCGCGTCTAGAGGATCCCGCGGCGGCAGTCAGAAAGACGGTTGCCTATCTGAACACAACGGCCGCACAGCTTTCGTACGAGCTATCTGAGCCGCCGGCCTCATCAGCGCAGGCGGACCCAATCACACATCTCCTCCCCCTCGTGCGTCCTCGGCCCTGGAGCGCCCTTCCCACTCTGCGTATCCCTCAAAACCTGATCGTCCGCCTATCCAGTCCTCCATCCTCCCACCACCGCCCTCGCGAATAGCACTGGTACCTGCAGCATCCCCCACTACCCCGCCTCGCGATGCAGCTGCCAACCTGCTCCGGGATCCGCATCCGCACCCTCTCGGATGCCCATGTCATCTTCCACGGGGTCTCGCTCGGACTCCTCCCGATCGTCTCGCGGCGCCTGGACATCGAGGAACGGCGGTTCATCCATTCTGGCTGCGTGTGCGTGTGGGAAGAGCGCAGCGCATGTGGAGAGAGCTCTTCGGTACGTACCTGTACTCCCGTCCAACCTTCGTCGAGGCACCACTCTATCCATATCCGCCGCTCAAGCACCGATTCCACAGGCTGCAGGTATAGAACGTTGGACGGATGGGAGGCGATGGGGTCCTTCCAGAGTTCGCGATGTGAGTGCAGCATGCCGGCCGAGATCCCGCCGCGGGACAATCCCACTGACCCGCGTGTGCACGACAGGAGTTCCTCTACTACCAAGAAAAGCTCCCCGATTTCGAGGCCGATGAAGAGCTCTCCTGTCTCATGTGCGTGTCTAGGTTGCGTATCCATGGCCCTCGCTGAGCGCCACCGTCGATCAGCTTTGGGAGCAGGCTCATCAAGCAGACCTACTCGGTGTACGTCGAAACCCCAACCGGTCGGCGGAAGTGGCATCTGGGTACGTGCACAACGCGTCTACCGTAGCCGTCTGGATGTTAACACGCGATGTTTCTGTGCCCGTTCTCCCTGCCCGCGCGCATGCGCCTACGGACCGTGCTTGTGCATGATACGCCCGCCGCGATCCGCCTTGCAGTGGCTTACTTCACCGGCGAGACGCTTGAGCGCCTACTCACCATCGACGACATCCCAGAACTCGCCGCCATACGCAGCTTGATCCCGCCGGGCAAGTACACGACGGCGCGCATGGCGCGCCAGCGCACCCGCCTAGACACCGCAGCGGGGCCTCCCCTTTTCGGACCTGATTCCAAGCCAGGAGGACCGTCCACGCTCTCCCTTTCACTCTCCCAGTCTGAGCAAACCCACGCCCACGCCCGGGTGCCCCTGTACAAAATCGACCAGGACAACCTGCCTCTGCCCCACCCGCGCGCGGACGTGCGCCTGCCGGCGCTCAAGCCCCCGCCGTGGAGCCCGCCGCGCTGGCTCGAGGACGAACTGGCGACGCGCCAGCCGGACCTGAACGGGGCGCAGTCGCAGCGCCTGCGGCGGAACCACGCCATCGACCTTGCGCCGCTGATATACCTCCGCAAGCGCCCCTACCCGCCGCGCGACGTCGCGGACGACGACATTCTGCAGAAGTTCGACTGCGGGATCGTCTGAGCGTGTGCGCTGTGACGACCGGGGCCCGGCTGCGACTGCGAGGTCGTGGCGTTCGTGCGGGCGGTCCGGATTCTGAAGCTTCTGAAGGCCTGGCATCTGGCACCGGACACCCGACGTACTTGGGCCTGGGTGCTCGGTGCTAGATGCGAGGTCGTTCCACTTCCATCCCACCACTACTTCGCCGACGTCCCGTTCGTTCTGCCGACATCCCCTCTATTCACTCTGCCGTTGCTGGACTCGCCCTTTTCTGGTTCTTCTTCCGTGTCCGATGACTCCAACCGGCGCGAGCCCAGAGCGCTCCTCTCCTCGCCTCGTCGCGCGTTCCGTTCGCTCCAGCTGATCTGCATTGTCAGTGTCACGACTCACGACTGATTTGGATGGCCTGTATATACCCCCACTGCTCTCCGCGCTTGGATCTGCGTGCCCAAGTCGGGCTGTACTCGTATGCTCCCGTTACTATGCTACTACTCCCCGATGTGATATGCTAATCGTGTTGTCGTGTGCTGCTGTTCTGCGGTACCGCGTGACGCCGGCAGGCGGCCTCAGGCCTCAGGCCTTAGGAAGAGGATTGAAATATTGACACCCCACCTTCGCGCGCGCTGCGCCCATCTGCATACAAGCAAGCCGCAGTTTCGTCATATCGGGCTAGTCTCTGGTCTCTGCCCCTCCTGCAGCTGATGCACGTCTCGTCTCGATTGGCATTCGTCATTCAACGGAGGATCGGAAGTGGGATCTACCTCAAACATACGTACAAGGACGGCTTTCCCAGCATCACCAACGCCCCAGCATCACCAACGCGTCCCCCCTCAAGCGGCACGAGACACGAGACACGCACCAGTCGTCAAGCCCTTGGCGAATGTCCACGGCGCACGCAGCTGCAGAGTTCCTAGTGCAGATTCTATACTTGTCAATGGTTTTCTGGACCAAGCAGCCTCGTGTGCGCAGCAGCGCGTACGCGTGTGGCTGACCAGTGCCAGTGCTAGTGCTAGTGAATGTGGCCACAAATTCGCGTCGAAGTCTAGGCCCCCTCCGCGCATCGCGGTTCTCGCGAGATTCTGCCCTCCCACCGGACCCCACCCACGCACGCACGCGTCACAGAAGCAGCTCGCAAGGTCGGAGCAGCAGCAGAGATCTGGGGACAGGGCACGTAAGTATGCAATGAATGGACAATTGAATGCAGCGCTGCGGCTAGTGAACGTGAACGTGAACACCTTGCGAGCCAGAACCTTGATCCTTCGCGCCAGCAGCGCACCCGGCGAGGGTGTCAATGGGGGCTTCTCTCCGGATCTCTTCTCGTTGCAACACATACTGTCAGTGTACGTACGCAGGCGTGCTGCCAATGCTTGCTCGTCTGGTAATCCAGAACTCCAGAAAGCCAGAACTCCAGGGATGCAGGGATCTGCTTCGCCCACGCCAGCCCGCGTTGCACGATCGCACGCACGCACGCACGTCCCTCGAATGAATAGGAATAGCTGGAAGCAGGTCCCATTTGCCCGCACGCACGCACGCACGCATGCACGCGTGCGTGCGGTCGTTCCCTGAATCCAATCCTATCCAATCCCAATCCAATCCTGATCCTGAGGCCTGATGGGTGACGTGCAGATTCAGCGAAGCTTCGGGGAAGCCGGGTCTACACAGTGCTCACCAGCATATGACGAGACGCGACCGAACCTTGCGCGGGGTCCGGGCGCACATCGAGGTTCTGCGGGCTCGCGTGACGGCTCTCCGGACGGCATGCAGCCCGGAGGGGGTGGTGCGCTCAGCACTGGAAAGCCGCTCCAGGAGCGCAGGAGCGGGGGCCCAGGGAACGGGGCGCTCTGCGGGAACGCTAATACTTTCTTTGCCCCAGCGGGGGCGTGGGGGCGTGGTCGATGGAAGGACGCTGGACAGACAGAACGTTAATATCCCTGGGCCCTGGGGTCTGGTGGACCCTAGCTTCACGCCTCGCGCCTCGCAGCAAGGTTCGCTGGATGCGGCATCCGGGAGCCAAGGGAACAGCGAGCAGGGCGATCGTGCGCATGCGTGCAGAAGTCTGGAGTCTGGATTGCGGAGGACCCGCGTCGAGGCAGGAGTCTAACCCACAGGCACGCGGGGACGCGCTTCGCGAACTGCAGCAGCGCTGTTGTGGAGACGGTTCAGAGGGAGAGGCTGCGGCTGCTTCTGCAAGTTGCCGACGGCAGCCTCGCCTGGCGGGTGGCCGAGCGAGGGAGGCAGGAGGGAGCCCGGCGAGAGCGAGCGGCAGTCTGACGCCACCAGCGAAGACGAGGGGGGGAGCGGGCGACGCGAGGCGGTCTCGGTGCGATCTGCAGGTGAAGGGGGGGATGGGTAGAGGGCGAATGGGGGCTCGCGCGGGGGGAGCGTGGGCGAGCATGGGAGAGGGCCATTGAGTCGCTGGGTCGAGCTCGCTGGATGCGGTGCGCGCGCGGAAGCATTTGCGTGCAGCTGACCGCGTCGCACTCTCACGTCGCTGCGTCCATGCCGCGTGACCCGCCGGGCGCGGAGATCTGGGGCGAGCGAGGGCGAGCGGGGGAGGGTGTTTGAGTTGGAACGCGCGGGACGGATCGGGCTTGGGCTGGGTGTGATGTGGTGATGGATTAGTGGCTGCAGGAGCCGTTTTGGGAGGAGAGGCGGCCAGAGTCGGCGTGCGACGCGTCCGATGTGTTCGCTGCGATACTTCGAGCCTAGCACGGGCATGTCGGGCGCGCGCTCGGAGGCATTTCAATCAGTGCTGGAGGCTGCTAGCGGAGGCGGCGGTCTGGGGCAGCGGGATGTGCAATCGGGATCGGGCTGCAGCCATGGCTGGTGTGACAGATCTCCTAAGACGGGCTGGTGCATCTGCCTGCCCGTTGTGGACGCTTTGCGATCGACGATCTACTTCCGTGCTCTGCGCCACTCAAACAGGTTGCGTTCAGTCAGGTCCAGTCACTCACCTCAGCATGCCGTCACCCTCGCACGACTCCCCAGCCTTCCCCACCGCCTCCAGCCCGACCCTGCCACCTCCCTCTCGGCGCACACCCGCGTTGCCATCATTGCTCGAATGTCTGTCAATCCGGAGGCGCATCTGTCTGCCCAGCGAACCCAATCCCGTCTCGTCGGACCAAGTCCACTCAAGACCCGCCGCCTGCCACCTGGCTGTATGTATTCAACTTCACTCCGACAGCCGCTCTCCAGTCAGACGACACACTGCCCGGCACCCACCGGCGGGAACGAATGGCCCTTCGTTGAATCACTGATTCTGGGGTGCCCTCCCACCTCAAGCCCAGACGAATCAGACGTAAGCGACGGCACGGCGACGGGCTGCACGCACGCACGCACGCTGGGACGCTGTCCGATGTCGCAGTGTCGCACCCAGTTCTGTCTCGATCCATATGCGCCGCTTTGCGTAATGCGTCCCCTGCTACAGCCGCGGTCGCGCGAGGCCTCCTGTGACATCGGACGGCACCAGCTGCATGCTGCGCGTGCACGAGAGCAAACGAAGAATGGGGTGCCTGCTCTCCCGACGATTCTAGTGCCGAACGTCCTGCTACTCTACAGCCCATGGCGTCATGAACATGATTGGCACTCACGGTCTGCGACACGACGCCCGCTGGCATGGGCCCAGTCCGTGCCTCGGATTTCTGCCGGGTGGCACCTTCGTCTGAACCACACGCGTGTGTGCGTGACCTGCGACGCTTGTGTGTCAGCTGCCGAGTTGCATCCCGCGAAGGTTTCGTCCGCACGCGCGAAGCCCAAGGTGGAAGACTGAGGCCGCGTACGTACGAGCAGAGTCGCACTAATCCCCAGCGCAGAGTGTGCGGCCAGTCGTCGGCAATGCGTTGCTACGGCGGTGGGTGGGAGCGGGGTGCTGGCAGGATGTATAGAGAAGCGTCGCCCGATGTGCGCATATTCAAGACGCAGTGCCTGGTCACACCACCGGCAGCGAGACGCGGGCTCTGGACGCTGAGGAAGAGGGAGAGCGAGGACGGCCGTGTGCTGGCTGCACTGACTGAGCAGGGACGATCACGCAGAGAGTTCGCTGGGCCGCCGATCTCGATCTGGCGGATTAGATTGGGACGCGGATTACCAGTCGCCCGGCGTGTCCGCTGCGCTGGGTCCGTAGTGTCCGTACTCCCGGGCCATTCAGCCTTTCGCCCTCTTTATATTTCCACACTTATTTCCTTCCCTGATGCGGCTAGTGAGAGCCTCGCTCTATTGCTACCTCCTCCCTCCTTCGTCCTCCTTGGATCAATCAGAACCCAGTGCCCGATATATATAATCGCCCGTCCCCCGGAGCCCCCTCCCTCTTGCCTTCTGCCCCCGACTTCCCCCGCCCCCTCCTCCCTCCCGCCTCCCTCCCTATCACCGCCCTACGTGGCCGCAATGCAGGTCCCCACCCTCCGCAACGTCCACATCCGCTCCGCCGCCGACGCCCACAAGCTCTTCTACGCCGTCCAGCTCGGCATCCTCCCCAAAATCGACAAGCGTCTCGACGCCAACGAGCGCGCTGCCCTCCGCCCAGGAGATGTCTACGTGTGGGAAGAGAAGGGCCCCAACACAGACTCCTTCAGCGTCAGCATGGAGAGGTTCACAGAGGGGAAGTCATGGACTGCGTCCCGTGTACGAGAGGTGCGTCCCGCTACCCCCTTCGCCGCCTTCGCGCTCTCACGCAGCGCTCGCGCCCCGTACAGGACTTCCTCATGTATTTCGAGAGCCCCAAGAAGGGCAAAGGGAGTGCAAGGTGCGTACCAGATGTTCCGAGTTATCGGCGCGAATCGTGATAGACCCGCCGCCCGCCACGCTAGAACCTCTGAAAACCTCGTTGTTCGCCCGGGCGAACAGGATCTGTATATCAAGCTCACGTATTCCGTCATCCGGGAGGACGTCAAAGACGCATCAGGCCTGTCAATAGATGCCGACGACAAGCACAAGAAGCCTCCAAAGTGGCACATGAGTACGCTTCCCACCGAGTGTCCCCGCTCCATCCCCTCCGGGCTTGCTGACCCTACGTCATGTAGATGCCTATTTTACAAAGCTGACTGAAGGCCAGCTGCGCACTATCGACGACGTTCCGGAGCTGCGCGACCTGGAAGTCCCAGACGGCATCTTCAGGAGCGCGCGCACTACAAAACCGGGGAAGCGTGGTGAGGGTTCCCGGACTGCGACATCTAGCGTAAAGCGCTTGTACGCACCATTCCCTAACCAACCCACACGCCGCGTTCGCTCGCAAGATACCCCACCGCCAGTCCCTGTACCTATTTCCGCCGGCCCCAGCTCATCGATGTCCCCAGTCGCAGTCTCGGACGCTATGTCGCAGCAATCAGGTTCGATATCCCTCCATCAGCCCTTCCCTCCTCCTGCCCCGTCCTTCTACCCCGAGGTGAATTGGTACTTCTGATAGAGTGGTTCCCTTATTCACAGTATGTCCGCAGCAGCAGCAGCAGTCGCAACTTGCTTCCGCTCTGTCCCGCTCCGACCCGATGATGTTCCCCGACGAGCTCAAGCCGCCTCACACGTCGATGCGGCTCGACCCGCCGTACAACCCCGTCCTGACGGAGCCGACACCGCACTACGCATGGGGCTCCGAGGTCGCATACGCCGCGTCCGCCGCGCTCGCGCACCAGCAGGCCCGCCTGGGGAACTCGCACTCGCCGACGTCGTCCGAGCACTCGATGCAGTCCTTCCGCTCGGGGCACACCCCGATCCACCTGTCGCCGAGCCTCTCGAGCGCGTCGACGTCCTCGCAGGAGTCGCCGATGCTCATGACGTCGACGCCGCCGCTGTGGGACAACGGCGAGCCGTACAAGCCCGCGCCGATCCTGCCGCTCGACATGCACGGCGCGCGGGGCGTGGACCTCGTCCCGCTGGAGACGCTGCCGCGCAGCCACATGTACCGACGGTGCCCGGCGGACGACCGCGCGCTGCGCTTGCTGGCGTTGGGCCCCGGGGCGCGCTGAGTCCTGGCGACGCGCATGTGTTTTCGTTTTCGCCCGAATCTGATACAGTATACGGAGCAGCGGGAGCGCGAGGGCGCGCCCGCCGCCCGCTGCCCGCATGGTGCGCTGTTACGCGTCTACGTCATCGACATTGCACGATCTGTGCTCCCGCGACGCGCCCTTTACGCGGGCAGGGGGCGCTTGGGCGGGACCGCGCTTGGCACACGACACTGCGAATTCGCGATGGAGTTTGCGCAATGTGAGCTCAGACGGACGACATCCTGCCCCTCGGAACGCGCGCGCTGGGCGATGGTCGGGCGTGCGTGGGCATTGGGCTCTCTCAGCCTTCTGTGTATTATTGGCAATCAGCGCGATAGCGGCCGGGACTTGTCTGATTGACGGGCATGGGCGGGCGCGCGTTTCGGATTCTCTCCAGCTTGGACTTTCGTTACATACGGCTCACTACCACCATCACCATTACCATTCGTATCGTCTTCGACATTCGCATCACCCCACTACCCACTACCCATTATCCACGTACTCACTTTACACTCAACACGGAACGCGTAACGCGGAAGGGACGAGTAATACCCCGCAGTTGTACTTGTACAAGGTTACATATACCACCCACCATCCACCATGGATATCGGACGCGCAATGCCATTGCATATATATACATCATCGTCTCGTCGTTTTCCCAATTGCAAGCATGTACTAGTAGTCTTGGAATCCCTTGCCCTTGCGTTTATCTCACGGGTGTTCTCGTCCATCGTCATGCTGTCATCTCACGGCATAGGCTAATTAAAGGCGTAGCGGGATTTAGTCTGCCAGGGCCCAGGGCCCAGGGACGGTGTACCGGTCCTTGGGGTCGCGACCTCCTGCGGTTAGCGTTTACGCGTTGCTCGCTTTGGTCTTGGTGGTCGTATGCCCGTCGGTATGTGACTAGGCCTTTGGAGTGCGTTGTGCTCGTCGAGACGGACTGTCCTGGTTCGCGGAGGTTCGCTCGTGGTACCGAGTCGCAAGCAGTATGTATGTACTCTACTATGTAGTACTGAGGCCTGAGTACGACCCACGCACGGACAGGCGACCTGGAAACACTGGTGGCCGCGACGTTGCGTCATTAACAGACATCCGCCTGGGAGTTTGTTAGTCCCGAATCATCAATGCGACATCGACCGGTTGCAGGGAGACTAAGTATGGTCTGGAGTTCCAGGGTACTTACCGTGTGCAGCGCACTTAGCCTGCACTACATAGGTGCAGACGATGGTGCGGGGGTTCGTTCATCATGAAACCAGGGCGGCGTCGCTGCGTCGCTTCAGGAGCCAGGTTCCGGAAGAGCACTTGACGCAGGTGATTTATACTTATTGTGAGCTGTGAGCTCCAGCCGACTGCCGGCGTCGGAGGCGCATCAGGGGGCAGCAGGCTCAACCTGGGCAGTCTTCATTAAGTAGATGTTTGCGTAGTGAGACTAAGTAGCACTTCGCCGTCAGCTCAGGCCAAGTTCATGGAGTGCTACTGTACTTATCCGAGTGGTCGGCTCAGGTCCAGTTCACAGGAGATGTACAGCACTCAGCCCTCAGCGACAGTTCTCTGAGCTTCACAACTTCCGCGGCCTTGGCAGCTTCAAGAGCGGAGCCGGGAGAAGAGTTCGCGGGAGGCGGGCCGTCTGCTTCTCCGCACTCCGCTAGGCGACGCAGAGCCTCGAGGCGAGCGGGCGGGAATTGCCCGTTTAGGAGGCGTGCCGGATTGGGGGTGTGGAGTGGAGGCTTCATTTAGCGCCACAAAGCTCTTGCCTTTCGCGCTGAAGCCACAATCGCGGGCCCTGTTCTCTCTACTCACTCCCACCACTCGCACCTCCGTCGCCATCGAGACTGCCGCAGCCGCAGGGCGCCGACGTGACAGACAGCGGTGAAACCGAGCGTCCCCTCGTCTCTCACGACAGACATCGATTCCGACGATTCGCCTCCGGGCTCGCAATCACCGCGGATTGGAGGCACACGAGCCTGGTACCACATCCCACGACACGTCGATTCGCGATCTGTGACTGCGCTGTTGACTGGCCCCGTCGCACAGTGCTTCTAGCACCGAACGAGGTCCGCCCAGAACGACATCCAGCGGACGCAGGACAGCGGGCACTCGCGTCATCACCCGTCGTACAAACCCGTGCGGGGACCGATAGGACGTTTCGGTGACAGAACTAGACTTTATTAGCATAGACTGGTAAGTCGTGCTGCTCTGGTCGTCGGTTCCGTTCGTTTGGAAACGCGATTGAGATTCGGGGTCATGATTGGAGTGGCTCGGAGGGCTGGAGGCTGAAGCGGCGTGGGCATCCCGCACACGGACGACGGTCGGGGATGACCAACAGTTGGCTCGGGGCACTTGCGCGCGCGTCCGAGGTCCTGAGTAAGACAGTCGGGTCTTCAGAAGCAGACATCGGAGCGCATCAACGACCGCTCGTATGCGTGACCCTGCACTTCTTGTTCCGTGTCTGTTCGGGGCGCATCACACGCAGCTCTCAGACCCAAGTTGCGGTGGCATACATGGCACAGAGCTCATTGCTGATTCGCGCCTTGGACGGTTGCCCATTACGAGAGCCCGCTGTAGTGACCTTGAGTGGTAAGAACATCGTTTAAACACGATAGCGGTGGGACCCGCAGACCCTCCTGATTCTTTGGACTATGGTCATTTCTGGAGGCAGTTGCATCTGACCAAGCCTTGCACTGTAATCGTGACGTTCATCGATGTCTATGGTTATGTATCCTGATTCCGACACTTGGCGGCCAACACATCCAGGGCATAAGTACCTACTCTGGATGTGCTGCTGCCTGCAGTTGTCCACTGTGACTGTCCAACATCCTGTCACCCTTGTATCATGCCCAAGTTGCCTCATAAGTATCCTCGCCGCTGGACAAGCGGGGCTCGGGGCGCGTCGAAACTTGTATCATCATCGTTAGGCTGGCGCATTGTGCATGTGGCCCGCTGATGCTAAACACCGCGCCTCGCCCAGGGAGCGTTACGCCTACAATGGACGAGCCGCCCCCAACCGATCACGCTGTGCCAGGAGACGCCATGTCTGTGCCGGTGGACGACAGAGTTGCTGGGACACCGACGGTCGACCATACGAGCCTGCCGCCCGAGTTGTGGCTGGAGATATTTCGGTATGCCACCCATGTCCCCCGCGCCCGGTCCATTGCCCCTGGGGATCCGTTGGTCCCTGAGAAGCCGGTAGACTACGCCCGAGGGATGAATTCACCCATTCAGTCGATGCGGACGAAATGTGCGCTCGTCCGCGTCTGCCATGCCTGGAACGCCATCACAACAGAGCTTTTGTACGAACATGTGGTCCTTGGTAGCGCATCACGCATCGAGGCCCTTTGCAAGGTGCTCCGCGAGAGCCGAAGGGAGGTGCGCGAGGACGGGACGCTGAAGAAGGTGGAGGATCCGGGGTACGGCCAGTGGGTCCGGCATCTCGAGGTGCGACGCTGGGCCAGGTCGCACCAAACCCAATCCTACTGGCAGGCCATCATCCGCACTGTCTCATACTGCTCTCGGCTTCGTGTGTTCAGCGGGGTGTGGCAGGAGCCTCTTCCCGACGGCTTCTTGCCCGTACTGGTCCAATACCTGCCGCCAAGCCTCCAGGAACTCTTTTGGCAGCAAGACAGCGTCCTCATCGTGTCGAAGGAGCTCCCTGTTCTCGCTAGCTCGGTACTCGCGAAGTTCTCCGTCCTGCGCATCCTCGATCTCCGGAAGATCTGCATACTTGACGCAGGACGCAGTCTGCAACACATCACTTTCGAGTCATTGAGATTTCCGCACGTCACCCATCTTGCCCTCCCGACCTGCCCGTTGCTGCTCCGCTATGCAAGTAAGCAAGTGATGCCGGAGCTACATCACCTGGTTCTGGACGCGTCAGGCGCTCCGCGGACTGTGCACGCTCCATTTGCGACCAAGGAGCTGATGTGCTTCCTCGACGTCTATGGCCATCAACTGCGAACGGTGGAGCTTCTCCCGTCCAATACACAATCCATGCGCCCGGGGCCGATCAACATCTCGACGTTCCTCTCCCCATCAGCATGCGCCAACCTCGAGACACTCGTCTTCGACTGTCGCGAGCGGGTCATCTCGGTGTCCGACAGTGCGCACAAGCGTCTCTGCGAGCAACAGAGGCGGTCCCCGACACCCGGAGCTCCCTCTGGCCCTGCACCTGCTGCAGGTCCACCCCCGGTCCCGGCTCCAGCCCCGACCCCGTCTGCAGTGAACCTTGCGTATTACAATGCCAACGTCTCCTCGGCTCCGCCGCTCGAGGAAGCGCACCCCACACTCCGGCGAATTGGCATCCGGGGCATCAGCGTCAGCCAGCTGTACCCGAACAAGCCGGCGCAGGCGCAGGCGCACCTTGAGGCGTTCTCGGCGTATCGCGCGTTCTTCCCCGCGCTGGAGCTCGTGCGGACGCTGGGCTTCCTCGTGGGCACGTCGACGGACCCGTTTGCGCCGGATGTGTTCATCTGGTGGACGGAGAAGTATGAGCGGGTGGGCGTGGATTTGCAGGATGGGGAGGGCGTTGTGTGGATGTTGGAGGAGGCATCGGCCCCGGCCCCGGCGGCTGCGAGTGCCACGGCGGAGAGCTCGCGGGAGGTGGCGAAGGCGGCGGACTCCGACTTCGCTGAGAAGGAGATTCTTGTAGCCAAGGGGGCTCGGGAGGAAGGACAGACGAAGGTGCCGATCGTTGAGCCTGGGATTTCGTAAGGAGAACCTCAGACCGTACGGGCTTCCAGTACTTTGCGAGCATTGACTCTGCTTGTCAGCGTAGACAACTTGAGGTTAGCAGTTCCCTGAGCCGGACGAAATGATGTTCCGTGCGATGTACCATAGTGTACCATATACTGTACCTGTTATGTTTCGCGTAATATACTATAGACCTTCTTCTTGAAGTTTGTCAACGTTTCAACTTCAACTTCTCCGTCCTGCCCTTCGCGATGCACGTGACCCAGACGAGTGAGGCAACGCCGTGGCGAGACTCCAATCGTAACTCCGTCAGATGCGTGTGGTCAGCGTCGATGAATCTCAACTGCAGGCACAGTGCAGCTGAGCTGCGCTTTGTCCTGAATCACACTTGCTAGCTTTCACTAGGCACCTCCGCGAGGTCCCGGTGCATCCACCATGGCCGCCGTCGACCTCCCGACGTACAGCGACGTTCAAGCCGCTCAGCGCGCCCGCACGGAGCTCAAGCAGAACTTCGTGACGCTTACCAACGACCAGCTTGATATTCAGGAGCTTTTCAGGACGGTCGCGGCACAGCTGGAGAGCACGCCGGAGATTGGAGAGAGGCATGCTGTGTGTGAAGAGTGGAACAAGCTGCGGCAGGTGCGCGCATATTCGCGGTCGGATTTGGCTGGAGGGTGTAGGTAGGCTCATGCAGACCTGGTCTGGCCGGCGTAGCGGCATAGACGGATATACCGAGATTCGCAACATAACGCGGGGCTATGTGCGCATTTTCTGAAGAGTAAGTCCGGACAACCTTTCATGAGGGATGCAGGTTCTGATCGTGTTGTGCTCCTTGTCAGACTTCGCGGAGATCCTTCTCCCGTTAGCGCAGTCAAAGGATGTCTCGCTCGAGCAGAAGAGGTCCATGATCGGGAAGTTTCTTGAGGTATAGTCTTGTCGTGGATCTATGTCCTCAGACTAACCCTGGAGCATGATCTCGCCAACAGACAATTCCTGTGCATTTGAATGCTTCGAAAGGACACGCGGAGAAATTCAGCCGCCTCTGCACAGAGGTCGAGCTCTTCCCGCGTAAGGTCGCAAGTGCCTTGAGGATCAAAGCAGAGCCTTTGGGTTTTTTCGAGAGTGTGTGGACCGGTATAGAAGAGTACGTCCGAGCCCCTCGGGCCTACCGCCTGACTGTCATTGACAATTACTTTGCCGCTAGGATTTGCATGACGATCTGGCGGGTATGTCACTTGTCGTCCGGCGGCCGTCTGCCCGCACACCGCTGACCGAGGACATTCGTCTATAGACCCTGCATCGACTCCTGACTAAGATGATTTACACCTTCAAGGTCGCGCTCGCGCGTCTGGAGAAACTGCGCTTCTCCTGCTGTATGCCACCTTCATTTATCATTCATGCGCTTCTAGCTGATTGGCGTGCATACATGCAGTCGGAATCTCTATCGATGCCCATTTCCACCAATGTGCGCTCCCAGCTGACTTGCTAGGCTGCCTATAGCATTCCATGGCTGACTCACGTCCGCAGATCGGTCTCTGGAACCTGAGGCGGTCACAACCGGCGACGGGCACGAGATGAGCACCCGCAAGCTGGTGGGCGAGGTCGGGGCTGACTGTGATGCGCTCATCGCGAAGCTTACTGCATTCGAGAGCGTGTGGCACGTCGTGCATCTCGCATGCTTGACGCTCTCGTCGGACCTCGCGATGGCGAAGAGCTTCACTATGGTCAGCATTTTCGTTCGCATCTCAGTTGTGTGGGCGGCCTCTGATGGGAGGTTTGGGCCAGACCTATCCGCCGGTACCTCAGGCTTGTGACAGCAATCTGCGCGCGGCTTCCTTGGTGCACACGCCTCTCGTAGAGTGCTTGAATGCGTACGCCATGGGGAAGTCTCCAGATCTCGTCTAACGTCGCTCGAACATCGCACGTCTGCATGCCCCCCTCAGCCTTTCTGACCTGTCATGCTTCAGCTAACCAAGATTCGTGCCTCTTGCGCCGCATCGCATGTATTCTTCACGTCACATCATGTGTTGTATCAACGTTTGTACTTTCTACGACTTATCGCTCGTTACCAACTATACTCCTATGACCTGCGTCACATATCGGGTATACCGCCGCACTGGCATGTACCGGACTCGTGTCAGCCGTATGGGATGTCTCTCGGGCCTACACAAGACAACCACTTCGTGGTGGATTTCGAGAGCGCAGGGCATTGGTAGTCAAAGGTTGAATATTGAGCGCTGACTTCGTTGTCTCCAACTAATCCAGTTCCTTTCCCACCACCATGTGCCTGCCATGCTGCGGAAGTACCACGGCCCTGTCTTCTTGGTCACCAGTCACCGTGGACCTTAGACCGAATGAGGTGAGCAGTTCTTGTCTATATAATGGGCCTGGAACTGACGATTCAGACGGACGGCGACTGTAGCACCGTACGCTCGTAGGCACTTGGCAGGTGTCGCGCGATGCTAGGTCACAAACCTAGTCTTTTCTACCTGCCACTGGAAATCATCGTCAAGATACTACTCGAGCTCGACGTGCGTACTTTGGTTCTCTGCCGTAGGGTACGTTGCTCGTCAGTGTGAGGGCCGGCACCAGCCTTCGTCCATACTCCGTCCCCGCTAATAATCTTCCCATCTACGATGCTAGGTTTGTCGCTTTCTATCAGACCTCGTCACTGGCGAGCACAGCATACAATACAAGATCGAATTGGCGAACGCCTGCATGGTCGATGGACCGGATCGACATACCTCTGTGCCTGAACGACTCGAGAGGTTACGTGCCTACCGCTGCGCACGCCTGGAGAACCCTGTGTGGGTACGGGCTCCTGACGCGGATCCGCTCAAACACTGCTCCCTGTTCAGTGCAGCAGCCGGACTCCTCACATTCCACAACTGCACCACCGAAGTTGAAGACCTCTTCTTCTGGAGGTCACCTTCCTCGACCAGGGGCGTTCCCTCGACGATCGCAGCTCTCACTGGCAGAAGGCATTATGGAGGTCTTCTCTCTGTCGAAGTAGACCTCTCACAAGATCTTGTGGCTGTGACGGAGGGATTCGATTCTCTCGGGTGAGTCGTTGGCAGAAATGTGGCGAAGCAAACTGACCTTATAACGCTCGCGCTGTGCTAGGCAGCGGCCCAGGTGCTTGCTATTCTCACTCTCCCAGAACATTTTCCACCCGCTCGCTATTCAGCCCATCCTTCAGGGGCCTCCTGTTCGTGAATGGACGCTCACGGACTGCGTATCGCTGCATGGAGATCTCCTTGCGTGGGTCATACACGATGTGACACTGGAGGTGTACAATTGGAAGACAGGCATGTTACTCATGGTTGTTGTGAGTCGCACCAAGGGGCAATGCATATGACTGCATCGTTGACACCGAGCTCGTAGCCTCAGGATGGGCTCAGTCCCGGAACTCGCATAGAGGCCCATCTTCTTGACCCTACACGGGTCCTCCTTCCGGACTGGCAAACCTGGAGCCTACTTGTCTACGACATCGACCCGCAGAAACCCGTACAGAGAGCTGATGACGGGTCTCCTGTTCAAGCTACGCCAAGCTGTAGCCTCGCGCTCAACCGCCCCCCAGGATTCCATTCCCATACGTGTCTGATAGAGAGCACGTCGAGACGTAGCTCACTTCCCCTGGTCAGGGATTGCCTTCCTGTCTTCGAACTGGATTCCTCTTGGACGCTTTTGGCGCTGTACCTCGCACCTCGGACTCACATGACAGTGGCACACATACTGCTCGTTCCATACAGAACCATTGAAGAAATCTGTACGCAGGTACAGGCGATATCGGGCGGGGCCTCAAGTGACTCTCCTACGGTGGTGACATGGGAAGCGTGGGGTCCGGTTGGTGCACGCTCCATTCAGCTCGATATTCGCCATCCATTCCAGCGTTGGCAGATGGACTCGTTGGGGCCGAGATGTTGGATCTACCTGAGCTCCGAATCCACCTTCCAGGATGGCACAAGTGCTTCCGAAAACGTCTTCGAGTTCGATGTTCACCCATATGCTCGGACCCACCATGAAGACCTAGAAGGACATCTGCCAAGATGGTCCGACTCTGGCGGCCTGGTCTACGCTCTACCCATGCAGACGACCTACCCATGCGCTGTTACAACTATCCGAGTCCAGCAGCAGTCAGACCTCCTTCCGGATCATCTGATACCGCTTCAAGACGGGTGCGCGTTGGTAAGTATCGACCGATTCTCCTCCAGAAGCATTTGGCTAACGCAGGATGATCAGAGCTTCAAGGGACAGCCGAACGCGTTTACTTATATCGCTTGCTGAATCAGCTGGGTATCGCGCGTATCGCATTGTCGGAATGCAACGATTCTACTTGTGTCATGGTACTCGCATCCACATATAACGCCATATATATGACGCTGGGCCGATGCTTCAAGATCGCGGCCCGAAGACGGAAATGCTAGATTACCATGAGCCATGCCAAGAATCTCTCCACCCGTCCCTTCGGTTCGTCTGTACTTGGATCATACGGAGGTATCTCGCCCTGGTAAAATGTCATCGAGTCAAGGGGTATCATCTCCGTCTGTTTGATCAGTTTGTAGCCGAATGTCAGCAGGAGGAAGAAGGGCTAGATCCGCGGTATGAGCTTCCCGTCGACGGACGCTAAGGGAGAATTGCAGATGCTCACCAGGGGAATATAGGCGGAGAGGAAGAGGGATACAGGGTTCGACAGCTTTGGCTGATTCTCGTCCGAAGTCGGTACCTGGCCATCGACCATGATATCGGCAATCCGCCACCCATTGTGCACGAAGACAGCCCTGCGTGTATTGTTTAGTTACTTCCGGTCCCAGAAGCCAACTCAGTGGATTCTTGGACGTACCATCCGTTCATGAAGAGCACGAGCATGCAGAGCGAGAAGGCGTACCAAGCCAGCTGGAGTATCGAACAGTTGCAATCACTGGGTCAACACAAGAGATACGTGACGGCAGACGTACGTATGGCTGGCCCCACTGTCGGTTCTTCTTGATCGTCTCAATCTGAGCCTGCGCCGTCTTAGCCTCCTCTGAGTCCTGGTCCTTGTGCTTGTTCTCGTAATGCACCGTTCCTTGATGCCACCTTGCAACTGAATCAGCCGCAGACAAAGAACATCGACACCGGCCACTAACCTGATGTACGTGAAGAGCATCCCCGCCCATGATTGCAACGATGCCACGCTCGCGACGTTGACGAGCCACTGAAACACCGTGTTCGCGCTGCCAGTTCCATAGCTCATGAACGCCAGAAGGCCCATGGCTGACGAAGCGAGCACGCTCGCAAGCGGCATGACGTAGGTGTGCTGCTTCGCTGAGGCAGGGAGCTCGAGCAATTCGTCCTCGCGCAGACCGACATTCTCGATGTGGTGGTGCGAACCTGGGAAGTGGTCAGTGCTTCAGCACAAACGCTCTTCGGCGTGTCGTCAACGACGAAATTTTCTCACCATTATCGCTGTCAACGTCAGAGTCAGACTCTGCACCTAAGTCGCTGCGGTCCGTGTCGCTGTCACTCTGAGCGGAGCGCATCTGAGCGTGGCGCGGGTACCGGAACAGGTGCGCGAGCCACGTAGGTGCGTGGCCCCTTCTCGCAAGGAAAAACAGGAAGCGGCTGCTGATGTATATGTCCGACGCCGCCGCGGACCACGCGGATAACAAGATGGCGGCGTTGACCATGTCAGGCACCTGAGTAACAGTCTGCGTTAATCGAGAGGTCGTCGAAGATTCTTGCGTGGGGGGCCAGGAGCATCTAACGTACCACTTTCCACCTCGCGAGGTTGAACGCGATGACGAAGGGCGACGAGTTGCCTGTTCCGTCGTCGGTGGCTAGGTCGGCATTGGTTGAGGGCACCACGAGGCCCGAGCACAATATACCACCAAGATAGAACAGCGTGCTAGGAGCCCAGCCGGGCTTTAATATCGCCAAACTGCCAATAGCAATCAACACCACTCACATCCTAACCCAGACCTTGCGCAGCGCTCGCGGAACGTTCTGCAGGAAGGCGACGAATAGGTCAGCCCGAATCCTCGGACGACTGCGCGTGTACAATTCCTCACTCGTGTCGCGTCTATGACCTCTCCCGCAGCCTGCGCCCATGTCAGCTACAGCCCTGTGAGGACGAGCGAAGAACACGTACGATCCCGGGAACCTCGGATCCGAAGAATGAGAAGCACGCCTTCATGATGACAGCCCAGAAGCCGAGGAACCGACCCTTCGCTCCGCCGATACCTAGGTAATCCGGAGCAAAAGGCTGCTCCTTCCAGTATCTGAACCCAATGGGACTGCACACGATCCGTCAGTGTGGTGCACAATCGCGACCAGGAGACAGTTTTCACCCTTGCCAAGACGCGCCGACGTCGATGAGGAGGCTGAGCACGACTGACCGGCGCAGACATGTCAAAACAGTTCCATCCAGGGAAGGATGTACTCACTGATAACAACGATCGTCGTCACCTTGGCACAAGAGAGGACATACTCCATTTGTCCGTACACTTTCGAGGGAAAGCAGTTGATCGCAATCGCAAATATCAGCTGCGCGCAGATGGACCGTAAGACTCGGGCAACTCGTCACTAGAGGCATCACTTACATAGAGGGCCGAAACCCAGGCCACACTGCGTGAGTAGTGAGCTGAGGCGTCATCGACATCGCATGGTATAAGTACACGCTTACTATGCTTGAGAATTCTTATTCCAGTACCCGAGAACTAGCGCCGCTGCTGTAATTTCTGTAGCTGCAAGATGGGCGTTGAGGAGCGGTACAGCGTCCAACACCTACCGGGACTTACGCAGCGTTACACTCCAGTTGTACTGCGATACAAATCGTCAGCGATTTTAGTAGGACAGTAAACATGAGCCTAATCACCCATGCTGCCCATCCCAGCGAGAATCCCAAGGCGGGATCCACGTACAGGTCAGCCAGACCGACGACGCCACCCACATTCGGTCTACGGGACATGATCAGCGAGATACAGATAGCTGCCAGCCATGCACCCACAGAAACGCGATCATCTCTCCGACGGAGACACAAAGACAGTAGACGACCGTGCCCACTATGGAGTATCCGAGGAACGCGCCCAAGGGTCCTCCATTGCGGAGGGCATCCTAAACGTGCGGTGACTCCGAATAAGTGACTTCCAAACTGCATTGTTACGACGTTGAACCACCTACCGCAGACCCGACGAACAGTCCGGTGCCGATGACGCCGCCTGCACCCGAAAATTCAGCTCAAAGTTGAACGACTACTTATGCTTCTTTGTGCGCCGCTCACCGATAGAAATCATGCCGACTGGGAAGATCATACCGAGGGAGTCAGTGAAGAGTTGCTGGTAAGTATTGGTGGATCAGACGCACTGTGTTTACGAGAGAGCTGGGGAGGTAAGTCAGTCTTGATTCGCTCCCATCTGCGCTGAAATTGCAGGATTCGATCCGCTTGTTGAGGCCAGAGTCTTCTTCGCGGAGCATCCCCATGAAGTCCCTCAGCGATCCTTACGGTGCGCGTCCCTGGCGGTGCGACGATGATCCGCTCTCGCAGTTGGAATTCTTCTTTCTTCAAGGCCGTCGTAGTAGTCAAGGAAGTCCCAAGTTGCTCATGTCGTCTCGACCGCGGAGGCGACGTGGGGAGTGCTGTGAGAGGGGCCATGGTCGACGTTTGACTCCGAGAATGCTGACACTGGCTTGAAGTTGAAGTCGGTCCAAGCAGGTAGCTCTGGTGTATCCGAGGCGATGCAAGTCATATACGCTGCGCTCAAAGTCATAGTGCCCGCTGTCAACGGAGGGCGGTGCTAAGTAGTGGAACGTGGAAGAGAAAAACGCGCTAATATCTCAATACGGCAACCTGAGAGCTAACCTGAGCTCAGCGGCAGATTGCCGCCGGGTACATCTTACCACTTGTCATCATGTCAGGCAATCTGCTAGCGATTTCTGCCTTATGGGTACCTCTTCTTCAGGCTACCACCATATCTGCACCGCCGAGGCCCGAGGACCACACGCTATTTGCCTGGGAGGCGGCTGCGGCGGACGACTCCGAGTCTCAGTCGAGCCGCTGTGCACTGGCGGCGATGCTCACGTTCAGCAAACTGCAGGGTTCATTGACTGATGCGCTCCCGACACGGTCACGGACTCGTCTGGTTTGACACCGGTCAGTACTAAGATACAGCATTGCGGTAAAGTATTACTAAAGAGTCGCCGCATCCAAACGCAGGTGCAATCGTCCCTCCCGCTCCTGCCCGCTCGCTCTATATGTGCTAGCCTCCAGTCCCCGTCTTCATCGCATGTGGTCGTGCGGACTCTCTCCCGATATTTTATCGAACGCGACTGCCTCCGCGCTGGTGTGCGCCGCTGCTCCAGGCGACAAGTCGGCATGCGCAGCCATATGTCCAAACGCTGACCTCTCAGGCATCGGTGTCCGAAGCGCGTTCTACATCCAGAGTTCCCTGAACAGTGAGTAGCGTTAAATGCCATCTTGATCTCTTTCAAAGTGTACGGACGTCGGAGTCTCGGTGGTGACAAGACACGCTTGGATATAGCTAGTCTCTAGATGCGTTGGATGCGTCCACGGTGCTGAGCTGTCTACACATGTGCGAACGCGTCTTGTCGATACTGACTCGCATTCTTCAGCCCTTTTGGTCATATTTTCGCGACGGGACTCGGTGCCAAGCACATGGGCTGCCACCCTGCTTACCGGAGCTTTGGTTATTGCCGCGATGGTGCAGAAGATGAACCAGAGCATCACGCTCCATCATGCTGTTTTGACCTTGAAGTGAGCACACTCACTTCACTGTTCTTCGTTAAATGGATGTCATACTCCCTCCGAGCGGGATTTCTTTTGACCGGATCGAACCCCCTAGGGCGTCTCGGTTATACTTAGTCTGCTTCTGAGCACTGCTCTGCCTCCTCTCATACGACAGGTGGTTAACTTCGTACACTAACGCACACCAACAGCTTCGCTACACTCTCTTGCATCAGCTCACTTGCTGTAGCTCCTACTCTTTCCATCTGGCGCCTGACGCCCCGGGAGTACTACGCCAAGCGGCTTGCGCGCGACATTCTCGACGACGACGAAGACCACGAAGAGCGCATGATCACCGACGCAGTCGACATCATGACCGGGCGGCACCGAAAGCGTATCGAACGCGCGCAGAGCAGACAACGGCTGATCCTCGCCATCGCAATCCTCACGCAGGTCTTCCTCCAATGGGCATGGGGCATCTGGCTTCTCGTATCGCCCGTGTACAGCCAGACGAACTGCTCCGGGGAGACAGGCCTCATTTTCTTCCTCCACCGGTTCACCGCCAAGTACATCAACTCGAACATGGTTGTCTGGGTGGTCTGGCTACTCTTCTCGCTCGGGACCACCATGTTCATGATGATCGTCCTTGCGCTCACCAGTCCCTCGCGTGCGCGCCCCTGGACAGCGCGTTCGTCTCCCGCGTCCACTATCGGCACGCGTGTGGACAGCATCTCGGGGAGCTCGGCCCCGCCCCCGCTCTTCCAGCAGCTCTTCTCGAACGCAGTGCAGGCCATCCCGGTGTTGAGAGCTCAGGCCAGTCACTTCGTATTTTGGTACAACATCGCATCCGTCTTTCTCTGGGCCATGTACATAGCCGGTACGTACTGAAACCCTCACTGCGCTACCGCATTGCATGTGCTCACCCCAAACCGTAGCTTCCGAGCTCCAGATTAAGGCAAACTGCATCTTTGACGGCGAGAACAGCCTCACGAGCTTCGGACAAGTACGTCTCCTCTTCGCGACATGTGCACGAATTCCAAGCTAACGATAAGCTGATTTACCGGCAGATCACTGCCCTCCTGCTATCCCTGGCACCGCTGTGGAGCCTGACCGTCGCGCTCTACAAGTGGCCCGAGATGCAGCGCAAAGTCGCGCGGCGCCGCCGACGCGAGCTGCAACGCGCACTGCAGTCCGCTCCCTCGATCAGCTCCCAGGTTCAGCTCTCTGACGACCGCGATGGCGACCTCGACGGGGACAAGAGCACGCAAGTAACCGTGACGGTCGTCGCTGCCCCCGCATATGACCGCGCTGCGCCGATGTCAGCGCCGCGCCCGCGCGCGGTGCATGCGCACACGCCCGCTTGCTCTCTCTAGACCGTCTGTATCTCCCGCGTTCGTAATAGACGGAGGAGTGGGACCAGCTGGCTACCTTCCACTTGTGACTCTGGTCGGACTGCTATGCATCCAAGTTATGATAACCTGCATCTCTGACTTTCTCGCACCTTTCTCCGACCTGTACTAACCTGTACTACATACATCATACGTACCCTAGTCAGATAGACTTATTGTATACTACTCTTATTGGCATCGTATAGCTACTCTGTTTCTTGTACTGTAGATCTCGATATATATATATGCTTCGAGGGGCGGGCTTGCCATCTGCTTGGCGTTCCATAGTCGTGCCCGGCTCCTTGCACAGTTAATGCAACCCACTAATAGGTATCGCATCCATATTATCACAACGAGTACGGCGGGTGGTTACCGGGGATTGTACGGGGCGCGCCCTTCTGCCGCTGATCCCCCTTCGTCGGGCCCAGTGGTGCCGGCTAAAACTTTGTGCTTTGACAGGTGGTATTCCCTTGAACGGAGAACATTATCGGGGATCGCTGGGAAGAGGCGAAGGAGAATGGGCAGGGTGACTACATACATCTGCGCAGCCGGATAGAGCCGCGATGGGCGTGGGAAATCCCATTCGACGGTCATCGCAAACCTTTTAACCTCAGATGTGAATCTTACTGACCTCCACAACGTTAACGCCGCGACTATTGGATCTGTCGTTCCGGCAACTCGACAGGAACCAACCGACGTAAGTTAGACCGCCAGCGTGTGACTAATTCTTTTTTTTTTGCCCGATCACAGGCTTACGTTGACTCTCAAGGCAACAGCAAGTCATGGCTCCTCCCAGACGTGTACCTTGTCAGGTTTGCAATTCGGCTGAATCCAAGTACACATGCGCCAAATGCAATATCGTGTAGTAAGCGCATATTTTTGTTCTTGTGATAAGCGAGCATTGAAGACTGTGCCCGGCAGCTGCTCCGTCCCATGTTACAAACGACACCAAGGTGTGTACACAGCTGGCTGCACGTCTCCTGCATTCATCGCAATTTTTTTCACAGAAACATGCCCTGGTAGACCTTCTTCTATCATTCACTCCGTTGTGGCCTCATCAACGTCTGCCACTGCGAACATAATTGAGCCGCAGTCGACGCAAGGTAGGCAGCTTCACATACATGCTCGCTGACGCGTTCTGAACCATCATGCCTTACTAGCGCCATCCAATGAGACCCCTCCAACACAAGAATCACAAACCCATAGACCAGAAGAGAAGGAAGCGCCTCTCAGGTCATTGGCCTCGCTCAAGTGGCCCTACGTCCCAGAAGAGTCGGCTTATCCGGACCCGCTGAAGCGCGACGACCCCAAACCGTTGCAGCTATCTCAATACGAGGCCATAGGTCGGTCCTCTCAGTCCACACGGCGCACTCACAACTAATGTCCGATCAGCGACGTCGCAAACTGTCCGTCGAGTCATCGCATCCAATCCTCGCCTGAGAGACATCCTGCGGTCTATCGACGCACTGCGAGGCGAAGAGCGAGAGCTCGCCCTCCAAGAGGCTCTCGGCATCGGAGGAGCTCGTACTCATGCATTAGCGTCGCTCGGGCACGCATCCAACGAAGACCGCGACGCGCTCAGACAGCTGGCGGAAGCCGTCGAGGGCGCCGTGCGCAACGGGAAGGAGGGCATGCTCGGGCTTGACTGGGGCGACTGACCGCAGAGCTGCAGGGGTCGATGCGAGGAGGTATGCATTACAGATGTACTAAGATGATGATGAATACACAAAGCACAGGACAGAACCAACTATGTACACAGCATGGACGACAAGGGGCAAAGGAAAAGCGCTCAAGACATCTCCTCATCGGAGTCTGATATGGTCTCTTTGCTTTTGCTGTAGGAGGGAGGCGCTTTAGCGATCGTCCCGAGGACATCTGGAGGGGTCACTCACTACTGCTTCTTCCGAGGTACTGCTGGTGCGGTCTCCTCGTCGTCATCATCCCTGACCGCCCGTTTCTTGGGCCGCTGCAAGTGTAATTTGTCAGCGGTGAACCGGCGCAGAAGATGAATACGACATACCTTCCGAGGCTTTTGCTCTTCCTCGTCCCCGCTGAACAACGCCTCGGCCTGATCCTCCGCGTCAGACTCGGACTTCTTGATCTTACCGCGCCTCTTCTTCTTCTCGCCACCCGCGCCCTCGTCTCCACTCACGTTCTCCGACCGCTTCCCGCGCTTCGCCTTCTTCGCCGCCTTCTCCCGTTCCTCGTCGCTCTCCATCCGCTTCACCTCTCTCGTCCACTCGAGGGCCTGCTCCCTGGCAATCCGACGCTCCTCCGCGAGCTTCTCTGCCTGCTTGCGCAACTCCTCGAGCCGGTCGCGCTGTACGTTGGAGACACAGATCATTACCATACCCAGTCAGAAGCTTGATCGAACGACGTACCTCAGCAGCCTCCTGCCGCTCCTTCTCCTCCTGTCGCCGTTGCCGTGCAGCCTGAACCTTGGCCTGCGACTCGGCCTCATACTGCTTCTGCGTCGATAGATGCTCCTCGCATCGCCGAAGCATGCTATCGCCGTACTTCCGACGCTGGTCTGCAATCTCGCGGCTGTACGGAACTGTATGTGACGCATCAGCTGCAAGAGAGCCGAACAGCCTGCAAGGTGTCCGTCAACCAACGACGCGGAGCAACACAAGGAGAGACCTACTTCTGCGCATGAGCCGCTTGCTCGACGGCCCTCTGAAGATCTTTTAGAGACCGCTTCGCAGGGGGTACGGCCATCATCAATTCGGCTGCCTTCTGCTGAATCATGGCGATGTTGTACAAAGTAGCCTTGTCGTTCGGATGCAGGTGCAGGGCCTGGGAAATACAGCCAACAATTAGCACGAAGTCTGGAACTGTACGCCAAGCGACGGTCACAGACCTTCTGGGCGTACTGCAGCGCTGTGGTAATTGCGCTAAACGACTGGTCTTTGTTCGCCTTCGCATACCACGCTCGGCACAGACAGAGCAGCACAGCCACGTCCCGCCCGCCGTAGAACCTCCTCGATGCTGTCTCATACTGCAACCCAGCGACAACGACCGCTTCAGCTTCCACACCTCACAGCAAAGAATTTCGACTGTTAGCAGACTCACGCTCTCAATCGCCCGGTCATACTCGTCCCGCGCATAATAGCAGTGGCCCATGTTCGTGTACACGCTCCCGTCGTTGATGGACTCGCGCACCTTCGCAAAGATGTCCAGCGCCTCCCGCGAGTTCTTCAGCCGCTTCGCGCCCTCATCGTTCGTAATAGGCCCGAGCGCGCCTCCAAGATTGCCCAGCGCGTCTTCCACCACGACGATGGCCAGGCCCTGGGCGGCGACAGCGCAGAGGGGATCTATTTGCAGAGCTTTGTGATAGTATTCGGCCGCCCGCTGGAAATTACGCCGTCGGTCCTTGATACCCTCGGGGCTGCCATCCCGGTTCTCGCGAGCTGCATGGTATTGCAGCCATGCCACGGCGCATATTGAGTAGAGGTCATACTTGTCGTGGTCACGGAGGGTGAGGAACACGAAGTCCTTAGCCGCTTTCGACTGATTGAACTGCATGAGGAAGTGGGTGTAGGATGCGCGCAGGTTGAGATTGGTGGGTTGTGAAGAGAGCGCTTGCTTGAAGAGGTCGTGAGCTTCGTTGTACTGGTTGAGGTCGGCGAGCATCTGGGCAAGCCGGACCTTGGCTACAATATAGTCAGAACGTGATCGGAATACGGGCTGCATACCGAATACTCACCATCGACATACTCTGGGTGTCGTGCAAGGAGCTTGCCGTACGCCTCCTTAGCCTTCGCGGTCTCCCCTTGATCCTCGTACACCCGCGCAAGATTGTAGAGAATAGAGGTCGACATCGCCTCCGCCGAAGACTGGTCCAGACTTGCCGCATGCGTCAAGGCCTGCTCGTACAGATTCCGCGCGTCGTCGAGATGTTCGTGCAGATGCTCTAAAGCGGCAAGGTTGTTCAACAGCCGGGGTTCCGGTGACCCTGACGCTTCGCTGTTCTTCAAGGCTTGCTTGTACGCACGCTCCATGCGCTCGTGGTTGTCGTCCTGGTAGAGCTTCGCGATTTCGATGTACATCTCGGCGTCCTCCCCGAGCTTGCGAGCGGACGAAGTCAAGCCCTGCGTTTGGCCATTTGTCTGCGCGAGAGGGTCGCCGACCGCGCCCAGGGCCTTCGTGACGCGATCGAACAGCTCCCGTGCACGAGTCTTTTCCTCCTGCTTGTCGGCACTGCTCATGCCTGGCCTAGGGCTCGCCCGTATTGACGCAAGCATCGCGGACAGCTCGATCGACTTCTGGTTCGTCGAGGCCTGCAGAAAGCTGTCCAACGTGTGAATGGCGGCAGCAGCCTCGTCTGAGATCACGTCAGCGAAGCACCGGACGCGCTGCGTCCTCGCTCACCGTTCTTGAGCTGCATCTGCGCAAGGCCGACTGTCGCCAAAACGCTGTCCTGTCGTGCTTCTTTCGCCTTGTTGAAGTGCGCGGTCGCCTCTTTGATCAAGCCACCCTTGTGGCATACCCGGCCTGCCCGGATGTAACCATCGCACAAGATTCCCTTGACGTCGGCGAATTGTATGGTGCGCTCCGCCAGTTTGAAAGCCTGTTGCGCGTAGTAAGTTACCCTTCGTCCAGATGTTTGCTGACCGAGACTCACGCGTTTGGTATCTCCTTTCTGCAACAGCAGTTCACACAGTGCATTCGCAGCGGCTGAGTTCCGCGGATTCGCTTTGAAGGCCCGCTCAATGAGCCGAGTACCTTTCATTAATCCTTCTCGGCGCTCCTCCTCTGACCGACTCTCGTCCTTACTCGCGTTCAATGCTTCGAGACCGAGCAGGAGGCTTGCGGACCACTCTCCAGGATTCTACGGCAGACAATCGCATCCGGAACGCGTCACAGTCTGCAGAGAGACGCACCACTTCAACACTGCGCTCCCATGCAGCCTTCGCTTTCGCCTTGTGGTCCATGGACCAGAAGCAAAGACCGATGCCTATCCGAGGATCCGGCAGAGTGTTGGGGTTCAGCTGCAGTACACGTTGGAAGAGCTTCAACGCCTGCGGATATTGACGGCGCGCATACGCAAGTTTGGCCTATGCACCGTGGTGAGTAACGTTCTCGGACGACAATATATGGCTTCGACCTTGCCGAGCAAAGCGGGGATGTTGGTGGGCTTCTCCATGAGGATGGTGTCGAACGCTCTCTGGCCGTCCTCCCATTTGCCTTGGCTCAAGTAGAGGGCGCCTCGTGTCAGGTGCGATAGTTGAGACGTGCCAGTAACGGGCAAATCTAGTAGTAGATTTTGTCCGGTGTTGAACTGACTTGCAGCCTCTCGGTTGTAGTGCTCTCGTGGCTTTTCCGCAACCATACTGTCATGAACTTTGAGGCGCATCGGCAACAGTACTGAGCGTACAGGTCATGGCAAACATACCGGCATGGGGAAGGATGAGCTTTGGTGCCTTCGCGGCACGAGCTATCTGCAGGTTCGCCATGAATGTATACACGGGGATCAGAGAAGCGGTGTTTCCGCTTGCTTCCAGACCTTAGACAGGAATGAGATTGGGGATGGTGTGGTGCAGGCTATTACGCACTTGTTTTCGCGGCCTGAGCAATCTTGTCCGCCGCGTCCAACAGTCCCCTTCGCCAATACTCCGCCGCAAGCCGTAACCATATGCCCACTCTACACTGACCCTCCCTCAAGAGATCTATCAAGTCATCCGGTTGTTCATCGAGGCTGTCAAGCTCGACCGTAATGACCTCTTGTCCTCCGAGCTCGATGTCAATGGTGCGCCCAGGTGGCGGAGGGGACGCCGTGTCGCTCATCTTGTGTTCTCCGTCTCGTTGTCGAGCTCTAAAGAGTCACTGAAGCAATGCTAAGAAATGAAGCAGCCCAAAGATCGAAAGCAACAGCGAGGAGAGACAGAGGAGCACGGACCCTGGCAGTGGCTGCAGCACTGAGCGCACAGGCGCCGAAACAACGTATGCCAATTGAGTTAGACGCCGATGAGACGCGTTGTTTGGCCGTGCTTGGCAAAGCGTCGGCATACCCCTTGTCGCCGCCGTCGACGACGACGACGACGACGGTCACTTTCTGCACCCTCCACTGTGCTCTACGACCCCGGGACGGCGAAAGACATCTTCCACACTAATCGCAACAGTCGAAGGACCTCACCAGTTCGCTCCATCGTCGAGGAGGACGTTGACGACGACCGAAGGCACTTCGACCTCGTCTCGCCACTTTCGAACATACCTTCTCCGAATTCACTATTCTACGCGTTGTCCCGGATCGCGCACGACACATACAAGCCAGAGGGCCCGCCCTAGCGGCATTCCTCGTGGAATATCACGATCCTGCTACAACTCGAAGCCACACGCCCTAGAACGACCATTTCTCAGTCAATCGGGCTCATTCTTTCGTTGAAGAATGACAGTGACGCACCGGAAGAGACAGTACCAGCCGGAGGAAATTCAGAGTGAGTGGTGGTTCAATCGGAAGGGATCTTGTGGCCCGTTTCTAGTCTCCGCGCCAGTTTCTCACGCACCTTGCCTTTGATTACGTAATAGCTGTGAGCGAGCCTGGCTTGCAGATCGAGTGCGACTCCTGCGCCTGCGACCTCACCCATTCCATCCGCATAAAATGCGCCGATCCTGCCTGCGAGAGCGGGGATGGGGTCGATATCTGCCCCGCCTGTTTCTGCGCGGGCAAGGAGTTTGGGAATCACAAACGCGGGCATGCTTATCGCGTGGTGGTAAGTTGGACGCGTGCCCTCGCGATACAGACGTGACTTACCGTGCCACTTAGGAGTTGCATTCGTATCCAATATTTGTTGATGACTGGGGAGCAGATGAGTGAGTGGCGCCTATCTAGACTTGCTTTCCTATTCACACCCCCCAGGGAGCTCCTCCTGCTGGAAGGGATAACTCTCCAGGGTCTCGGTAACTGGCAGGCCATATCGGAACACGTCGGAACCAGGACGAAGGAGGAGGTCGAGCAACACTACTATTCCGTCTACGTTGAGTCCCCCAATTGGCCCCTGCCCGTGCGTCTATTACCCATCCTCCTTGACCTGCACTCACACTCTCCCGCCCGCAGCGAATGGACGTAGACTTCGACATCGACCCCGCTGAGTTCCAGGAACGCAAGCGCAGGCGGATTTCCTCCATGACGACCAACGCCCCCCCACCACACAAGGTCGCGCCCGTGTCTGCCCCCGGCGTGCACGAGGTCGCGACGTTCCTCCCCGGCCGACTGGAGTTCGAACACGAGCTGGACAACGAGGCGGAAGACATCGTTAAGGACCTTGAGTTTGGTATATGCCTAGAGTGGGGCGGGGACCAGATACCCGAGGACGAGAACGACGTGGATGTCAAGGCGCGTATTCGTTGGGAAGAGGAGATGAAGGCAAAGGACGTATACCCGGGGAAGCGGCTACCCAACGGCCTTGTCAATGGTATGGCCAACGGCTACCACTCCAATGGTGACACTCCTCGCCGCGATACGAGCTCGAAGCCGGATGACGAGAAGAAGAGCGATGATGCAGAAGATGGTGACGAGCAGACGCAGCCGCCCCCATCGAGACCAAGGAGTCGCTCACGTTCAAGCTGACCCTGCTGGAGTCGTACTACCAGCGCGTGGACAAGCGACTTGAGGCGAAGAGCATCATGTTTGACAGAGGGTTGCTAAACTACAAGCAGGTGCGCCACCTCATCGTTCACCTCTTGCCTGAGATGCTGACCAAGTTCTCCAGATGCAAGCGGCAGACAAGAAGCGGTCCAAGGAAGAGAAGGACATCCTGCACCGATTGCGCCCCTTCGCACGCCTTCAGACTGCCGAGGACTTCGAGCAGTTTCAGGCCGACATCCTCTGTACGTGTCGTGATCGCCCGCAGCCATGAGTCCGTGACTCAGCTGACCTCGGCACCGCCTCGCAGACGAACACATGCTGAGGAAACGCATCAAGGAGCTTCAGCTATATCGGACCCTTGGCCTGCGCACGCCAGCAGACATTGAGAAGTACGAGGCTGACTTCCAGAAACGGGTACGTCGTGGTCTTGTCCTCTCGTATCTATGCAATGAGACTGATGAAGGTAACCATGCAGGCCGCCGTCAAGAACCAGTATGCACAGCGAGACTACTTTCCAGAGCGCCGTCTGGGTGGGGGTCGTGCTTCGTCGGCCGACCCACGGCGGGTCGCCGGAGAAGGGGATGACCGCGAAGGGACACCAAAGCCCAGCATCTCCGGGACCGGACCGCCATCACGGAAGATGCGTACGTACCCTCCCACCTTTCTCGCCGTTTTCATCACATCCATTACAACTCATGCTGACCTTCCCTCCACCAGCCGCCCCGCTTAATCTCGCGAACAGCCCCTCACTACACCTCCTCACACCAGAAGAACAGACCCTCTGTTCCGCGCTGCGCATTATGCCGAAGCCGTACCTCGTCATCAAAGAGACGCTCGTGCGCGAGTACGCCCGTCGCGGCGGGAAGCTCCGTCGGCGTGAGGCACGCGAGCTCGTCAAGCTCGACGTGAACAAGGTCAGCCGCGTGTGGGACTTCCTCGTCCAGGCCGGCTACCTCCAGCTAGGCAGCGCGGTCATGGTCGCCACGGCGGCGGCCGCTGCAGGAGGCGGACCTGGCGCTGGAGCTCAGAATCAAGGCCAAGCTGGCGCCGCTGCTGGTGCAGGTGCAGGTGCCGCCGGATCATCAGGCGATGTGAGGTACGTCCGTCTCGCTAGACCATACTCGCGTGCTGCTGACAAGTCTCCCCCTCCTGCAGCCGACTGTCCGCGACGCCCTCGCTGAGCACATCCCCGAGCAAGGATTCACAGGCACGGGTTTCTCCACGACCACCGCCGTTCACGACAGTCCCGCTCGGGTCTGCGTCGAGTTCGCAAGCCACGCTTCCCACTCTCGGCACTTCCGGGGGTTCGTGGCCTGGGTCTGGACCAAGCTGACAGCTTGAGACGAATCCGGACCCTGCTTATATGCTCTCTTGCGTGCCATACGCACCTCTCCGCTTCTGCCTGTATCGTACTTGATTGACGCTGTTGTCCTTATTGCTATCGTGCTGCTTACTGTACTCCTCCTGTAGATTATCGCATTTGTATACTATCCATGCGAGCATCCGTTACTTTATTGCATACACGTTCGCCGGACGGGCTACAGGTTGCGTGGCCGTGTCCGGAATATGTTTGGCGCGCAGCACTCAGGCCTCCTCAGCGAGCAGTCGCTCGATGATGCTCATGTCCACGGGGATGCCCGCTTTTGCGAGGTAGTCGTCGTTCCTGAACCGGAGGGTCAACAAACCAGGCTTTGCATCGCGGACACTCCGAGGACTCACCAGAACTTCGAGTAGTGTCTGCTGCCAGAATCGCACCTGCAGGGAGTTCAGCTTAGGGTACAAATGGTGAAACAGGTAGTGGACTTGCAGGATGGTGACGATCCGCTCGCCATTATTCCAGCCCATTTTCTTTACGAGCTTGATGCAGGCAACGAGGTTGCATGCGCTGCTGGAGCCGAGGAACAGCCCATCATTGTGAACAAGGTAGCGTGACATGGCTACTGCCTCCGCGTCCGTAACGCTGCACGTTCGTGTGAACACTCAATTCGCAAAGCAGAAAGCGGGGATGCATACCGGAACGCCTCGTCGATGATCGGCAATGCGAGTTCGAAGTTGTGCGTCAGCCTGTTGATTCCGCTTGAAAACTCGGAGTCAGCGGGCTACATCTGCCAAGTGGTAGATTGGCTCACATGCCCTCCACAACCGTGTCGACCTGATGGCGTCTCTTCGTGCCCTCTGCCTCCTTGCGATCGAACATGACGCCGTACTTGACCTTGTTATACAGCCCGCTCCCCTCAGGATCGGAGAGCGCCACGAAAATGTCCTTCTTCTTGGACTTGAGGTACTGTCCAGTGCCAGCGAGCGTGCCCCCTGTGCCAGCCCCAGATACGAAAGCGTCGATCCACCCGCTCGTCTGTCTCCAGATTTCCGGTCCAGTGCCGTCGAAATGGGCGTAGTAGTTGCTCCGGTTCTGTCACAGACGCTCAGCATACTCAAGAGTTTGTGAGCCCCGACACACCCATACCTCGAACTGGTCAGCAAAAAACCCTCGCGGCTTCATCGCGAACTCGCGCTCCTCCTTCGGGCTCATGAGTGCGTTGTCTGCGAGGGCCTCGTCCGCGGTCGTGGTGACGACTATGGAAGAGGAGGCTGTTGGAACAAGATGCCCGCGATGTGTGTGCGTGGGATGTGCGGGATCTTCAGGATCGGACCCAAAGTTCCGCGCTCGCTCGCGTGCCAGGTTCTAAGTCGGAGGATGATGGGTGTAATGAGTGCGTGGGTACACACAGGCCTGTGATCGGGGTACTACGTACGACGAACTGCAGCATAGATTAATTGTGTAATCGCGACAAGAAGTTTTGAGTGCGAACCTGTTTTTTGTCTACGATGCTGGCGGGGCGGACACGCTCGACTTGCGCGCCGAGAGCGAGGAGGGCCTTGACCTTCTCTTCAGCAACGTCATCGGGCATGATGATCGCTGACCAGCATGTCAACCTCGTCCCTCAGAGTGATGTCTCACATTACTTACTGGCTTCATAGCCTCTGAGTCGGCAGAGATGAATACTGTCATCAATAGGAGAAGGGAGAGACCCTACCTCGCTCGAGCGATCGTCGCTATGGATATACCGGTCGAGCCGACTGTGCCTTCAAAAATACGAGATCCGGTGTGTGGATGCAAGAGACCTTGTTCCTCCGCGTCTGCAATCACTGCAGGGTTCCTTCCGGTCAGACAGCGAATAGTTTCTCCAGTGCTGAGAACGCTCACTTCGAAGCGCGACACGATCTTTGACGCTTCCGCCCGGGTTCATGAACTGAGGATGATGTTAGTAATGGGATGATCCGTGTATAAACGCAAAGTACCTCAGCTTTGCCGAGTATTTCGACTCCCAAAGCATTGCTGAGGGACTGTATCCGTACTAGAGGTGTATTGCCTGTCGTGGCATATGGTGAGCGTGCTTCCTACATAATAACAAGGGAAGTAAGACCAATTAGGCCAGTTACGCCGTCCACCACTTCATCACTTCGCAATTCGATCGGACGGGATTCAAAGGTCGTTGGGAGTTCCTTTCGCCGACGCTCGCGGTAGTAAGTGATCACAGAAGTCGTCGTCAGAGAGAGAGCAAGCCCTATGAGAACGCCATAGAACAAGTGCCTCGCTGATGATCTGGGAGAGAACCTGGTTAGTAGATAGTCTGTCACAACTCCCATTGCTGGTCGTCGCTTGCAACTGCACTTCGCTGGCCGTCGCGCACACGAACTTGGCGAGCACAAAGTTGAACGAGTAGCGCGAAGATGAGGTCATATTTCCAGATACGGCGCAATCTAATCTACTCGCAGTGCCATAGGGTTAGGGTTAGGCCGACGGAGGGACAAAAGAGAATGGCCTGCCCAGCCCGAGGGCCAAAGCAGGACAGGGAAATATTGAGACGGTGCACGTGCCGAAGCGCGTACAAACCGCGAGGTCCCCCTGAGGACATGGTCGCCGTGCTATGAGAGGACCACACGGCCCACGGACCCAGGTACATGAAGGGGCCCGTGCCATCAAGGTAAGTATGAGTTGCTACAGTGTCGCCCGACGCGTTTTATACTCGGTGACGCGCGCACGGACCAGGTGCATTTAGGGCAGGTCTTCACGCGTCTCACGGGTATCGCGCTGGCTCTATTGGCATGTGCACTCGATGGAACTTACTCAGGATGTCCATGCCATCGCAGTCGTGTGTACGAATGGCGCGATTGATGTTCTCGACGACAGCTGTTCGTCCGGCGAGATCCATGACACCATTCCGGATGTGAGGCTGGCCCTCAAATACCGTGAAGCCAGTGGCTGATGGTCCTGGACTGCCCCCTACACCTCTGTGCTCCGAGATATGTCCAGCCTCACTGATATTCAGAAGAAGTTCCTGTCTGCACCACACTACGCTGTTGTTGGTGCATCAAAGGACCAGTCGAAGTATGGAACCAAGGTCGGCTTTCTTCAGCTCGAGTGGCGTATCCGTTCACTGATCATGCCCTCAGGTACTGAAGTGGTACCAGGCCAGAAACAAGGACGTGACCCCCGTTCATCCGGTAGGTCGTACGGCGTGAGATACCGCACGCATCCTTCACGGACCTACAGAAAGAGGACGAGCTGGAAGGGCTGAAGACCGTCCGGTCAATCGCTGACCTCTCTGCTCCGACGGAGACCTCCATCAGCATCATCACACCGCCGAAGGTAAGCCATTCCGTCTTATCTGCCAAGACGTGCTCGCTCATGAGCTGACTGAGCGTCAGATCACCCTGGGCATCCTCGAGAAAGCCAAGGAACTTGGTGTCCCCGCGATATGGCTCCAACCAGGCGCGGAGGATGAGTCCGTCGTCTCGTACATCAAGGAGAACGGTCTCGAGGACAAGGCCATCTACGGTGGACCCTGCATCCTCGTTGAGGGAGATGGTATCATCAAGAGCCTCCTATAGGCGTCGGTGGTGCCGGCGTACCAAATGAATCACGGACACTCGTGTTGTACCCTTATCGATCGGATGGATGTATTGTCGGCATTCTGGAAACATATCGCGCCCGTGGCAGTGTTCTCCCCGACGGCCGCCGTGTACGCCCATACATATGCGCAAATGTTTAGGCTCAGGAAGGCGCCTACAACTGCCTACAACTTCACCGAGCTGAGTGGCCACTGGCTAGGCGAGGGGTATTTGAAGACTGACGCTTCTTCCGCAGCAACATCGCCGCATGAAGCAAATGTCGTGCGCGAGGGGCAGACGGAGACGTCACCCAGAATGTGCGCACAAACGCCCCGTGCTTTGAAGTGGTCTCGACTTGCCTGAACGCCGTGGTGGTGGGCGGGCAAGCGACTCGTCTCCAGAGTACGTTCGACTACCCTGTCACCTCGACGCAAGCGTTCTTCTGCCGTCTCCACCGCAACCTCTCCCACATGCAGTGTGTCCGTCGCTGCTGCCGGTGGCCTCTCGTCTATGAGCGTTCTCCTCTCAAGGTGCACTACTTACTCGCTTCTCCTCGGTCCTCTCGTCCTGCGCAGCAGCATCAAAAACTCGCTACCTGTCCGCAATTCAAGCTTCAGGCCCAAGACCACCACACGTTCGTACTTACCTTCCCTTCCAAGCTTCTGCAGCTTCTCTGACGTCTCCGCCGCCGATTTTGATTTCACGCTCGTTGATGACATCGACCAGTCCTTGGGCCTGGAGGAGCCCCTGTGCATCTTCGGCATGGCTGTACCCGCACAGCGATATAAACCCAGGACGTTCACCTTCGCGGACCTCGAAATCGACGACGGGAGTTATTTAGCTGCGCGTAGCGCTCGCACTTCGATATCCTCGAGGGCTGCTTCTGGCCGGAACGCAACGAGTATGTCGAGCGCCGCTCGGACGGCAGCCCGGGGGCGTAGTATACGGGAGATGCGAGGCTGGATTTCCCCACTCAGAAGGATGGGACATGTCGACCTTCGCCTCATATGTGGTTGACTCGGACGTCGCGTATGCTCATTGCGAGTGATCTAGACCCATACACAGTATTACCGTGTCATACGTGTGTACATATCATTTCTCTGTTTCCGTTTGATACTGATGTATATCGTGTTTCGACTTCATCCAATGCCAGCGGAGTGTCGAACAGATGCCACAGTACCGAACGGTGAGCCAGAGTCCACACGAGAAATATTTAAGAGAGACCGTCCTGCGATCTGAGATACCAAACGCAGAACAGGCAGAAGCAAAGCGCGAACATTCGGTATACAAAAACATCATCAGGGAAGGAGGTGAAGAGCACGAAAGAGTCCGTGGCCGGGATTCTACGGATACACGAGGGTATACAGCGACTGTAACATGGACTCGAAAGGTCCTCAAAAGACGAAGACGACGCATGCGACACCTAAGGATACACCATGTCCACGGCTGTATGCACAAGATCATAAGCACAAGAGAAAGTAATGCGCCAGAGAAAACGGGTATGATGAGCGGACAGTCCGAAGAAAGATCCTAGGCGTGACGGATGATGACCCCGATAGTCGGTTGCAGACTGCCTTTCGAGGCATGCTGCACGTCAATCAACACCAAGTCGTCCACGGTCAACTGTCGCCCTCTATGACTGAGCGGACCCATGGGATGCTTGCTTGGGTCACGAGTTCCAGCCTATCATATCGAACCCAAAGAGAACAACTATCAGGATTGCTCAACCAGAGCCATGTAGTGCGAAGACGGGCATACGAGGAACTTGTCCATCACCGTTGCGACAATGTGCGCAAGCTTCGACCGTGTAGGTGGCAGGGTGCGGGCCTGGACGTGACGGAGAACGTTCACCTGGCGGCTGTGCTTATCATACCCGCGGAACTGTGCAACGAGAATTCCAAATATAGCATACTAGGATCATAGCAGATTAACTGACGCAGAGGACGATGGCAAGCTTCTGCGGGATCTGGAAGCTTTCGGGCCAAGCTGCGCTTTCGGGTTCCGCGAGGGAGCGGAAGTCGTCGTTGAGGGCATCACGGAGCTTGAAAGCTTGGAATGCGATGTCAGGGAGGCGATAATCCGAGGACAACCCTCGGTCGTATATGGTTTGCTCAAGCACCTATTGGGAGCGGCCGATCAGGGACTGACGTTATCGGTACGCAATCTGCCACATACCTCGATGTGGTACCTCGAATGCGCATCCGGAACCTGCACTGACGAAGAAGATACATCTGCACTTGCTTCTGCGGTCTGCGCATCAAGGGCGAACTGTGGTTGCGGAAGCACCCGACGCAAAGAATCGATCAGCTGCCGTCAGTGCAAAGCCACATTTACGAAAGAACTCACCGAGGGCATGGGGTAGCCAGCAGGCGTGTCAAAAGGCTGTCGCGAACATAGGAAAGATCATGTCCGTATGCAGAGGGCTCAACTGCTATCCCACGCACGTTCGGGCGAAGGAATGGCGGGACCAGCTGAGGACCATGCCCGCGCCATTGAACATTCCCGACGGCGTCCAGGAGCAGCCACGTGCAAGCAGGCTGTTGGCGGACTCGTCAGTCGATAAGAACACGGAACTGCCACAAAGCGAATCAAACTCACCTCGTCGTAAATCGGAAGAAGCCCTCGGTCAAGGGGAGGAGGAACGTTGGAGGACGATAAGTACGGCTGCACAGGCATGGACACTAAACAGAGGCGACAACTGACAACGGGCGGCGGAAGTGAGGGGACGATGACCTCTATGTTGCTTGTCGTGTCGTACTTATACCTTGCACGGTCCTTCTCCCTTCTCCCGTTGCGCGCAGCACGTGAGGCGGGCTAAACCGGCAAAGGTCGACTTGTATCTGGGAGATTCAGCCACGCCTCTGCTTGACATATGGCTACGAGCAGTGAGACCCCGTAGATACGAAATGACGGTACGATAGATCACCTAATCTGCACCTCTGACAGTGGATACCCCTGGGGAGGCATACGAGGACGTCGCCAGCACGGATGGTCCATGTGCGGGGCCATGCCTGACTCGACAAGCCATGAGTTCCGAAGACATGCTTTCAGTATGCGGCCTCGACCATGTACTTCTGGAGGTCAGTGAGTTGGCTCACAGCCTTGGAGAGTGTACTGCGAGGGTTGATGCGGCAGCCCGAGGGATGGCTTCTCCTTGGAACCTGTAGAAGAAAACTTTAAGTCACTGTCCGTGTAGAGTACTTTGGCACACCGGCCGACTATGACAACAACTCCACATGTCAGCTAATTGCAACAGTGCCTTTAGAGCCTCTCACACCTTCTATGGAGGCCGCCGGTGATAGATGGCTGACGCAGTGCATACTGAGTGTATGTATGATAGGCTATGATAGGACGGTCGGAACTACTTCGAATCGAACAGACGCTTTTGCCTCGTGGACCTGACATGCGAAGATGTCCACAATCAGGCTCAAGTCACGGACTCCCGACATGCAGTCGTGTCTAGATGTACAGGGATGCAGGAGAACTCAGCTGGCCCGCCTATGCATCGACCTCGAAAGTGTGCGCACACAGGGACGACGATGCCTTACAAGGATGCGGTGTCGATGCACAAAGTACACCGCTTCGATCGACTTGAACCTGTCCAACCCTTGATGCGCCCGAGTATGTGCCATGCAGTGGATGTCAAAATGACCCACTGCATGCCAATTACTTAGATACATTTCTTCGGTATCACCCAGCCGCTCGAGCCTCGGACCGTTTATGCGGTCTCGGGAACGATAGATCGAGGTGCCGCGGGGCGACCATGTAAGGCCATGTCCGTACTCACTGCGATTCCATGCCGGCCAAGAAACGAAGCAGGATTCCTCGAGCCACGCTATGGGATTGAGGCGATCCTGGCCCACAGCAAGAAAAATCGACGTGGCGGATGCCTCGGCCACCGGTCGTCGACGCTTTCCCTGGGAAATGTGAGAGTGCCGCACCTATCATACCACCAGCTTGGAATGGGACAGGGACGTCCACGACGAGGGGGCGATCATGGAGAAGAGACTGCTGGGGAGCGTCGGGTAGGTCGCGAAAGTAGGTGCGCCCAGGGGGGCTCGAACCTGGATGCACATAGTGCGCTTGTGACTATCCCGCGTACTTCCGCCAGGCGCCAGCTTTTCCCGTCGTTCCCCGCGACTGGAGTCAGGTCCTAACCACACTACGGTCCGTCGTCGCCGCGATATCCGAACCCCATGCGACATGCAAGTTCCCTTTCGCATGAATTGTAACGGCATGACACACTCAGCTGCCACTGTGGCCCGGCCACCCTCTTGGTTAACATCTTGTAAACTTAACTGGGACTCGGTGACAGCACACACCATAGTCGTAGGACTCCATTCACAAACCCTGTGCGCAGGAATGCCTTGAAAGGTTGCCATGCTCTGTGGTAGCCGCTTGGGCGGACTCGGGTGCCGTGGAGGCCCCAGAAAGCGCTAGGAAAATTTGAATGACCCGCTTGCTGTCAGGGAGTGCCGGGTATCCGAGGTATCGTCTTCAATATCGTGGTTCGGCGATGAAACGTTTTCAACATTCCCTGCTCACCACCGCTGCCATGACACTAATTTTAGACCCAGCCTATCTCCTGTCGTCCACGCATCATGATCGCATATCCTCGCTCCGACGTCCTCCCTACTTGTGCGGATGTTGTGTCAGCCGGCTCATCCATATAATTCCGGTGCGGCTGCCATAATTGCGTAAGAAGACGACAGGAGACGACGCACCGAAATCTCCGAGGCCCAGGATCCTGGAGGTCGGGACCTGCACTCTGCATCTGGAAACTAGCCATCGCTCAAGCCCAAGGAAACAGTGCCGTCACAGACGAGTCGTTTGTTCCCGGTGGACAGATGCAATACTTATTGTTATTGTGCCGTATGGCCTGGTCGCCCCTGTATGGCGCGAACGGTGCGTCTAGCCATGCTGCGAACAAAGAGACACTGACAGTTCAAGGCAATCCGCCAGGGCCCCGTGTCCTGCTTCTCCTTCTTCAAATTGGACGCGTCTATGTCCGCGTTTCCTCTCGAACCTTATTCAAAGTGACCGCCATGAGCCCGGTACGGGAAAGGCCTATTCCCTTCTCCGTTCATCTGACGCCTCGGTGCCATTCTCGAACACCCTGACGGTAGCCATGCTTGTCCAGCTTGTCCCATCGTCCGCTTAGAAGCTTTCCCGGAGTTTGAACCTTCATCGATGCCGTGCTTAAGGGCGCTGACCACAAGCAAGGTCCGTTAGAGACGCTTACTTTGTCTGAGAATGACCATGCTGAGCGTGCCAGAAGGGGCACTACAGGACCTGAGGAGAAATTGTCGTAAGAGAGGCGTCCGGCATAAGCTGCGGTGACATCGGTGATGCTACTACGTGGTATTTTGGGGCGCTCCTGGGTTGAAACTTCCTGCTGCGGCGCCAATTGACCTTTGCCCTGTAAATATCATCCTATCAGGTGCAGGTGAGACGACACTGTGAGATCGCACGTTACTGAATGGTTGGGTCTTTCATTAATTGTATCTACTATCGCTCCGCCCAGCCTTCTAATACACAGACATGCTCGCAGGACTTTGTCACTTCGATGATGCTTACTCTTAACCACATACGTATTCCCTGGTCCGAATATCACTGGGTACTATCTACCAATAAGCTCGCGGCCAGCAGATCACATAAGTATCTTGACTCCGCGCACTACGTATGGAATGGAAGCGTAGAACGTCAGGAGAACAACTCGCGCCCGATGTATCGAGGCAATGTATGGAACACGTCGTGCGCTCCGCGGTACAATGAGTGACCTTCTTGGCGCTGCATCGCGCTGTCAAGCGGGTTCGCAATTATATACTAGAGTCTTGGGTGCATCGACCGACTCTGTACCACTGTCTTCTGGAAGTCTGTATCTTAGACACTCCCAGGGATGCATGGCGACGTGTGGCATTGTACATCAAAAGAAGTTTACCCCATACAATTGCTCGAACTACGGAACTCCTGCAACCGGATGCAATGACCAAGGGTCGGACGGCTGCGTACCTCATATTGCCACACACATATGACCCTGACAACGTATGACGCCCCGTCTGTAAGTGTCTCGACGGTATCGGTGTAGTACCAGGACGCATCACTTCCGCTGCAATTTGGGCCAACGCAGCTTGTCCGACATCCCGGTTTAAGATAGCAGCCTTATTGCGACATCCCAAGGTGTTCCTCCGGCTGGTAGGGCCATCAACCATAACGACTCCGACCCTGCCATTGAAGTACGGGCTTGAAAGGAAGCGTGAGCGTGTAACTGACATCGATGTACTTAGTCAGAATTCCTCAGGCTGCCGTTCGATAAGAGTGATCCGTCCGTTACTTCGCGAAGGCATCGAAGAGGGCTTGTGCGGCAGACTGGCCAGACATAGGCGCGGTCCTGCGCTATTGACAGCGTTAACTTCACATTCCACATAGGGGACCCCGATGAGCACCTAGCTCGTGGGTTCGGCGCTATACGCTTTTCACAAACTGCCTTCCTGTTCGACACATGGCTACCACGAGCGCCCGGGTATAGGAACGACCATATCGCAATACCGACGCCGAGAAGCAGGTGTACGTCGGTTCTCTCGTGCCTGTTCGACCATGAGGAAACCCCGCTGTGAGATGCAGGTGGAAGACCTTCCCTGACAGGATGTCAATTGCTTCAATCAGAACTTCTCGCATACGTACAGGACTCCGTGCCGCCTGTACGGTTACCAATCGCAGGCATCGACCACGAGCTTCGCGATCCTCTCCAGCCCCCGGCTGTCTACCTCGTCAAACCCGCCCAGTGCCAGACAGTCAAGGTCCAAGACCCCGATCGCGCGCTCTGACTCCTCATTGGGCAGCTTCAGAAGCAGCGGGCAAACGACCTCGCTCTTCGTCTCGCCGTCACACGCGATGTGTCCCGGATACGCGTCTACGTCCTTGACGAGCAACGTCTTCTTCTGGCAGTATGCATCGGCGCAGACGCCGCGCGCTTTGCCGGGCGAAACGTGGATCAATTGACATGCTGGCTTGCCGCAGAAGGGTCCGAGTAGAAGACGTGCGAGCTGTGGCGCCGACGTGTCCTTTGGGGAAATGAGTTTGGGTGCAGGGAAGAGCTCGGAGTCGATGTAGAAGCCTAGATGGATGACGGGTATCAGTATCGGAATCCAAGCGAATGGAGGTTATCGAGCAGCATGCCGCAATGGACATGATGTGCGCGCGCTCGAGTTCCCGTACTCAATTGGTAGACGGTAGACAGTCCGTGGTCCCATCTGACCACACGTCGCTGACCAGTGTGCCGTGGAAGACAGACGTCACGAGCGAGCTCACGAGCGGGCGCAACGAACTTCGATGTGCCGCTCAGAATGTTAGATATCGCGGCGTAGCGCTCACAACAAAGGTATGAATGGAACGCAATACAGATGTGTTCAGGAGAAAGGCGCAGTGAAACGGAACGTCCAGCTTGTCACTGCAGAGATGTCCGGAGACGACGTGTGAGAAAAAATCCCGGAATGCTCACTTCCGCTCGCTAAGCTGGTTCCCGCGAGCGAACAACCGGGACGCCAGTGATTCTAAACAGGTTGACCTGTCATTTGCCCTTCCATTCCGAGATGTGGCAACCCAAAATCAGGAGGGGCGAGCGATAGTACGCACCACACCAATTGACCATGCGGTCACCGTCTGCAAACTCCGGAAAGGCCAGAAGCGAGTTGTATATCAAGGATGATGCGTTGGCGAGGTTGGTGACCTAGACAGCGCACGTTAGAAACTCAGCGAGTCCAGGACAACAATACACAAGCGCAAACACACCCAATCTCGTTGACCAGCCAAGAGATAGCCAAGCTGTTCGTGGACGTGGCGCCAGAAAGCCTCCTTGTCAAGCCCCGCGGGGATCATGGCGGAATCTGCGTGCGGCATGGTTACTGGCGGGCGTTGCGGCCAGAACAGAGAGTTTGTGGGTTTGCGGAAGTTCGAAGGGACTTGGTCAGCCGGAGCGCGCAAACACTGCATGAGATGGCGCAAGATAAGATAAGATAACTGGGCTAATCAGCGTGGTGATCGGCGGATCTCTCCCTTACAGCCTCTTGCCAGCAGGCTCTCTCCTGCTCTCATCCACCTGCATCGATCCAAATGGCCCCATTCTTCGAGACCGTAAAGGTGAGAATGCAACTGAATGTCGAACCCGGCCACGTACTTGAACCGTTCTAGTCCTTCGCGGACGTTCCCATCACAGACGCTGGCGTCGACACACTCGCATTCCTTGAGGCAGCCCAAGGCGTTGTGGCACTGTTTGGTATGTAGCAGGACGGGTGTCGCTCTCACACCGACTAATCTCCGCACTAGAACTCCTGGGATCTGCTGCTTTCACTCCTGTCCAGACCGACCTGAAGGGCAACATCGCCGTAAGTTGACGCTCCTCCGATAGGCATGGGAACCGTGTGTTCATCTGCTTCCACAGAAAGTCCGCGCTCGCTACGATGCTGATCCTGCTCAGTCATCCACTCTCGAGCTTCTGGTAGTCAACGAGAAGGGCGAGAAGAAGCGTACCGCGACTGAGGGCTTGCTGTGGCTTATCCGTGGGCTCTCGTTCACATGCAAGGCCCTCCTCGCCGCGCAAGCGAACCCCACCGAGGAGCTCTCCACTGCCTTCACCAAGTCGTACGAGGCCACACTGAAGAAGTTCCACAACTTCGTCGTCAAGGGCATTTTCTCCGTCAGTCCCCGTTTGGTTTCATGCAGGCTTCGGCCATGTGCTTGCGGTCGCTAATCACCGGGTCGGCTGCTGTGCATTGCAGGTCGCGATGAGGGCGTGCCCGTACCGTGCCGACCTCTACTCGAAGCTTGCTGCTGATCCTGCCGGAGGGCCTCCGGTCCCGGCCGACAAGCTCAACGAGGAGCTCAACAAGTGGCTCGCCGCTCTGGATCTCATCGTCAAGCGCATGGAGAAGTTCTACGAAGAGGGGGGACACGGCAAGGGCTTCTGATGCACGCCTTAGTATTCCCGTCAGGGCGCACCACGCATGTACAACACGATTTCACGGAAACTATGAGGGATTCATCTTGCCTGGTAGCACGAGATCTCCGCCGCCTAAGCCTCGCTTGTTCCCATCGAGGCACGTACTCGCGATCCGTCAATTTGGCTTGCACCAGAATCTGAACCGTCGATGGGGTCCCGAATGTCGTCATTACTACCCTTGCAAGGGAGTTGCGATATTGGGAGACCAGGGCCCACACGGCCACGCTTCATCACTGAAAGAACCTCTTGATTCCAGGTCGGCCTGTGGCGGAGTTTTCCACACGCTGCGACACACCCGGCGGCGCCCTCTGTGATTGGCAGGGACGATGTGCGAAGCCCGTGCGCGAAGAACTGGGGTTTGCAGGCATCGGACAAGGCAGTTACCCGGATAAGCGAAGCGACGTGAACGTTGCTTCGGAAGGGGATCACGAGCGAGTTTGGGGCCTCGATCTCTGCTCAGGTGAGTTAGCTTGCGCAGGCGGTCGCACCGCGCTCGCGCTTCCTCTGTTCTGCAACGCCGGACGGCCTCGCAAGCGAGACCGTATCGCACGTCCGCTACTGCTCAGCGGCAAGAGCCTGAGGCACGGATTTGACTCACAGGCTAGATGCGGCTGAGCGGCCGTATGATTGAATGTACACTTTTGTGGCGGGTCATTGGTCACGACGCTACCCGTGAGAGGGGCGCGCTGTCTGGGCCCATGAAGGGGCTAGAAATTGAACTGCACGGGCACGCTGCGAGACGTCGTAGGTCCAAGCACATTCCGACTCCGCTCGGCTGCTGGTTTTTGATAATGGGAGGCGAGGGCGTTCGGAAGAGATGGGGCTGCATTGGGCGAGCGATGTACGGCGTTCGGGAAGGATAAGAAGAGCTGAGAACCACCGGAAGGATAATCCGAAGGGTGTGTGGGGGCGAGTGTGTAGCAGGGACCTGATCTTTTCTAGATCGAGATCAACGAGTCTGCTTGACAGGCCCTGGAAGCGTCGTGAGCGGATCATGAAACCACGAGCTCGCAAGAAGCTGACAACTCAACCATACGACTTCGGGGTACCTTGCCCCTCAAGGATAAGGCAAAGGGTGATACGTCCAAGGTGATCATGCCGTGCCACCCCGCGTCGGCAGCCGGACGAGACATGACGCTTCAACATGCGCGTATCGCCTACGCGACGTTCATCCCAAACACGGTCGCCCTCGAACGCGTCAGGCACCCCTGGCCAGGACGAGAAGCCGTCACAGCCGACGGTGACAATTCGGTGAGGCAAGGGTGGGGCGGGGGTATGAAAGGAAGCGTGAAAAACATCATGAGGGTGTACGCTCGACATTCTTGGCGATTCAACCCTGCAGCTGACATCTCCCAGCGCCCAAGCCTCCCAGAATAGCAAGGACAGCTATCGAGGTCAGAGAAGCTACCGATAAGCATGCGAAGCTCGAGGCTAATGTCCGGATGCCGGTGTGACCGCCTGCCTTGCGCAGCGGTCAGAACGGCCTGGGTGCAGTGAACTGGTCAGTTACAGGGTTGTGTCACGCAGAAGAATGAAACTACCTGTCATGCGAGACGCAGGATGGACGGTCGAGGAAGTCCAGACGTACCGCTATCTCGATATGATCCACCCGTGGGCAGACGTTGCTCGCCCATTGGAATGCGGGATCCTGGGGTTAGGAACCGCGTCTGAAGCCACGGATTCAATCAGAGCGCGATGGATGGCAGGGTGGAATTTCCAATGGATGCTGCTACCACTGAAAACGTGGAACTCGTGCGTCAGCACTCCATGCCATACAATACCGTTCCCAAGAATGGGGACTACGCATGGCGATTGTCGACATACCTGTATGCAAGCCTTCTATACAATCAGAAGATTAGGATTCGCAGCGAAATTTCCAGAGAGATAGCCGAGAAAGAGTGGCCGCTTTGCTTCCGCAACGCCATGAAAGGCGGCCGTTCATGCAGGCCGAGAGGTCCATACTATGCTGCGCGGTGTGTGAGCCAACCACATGTGATACACACGATCCCTGGCGTCTGTACGCACCGATCGAATTGTGCCCAATCGGCACCACCAACGGACGCACTCGAAGGGAGAACGACTCCATTTGTTTGAGTACGCTGCAGGAAACATGATTGTGAGATGAGAAAATCGGAATAACTCCCCGCCAACCGCTCTCGATCGGATGACATATTGATACGATACGAACGGACACGCACCATAGGAACCTTCCAAGCTCACTCTACGAGCAGAATACATCGCAGGGTCCAGAACGCACTAGCAACTTCCGGTGGTAGGGCTTCGTCTCTGCACCCTGGATATCGGCGCGACACAAGGGAGCCCGCGAGTTCATTGGCTCGGGTCGGACAGGGTTCTATCGCGCAAGTCGCGACAGTCTTGGCACGTCACCTCTTCTGTCTACCTGACCCCGTGCTCAGTGCGACTTGCACATGGGTGGCATGGACCACTGCAGACGCACGGAGTTCGTCTCCGATGCCTGCTGCCCTACTATAATGGTCTCGGGTCAGTTCGTGTATATCCAAGGAACCACGCATAGTCTACGCACGTAAATCCAAGCCGCGTGCCGATGGCGCGCGTGCAGTAGAGGCCCTGCATGCTCCGGTTCTGCTAGCTTGGCCCTTTTTTAATTCAGGCCATTCGGCGGACGGCGACAGCTACCGGTGGAGAAGCTTCAGAAGGGAAATTCATCGACCTCGGCGAGGGCATAATCGAGCCAAACACCTGGATTCGCCCCCTACGGCGCAAGCAACCTCGTTGAAGCCTGCCATGCGTAGCGCCAGACCGGTACTAGAGGGTGGCATCCGACGGCCTGGCCGTCTTCTTCACGGCTAATATAGAAAGGCATCAGCCTGAGCACGGCGTGTGAGGTGAAGTATCCACTCACAGGGAGGTGCAATACAGCGCAGGTCCTTCCTAAGGCGAACCTAGATGCACCGGATAGGCTTTGAGCGTCCGATCCCCTCCGCCGGGGTTGCGCTGGTATCACCTGGAAGAATCGTTCGCCACTTCGAGGCACTACAGAAATATGTGTGGAAACCCAATCACGATGGCGGTCCACAGCGTTCTGCAGAACCACGCGTGTGTCCGGAACGAAGTCGTGTGCGTTTGCGTATGGGGGCGTGGCTTCGATGGAGCGCTCTGCGACCGGGAACGTGGCTGAATCCTCAGAGTCATTACAGGGAATGGCGTCCAGATCACGCTGCCCACGATCTCGGAAACTATGGCACTGAATGTGAAGGCGCCCAAGTATAGAACATTGTTCGGCTCGGGTGCGCATTGTAGCGAATCGGGGTGATGTTCAGGATTCCACGAGCGGCGCCAAGCAGATCCCGGACGACCGCCATCTCGGATGTTAAGGTTCGGCGCGTTTGGGCACGGCGATCTGGAAAGAGCGAGACCCGAAGCACTGCGCGTTGGAAGCTTCACTGAGAGGGACAACAGTCAACGAACCTAGGCAGCCTCATGGGCTTCTTAAGGGGACTTCGCAAGACCTGCAGGCCGGGAGTCACGAGCTGAATTGGAGAAGTCGAACACATCTGTTGATGTCGACCTCAGATGTAGCGGGACAAACCTTCCGACGAGCGACGAGACGCAGACGCACTAATTGCCTGAGCCTTCGGGCCGCATTGTGTCGCGCCAATTTGTGTCAGAAACGGGATATCAGGACGCGGAAGCTCACCTCAGAGTCAGAGCTCACGGGAGCCCCACTTGCCATTCTCGAATGAACGCAGCAGCGTGTTCGCTGTCATGCGTTCGGGTCGACATAGTCACGCAGATACAGCGCATTCCGGAAATGTCGGCAGACTGTTGTCGCAGACGTTACGGAATGCGTGCGTGCATAACCAAAGGACCCGCTGCTAGCCACGAAAGGATAGAGCAGTGCTATCCATGGGCCTGCAGAGAGCTTCGCGGGAAAGCTTCGTAATATCTTGTCTAGCCGCCGGGCTTCCACAAGGCGACGGTCGAGACTGGCGAGACGGACATGGGGTGCTGGTGGGGCGCTCGCAGAGAGTAATGTTCACGTAAGGACGAGCACATCGTCGTCGACGTTGTGGTCGGAGCCAAGGGGCGAGCGCTTCCACGCCGACTGGGAGGCGCCGCCGACACGGTGGTCGATCGCTGGCGGGCGGCTCAGAGATACTCTTCAGCTCGGTCCGCCATCATACTGCCGTCACGGTGAGACTTGAGCGTACTGAGCACAGTGCGATGAGGACAAGAAAAATGACAATCGCAGATATGCGCCGTATGCGCCGAAACACGAACGAGGCTCTCTTCCATGCCGGCGACCGTCTGTCGACGTCCCAACCGTCGGCGTCTCGCTCGCGAAATACTCTGCTGGACAGCGCCGGAATACACATGGAGTGAGCGTGCGCGAAACGCAAGGGACAGATGCACGGTGCCTGTGCGCCGGTGCGATTGCTGGCTAACCCTGGTGCCAGCGCCGCGTAAACCGCATGTGGGCGATTGGCCTCAGATTCTGGCAGATTACAGGCAGAGGCGAGGCTCCGAACGGATTAATGGCGCGTGGCTGCTTCTTAGCCGGGCGAGATTGGGTTCGCAGGGAGAACAAGCATGACAGCGCTATCGTCATGCGGCCCGCTCAGAGGTTGATCTCTCCAGGACAGTCGGCGTGATTCCCTTGTTCTGCTCGTCGTCCATGCCCGCACCCCAGGACGCCTTCGCAAACTCTATCTCCAGGCGCTTCCCCTCGTATTATGTGTCCACTCCTCATAAATACCCGCTTCTCCAGTCCACCCCGTTCCCCATCCGCCCCCCGTCGCCCTCTGCTCCTCTGCGTCGCGTCCAGCCACCAGCCACCATGCCGCGGCAGTCGCCCACAATCACCAGCCTGCGCATCCGCTCCGTGCGGGACGCGGAGATCATCCTGCACGCGGTGGCGCTCGGACTCCTCCCGATGGTCGTCCACCGTCTCGCCGACGAGGAGCGCCTCGCTCTCCGTCCCGGCTGCATCTACGTCTGGGAGGAGCGCAGTTCGAACCCCCTCGAAGCCACCGGCCAGGAGATCCAGAGATTCACGGAGGGTCGCAGTTGGGGTCCTTCTCGTGCCCGGGATGTACGTCCGTTCCTCTCTTCCTCTTGTGTGCGATCGCCGACGCGTGTTCCAGAACTTCCTCATCTACTATGAGAAGGACAGCCCGTCGAGGTCGTCCATCCTGCACAGGAATAACGTTAGAACGTGAGCACTATTCCCCGCACCCCAGGTATCCGGGTAGCTAAACCACAAGACATAAGCAGCGCCCCCCAGCTCATCAAGCAAACCTACTCCGTCTTCATTGATTACCCCAAGAACTCGAGAAAGTGGCACCTGAGTGCGTATCGTCTCACTTCGTTTTGCTGACGCCGACCCTGATATCTCCTTGGCTTTAGACGCCTACTATACCCAGGACTCGCTCGAGTCACTCCATACCATCGACGATATACCAGTTCTCTCTCGCATCGAGGTCCCTCGCAACCGCTACGTCTGCGCACGCAACAACGGCGCACGACGCAACGCCCGTCATATCGGGGCCTCGGAACACATGCTGCCGCCTCTTGTGTATCACGATGCCCTTACGTCGTCGTCCAGCAGCTCCACCGACGACGACTCGCCAACATACCACATACCCCCTCTGCCTCCGGTTCCGCTCTCGCCTTCCCAGGCTCCCATTCCCCCGTCGCGCCTCTGCCTGCTGGGTACACACTCACTGATCGCCGTCTGGCGCCTCTCGAGTACCTCCAAAACTGCTCGCCGAAAGCACGAGACCCTGCTGACGACGAGGCGCTCCGTCAGTTCCAATATACGATGTCACCGCTCTGAACGACCGTCACGCTATCACACGCTGCTGAGTTTGTTTGCTTGTTATGCTTTTGCTACGCTGTCTTGCTTCCGCGCCATCCCAGGGTACTTTTGACTTCCTGTACGATATCGGATCGGACACACACGTATACCTCGTTATTTAGATAATCGTAATATCCCGCACGGACTGGAGTACCGTGCTCTCGGACAAGTGTACATATGTAAAGCAGGTCACCCATACAATGCTCATGCCAGACTGCATGGGCTCCCTTCCGATTGAACGTCCCGATTGTGTGGGTGCCATGGAATGGGAACGATCGCCACGATCGTCATTGGACCCAGTCCTCCAGCTCCGCATGGCCGATTGGGTGGGAGGGCTGGACGGGGTCCGCAAGACACGCGCACCATTGAGAAGGTAACTTAAGCTCCAAGCGAGGGCTTCTCTCGTGCACAGTACAGACAGAGGAGCACTCGGACTGCCCAAAGAGCTTGTCGGATGGCCACCCGTTCCCGCACCGCCCGGAATAACTCGCAAGCACGCCGCCGATATTCTCACTCGAAGACGTGGAAGCGGCATGTGCCGCCACTCGCGGCTGCCACTGGCTACCACACGACAGGCACGTCCACCAGGTGCATCAGGATATACAGATATCCTGGGACGAAGCAAGAAGCGCGTCACAGAAGTACCCGTGGCGGATTTCTGCAAGTTCCGAGAGAGCTGCAGCAGCGCCTGTCTGAGTGCCGATTATGCACGATTGGAAGTCGTGAGGGTTGTCCGCCCGCAGTGCCTTCGGGCCGTCGGCACCCTATACGCCGCGCCGCGGGGAAGAGAGGGGGCTACTGGTGGCGGGCGGGCGTGCTGGCGGGCGGGCGCGAGGCCGCTCAATTGAGTCCGACTGCGTTGAGTTCAGATGAGCGTCAACGACGGGGACACTGGCGCTGTCCTGTGAACCCGAGCTCGTCTACCCGTCGCCTCAAAATAGCGAACAAGCAGTAACCACGGGAAGGCACGCGGTAAGGGAGCAGATTGCAGCCCGAGAAGGCGGGGTATCGATTGCACCTGCCACAGGTGCGCGCCGAAGGCGAAGAAGTTCCATCAGCAAACGGCTACGTGGTGCCAGTGTACATAGACGGTGTCGCTGTACAAAGGCACGCAGCGCAGGTCGCTGTGTATGGTATAGCGCGGACAGGACGCGGACATTATGCTCTGCTAGTCCATTGGTGTCCGGCGGGGTGTCGTCCCTGAGCCACTGGGATATACACCACCACGCCGCGCACTGGGAAGCATGCCAGAAGCTAAAGCGGATTTTGCATCTGCATCAAGCTGTCATATGGCGCGCTTGATACGTCTCACAATGTGTAGCAACAGGTGCATGCCACTAGCAAATGGCTCGGACATACGTCATGGCGATTGGGGGGAAGAAGTTACTATGATCCATCCGCCGGGTCGTGGCTTCTGACCCGGCGGCAGGACCCCAGCTGCAGTATGCGGAGGCGAAGAGAGCCGAGGTACAGTACCGAGAGGTCTACTCACGAGGAGGGCATGGACAAGGGTCGGAACCCAGTCGTCGGCGCTACGGGTGTGAGTGTACGCTGCGGGAAAACGGGGCGCGTTTCGTGTCCCAGCCTGGAGTGCCGGCCTAGGGCAGGACGGCGACGTGTTGGCCAAGTGTGCCGAATACGGGTGCAGATGCTTGATTCTAGTGTTTGCTGTGAGAACGTTACTCTAATCACAGTATCAGAATGATAGAGGATTGATAGAACCCTTTTGGCAGTAGCTTTCGGACATGACTGAGCTCAATCAGGCAGCGTTACTTGAGCGGCCATGCAATTTGACAGGGTGAAGGCGCCGCGCGCGCATGCAAAATCAGCCGCGAGTCTTCAGCTGATCAGACAGAATGCGAACCTTGGAACTCCCCTTTCGCCTGGTCACAGGTGTGGTGTGCATCATGCCGCTGGTACGGCACGGACCCTTGGCAGGAAGCTCAAGAAGGGGCGCAGCAATAAGCATCCGATCAGTTTCCATTGCGAAGCCCTATGCATCCTGGCCGCTGCCCGCAGTCTCTGTCAGGACCTACTTCTTCCCCGGAGACGCTTGTCAGCACGTAAAGGAACAAGTGGCGAAGAGTGGCGTACCGCGGGCCTCGTACCGAAGCAAGTTACAATTTGAATTGGACCGCGATGAAGATGCCAGGATGACAGCTTGTGCTGGGAATCGAGGAAGCACCGTCACGGCGGCGGCTGCACGGGCAATCTAGCAAATAATGAGTGATTCTGTCGAACACTGTATCACCGCCCTGATCATGCATGACGGAGCGGCCTAGAGCTCACGGCAGCAGACCATATGTGCGTTGACGCTATACGTGAATGGTGAGATGAGCGTCGTGCGCAGCTGCAGATAACCATGTTAGGCCTGACCTCGGAGTTTCAAGACAGCGCGCGGCGCTTCTTGGGTTCCTACTCATCAAACAACACGAGCGCCGGCCAATCATTAGCCAGCGTACTTATGACAGTATTGAGCCATTCAACGTATCCCGGGCCGCGCGAGCAAGGAAGGACTGTTGACCGCGGTGAGTACACAGACACAGAAGGCAACTGCCCGACTCGTACATACCTGTGTATGATGCGTTCCTCGGATCCTCCCAAAGCAGAACTCGACCGAGTGGGACCGTGTGCTGCGATACGCGACAAGCAGGACAAATGAGTGCTCTGCAAGATGCACGCTGTCGCCGGCTCGCTGGATGCGGAATGCCCGAGGGGACTTCTCGTCGAGGCCGGTTCGGAAAGACGCAATGATTAGATGACTGGACCTAGATCCGCGTACCTAGTACGCACGTTTGAAATGTACACAGGCGTGTTCAGACCATAAATTCGTTAGATATTGTCCGGCATGACGTGAATGCTCGTCCCAGGCCAATGCGGAGGGTGCGCCTCGCTCGACACCGGGGGGCGTCGGCTACCCTGAGCCTTGCAGGGACTCAATGGGTGTACGACACGCCCCCTGCACCCAGGCCAAGCCTCCAGCAGCCCTTGCCCGGAAGCGATCGCCTATGGCCATCTAGGAATGTTCGAATTGACAAATCCAGCGGTGTGTGCGGAAAATCCGTACCGACGTTGTGGCCGGCGGCTGCAATAGCATCGCGTTCGGGGCCTTAGGCTGCATCGGCGGCTGGGCGGGCAGTTGAGAACATCACGAGTTATACTTTTAGGATTACATCCGAGAACACCGGCGTGTGCGGCTCGCCCAGAGCCCGCTATCTGTTCGATAGAAGCATGATGAGCGGCGAAGTTGAGGGAACCCACCCACGTCGAGAACTCCGCTCTCACTTCTAGCGAGTCGATCTCCCAGCGTCGTGCGCCTGTGCACAAGCCGACAAGTCGGGTGCGTCGTTTGGAGAGTCGTAGTCCGCAATTGGCGATTCGTTGGATCCGGAGCGCAGTGTGGGCGTCGAGGGGAGCTCTCAGTCTGGACCCCGCTGTCGACCTACGACCCTCAACCGTGCAAGCGAGCGGCTTCCTGATACTCAAAATATATCGAAGTCAGGACCGCGTCCTATGTATTGCATGCGTAAGAAAGACGTACCACTGACGTGTGCGCAGTTCGAGAAACGTACGTTCGATGTGCCCTCATGGACCCGCGCGGAGACGTTTGGCACGAGAGATAGGTTCTCTCTGGGCCCGCAAGCCCGGATGCCGTACCTGACGCTCGAAGATCGAGGGTACATCATGAACGTTGGAACCTGCCACCGAGCACAATATTAACACAAGCAGTCGAATTCGGGGTTTGTCTCTCACCGTCGCCAGTCCAGTGGGAGTTTGGCACTTCCTCGATAAGGAGGACCTTGCCCCAAGAGACGGCCACGGAAGGAATCCTACCCTTGAGGCTAGAGACGTACGGGAGCAGTGTAGAAAGCGAGTGAGCGTACACCTGCGTAGCCATTGGATTGGAAACTGCAATACGTCGGATGCTAGCCCGGCTGTCGATGTCTCCCGATTGCTCCATGTGGACCGTAGGCGTCCTACTGCTCCCCTCCAATGGTGCGCCGAGGATCCCGCTGCAGGGAGCAACGGTAGCCTGTTAGGGCAACATAGTCAGATACCACTACCGGCTGCGAATAATTCCGTAGTTCTCTCAGTGAGCCACGAATATCAAAAGGGATGATCTTCTTCCGGAGAAGTGAAGGGAAAGATGAATGGAAGACCGAAGCCATGTGAGGTTATCCTGTCGAAACCTGTCAACACTGTGAGTTGAGAAACCACAGTCCTACCGGCTGGCGGGACAGGGAAGTCGATGCAGACCGCCGGGAGACGAGGAGCAGACTTAATGGGGAGACATTCCGAGTACCGTGGCCAAGCTGTCGGGAAATAGCCAAGTATGGACCGAGAGTCGTTCATGTACTTGTCGAGCGGCGCACTTGTACATTGTGGCACTTGAGTTGAGGCAGTAGCAGTGTACGTATCTCCGCCTAGGTTCAGGTCGATGCAGCGACCGTCGCATGTTTTGCTCCCCGGATCTGTTCAAGGCTAGTAAGTAACGGTGAACCCCCACGCGGTCGTAATGTAACCTTACTGTCTTCTCCTGCACGTTGTATGCTTCCCTCCACACGCACCTGTACGGCAAAGCCGAGGATGGAAGACTTTTCTCCCACCGGTACAACGGAGCTAGATCAGAGGATAGGAAGGAGTTGCGGACAGCAGACGGGAGAGAGGGAACGATGCTCTTCGCCCGCCGAGATTTGTCTCCCTTAGCTAGACCGTGATATGATGTGTCGTACGTGAACCTGGATGTCGCGCGACGTGCGCAACTCGGGCCCCGCCGTCGGCGTCACGGGTGGCTTTAGGCCACCAGCGATAGTCACTTGGCTCCAGCGGCTGCCAGGCGTCGACGCTTCTGAACCTTGTACGCGACCACTTCCCTGGCCCCGAGGGGGCGAAAAGATCTACAGCCCTGCCGTCCATGTTGCGCAGACTGCTTGCCAAACTCGCGTCGGACCCTCGTTCCTGGGCTGTGGAGCCTTGCCCCACCACCTGGAGCCACGGCACTGAGGCTGACCGAGCCTCACCTCCGCCAGTGGTCGGTCAGTCACCCGCCCAAGCTGGGCAGGGCCAGATCGGTTCTCTTCCCAGCGAACAGGGTGTTAGCATGGAGTATGGTCAAGAAGTCAGGAAGGGGGTCGGTACGGTGGTGAGTGCTTAGGCCGTTCGTGGACCAGTAGCCGATGTTGACGGGGACACGGTGACATGTCAGAATCTATGCACAACACTTCAGCCCCAGCACAAGTACGCCTCGAAGATTCTACGAACAAGCCGAAGAACGTCGACCCAACGAAGTCGGGGGAAGGAATTGCGGTAGAAGTCGCGTGCGGCCCTTGTTGCATCGCGGGAGCAGCCTGGTCGCCAACCTCGATCGTCCCCTGGATGCATCGTGGTCCACACGAACACCTGCCCCGCTCCACGCGTGCAGTACCCGAACTCATCCGGCAGAAGTCAATCCCAAGGGCATCCTCTCATACCGGATCGGCATACAACCTGCACCGCGCAGCTGTTACATCGACATATCGCACCAGACGTGACCCGGTCGATGTCCAGCAGTACGGTGCAACTTCTAAGGTGCAAGTTCTTTTGTCGTCGCCGACAGCAGCACCACCGACCCCCCAGGCCCTGATGAACAATCGAAATACGCTCACGCGGACGAGAATGACCAGGAACTCAGTACAGTTCTCGATAATCAACATCTGACGTCCTCGCGGCGGTGGTAAGTAAGTAACCAAATACTTACCTGACTCCCTAGTAGGCGAGGAGAAGTTATTCGAGACGATGAATCATCGGTCGCAATATTGCCTCTCCGATCCCGCGACTGCTGCGGTCATCGAGGTGGTACTACGAGTCAGAGGGGCCCAATATCGCCGTGCAGAGAAAGTGACCGGTGAGTAGTTGGCAAAATGTGTCTCGAGTCGTACAGTTCTTGCACTCACATGAGTCCTCAGGCTGATCGTGCTGGCATCGGTCACTCACGAGGCCGCCGATCATCCTATCGAAGGAACGTTTATCTGCAGGTACTCGGTCGATATGGAAGACAGAAACAGGATGGCGCAGCATGGTGGCACTGTGGCGGAACGTCCGAACGTCCAAGTCGAGCGCCGCATGCGCCACTGCTGTCGGACATGTTGCGGTCTGACTTGACGACGAGCGGAGAATGAAAGGCACCTCCGCGACCTCCGAGCCTTACCTGATAGAGCATGCCAGCATCCTACTCAGGTTCACGGCGTCCCCTCCAGGAATCAGCAAATGGGCCGACGCGGAGGGGCGGTATTAATTTGAGAGGACTCCATGACCTCATCTCGCTGGTGGCACTCACAGGAGGCACGATCTACCAAGCAGCGCAATCACCAGTCTCCACACATCGCGAACTCATTTAGCGTGGAGAAGCGAATACGGCCATCCAGGTCATTGCGTCTCCAAACATGCTGGAGCTTCGCGGCACGAGTAGTAAGCTTGGACAGAATGATACGTGGCCAGTCCTCCATCCGACTCAGACTGACGACATACACATGCTTATAAGTGACCAGGATACGACCCATTAGTATATCCTTGCAATCCTGACATCAATTTCCGGTTGCTGTGTGATAGTACTCCGAGGAGGCGACAATATGCGTACGAATCGACTCGGGGAAAGACTGCAGTAGGACGCGTTCGACCCAATCCCCCAGCGCATGAGTGACCCCGCCGCATCCTCACAGACCTTCGTCCGATACTTCTCGTCTGCAATAACAGGCAACAATGTTCAGCATTCAGCGTACCTGCCTGACTCCCCGAATGGAGGAAATCCGAACGTGGCGGAAGAGTCTGGACCGGCGGATGCACTTGTTTCGATGGAAGCGCCCATAAGTTATAACTGCTGGCTCGGCCTTTCCCGACCGAGCGCGTCGGTGCAAGGCGCGAAAGCGGACACGTCAAGCTGCATCCGTCCTCTCCTCCTTCTCTCCCATCACCTCCTCCTCCCTACCCGCCATGTCTCTCTTCCAGACACAGCCTGCGGCTCCCTCTGCGGCGCAGGCTGCTGGGGGACCCGGCATCGAGTACATGTTCAAGCAGATCATGGAGGCCGTGCACAAATCCGTGAGTTGCGCACCCGCCGCACTGCTCGACAACCGCTCACGTCGCATGTCGCGCAGCAAATGGAGATTTCAGAGCTCAGGTCAGAGTGCCACGAACTCCGGCAGGCGAACGCGAGCCTTGAACGTCAGGTCCGGGAGGGGCTCCAGGTGAGTATACCTCGCTCCGCTGTCTCTCTTGCCGCCCGCCACACCTCGAGCTGTAAGCGGCGGAGTGCCGTACGGTCACCTCTTCAATGAGTCGCCACACTGCCAAGGGCCGTCGTATCGAAAGTGTCAGCCGAACCCTACGTGGCCTGCGTTGGCGGGATGCCGAGGCTCGGAGGTTCGGCAACGATGTGACGGCAACAGCTGTCCGACGTGGAAAGCTGCGCTTTCAGTGCGGGCACAGACGCATCTGGATGGGCGCAACGAACCGGCGACCATGTGCGCAGCAGGTCCTGTCCTGAATGGAATCTAGGCGGACGAATTCGATAAGCTGTTCATCCTGCAGCGCTCACCCAACTACCTTGGTACCGCATCTGATAGGTCCGACATGTGTCCAATCACTACGACTGCATGTGTAGCCGAATGGCCACCCTCGCGTTTTGGCACCTTCCGACTATCCATGAGCATGAGCAAGCTCCTCTGTTTCTTCCACCCCCCGCCATGCCTTGTATTGGAGAGTACTAATACGTTCCTTACAGAATGGTTCCAGACTTGGGACCCCTGGGTTCAACACTCCTGCACCGAGCAGTCCACAACTCCGTGCCAAGTCTCCCTTCCTCACCCCCACCTCTATTCCCACCCTTGCTGTCCCGCCTAGCATCTACGTCCCCTCTCCACTCAGTGACAACTCTCTCACTCAATTCCCTTTCGGCATCCGCGAGATTCCCGGCTTCTGGGTCGTCATCCCGGCCGGTGGCGCGGGTACTCGCCTATGGCCCCTCTCGCGAGAGAACCACCCCAAGTTCCTGCTTGACCTGACCCTCAAGGGCCGTTCGCTCATCCAGGCAACATGGGATCGTCTCCTCCCCCTTACCTCCGCCACCAGGACAGTGATCGTCGCTGGTCCCGCACATGTCAAGGGCATCACCGAGCAGCTTCCCGACCTTCTCCCGCACAACCTCTTCTGTGAGCCGAGCGCGAAGGACTCTATGGCCGCTATCGGTCTCGCTGCCGCCATCCTCGCTGTGCGCGACCCCAACGCAATCATAGGCTCCTTCGCCGCCGACCACATGATTTCCGGCGACGACGCGTTCCTCGCCGCTGTGGCGGAAGCCGTGGAAGTGGCGAAGAAGGACTACCTTGTCACCATCGGCATCGCGCCCTCGCACCCGTCCACGGGCTTCGGTTACGTACGGTTAGGCGAGAAGCTCGGCATGTCAGACGCGCCAAACGCACGGCTCGTGTCGAGCTTCAAGGAGAAGCCCGACGCGCGCACTGCCGCCGCGTACATCAAGACTGGTAACTACCGGTGGAATGCCGGTATGTTCGTCACGAAGGCGGCGTTCCTGATGCAGCTGCTCAAGGAGTACAAGCCGGAGCTTCACGAGGGGCTCGAGAAGATCGCGCTAGCGTGGGACGACGAGAGGACGAGGCAGAACGCACTCAACGAGGTCTGGCCCGGCCTGGAGAAGATCGCTATTGACAACGCGGTCGCCGAACCTGCGGCGTTGGACCGCCGGGTCGCCGTCGTCCCGGCTACCTTCGGTAAGTCACGTTCGAGACAGCTCTGGCATCGCCGGAAGGTGTGCCGTGTGCTGATACTGCTCTTGCGTCATAGGTTGGGACGATGTCGGTGACTTCTCTTCCCTCGCGGACCTGCTCCCCGCGGAGTCTAACCAGCCGCGCATCCTCGGCGACAGCGGTCTCGGTGAGTCTTCCGATGTTCAGCGCGCGGCCCAGCTGTCTGACCAGACACTCTACAGTTGTCACGGAACAGGCTGCGGGCGGTATCGTGGTCCCCGGCTCCGGACGCCTGGTCTCGCTGCTGGGAGTCGACGATCTGGTCATCGTGGACATGCCCGATACCCTGCTGGTGACTACTCGTGCGCGCTCGCAGGAGGTGAAGCGCCTCGTGAAGAAGTGCCGCGACGCTGGCTGGAAGCAGCTGCTATAAGTTCCGCTTCCTGCTCCTTCCGGTACGCTCGTATGGGGGCGCAGGTGCGCTGGGACCCGGCCGGACTCTGGTGTGCGGGCGCGGGCGTCGAGGGTGATGTGACGGACCACCAGACGATTAAGTAATCGGACACAGCGGGATGGTCAGTTGAATTGTTGGCGTTCTCTTGGTTTGGTCTGCCTGGGCTATGCATGATGATTCCAAGGTACAATATATCCAGTGTCGGGAATCGCCGACGTGGTGTAGCCTCCCGTGTCCCCCCACTCTCACTGCAGCAGCATCTCATCCTATATTTTATTTACCCCATCTCTCACCGCTACCGTACTGCCGCGCCTCTCCGGACTCCGTACTCGTTATGTCGTGCATTCCCCTAATACAGACTATACTCCCGCGCGCGATATTATTTATTGCATCGTCATCAGGCTCATCCGTATCACACTGGAGAGCATCAGGCTGCGAGGGAAGACTGAGATGGACCGCTTACGTCCTGGCTGCTTGACTGCCCTTAACCTCACAACGACCTCTGTTGATCGTTGTGTACGTTGATCGTAGCGGAATCATCGATAGGAGATGTGCATGAAGCTTGGAGAAGTTCCCATCGTTTGATACCGTTGGTCATTGTGGTGAGCGTATGTATGTAATACGGGTTGGTTCTATGTACTAGTACACAAGTTTGAGCAGTTGCTTCCGCGGAGGTGCGATATCGCGTCCGAACTTACCAAGCTAGGTCTCATGAAATGAGCAGCTCCGAGGCTCATCTTAGCTGCATACCGCGGTTGGTGGGATTAACCAAATGCTCCATGCTGTGTCGCCTCCACGCGACGAAGATGAGATGCCTTGACCATGCGCTCAAGTGTACGTGCCGCCGGTCCGCGAGGCGTTGATGCCGATGGGCTTTGGATGGCCGTTCGAGGTGAGACCAAGCCCATCGCGGAACGAATCAGCGTGGTGCGTTGACGAGATGTTGGTAAGCTTCGGTCACTCAGCACGGCCAGCTGACTCGCAACGGGCTCGTTTGGAGCGTCGGCGACCAGGTCGGTCTCACGGGAGCCTGCTTCGCGCGGTTCGAACGCCCACGAGCGAGTGCTGCGCTGGTGCTGTACCCCGCCTTTCAGCTTCGCGGGAGTCGGTATTGCCGTCGTCGGTGATGGCGGGGCACGTACGCAATCGCGCCTGGGGATGTCGTGCGGGGCAATTTCCTGATGATAACGACGGCGTAAACGGTTCAGTGGCCGTTTGCGCCGCGTTTGGCGGGGCGGGGAGGACGGGATTGGCCGCTGGGATGATAGATGTGTTCCAGTCTGTTCCGGGGGAGAGACGGCCAGGGCGGATTTTCAATCGATGGTGGGCCCGATCAGTCCCGTCAATTCTCCGCGTGGCATACTGCACGACTTGTGCCGGTGGGCGGTGGCTAAGTTGGCACACCCAAGGCCAGCAAATGACTGCGGGTGCGTGTGCGAGGAGAGCGTGCATGAGCACTGGCGACGTCTGGAGGCGTGCATGGGCAGCAGGGACTCAGGAGAGCAGGCAGCCGGGGCAGGCGCAAATTGTTTTCTGCGGTGGCACTTGGGCGCCTGCAAAAAGTAGTCGGGACGCCGCAGACCGAAGCGGGGATCTTAGTCAGAGCTGTGGGTCTCCCTGGTCGGCTAGATACAGATAGCCCTCTTCTGACCACCACCATCCCCTCCTCCCTCTCGCCTTCTCTTCCCTCGAGCCCCGCCGAGGCGGCCCTACGGTATGCGTAGCTGCGTACCCGCCAGCACGCCATGGACGCTGACATCCGCACTGCCCAGAGTCACCGACCAGCGCAGGTCTACACTCTCGCGCAACAGAAGACAAGTCTCCACCCGGAGCACGCAAACCTCGTAGCATCATGGCACCATCGAACCTCCAAGGCCTCAACATCGTCCATCCCGTCCAGCCGCCCAACCCATACCTCTCCGACGCCGACCTCCTTTCCGTGCCGCCCTTCCCCGACCTCAACGCGCAGCTCGACCTCTGGACTAACCTTAACTTCCAGTCTGACGAGCCCCTCATCTCTGCGCGCTCTCGGGAGGCCAACCAAAAGGAGAGCCTTGATGTCAAACGCGGTGCACACGACGACAGTAGCGAGGATGATCCCGACCGCTATAATGACCTAGACGAAGACCTCTCGCGCAGCGGCATCGCCGAAGCCCACTCGCATGAGAATGTGGTGATGGGAACCGTCCTCCCCTCCCCGGGTATCACACACTCTGCGCACCCTTCTCAGAACAACTCTTCTGTCCAAGGTCAACCCCAGTTCGACATCAACGCTCTCCTCGCGAGCTTCGGGGTCGACCCCTTCATGATGCCCCCTGCGCCCGTGCAGCAGGCATCCAACTCCGCTAACACCATCGCCCAGCTGCTCTCCCTCCATGCCTCCACCTTCCGGCCCGCGCCCGTGGCGCCTTCCCAGCCCATACCCTCTACGACTCCGGTCTCCGCCCAATCCCCTCCGCAGCTATCGCAGGCGCCTAGCCCCGCCCCCACTACGAAGCGTGCTCGCACTTCAAGAGGATCCATCTCGTCGTCGGTGCCTCCTGAGAGTCCGGTGGATGCGGAGAGCCCCGATGACCGGCTGTCCGGTACTCCTCTCAATGCCGCAGAAGATAAGCGTCGCCGGAACACCGCCGCGTCCGCGCGTTTCCGGTTGAAGAAGAAGGAGCGGGAGGCGGCCTTGGAACGGAAGGCGAAGGAGCTCGAGACTCGCGTCAGCGAACTGGAGAAGGAGTGCGAGGCGCTCAGGAGAGAGAACGGATGGCTGAAGGGGCTCGTCGTGGGTGTAACGGGTGCGGGCGCGGTGCAGCAACAGCAATCGCTGGGAGCACCTCTAGCGGAAGGCGCGGGAGTGAAGCGGGCTCGCGAAGATGACGCGTGACCGACGAGTTGCCGACCGCTGACTCGCATATGCGTATAAGGTGTTTACTCATTCGTCGTCCCCCTTGACCCCTTGGGCCCCTTGTTCCCCAATTTATTGACCTTCAACTTCGTCGCATCAGGTCTTGCTGTACGATCTTGCATACGTCCCTCTCCCATGTACACATGCCCTCCGTCTCTACCTCCGTTTCCTTCTCCCCCCCATTCTTCTTTCATCCGTAGGTTCCGTCTCGGTAGTGAACGCAAACGAAGGAACACGGCGCACGGGGGCGCACAGAAGTACCAAGCGATGTATCCCATAGATCTTTCCTCTTGTTCATTATCATGAACGTTCGTGGCTCCATTGCGTGGGCGAGTGGGTCTCTTGCGTGATGACGACAGTCGTAAGTTGTAACAACGTCCGGCCGACGAACACGAAGCAGAGAAGCGGGTGTGCGGTGTATGTACCTTGCAAATCGCCCGCCATTGAATGATATGCCGTCTGTCTGCTCCTACAGTCTGTAGCTAGCTAGCCCTGGTGATCACTGATACTCGTCGTTATCGTCCCTTGCCTTGTGACAGCACGAGCACGTCAATAGGTCCCGGCAACACCAAGGTCCGGCGGTCGAAGTGCGGCTACGAGGTTTCTCAGGCACGAGTTGTATTCAATCGTCAGTTGGAAACGGCAGACCATGAGTGGCTTAGGCTGAACGGATGCGGTGCTGAGGAGGCATGACAAGAGCACTAGGATGGTCCAGAACTCAGAAGGGCAAAGCGGTCAAAAATTCGAGGCGGGCCGCAGAGATTATAGCGTCGGAGCACAGCAGGTTGACTCTCTCCCATCCTGTAAGTTAGGCATAGGTGTGAACTGAGAACCGTGCGCGGGAGAACTCCACAGTGATCTCTGGAACCGTGCAGGAAGCTCTGTCCTGTGTGAGCGAGTAGTCAGAATAGACCAGATGACTGGTGCGTACGTACGAGGACGGGGGAACCCGCTGGGTGCAGCGTAAGACGGGCGAAACTGAACGCTCCCCCACATTCTGCTATATGGAGACTGCCGCTGCAGAGCTGCGGCTGCCTCCCCGATTACCACATCGTCTGGCTGAAGAAGAAATAATGCCAATTCCCCCCGCGGCGCTGTTCAGAGACGAGATCCAGTATGTAGCACGCACCTGCGCAGCCGTACTTATGCCCTCGGGGACGAGCTGGGAAGCAGGCAGGCATGCAGATCGCCCAAAGGGAATGCAGAAGCCGTGCCGCGTACGTACGACGGTATGTACGCGCGCACGCTCCGAGGGACTGTCCTCGCCGGCCATTGGCGCAACAGCGCGACGCGACGTCTCCCCCGACGTCGTCCCTCGCTCGACGCGACGCGAGCACGGTGGAGCACGGTAGCGGCTTCCCAGATCTGGCGGGCGGGTTCCATTCCTCCCCGAGGTACGATGACGGGCTGGCATCAGTGCGCGTCCGAGCCGGCAAGGGGTCGAGCTCGGAAGTGCCGTATGTATGGTTAGCGCACTGGGGCGTCGAGAAGTCGCGGACCGCCATTGAGTCGGTCGTGCATCGGTGCCAGGTGATGCGAGGGGTGCCCCTGCCGTGCTTCTGGGGACTGAATACTCGGGGACGCGTAGGACGCGAAGCGCAAGAATTGACTTCGGCACGTTTGGGGTAAAACGTTGAGCATCGACTGGCCGCCGTTGAGCGCGCCCACTGCAGGGGCGTTGGAGCTGCTGCCCATGGAAAGACGCTGTTGTGATGCTCCGATGAGAAGGGAAGCTCAAACCGGGGACGCGTTACTTGCGAGGTCCTCTCGAGAGGGAGCTAGGAGCTTGCGCTGGAAATCGTATGCCCCGCTACGGGCTGATGTGAGCCCGCGCCAGGTCCAGGTGAGACATTCGCAATGCGACTACACACCCAGTATGTACGCACCATTCAGTGCGGCGTCTACAGACCTCATTCAATTGCACCCGTACGATCTGTCACTGTCAGGGATAGACTGCGGGCCGCACACCATGGTCCACAGGGTCGACGACGCTGCCGTCACTGCAACACACGAGGAAGTGCGATACTGGCAGAGCGATGTGGCGCTCCACGATGTGTGACATGTGGCCCAAGCTACGGAGTGGGAGGCGTCCTTCTGGTGAGTGTATACATTGACTGGCACTGGCAGATTGCCTCCCGTACCTAGGCCCCGAAGAGCCGGTGGAGTGTGCGGTATTAGCGCGAGGCCCACCATAAGCGTACTAGCGCAGGAGAAGCTGCAGCTGATTCCTGAACATGCATCAGCGATTGGAGACGCATGCAAACATTCCACTCACCGGTTTATCCCCGCAGGCGTTCGACACGAACTACCGTGCTGATAAGGCGATCAAATGAAGCAGATGCTGGACATGCGGTTTTGTCTGTGGGAAGTGTGCGCAGATGCGGTGTCCGTGTCCGTTAACCCTGTGACGAATCGCGATGGGTGGTTTCGTGGTTCAACAAGGTTAGGCGCTCGGCGTAGTGCTGATGAAGGCACTGACTAAGCCTCAGTGAGCGCCCTTCGCCACTGTCGACCTTGCATATAGCGCTGCGCGCAAGCCTGCTTGACTGCTCACCATCTTTCGCTTGCACCTGAGCCTTCCCCGTTAATACCGACATGGCTAGCACCGAGAACGTCACTGTGCCGTTCTTCAAGAAGAAGGGTCGTGGCCGACCAGCGACGACACGGAAACGCTCCGAGTCGCCACCAGCTAGCGCCATGACAGTATCTGTGCCGTCCTCCTCGAAATCAGAAGTCGTCCTGCCATCGCGGAAACAAGGCGCAAGTCTTCTGAGCGCGGGTACGAAGCGCACAGCATCACAGCGGGAGGCAGACGAGGAGCGGGACGGCCCGGACGTGAAGTGGACAGCAGCAGGTTCGCACGTGAACGCTGCGCTGGAGATCCTGGAGGGCGACGAGGCGGAGGCGTTGCTTGCGAAGAAGCGGCGGGCGGAGAAGAAGGACGAGGAGGAGGAGGACGTGCCGGATGACGGGCTGTACCGCGGGCAGAAGGGGTACCAGTCGCACATCCGGAAGAACAAGGAGGTGCCGAAAGCGATGCGAGTCGGGCCCCAGCGGTCGAATAACAGCACAATACGGACAGTCACAATCGTAGATTACCAGCCGGACGTGTGCAAGGACTACAAAGGTGCGTGTGCTGGCGATGCATGTCATGGAGAGCTGTTGCTGACCCCGTCCTCGCGTACAGAGACCGGCTACTGCGGTTATGGCGACTCATGTAAATTCTTGCACGACCGCGGCACCTGTGAGTACCGGATGACACCTGTCTATACCCGAGTCCCCTTTGACTGATACATTCGTGTTTGCGCCATTGATCCAGACCTTCAAGGATGGCAGCTCGACAAGCTAGCCGCGAATCCGAAGAAGGACGCCGCGGACGACGAGTCGGACACTGACTCGGACGACGAGGATATCCCCTTTGCGTGTCTCATCTGCCGAAAGCCGTACACGGACCCTGTTGTGACGCGCTGTTCACACTACTTCTGCTCGGCTTGCGCGATCAAACGTTACGCGAAGACGCCCAAGTGTGCGGCGTGCGGCACGCCGACGGGAGGACTCTTCAATCGCGCTGACAAGGTGATCGCAAAGCTGAAGAAGAAGAAGGAGGCTGAAGACGCAGATGCAGAGGGCGCTGGCGAGGGCGGCAGCGGTGCTGCAGGCGGCGTTCAGATCGAGGGCCTTGCACGAGCCAGCGGAGATGAGGCCAGCGAGGACGAGGACGAGTAGACTCGGACACAGGGCTCTAAGGGTTTCTCTTGTTGCGGATCCCGGCGAGCTTCCGCTACGTCCGCGAGCATGCTACGTGTTGTGTACGTATAGTGTATGTTATGCATAACCTGCCTGGTCATCTGACTTCCTCTTGTGCAGACTTTGAAACATCGGGACGCTCCGAGGACGATTGCTGGTGTTGTCGTGTTTCGGGTTGACCTGTACTTGCTTATTCCTCGTGTATCCAATTTGCGCGGACTGATTTGCCGTGTTGATCAGCCTGTCCCCGTAGCCACCGAGATTGCGCCGGATAGCACGCTGGGGTTGCGATCCAACCTTGAAGCTTGTCCACATCACGGAAGGCTGCCACGTCGCTCGCGGCTGTTCGACCTCTGCGAATCATCTGGAGAAGACTCATATAACGCCAAGCTGCCGGTTACTACCGTGCGCTCTTCACTTGTTAATCTTGCAAGAGAATGAAGTCCAGCCCGCTTCCATGACATCCCTTCCCCACAAAGCGCATCCCCACATCCTTAACGGGACGCAAGCCGCCCATTTCGACTGTTGATGCGCCTGTTGGTGTCCCGCTGGCTCCTGTTTCAAGAATCGGAGCAGCGGGGACGCTGTGCGAGTCGCCAATAACCCGCACCGCGGTGGTCGATTGCTGTCACCTCCGAACGCAGAAGGTCCGTCCCGGTCGCAGAAGCCGAGAAGACTCGAGGGCAGCGGGGCCATCCTGCACCGTTTAGGCAGCGGAGAAGCTCGCCCTCGCCCACTGGCTCGAAATGAAATGAAGGCGAAGCTCCCGTTATGGCCGTCAAACTGAACGGTCGACCCGCAGCAGTCGCAGATGCGTCATTCCTCCACGCTCGACCTGGCTCTGGACGGCCTCCGTTCGTCTACCTGGTCGCAGCGCCAGTCTATCTGTAGCCAATCGTGCGTGCAGGGTCCTGGCAGGCGTCGAATGCCCATGCAGCTAGCTCGTCGCCCTGGCAGGGACCTTCGTCACCTCTCTCCCGAACAAGTTCGCGGTTCGCTCTGCGAAAGGATATATGGAGCGACCCGCACGGCACACCACAGCTGACGACGCTATCGCAGGCTGGCGACTGGTGCACAGTCCGCTGGGAAACGGGAAATCGGAGCGACATACGCCTGCTAGTCTCCCTGCCTCTCCAGCGTGTCGGCTTACGCTCGCGCGCTGTTCCTGCGGCGGGGAAGGCCCGGATCATGGGGCCATAATGAAAGGGAGACACGTCCTATCCGGGCCCCCGAGTCCTTCAGGAAGACACTCTGCCCAAGACATCCTCGACGGAAGCAGCGCCGAGGTAGCTCGACACGGCAGGGGTGCGTGGCGCTGGGAATGCAGCATGCGTGCCCGTCGCGGCTGCTGCCAGTCCCGACGAGGAGACGCAATACCGTCCTGCGCGCAGCCCTGCGACTCGCTCCGGGAACTCGAGCTGCGCGGGGGCGGACGGCGGGCGAGGCGCGCGGGCGTCCGTTTCCGCGGATGGTTAGACGCACCGGCCTCATGCCTGCAGAGACAAGGGCGATAGCCACACCGCACGCACACAATGACGAGCGGGTTTCGGCGGCGGCAAGCCTAAGCTTTGCGCATCGGCGATGGGAATCGCGATAGGCGAGAGTGCGAAGCCGCCTGCGATGTCCTGATTGCGATGCTTGCTGGCCGGGTCGATGTATCCTGGGAGCCATGCCGGGCAATCTACGCGGACATCGCAGGTCGGAGCTGGACAGGAAGGGCCGACCCATCGGAGCTACACGCGAGCATGCCCGCCGACGCGGTCTAGCTCGTCGGCCTGCCTTGAAGCTCATCAGAGGCGACGCGGACCCCGAGACCGACGACGGCGTTGGATCACTGTCGTCCACCAACGTGGTCCCAGCAACATCTGGCAGCATACCCCCTGTCGGACTCTACGGGACGTCCTGTGTACGTACACGCACTGCGGACGAGTTTATTTCGACTCCCCACAGCACAGGACGAGGTTCGGGGCGGAGTTGTGGATCGCAGCTGCGCCCGTGACCAGCGAGGTGTGTATGTTCTGAACTCCGGGGATGGCGTGGCCGGTGAATTTTTACGTGTGTGGAGGGTTACCGCTGCAGCGTCGCCGTTCGGGCCTCATCGATCAATCGGGCACATCTCGTATCGGGCATCTGACAGTTATGTGCCGATGGGGCGAAGAACAAGCACAGACTTTCGTCCGCCACGGCGAGGGGCGACCCGGCGGCGCTGGCCTGATTCCTGCAGGTTTCTGCAGCCTGCATTCTCACGTTGAAGCTGCTCCTCCAGTTCGCGGAGTCGGACTCAGCTCGGACGTCCCTGCCCGCACTGCGACCGCCGATGTCAAAGCTGACGGTGTGTGCATTTATCTTTTGTGCTGTCGTCCGGCTCATCTCCTCGGCGATGGGTCCCGCCCTCCGTGTGCGCGTGCTCGTGACATGGGCAGCACGACGATCCGTATGCCTATGTTTCCTGTGCTGTCGGCCTTCCATCGACGGAATGCGGCTCGCGGACTTGAACGTTGCCGAACCGCCCGCTAAACAGAGGAGTTCCGAGGAATGCAACACGACGTGGTAAATTAGATAAGGCCCGAGGCGGACGCATATGTTACTACAGACTACATGTGCTACCACGGCGAAAATACAATGGAGACAGAGCGAACGTGTGACGTGTAGCGCATGATTCGAAGGCAATGGCATCTACCAAGAAGCGTGCCCGGCAAACGTGACACAGCTTAGAAGGGCATGTAATTAGCCCCAGGAGTACTCTACTATCTGAGTGCGCATCATCCCGACGAGAATGTCCGAGTCCAAGTCCGGAGCGAGCGCACGACAACAGCAAGTGATGCAGCTCTGGGACGCCAATATGGGATATGAATATGGGAAGATGCAACTAATGGTGATGCAGAGAAGTATGATACCTCGATGCCAAGCAAACCGGACAGAAGCACGGCGAGCGAATCGAATCCGAAACCCAGGAAGCCCCTGCGCCTCCCTCTCCCGACGAACATCACGGACTGAACTCCGGGTCCTTGTCGCACCCGTTGTCCTGGTGCCGCTTGAGCGAGTCGTTGCGGCTGAACGTCTTGCTGCAGAAGCGGCACGTGTGCATCTGCTGGAGGTGCGTGCTCTCGTAGTGCCGCTTCTTGTCGTGCTGCCGCCCGAACGACTTTTCGCACCGCTCGCAGAAGTAGCGCTCCTGCGGGGGCGAGGACGAGGTTGCGGGCGGGATGGACGCGACGACCGGCGCCGCCGGGGCCGAAGAAGACGAAGAAGACGAGGACGCCGCGGGCGGGTACGCGTGGTACGTCTGCGCGGTCTGCGCCGGGGTCGGGATCAGGTGCGTCGAGTGCGAGAGCGACAGCGACGGGTGCTGCGAGCCCGTGCCGCGGGTCGACGGCGGGTACGTCGCAGTGCGTTCGTACAGCGGGGGCGTCCGCGCCAGGGGGTGGTTGCCCCAGTGCCCGCTGGTGCGGTTCGCCTGGCTCGACGAAGAGGAGGATGCGCGGGGAGCCGAGAAGGGGAGATCATGCAAGGTTGGGCCTGTCAGAGAGAGTCTGGCGGTCAGCGACGATTAGATACGAGAAGGCCCGGACTCACCCAGCGAGGGCGCCGCGAATCCGCTCGGGACGTCATTCCGGGCACTATGGGTGACATCGCGGGAATAGCCATGCGACGGGGCAAGGGGCGGGAGCATCGTGCCCGTCTGCTGCGTTGGAGAGGCATGGTAGCTGGACGCGTGCTGCTGAGGGTACGCGGGTCCGGGGTGATAAGATGTGGGCACGGGTGGCTGCTGGTAGGGGTAAGGATGGCCCGCTGATGCGGAGGGCTGGTCGGGCGAGCGGGGGTAGCCGTGGCGGGAGGGCTGGCCGGAGGACGACTCGTGGCCGTGTCCGGAGTGGTAGTAGTTGTAGTGCGGGTCCATGACGAGGAGAAGTGACATCTAAGCGGGGCTGGGGAGGAGTGGTGAAGACCGAGCGGGGACAGGGCCACTTATATGCCCGAACAACGACACGAAGGATGCAAAGGGAAACAAAGCTGTCGAAATGCATGCCCGATGGGAGCAGATCGACAATGAATCATAGGCGGACAGTGTGCATCTCCGTGGAGGGCAGGGAAGGCAGTCGGGATGCCTAACTGGTGGGCAATACATGTTCGAGCGATGCAGGGTGAGCCCATCGCATCATGGACGGTCGGCAGGGAGAATATACCTCTTCCGGAGACAATGCCCCCGCACCCGAGGTGCGAGATCCACGTCCGCTGAGGAACGGAGGCTGCTGGCCAGCCTTCGATCGTCCTCCGTGGAGCGTCTGCGTGCTGCCCCGGGTGTAAGCGTCCCGCGCCGTGGGCTCGAGAGCCTCATGTTTCCCCTGCCCTGGTGCTTCTTTTGAATTAGCCCCGACACGCTATGATTGCGAGCCCGAGCCCTCTGCAGTCCTCCAATCTTGCCTCCCAATGCCATTGCCGTCTCGCCGCCCAGGCCTGACGACCTTGTTCTCCCGCACACACTTCAATCAGACCGATTCCAGCCAGATAGCCGAGGTGGCGGTACATCTCGGATATGTCAGTCTCAGCCGGGTGGCACGTATTAGCACGGGGGAGCCGGCGAGAAGAGAACAACAGCGTCGCAGCGGCAAGGGGCGACACTGCGCGCAGGTGGAAGATTGCATCATGGTCGTATACTTGGGGCGCGTGCGAGTCGAAGAACAATGGCGACGGGGATGACCAGCCACTGGCGCCCGCGAGGTACATATGAATGCGAGCAGCCTCAGGCGGGCGTGTTTGCTGCGCTTGGGGACGCATCGATGCGCGTGCCGAGATATGTATCTGCTTAGCATACTGACCATGCCTTTTCTTTCCGTAGATCATGAGCATATCGAGATCCGTACGCGACGACGGGCCCTTTCTCGGCCCCCCAGACGCGTATGTGGATGCGCGCTCTGGGCAGCGCAAGCGACGCGAGCTGTACGTACGTACGCTGTGGAAATGGGTGGCAGGATCGAAAGCGGACGATCTGACGGAGTCTGCATTCGCCCTCTTCCGCGCCTCTTGCAGAGCATTGTATCCGGCAGCTTTGTGGAGGGGCCCTCCCAGGGCGCGCCTTGGGATGGCTACCCAGGTCGGGCACTGCGATTGCCTTCGAGGGAGACGGGGGGAGTCAGCCGTCCGATCAAACAGGACACCATGGGGCGAGGAAGGTCTCCATAGAGTCGAAGCATAATCATCACCGCTCGGAAGCTGTCCGCAGGCTGGCGAAGGACCCAACCTTCCTCTGCGGAGAACCGAAAGACTATCTTGAGCCACGCATCCTTCCAGATAGTGATTCGTGCTCGGACGCGGAGGCCCGCCCCGCATCGGCATGGGAGACCTGTCCGAATATGAGGACGTCGTTGCTGAGAGTACGCGTCGAGAAGACTTCTCGCCTGCACCCTTACGCGAAAGGGACTGGAGGACCCGCGGTCGGGCGATCGATAGGCAGGATCGATGGGCGAAGACGGCATAGGAGGTTTCCCGGAGACCAGCGGACACCCTGGCTGTCATACGGACAATATGTCGCCCTGGGTGAGATCGGTGCGTTGATATGACACCCATGTGCGTTACACATGTCGTCCACGTATGGTAGCGGGCAAGCTAACCTCGGTGGTCATAGAAGATAGCAAGGTGCTGGTGACGTCGGTTGCAGGAATGACAACGTCCGCGAATAATGCATGCTGTCGCGCAGCGTGGTTGTCGAGTGGCGAAGGTCGTGCGCCGAAGGGCAAGGGCGATGGAGCAAGTTCATAGTGGCACTGGGCACAGGATGAGCTCGTGATGTGTGAGTTTGAACGAGGCTATGGCTCACTGCAGGTTCTGAACACTAACTTGGAGTGTTGCAGCTGCGTTCCGCGCTTCCTGAGCAATTTTCCGGGGGCTCGCCCACGCTCCTCGGTCGGCCGAGCATTCTCTGGCGACCCGAGAGGGCGAGATCGCTGCGCGGCGGCAGAATATGCGAAGGGGAGAAGGACGAGGTGTGGGAAGGGTTGTCTGGGCGTGACGTGAGAAAGTCGTCTCGTAGGCCGCCTTCCGGATATGGGTCGTGGCGTGTGCCGTAAGCGGACGGGCAAACACAGGCAAAGCGCTGAGCAGGCACGGGCCGCGGAAGCGCCGCGGCTTGGACTAGACTGTGACTATGGCTCCCTTCGATCTCGACGCTTGCATCCAGCAACTCCTCCGCAAACAGCTCCTCCACGAGGCCCTCCTCCGCGAAATATGCGAGAAGACAAAGGAGGTCCTCATGCGCGAGTCCAACGTCGTCCACGTTAGCGCACCCGTCACCGTCGTCGGCGATATCCACGGGTGAGCGCACCCGCCGTCTCGGGCTGCAGACGAAGGTTGACCGACACCCAAGCCAGTTCTACGACCTCATCGAGATCTTCCGCATAGGCGGACATGCTCCGCACACAAACTACCTCTTCCTCGGTACGCGTCTCACACGACCATGATTATCATGCGTCCTCAACGAGAGCACAGGCGACTACGTCGACCGCGGACTCTTCAGCGTCGAGACGATCTCCCTATTGACGTGCCTGAAGCTACGGTGGCCAGATAGAGTGCAGTTGATCCGAGGGAACCACGAGTCGCGAGCAGTCACACAAGTGCGTCGTCATGCTTGTTTGCCACAACCTTTTTCCTCTTACGCCGTTCAGACATATGGCTTCTACACCGAGTGCGTGCGCAAGTACGGCTCATCGCACGTGTGGACATACTTCACGGACATGTTCGACTTCCTCACACTCTCCGTCGTCATCGACGACAAGATCTTCTGCGTACACGGCGGTATGTTCGGCGTCGTGATTCCGGCACAGTCACCTTCTCACTCCGAGTCGCACCAGGGCTCTCACCCTCCATCCACTCAATAGACCAGATTAAAGTCGTCGATCGATTTCGCGGTGCGTCTCGCTTCGTCTAGTCTCGGCCTCTAGTCATATAGGCGGTGCTCATATCCCGTTTAGAGATTCCTCACGAAGGGCCCATGGCCGACCTCGTTTGGTCGGATCCCGATCCGGAGAAAGAAGACTTTGCAATATCGCCACGGTAGGACGCGTCACAATTTTGCTTTCCGGATGCAGAGCACTGACGATCATTCTTGTGACGCCTTTAGAGGTGCAGGGTACACCTTCGGCTCGGGAGTGGTGTACAAGTTCTTGGAGACAAACCAAATGTCGCATATTCTCCGGGCGCATCAGCTGTGCATGGAAGGCTACACGTCACTATTCGACGAACATCTCTCCACTGTCTGGTCCGCGCCAAATTACTGCTATCGCTGCGGGAACTCCGCAAGCATACTAGAAGTGGGGCCGGGCGGCTCCATGTTCTTCAACGTGTTCCAGGCTGCGCCAGAGAACGAACGGGACGGACCGAGCCACCAGGCTGCACAGAATGCCGGAGGGAAGGTATGTCGCGTGGCCCGTGTGTCCGTCTGTCATGTGTCCGCTCAACGCCCGGTCGCGGTTCTCTTGTCAACAGTTGCCAGAGTATTTCTTGTAATTTATGCCGCTATACCCCTTGCAGTGCGCAGCAGCAGGACTAGATGCGAAACCTGTATATTAGGAAGCAGACGGCCTCTCGAGCCGGAATGGCGTGTATTCTTCCCCGAAGTTGCCCCACATCTGCGGAGCCTGCGCAAGGACGTGGCACCGTCATCGCCCAAGCACACCTCACGCTCGCAAGCCGTCTATTCACTCAGCACTTCGAGCCCCACGGCGCCGGGCACATGTCGTAACATGGACCGCGACCTCGACGACGGGGCAACACGCTACTGAGCGGCCCGCGGGTGCATTTGTCCGCGACGAGTAGGTTGCAAACGCGAAGCGAGGATCAGAGGATGATGATCGCGCGACGGAGCTGCGAAGGACAAGGAACGATGTGCACACGAGACACGCGCAGACGAAGCGCACGGCACCAGGGCACGCGCGGACTTGGTCCCAGCTCGTGTTTCGCGGGCACGCACACACGCCACCGCCGCCCCCTGCGCTACGCACACCGGCCAGCGAGCACTGACTCCCGTAGCCCGACACTCAGGCGGCGCGGGGAAGCGGCCGCGTGCGGATGCGGATGCGCGTGCATGGACGCACGACCCGAACAGGGGAGCCTCGGGAGACAATAAACATCGTGCATGCCCTCTCGAGTGTGCGTCCTCCCCGTCCAGGGGGTGCGACAGCTGACGGCAGCGGGCCCAGGGTGCTGATTGACGGCTTCGTTCGAATGTTCTGCGGCCGAAACGCGACGGGCAGCCGTGTGGCCTTTTTCCGCACGTCGAAGCCGGGTTCCTGGGGCAACGAGGCTCGCTGCGTAGCATCGTGGTGCGCTGTGATTATCGGCAAGACATAGGGTCTGCTGTCGCAGAGCCTGCTGAGGGCGTCATACCCGCTCTACCAGCGAGCGGCAGGGGGTACGAGCATCGGTGTGTCACCGCTAGGAAGAGCAGGAGGAGCAGGCTGATCGTCGTCGCAGGTGCTACTCGAGCGTCGCGTACGCCCCGCTGCTGCTGGTTCTCCCGACGAACTACCTTAACGCCACCAGCTGTTGTCTCGAGCTTGTTCATGTACACCTCGCGTATCGTAGGCCCGTTACTGTGACTCGTGGGGGCCCTTGCCCGGTGGCTGGCGCCGACCACAGCAGGGTCAGCAGAACGCTAGCCGAGGGCAACTGGCTGTCGGCATACGACGTCGACGTGGAGGGCGCGCCGCATCTGCGTCACTCGCGCAGGCACCAAGTACTACTAGGTGCCGACGACGAAGAGCGCAAGTCATGGAAGGGGGGGAGCAGGGATCTGCTGATCGCTAGCACTGATACAGTAACATAAGATAATCCGGGTTTGGGGACTGGACGAACAGAGCAATCGGCTAGACGAGTGAGTACAGCAATTCGCATCTAAGGAGCGTAAATTGATCTCTCAAACGGGGTGTAGCCACTGGAGGGGGCAATGGACGTGTCCGCTGTCGCCCGGGTCTTGTCATACTCTGAGAGGTGCGCATCGGTCGGCCAGTGCGGCCAGCGTGTTCGCGCGGACCATCGACGCCAGAAGCTGCTCCGGCCTGACACTCTGAGGATCAGGTCCTCGACGACAGCTTGTAATGCGCTCCGGATAGGGCACTTGCCGGTAGCCGAACAACATCATCGGCGGAGCGAGGTTGTCTGTATACACGAGATCGACACTATGTGCGGCGGTACACGTATATACATCAGGATGCACCCCGGGCGGGCGGGCGGAACAGACCGCGCACGTTCAGCCTCCACCGGAGCATGCGCGGATTGCGCCGCAGTCTGTACGACACGACGGCGAGAAGTACGCAAATGAGGAGGAGGACGCGGCGTTTCCATTTGCTCCACCAGAGCGCCGCGAGGGTGCGCAACAGATCGCGCTTGCGTTGACGGCCATGTCGCAAGCGAGGCGTCGGAGCGCCCCCGCCGGACACAGGGTAGCCAAAGTAGGGATTTAGGTGCGAGGTCGGGGATATCGAGGGGACACGGGGTATCGGTTGTGTGGGCGACGGCGCAACTGGAGACGACGGCACTTGTCCCGCGGAGCTGCTCGGGGGATTCGCTGGGCTGGTGGTCGGACTTGCGGTCTCCGGTAACTGTGTCATCGTGTACTTCTCCAGAGGATCCTCGAGCTGTGATAGAGAGGGCAGACTGCCGCCGTAATCTGTTGCGGCAACGGTAAGGATGTGATACGCCGGTGAGAGACGCGGAACGCACCGCATGGGATGGCGGAGGGAAGGAAATATTCGAGGAGTTCGTCTTGGGATGGGAAGAACACCCGTGACAGCGCAGACTTTGGCAGGACGCGCCTGTAGTATCGGTTAGTTCGTGTGCGCGTCAAGCAGCGAGACAGAAGCATACTTCACGATGTTCCAGACCCCTGAATGTGCCCAAGAATAGTTGAGGATGAAGACTGCCAAGGACGGGTCAGGGTCGATGGACCTAGAAGTGCGGGAGTAGGGCTGCTTACCGGCAGCGAGCATTCCCGGGAAGCGAGGGAGGAGCTCATACAGGAACCAGGTGACGATGTCCACGTTTTGCTGGAGGCAAGTGCTGTCAGGAGCGCTAGGCTCAGGCTCGCAGTTGGCGTCATCTAGGACGTACCATGTTCTGAACAGAGATCCCTCCGATGTCCATCAGTGCGATATACTGCAGTACCGGTCCGAGCTCCTTGCCTTCGGTACTGTCGTCCTCGTTGATGCGCTGAAGATTCAGCCGAAGGAGCTCCAGGTAGTTGATAAGAGTCGGGCGGACGTCTTGGGAAGCCTCCAGTAGCTTGGACAGTCTGATAACGACTAGCGGCCTGTCAAACGGATCTCGCGCGGTCAAAGGCAGACATTGGAGGAACGGGACAGGCGGGCGTGGTATCTCATCCGGTATGACTGCAAGCCGCCACAACAAGATATCTCGGACGTTCTCGAGTGCGAAAGAGACGGTGAATTTCTGACGCTGCGCGGGGACAGGTCATCACTCAACACTGGTGGCTTCTCGAAGATGTAGAAGGCGCGAGCGTACCCGCAGTAGCCTGAAGACAGACTCTAATGTGGGGGACCAAGGCGGTGTCATAGGCGCGGCGAGAGCATACAATGTTTAGCCGAGACGTACGTGTATCTGTTAACCACAACCTCGCCCTCTGCTCGCTCTCCCCATCGAGTCCCAGCTCATCCACCAGCCCTGGTACAATGTCCTCCTCTAGGGTGTGTTGCAGACTATGTGCCGTCGCGAGATTGTCATCGTACAGCTCAGCAAGTTCTCGGTACTTCTTCTGGAGTACTTCCCTCGTAGACATGGCGCTATGAGCTGCACCGACTACCCAGAGAAGCTGTTGGGCGAGAACAGGCGGACGGCGCAGGAGACGGTGAGGGGAGAGGGAGAGCTTGCGGCGGCGGGCGACGGCCATCAAACATGTAATCTTGCCGATTCCCGAACACGTCGGGAATGCCCGCAGACGCCCATTTCCGCTGCCAAACAAGTCGTCCACAACGGTCACGCTGATGCTTGTGTATCCTTCCCGCGACAATGGCACGGCGAGCTCGACGTCAGCGGCGATGAGCTCGCAGTCAAGGGCGACGTGCAAGACATCGGCCTGCGATCTGCGAGGAGGCGGACACGGCCGACAACGGGAAGCGAACACGGAGTGTCAGCCCCCTGGAGCCTGGTTAAATAGAGCTCACCCCGGTGCGTTCTCTCCTTACTCTGAACCACCACCATCTCGAACAGAACCCGCGCACACAACCGTCTCTTGCATCATGATCATCACCACCATCCTCGTCACCTGCTTCTTCGCCCTGGCGGGTGTCATGCAAGCCCCGATGGCCGACACCTTCCTCCTCTCCCTCACTGTCCTCTCCTTGCCGTCTCTCTCTGCAGTTTCCAACATCTTCACGATCTCGAGGTATGCGTTGCGATCTCTGTCGTGTCCTCCTCCCCTCACCCTCTTTGGCGGCATGCAGCCCGATGCTCGTTCCTAGCCTCCCTATGCCTGCCGTACTCGAACCATTCAGCGATCTCCTCTTGCAAGTCACGATCCCCTTCACTCTCCCAAGCAAGGCGTTAGGCCCCGCTTCCTCTGCATCTGCGACCTACTCTCCCACTCCTCGCCACGGCATTCGTCTGTTCAAGTTCCCGATCGCCTGGGCACTCGTCATCTTGATCTGGGCCTCTCTGTCCCTCCTCGTCGTCGTCGCGGTCATCCTCATCGCCCCCACTTGCAAGGTGTGTACATATGTCCTGTGTATTTGCACCTCGCTCATACCTTCTGCCCGCAGTCTTCCATCGCCTCCGTCTTACGCATCAAAGAGCATCTCCTCTGCCTTTTCGACGAAAGATTCGCGTCGCCCGCAATCATCATCACCGACTACGAAGGCCTCACGCATTCTATTGGCTACACTCAATCTCTCGACGACTTTTCTCCGCCTATGCACAACGACATCGACTTGACGACCATCAGCTTGGAATTTGGACCTCTTGCAGCATCGGTTTCTCTCCATGACATCTACTTCCCGCCTATGACTATCGACTCGGTCTGCATGCGTCTCGACGACTCGGCGGCTCTCTCTCAGCAGCAAGTTGACGAAGACGCTCTCGCGCGAAACCCCCGCTGGTGGGTCACCGCCACTGGACTCGAGGAAGTGGAGTCTCTCGAGACTGTCGATGTGCGTATCCTTGGTTCAATACCAGTGCTGCCGTACGCTGACAGTATGTTCCAGCGACTATCGATCGACCCTACACGTGAAGTTGAGGAGTGGGCTGGCCCGTTCAGGGATGACGGGTGATTGAGTGTGAAGTCCCGGTGTTGTTGATGTGTTGCTCGCCCTCCTCGCTTCAAGTGTAGTGTCTCGTGAATGTCATCTGCGATTGTCTTCGTCTCAGGCTTCTTGACTGTGGGCGACATCGTTTGTACGGTGCGTTAGCAAAGGTTGACGCGTTGACGGACAGCCAGCTCTGGCTTCCTGCGCAACGAGAGACAGGCCACTCACTCGCAGCATGTATCTCGGTCCTGGATAGGTCTCCCTTTGCCTCGTCGTCAACAATTCGTACCCAACCGTTATTCGTTGCACGCGCACAAGAACCGCTGCCAAGCTGGGACCCCCCGCTGGAACGTCGTTCCTGACGGCCTCATCCCCGATATTGTCTGACGGGTTGCCCCGCAAACCAGGGAGGACCTTTGCAACTCTTAAGTGCAATAAATGAGGTGTGCTCTATGCAGGTTCTGTGGCGCACGAACTGATATATGGCTCACTCCAGACGACGCTTGGTCGAGTCCTGCCCGTACGTCATACCAGGCCATTCTCAATCGAAACATAGGAAGTCGGCATACCACTCACATATGTAGGGTCTATCTGGCGAGTAAGACTTTCCGGCGATCGGAGGACCGGTCAGCATTGAGTCGAGAGACGCATGAGGGAAGTCGACGGAAGGTGAGTAGCTGTGGTAGCCTACAGACGACGTCGCTAAGCCTACTTCTCGCGCACCTTCTGCACGATGTGCCTCGTGTTCACAGGGTTTAGGTACGTTGCGAGGCACCTGCATGTTCGCGCGTCCAGCCAGCCACGGTGCTGCTCTTGCAGTGAGGCCCTGTGACGTGCAGGCACTCAATTGCGCATAATTCCATGCCTAGCCAGTGGGTCTCCCCTTTCAGCTGTGTTCCGGATAGTAACCCGATGACAGCGTAACGTCATCTTCAGACATGAGGCTCGTACACCCGGTGCTACTGAATGCCCGTACGCGGAACGACATGCCCGGCACAGTCTGGAGTTAGGAGTTCGGGGCGTATGAACGCTTGCAACTTTCCCCACATACACGGAGTTCGCCCCCGGTGCGCCATCGGTACATGGAGTGCTTCGCCAGTTTGTTCATTGCGCACTACTCTATTCCCTCCAGTCATCACCGTTATGCTGCGGCCGCATCTGAGGCTCTACTCGTGTATACCATGTATTCTGGTTATCTGGCGTTTCGCCGCAAGATCCGAGCGCTCATATCTAATAGCACCGACTGAGAGTGACGCTGACGCGTACGCAAGTCGGGCGTAATGACGCTCTCGTTGGTCTTGTCCTGTCCTCGCTGGACCACATAGCTGCATGTTTGCTGACCGTATGACAGGGTGAAGGGAGGTGACGGGCAGAGGCATGACGCCATGTTCGGATTTGCGAGGGCGCGCGCGGTCTTGTTCGGCCTGCTTCTCTCCCTCCGACCACATCCTCGCGTCCCCTCCTCCTGCCTCGCCCTCTTGCTCTGACGTCCTGCGATATCTCTTTCACGTAATAATTGGTTACTGTGCGAGCAACGTGTCTCTCTGGCGGTTCCTCTCCCAAGCAAACACGCTGCCCAGTCGGTCGAGGACACCAAAGGCGGAACACACTTGCCCCAGGACTCGACGTGGCTTTCAAGTCTCTCTCTCCCTTAGCGGGCTGTCTGCAATCCTAACTCTGCCGTCGCCGTATCTCTGGTCGTCGCGTCCGTCCCTCCGCCGTCAAGGTTGACAAGGCGACTTCTCGTTACGGCACTTGTAGATCCTCTCCGCACTACACACGCACATAGGCTATGGTTATACTGGCAAGTAAGTGCGTTGCCTCTTGCATGCACTGGCGGCTGAGGCAATCTGCAGATAGACATCGGACTTTCAATGGCGACACACGAACTCCGTCGATTCCGTCAGAGCGCGAGACCTCTTCCGTAAACACACCGCTGGCAACCAAGCTCGATGAGGGATCTTTCCTCCCAAACTACATGCGCGGGGAGATGCCTCCTGATACACGCCGTCATCTGTATCTCTCCTTGACTCTTACTACCTGGACGCCGCTTCCTCCTCAGGGTCTTTCGCTCCAAGACACCAGCGTGGGTCGGAGCGGCCTTCTCACGCCAAAGACCTCTGGTTCCCGGTCGCATCTGATTACCTCAGCCTCTCCGGCCGCTTCTTCGCCTGCTCGTCCTCTCACGGCAATCGACAAAGAGATCCGGAGCAACACCCTGGCAGAGAGACAACATGCTACCGACCGCTTCCCTCGTTTTGCTTATCTGCTACGGCACGGCATTCCCTTGCCTGAACACCAGACGGACGACAGGCACGGCACAGCGCAACCTGAATCTCAATTGGACGACGGACGTTCGCGGCGCCCAGCGGATCCTCATACTGCTTCTGGACGGGCTCACGCTTCTGTGGCGACAGTCCCGGATGCTCGTGCGCAATGCGGAGGGTGCGATGAAACAGGCCTGCAGTCATGCGCCGCCGCTGAAGCCTCTGGTACTTTGAGGCCCTCCTCTCCGCCTGCCCTCTCTTCTCCCTCGAGGGCTACCACCTCTACCAGTGCCACCCCTTCCGTCCTTTCGGAGTCCCCAGCCTCCGAGCCTGTTCACAAGGATCAGCAACGCTCTGTCTCGCCGTCTTATACAGTGACTATGACGAGCTACCACTCTGCGTCGTCCTCAACGCGAGGCGGATCGCACACTGAGCAGCTTCTAGCACACACGAGGAAGGGTGCTAACTGCGCCTCTAGCGAGCGCATCACGGCAGATACACAGCTTGCCTATATTTCCTCTCTGAACGAGCCTCACAGTCAGACCTCGTCCCAGCATGAGGAAGTGGACGAAGACGAACAGGACCAAGAAGACTCGCAGGCTGGGGCCCAGACCACAGCTGAGGGCCAGCCCAAGAAGAAGAAGACACGCCGTGCGGGTGTCGCCATCACGCGCGTGCGTCGTATGCAGCGCGAGGTCCGGAGGCTCGCAGAGGAGGAAGAGGGGACCGTCCAACGACAGCCTCAGCCTGTACGTGTACGGCCCCGATTCCTTTATATCGCTCTTTGGCTGTCCAGCTGATGTGTGTTCGTTTGGTTTCCGACGCAGTCCCTCCTCCTCGGAGTCCAGGTCCCACCAGCCTCGCCCATCAGTCCCACCGCAACGAGCCCCACCGCTCGCCAGTTCCAGGGCCTTCCGTTTACCGGTGCAGCAAGCCCTCCTCCACGCGCGTTCAGGAGCCCGGTTGGGTCCCTCGCACGCACTCCGACCGAGCGTCAGCCACGCAGTGAGACTCCTCAAGCTGGTCTGGCTGCGCACCCACGTGGACCCGCGTACGACCGCATCCTCGAGGTGCGTTTTCCTGCATCTGCCGCTCTTTACATCATCTTATCTGAATTGGCTGACCCGTCTTCGCGTCTCATCTGCCCCTTGTGCCCCGCAGGACGGAGACGATGTGGTGCTCCTGAGACTGCCGGGCGTCGCACGCACCCCCAGCTCCAGCATTTGGACGTATCGCCCGGAGGAGAGGCCTCGTGGTGGCTCCGCTTGATGCCTGTGGCCTCGTCTGCAGGTCACCTTGAGCGCCTCCGAGTGTTCTCTTCGCGATCCTATGTCTCCCGAGCGTTTGTTTCAGCGACTGTCGTGTTGACTCCCCCCACTCTCTCCCCCTCTCTGATTCCCGCACGGACGGGCTGGTGCCAGCCCAGTGTGCCTCGAAGGCATGTTGATCGCATAACGTCATACCCGAGCAGCCCGTCAAGTCACCGCGTTCGTTTCACAGTCCCTCACGCACGAGCGTTGTATACCTACTTTATCGCCTCCGTCTCTCTGTCGTCGCGTCGCGGATGTATCCATTGGGATCAGGTGTATTTTCTTGCCAGTATCTTGTCAATGTACAACTAGTTCTGTCCGCATGATATCAGTTACATAGTTCTCTATGTACCGCTCAGGATCCACGCATATATGTAACGGAACCCTCAGATGATCCACCGTTTGATGGCTTCGACACCTCAAAGATTCGCCGTCTTCGGCGATACCGGCTGAGGTCCAGCGCGCCCGTACGCCCACTCGCTAATGATCACGCCGCCGATCGCAGTCCGCGGGGGGATCTTGAAGGCCGGACCATCGCTCGAAGCAGTACGGGTGCCCACAGCGGCCTTGGGCTGAGCGTTGGCCTCGTCCGGCTTCGCATGCGGGTTGCTGCCCTCGGCAGCCGCAGAGAGCTGTTTGTGGTCCTGTCGTGAGAGGTTCGTGCCGTCTGTATGGCTCAGAACCGCGAGGAGCTCTTCGCGTGTGAACCACCGGGCCTCTGAACGCCCAACATAGCATGGTCACGGAGGGTCGCATCGACGGAAGACGAGATGCGCAAGAATGGACAGGAGAGGATATGTCAGATGGGAGGCAGGTAGCTGCGAGTAAGCCGGAGGCACCCACCGTCCAATTCATTGTCGAGGTCGGTGCGCAGCGGCTCGTCGGAGTTTGCGGTGGCATACATGCCTACCATGATCGTCGAGGGGTAGGGCTATCAGAGAAGACGAGTTGTATCAGCAGGGTAACTGTATGACGGGCGCTGGGACGGGAACGCGACATACCCATGGCTGTGACGAGTGGTACCGGACGTCGAAGACCTTAACGCCAGCCTCCTCCCACATCTCGCGCTGGACCGCATCCTCGAACGACTCTCCGGGCTCGATGAAGCCGGACATGCACGACCAGAACTTGGGCGGCCACTTTTTCTGTGCAACATACGTCCCGGTTGTCAGTCAAGCATACCAGACATGGCAGTCATCCAACGTACATTGCGGCCAAGCAAAACCTTGTCTCCGGTCTGGTCAATCACAGCCATGATGACAACTGCGTCTGTGCGCGGGTGCGCAAAGTTGTGCAGGCCAGTAGCGGTCGGGCATGGCTTCTTGCCGGCATTATCCGCCCAGGGGAGGAGGGAAGAGCATGTGAGCTTCCAGCCTGCCCATGAGGAGAAGACCGAAGATCCACACGACGGGCAGAACTGCCAGTGATTCAATTCAGTTCGCGCTCCGCGCCACTATCACCGGCATGTCACGCACCTTGTTGCGTGCGTTCCAGTCGATCATGCTGCGCGCCTCTGCGAATATCGCGGCCTCAAACGCGTCGAGCGTACTCATCACCGCCCTCGGCTCCGAGAACGTGAGCTTCAGGCCTTCTTGAGTGGTGGCTACGGAGGACGCTAGCACATTGTCCAGCTCAGCGGAGTCGACGTCGGTGACATCGAGCGAGAAATAGGCTGAACCCTGGACGTTCGAGGTCAACGTCTGCAAGTCGGTCTTGGCGCTAAAGTCTGACGACGGAAGCGCGGCAGCGAAGGTCGTCTGGCTCTCGTGGAGACCGAGAAAGACGATAGGCGTCCCTCTCAGACGGGCAGCCTCGAGCTTCTTCTCATCAGCAGGTGCCAGTTGGCCCTCACGCTGCCCCTGGGAGAAAAAAGGCTCCGGGCCTAGCAGTGGCCGGACATCGCGAGTGGTAAGACGAGCGAGGGAGTGCTTGGACGGGTTGACAGGCGCCTCCCCGGAGGTCTGGATGAGGGGTTGACCGTCCCTGAATACGAGCCACCGCGTTGCTGGGGCGTGGACGATGGCGTTCAGGAATGGCTGCGACGTGCGAAGCCAGGCCAGGCGATTGAGCGGGTTTCCGCTGAAGTTGTTGACGTATCTAGGCAGTTGGGCACATGTGAGCTAGTGTACGTTATGCCACGCGATTGCATGCAGGAAACAGCAGGGATGAAGCGGAGAGACTTTGTTGAGATCCTCCGCCCGTCTGACACAAGTGACTCTCCGAGAGGATATGCGATGCGAGAGTGCTCGGCGAGACGCCTCGGGCACAATCGCTCATGCAAGCAGCGAGAAAACACCACGTCATACACTGTACAAGGAGGGATTCCTGGCGGAACTGCTCATCGCCCCCTTCTCGGGAGATCGTGAGGGTGACGTGAGAGACGCACCGAGGCGTTCCGGTTGCCTATACACTTCCTCGGAGCGCTCCCCACAGGTGCCAAACGGTCGCAAGGACATGGCTTGCGCGTGCCAGGCGCAGTAGGCCACCCTCACCGAGACCAGCCAAATCTCCGTTGAGCTTGTCCAACAGGGGGAAATGTAGCCATGGAAAAGTATAACCGAGTACTCACGGATCAGTGCTCATCTCGAATCTCGAGAGTGAGTGACGCAGATATGAGAGGAATCGGCGGGGAATGGTGGCTTCGGGGCACTCTAGAGTGCTTGAAGTGTCGTGATTGACGAGCTTTGATATAAGGTCGTTGAAGTAGGTAGTAGACCCGGCAGTGACCGTAATGTTTAGAGGGGATTACTCAGGATTCTCACAGCTGTGTCCCCGAGGCCGGTTGATCACGTATGATACTCCGCACTTGTCCTCGACGGCAGGTCGTATGTCGGGGAGAGACGGACGCAGAAGTAAACCAGGGCAGGTCGCGCGAACAGCTGAGGCCATCGTGGTAGACGATGAGCACGGCCGGCCCGCAGGCGCGCCAGGCTCTCGGCGCGGACCGTGACCGTGTCCGCCCGTGTCCGCTGGCGGTTCGGTCTTCGCGGTAGCCTTTCGCGACGGACAAAAGCTTGCTCAAAACCAACGACAAAGCGGTCAGAAACGCAGCCAGGAAAGGGCATATGTGCTGCAGAATTTCCGATACTCACTCATACTGGCGTTCTAGGGCGTACACGCGGATACTTTTGTCACGGCGCGTCTGGCCTCCGCATGTTTTCGGTGCGGACTCGAAGACGTCGAACCTGGGTAGTCCCGACGGTCGGGTATCCATGGCCATATTCCGTCGCAGTCTTGGTGCAAAAGGACTCTCGTCCGTAGCCAACTCATCCGTTAACCTTACCGCTTTTGATTGCGCATTCCTGATCCGGTATGTTGGAACGTTTCCGGCTACGTATCGGTCTTGGATCTCACCATTGTCCCTCGTTTTCAGATCTGAAAGAGAGTCATGGAATTCGCTTTTAGGCACGGTCCGCCCGCACCAATCAACTTCGCAGGGCGATATCCCTGAGTTAAGGGGCTACATAACCCCACGGCCTGCGAAAGGACACGGCCAGCCAACCTTGCTCTCTCCCCCACCGACCCCGCGTCCCCTCTCATAATACCGGCCGGGTTCCATTCTACAATGTTTCTGCCACGTTCCTCGTGCGTGTGCATCGTGGTATGTCCATTTCCACTCGCCATTGACCGCTACACACGCTGTCGTTCTTCCGAGGTCGTTTGAGACTTCCATATAAGGCGAGGTCTTGACTGCCCCTTACGGCCGTTCCTATGTACTTTTACTCGCTCAGTATTCTACACCGGCGGCGTATCGAGCAAGGAGGTATCATGCGATCTGCGATATCCCAGCGGCAGCTCGGGAATCGTCTTATATAAACACCAACTCTGTCCGCTGCGCTAGCCCATGTTTATGCCCCCTTCATGACCATTGTACGCCCCCGCCGAGTCGCCTTCTGCCCGGCTTTCCTACCGGCGTCTTCACATGCTGACGCGGATACGCTCTTGCGCACCCAGATGCCATCAGACCCTCCGTCACCCACCCAGGCACAGCGCCCGAGCCCTCATCGTACCCAGAGCACCACGAGTCCCCTTCGTGCTCAGAACACCACTGTGTCGCGCAGTGTACCGCTCAGCCCCGCACAGGCTATTGCGCAGGCTTGGATGCGCGAGTCTGCCGAGTCACAGCAGCAATGGCGCATGGCGGATCTGCGGGTGAAGGAACAGTACCTGAACCCGATCAGGTGGGACACGGGCTTCAGGTCAGAGAAGAAGAGGAACGGAGCGAAGATGTGAAGGGCTCTCCACTTCAAGATGCGAGAAGCCCTCCACTGCCACCGTGAGCGTGCTCTGGAGAGAGGAGACGAAACAAGTTATCATCATGTCGCAATGTAGGATCAGTCCCCGTCGAGGGAGCGGACTCTTTTCGCTGACCGTTGGGACTCTAATGTTCGTTCTTCGCATTCATTTGTATATGTTGCTCTCGTTATGCGCACGCTATGTATCATGATAATTATGCCCACATCGTGGGCCGATGTTCTGCGACTTGCCACCTCCGATCCAGCAGTTGGTGCGGCCACGCGATAAGTTATTGCAGCGCGCGAAGATAAGATTAGATCTGTACCAAAGTTTCTTATACCGGGCGCTCTGATTGGCCGGCGGCCCGAGTGCTATACCTGCCATCGAGTGTGGCGAGCTCTGACTCGACGTCTTCCTCCCGAACGGCCACCACGCCCTCGTCTTCGTCGTGCTCAACGTCGAGAACCTCAGTCATGTCGAAGACAGTCAAGGACCTCGCAGCAGGCACGGCAGGCGGGATCGCTCAGGTCCGTGGCGTCCCTCACCTGGTCACGCTTACCCTCGACTCACCCATGGCGCTGCGCCCGGATAGGTGCTGGTCGGGCAGCCATTTGACATTGTAAAAGTGGTACGTTCTCTCACTGCCATTTGGAGCTAGAAGAACACGTTGTGACGCGTGCACCTCCGACGAACAGCGGATGCAGACCGCGCCTGCGGGCACGTACAACGGCATGCTGCACTGCGCTGGCGGCATCCTCAAGAACGAAGGGCCACTCGCATTTTACAAGGTTTGGTGCGCCCCGTGTCTTCTGACCTTTGCGTCCATGCTCAATGTCCGTTCACGCTCCCAATCCCCGCATCGTCCAATGACCCCTGCGCATTCGCTTCCATTCTACTTCATGCACGCGCCACGACCTGCAGGGAACGCTGACCCCACTGCTCGGCATTGGCGTGTGCGTGTCGATTCAATTCGGCGCGCTAGAATACTCGAAACGGTTCTTCGCCGCCCAGAACGTGCGCAATGGGCGGGGCGGGCCTGACGGGATGGTGCTCGGGAGCGGGCAGCTGTTCATCGCCGGCGTGTTCGCTGGCCTCGCAAACGGCGTCGTGTCCGGCCCCGTCGAACACATTCGTATACGTGAGCAAACATTCTCATCTTTGTCCTTTGTTCCCAATCTAGTCCCATCTCTCCAATCACCCCGCCTCATCTCCCCACTCCCCCGTATCCGATCGCGCGCCGCGGAGTTCAACATCCGGCGCACATGTCGGGCTCTGTCATTGTCACGCTAACGGTAATCCCGAAGGCTAACTGCGCGCGCCTTTCCAGGACTGCAGACGCAATCCGCGACGAATCCCGTGTACGCCGGGCCGTTTGACGCCATTAAGAAGATCTATGGCCAGCACGGTATCGCGGGTATCTACAAGGGCCAAGCCGTCACGCTATTGCGCGAGGCCGCCGGATACGGCATCTACTTCTGGGCCTACGAGAAGCTCATGCAGCGCGAAATGGCGAAGAAGGGCATCCGACGGGACCAGGTCAACCCTGCGAACGCGGTGCTCTATGGTGCTGCTGCAGGATACGCCGTACGTGCATCTGTGTTCTTTCCTCTCGATCATATACTGAGGAGACTATCCACCATCACAGCTCTGGGCGATCATATACCCCATAGACATGATCAAGTCTCGTATGCAGACCGATGGTTTCTCGGCAGCCGACGGGCAAAAATACAAGTCCACCCTTGACTGTGTGCGCACAGTGTGGCGGACAGAAGGCCTTCCCGCCTTCACGCGGGGACTGGGCCCGACTCTCATCAGGTGTGTCTGCCCAGCTGCTCTCAGTGATCGCCCAGGACATCTGACTGATCTCCCGTAATAGGTCACCGTTTGCGAACGGTGCTACATTCCTTGGCTTTGAGCTGGCCAGCCGGATGCTGAACCAGCTATGAATGTCGCCCAAAACTTCCGGGGATACCTCGTACATAGATGTTGAGAGACTACCGCACCAACTACTCTACGTAATGCGCGTTCGGCCCTTCAAGCGGATCGACGCATGCTATTCTGCTCCGAGAGCCCAAGATTCCCTGTACCGCACTTGGCAGGTGTTGTTGCATAGTTGCTTCCTCAAGAGATGTCTTGATTTTAGGGCAATAGATGATGTCACAAGTATCGTATCGCCAAAACTGATCTGAAAGAGTGCAGCAATACAAGAAAGATTGAATGGCGATGGCTACAGCGTGGTGGAGACTAGTACATGAAAACTGAGTACAATCACGACCTCTAAATCGCCTCCTCGTCGTCTTCGTCGCCGGACACTTCCGCGTTCTCTTGGCTGGCCTTCGCCATGAGCTGTGCGAGGTCCTGCTCTTCCGTCTCCGAGACAGCTTTGGGCTACAAGTATTGTCAGATGAGCCAAATTGCGACATCGCGCTGGAAGCCATACCTTCATCTTCACGGTCAGCGAACCACCCATGTCCTCAATCGTTGCCTGGATCGACTCAATTGCACGCTCAAGTCGGTCAACAGCGGCATACTGAGAAAGTGTGAGAAGAAGGATCAGTTGCTCTTTTGGAAAGTACTCACCTTGTCGGTAGCGTTTGTGCTGAGGACGTATAGTGGAGGAGCGACGAGCTTCGCCTTGATCGGAACCGCTTCGTTGCTCTGTGCCTCGCCTGCCCGAAGAGCCTTCTTGATGGCGTCGATTCCGGCAGGGGTATAGCAGGTAAGCTCGATATCTGCACGGAGCTTGATCGGCTGGGGCGTCAGTCGCCGTGCGATCGTGCTCAAGAGCACGTTCAACACCGCAGGTTGCGGGGGCGATGGCAATGACGAGAACACAACATCAGGCTCGCTGTGTCCCGACAAGAGTCTGCCGTTCAGCGATGCACAGAACCTAGATGAAGCTCGGATACTCACGTCAGAGCAAGCTTGAATGCATCGTATGTGTGCCCATATTTCCTTCCAAGCGGCCACGCAATCTCCTCATACAGCTGCTCCAGGCGCGCCTCCTCGTTCGCCCCGCCGGTGGTGGCCTCCTCGGGGACGTCCTCCTCGTGGCCCTCCTTTTTCGCTGCGCGACGCGCACGCTTCGACTCGGCAGCATCGGCCTCGGCCTGCTTTGCCTGCTCGCCCTCGAGCACCTCCCCGTTCACGGACGGCACCTTCGAGGCGACGTGCCGCATGATGGACGCGACGGTTTTCGACTTCATGTAGCGCTCCTCGCATTTCGTGATGTCTTCGGGCGAGACACGGCGTTTTGAAAGGTCGATGTAGCCTTCATTCGCGCGTCCGTCAGTACGAGGATGAGGTCCGCACGGTCAAGATGCAATGACGCACCCTTCTCCTTGTCCACACGGAGCACGACGACAACCTCGTTACGGCCGACACGGATGAGCTTCTGAATCGATCGGATACGTCTCCGGGAGAGCTCCGAGAGCAGGATCATACCCTCGATGTTGTCATATTCGAGCTACTTGTGGGAGGTCAGTGAGCAGGTATGCTTCCGGCACCTCCCCAGGCGAGATTTCGAGACAAATGTAACGGAAGGACAGGCGGAAGCAGACGAACATACCAGTTTCACATATGCACCCATCTCCGCGATTTGGCGCACCTGCACCATGACGAGCTCGTCCACCTCCGGGTAGCGTTGTTCGTAGTACCGCATCTTTGTCTAGTTCTAGTTCGTTTGACGCAAAAGCGAGTGCGATATAGGGGGAAAGGGCAAGATACGATCTGCAGGACGCGGAGGAGGAAGATGGCAGCCTGCTCTGACTCTGGAGGCGATAAAAGATAAAATCGGCGCCAATCTCGACAACTTACCATTACACTCACCATTGCACAGCCTTTGAATGCAGGTAAGTAGTAAGATGTAGTCAATCTTTATGCCGGTAATGATCGTATAAGTAGTCCAAGCTCCAGTAGGTGGCTAAATAGCGGCGGACGGTTGGCGGACGGCTGTCTCCACATCCTCCGTCTCTCACCCAGCCTGGCTTGTCGGTCACTGCATCGGAATTAAATCTTGAGGGTGACCGCATGTCCTATTTCAACCGTCGGGACCGGAGAAATCCTCCATGGCCCCGCAGATTCAATGACCTCCCCGTCCCACTCCCATGGGAGTGGAGACTGCGCAACGTGTCGCAGGAGTTCATAGTGCACCGTGCCTGGCAGCCCTCATGACCGCCACACAAGTCCCGCTACCTGACTTGCAACGGACGTCTCCCAGGGGCCACCCGCGGTACCCGCAGTTGGTACTCTCTCGAGGTCTCCGCTCTCCCGGCACCATTGTCCCATGACCCACATCGTTAGTATGCTGGCACGACCGAGAAACAGAACCCCACACATAGAGCTGTCACGAAACCATGATTAATTGCAGTTCGAGCGTGAGTTTCCAAGCATGATGACAACAGCAAATTCTCCGCTCCTGATAGCGTCCAAAGCACAACACGTATGATAGAAGCAACTCGAGCACATGTGTTGCTCTACCCTCCAACTGCCTGTCCTAGATTCAACACCCGGTCAAGGCCGCGGGCATCATGCGGAGACGACCATGCCCGACAGCACGCTCGCCAGGAGCGCCAACGCCACCCCGGTGAAGCCGTGGGCGTTCACGGAGAGCGGGGTCGCGGCGTTACTCGACCCAGTAGCGGTAGGGTTCAGCGGATCTGTCGAGCAGACCCATCAGCTGTACGTCACAACCGCATGTCTACACACGACGCACCTCCTGAACTCGAAGTGCCCGAAATGGACGGCAGCGGGTCACCCTGTGGGCCGAACGTCGCGCTGGGCACCACAGTCGGGTTTCCTGGACGGCCAATGGAGGAGAGCAGCGTGGGCACAAATGATTCCGACGGCAGGACAGAGGATGGACGGATCGTCGACGGGATCACCGCAGAGGACGGAGCGGACGGAGCGAGCGAAGAAGACGGAGCTTGTCAAATTCATGTTGTCTGACGGGAAGAGCGGACATGAAACACATACCGGGTGATCCACCCGCAGCATCGGACAGCTGCGCGAAACCCACGGATGGTGGGTTTGCACGGAACACGCTGTACACGTTTTTCTGTATGGGAAGGTTAGTTCTAGTCAATGGAGAGCGCTCCACGGAGGAGATGAACGGACCAGGAAGGTGTCGCCGACGACCCAGACGGGGTTGCCTCCACCGGTGCCGACATTAGAGCCTAGAGACAGGTCAAAGATGCCTCCGAGGCACAAGCCAGGGGAGACAGTGCCGAGGTTCATGTCAGCATCGCTGATGGGCCATAGCTTTCCGCCGAACGCCATAGAGATGGCCACCTTCGTGGAGCAGGCTGCGGAACAGCGGGTATAAATATCGACAGTAGGACGAGAATAGCAAACGTGAACTCACGGAACGCGTAGAAGCCCTGCATCTGCCCACCGAGTGGCTGCGCACCGTCGATTTGATTGTATATAGCTTGTACTGCGTCGGAAGGGCCGCCGATGAGAGTGGTGCCCGTGTCGATTGCGGAGAGCGCAGAAGCACCAGTGGGGACCGAGACAGACTTGCCCCCCACAGTGACGCCTAGAGGGTGTCAGACAACACCACGAAAGTCTGCGTAACTGCTCACCGGTCATCTCGAGCATCCAAAAGGTGGGCGTTCCATCGTTGACAAGCGAGTTGAACTCGATGTCGCCAGTGAAGAGGGAGCTATTCGTGCCACCGAGTGTCATAACACCACCGTCTTCTTCGACGGCCGCGTTGACATCGTCCAGATGGCGCGCCAGCCAGAATGAGATATCAGGAGAATTGAACTGGTTACCATTCACGAGTGCCTGCCAGAATGGAGTGGCCTGTGTGGAAGCAAGGGCCTCGAATGCGAGACCCATGATTCCAGAGACGTCGCCATCGAGAAGGCCGTCTGACATTTGTTCGACAACGACAAAGCGCTGCGGGTTGACGGTGAAGCCGGCCATGGAGACGGTGTCCGCAGCGAGGATGCCTGCGACCTGGCCGCTGCCATATTGAATTCGGATGGTCTGACCTTGGCCGCTGATCCCTGTTATTTGCTGGATCGTGGACGACTTTGTTGGGTCGAAGGGTGGAGTCTGACCACACGACAGACACTCGGTCGCTGCGACCCATAGATCGGACGAACCGGTGTCGAGGACGACCTTGAAGGGTTGCGGAGGGGTGCCAATTGTGACTTCCCCAATATACGAGGAGTCACCGTTCTAAAAAACCAGGTCAGTATCGTGACGAATAGAGCACGTCCAGGAAGGAGGACGCAAAGAGACATGTGCTCAATGTGGATGGGAAACTTCGCTTTCACGTCCACGGGTGTGGATCCGATGACTGCACTACTCGCTCGGCATTCGCTCAATGGGAAATAGGTTGCGATGGTGGAATGGAAGGCGGGTGGCGGATGCGACGGTACATACCTGGTCGATGATGCCTACGCCAACCGTCTGTGCTCGCTTGCCCAGCGCGAGAGTCGTGTTCTTGTAGCCATACTTGTTACGTAGGTGTTCGGCGTGACTTGCGAAACGGTCGATCGAGGCAGCGCGGTTCGCGGAACGTCGGGTGAGGGGAACGTGGAGGGGAGGTGGCGGGGCGGATGTGGGGGAGGCGAGGGTGGCAGCAGCGAGCGCAAGCAGAGGCAGGAGGGTATACGGGACCATGGCCGATGAGAGGGAAGGAGAGGACGCGCTCGGCGCTGGAAAAGGGCCTATAAGAGCAGGAGAAAGAAAGGCAATGGCGATGGGGCCAAGCAGCGTGTGCGCTCCAGCTCGGGGTCACACAGTCACGACGGCTGACAATTACCTCGTCCGCAGCGGCGTGAGTAAAGCCGGAATATGTAGCAGCTCGGGGGCTCTGAGCTCGCAGGGGAAGAGAGACAATCCTATGTCTCCTCCGACCCAGGCCGACCTTGTATATACCCGTGGTTCGAGGTCCGCGTGCCTGTCGTCGCCAGCCACGACTGGTCCATCACCTCGCCCAGCGTCTTGGCTTCTCGCTTCTTCAAGCTCTTCTTCGCCACCACCATCTCCATCCCTTCCAGTCCGATTCGTCTTCATTTCGCGTCCAAGACCGTAGAGGCTGCAGGAGGTTATTGAGCCAACCTAGCAAGTAATCCACGCGTCCACGCAGGACCCCCGAATAAGCGCTGAGGAGGTCATATGGCTCAAATACCCAAAAAATGGGCCGTTTGGAGGTCAAAAATCGACGAAGCGCCCGTTAAACGCCCGCAAAATTACCATATATAGTAATTTAACGCCCATACCTGCCTTATAAGGAGACCCAAAAAGGGCCCTTCAGGGCCTATCCCGGCATATGACATCTGTATACTATATGCGGGGGTCCTGTCCACGCGTTCAAGATCAGATTGATCGGGCTACCCGTCACCTCTTGGCGCCTAACGACGACCACACCTTCTCTTTGAACTTGCTCTTCCAGAACTGGCCAGTGGCCGTCCTATACGATGCTCAGAGTATATTGGTACCTCAACGGTGCGCTGTGCTTATCTGTAACGGCTCTTTGTCAGACGACGGTCTTTTGGCGGCATGGCATCAACCAGTAAGCTGTGGTTATATATTCGGGTACGTCGTGCGCTCTGTGCACCGCAGGTGCATGCATGCATCGTGATCGTGAATGAGTACGTGATCAGGACAATTACTTCTCTTGCGCCCAACTGAACGGTATTCAATCATCTGATTCAATTATGAAGCTTAACAGGACACTTCTGGCCTTCAGCCACGACGATCTCCGGGGAGCCCAATGTACATTGTCCACACCGGCGCATGGCAGTCCGAGCTCGGGTTGTACATGTACTCAATTAAGTTGGATGAACCATGAGACGTCTTGCTGATGAGGGGTGACAAGTACTGGCCACTCCTTTATCGTCCTCAATCGTTTCAATGTAGCGCTTAACTGCATCGGTTCGGCGACACGACCGGCCCCTCGATATTCGATAATCAATGCGCAAGAGCTATGTCGTCACATTCCCTCCAGAGCTTCGGACCTGCGGTGAGGCAGTGGACGCCTTCAGCCCTCCCAATGGTTGTCCAGGTTGAGCACCCGGCGTTGATGCAATCGAACACACCTGAGGCATGCCCCGACCTTACCCCCTCCATGTGTACGGACTCCTCCGATGTAACGCTGACATTCAAGCCATATCTACCCGCTAAGTTAGGAGCATCTTTGGCGCATACCACAACCACACAGTACATTGACTGCGCTTGTTTCCAGCTCGGCCGCCGCATTGCCATTGGCGAGGCACCTGCATGGCGGCCGCCACCACTGCCAACATCGTACTCGGGTTCTCATGTGGCCTGTGCACCCCAGGGCCTCGCTTGCAGGTGACAGAAGGGATGATCTACCAGGGAAGCACACGCATCTTCCATGTCAACGCTTCGGGACATCGCCGCGGCTATGCTTAGAGGGCCACACGTCGAGACCGTCGCAGGGTGCTATTTCCAGAAGAGCGGATGTCGGTGAGCCGGTCTTTCATCTGGCCGTTACGTGAGTCTGAGCGCAGGACGCGACTTCACTGCCCGGCTAAGAAGACCGACAGAACGGGCTTGTACGGCGTGCCTAAAACTTGGATGCGTGATCGGGGTTAGAAGCCCAGATGTACAATTTTCGCGCTTTTCTGCTATTGACGTAGCTGCACGGAGCCCGGTACACGAGGCTCAGTGCCCCTGTAGAAACGGCATCTCCGCGAACCTTTGTCACAGTGCCAACTAATCGTGCCCATGGGGCGAACGTTGTGTTTGATTCTACGGTGATACCTAGTACGACACAACCTCTTGCGTGTCCGCTCTCAGCAAAATCAAGGTGAGTACGCTACGCTATTCCTGACCGATGACCGCTCACACGGCCGTCCGCCTGCAGGTAACATTCATCAGAGCCCGTTCCTTCTGTATCTTCCTGGAACGAGGCTTCCGCTTCTGTACTCGATTCGCGTGGCGTGGGTGTGTCTTAGCAGGAGGATAGATGGAAGTTTATCACCCCGAACGAGTTACCGAAGACATCGAGGCTTTTCACAGCCTTCGACTCGCTCCGTCATGCTGACGTGCCGGCTGTATGGAACAGCCATCGGCGGAATCACAGCCACTCGCATATACATCGCATTCAGCGGGGTCTGGAACAACAGGTGGTGTCTTCTCGACGCTCGTGTATACGAATAATGTCACTGACATATCTCAGGCGCAGTACCGTCCGGCGAACGACGGAGCACCTCGTGAGGTGCGTGCTATCCACGAGACGGTGCATCTAGATACTAATAACACCGAAGATGAAAGCGGCGAGGGGCCAGTCCGATCATGCGAGGAATTCGAGGTGATGACAGTGTGGTAAGGTGTGGTACGCACTCTCACGAGGCTGGGAACAAGTGCTGTCGTCAAATTCGACGGTGCTCGCAAACGTTGAATTTCCATACCCGACGGATCACAACGAAAACTCGCCCGCAGCTCCAATGGCACTTTCTATCCCGCTGTCCGCTTATCTTTGCACAGCTGACACCGTAGCTAGGGCAGATAATTCCCGCCGAACATATGCTGACCATCCCGCATGTGCATCAGCCTACCAGACCCCCTTTTCCCGAGTGCTAGTCGGGAGACGGAGCGACAAAATCGACCCTGATCATGCCTGATGATGGTGCTGGAAGCCGCGTCCTCGACCAATGACATTCGCCGAAGGTACGCGCAATGCGCGGTTAAAGTGCAGACTTGGTCAGACTTGGTCGGGGCCTGCCGAGAAACCGTAGCGAGCTGCATCTGGCAGTACTACTTACTTCTGCAGGGAGACGACATCGCCTCCGTCCAATGACCGCCGTTCCCGCGTTCAGTTGGACCCTGAGGATGCGGATAATTCGATATGCACGAGGTAACGTCAAACCGATTCGAACATTCCATCGATTCATTGTTCACCCCGCAGTATAAAGATCTTCTGTCAAGTCATTCATGCTTCATGCCTCACCACCAATACCGCTCACCTCTGCGTCCGTCCCGCGAATCCCCTTGCGCTCCTCCTCTGCTCAACGATCCAACACTATATATCATCATGCAATGCGGATCCTCCTCCGAGAGTGATGGCTCCAGCGATCCACCCGTATCGAACCGCGCCATGGGCGGTCCGGCGGGTTACTGGGCAGAGCCCTGCAACGGCGACGGACCCCTCAACGACGGCGACGTCGCGCTCCTCCTACCCGTCGGATCGACAACGCCCTGCGCACTCAACAGCGACGCCGGGCTGCCAACCCGACTGGGGCCCGCGCCCACACCCCCAGGCGGGGTCGACGACGAGGTACATAGTATGTTCACTGGTCTCCGCGTTACATTGGGCACTGATCGAAAAACCCGTTGCTGTCCTGCGTCGTAGGCTGCTGGCTTCTCGGGCGTATCCTCGCCACCAGTACAACGTCCTAGTTCAACGTTTGATCTCAGCATCACCGACGTCCTAGATACCCATCCTCTCCTCCTTGGACCGCCATCTCCGGTAAGCGACTGAGTATCACACGAAGAATCCCGATCCGATCCGTTACCAGATCCTGTATCCTTTCGATGAAGTTCAGGACCACGTCGCGACATCGACATCTTACGTGGATGCCACGGACATTGACATGCTTCCATTCGCAGTGAGTGTGAACTCGTAACAGCCCAATAGTAAGTAGCCTCGCTTACAGCTTCCGTGATTACGCTTTGCTTGTCTCGCACAGGCCCACCCGGGCGAGAACACACGGCCCATTGTAGAAGCAAGTGGGTTGTTCCAAGGTACCCGACCCTTGGCGCATGACTTCCCTGTCTCGGTTCCGAGTCAAGACAATGTATACGAGGTGTGCATGGTTTTCAGATACTGGTGCCCGATTCTCAAACAGTGCAGGAGCTTCGCCAAAGCCTCTACGACCGAGGCCTGACGTCCGAAGCCTTCCGCCTGCCTGAGATGTTATTCCACGGTTTCGGCCTTGGCGATGCTCTGCGAAACGACTTCCATAGGCTCGCCGACCACGACCGGGGAGCGTGGCCAGCAAACCCGACCTTCGAAGTGCCACAGAAGCTTGCCATCGTCTTCTGTGTGAGTGGCATCGGCCTAGCTTCGCTATTTTACGACGCTCACCTATCCCGATGGGGAACACAGTTTCCCGGGTACAAGAAGCACAGCCGTCAGGTGAACGTTCTCCGCCACGTTCGGGGTGGCACGCTTCCCCAAACACGCTCCAAGCTCGCGCACATCATCGCAGAGGAGATGCACACCTTTCTGGTTGGTCGTCCATCTAGTATTTCCACGGCGCCGGATCGTTGACGCGGCACCTCGTGGACGTGCTAGACTCGTTCGCGCCAGTCCGGCAAGCCTCTTGTCCATGGTAACCGCGAACTGGACGTGGACGACCTCGTTCTGTTGGACATCCAGCATATCTCGAAGGGGAGCCTGCAACCGACCATCGGAGTCGTTGTTCGCCCTCCTCACTCCACGATTTCGACCTAATTGGAGCATCGGACATAATTCTGAACCACATACAGGTACTTTGCTCGCTCTCATGATGATACCCGGGCTGTAGTGAGCGAAACCCTAGGGTTTTAGAGAGCATCACGCACGTCGTCTACTTACTCACCCCCGGATTCCACTTATGTGCTCTTTCCCGTGCGGCTCGTCTGGATCTTGATGTATTATACCCTCGCTGTACTAGTATTGGTGTCCGCTGTCGCGTCGTACTGCTTACTGCTCTGCATCTTGCTGCCTCTCTCGAAGTTGTTCTGAAGAGCTTCGTTGTGTCTGTAGATATGTTGTCATATGCCTTCCATTGGCATGTACTACATTGTATGAAACCCCGCTGGATACCCAGACTTTGAATGAAATTCGCGAAACGAAGGACGTAAGATCTTGAGAAAAAATATGCAAAGTAAGCGACCCAACATTCAGGGCCTATACATTCATATACACGTCCAAGGGGAAGATAGATCATCATACCCGCAATCCCAAGTCACCGAGTCTTCCTTCAGTCGGCTCGAACGGGGATCCAGCCACATCCCCGCGCCCAGGGAAGATCCACCCTCGCATCTCGTCCACATCCACGCCCCCAGCTTGCCGTCCGAGCGGCGCTCGACATACTCGAACGTGAGCGGGATCAGCCTTAATGCGCGCGGCGTCGGCCAACCAGATGGAATATACCAAGTAGCACATGGAACCCCAGCAAGCTAGAAAGGCGACGACAAGGAAGAGAACGAGCCGGGTCGGCGGCGCCTGGGCCTCGACGCCAAAGTGGTGCTCGGCCAGGAGCTTGACGGCCGTGGACATGACATATGTCAGCACCTTGCGGCCAATGGTCATAGTACTGCGCGAGAAGGAGATCAACGTCAGGTGATTTTATGGGCAGTGAGAGTTGCTCACTTGATAAGTCCGAAGGACGCTGCGCGGAGGCCGGCTGAGGATGAGAGGAAACATTCGATCAGGAGGAGCAGCGTGCTGCCGCCGAACTGGGCATTAGACGGGAGTGAAGAGGAAGACGACGATGAAGAGGGTGTGTTCCATGGCGAAGAGAGACAGTGGTGGTCGCACAACGACATGTGAGAGATGGACAGGAATTGCCTAGTATACTTTGCTGCCCGCCCACCACCCGACGTTCAGGCAAGTCGAGATCAGTTCATTTGGCGCACAAGGCACGGGGCGGTTGTTTTTGTATTCTGGCTGACGGCTCTGTCTGCCACTGCTTTATGCTGCGATGTCGCTGAGGGAGAAGCCTTAGTCTTCATATACAACTTCGCCTAGCCACTCAGCTCGCTGAAGTAATAGGCGCCTTTCTAGAACATATACATTTGCGCATATGTATGGGCGGACACCGCGGCCGTCGGGGAGAACACTGCCACGAGCGCGGTATGTTTCCAGAATGCCGACAATACATCCATCCGATCGATAAGGGTACAACACGAGTGTCCGTGATTCTTTTGGTACGCCGGCACCACCGACGCCTATAGGAGGCTCTTGAGGATACCATCTCCCTCAACGAGGATGCAGGGTCCACCGTAAATGGCCTTGTCCTCGAGACCGTTATCCTTGATGTACGAGACGACGGTCTCATCCTCCGCGCCTGGTTGGAGCCATAGCGCAGGAACACCAAGTTCCTTGGCTTTCTCGAGGATGCCCAGGGTGACCTGACGCTCAGTCAGCTCACGAGCACGTCATGGCAGATAAGACGGAATGGCATACCTTCGGCGGTGTGATGATGCTGATGGAGGTCTCCGTCGGAGCAGAGAGGTCAGCGATTGACCGGACGGTCTTCAGCCCTTCCAGCTCGTCCTCTGTCTGTAGGTCCGTGAAGGATGCGTGCGGTATCTCACGCCGTACGACCTACCGGATGAACGGGGGTCACGTCCTTGTCTCTGGCCTGGTACCACTTCAGTACCTGAGGGCATGATCAGCGATCGGTTACACGACTCGAGCTGAAGAAAGCTGACCTTGGTTCCATACTTTGACTGGTCCTTCGATGCACCAACAACGGCGTAGTGTGGTGCAGACAGGAATTTCTTCTGAATATCAGTGAGGCTGGACATATCTCGGAGCACAGAGGTGTAGGGGGCAGTCCAGGACCATCAGCCACTGGCTTCACGGTATTTGAGGGCCAGCCTCACATCCGAAATGGTGTCATGGATCTCGCCGGACAAACAGCTGTCGTCGAGAACATCAATCGCGCCATTCGTACACACGACTGCGATGGCATGGACGACATCCTGATACCTGAGTAAGTTCGCATCGCAGTGCACATGCACAAGGGCGAGATAGAGCCAGCGCGATACCCGTGAGACGCGTGCGCGTGAACGCCTGCCCTGAATCCACCTGGTCCGTGCGCGCGTCCCCGAGTATAAGAGGCTTTGGGCGACACTGTAGCAACTCATACTTACCTTGATGGCACGGGCCCCTTCATGTACCTGGGTCCGTGGGCCGTGTGGTCCTCTCATAGCACGGCGACCATGTCCTCAGGGGGACCTCGCGGTTTGTACGTGCTTCGGCACGTGCACCGTCTCAATATTTCCCTGTCCTGCTTCGGCCCTCGGGCTGGGCAGGCCATTCTCTTTTGTCCCTCCGTCGGCCTAACCCTAACCCTATGGCTATGGCACTTTACTTATTGAATGTACTGTAACTTCCTCAAGTCAATCGGCGGACAGATGTCTTTGCAGCGCAACCTTGACACGGATACAGCGAGCCGATCAGAGAGAACTCATGATTGGAGGAGTCGTGTTCATAATGCTCATAGGATGTAGAGGTATACTGACGTCCCTTACTGGGGAGACAACATCATGGGGTATGTACGATATAGTGCTCAGCGACAGCACAACCTAAGTACCGCGAAACAAGTGAGACTGACTGAATGAATGAGGGAGCGCACATATGTACAATGCGGCAATTATAATGGCAAGGAAGGGGTAGCAATGCTTCATGCAGGGTGCACAGGACAAGTGAACGGGTGTGCGATATGTGGCTACAATTTGTTTGGGCTTCTGTGCAGTGTGCGCAGACCAATGTCCGAGAAGTGATGATCACGACAACGAAACCAGGAAAGCAGGGGGGAGCGGGTAGATAGCGAGGCGAACGAGGCAGGCGACGTGATTAGAAGACATCCAGCGAGTGCGGGCAGTTCGCAGCCGTATGCCCGCGCTCCTCGCAGTCCTCACAAATCATCTCCGACTGGTCGTCGCGGGGCTTCGCCGAGGCAGGCGGGGTGTCGTCCTTCAACAGGTCGCACGTGAAGATGTCGTGACCTGGCCGCTCGCAGATCTCGCACACCTCTTCTCCACTCTCGCCGAGCGTGGAGGACAAAGTGGAGGACGAGGAGGGTGGGCGAGCATGGGGCTCTTCAAAGAGGTCGGTCTTGGAGGACTTCTTCTGACGCGCGAGTTTCTCCTTGAGGCGCTCAATCTCGAGCTCGAGTTCGTCCTCGCGGTAAATCTGCAACGGCGTGTCACTTGTGCGTTCGCGGAGAAAGAGGCAAAACGACCGACGCACCTTCGACTCGATGAGCGACTCGAGCTCGCCAATCTCCTTATTCAGCTGTCAGAAAAATATCAGCTCTGTGTTCACCGACGTTGCATATGGGCGCAACACGTACATCGTGTACTTGACGTGCGCTCTTCATCTCGAGATCGGCAACCTTCTTGCGTAGTTGCTCCACCTCAGTCTGACAGGTCCGTTCAGCACCGGTTTGCGAACCAGATACACAGAGTACGCACCTCGTACTTGACCTTGAGGTCCTTGTAACTTTGCTGCAGCGCCTGGATGTCGTCCAGGGAAGGCGTCGAAGGCGTGGACGGCAGATTTTCGCCCGACAGTACAGCTTCCTCGCGCGCGAGGCTTCGTTCGACATCTTCCTCAAGGACCTTCAGCTCCTGTGGGCGGTATCAGGATTGAACCAGGTACACGTTGTCCGCACAGGAATACCGACCTCACGCAGCTGCTCAGTCTCCGAGAGCAAGAGCTTGTTCTCGGCCTCGAGGACTTTGCATCGCTTAGCGGACGAGTCATTCTCCTTCTGCAGCTGTTGCACAATATGCCTGTGTCATACAGGCACTCAGCCGTGAACACGGATACACAAAAAAAGCGTGACCCACTTGAGACCGGTAATCTCGTCGCGAGCCACCGAGAGGTCGTGCTTCGAGGACGGGGACGCAGGCGGCTTGACTTCATGCCCGTTGACGGAACCCTCGCGGTTGAGCTTCTTGCGGATGGTATCCAGCTCGGCAGTGCGCTCGTTCGCGAGCGCACGGAGCTCCTCGACTATCGCTCGCTCGTCTGCAAGCTCCGCCTGTGTACGCTTGAGCGATTGGTGTAGCTGGCAGCCAACGATTGAGCGTCAAGCCAAAGGTATCATGACGTGAGGTAACCTACCGTCTCCCTGTCCTCCTGGAGCAAGTGAAGCTCTTCCTCGAGGTCATGCACGTCAGCACCACCAGACGACTGTGTCTTGACCTGAGAAAGTTGCTGCTTGAGATCTGCGATCTCCTCCTGGAGCCGTGTACGCTCGCTGTTCGCCCGCGGTGCGAGTTCGCTGAGCTTGTCGGAGGAGGCGCTCCTAGCCGCCGCAGCCATGCCTTCGAGGTCCTACACGGCACGAAGGGACTGCTCAGCCACCAACAACTAGCAGTAATCGGAAAACGATACTCACAGCAATTTCATGTCTGAGCGTCTCGATTTCCGCTCTCGCGTTCTCAAGGGCAACCGTGTTCTCCCGCAGGGCCTCCTCGACCTCCTCGACACGGACACGAGCCTTCTCCTCTGACATGCGCACGAGCTCCATCTCCGTCCGGGTCTCAGCGAGCTCCTTGCGGACCGTCTCCTCGCGTTCCTTGTAACGCTTGATGCGCTCACGCACCGCAGCCTCGTCGCGCTCGTTCATGGCACGAGTCTCCTCAAGATCGTCTTCGAGCGTCGCGATCCGTTTCTGCAGGTGCTGCACCTGTTCGCGCAGCATCTCGTTATCGATCTCTGCAGCGGTGGCGGCCTTGCGAGCAAGGGTCTCGGGCGAGACGGGACGCGCCTGCGCCTTGAGATGCTCCTCGAGCGTCACGACGAGATCCTCGAGCTCATACCGCCTGGTGTCCGCCGCACTGAGACGCTCCTCGTACAGCGCGACCATTTCCTGTAACAGCAGCGGCCACTCTCAGACACAACCCGCAAGGACTGCCACAGGAGACGCACCTGGCCCGCTCTCCGGAGCTCGTCAATCTGCTCATTGAGGTTCTTCCGCTCCTCTGCGAGTTCCGCAGATACAGTCTTGACACGACTCTCGAGCAGCGCGATCTCCGCATTCTTCGCTTCAATTCGGGCATCGCTGTTGCTCTGCTCGCCAGCACGCTCGTCGAGGGCCTCCTTGAGCTGTGTCACGAGTGATTCCTTGTCCTCGAGCTTGTTCTGGACGTCGCGGAGCTTGGTCTCTCCCTCGCTGCGCACTTTCTCCAGCTCATTCTTCGCCTGCTCGGCCGCCCGCTGGAACGCCTCCATTTGGCTAGTACGTTCGGTGAGGGCCCGCTCGGCCGTCCGAGCTGCAGTCTCCAGCTCGGTGACTCGGGCTGCGTTCTGGTCTCGCTCGGCGACCAGGGCCTCGATGCGTGAGGATGCTTCGCGTTCCGCGCCGTCCGCCCGTGCACGTAGCCGTTTGTTCTCGTCCTCGGACGCCTCAAGTCGTGCCTGGAGGCGCTCGACTTGACTCTGCAACTCCAGGACGTGCGCCGAGTCCGCAGTGGACACCCGCGACTCCGGTCGCGGACTCGCGGGGGTCTTGCTAGATGTGAGCGCCGCTATGCGCTCTGAGATGAGCTTGTTGTTCATCTCCAGGTCGGACACCAAAGGAGCGTCCGCAGGAGTCAGCGGACCGTTGTAAGATACTGAGCGGCTTGAGTTGGAGGGGGAGGGGGGAGGGGGCATGGCAATCGTGCTGGGTATCCGGGCTCGTGGGGTATTGCTGAACGAAGGTCGTGATTTGGAAGGAGTATTCGAGGTTGGCAGGCCCATGCCGATACCACTTGGTCTCGATCCAAGTGGTTTAGGAGTGTTGAATGGTGACCCGGGAACGCTGCGTGTAGGCGATCGAGGGGGAGCATGGGGGAGCCGAACATAGTCGTTCGGGTCGGGCTGGCGGAACCAGCTCCGCGCTTGGGGCTCCCGGGTGTTGTCCCCGCGAGCTGCTTGGCGGTCATACCTACGTATTTCGCGGCTCTTGAGCCGGGCGTGATATTATTGGGCACATTCGTGGTACGGGCGGGGGTGACGAGACTTCGTGCCGCGGTTGTAGATCGAGGGCGTGCGGTAGGTGTCTGAAGACTCGGTGTCTTTCGACCAGCCGAAGCAGCAGGGGTTACTCGTCCATTGCTGATGGACGGCGTCACCCTACCAGTCGACATTGAGGGTGTTACTCTACCGTTGGATATCGATATTGATGGTGTCTTTCGGCCGTTGCCGATTGTGGGGAGAGCGGAGGGAGTCATTCGACCGGACGCAGAGAAGGAGGGGGTCATTCGTCCGCTACGTACGGACGCAACCGAGGATGGTCGTGACATCGGAAGGCCAGCCGTTGGGGCGGACAGCTTCGTAGAAGCTACGAACACACCGCAATTGGGTGGGCAGGTGAAGTATTGCTTGCTAGAGAGAAGATCATCAATACCATCGCGTGCATCCTCGACCTATACTACGCATCCGACACGGGTGGGGAAGACTAGTGACATGCAAGTCACGCCTCGGAGCGTTCGAGCCAGTCGCCATCCTTACGGCACAAGGCCGGCCGTGGAGACGGCTTCATTCCAGTCCCATTCAACACACCAGTCAGAAACGATGTCTACGAGGCATGACACCCATATCTGCGTGCGGTGTTTCGCTCTGCTAGAGTTGGAACGCGTAGCTCTACGCGGTGTGTCGAAGTAGAAAGGCATCGCCTGCATGTCTATCCGATGCAAGGCATCGAATGCTTGTCATTTGAAACAATCCCAGAGCCCATCTGCACACAACGAAAAGGGGGAGGCACTCACCCAGCAACACTCCCATTATTCTTGCCCTTGCCGGCGAACCCGCCACCGAGCTCGACGCCGGCCCACATCCCCGGCTTTCCGTCGATCTCGCCAAAGTACCGGAGGACACCTTCGAACCCGAGCGACTCGATCCGGACATTGTCGCCGACTTCGAATCCTCGTCCGGCGCGGCTGGCGCTCCGTGCAAAGACATCGGACGTCCTGCTCGGGGGACGCGTAGACGGTGTCTTAGCCGACGGAGTCCTCCCCGCGCTCATCGCCGAGGACGAGGACGCGGACGAGGACGGCCGTACGCCGGCACTGAGTGATCGGGGGCCATTGAACACGGAAGAAGTCGAACTGGACGGTGAGAGTTGGGAGGATGCGATGGAGACATCGCTGGTGCGTGGTCCTCGGTGCTGCGCGGGGTCGTTCGCGCGAATCGCGTCCTGGAATGCCCTGGAGGCATACTCGTCTTCCTGGCCCGTGAAAGAGGGTCTTTGGCCAGCAGACGAGGTCGATCGGGGCCTGAAGCCTGGCGTAGGGATGCTGCTCTTGCCTGGGGTCGGGATGGCGGACATGCGGCCTTTACCTGGGGTCACAGACATGGCGGAAGAGCATGAGATGGCGCAGACCGAGCTGCTGAGATAGAGAGCGTAGATACTAGAATTGCAGCAGGGAACGCGAAGAGAGGAAGCTGAACAAGGATTGTCTCTCTGCGTAGCTTGCGCTAGCCCAACTAGGCGATCGCGATCCTCGGGGTCACCGGCGAACTACCCGCGGTGCCTGAGGTCCTGTTCCTCAACTGAGTATGGGCGCTACCGGTTCTCTTCGTGTCGTCTGCGCTTGTGGTCGACTCTGCAGTTTGAGGAATCGTGAGCACAGACCCGTTCTTGAGATATTGCGCAAGTACTGACGGACGCGTACTTAGGAAACAATGCCGCGAATACCGCCCTCGCTCGCCCGGCTGCTCTCGCGTCCACCGGTCCTCCCTGCCGCGGTTGTACCACGAGCAACATCCTCGAGCTCGTTCGCATCATCTCTCGTCCCCCTCAGGCCCATCCTCCCCTCGACACTGCCTGCCTCCTCTCTGCTACGCGCTCTTCCCAGCCTTCTCTCGCGGTTCAACCCCGCGCCCACCATCGCCTCCTCGGTCTTTTCGCCTCTGCTGCAGGTGCGGCACAACACCAAGGGCCAGGAGTACCAGCCCTCGCAGCGGAAGAGGAAACGCAAGCACGGGTTCTTGACGAGGAAGCGGAGTGTGAATGGACGCAAGATGCTTGCGCGGAGGAGGGCGAAGGGCCGGCTCTTTGTGTCGCACTGAGCGGACATGTGGTGACGCTCTTGCTTGTGAGTCTTCTCCGCTCTTCGCATCTCCTCCACGTACTCATACTAGCATGTCAGCATGGTAATTCTAGAGGGCTTGCCTGCTTGCTATTGCGTACCATTACTCTACATAATACTACAGCCCGCTCAATTGCACCCCATACAGACCATGCCGCCAGGCTCGGGCTATCGCCCGCTACAGAGCTGAGGAGTCTGACAGCGGGGAGTAGTAGATGACCGGCCAACGCGAAGACCTATCACTATCTACTAGCTACGAAAAGCGAAGCGGACGCTTTCAGCATCGGACCGCTTCGGGCCGTCCTGAGCATCTTCCTGAGTTGTCCTTGTGCCACGGCCCACGGTGGGATGATAAGTCGAGTGCTTTCCAACTCACAGGCTGCTTGCCTGCAACCCACAGAGCGACATGGACCTACACGCGCAGATCTCATCTGGAGAGTACTCCCTGGACGGCACGGCGGTCATCAAGACGGTGGAGATGCACACTGGCGGAGAGGTGATTAGGCACATGGATTGCCAGATTGGCAGCGTTCTGACACGAGTACACAGCCGACGAGGATCGTCGTGCAAGGGTATCCGCCGCTGCAGGGACGAACCCTCCTGGAGAAACGAGCATACGCACGCGAGCATCTGGACCACATCAGGCAATGGTACGCGCCCGCTACTTGGTTGATTGCAATACGGGCTGAAGGCCACGCAGCTTGATACGGGAGCCACGAGGGCACCACGACATGTACGGGGCAATTATAGTATCCGAAACGGAGAAGACGCAAAGCGAAGAGGCAGACGTCGGAGTGCTGTTCTGCCACAACGGTATGGGGACAGCTGAACGTGCATACATATACGCACCCTCACACTGTGCGCAGAGGGCTACTCGACGATGTGCGGACACGCGACGATCGCGCTGGGCCGGTTCCTCGTGGACACCGAGGACCTGTCCGTGTTCCCGAGACGGAAGCAAGTCCAGTTCGACGAGGGAAGGGGGGAGTGCAGGATCCGGCTGCACGCGCCGTGCGGGGTCGTGGACGTGACCGTGCCGAGTGTCCGCGCAGGAGACAGAGTGCGGTCAGACCCGGGGAGAGACGTGCAGTTCGTGAGCGTCCGGAGCTTCGCGGCCGCTACGGACGTGGTGGTCGAGGTGCCGGAGGGATTGCGCTGGCCGGAGTTGCGCGTCGCCGGCCGGAGTGCAGTCACGGTGGACGTCGCATACGGCGGCGCGTTCTACGTGGTCGTGCAGGAGAAGGAGCTCGGGTTCGAGCGTATCAGAGAAGGCGGGGTGGACATGTCGCGTTTGGACAGGGCGACGGCGGTGGTGAAGCAGCTGGTCGGGGCACAGAAGAAGGTGTTCGCGGGGCACGGGCTGGCGCGGGAGATCGTGGCGCGCGCGTTGACGTTGACCCACACCTGCCCCGCCGTCGACCGCCGCGTCGCTCGTGTCTGCCTCGGACGCCTTCATGGCTCCTCGATGACTGCCTCTGTCTCTGCCAACGTGCGATCCACGCCAGGTGCGCCTCTGCTCCGTTCACCGCAACACGCTCCTGCGCCACAGCATCCACTGCCAACACCGGGCAACATGCCCATACATGCGTCCAACACCGGTCCCTCTCTCTCCGCGCTCTCTTCCCTCCGCTACTGCCATGCCAGTACTTGCCGTCTGTCGCAGCCAGCTCGCTCACGCGTGCTACCCCTCCCACTACTTCCTCGTCAGCCACACGTCGTCTGGGACGCTGCTCAGCGAATGTCGGTCAGTCAGTCCGCCCGCGCCGCAGAGGAGCTCGTACCTGTCACAGTGAGTCTCTGCAACATCCGCTCGTATCTCCTCGTACACGCACCCTCCGCTCACCGCAATCTGTCCGTGCGACAGCCAAGATGCTCCTCTACCATATTCCGATGTCTCCGCAATGGATTCCCATGAGCGACATATCGCGCAAACTCGCCCTCAAGCTCACCTATCTTCGTACCGCTGTGCATCTCGCCAGGTACGTCGCACTGCCTTCGCAGCACGTCCCTCCGCCACGCCCAACTTGCGTGCACATCTCCAGCTCTCATTGACGGGATACCGCCCGCCGCTCGTCATCAACACCCATCTTTCTACCGCACCCGGGACAGAATCGCCGATATCTCGCCCGTCACAAAACCCCACGCACGTGAACCCGGCCCTATTCGTCGCGCACGACACACACGAACCCAGCCATATGCGTATCGTGCGGATATGCCACGAACTCGCGCCGCAGTCGCCCGTGTACTGCCTCGAAGGCAACAAACTCGACTCTCTCGGGCGAATGCGGACACACCGCCGACGCGACTCTGTCTCCCAACATCTGCGACCAACGAACAACGTACACCGCCGATTTCACGCCGATTGGACGACGTCGCAATCGACGCGAAATCGTTGCTGTGTGCCGCACGACTCCTGGCCGACCTCTCAAGTCATACGCGGACGTCTGGGGAGTCGCCCCGCTATCTCGAGCCCGGGCTCGCCCACGCAAAGGTCACGAATTTCGCAAACACCGCGGTGGCAGCACGGTGTACCGCCTTCTCGCGCTCCCGGCTGGCGGCTTCGAACTGCTCGGGGGTGCGACTCAACGTCGACACGTCTGCCGCCGGCACGGCGAACAGAGCCTAAGCGGTCTCGTCGCGCCACAGCAAGACGCGCAATCCGCCGTCTTCTCGCAATCGCAGAAGAAGGTGGGCTCTCAAGGAACAACTAAAGGTCCGGGCTGGCCAGTCGCGCACGCTTGCAGACCGGTACGGACTACGTCGGGGGAGCGCAGGATACTGGACGGGGTCAATTACTGCGGCCACGGCTAGCTGCGTTAGCTGCTCAAGTGTACGTAGGCAACGGGAATATATTTCATTACCTGCATCACGTCGTCAGCTTGTCGGACGCGTGCGCAACTCGCACCGGGGTAGTGAGTTCATCATCTTCTCTCTTCAGCGGGGACGTGGCTTTAACTTTGCCGCAACTTGAGGTCGGCATTGCATGCTGCTTACGAGACGACGGTGAGTACTCTGCTCAGGTGAGCGAAGTAGCTGTCGACTGACCTAGTGTTTCATTGCAGAGAATTGCCTGTTTTAGTTCGTGGGTGTCCGCCCGGGAGAGTGCGTCGTGCGATTCCTGCCCGGCTGGCAGGGAGACCAGCCGTAGCTCCGCACACTATTGCCAGTGTGCCTGCTCACCCTGCGCCTAGCGATCTACGCCTCGATCCGGGACGGTCAAGGATATCGCGTTGATCGCGATGTAACAGCCAGAGCGTCGACCGTCATCTCGCCTCAATCCTCGGCTCCCGGGGCTCCTGGCCGCCGGCGATCATCAGCAGCATATCCGACGAGCGACGTAGCTGAAGTCGGAACCACTCACGGCGACGGTGGAGACGACGTCCCAATTGACGGGATGGATGTGACCTGTGGCGGACCGCGGTGAGTAAGTACCTGCACAGAACCGCTTCAGCCGCGTCCTGATCGTGTTTCCCAGGTTCTATGAGTCAATCTGCATCAACCGCGGGGAGTTGCGCATCAACGCGAGCAGATCAAGGAAGCCGGACGCTCTCCCGGCCTCCGTTACGAACGACTACGGAAGTCAAGGGGAGCGTGCTCGGGCAGCTTCTGATCGCTCACAACAAGTGCGAAGAATTGATCTCGGGCCAGGCAGACTCATTTCGCAAGCAGCCTCGCGAAGCCGATCGTTCTGGCGGCACGCTGCTGGCCGCTGTGTCGCTCAGAAGCTCGCGAAGGCCGGACTGCGAACGTCGGGACATGAGCGGGGCGAGAGCGCCGTGTCCCGACGTTCGAGTTCGCGTCTTCCCGCGGCACAACCGCGTTCAGTGCCTGGGAATGCACAGGACGAGTACCTCATGCACTTGGAGTGCCATTGCGGTGTGTGCTCGTGTTTCTGTTTCTGCCATCGGAATCTAGTCTGCACTCATGCTCCACAGATCTCAACGCCGCGTCGCATGCGCGTGTCGACACGTTTCATGAAGGCGGACTAGTCTCGCCCGGGCTGCACACGAGTGCGAGTCCCGAGTCCTGAAGTCAACAGATTAGGTGTGGATGTGCAGTAGCGTCACGGGAGGCACGCGGCAGGAACGATACACGTACGCGTTCCAGACGCGTTCTCGGTGAGTAACATCTACTGTAACTTCGTTCCTTGATAACTGAAGCGTCTCCCACTTCGTAGAAGCGGCTGACTATTCGTGCGCGTCGTCTCACAGGGAAGCCGACGCGCTCGAAGGATCAATAGAACGGCGGGACATCGTCGGGCATGGACGCAATATTTCGATACGAGGACTCAGAGGGAATAGGGCCGCTACCGCTGATGTGGCACGCGGCTATGAACCAAGTGAAGACTGGAGACGGACTGACCACGTCTGTTCAAGCGACGGCCAGGCCAGGCGTGCGTTGATGTTCTCCGCAGGGCGGCGAAGGAGATCAATGCATACAGCTATCAGACGCGTGCGTCTCTCGCATGTAGGTAATGAACTGTCGCCGCGAATAACATCCTGCTTAAAGACATCAGCACATGACTGTGATTGGAAGAACTACGTACCGTGCCGTTACCGCTCTGGTCGCTTTCACAGTGGACCGGACGTCGTGCTATGACCTGCGCCGGTCAAGTCACGATGTAAGCGAACATGCACGAGAAAGACACTCACACCGTGCGCTTTGCAGGACATCTGATATTGTGCTTCGCCGAGGACGGGTCTAAGCGAGATAGCGATCTGTGCATCGCTGAGCGTGTCTTGCGGACATTTGACGCACTGGCACGGAGCGTACCTGTCTCTGTCCTAAACTGGCACAGGTCAGTGCTTGGCAAATACTACTGGGTTTCTGTTAGACGACTTACAGAACGCAAACTTTCAGGTCGGCTCGGGGTGTTCGGGCGACTGCCAGTGAACCGGGGCGGGCCGAGAACAGCGCACGAACGACACACCGCCAGGCTGCAGATGACGTGATGGGTCAGTACTGCGTCGTACCGACAGGGCGACATCTACCACTTACCCGGGAGAGTGCACGAGTCCGGGAGGCTTCAGAGCGTCGCGGCCGCATCTGTGGTGCGGAGTCCATAGAGGTTTCAGAGTAGATGGTAATCAGAGACGCGTACCTCTGCCATGCATAGCGGACCGCGTGCCAAGCGGTGCGAGATTCCCTAGACGTCGGCCGGCGAGATCATAGTACCTGCAGGTAAGTTCATGGCAAGACGTCGAGGAGAACTGGGGCGTACTTCGTCGGGGAGATGCCAATACCTGCAATAGCCCAAGCAATATGAAGTTCCTGCGTCACGAAGGAGTCGATCACATCATTAGTCCTGGCCGCGACGAGCTCGACGGCAACTCACCTCCAGCCGTGTAAGTTGGTAGCTCACTTTGCGATCGAAAGCCTTCGGATCTGCGAGTGTATTCATCCTAGCGGGTCATCAGCGTATGTGCTTGCCTCGGAACCTTGGCAAGTAAAAGACCTTACCTGTGCGTCAGGCTCTTCGGTAATACGCGACGGGACGACCTGCTCCTCGATCAGTACGTGTATTGGTACCACATGTAAAGGCTGAAGTCAACATACTGGCAAGAACAGAACCGGTGAGCTCCTGGGAACCGCGGCAACTTGAAGACGACCGCGGCGAAGCCTCGAGAGTATACCGGACACCCCACTCGAAGCACGAGCAGAATGATTAGCAATGCACTGTCGTGACGTCAAAGTACACACTGAGCCATACCTTATAGAAGCGTGTCCTTGACTCCTTGAAGTGCGGGGTAGCCATATAAATCGGAGGAAGACGTGGCAAGCGTCGAGAAAGACCGGCGGAGAAAGATGTGCCAGCGGCAGCGGCAACGGTCCCAAACCAAGATACAGAGCGCAGGGTGGGATCATCGACCAGGAGGAGAGTCAAGAAAACATCAAGGCTGTCTGATCCGAGAGAAAGGGAGGTGAAGGGCAGGGACACCGGTCGGTGCTGGGTAATCTGCCGCTCATGGCCAGGTACTTATAGAGAGGAGGATGGTCCGTGCGTACAGTGCATGCCGGCTGCCAATATCCGCTCGGGGAATCGTCAGAGTTCCTGCATAAAGAGCTACATCAGTACGTAATGGTAACCTGGGGGCTAGCCAACCAGCGGGCAACACGGGAAAACGGAGGAATGGTTCGAGGAGCTGTGGGTATGCCCAGAGACATGAAACAAGGATTCCACCTTCTGGACGCATTATAGACTCGCGTAGAAAGCAGGGCGGTACTCGCCTAGTCTAGCGAGCGCTCGGCAGGTGATGTTTGATATATCTGCGTCCGCTGCCGTCGTACTTTCGTCGGTCTGGGTCAGGAGGAGAGGGTTAGGCTGAGCGCAGTGTTTGTGCATGTTCTACATACCTCGGAGACTTCGGGCATTCAATTCAATCCATATAAGCATGTTGATTACGCTTCAATCTGTGTATACGTCCTTACCAATTGGTGAACATGAGTGTGCCTTCGAGCATTGCAGATAGGTTCCGAAGGAGCAGGATGCTTGAATGGCAGGCACATTTGATTCTATCTACACACTTCAACATTGTCAGATGCGATTCAAAAGAAGTCAGCAGGTAATTTGCATTTCCTCTATTGCTTTGAACGTACTGGAGTGATTTCTGAACGTCCTTGAAGACGGACGAGCGGTTAAGTTTCCGAAAGAAGCAGCAACCCACAAGCGCCCGGCGGTAGTGCCTATTCACACCGACTGCCATCTCGTCTTTGGCCCGCCTGATGTTCTCTCGCTTGCTTTCGGCTACCTGCCTCCAGCTCTGCGGAATGTTAAGCTCAGTGTGCTCACCATTCTAGTCCGCAATTTGGTGAGGTAAGACTCAGAGTGTATTGTCCACTTTGCGCGGTGTTTCCATCCAGTCTACTTATGTAGTTTGTCGGATCCACAGCGAGTCACTCTGTGCATCTCAGCCCAATTCTGTACATCTAGCGGCTCTCTGATATGCTTAGGACCTTGAGTTGCACCGGTGAGTGCTGCAGCTTTCACTCAGGCTACCTAGCAGAGCTCCGTCATACCGGTGGATCTGACCCAGAGCTCTGAGTCCGCGGTTTACGTATGTAGCTCGCAAAACTTGAAGGCGACAAGATGTCGTAATGGTCCATGCGGATATTGCAGCGCGCAATATATATACGTACGATGCTCGCCGTGCTGATCACTACTAGTGGCGGATACTATCATGGGACACTACATAGTTCTCGGTTCTGCCCCCGTGTTCAAGAGACTTGCAGTGTCCCTCTCGCGTTCACCAGTGTTGCTTCTCAGCCTGAAAAGGTTGGGTTCTAGCAGCACACTCAGATCAAGCACTCAGCAAAGTGCGACTGATTTCAGAGCTTTCCCAGTGATTACATACTGAGACCCACTTCCACGAGTCCCGACAATCACGTACGCAAATGATAACCATCAGCTGATGCTCTCCCACCGCTTACAGGTGCCCCAGGCCCAGACTCTCCCACACGTAAGCAACATTGGAGGAGGAAGCGGCTCCGTGGTTTGCTCACACATGTGCCGCAAGGCCCCAACATCTCACTTTCCCACCACAACCATTCCGACCTCCTCCCACCTCACTGAACTCGCCGTGTCTGCCATTTAGGGACCCCATACCGACGTAAATGCCATGCTCGTCTATGCTCGTCTATTCAGCTCGACCATACTGGCTACCTGCGGCCTTCCATCTCCAAGTCGAAGTAGTTGAACCCCCGACAACACACGACACCTTTCAGGAGCTACAACTGGCCAGCAGCGGCAGGGTCCACTCGGAGTCCACTAATTGTAGAGTACATGTCGTACTCATGCAAGTGCCGAGAGTTCCTGAAGTCCTGGCAGGTATGTTCGTCGTATATGCACACTGAATGTCTCGCTGACTATAAACTGTCTTTCAACTGACCTTGACACGTCGGGGATGCAGGACAGTGGTATGTTCTGTGGCGGTACGTTGTGGTACTCGTCCGCCGTGCTTCCAGACAGGTGTTCCATGTCTGCGCATGGCATCATAGGTGTTCCTCAAGTCATGCTGTCGCCCGTCATGCTAGGTCTGCATCAATTGCACTTGCCAATCCCCGGTCCCAGCAGCAACGGACCAAAGATGTACCTGCGAGGCTCGGAGACATGGTGCGCTCACCCCGCCATGTACCCCACCTGTGCTTATTGGACACTCAGAGGCATTGCGCCAGTATCGAACTGGCCGCGCAGGAAGCAGGTAAGCTCCGTAGTACCCTGTCCACGCAGCCTTACTGGCCTGACCCGGCAGAAGCCGCTGCGACTATCCACCGCCTTGAGAGGCTCCGGACGCGTCCTCCAGATGGTAGAGTCACCACCAGGCTCCGTCGACGTGTTCCATTCCCGTTCCCGTCTGCGGCGTCAATGTCAGTAGTTCACGGCATGTCTTTGCCTGCCCCCGACCAAGTCCCCCGAGCCAGTTCCAAGAGAACCAGCGTCGGGGCACGTCCAGCATCGCGGCTACGTACCTTGTACCTTGTCCAGCCCGTGCAGACGATCGGAGGTGAGACACTTGTCGCGGAACTTACGCACTCAGGATGCAGATGGTCTGCTGAGAGCACCACGAGAACATGTGCAGCAAGAAGATAACCCAAGCCGAGTCTCAGCACAGTGCGAGCAGGGCCGAAGCCTCGGAACAATCAGTGCGATGTACCTTGCGGAACGACGGTACGTGCTGCGAGTGTGACATACCTTGTTTGGCGTCTGACTTTCCTATTTGAGCAGGTGACGTCACGCGTCAGCGCAGACGAAGGTACAGGACGTGTTGGAGGGTAAGCAACGGGCATCAGGTGGTAGAGAACGGTTCGGGAGAGGTGCGGACTCAACTCACCCTGCTGTCCTCGTCGTCTGGGGGTGTTCACCGGCGAGCGCAATGTTGTCGTAGCACGCCGTAGTGCTTGCGATATCCGTGCGCAGGTGAAACACGCGCCATGCAGGCCACAGCAGCAAGGTAAGCACGCGCATACAGTGCTGTCCGAGCTCACCTGTGCTTCAGTACGTACCAGTACCCATTCAACCGACAATGCGAACAGCAGAGTAGCGCGGGACGTGAGCAGGGCGGAACGAGCCGAGAGGGAGAGCCTGGAGACGCGGGCGACATGGTGGTGCTGCGCAGAGTCCAGAACGACTAGGCGCCTGTTGTCGGAACGCGGATTTTGACGTCTCGCGCGGGTGTTTCGATCGTCGAGCTCGTCCCGGGCATGCAGGCTCTGAATTCGTACCCCGTCCTGCACTGTAATTTTGTACCGCTAGTCCTCTGAATACATGTGTTCTCCCACCAAGTGCGAGCCGCAAGTCCACGAAGATCCAGTTCCAGCCATATCCCCAGAAAGCACCCCCGTGCTATTGCCTCCACAGACACCCTGTTCGAGAAAACACCCTGCTCGAGAAAACACCCTAAGTTCAGCATTCGTTCTGCAGCAGGAAACCGTCGGGCTCGCTTCGGGCGCCGCACACGAGGCTACCAGTCGCCCGCCCGCCCGCCGCGCGGTCATCGCCTCCGTGTAAGTACCCGTACCAGCCATCAGCTGACCCGCGTGCTCACGACAAAATGCCGCGAATACCGCCCTCGCTCGCGCGGCTGCTCTCGCGTCCACCGGTCCTCCCTGCAGCGGTTGTACCACGAGCAACATCCTCGAGCTCGTTCGCATCGTCTCTCGTGCCCCTCAGGCCCATCCTCCCCTCGACACTGCCTGCCTCCTCTCTGCTACGCGCTCTTCCCAGCCTTATCTCGCGGTTCAACCCCGCGCCCTCCATCGCCTCCTCGGTCTTTTCGCCTCTGCTGCAGGTGCGGCACAACACCAAGGGCCAGGAGTATCAGCCCTCGCAGCGGAAGAGGAAACGCAAGCACGGGTTCTTGACGAGGAAGCGGAGTGTGAATGGACGCAAGATGCTTGCGCGGAGGAGGGCGAAGGGCCGACTCTTCGTGTCGCACTGAGCGGACATGTGGTGACGCTCTTGCTTGTGAGTCTTCTCCGCTCTTCGCATCTCCTCCACGTACTCATACTAGCATGTCAGCATGGTAATTCTAGAGGGCTTGCATGCTTGCTGTTGCGTACCGTTACTCTACATATCACTCCAGCCCGCTTAAATGCACCCTATGCAGATCATGCCGCGTGCGCGTGCGCAATACGATGCACCGCGCATAGCGACGAAATCAGGTATGATAGATGTGAAATACTCGTACACGATACTAGGTACAGTCCAGAGCATGCACGAGACGGACGAACGCAAACGAAAGCGACTGCACAATGCGGATCAAAGCACGACAAACCCAGCCCTACGCATGCACGCCCCGCGAGAACAGCGGCGCGACCACGGGCACAGGCAGGAACATCTCCGCCTCGCCCGCGTCCCCGACAAGCATACTCTCCTCCTCGTCCATCTCCGCCATCGTCTCGAGCGCCGACCCGCCGTGCATCGCGAAAAACCCGCGCTGGATGGACGCAACGAGCGCAGATATCGGGGTCTGCTCCACCTCTGCCACCCGCCGCGGCCGGTGCTCGGGATGTGCGGCTCGGGGACGACGTCGACAAGGGGCGGGGTCCGGGTGAGTCTCCCAGGTACCTCGACTGCGAATACTCGGACCGCTTCGGACCGTCCTGGGCATTCCTGAGTTGTCCTTGTGCCACGGCCCACGGTGTGCTGATAAGTCGAGTGCTTTCTCAACTCACAGGCCACGACGACTACTTGCCTGCAACCCACAGAGCGACATGGACCTACACGCGCAGATCTCAGCAGGAGAGTACTCCCTGGACGGCACGCCTGTGATCAAGACGGTGGAGATGCACACTGGTGGAGAGGTGATTAGGTGCATGGATTGGCAGATTGGCAGCGTTCTTACGAGTCCACAGCCGACGAGGATCGTTGTGCAAGGGTATCCGCCGCTGCAGGGACGAACCCTCCTGGAGAAACGAGCATACGCACGCGAGCACTTGGACCACATCAGGCAATGGTAACGCGCATGGTACTCGATTGCGTGGGATACGGGCTGACGACCACGCAGCTTGATACGGGAGCCACGAGGGCACCACGACATGTACGGGGCGATAATCGTGTCCGAAACGGAGAAGACGCAAAGCGGAGAGGCAGACGTCGGAGTGCTGTTCTGCCACAACGGTACGAGGACAGCTGAACGTGCATACATATACGCAGCCTCACACTGTACGCAGAGGGCTACTCGACGATGTGCGGACACGCGACGATTGCGCTGGGCCGGTTCCTCGTGGACACCGAGGACCTGTCCGTGTTTCCGAGACGGAAGCACGTCCTGTTCGACGAGGGAAGGGGGAGAGCAGGATCCGGTTGCACGCGCCGTGCGGGGTCGTGGACGTGACGGTGCCGAGCGTCCGCGAAGGAGAGAGAGTGCGGTCAGACCCGGGGAGAGACGTGCAGTTCGTGAGCGTCCGGAGCTTTGCGGCCGCTACGGACGTGGTGGTCGAGGTGCCGGAGGGATTGCGGTGGCCGGAGTTGCGCGTCGCCGGCCGGAGTGCAGTCACGGTGGACGTCGCATACGGCGGCGCGTTCTATGTGGTCGTGCAGGAGACGGAGCTCGGGTTCGAGCGTATCCGAGAGGGCGGGGTGGACATGAAGCGGTTGGACAGGGCGACGGCGGTGGTGAAGCAGCTGGTCGGGGCACAGAAGGAGGTGTTCGCGGGCACGGGCTGGCGGAGGAGCTGGAGTACCTGTATGGGGTGATCGTGGTGGACGATGGCGAGGGCCGGGCTGGGCTGGGCGGGGAGGCCGAGGGACGGCTGGGCGTATGTTTCTACGCAGACCAGGCGGTGGACAGGTCGCCAACGGGCTCGGGTGTTTCCGCGCGCGTTGCCCTGGCGCGCGCCAAGGGGCTGCTGGGGGCGGGGGAGCGGGTGCGGTTCGACTCGGTGCTGTCTGCGCGGCGGGGCGGCGAGGCGGGGGCGTTCACGGGGAGCAGCGCAGGGGCCGAGAGGGTGCGCGTCGGGGGCAGAGCCTTCTACACCGGCGCCTGTGCCTTTGCAGTGGAGGACGAGTTTGCACGCGCCGGATTCGTGCTCTGATGGTGACGTACGTCGCGGCAAGCGAACGATGATGTCATGGCCTACGCCTACTTATACCCCGCCTGGAGGCGTCGCGCCCCATCCCTACTTATCGCCCGTCTGTCTCTCGAATCCATCCTCAGCCATGTCGTACGCTTCCGTTGCTGCTCACAACGCGCCTCCTCCGTCTCAACAGGTATCTCTTCCTCCAGATTTCCCCCGCCTTGGGAAGGTCCTAACCTCATAAACCAGCCCCATCCCGACCCCGCCCTCCTCACAACCGAGCCCCCTAGCGCGGACAACATCGCCGATGACGCCGCGAAGCTCAACATCGTTTCCCCCGACTTCAAGAGCCACCCCGCAACGACGACGTCCGTCAAGGACATTCCCTCCGACGCTGCGCCCCCGTCGACTCCCAGCAAGCGCCGTCGCTATCTCGACGAGGTAGAGCAGGAGGGCTCCTACCTCTTCAATGTCGCCAAGCAGTACCTGTTCCACCCCGCTATCGCTGGTGGCCTCCTCGGTCTCAGTGCGTACTTTTCTTATGTCGTGTGACCGTCACCTAAAACTGACTGCTTCCAGTCAACATTGGCCTCATCTCGGGCGCCGCATACACCTTCTACACGAAGCCCCATCTCCGCCGTGACACTCGCGCAATTGCTTCCGCAGTCGCTGGTGCCTTGACTCTCCTCAGTGCCGAGGGTTATGCGGCAGAGAAGTACCGCGAGACCCCCCGTGGCCAGCGCGAAGCTCAAAAGGCAAAGAAGGAAGGAGCTGCCCTCTACCGCGCTGCTCGCGAGCACATCCTCCGTCCTGGTGTTCTCGGCGGTCTCCTCGGTGTCTGTGAGTATCAATCGCCGCACATAGAAGAGCTTGCATTGACCACTTTGCAGTGAACACGGCTGTCCTCGGCGCCGTTGGCTACTTCTCGTACAAGAACTGGGATAGGCCTTCTTGGGACAGGCGCACCGTCTCCGCGGTGACCGTTGGTCTCCTGACGCTCTGGACTGGCGAGGGGTATGTGCATTCCTCCATTCATATCGGCTGGATGAATACTCACACGCGTTCTGTAGCTTCCTTGCTGAGCGTTACCGTTCCAAGCACCACTAAACGGCGGTGACGCGACGATTGCTGGAATACTGGACACTTTGTTACGCTATACGCATGTACTGTATTGCTAGTTTATTCGTTTATGACAGCACCCCATCATATCCACAGCGGCGTCTTCAGGCGAAGTTCTGACTAGAGATATCGGACTTGAGCTTGGAGCCTTCGGGAGAGCAATGGATGGCCGGCGCCTAAGAACACGACGCCGCGGTCACGTGAATTTCTGTATTGAACCAGACAGGCGTCTGCACATGCTGCTTCCTCCCACTTCCTCCTCTTCTCCGTCCTCGTCTTTTGCACCCTGTCGCGCTACCCTACACGCTGTGCTGAAGAACACCGACGACGCACATAGCTGCAAGGAATTGAAGTTTGCAAGTACATGCCTCCAAAAGCTACTTTGACATCCATCGAGGTGAGTCTGCGAAACGTCCCAATCGCCATTCCGTCCCTGAATATGCAACCGGACATCAGTGCTACACCCTCTCTCATTTGCACGACGAGCTAGCATCTGTAAAAGATGCGCTGTCTGTTACCGAGACCGAGGAGACGTGGGACTCGATAGGCCACGCCCTCAACCGCTTCGCCGCCCTCTGCAATGGCAATGCCAACAACTACCCCGACGACCTCGTCGCCGCTCTACGCTCTTCTGCGCGCCCTGTTATCTCCGCCATTAACTCTGAACGCACTCGGCTCTCCGGTAATGCGACTGATTTCATAACCACCGCTGTCACCGCGCTGGGGAGCTCCTTCGAGCCGCTCATCCCGCACTACGTGCCCACCGTGCTCAATCTGTGCACGCGCACGAACAAAGTCTACATCACTCGCGCGAAGGCATGCATTGCGGCACTCGTCGAGTACACGCAGGCTCCGATCATCATCCATTACGCGGCCGAGTCTGTCAAAGACAAGTCTGTGTCGCTCCGGCTGGGCGCCGCGGAGACGTTGATGTTGTGCATGAAGAGCTTCAACCCGCCGGACCTGGAGAAGGAGAGTCGGGCGAAGGAGATTGAGGCGACTATCCGCTCGACCGCTGTCGACGCAAACGCGGACGTGCGCAAGGTGGCGAAGAAGATCTTCGAGGCGTACAAGATCCTGCTGCCGAAGCGGCTGCCCAGGTGAGTCTTTCCTTTGCTGTGAGCGTTTGCTGCGTACTCAGACGTCACTGGGTCAGCTTTGTCGACCCACTGGACCAGAGGACGCGCAAGTACCTAGACATCAAGGCTACCACCGTTGTGCCCGCCTCAAATGGCTCGCAACCACCATCCCGGCCGACCTCCTCGCAGTCCGTCCAGTCGACACAAAGCGAGTCCCGCGTTACGACCCACTCATCAAAGCCCTCTTCCAGCATCACCAAACCCTCCTCCAGTACCACCACCACCGCCTCGCAGCATCCGGGTAAGCACGTCCGTACGCTGTCTACCTCACACGCCACCGCAGAGGCAGCACCTCCCAGGCGACCCCTGCGGGCACCCACGCCCGAGGTAGTTCCCATCGCATCCGCCGCTGCACACAACGGACCCCGCCGGCCAGTGCGTGAGGAGCCCAGAAGGCTCAAGGTCGACATGCCTCCTCCGGACTTGATCCCGGCGCATACAGGCCCGCAAAGGCCAATGTCTGCAGCAGAGCTCTATTTCCCCCAGCACGCCCCGTCGGAGCGACCGGGGTCGGGCCCGCAGCGGGTGCTGAGACCCGATATCGCACAGGCCGGCTCTTCGACGACCGCCGTGCGTTCGGGGCCCATCCGTCCCTTCATGTTCAAGCCCACCAGCGCGGACGATGGCTCGGGGGCAGAGAAGAAGGAGCGGGTCATGGGCGGCGCGCGACGTGTACCCCGGATGCCCGAGCCCGAGCCGGCGCCGCCCGTGGAGGACAAAGCGAAGGCTCCTGTAGCGGTTTCGAAGCCTCCGATCCCGATCCGTCCGCGGGTCATCTCCACGAGCAGGTCTACGCCGGCTATACCGCTGCATTTGGGCGCCGCTGGCAGGGAGGAGCCTGTTCGCGTGAAGAAGCTTGCGTCCTCTGTTGGTGCATCGTCGAAGCCTGCTGCTGCTGCTCCTGCTCGAGCCAGCAGAATAGCGACAGCGTCGACGGTTCAGGCTACGGCAAGCTCGAGGGCGAGGACGGCTGAGAAGGCGGCCGTTGAGAAGGAGGAGCGGCGGACCAGGACGCAGTCGAGGGATGAGCGCGAGAAGGAGAGGATCCAAGCCAGGGACCAGGAGAAGGCACGGGAGAGGAAGCCGTCGACGAAGATGGCGGCCGCGGCTCCCGCGGCTGCTTCCCGTCATGGTCCTGGACCGACGGTGACGATGCGGGACAAGACAAACCGCATGCACACGAAGAACAGCGAGAAAGCCGCGGCGAAGGAGGATCAGAAGGTGCCGAGCAAGGCGCGGACGTCGCCGGACGTTCCTGAGGTTGTGGAGGTCGTGGCCGCGGCGGAGGTGCCGCTCCCCGAGACACCGAAGGTCACGCCGGTTTACGTAGAGGAGCCGTCTCCCCCCGCACTCATCTGCCTCGACACGCCGGAGAAGGAAGTCCTCGCGCCCGTCCCTGCGCCATCGAAACCTGAGCAAGCTGCTGCGCCCGCCCCAGTGTCCAGACCGCTCTCACCCGTCCAAGTCCCGCTCCCATCGTCCCGAACAAGCTCCGCGGACGGCACCCGCACACCACCCCTTGTCGACATCGTCCCCGAACCGCACATCGCGACGCCCGAGCACCGGCCGCGGCGGGTGGCAGAGGTGGAGCAGACGCCGATATCTGCGCTCGTTGCGTCCATCCAGCGCGGCTTCTTCTCGATGCACGGCGGGTCTGCGCTCGAGTCGATGGCGGAGCTGGACGAGGAGGAGAGTATGCTGATCGGGGACGCGTGCGAGGCGGACGACGGGGAGGAAATGTTCCCGCCTGTGCCTGTGGTCGAGCCGCTGTTCTCGAGGAGCGTGCATGCTTAGGGCCGCTGGGTTGTGGGGTTTGTCGTGCTTTGATCCGCATTGTGCAGTCGCTTTCGTTTCGTGCATGCTCTGGACTGTACCTAGTATCGTGTACGAGTATTCACATCTATCATATCCTGATTTCGTCGCTGTGTGCGGCAGGGGGAGCGTCGGTAGGCAGCGTGCTCATGGTGCTGCGGGCACGCTCGTATTCCTCTCTGATTCATCCGCTATTCATCTTGATTTGACCTCGATTCCGTGACCAGCCTGAGGTTTGCATGGAGGGGCTATGGCTCAGTACTAGGTACCGTCGACTGACTTAGCGGCGTCTTCGGGTACGGCAAAGGCCAAACGAATCTGCGCCAGCGCTATGGGCGCACAGCGCTGAGAGTTCTGACCTGTTCGGATGCGACGCATGTGGGCGTAGGAGGGCGTAGGTGGCTTCCTTCCAGTCACACCAGCCCAGTACTTACTCACACTGACAGACTACGAAACAACCGTTGGGAGCGGGTCGGTCCTCCTGCCAGTTGGTGAGATGGCAGCCGGATTGGGCTCGAGTGCAACAGTCAGGAACTCGGACCTTCAGCTTTGTCAAGCGTTCGCGTTCAAGGCGGGATGGCCAGGGATGGCCTTGGAATTTCTGACGCCATCGAGAAGCATGATGAGAGGCAGAATCACCCCTGGGTGAGCTCGAGAATCTCTCACACGTCTCTGATATATGTAGCTCGAGTCCCTCTCCGCTAGCCACATTCGTTCTCTGACCTGCTTCCTCTCGCACTGAAGGCCCGAGACTCCCTTAACTCGACAAACAGTACTGTAACATGGCTCCTGTGACGAACGGCCGTTTGCTCTTCAACGAGGTCCCTGAAGGTATGTACTGATCCCTCACTGAAATCATATGTCCGCCACAGTGACAAACGAACGGACTACCCACAGGATATCCCGTCCCAGGAAAGACGACCGTATACGACGAGTCCAGCAAGATTGACCTCGAAAACGTCGCCTTGCAGGGCGGCTTCCTCGTCAAAGTCCTCGTGCTCTCGATCGACCCGTACCTGCGTGGCCGCATGCGCCATGCCGAGATTTCAACCTATATTGTTGGTGTCCATTCCCTCTTCGTCCTACTACACGGCCAAACGGCGGTTGGAGTGAGTTTCAAGTTTCGGCGAACTTTGGGATCTTTAAAACCCAATTTCTTGAGAGCACGTTGAAATTCGAGAATCAGAATGTCTGATGCGAAACGGCGAGCAGCCGACTTTCGAGCCGATGAGTCAAGACCTCGGCGCCGATTGCTTTCAACGAGCTCTTGAGAGGGCCGGTCCTGGAAGCTCTCGGCCGGACGGATATCCGGGTGCCGGCGTGGGAGGTTCCCACAGTTCGACTTTGGGGAGACGATGGCGCTCTGGGGACTCGTCCTCCTTTGCTTCCTTCGTCCACCTTCTCCCACTTGCAGGCGACCACACTTCAAGCCTCCTCCTTTCTGCAGTCCCTTCCGAAGCTCTCCAGGCGACCTGGGCTCTCTGTGGATCGCTCTCGTTACTCGCTGTTATCTCTTTACTCATGCCCGCCCTCCTTGCTGCCTGCTCGTTGACTGCCACGTCACTCTCGTCGCCATGCATCGCGCTCAGGGCCTGACGAGCCTGTGTCTTTGTTTTCTATGCTTCTGTCTCTCGCCGACGTATTTCTTGGAGGTACGAGGGTTTCCTATGATGTTCCTGTACACTCTGCTAATGTGCGTTGTCACGTAGAACAATCCCTCGCCGCAAACCAGCGACTCGCATTGGCGTTGACTCAAATCCGAGCCGTGCAGGGTACTATAAGCTGTTGCCATACTGTAGTCTTCATGTTGTGTGTTCTATGTGAATGTATGTATCAGTAGCGTAAATGGAATGGATATGGATTTCCGCCAACGTACGCAGAGCCTGCATCAAATTTCAGCTGAGGGGCGGCCATTTGTGGATGCAGACCCCCCAGAAATGGTATACGAAGGGCCTGGGACCGGTCGGCTACTGTCGGCTATCGGAGATTGTTCATCGAAATCACTTAAGAATTATCAACCTTAAGATGCTCTAGAGAGCGCAAAAGTGTGATCCTCTTACGAGTGCGCTGGCGAATTTTGAAGAGCAAAATTCTTAAGATTCCCCTAAGCGGACCCTCTGCCCGTGTACGTGCCTCACACACCTCCTCTCTCTGTAGGCCCCATTTGCGATCGGAGAGCCGTAAGTGACCCTTGTTGCGTCGAGGCCGCAGGACATGGGGCGTGATCACGATCTCCGGGCACAGGCTCGCTAATTTCGGCGTCGGCGTCGTTATCCGCTCAGAGAGTCCGGCCGTGAAGTCAGGAGACCACCTGTACGGCATATACCGTGCGTCTCTGGCTATAGCCCTGACAGTAACGGAGCGGCATCTGACGCTCACGCCCAGCTTTTGTCCAGTATACCGTTCAGAACGACGCTCAGGCTTTCCGTGTCATTGACAACAAGTTGAACCTGCCGTTGTCTGCTTACATAGGTGTATGTGGCATGCCGGGTATGTGCCTAGAGTTCTTCCCTTGTTTCACGCTTCTCATGATACGCATACACTCCTAGGTGAAACGGCGTACTACGCGTGGAAAGAATATGCCTTCCCTAAGAGGGCAAGTTGCCCATCTTGGGTGCTCCCAGTGACAAATCTGACCGACTATCGACACAGGGCGACGTCGTGTTTGTTTCTACTGCTGCTGGTCCTGTAGGAGCGTGAGTCAACTCCGATGAGTTCCGCGCGTTTCAAATCTAACCATTTGACGTAGGACTGTCGTACAGCTCGCCAAAGCGGACGGTCTCAAAGTGATCGCTTCAGCTGGCTCTGATGACAAAGTCGCCTTTGCAACTTCCATCGGTGCGGACGTAGCATTCAACTACAAGACGGTCAGCACCAGGAAGATCCTGGAAAAGGAGGGACCCATCAACATGTACGTCGAGTCGTCGGGCTGGTCTCCATTGAAGGTGACGAATGCGGCTTATCAGCTACTGGGATAACGTCGGCGGCGAGACATTGGAGGCCGCCATAGAGTACGCTGGCAAGGGCGCTCGGTTCATCGTACGCACACTGGAGGATTTTGCCGTCTCTGGCTGACGAATCGCTGCTCTCTAGGAATGCGGCATGATCTCAGCATACAACACCAAGACCCCCTACCGCGTCGCCAACTTGATCAACATCATAGCGCGAGAGATCCATATCCACGGCTTTGTCGTGAGCAGCCTCCGCAGCAAGTACGTGGAGGAGTTCTACTCGCAATTTGTTCCCCGCGTCGCGAGCGGGGACATCAGGTACAAGGAGCACCTCGTTCGCGGGCTTGAGAACGCCGGAGAGGCGATTCTGGATGTGCAAAGCGGAAAGAACTTTGGTAAATGTGTGGTGGTGGTGGCCGAGGAGTGAAGAGTATTGTGACGTGTAAGTACTTAGGTTCGACGCTGAATGAGCGCTTAATGACACGAGGCTATTCACCGCCCAACCGACTCCCCCGTGGCTGATGGTTTCGACATTTCTTGCGAACAGTGCGATGAACAGTAATGGGAGCACGCTCGTTATCTACTCCCATCACATTGCAACGACCTATCTCTCCACCATGAATGATCCTGTGTCGACTGATTGAGTGGAGAGCGGTTGTCTCTGATATCTGGTTCTGCTGGTCCGCGTAAGTACACTCTCTGGAGTTTCTCGACGTCATGACTGACCTCTCCTCAGTTCTCGATAGCCTCTCATGCTCAGGCGCTGTCGCTTCGCTGTTGGCTGCAATGGCAGGCACTGCAGGTGCAGCTACTGGGGGCCTCTGGTTCGGCAGCTGGCATGGCTGCAGCGAGAACAGTAAAGAACGCGATGAGCAGGAAGAGCTTGTTGGTGAGCTGCATTGCGAGCGGCTTCGAGGAGGTTCGTTTTGAGTATGACAATCCTGACTCGCCGAGTTCGCCCCTTCTTATACAGGGCTCTTGCTCCTGCCCTGGCAGGCTGGGACGAGGCTTCACCACTCCGACTGACTGGCGTAAGAATGGGCCCTGTTCCCATCCAGACAGCCAACGAGGTGGCTTGCATTTGCGGCCTGCGCTTTTTTTATCAATACATGTTGCCTTGCTCGACATATGGGCGGAGATGGGCGGCCGTCATAGACAACGTTTACGGGACAGTGCCGAGCATAAAGCCTTCGCGGCATCCTTAGGGCGTCGACAGCCCGAGCGGAATTTTTAAAGCCGTCGGGCACCGCTGATTGTAGTAGTCACTCGATGAGCCGAACATGCTGACCGATATCGCGATACACACGCATGTCCGGAGCTGAACGTGAACGTCGAGCGTTGAACGTCGTCAATCTGTACAACATACTATTTGGCGGCCGCAGCTGGTTGGGTAATGCATTTCATCGACTGCATTGCACGACCATTACAACGGCCATGGCATCTTTCTCTAGCATGGGCAATCCATTCGCTTTGAACGAAACTATATACTTACTGTAACAATAACGTGTAGCACTAGTGAGAGAACTGGTATACGCTACAGATTACAGGTGTAGAGCGCAGTAGGGTAGCAAAAATGTCGAGGATGCGGCTCGGAACAAGATGGACTGATGGGACTGGCACAGGAACGTGAAGCACAGCAGATTGAAAGAGCAGAAGGTCAAGAAGGGGCAAGAAAAGTTCACGAAGAGCCACCGTTAAAGTAGCCCTTGATGGTGCGTGGGCGACCTGTTCCACGACCGGACTTGAGAGTTGCAACGCGTTGGTAGTGGACGCGGAACGAAAGCCGCTGCAGGGCCGCTTTCGCACGAGACCGGTCGAGATGGGCAGCACGGGTGTCCGCTGTCAGAGTGTCGCGTCAGCTAACGGGCACACGAGCGCGAAGCGAAGTACACCAACCAATCTTCCCATGCAGTATATCAAGGTTCCTCTTGACCTGCTCTAGGTCGGTCAACTTCGGCTCCTTGTCGTTGTTGTCCGCCTCGTCATCCTCTTCAGGTTGGCCATTCTTCCGTGCTTCGGCCTTCTTATGGGCCTCATCCATCGCACGGAGGGTGTACTCGTCAACGTCAGACAGCACGCGGCCAAGAAGGGTCACTCTGCATGTCAAGGCGTCGTAGAAGCCTTCATTGTCCGAGTTACCCGGAATGTCGAAAGGTCCGCCCGAGCCAGGCGCGGGAGCAAGGAGGTCAGCAATAGGCGCGAGGTCCGGGAGGCCATTCTCATACTCGAGGGCCGAGGGCATCGCGTTCAAAAGCATAGAACATGCGATGCAGCGCGCCATACGAGTAGTGGCGGGTGAGATCAAAGGGATGAAGGTGATTAGGTGAGCTTGGTTAGCGGGCGAAAGGGTCTTGCCGAAGGAGGCAATCTTTGTGCAAGCAGCGAACTCTTGCCAGGGAGTCATAGCGTCCACCACCGTGTCGCAGGTCATGCGCACCGTTGTCTGGAGTGCCTCAGTGGTCATCGGATCCATCCCAACCAGCACCAATGCGAGCAGAATGTCGATCAACTCCTCTCTCGCGAAAGACCTACGACGACGTGAGCTTCACGCGAAAACATGCATGAGGGACCAACTCACTGGGCGAAGGCAGCGATTAACGACAAGAGACGATACGTCATCTCATCTCTCCACTCCTCGTCAGAGGCTTTGGTCGACGGCGATACTCCATTGACGAACTTGGTCCATCCGTGGCGGTCCAGTACCCTCTGGGAGGCTCCAAGACGTGCCAGGGCAACTAGGACGTGAGACAACCGCAAACCGGATGTCTGCGAGCCCACTACTGGGCCCACTCGGAGAAGTTGCGTGTATGTCGCGGTACCAAGGCTGGCGGTGACGTCCGAAAAAGCTAGCAGGCTGTGTTCAGTGGATGTCGGGAGCTGACGACGGGAGGCTCTTACCGATTTCGAACAACCAAGGAACCACGACTGGGTATTGCTCAGCCTTGAGGAACGAGACGAAGCCAGTTGTCAAATATGCAGTGAGTTGTGCGGTATCTGAAGACAGATCAGCCAAACGGACGAATCCTGGTTCGTGATGAGCACGCACCATTGCGTTGCGCGACAGATTTGAGCATCTGCCGCATTGTATTCCCGCCATCTTCTGCAGTAAACGGCGGCAGGGATGCTTCCACATGCATGCCGTTGTCACGACCCTTCACATCGGCATTCGCTCTAGCCCAAAATGGCACCCCGAGAGGCTCCTCCTTAAGCTTTGCCAGGGCCTGTGCCATTTCTTCCTTAATGTCACTCGCCAAAATCTTCCCGACGGCCTCTCCACCCTCCTTGCCCAAAATCGCCTCACAATCGAGCCCTGCAATGTCGTCATCTGTACCGCTGCCATCGTCTTCAGCTCGCTTCGCCTTCCGTGTTCGGGAGGGACCAGCGGGTAATGACGATCTGCCCTTACCCTTCGCACTTCGTCTAACAGGCTCTGCATCCGGATCGCTGCCGGAACCATCTTCCTCGTCCATTTCGTCGCGTAGGCCGGCCTTCGACTGCGCGAGAGCAGCGTCCGCTTTGCGGACGGCAGCCATGCCTGTGCCCGTGCTCTCTTCGCGGTGCTTCTCGCGTAGGAGAGCCGCCAGTGGGTCGGTCTTCCTAGGCTTGCGCACCTGTGTAGCCGGAGTCGCAGGTTTGGCCTTGGGCGAGGCACGCCGCAGGTTGTACCGCGGCGTTGCTGAGGGCGAGGACTTCGAAGGGCCAGCTTGGTTCGGGGTATCCGAACTAAGAGACGATAAGTGTATGCGCTGCGTCAGTGAAGGAGATCCTTACGCTTTACCCTTGCCCTTCGTATCCTTCATGAGCTTGGCGACAAATCCGTCATCGTCATCGCTACTGCTCTCCGAGCCCGAGTCGCTCAGATCTTCAAGATCGACTGGAACTTGCTCCGGGCTAGAACGCGCTGCAGCAAGCGCACGGGCTTTGATGTCGGCGATGAGCTGCTCGGTCTTGCTCTTGACGTCAAGAGCCTTGATGGCCGGCACGTCCTCCTGCATAGGCTCCGGCTCCTCCTCGATATCACTCGACGAAGGCGGGGGAATCAGGGAGCGGAACGCGTCCGAAGGAGACACATCCGGGGCGCGTCGTGAGGGAGTGTCAGGACGAGACATCGGGGTCTTCACCGCAATACTCGAGGGGACTTCGGGAACCTCTCCATTCGCCGACAAAGGTGTCTGTGGATACGCGACAGAACCGCTCGCCCGTCCCTCGGCAACAGGGGTGTCGGGGATGGCAAGGGGTGGCGGGAACATCTCGTAGTCGAGATCCATCGGTACGTCGCTGAGCGGAGAACCGAAGCAATCGCTCGCGGAGGGAGAGCCTGCGCGACTCGCTGGCTCGTGCAAAGCCCTCTTCCTCCAACGATCGACAGTCTCCTGTACGTCTGATGGGTCTTTCTCCGCAATCCTGGGAAGAATGAGTTCTAGTTCGTCCGACTGGCTGGTGGGGACGAACTCAACGTCGCCCATGCTTGCTTCATGGACGGAGCTCGGGGCCTCGCTCGGAGGTAGGGTTGTCATAGCAGACAGGGGGGAAGAGGAGGAGAGTCGGGGCTTCTTGGGTGGTTTCTGCTCGTCGTCTGTGGCGGAATTGGTGCTCCTGGGAGCTGGAAACGCATACGAGTTGACTTACCTGAAGACAAAGCGGCAGGTAGTGGCTGGGACGACGCGGGGACAACTGTTATGCGCGGAACTCCCTCTCTCGACTGGTCGGCCTCTGGTTCAGGGGACAGCTTGCGCTTGGTAGCGGGTTTCCTGGGCTGGGCGTACGAAGACATCCTGGTAGATGTTGACTTGACTGATGAGGCCCTCGTTGATGGCGTTGCGCGGAAACCTTGCGGGCCGGGCGGGATCTCAACGTAGTCCATCTTTGCGGACTTACGAGAAGACGTCTTCTTCGCGTTCTTGGACCTGGCCGCCTTGGAAGACGAGGCTGTAGGGGTGGCATCTTGAGAAGCTTGTGATGGTCCGTCACGCTTTCTCTGTACGGGCGTGAAGGAGAGGGTGCTTTGTTTTAGGTTCTTCATCGTGAAGAGGAATGCGGAGCCACCAGCCGAGCCACGCGCGATCAGGATCGCTGTCTGAATGAACAGTAACGAAGACACAGAAAACAGAACGAGCAAAGTAGCGCGATGATGGTTGTGTGGTTATTTGGTGGTGGTGGTCGAGAAGAAACGCGAAGTGGTTGAGGTCCAAGACGCGACCTGACGCGACTCCCGCTACGTGACTCTGACGTGATGGTGATTACGCGTGCGTGACAGAGACGCGCGCGGCACACGACGAGCTCAGGTCGAGCTCGTCGAGCGCACTGTCTCCCTCGACGACGAGGACAGCGGAGGCAACGTCACATGTCATGCCTATGCGCCATGCCCAGCGAAAGCACATCATACACTCCGTAAGTTGCCTGCATGCTTCATCGTTGCACACGTTGAGCTCATTTCACCTTAGCTCACCTCCCTCCTCTACCAATTGCATACGGTGTCCTTCCTCCTCTCGCCCCGTCTCTGGCCCTTCGTTTGCCGTCTTTCAACTCAGTTCCAGTTCTCTCGGCCTCGCGAGATTGACTCACAACGTTCTCTGCGGTTCTGGTTCATCCTCATCGTACTCGTCAACTTGCAATGCTTCTACAACCATGTGTTCAAGGGACCGTCGGAGGGAAGGTCAATTATCCTTGATTTCGTTGGCATCGGTATGTTCTCGTATATGACAGGAGCGATACCAATCTCATCGCGTTACAGCCCACATGCCGTCGAAGGCCACACTTCTGTCCCTGGACTTCACCATCGTTATACTCGAGTTCATTCTCACAACCATCGCATATGAGACATCGTTCACACTCGCCATGCCACCTGATACCCCAGACCCGCTGCAACCCGAACAGATACCCGTTACACCCGCGGCCCCATTGCCATTCGACGGTGAAGACGTCCACAAGCCCGTGGAATCCACATCGTCCGACAACGGACCCGAGTATGTCGTTGATCTTCGTCTACGACCACTCCTCCAACGGCTCCGACACCCTCCTACCTCACCGCCTCCCCAACAGCCAAACCTCAACGAGGAACTCCTACCACTTCCAAATACTACCACGTTCCAGCTTACCCGGAGCTTGAACATGCTCGTGCGCGCCAGGGCGCAGATGCGTGAGCGCGCCGCTCGCACGCCTCGCCCACCTGGCGAGGGCGGGGCCCAGCGGCGAGAGCGGCAGCCCGGGGAGGTGCGGGAATCCAGGACAGTTCCCGGGGGCATGGGAGGGGAGGACGAGCCTTGAAACGGGAAGCTTGAGGGAGTGGTACATGTACATCCGGAACATATCATTATACGGCGTCATCATGATGTTTTCCTCGAAATCGGGACCGCATACACTGGACCATAGCTCTGTCGTAATCTGTCGCGCTTCACCATCTCCTCTTCATCTAGAGATGATTATGGTGTGACGTCCTCTGTATCAACACGGAGTGGAATATGCTCACCGCTTCTCGCATGCACGCCCCAAACTTCGCGAACTCTTCTTTGCACGTGTCCTTTTGTACGTCCGTGTAGATCGCGAGGATGCACTTGCCATACGCCGAGGCGGCGGCGGCACAAGTCGTGGTGGAGTGAAGCGCGAGACGGCGAAGAGGTGTGGTAGCAGTCGTCGTCGTCGTCGTTGGATGCATCGCGACCCCAGAATGTGTTCTAGGCGACCCCACGAACTTCAGTACAGAGATGAATGAAGTGGATGAGTATTTCGGAAGGCTGACGAGACTTGCGAGATGGACGTGGAAGCGGCGCAAGTTCAGGCGCAATAGCGCGCCTGCGATGCACACCTTCTCCTCCTGACCTCATACCGTCTACGCCCATTCCTGCTGACCACGGACCTCTACATTTGCGACGCTTGCAGCTCTTGTACCAAGCGACTGGCTTTGGCTCTGGCGACCCGGATACGGAGCGTGGTTGGACTGGCCGCGGAAGGAGGGAGGACCATCGTTGCACGCACTCGCTCTACTCAGTCGTCCTGGACACTCCAACATGATACTTAACGTCGTGTTGCTCATTGTGTGTGTCTGCATAGTCCTGGGTCTCCTCTTGTACCTTTTCTACTGGAACCGGCTCTTTGCCTTCGTATTCAGTCTCATCCTACGGCTCGCGCTATGGAACCAGGGAGAGTCGAGCATATGGGTTGAGTTTGGTCAGTCATCTCTTGCATTCTTGTCAAGCGCAAAACTGCAGCTGGATCTGCATCTAGAAAGCTGATGCATGATACCGTGTAGGTGCTATTCACTTCTCGACCCTCGCGGGACGCATCCTCATCAAGGACCTCCGCTACCACTCGAGCAACCAAACTTTCCGCGTCGTCAAGCTTCAGCTGTCATGGCGCTACTGGCTGCGCCAACCTGCGGCGGAAGAGGACCTCAGCCATGCACGTGTCATCGGAGAGGACGCGAACGGCAAGCACGGCTCACCCCTCGCATGCCGCGTGCACATCTCCTTGCAGGGTTTGGAGTGGTTCATGCATAATCGGACAGCGGCATACGACAGCATCGTCTCCCAGCTGGGTGTGGACAACCCCCCTACACCTGCTGCGACGCCCGTTCCGGAGGGCGCGGGGTCGGTGCGGAAGATATTCAGCAGGACGTCCGTGTTCCAAGACGGTATGCGTATATTTCAGTCGGACGTCTATGAGCGCCGCTCACAGCACCTATAGCGTCCATCTTGGGACCTCCGGTCTCCTTGGTGTCTTCCATATACCGACGAACCCCGACTTGGATGAAGCGAACTGGGAATTGGGTACGACACCAGATGCCGAACCTCGACCCGAAGGATCTGCTCCCCATTAGCTTCGAGATCACAAAAGGGGCTGTTACCATTGGCAATGCATCCACCCCGAACCTGCTCGTCGCGGAGTTCCGACGTGCCGAGGGAACGTATGGGATTGTCGAAGCGCGCTCCAAGCATGATCTTTACAAGCAGGTGCTTAGTATCAAGCTCCACACTCCCTCCATGTCGTATGTGGAGAACGAGGGTTACAACGACAGGATGACAGAGATTGGACGGAAGTTCCATGAGCAAATTGACCGGTCCAACAGTGCTCCTCTGCGACGGGCGTCCTACCTCTCCTTCTACCCTTTTGAGCGCATATGGGAACATATGAGGCTCTGGAACTTCCTATCAGCCTACGACCACTCGAAGCCATCCCATCACAGCGTTCCGCACCCGCAGACATGGGGCCGACGAAAGCAGCAAAAAAGTGTGGACGAAGAGACGCCGCTCGGTGCGGACTTTACGAGCCTCGAATATGCTGTTGAGCGCAAGATCCTGGAGGCATCTGTCATGGAGTTTCTGTATTATGCCGATGTAGTGGGTGTCGTACCGCCTCCAGCTGCTGGACAGGAGAACCAGGACGAGAGCCTTGACCCTTTCGACATTGGTAATGGTGACCTCCCGCCTGAATGGGGCATAGACCTCGTCATCAAGGGCGGCTTCATCAGATATGGTCCTTGGGCCGACCGTCAACGGTAAGTAGGACAATTCTCTATATAGAGGAACAGCAGCTAAAGCGCCTTTGGCTTCGAAGGGTCGTCATGCAGCAGGCGTTCTTCCCCCGGCGTTCACGAACTCTCAACCAACCCGCGCTTGAAGCCCGGAGACATGCGTATGTGGACCGGTCTGAAGGTTTTCATTGAGCTGCGAGACGGTGTGACGCTTCAGCTTCCGTTCCGTGAGGCGTCAAAGAACTGGCAGTGGGACGGCAAGGCCGACGTGCCCGACCGCCCGAGGAAACGCGAAGCTGCCTCCATACATGTGCGCGCCGGTGACAGCTCGACAATCAGTTATGTCGTACCCATGACAGCGTCGTCGAAGGGATACATCTCGATGCTCGAAGTTCATCTAGACACCATAACAGTCACGTCGAGTCTTAACGACATCCGCTTGCTGACCGCTGAGACCTGTCGGGTAGGTCATCGTGCCCGTTCGACTTCTGCGTGCTCCGCTCAAGCTCTGAGTTAGATCCGGAGCCATCTTCCTGCACCTTTGAAGTGGAACGGACTCCGGCAGTGGACATTCGCCATCTCTCTTCGGCAGCCTTGCTTCTATCTCCTTCGCGATCATATCAACATGTTCACCGACCTAGGGAAGGACTGGAGTTCAGGTCCTCCCGGCGAACTCAGTCTCTTCACGCCTATCATTTACGTCATCGACCTCGACATGCACAACTACGCGATCAACTTCTACGTCAATGACCATAACATCATCGACAAGCCACTCATCAGGGAAGAAAACGGTTCGCCATTCTCGTTGTTGAGAAACTACCCGTAACTTACATGATTGCAGTTCTTTTGACCTTCCGCGGGACGCACTTCACTCATGGCGCATACATGCCATTCATCAAGTATCGCCCTGAAGCCACGACAGTCTCTTTCTGGGTCGAAGCGCCGGACGTCTACGTGGACTTGACCTTGCCGCGATGGAATATTGCCAGCCTCTATCCTACTCCAGACCGTAGCCAGGTCGGCCGTATCGGCTTGTTCAACATCAACGGCTCTTATCGCTACTACACGGAGGTTCAGAAAGAGCATATCGATCAGCTCAAACTAGAATTTGGTGGCCGGGACGTTGTCTACAAGGCGTTTGGATGGACCCTCCGGTATTTCATGGTCATGCGCGACAACTACTTCGGCTCGTTCACTCACTTCTCGACGCTGACGGAGTACTTGAAGAAGCGAAGTAGAGGGGATCCTCTTGGGGATCCTGTCCACCTGCAGTACCGCGAGGGACAGGTCAGTCAGTGGTAGTTCCTACGTACTCACAACCCCTTCTCATGCCTTCCTTGCAGTCGAACGCCATGCAGGTCACCATTTCACTTGAAGTGGATAATGGGGTCATGATGCTCCCTGCTGGGTTCCCTGGGTACGAGAAGTACAGCGTAGAACACGCTCACAATTCTCCTGAAGACCTCGGCCCATGCCTGGTGCTTTCATTTCCAACCGTGCAGGTCCATCTCAGAACCAACGACTATTATATGGGTATGCAACCCTTCCAACGTGCGAAGATTGTGGCTGACGGTCTTGTAAGAAATGTCGGTGAATATCGACATGATCACTGGACGAATAAGTGAACATTGTTACAACGCGTCTGTCTTCTCAACGTCGAACAAAGGTGGCCTAACCAGAGAGAAAATAGTCATTGATGGTATGCTTACTTAACCTAAGCCAAGCGTACATCCTGACCCGTTGCCAGGCCTCGACGTGACTGCAAACAGACTCTTCGGACATCGACCGGCGACATCGACGTACGTCTGCATTTGGGAGATTCATGCGGGGGACGTGAAGGCAGCGGTCACTGCTTACGAGGCGCAGCTCCTCTCAGCTGTTCTCTCTTCGTTCAGTCTCAATTTCTCAGACCCCCTCAATGCGCCTGCGAAGGAGTACGCAACCCCTTCTGATCCCGATGGTAAGCATAAACCCTATTCTCCCTAGATCTCAGTTGTTGACTTTGAACACTCGGTCTGCACTTGCAGTCACGTTCCTGAAGGTAAACGTGGACACGGTCAACGTCGTATGGGCAGTCGGGAACGCTGCCGCTGAACTAGCATTACCGAGCGGTCTGCGACTTGACATGAACGATCTGGCTGGCAAGACTTTCCGGAAGGTCACAGGTATCCGCCTCCCGCGGTGTGTTGTCAAACTGCTTCTCGCCTCTAAGCAGGACAGTGCGCGCTGGATAGAAGCTGCAGACGTCCGTTTCGACGTCGACATCGACATCTACTCCGCCCCTCCTGGTTGGGAAGAGTCCGCTCGTCTACAGGCTGCGTTCCTTGCTCAGCAAGACGCGCTGACCGGTCGGGCGAGGATCTTGTACTTGCCCGAAGATCCGTCGATGCCTTCCCAGCGAATCAGACCAGGTATGACCTGTATCGTTCACCTTGGTCGAGACTAACCCGCGTTGTAGGTCGTGGAATTCTCGATAACGACTTCTACTTACCACAGATCAGAATCCCCAAGCTGCATGTTGTGCATACCGGGCGCGACCACCTGGCTGTTCCCGCAATATCTCTTCGCGAAGACTTGTCGGAATCTGACATAGAGCCTCTGCCGGAGGCTGCCCGAGATGCCCGAGTGGCGTATGTCACCATGCGTGAATTGTATACTCGGTCGAAGCTGATTTGTACGACAGGGATCTTCGTCCTGCCAATATTGCGATTCAAGTGCAGAGCGACGACGAGGACGGCTTGACTAGTGCCGACGAGTCAGACGATGATGATGACACTGATTATACCACGGATTACGCGGATACGATTGACGGTCAGTCCATCATGGCCTGAAGTTGACTACTTACTGACGAGCGCAACGTCGCAGATGCTTCGGTAGAATCGTCGTGGCCTTCAATCAACCAGTATAGCTCGTTATGCAGGCACTACGAAAGCCGCGCTGTTACCAGACCGGCTTCCTGGCATCTATCTCCGTTCATACTTACTCGGGTATGTGTGATCATAAGTTGATCTCCCATGGTGCTGATCTGTGGCTCTGTCCACAGGATGTCTCCCGGCACAGTCGCAGTACTTTCGCGATGCCTGAGACCGGTATAGATCCCGTTGCGGCGCTCACCACGGCATGGGGCGAGTTGGGCCATAACGAACGTGAAGATTCCGACCGAAGCATCTTTCGTGTTCACTCCAAGGATAACGTCATTGTCTGGATCACGCCGCTCGTGCTTCCCGTGATCACTCAGCTATTGTCGGATTTCGGCCACAATGTTCGTGATTGACTGCTCCTCCAAACGCATGCAACTCACCGTTTCTCTCAGCGTATGAGTCCCGAGCTGCGGTTCGATGCGCTCACCACCGATTACATCAAGGCATTCAAGTCTCCTTCTGGCATATCCGGCACTGCCACGACACTTGACATCCACATACCCAGTATTCAAGTACGGTCCTTGCAGTTGGTGAACGCATCACCCCAACAGGGATCAGGAAAAAGTACGCAAACTGGGGACTCGTTCGTTACCGTGGTCGAACTTGTGGCGGGAGCGCCGCATTTCCGTGGTCGATTTCTCAAAGGTGCACAAGGGCCTCGCAACGATATTGCCTTCGCATACTCGTCTCTCTCGGCCGCGCTTCTATCACGATCACCGACTCGGGGTTCGTACAAGCAGGATTCGACCCGTGTATGCCATGTGACTATAGGTCCTACGTTCGCGGCGATCCTTCGTCGTGACATCACTGTCTCCCTGGGCGTGGTCACGTCCGACATTGGCCACTATGGCCCGGATCTCGTGCTGTCTACCACGATTGTCCTCGTTAAATACTCGTGGGGCATCGTGGTCGCTCAGAAACGTATGAAGGACCACGTCTCGATTCGACAGATCATCCATGGCGTCCTGGCGTGCTCGCACGAAAGATCTGTCGTGGATCCGTTATCCACAATCCAGCCCTCGTATCTTGTGCAGCGCGGTCTCCCCGACAAGCTGCGAAAGGACACTACCTTCAAGTTTCTGGTGTATCTGCGAAACTGCTTGCGGTTCGTGGACGAGGTAGACCGACAGGCGATCCAAACCTCTCAGCCGGACGTCTCTCTGGAGGAAGTACTGGACGCTATGCAGAATCAGTGGTTCGGAACTGCTGGAGATGACGATTCATCGCATCTGTCGCAGCAGTCGCTTCTGCAGAAGGTGCTTCACGGCCAACGCGACCGTGACGAAGTACCCAGTCGTCCTGCCTGGGAACTCCCTTACGACGTCGTATCCTTGACCCTCGCAGGAATACATCTATCTCTGCGTCATCCTGAGGAAATCATGTCGAGCAACTTCGTTTCTGGCCCGGCCACCATCATTGCGCACCAGCAGCTTGGAGACATAGTCCAGCCGACGGCGTGGACGCCTGGCAAGAGTATACCGAACGTGTCCACAAGGGACAAAGAGCGTCACAGCCTTTTACGGGCTTCCCTATCTCTGACCCTCGACCGAATCTCGTCCACGGTCCATCCTCAAGCAGTGGAATTCATGCAGATCGTCCTGAGGGACTACAGGCGTCACAGTGTTCATCTGTACGCAACGCTCCGAAGCGGACGCGATGCCGAGCATCAGTCACTTTCTCCTCATACGCCAGGATCTCCCCGCGGACACCCTCCTACGTTCTCCATCGATCTCACGCTGTCTATGCGCTCCTTCACCTTCACTGCCGCCGCCGAACAGCTCTTGTTGCGCTTCAAGAACGCAGACATTACATATGCATCCTCATCATTGGTCAATCCCCCTTCACACGAACACCCGATCTGGGACGTTTCAACGAATCATTCTCTGATTTTCGGTGCCGCAAGCTTTGAGGCGTGCTCCTCTGCCAAGGTAGCGCACCCGAAAGAGCAAGGTCTTGCTTCCTTGACCTTCGCGGACGGCAAAATCAACGTTGTATTGCAACAGGACGTTCACACAAACCTCACCTGTCGTGTCCTCGCTGGAGTTGGGAAGGCGCACGTTGACGTGCCTCGGAGTGCCCTACGCCTGTACCGGTTCGTTGAGAATTGGCGAGCAGAGTACCTACCTGGTATCGATGCGACTGTTCGAGCACTACTGGCAGAACTTCGTAGCTCCCCCAAAGCACCGAGCCGAGCCTCGTCTCACGGCTCCTCTTCCGCAAAGCTACTCACCTTCCAAATCCAGGCATCCGTCACATCTACGAAGGCTACCCTTCAGGTCATGCATGGCACATGGCTGTCTTGGGAGGTACGGGAGACGACCGCGTTCCTGCTGAACGATGCACGTCGCAAAGGCTCTCGTCTTTTTGGGCTGCAGATGGGGCCTCATGTCTTCGAAATCTCCAAGTCTCGTAGTGGGGCACTTCCCTCCTCGACTGCTGGAATCCGCTTGGAACTTCCTACCGCTACCTTACGTGGTCGATACGACGGCGCAGGAATTCATGGCCTGGCACTTGTCGAATTCTTCCATGTTACTGTTCGACCCTCTGATTGGGACACGCTCCTTTCTGTTCAACAGAAGTCTGGTCAAGACTTCAACGATCTCATCCACATCATTGAGCAGTCGCGTCAGAGGAAACCTCCCCCTCCTGCGCCTACTATCACCTCTGCCAAGCGCGACAAGAAACCATTCAAGTTCAACGGCTCTTTGAAGATGAAGGGTTTCCGGATAGGCCTGGAGGGCATCACATCTACGTTGTTCTTGGAGTGCGACGATATAAGCGGCGGTGTAGGGAATCAGGGCCGCTCCCTCTGGCATGTCAGACTGTCAGACTTAGCCCTTTCTCTCGCCTCTCAGCTATCGAGTGGGGCGCCATCGCATCGGGATCGAAGCTCAGCCTTCGTTCGCGTGGACATCGAGGCTAGCATGGGTCGCAAGGCGCATACCCTCGCGCAACACCTCCAAATCACGGTCGCGAAGATCCATGCTGTCATGCAACCGAGCTCGATAGGTGAACTAGGGGACTTTGTCGATCATCTCCAGGTAGGCTGCTCCACCCATGATACATGCATCTCACTCACCCGTATCAAGGCCGAGGTCCTGATTCGCCGGGAACAAAGGGCGAATGATCTCGAGGAATTCAAAGAGAAGACGAGGAGTTTGATGAAGTCCTTTGACATCAAGCTTGGAGAACAGAAGACGGCATCGGAGAAGTCCCTTCTGGAGCTGTACACTGTTGGCCTGACCATCAAGAACATCGGCGTTGCGTTCCCCTTGAGCCTCGCTCGAGACTTGCAGATGCCACGTTCCGGCAGTCAGGATGATAGCGCCGTCCGTGCATTCCTGTTCTCTATCAAGACACTGGAATTCGACACTCAGCTCGGTGAGAACGGACAAGCATCGATGACAGGCTTTTCCTTCCAGTTTGTGAGCCGGTATGATGCATTGTTGTTTTGCAGGTCATGGTTGCATGGCTCACTTTGAAGCACAGATTCAAGCAAGGAAGCCCCGCCGATTTCTCCGGCGAGAACCACAAGACTCGCAACAGGCTCGTATACCCAGAGATGACTGCCTACTTGCGGTCAGAACGCGTCGCCGACGATCGACGTGTTTGTGTTGGGGCTGAAGTCAGTGGCTTCGTACTGGACATTGATTCCTCTATCCCAGACTTCGTATCCTCCTTGCTTGACGTATATCGCAGGGGCAAGGATCGTGTCGAGCGCCTCGCGAGCAGTGCCCCTCGTTCCTCTTTGAGTACCGAGTCTGCCCCACCCCCTGAACCTGCCCATGCCAACGAGCGATATAGCGCTCTCCCCACATCCAATATCCTCGCCTCTCTGACTTTCGCTAGCGGGAAAGTTCGCATGCACAGTAAGGAGTCTGGTTCCCATCCACCTCGCAGTCGCCCACTCTCTACCTTGCTCTATGGCCGCTTGGAGGATTTGAATGGTGCGGAAGAGTTCAACCTCCCGGAAGTCTCCGTATGGGGTGAGTTCCGGGCAACTCCTGCTGCACAGAAACTCGCAAACTCGCAGTCCGCGGAGCCTTCCACGCTGGTCTTTAAATGCACCATTCACTCCAGTCAGAACACCCTCCGTCCTAGTCTTCTCCCATTCCTTACCGAGCTCATGTCCAAAGTCGAGGATCACATGCGTACCACTCACCCTCGAGGTGCCCCGGCATCCCCGGGCCCGCGTCCTTATGGTCTCTTACCGCCCCTTACTCCCGCTATCTCTGCACCAACTGAGGAGACACTGAACCGTTCTTCTGACCCCGTGTCCAGTATGAAGATCAGTTTCAGCCTCCGGATCGACCAGTCGAAGCTCTTCCTCACATGTCGACCAGACGCCAATGTCATTGGAGGCTTGCACTGGGACAGTGGGGGGTTTATCATCAACATCGCTCCCGGAGCTCGTCGAGTTTCCTTTACGGGCACGGTGGGAGGCCTCAGTGTTTCACTCAAACATGGTTTCTTAAGCGAGGACTGTGTCAAGCTGGACGCTCGGAACCTCAACTTCACGATCGGCTTTGCCAAGTTACAACCAGAAGGTGGACGTACCATCAGTTCTGTCTCAGTCGTAATGGACACGGAATTCGCTGGAGGCCTGCGTTTCTCCCGATTCCAGGACGTCCTTTGCTTCAAGGCTGTCTGGTTGGACCGGATCCCCGCTTTCAGCGGAGGATCATCTTTCATGACCACCGAGCGACCTTCGAACCCCCCCAGCTCCCTCCCTACCCCCAATCCTGCGGCGACCGCTAACAAGCAAGAACTTACCACAGCGGTCCTCGTCCGACTTCGTCGCGTTGAATTTGACGTCGATCTTGGACAGTCGATATCCACCGTCAAGCTTGCCTTGGACGACACTTTGGTCCGTACAAAGATCTCCGAGACTCTGTCAGAGTTGTCATTGGCTATCGGCAACTTCTCTATCGTCGCAACGGGCAATCTCGCTGGCCACGCCGAGATGCCTGACTTCCAATTTCAGACGGTGCGGAGGGGCAGCAGTCACTCTGCGAAGGAGGCTGGTGGTCGAATGCTGGACTTGACAATGACCAGTGGCGTCTTCATCGTCAAGCTAGACTCGGAGTATCACGAGCTTATCCAATATCGGTACGTCTTGTGAACGTTTGATCCTGCAGCGTACTTCAACTAATATGCACGGCCAGCGCCGAGCCGATCTCAATCTACATTTATGACGACTGGTCCAAGATATCGTCCACTATCCCCGTTGAGGACAGGCGCGTTACCCTCGACTTCGTGGTCACTGGAACAGACGTGCTTGCGATCATGACGGTGGGCACAATTCCGAAGCTCGTCTCCTACGTGAACAAGTTCCGTGTCAACCTGGAGGCGCAGAAAGAAGGCGCGGCCAGAGAGTCGAAGGCGTTCCGCATCGCTAACGCCCCTAAGCCCGACAACCCGTTCTCCGCTGTCGCCAACGCCGTGTTCAAGTCTGCGCGCTCTCGTCTCAAGGAGCACGAAACTGGACTGTCGTACGTAATCGGACAGCGCATGAGCCTCAAACTGAAGCTTCTGCGGTTGATCGTGTTTCCTCGCTCTATGCGCGATCCCGAGCTGGCCCAGTTCATCGGCGAGGATGTTCACGCCCGCTTGCACCGCCTCATCCAGTCAGAGAAGGAGCCTGCCAAACGTGATCTACACCTATACTTCTCTGGGATTACGATCTCGAAGGTCACTCATCTGCACCACACTCTTGTACCCAAGGAACAGTCCGTCGACAGCAGAACATGGCTCTCAACCCTCGTCACGAACTCTCCTGAGGCCATTATCTTCGGGCTGCCGTCCATGGACATGCAGATGCTATCCGAAGAGACCCAAGAGACCAAGGCCGAGGAGACGAAGCGCACCCTCTCATACGACTTCAGTTCCAGCTTTTCCAAAGCGGGCGCGAAAGACGCGGAGGACATCTACATCTCCCTCAATATGTCGCTGTACTCGTGGTTGACCGTCCTTCGCAAGTCCTTCGCGCGCGAGATGGAGCAGGTCCGGTTGTCGGCGGACCGTGCAGTTGGTGGAACCGGGGCGCAGGCTTCCCAGGCTCTGCGGAAGAAGCACGACGGCGGCGCATCGACCGCCGTGTCTCCAATAGACAAGGAGCGCAGTAGTCTGCCCAATGTCGTTGCGGGCGCCGTCCGTACGCGCCCGAGGGCTCGAGGGTCGATATCGTCCAGACAGATTCCCTTCGCCATGCACTCCATGGATGACGTCCGCGAGACCGTTCCGCACATGCATGCTACCCCGCAGTCACCCACTGTCCCCTCCCATACCACACGACTCAAGTCACCCACATCTGCGACGTTCTCAGGAGCGGAGTCGTCGAATTCTGCCGGAGGAACTCCTGCCACTACAACGGAGAAGAAGCAGAAATCCACAGAGCTCGTTTATGCCCCTCGGAGCCGCAAGATCGAGCGCCTCACGATGCGGCAGCTAGGGGAGGCAACGCCAGACGTCATGCATCCGTTCTTCATGAAGAAGGCCGGCTTCAATTTGGAGGATTCATTGCCGCAATACGTTCACGAGTACGCGACGATGCCCACTGAGGAGATCATGAAGGCGCTCTTGAAACTCTACAGCAAGCAGCTGACGAAGAGTGCGACCGATTACCCCATAAGTCCAGAGCTAGGATGAAGTTATGAGACACTGTATACCCTCACACAGGCACCGTGATTAGTCTCTCGCTGGTTTGTTTCGGAGTTTCTGTACCTTACTAGTTCACGTACCATAAACTTACCGCTAATGTTATGTTTGTTTCAGTCGAGCGCGGCAGATTGAGCGAAGAGGTTGAGTCCGATCCAGACAATAATTCAGAATACTATGTGACAACAGGCTACTTGGCGGACCCGCCCACGCCGACGTTGAATACACTGAGGAGAGCAAAGCAACCGTACAAGAGTCCGATGGGGTATGCGAGCAATAACCGCTGTTCGGACATACGCAGAACCGCGACGAAGATGGTGGATGCTGCATATGTGCACCACAAGATAGATAGCGTGGATAGCATATAGCCAACGGTACCGCTGCACGGACGCTCCTGTTAGTACACCAGTCAGCCCGACGAACTGGAAGGACCTACTCCAAAGTGACGACCACACTGAGCGCGCCGACTGCAACCATGGGCAGGAGACAGTATCCGAGTACAGATACCACACGGTATGCGTCGATGCCCTTTTCTGACATGAGGTTGAGGAGGGTATAGATGGATAGCGAACCGAGCACGCCGACGCCATAGATGTATCCGAACTGAGGCTTCCCAGACTACGGATGCACAGTAGACGGTGAGCGTGCCAATGCAGCCTGTAAGTAAGAGTGACTCACAAAGAGGAGGAAAGTACCGAAACAGAAGACAAACAAGAGTGGACCTGCGAGGTCCGCATCGTCCATGATGTGCTCGTCCACCGTTCGTAGGGGATTAAGCACGGCAAGGGATTTGTCTCGTATGTGCGAGAAGTTGATCCCGAGTTCTAGTGACCCCTTGAGTTGACAATGAATATATATGGAAGGGTCGAACGCACCTTCCAGCAGCGGTGGCTCCCCCTCAAACCCTCCAGTCCCAAACGCCGTCCACCATCCTCCCGCTGGCTGTATGTTCCCAGTGTAGCCGCCACCTTGCTGTATCGACCCCTGCGCACCCATGTGTCCTTCCAAGCTCGAGCGCGAGCTCGTGTAAAAGTTGCTCCCAACCGGACTCGGCGCGTAGAACTGCAGTGGTACGCCAGGTTGGGGGGCCACCGTGGCGTGTTGTGAGTAGTACTGGCTCTGCGAGGAGCCCGCGCCGTACGCTGCATTGTTGTCCTGCCACATCGTTGTAGCCGTCGTGTAGGTCGTCGAGAACTAGAAGGGAGTACGATAAAGGCCGGTCGTCCACGTTTCAGTGCGAGCTTGCGGGCTGCGCGACTCCGCGAGACGTGGACACAGTACTGACGTCACGTGCGCAGACTTTTCAGTGCGATCGGTAGGCGCTCATTTTCTCCTCCCTACCGTCAGGTTCTCCTCCCCTCCCTTCGCTATGGTACGTCGTCTGACATTTATCGTCTCATATCTGCGCTAACATGCCTCTCGTTATATAGCCTCAGGTACGATTGAACTGGAGCGTCATCCGAACCATACTTGTAACTCACATTGCCTGACAGAACGAGTATATCGAGGAGCACATCAAGCGACATGGTCGCCGGCTGGACTACTTCGAGCGGAAGTGCGTGAGATTCATCTATTTTGGAAGCTTGAGTTGACGGTCAATCTTCTTGCAGGCGGAAACGTGAGGCTCGTGCAGTCCATCGTTCATCCGCAACCGCTCAGAAAGCCTTCGGTCTGAAGGCGAAGATTCTCCATGCCAAGCGTCATGCTGAGAAGGTGCAGATGAAGAAGACTCTCAAGGCGCACGACGAGCGCAATGTCAAGCAGAAGGACTCGTCATCTGCACCGGAGGGAGCGCTGCCGACGTACCTGCTGGACCGTGAGGGGCAGAAGGATGCGAAGGCGCTGTCGACCGCGATCAAGGAGAAGCGGAAAGACAAGGCGGCCAAGTATGCGGTCCCTCTGCCGAAGGTCAGGGGCATTGCGGAGGATGAGATGTTCAAGGTGATGCGGACGGGCAAGAGCAAGAAGAAGGCATGGAAGCGGATGGTGACGAAGGCGACGTTTGTGGGCGAGGGCTTTACGCGGAAACCGGTGAAGATGGAGAGGTTCATCCGGCCTATGGCACTTCGCTACAAGAAAGCGAACGTCACACACCGTACGTTCATTCTCCTCGTTATTTCCCTTGCCCTACCTCATCGTCGTCCCCCATAACAACAGCCGACCTCAAGGCAACCTTCCAACTGCAGATTCTGGGTGTCAAGAAGAACCCTCAATCACCTATGTACACGCAGCTGGGTGTCCTTACGAAGGGCACGATCATCGAGGTGAACGTTTCCGAGCTGGGTATGGTCACTACGGGTGGCAAGGTCGTGTTCGGCAAGTACGCACAGATAACCAACAACCCCGAAAATGATGGTTGTATCAATGCCGTACTACGTAAGTGTCTTTTCATACACTCCTACCTCCTCATCACTGATGGTCAACCCCTCCAGTCGTGTGATGACCCTCATGCGCAACCCCAGTTCTATGCCACGGTGTCCAGTAGAGTAGATCTCTCCCTCTCGCTGTCTATGTTCTCATGTAGCATCTTGTAATATCATGCTTGTGGTGGATTTTGTTTGTGCTGACGCACGGCTACGCTCACTTGCTATGAGTCCGACGATGCTGCTCTGGTAGGCTCTGGCGTCCGAAGTTCGTCCCGAGCGTTGCGCAAGCGCCGGCCATTGTGGCAACTCTCACTTGACCCTCATCACATCCGCTCCGAGGCCCACTTCCTTTTGCTGCCATGTCTGCTTCACCTGCAGCGTCTCCGTCTCCTGCTCCTGGTGCCTCTGGTCATCGTCATGCCTCCACGCCGCTCGATAAACAGCGGGCACAGTTGGAGAAGCTACTCAAGGATCCGGCGAAGCCCGCGTATGTTCCCCTCCGCCGAAGGAGAAGAACATCCGCCCACCACGGGAGATGATGAAGAACGTGCAGGGCTCCAGTGCGGGAGCAGGTAGCGGGGAGTTCCATGTGTATAAGGCTAGCAGGCGGAGAGAGTACGAGCGACTCAAGCTGATGGAGGAGCAGGCCCAGAAGGTACGTCGTTATTCCTTGACACCCTGACGACTATTCACGTGCGCGCGTTATGCAGGAAACCACTGCTGCAGAATTTGAGCGGAAGAAGCGCGAATGGGAGGAGGCGGCCGAGGCAAAGACAGCGAAGAACAGGGCGAAGCGGCAGAAGAAGAAGGAGCGCGTGAAGGGGAAGGGGACGGAAAAAGAGAAGGAGGCGGACGCAGCGGGCGGCGCAGCTTCGGGGGCAAGTGGAGACCAGTCCGAGGTGCCCTTCAAGAAGAGGCGGCTCGTCAGCGGGAAGGAGTTGGTGTTCCGGCGACCGGGTGAGGATGATGAAGAGGACGATGAAGATGACGTGGGCCCCGAGCCTGCGCCAGCAGCAAACGTGCCAACCACAGCCGATGCGCCTCCTGTCCCAATCGTGGACGCCCCGAGGATAACAATCATTGAAGACGATTAGCCTCGCGTTGTGATGAAGGTTCGCTTGCCTTCGGTGCGCGCCCCTCCAATTTCAGCCACATACCCTGTGTAGGATCATGCGGACGTGGGTGTGTAGACGATGGTGTATGCTTGACTTGTACTCAATTTCATCTACGTCAGTGACCTATGCATTCCCGCACGAATGTCCTAGGGATTACGTTTTCCTGCGCTGCGCAAGACCAACCTCAGAAGAGCCACTGTCGCGCTGTTTTGACGCGAGGTTCTCCATTCATTCGCCCATCCGAGCATCTGCAGCTACCGCGGCTTCTCCCTGTGCAATGACGACACCTGAACAGTACCACGAGCTTCTCGGGACCATTTGACCGCCCAAAAGGTTGCACAAGGTGTTCTTCAACCACCCGTGTCGCCGTAAACGGACAACACGCGGTGCTCGTGATGTTCGAACCATCGCAACGCCTCGCAGAAACAGACTCCACTCAATCCGAGGAAGATCCCATATATTTTCCAGGCACAGCAGTACGGATTATTGTCGCAAGCAACCCCTCAGCACCGGGTGATTGGCCATGCACCATCCAGCGTCCCTCGTATATAAAGCATCGAATGTGAGGGCCAGGCCGTTTCATCGTGCTCGACAGCTCGCTTGGACTAGACCAACATGTTCTTCTCTGCTGCTCTTGCTGCTCTTGCCCTTGGTGTCAGCCAGGTCGCCGCTCACGGTGGTGTCCTCAGCTACTCCATCAACGGCCAAACCTACGACGGGTACGTCAACATTAGCGAGAACAGTTTGTAATTGGAGCAAGCTGACCACGCGCTACAGGTTCAAGGCCTACAATACCCCCACTGGCCAGAGCAGTATTCAGCGCGAGTGGGACACCTACAACCCCCTCACTAACCCCACCGACCCCAACCTCGCTTGCAACGCCAACGGCGCCAGTCTCGGCTCGGGCCAGAAGTCGGCGACAGTCGCCGCTGGTTCCAAGGTTACTGCATACTGGAAGTGAGTACCTCACTTCCACAGGCGCACCCGGTGCATCGCGAGACTGACTGTATCCTGTCCTGTAGCCAATGGCCCCACGCCATCGGCCCTGTCATGGTCTACATGGCTAAATGCAACGGCGCGTGTACGACCTCGACGCCGTCGTCCTTGAGCTGGGTAAGTCTCCGGCGGCCATACACGATATGCATCACCCGAACTTACGGACCGCCGTCGCTTGCAGTTCAAGATCGACCAGGCTGGTCTCATCTCCGGCACCCTTCCCAATGGCACATGGGGCCAAGGTGAACTGATCGCCAACAACAACAGGTTGGTCCACATTTGTCAACATGTGCTCGACACCACCATGCTGATATCTTCTTCGCGTAGCTGGACCTCCACCATTCCTTCTTCGCTCGCGCCTGGCGAGTACTTCATCCGCCACGAGGTGAGCTGTCGTTGTGGCATCGACTGGGGAGCACTGAATGCTAATCAAACTAAATAGCTGCTTGCCATCCATACCTCGAACCAGCCCCAATTCTACCCCGAGTGCGCCCAACTCATCATCACTGTAAGTGCTCCCCCAGTGTTGCACAGAGTATCACCCTCTTGATCGTTGAAATCTCTCAGGGTTCTGGTAGCGCTCAGCCTTCTGGCTCGTACCTCGTCAAATTCCCCGGTGCGTACTCGATGTCCGACCCCGGTGTCGGCATCGACGTCTACTCCCAGCCCGTAAGTGACCCATCCCGACGGACATCTGAGAACCACCGCTTACTCATACCATGATGATCGCAGAACGTCTCGAACTACACCATCCCGGGACCCGCTGTCTGGCACGGATGAGTTTCTGCGGACGAGGATCAATGCACGGGAGGAAATATCACGCATGTAGATTCGAACTTAGCTTCGCTATCATTCAATGTGCTGGCTCATTACTCCGAGCGATGTCTGCATCTCAAAAGCTGCCATCACATATTTTCGGGCGATACTCCGTGCATTGGTTGAAGTTGTACGGCATCAATTCAAATGTTTGTAGGCGGGCTGACCTATATAGTAGTCTTCAGCAAGTTCGGGCTCACATCTTGAACCTGTCGACTCATAGCACTCTGTTAGCCCAACAGCTTGAATGTCGAATAACCTCATCCCGTACATAGCTAGTCGAGACCAGGATGATCAGCGCTAAACCTATTGTGAACGACAGAAGCGCGCGTACCACACTTTCACGGGCAGGCATTGCTCGACTTGTACTTACTGCACTGAAAGCAACCACGACCTTGTGAACACGTTCTGCTCCTGCTTGAATACTCGCGTCAACGGGCAGCGCGGCGCCCTTCGAGACATGCGCGACGAGTCCATACCCGCTTGGACGTCTTTGAGAGGTGAGGCGTGGGCGGCTCGTGGCTTGAATTCATTGCTGATCCCGTCCTCTATCTGCCTCAAAGAGCCTTCTTCGAGCTCGGCGGCGCCTTCAGACGACGAACTGCTCGAGCAAGGCTCTCAAGCGAGCATGGTACGTGGGCAAGGCTCTCGACCGTCTGCTCCGACACGACGCCCGGATGGTGCGCCAGGACCAAGCGGAAGTCGTTCTGTCAGTGGGAGGGGTGTTGGCGGGGCTGGTCCGTCTGGTTCTCAGGCATCGGAGTTGGCAGGTATGTTGTGTTCGTCTTCGACCAGTCCCCCTGACTTAATGTCATGCCAGCATCCCGCCGTCCGAGACAGGACTCCTCGAGCGGGATGAGGCGTCAACTATCGCCCGACAGCGAGGAAGAGGTAGAGCAGCCCAAGAAGAAGAAGAAGAAGATACGCATCTTGAATCCGGAGAAGGACGACAGAGCCGCCGCGCAAACTAGGGTGCCCCCTCCAACACAGTCTCGGCGAGTCTCGTACACAAGCGCGTCAGCACTCAGTCGCAGCACACGGCGATTTCTGGACATCGGCTCGCCGGAGAGGGAGAGTGGAGATAGCGCAGACAGACAGAGACCCTCCACGTCCCGACCTTCAGCCTCCACGTCCCGACCTTCAGCTTCCACGCCCAACCGACCCGTCCCAACCTCCTCGGCGAGTGCTCAACAACTACCACGGACTGCTGGGCCCAAAGCGTCCGTAGAATCAGCTAAGTCGACCGGGAACCGTCGCCATTCCGCACCTGTTGCTCCCTCACCGCACGAGGTCATTGAGATTCTGGACAGCGATGACGAGTATGTCCCGCCACCTAAGGCTTCGCCACCGCCACCCAAGCAGCCTTCACCGAAGTCTACGTCTGACCTTCCCCTTCCCCGACGCAGAACGATTCAGCCTAACAAAGTCCCTACTGTGGCCTACAAAGAGGAGAATGGCATCATCATCCTGGACGATTCGGACGACGACGAGGTTGCTGTACCCCCTCCACCGGCAGCGCAAGCCTCGACTTCTCAGCGCAAGGATTCCTTTATACCACCCACCGCAACGCCAGCTGCACCAACCATTGCTTCGCCACGCAAGGATGCCTCACCCGTGCGCCGTTCGCCCTCCATCGTTCCCTTGGTTCGGAGCCCAAGTCCAGGTCAATCGACGTCCATTCGAGCATCACCCGCATCATCGGCCCATTCCCCGCAGCAGGCTAGTTCTCCCTTCGTTGCGGTCGAACAAGCAGATGTGTTTATGTTGGACGATGATCCCGTTCGCGAACCGCCAGAAGACACAATGGCTGACGTTCAAATGGACGACGATGTCCCCGAGGACGTGCTTCCATTTGAAGAATCACAGCAAGGTTCGGAAGAGGAACAGACCCCACCTGCGGACGAAATAGTTGCACAAACCGACATACCCATACCGGTTTCATCAACGACAGAACGGGACAGCAGCTCGCCTCCAGGAGAAGAACCGCCTACTCGCGAAGGTACTTCTGCTCCGGAGATGGCTTCATCCACCATCCGCACAGTATCGCCGCCCGAACCTGGCATTGAGGTTGAGTCTGACGTAGCGCCCGTGGTGGCATCACCGCAGCCGTCGAGTCTTGCAGGCGCCACGAAAGCACTCATCACCCGGCTATCATCTGTTGTACTGTCCGCTGAACCGGACTCTGTTCGCGAAGGAACGGCAAGCCCTGTCTCATCCATACTGGACCCTCGTTTGCAGGACCTGGCGATATCGGGTACTTCGACGGAGAGTAGCGCAAGCCCTGCGCAAGCATCCAGCACAGATCCTCCTGGTACGTATCCTTTCACTCGTTGTTCAAGGACGGAACCTCATGCTTTGGTCCGGAAACAGTCCTTCCCAGCGCTTCCAGAGCGAAATCGCGCTCGCCGAAGCCCGCATCTGCATCTCTCGTTCGTCGCATACGCCTGACGAAACTCTTGTATGGTGGTAATGACGGGTTTTTCAAGGATATATTGCGCGTCGCCCGGAAGCGGCAGTCGAGCAGTCAGCAGAGAGGAGCGCCTAATTCGTCTCTTTCCACGACGTCCTCTGCGCCTATCCCATCCTCGTCGTCTACTGCGTCCGCGCGCATATCTATGAGACTCTCTCCGACTCTTACGGAAAACTCAGCTGCAACCTCAGCGTTGTCGGTGCCTGCTCAGGACACCGTCGAGGTCGCTGTAATGGTTACATCGCAGAGTTCGGTGGAGGGTGATTCGAGCTCCCTTGCGCAAGATACCGTGACGGAAAATGCCATGGAGGTAGAGCCAGAGCTTCCTAGTACGATCCCAGCAGACGTGCAGGACAATTCAATGGCGAATGGACCAACGGAAGATAGCCAAGAGGGCACAGCCGCCGACTCGACTGTTAGTCAGGCCTCCCCTTTTGCAAGGGATGTTGCGGTGGATGTACGTGACGTCATATTCGTTTGGAAGGCGGGGTACTGGTACTGACATCTTTGCGTGTTGATCGCTTCAAGGCCGACGCTATTGCAGCAAGGGCTGGTACTCCCGTCGAAGCTCGCATTGGTCTTACACTTTCTGAAATTATCCGCAAAGCCAGAAACGAGAAGGCACGCGAGGATCCTATTGACCTCACCGGGGACGACGAGCCGGAGTCAGTCGCTCAGCCAACTGACACCTCGGCTGACGTCCCTCAACTACGTGCTCAGAGTTTGTATCTCTCCCTCTTCAATGACTCGTATCTGACCACCCACATAGATTCACCATCAGCTCCGCCGCCGACCGAACCTACTGCTGCACCTCCGCCAGAAACGTTGCAACCCGCACCACACTTAGACCTAATCAGGTTCATACGTGACAAGGCGACGTCCGCAAAACGACCATCTGGACCCACACAGCAGTCTGCGGTAGACCTGCAGCAGTCGAAGGGGAAAGCTCCCTTGCTCTACCCAGAAACTTCAGAAGATTCACTGCACCTTCAGGCACCGGGTCGTCTTCCGTGCAGTTGCCACCCGCACCACTGGAGACTGCTGGGCCATCTCCGAGCTCGACACAGGATCCTGCCTTGCCGTCAGAGACTGATCCGGGGGTATCTTCCGCCGGAGCTCTTATCGAGGGAGCAGATGGATCGTTCAGGCATGTCCTGCCTCGGCGGAATACTATGAGACCTCCTCACTCTGCACCTCCTCCGATCACCATCAAGATACCTCCCTTGTCACGGCCATCTTCGGCTGGTGCTAGTCCAGCTGGCACGACGCCTCAGATGCCAGGACGTGTGGAGCCCAATGCCCGCATGAATGAAGGATCGTCTGATCCAGTAGTACTTTCAGAGCAGGCTGCAACTCCGCTGATGTCACCGACTGAGATGACGGATGAAGAGGAATGTCGCCGAAGTCTCCTTTACCCAAGTACGACTCCTGAGGACTCTCCTGCAGTTGAGGTGCGTGGCGAATATATTTGCCTTATGCAGTGATTAATGCTGTGGGAAAAAGATACCAGAAGAAGACGAGCACCCCGTTCGTCCATTGTCTGGCGGACGGAACCGCGGTCAAACAAGCTCGGAAGCGTCGTCGTCAGCTTCGGGTCCGCGCCGGTCTGCGCGACTATCATCAAGCTCGGCGAGTTCTTCGGTTGAGCCACAAGAGGAGTTCGAAGAGCCTCGACGTCGCTTCCGTCGTCGGGACCCGATTGTGCGGTCCTCCAGTGAGGAAGACGTTGCGTCGCAGGGTGGCATCTCGCGCAATAGCAAGTACGCTCAAGCGTTCGAGGAAGCGGGTTTCGGGTCCATATCGTGGAGGAAGGACAAGCGCCGCATCGCGAAGGAATTTGCTCCCATCACCCAGCTTGCTGAAGACATCCCCCACGATCTTCATGACCGCCTCAACTCCCTTCCTCCATCCGCTCGACGAGCGGGGAATATGCAGGTTCTGATCTTCGAGGCCGAGATTCGTGCCAACACTGCTGAGGATGAGCCCAACGCGCCGCCTATCCGCATCATCAACGAGGTCGACGACGAGCCCACTCCGCCGCTCGAATTCTACTACTCGAACTTGATGTGGCACGGAAAGGGGGTGCCGAAGCCCGATTACGACGCCCTCCAGGGGTGCGGCTGCAACGGCCCTTGCGACCCATTGTCAAAGACGTGTGCATGTGTCAGGCGGCAGAAGTCCTTCTTGGACGGCCCCAGCAGCGGTTTTTTGTACGACAAGAAGGGGAAGCTGAAACTTCATGATTACCCAATCTTCGAGTGCAATATGAACTGTGGGTGCTCGGATGATTGTCCTAACCGCGTATGTCACTATTTGCGTGAATATTCCGATATCATCAGTACTCACCATCTCATAGGTCGTTCAGCATGGCAGACAATACGAGATCGTGATTCAGAAGACACCAAACAAAGGATGGGGTTAGTCTCCTCACGCAGTGCGTTGTAACCTGGTTCTCATACTTGTTCCAGGAATCTTTGCCGGTACGAAGAAAATCCCAGCAAACACCTACATTGGGGTCTACGCCGGAGAGTATCTTATGGATGCTGACGGAGAGGCCAGGGGAAAGTGAGTGATGCCTCCAGGTCTGGGGCAGAAGAGAATTTACCGTCGCTCGTCCAGGATCTACAACAAGTTTGGCCGAACCTATCTCTTCGATGTGGATTTTTATCACGTCAAGAAACATACAGGCCGCAAGGAGGTCCGATATTGCATCGACGCATATCATGCTGGGAACGTGAGTCATCATGACATCTGTGTCGCATCAATCTGACTGACATGCCGCCTCCCGTCAGTTCACTCGGTATCTGGTACGTCTGGACCCTCGCCAAGTCTCAGCGAAGCCCGAGAACTGACAACATCTTCCTCCAGAACCATAGTTGTGATCCCAACTGTGGAATCAACGCCGTTTATCTCAACGAAGCCAACATCGAAAAGCCGCTACTTGCCATCTTCACCAAGCGGGACATCGAACCGCACGAAGAGCTCTGCTTCTCGTACATGGGACCTATCGACGGCGAAGCCGAATCTAGCTCTGATTCGGATGATGACGATGACGATGACGATGATGTACGTGTCCTTGCCGCCATAGAAGCCTCAGTTGTCTCACAGCTTCGTTACAGACCGCACCCAAGATACGTAACGGCGCTGTCTACGTCGAGTGCCAGTGCGGAGCGTCCAACTGCTGTGGCAAGATGTGGAAGTAGGCTGCTCACTCCTTCCCTCTTTGCCCCCACCCTTCCCCCTCCTCCTTCGCACCGTTTGCATATATCATTTACTTATAGCTGTCAATTATTCGGGATATGTTATGGACCGTCGCATGTATCTTATGTATAAGAGCATCCACAGGGATCAATCAAGCAGCATTGGATATGATTAAAGCATAGAGATGTGCAGCGGCAAAGCACGATAGCAAGAAGCAAACCGGACTCCGTTTCAGTGCGCAGATTCAGCAGTGTCAGAGCCATCCCGCCCGTCCGTCGCAGGCCTCCCCGACCAGTTCTGGCCACCATTCTCCCGGAACTCCCACTCCCGGAGAGCTTCCTCGTCCCAGATCTTGCCGCTCATGTCGCCCTCTTTGCGCAAGAACTCGTCTCCGCGGAACTGTATGGGCATATAGTCGTTGGTCACGGGATGCCTGTCATGCGGCACATCAGTCGAGTCCAAACTTGCGATCATGCTAATGAGTAACGAGACGTACGCATAGTCGGGATTATACCGGTAGCCCCGTGCATACCCCAGCTCCTTCATGAGGCCTGTGGGGGCGTTGCGTATCGCGAGGGGCACAGGTATCGACGGATCAAGCTTCGCGGCCTCTTCGGCACGGCTGTAGCCCGCGTACGCTCGTGTCGACTTGGGAGCCTCAGAAAGGTATGATACCAGGTGGGCCAGGTTGATGCGGCACTCTGGCATGCCAATGACTTGGCAAGCTTGGTACGTCGACATCGCCTGTGTGGGGAAGACCGTCAGTAAGTACTCGTGCGAGGAGGGCTGTCGGACATTCGCCTGACTGACCAGTGGTAGGGCGTGGTTGTCTGCGAGGCCGATATCCTCGCTTGCGCATACAACCATGCGGCGTGCGATGTATAGCGGGTCCTCGCCCGCCGTGAGCATCCGCGCGAGCCAGTACAGGGCCGCGCTTCCTTGACTGCCACGCACGCTTTTGTGCAGGGCGGAGATCATGTCGTAGTGACTGTCTCCTCCGCGGTCGTATGCGGTTGCAACCGACCGGCGGAGTGCGGCGAGCAGCTTCGCTTCATCGGAGTCCTTGGGGTAGAGATGACGAGTTCGACTAGCGAGAGTGCTGTGCGAGCATCTCCGGTGGAAAGTGCCACGATGGTCGAAAGGACCTTCGGCGTGAACTGGGGGTAGGCTGCGAACGGGTCGGTGGCCGATGTCGTCGTACCTTGCGTCGATGTCGGCTCAGGCAGTGTGAGAGGCTCGTCGACATCGGGCTGCGAGCTCGGGACATCGCTGAAGCTGTCGTCTGCATCTGAGACGTGCGGGTCATTCGGTGACGGGGTGGGAAGCGGAGACGGAAGTTTAACAGGGTCGTCCTCGTACACGCGCTGCACGGCCTGCGTGACGATCTTGGTGATGTCCGCGTCGCTTAGCCTCTCGAGGATGAACACGCTTCGAAGTAATGTGAGCTACTGATGCGTGGTTGATTACCGAATGATGAACTCACCGGCACCGACTGAGTAATGCGCTCGTCAGGCGGAAGGACGGGTTCTCTGTAGTTGCGCCTATCAGCTTCCGGAAGGTCAGCATGAAGACACGGCGCAGAGGCGCATGTAACTGACCTGTAGATGTCCTGCCTCGAGGAAGGGTAGGAAGATGTCCTGTCGGACCGGTTCATCAAGACGTCAGCTCGGAGATGAGACGGACACACCTGCTGAGCTTTGTTGAATCGGTGAACTTCGTCTAGGAACAATATTGTTCGTCTGATAGACAGCTTGATCAGACCCAGGTACGAATTCGGACACACCCAGGCGATTACCTGCCTGTCAGTGCAAGTAAGCTCTTGGCTTCCTCGACGACAGCACGGACGTCGGCGATCCCAGAGTCCGTCGCGCTCAGCTCTTTGAATACAGCGTCAGTGCGCTTCGCTAGCAATCTCGCTAGTGTCGTCTTGCCGCATCTATAGAATCAGGTGCGCAATGTGTCAAGTAAAACTCAGACAATGGTAGAGTGGAAACGTCGACGCACCCTGGAGGTCCCCAGAAGATAATGCTGCCCGTCGCTCCGCGGTCCAGGTGGCTTCTTAGTAGTGACCCCGGCTCCGTTAGGTGCGGCTGCCCGACAAACTCCTCAAGCAGGCGCGGGCGCAGCCGTTCCGCCAAAGGGGCTGCAGACTGCAGGCGGGAGGATGCGCTTATTCTCGGCCGCTTGAGCGGAGTGCTGTCTGCGGGCGGCGCGTCCTCGGCTTCGCTGCGTTTGCGCGTGTGCGTGGTCTTCGAAGACGAGGCCTGCGCGTAGTGAGAGTGTTGTGGTGGGTACGACTTCCCAGAGGGGGTGAAAAGGGAGGTGATGGAGGCTTGAGACATCTTGCCTTTCTGTGTCGTAGGGTACGCGGTCACAGTGTCGGCGCAGTTGCTATCCAGGTGTGCGTTGATATCTCGCTCTGGAACGAGTTTGGAGCATGCGGGACTGGCCCATAATTATTCTTGGGGACATCGGGAGACACATTGCCATGATGCGTACCAAGTGACTACTGGAGGACGCGTCCAGTGGCATGAGATCAAGCGCGTGGTAGAAAGACTTGCATGATGCACCTTGGTGGTTTCTATCCATACTTAAGCCCGTGCTCCTTCAAAATCCTGTACGAAGGTATATCTGGCAAACGCGTTGAAATGGACGCAAAGGTAAGAGGCAAGGTGGGGAGCCGCGAGTCGCGACTCAACGCGACTTGTTAGGCATCGGTCACGTGCACTCCGCCCTAGACGATATTCCGGAGAGTGGTCGTACGAAGGGCAGCCCTCCATCGCGCCGAAGTCCGAAGCGGAGGGCGCATTTATCGCATCCATTCGGGACTCAGTCCGAACTCTCCTACCTGCAGACCTCACTGTCCAGTCCGTAGACACGCTCCGCGACGCAGTAAACACCCTGTTTACATGCGTGCAGGATGCGTGGACTCTCCACTCCTCGCCCACGGTTATATGTGACAAGTCGCGACTATGGTGGAACCGTGACTGCTCGGACGCGCGAAGAGCCCTCAACTCCGCGCGCGAGCGAGTTGAACTCCTCAAAACCACTGCCCCGCATCTGGTTCCCGCTGCTCGTATTGCTGAACGGAAGGCGTTTCGACGCCTGAAGTCAACAATTCGAAAGCGGAGAAGCGAACATCTCGACGAGCGCATTCAGCATGTTGCACAAGAACAGAAACGAGTATGGGATTTGATGTCGTGGGTCGGCCCTAGGGCGATGCCCATGTATCAAAGCCTAGTACACGAAGGTCAGCCCCTACGGACTCTTCCGGAACTCTGGCACGCCCTCGATAGCACTTTCCACAGCGCGGCCTCGCGCCCAGTTGACTTCTCCATCGTCGATGAAATCAACGCACTCCCTACGCGTGATTGCCCACCAATCTCGCGCGCTGAGATCATGGATGCTATCCGCGACGTCACGACTACCTCAACCCCAGGTTGGGATCATCTCCACTGGCGACATCTCAAGCTTCTCCTCGCAGACTCTCACTTCCTGTCGACGCTACACATCATCTACAACGCTATCCTACGCCTGGGTCACTGGCCCAACCAATTTAAGCGTGCAGTTTCGGTCGTCATACCCAAGCCCTACAAGAACGACTACAGCCGAGTCAAGTCGTACCGGCCTATCGTCTTGCTAAGCACCCTCGGCAAGCTCTTCGAGAAGGTGCTCAGTGAGCGTCTCCATTACGAAGGTCAACGCTTCGGAATTCTACACCCCAATCAGTTTGGCGGCACCAAAGCTCACAGCACAATAGACGCAGCCTCCTGCCTTGTCACTCATATCCGCGCCGGCTGGCGGCAGGGCCTCGTCACGTCATGTCTCGCATTCGACGTTTCGCAATTCTTCCCGTCCATGAACCACGAACTCCTGTGTCGTATCATGGAGCGGTATGGGTTTGCGCCGCTACTCGTGAATTTCTTCCGCAACTATCTAAGCAATCGACAGTCGTGCTTCCGATGGGGCAAGGCTACCTCACCGTGGTTTGATCTCCCCGCAGTGGGTGCCGGGCAGGGCTCTGCTCTGTCGCCGATACTCACCAATATCTACATCTCCGTCGCCATTCACATTCTCTTCCCCGTCACCACCTCTCTCTCGGAAAGCAGCGTCCAGTTTTACGTCGACGACGGCCTGTGGATAGCTACCACAAGGACTGTCGCGGACAACTGCCGCATTCTCAAGGCCAGATATCAGCAGTCCACCATGGTTCTCGCGCGCATCGGCCTCGTCATTGAGGATGAGAAAAACGAACTTATGCACTTCATCTCCACGCGATTATCTCGGTCGCAAACCCCCCTTCCCCTCGAACTATCACCAAACAATGTTATCCAACCTTGTCAACTCTGGCGATACCTCGGATTTCGCCTCGACCCTCGCCTCACGTTCCGCTCACATGTGGCATACTTCGCTGAGCGGGCAGTCACGACCGTCAATGCGATGCTCATGCTCGGGAACTCGAACCGCGGACTCTCACCGCTGCAACGGCGCACGCTATATATCGCGTGCGTGCAACCTCTGCTCACATACGGCGCGCCCGTATGGTTCCGATCTCGAGGCGCCAAACAGCTTCTTGAACCCCTTGTCACTGCACAAAACCGCGCACTACGCTGGATTACGGGAGCCTTCCGCACGACTCCAACTGGCTCCCTACATTCGTTCGCCGGAATCATGCCCCTGCATCTGCACTGCAAAAAGCTACAGCAGCGCTACTTCCTCCGAATTCATACACTCCCTCATCCTCACCCTCTCCGAGCGACCTTCCCCAAAGTCTTCACTCGCTCCCCGCACGCGCCATATATACGCTTTCACGCTGATGCCCTCCCTCCTACTTCAGAAATCCCGCTTACCGAGGCCTTCCCACGCGGCAAGGCTCTCATTACTGAGACCTTCAATCCACTGGACGACGAATGTCAGCCCGGTGTGCGTGTGCGTGACATATTTGAAGAGCGCATCACGTATCACCTCGACCACCCAAAGAAGAAGGATCGCGACGCCCTCGATGCATGGATTGCAGCCGACCTCCTCCCACGCATTCAACAGGCACACGCTGACCAGAGCGCCCTTGTCCTCTTCACAGATGGCAGCTCCTTCGCGACTGACCCCAACGAACTGCTTGGTTCGGCGGCGGGATTCCGTGCCTACCACAACCACCAGCTATTACGCGCATACACCCTCTACACCGGATACGCCTTTTCGTACGACTGCGAAGTCATTGCACTCTCAACCGCCATCAACTTCGCGTTCCTTGCGGACTTCAGAACCGTCCACATCTTCTCAGACAGCGAAAGCGCCGTGTCCAGCCTCACGAACACTTCGGACGGCCGCATGGCATCTGTGAACGCATGCCGCGTTCTCCGCCACTGGTTCGAGCGACACCCCGACAACCACATCCACTTCCACTACTGCCCGTCTCACGTCGGCATTGTCGAGAATGAGGCAGTAGATGCCGATGTCAAGTACAAGGCGCGGTACCCGGACCAAGCAGACATCCCTCGAAACCAGCCTTTCCCGATCTCATACGCGTATGTCAAGAGCAGTATCACGGAGGACGCCGCCATCGAGTGGCGCAGGCTCGCGGATGAGAACCCACGCAAATACTGGGGTCGGTACCATTTCCGACACCCCGCCTTCCGTCGCCTTCAGCACACAGGTTCCTTCCCGCTCAAGCGACTGGGTGGGCGCCCCAAGCTCGTCGCTCGCTTCATACGCTGCATCACAAACCACGCGCCAACCGGGCACTATCGCGACAGGTTCCGGCAGCGGTATCAAGAACCTACTATGTGCGTCCTCCATTCGGGCGCACCCGCTTACCATACCCGCGAACATGTCCTCTTCCGATGCGACTACTACGCGCGCAAATACCGGCACTCGTCTGTCGAGGAACTCCTCGAATCCTTGGATCCATTCTACGACATCCAGAAGTTCCTCGAGGATAATCCGACGGCTCTGTCCTTTGAGGACATCCCGGATTACTCCTAGCTGGAACTCGCTCCGCCACCGACTCATGTACAACCGCTTTGCTATCGACGCGACTTGAACGTAGACGGATATGTGTTTGTAGGTCCACTCTAAAGCCTACGCATTTGTGGCAGACGGCTGTAGAAGCACTGCCTGTAATTGTAGCGGTAGTTTAGTTACTACCATGTATACCCTTAGATCCAAAACAAAAAACAAAAAAAAAAAAAAACTCTTGAGCGTTTGTTCCGCAGGGCCTCGCGACGCGCGTAAGTACACGGTACAGGTACAGTACCTACTCTCCGCAAACGCCACAGGCCCACGGGGGGCACATATCAAGATGGTGGAGTTAGCGATCTCGCATAGTGCGCTCCCTGTTCAGTCCTGGGCATCGAGAGATCACTATCGCTGTACTTAGCACTAACCATCCTTCTGTTGTCACTTCAAATTGAGGAAGGGAGGCCTACAAGCCTGGGCATGTACAGGCTCTACGGCGAGTGCTTCCTATGGTGTGCGAATGTGTGATGGGATCTATCGCTAATTCAGTGTATTTTGACCCGTGTAGATGTTGGTTCTTTGAGTATGACGATACAATGCCAACCTTCGTCATGCCGTCGTCGGTGGTCGCAAGAGCACCCGAAACGGCACCTTAAGGGACATCTTGCTCCACTGGCTTATAGCTCGTTCCTGGAATCAGTCTGGACGTTCCTCCTTGCACCTCATGGCACCCATCGGCCCTGGCACCACTCGCGTGCTCATCACAGGTTTCGGCGTGAGTGTCTCGTACAAACCCCTCTCGACAGATTCTGCTAGCCTAAAACCACACGATCGACGCGCAGCCCTTCCACAGGTACAAGGAGAATCCTTCCTGGCTTGCGGTCAAACCGTTGCACGGCATCACGCTCACCACGAACTCGGGCAGGCCAATCCACATCACGACCCTCGAGCTTCCCGTCGCATACGAGTACGTACTGAGAAACGTCCCCGGTCTGCACAAACGCCCCCCTGTACTTCCACCCTCCGCCGATGTTGGGATCCCTCTCCCCGAGAATGGCTACGACTTCATCTTCCACGTTGGCGTCTCCGGCCGTGGTCCCATCCGTATCGAGCGGCTCGGGCACAAGTATGGGTACGACCTTGCTCTCCCGGACGCGGACGGCCAGTTTGGCCCCATCGTCATACTCGCCGAGGGCTCGGACTCACCGCCCGTGCGTGGATTTGGTGAGGGCTACGAGGCGTTCCCCGGGGACCTCCCGACCGACGTGGACGTGCCAGCACTCGTCATTGACCTGAAGAAAGACGGTGCTGAGGTATTGGTACGGATCGCGCTTAGTGTGCAGCATCTGCTTATCACGGTTCCGCATAACAGCTGGGGATGTCTGTCGACGCTGGCCACTATCTTTGCGACTTCATTCTCTACGCTTCCCTCGCGATCTCGCGGCAGGTCGTCGGACCCCAAGAGAAGCCGATCCCGGTGCTCTTCATGCACGTTCCCCTCCCAAGAGAGGTCAGCACGGAGAAGGCGACGGACATGGCTCGGCGTATCATACTTTGGGTTTGTGGCGGTCTGCCCTAGTATTGTTTTCGCTTCTGCTTGAGGCAACGTTGTGGTCATGCGCAATGCGTATACCGCAACTGGAACTTCGTAGATCTTCACATGAACTCTGTATATGAGCTGTCCTTTTGTGCGTGTTGGAAGCTAGGTATGCGCCGGGAAGAAGTTGAATCTTAGGAACGAATGTCAGCGTGTCTGCTCTATACGAAGTCGACTACCTTGTTACGCAAGCCACTACGCATCGTCAGCGATGACCATCCAGGCCGCGTTGTCATGAGAAGTTGTGAAGGACATGAGGCTGAAGCGTGGCTGCGATGGGAACAGCGAAATGAGGCTCTCTGCGACCTCGTGCCGCGCATCGATCGGTGGCAGCTGCAGGGCTTCTTCCGTTCCGGCCTCCGACGCTCTCCTCACACCTCGTTCGCTTATAACCCCCTGGCCACTCCCATCTCCGCCTCCTCCTCATCGTCCAGGACGGCCTTGAGAGTCCTCTCGCCGCATTCCGTTATACCCCGCTCGCCATGCCGCCCATCGTCCCCGCTACCGACGGCATTGACCCAAATGCGCTGCGCGTCCTCGTAACCGGCTTCGGAGTGAGTCCTCGTCCCTCGTCGGTCTTCCGCCCCCTCCTCGCGACTCACGTCGCGCCGTGTCCATGATTCCGGCAGCCCTTCGACAAGTACAAGGCGAACCCGTCATGGCTTGCCGTCAAGCCGCTACACAACACCGTCCTCTACACCGACCCTCCTACCGACCCCGTCCTCCCAAACGATCAGACCGCGATGATCACCGACGAAATGGAGGACTTGCTGCGTCGCCCTCAACAAATCCATATCACCGCCCTTGAGGTGCCCGTCACCTACCAAGCAGTCCTGAGTATCACCCCCGGCTTGCATGCCCGTCCTCCCGTCCTTCCCCGTCCTAGTGATCCGACTCTGGCTATCCCCCTCCACCCGCTAACGGATACGACTTCATCTTCCATGTAGGTGTAGCCGGTCGTGGGCCGCTGCGCATCGAGCGATTAGGACACAAGAACGGTTACAGGATGAAGGACAAAGACGGCGAGTATGCCCCCATCGTCCACCTGCCCAAGGACCCCCTCAACGACATCGCGGAGCTGGAGCTTCAGCGCATGGAGCGCATGCTCGGCCCTCCGCATGGGCTTCAGGGCCCGAACCACGGCCCCGAGGTTCCAGAAGTGGTGGATATCCCTCCGCCCCCGAACCGCGGGTTTGGAAAGGGCTACGAGCAGTTCGCGGATGAGCTCTCTACTGAAATAGACGTGCCGAAGCTAGTTGTTCACCTGAAGGAGAACGGAATCGACGTGCGTGTGTCTTGTCCTCGTTGCTCCACCTCCGCTAACCTGCCGGATGGCTTCCGCGGGGGATGCAGCAGGTGTACTCTTCCATGGACGCGGGCCACTACCTCTGTGACTTCATCTTTTACTGCTCCCTTGCAGAGGCGAAGAGGGGCATCGCGCCCCAAGAGAAGTTCAAGGAGCGCAGTCTCTCGCCTCCCAAGTCCACGCCCGTGCTGTTCCTGCATGTTCCGCCGGTGGACCAGCCACTCAGCACGGAACAGGTGACGGACGCGATCCAGAGAATCATCCTTTATGTGTGTGGTCGGCTGCACCAACCGTGAGCTGCACACGTTTCACTCTCTCTTAATGATCTCCCCTCCAACCGCTCTATATTCCCAGCGCCCGGCCTGAAGGCCACCCGGTGACGCCTCCCGCTGTTGCTGATTAGTTACGATATGCTCTCGTTGCACGTTATGACTCGCATCTCCATTGGTCGCTTGTAACATCTGTATGACATACCCTTAATCGCTCGGTGACAGCCAGGAGTCAACCACGTCCATCGACCACCGAGCCAGTCAAACGCTGCCTGTAACTACACGCGTTCTTCAGCATCAGCCTTCGAATACAGCGTCGCGTGAACCACCACATACCAAGAGGCGTCCATTGGTCGGTTTGCGACCATCTGGCAGGTATCTGGAATACATGCCAGGGCTGAATCATCGACACCGCCAGGCTCCAATTGCCCTGCGCGCGATTCGTCGCGCACGCGTCGCGACGCGCGCGGCGTGTATAGAGCGTCACGTGCGGTAAGCGTACTTATACCCCTTGTCCGCACACCATGATGGCGCAAGCTGCCCGCCCTCCCTTCCTGTTTCGCCTTGCTCTGTTCTCTCGTATTTTTTCTGTGAACATCGTGTAAGATGTCGACCAACATCACTTTCCACGCGGGTGAGGCGAGGTTGCATCTACCGGACGCCCAGCAGCTAACTTACCATAATGGCGAATCGAACGGACAGGTTCTGTGAGCGCGGAGGAGCGTCCGACCCTACTTAGCCAGAAGGGTGTCACGATTTGGTTCACGGGACTGAGTGCCAGCGGGAAGGTGCGTCGATCCCTCGTCATCGTACCCCTTCGGACTCTCTACTCACGCCCGCGAACCCGGACGGGCAGTCGACGATCGCCTGCGCACTCGAGCAGCACCTTCTCCACCTGCACAAGTTCACGTACCGGCTGGATGGCGACAACATCCGCTTTGGACTAAACAAGGACCTCGGGTTCGACGAGAAGTCGCGCAACGAGAACATCCGCCGGATCGGCGAGGTGCGTCCCCATCGCTAGCTTCCTCCTCGATCGCGGCTCATATTCCATGTCCTTGGGTCCCCCGTTGAACCCGCACCCTTGCACGTGTGTGGTGCTTGTGGTTCCATGGTTCGCTAGGTCTCCAAGCTCTTCGCGGACGCGTGCTGCATCACCCTCACGGCGTTCATCTCGCCATACCGGGCGGACCGTGCGGTCGCACGTGAGCTTCACGAGAAAGCCGGCCTCGCGTTCGTCGAGGTATTCGTCGATGCGCCTCTCAGCGTCGTGGAGCAGCGCGATCCCAAAGGCCTGTACAAGAAGGCGCGTGCGGGTGAGATCAAGGGTGCGTCATTTCACCAGGCTGCGAATGTATACTAATCGACACGCTACAGACTTCACGGGCATCTCCGCACCCTACGAGGCTCCGGAGTCTCCAGAAATCCATATCAAGACGGACGAATGCGACGTGACGGAGGCCGTCCGTCGTATTACCGCTTACCTTTCGGAGAAAAGCTTCATCTAACTTATTGTATATCTCGCCTATCTTGCACGGTCCATTCTTATCAACTATTCGTTATGTACGAGTAGACAGCCATAGAGATGAATGCTCTCCCATCACTTCCATGACGCTCTCCCTTCGAATCCACGAACTGGTCGTCCGGCTCTTGGCAAGCGTATATCTACATACTCGATGTGCGACAATTGATGGATGCTGCAACCCAGTCAACGATTCTCGAGTCTCATGGAATGATCGGCAGTAGTTCTTGAGCGAACCTTTACAAGGCGAAGCTTAGAACATCTGAACTTCGCAGTGGATGCACCCCGCTGAGTTGAAGCCTCACGGAAACGCACATCGACGGAGTTCATCTTATCTTATCATGGATGTAGCGCCCAGCATCCTCACCAGCGCTTGACCAAGAGGAACGAGTGGCGTAAGTATGTAGTTGGTTCAGTTCATTTGTTGTCTTTTCTTCGCAAAGCTTTCAATAAAGCTGTCAGACTCACAACTGCACTTGCGAGATACCGGCTACCAAACGTCTAGTAGTGCTTTCGTGCTCACGGAGGTGGCCTTAAGTTATAACCGCCCTCATGTGTAGACGGGCGTCTCAGTTGCCACTTACGGACAACAAGCCGTACGCCACAGCCACCTGTAGGCTGTTCGTTCTTATGTCTTCACGCCTCATGAGCGACTGCTCAGAGGATCAGTGTCGTTCAACACGGAGATCACGCCGCAAGCACTGGGAAAGGCTCCGAGGGTGTCGCACTTTCGGCAGGAGACACATTGCCGCTACCTGGCTTCTTTGAGTTTCTATGTAGTGGGAATGATCAGTACCGCGAGCAAGAGATACAGGATGCGCGGCACACAAGCCTGCTGTCGTAGTATACATGCGAAGTGTCTCTGGAGCACGCACAGACAACGCTGCGAAGCGAGATAGTACAAGGCCTGAAGCAAGAGACACAAGAACAATACGGTGTACGATGTAGAGTACTAGTATGAGAGCTACTCGAGGGTGAAAGGACCGGGAACGGCTGTCCGACCGTTTGCACGCGAGAGCGCATCATGCAAGGCGTTATGATCGAACACGATGACATCCTCCGTCTCTTCCTCTATCGTATCCTGTGTAGTCCGATCGAGCATCTGCGCAAGCCCGGCCTCCACGACCGACATCCACTGGTGCAGCTCGTCGACGGTGCGCGCGAGCTCTGCGTGTGTGGCCTCGTGGGAGTGCATGAGCGGCCCGAGCTCGAGCGGCCGTATTGACGGGCCATAGAGTATATCTGAGGGGAGGGAAGGTAGCGACTGCGACCCGCCTAGAGAGAGCGATCGCGTATGAGGCGAGAAGAATGTTTCGGATGTGGGGAGGCGGAGGTCGGAGGAAGACAGGTTTGAATGTGACGCTAAAGAGTTGAGCGAAGTCGTAGAAGACGAGGCGGTGGAGTTTGGCTGGACGAGCGCGCTCGGTGATCTAAGGGGTCTTGATGGTACTGAGTACGGGGCAGGAGATGGTGGAAGAAGGTCGGTCATCCCAAGCTGGTGCTCGGAGCTAAGCGTGGGGATCTGAAGGGCACAAAGTCAAATCCTGAACACGTGCTCAGGGCATCGCGTACTATACCTTCAATACGTCCCGAAGTCCAGGAAGAGGAATGCCTGAAGAAGTACTGAAAGATGACTCCGCAGGGCTGCCGCTCCGTTCGTCCCGGCTCTTGGCAAATGGACGGACTGGTAGATCTAGCGTTGGAGTAGACCCTAACCTGTTCAGGCTCGGTCTTCTGGACGCGATTTTCGCACTGCCCAAAACAGAGTTCTGCGCGTTAGCGAAGGTGTTTGCGTCAGTTGTCGCGGTCGCTGACCGAGCCCGGACAATGGGTGGCGGAGTTGGCAAGGACCCTCCTGGAGAAGCAAGGCGCTTTGGCAGAATGGAGGCGTCCAACGACTGCGAAGTCTGATGAATGCTAGACGTGGTCGAGATAGTCGAGATGGTGGATACGCTAGAATGCGTAGGCGATCTTCGATCGTGGCCATGAGGTAGTCGGAAGGTGGGTAAAGGTGACGCAGAGGCATCTCTATCACCGCTCAGAGGACTGGGAGATATGGGAGGGAAACGAAAATCAGGAGTAGCCAATCCGCGATCCTGAAACGTGGACGACGAAGCAGATCCGGGAGGGGATGATAGACCTGGGGCGCTACTCTGGGACCTCTTGCGGTTGATGAGAGGCCGGCTGGTTGTGCTACGCTCCGGCGAAGATGTGGACAAGACTATTGGTGGAGGGCTGTCCCCAGGACCCTCTACCGGAGAGGCTTCGGGAATTTCGATATCAGGGACGCCCCGAGTAGACCTCACATCGCGGTAGCTCGGTGTCGACCTGCCGGGAAGCGGGTTTGCTTTCTCGTCATCGTCTGCCAAGGACGGTGTTGGAGCCAGAGTCCGCGGGATACCAGGGCCTAGGGGAGGTAACCGCTCCCTCTTTCGTTCGATGGGTGAGGTGGGAACCTCGTCAGCCGTTTCGCCGCCGGCAGACTTCGAACGAGGTGTGTCGTCTCGGGGAGGGAAGACGAACGATGATTGCTTTGCGGTGCGAGGGTCATCGCTAAGCTCCGGAGTGGACAAGTTTCGTGAACTGGACGGACTGCGACCGCGGACGGGCGTCATCGAGACATTGAGTGAAGGGTTTGCTAGGAAGTCATCGGAGGGCATCTCGAGCGCTGCCATATGGAACGGGTCAAGTGGTGGTGGGTCGCCGTAGTCGAAAAGATTGCGGAGCGTAGGTGGTACGTTCGTCGGGGGTGGACGAACAGTAGATTGTCCTCCGGCAGCCTCGTCTTCCAACAGTTCAAGTAGTGGATTGTCAGGCTCAAAGTTGTCGAGACTGGAGGTGGAACCATTTCTGTCGGTGTTGAATTCCCAAGGACTGTCGTCCTCGAGAGCAGTTCCTGACGGGTCACTGAGGCTCGCATGTGAGCATGTGCCTCCGGAGATTCGTCAAAATGACATGCGTGCATACCTCCGCTCTCGCTCCTCTTCTTCCTCCCACGGAAGTGGCGCAGCCATACTGGCGCGGGTACCACCACCCTTGGTCCAGGCATCATATCGGAGGATCAAGTCCTTCAAAAGAGTGATAGGGACCTTCCGGACAGACACTATCCACTTAGTCTTCAGCAACTCATCCGCGCTCAAACGCTATGCGGGAGCATTAGTACTATGCCTGGGCATCAAGGACGAACGACGCACATCGTTAGGAGACTCGCGCAAACATGCCGCCACAAACTCGCGCAACTCCTTGCTCCCGTCTCCCTCATTGAGCCGTGGTGGCTTCATGCGCGGGATGAGCTGGATGAGCTTGTGTTGGTCGACAATGTGTGAGTTGGGTGCGCTGCCCTTGATCATCTCATAGATCGCAATGCCCAAACTCCAGATGTCGGCCTTCGTGTCGTATGCCGACGCATGCGCCACCTCCGGGGCCATCCAATGCGGGGTACCGACAAGCGTGTTACGCTTGCTAGAAGCAGTGACCAGGAGTGCAGATACACCAAAGTCACAGATCATGACCTTCCCAGTAGAGGTAATCAGGATGTTGGCTGCCTTCAAGTCGCGGTGGATGATCGAAGACTTGTGGAGATAGCTGAGGCCGTTCAAGACCTCGCGCGTAATGACGGAAACATACTTCTCCTCCACAACATTATCCTTGCAAGCCTTCATGAGCGTGCGCACACTTCCTCCCTGCGCGTACTCCATGACGATCCATACTCGGGGGCCATCCATGTAGCAGCCAAAGTACTTGGTGACGTTGGGCGCATCCCGGAGTTGCGTAAGGAGCGCCACCTCGCGCTGGATGTCCCCGACATCGTCATCCTCGGTGTCAAGGTTGATGATCTTGAGTGCGACGACTTCCCCGGTGCGGAGGTCCCTGCCTTTATGCACCGAGCCGTACGCGCCCTTTCCTACTGTCTCAAGACGCTGGTAGAGCTGGTGGACGGACACCGGAGGCATTGTTCACAAAATCGGGACACGGGGGTGAGCTTGAACGGAGATAAGGTCGTGGCGAATAGAGGAGACTCGGGGTGTTGAGAACCAGCCCGGAAGTAACATGCATGGAGAACAACTGACACGAAGGAGCAGGAGGAGAATGAGTCAAGCAAAGTGCGCGACAGAATGGAACATGAGCGACCGCGAAGCAATATGTCGGGGCGGCGAGCTCGATGTGAAGGACAGCGACAAGGCCCGAACCGCCAGCGTTGAAGACACCAGACCCGATCTCGGAGCAGCTCTAGGGCCCTGGCGCTTACATCGATCAACACAGCTTTCAGCCACTTACTGTACCTTTTCTCAAGTACTACTTTCGTACTGCATACCCATCAATGCATCAACAAGGCTGGTATTGCTACGGTCAATGCATTCATTCAGGGCTCTGTTATACAACCCAGGATGTTCGGACAGCGAATCGTCACCAGTAGCTACTTGTTCTTCGCCAGCGGGCTGATTTGAGGAAGGCCGGGGAAGAATGACGTCGGGATGGTCCTGCGAAAGAACAGATGGCAGTGAGTATCGATCTCTAACGTAACGTATCAAGAACTCACGGCGTGGGTATAGCAGCATTCGTGGCGAAACCGTCCGAGAGGTCTCCAGCCATCGTGGTGGGGGTAGAGTAGCCAGGAGGCCGTGTGATCGACTGAGTGACCGCGGCATAGGACGTGTGCGAAGAACCGCTCCTGATGCAGGCCACACCAGAGCCGTATGCACTCTCGCACTTGACAACAGCCTTGTCGGTCTGAGACCACATGTTGACGTTGCTCAGGTTGATGTCGAAGCAAGGCGCTCCATCCGCGCAGATGAGCTGGACGGGTGCGCGTTTCACGCCATCTGCGACATTACCGTTCCAGTTCTAACCACAGCGCGAGTAAGCCAAAAGTGCCATATTATTATGACGAGTACATACTGAAAACGTGATGTTCTGGAGCTGTACACCGGCTCCTGACCCGGGAGTCTGGGACGACCAGAACTGGTCGATGTTGAGGCCATACGCGGTGCCGCGCGCGATGAAGTTCTGGAACTGAACGTTCCTGACGTAGCCCGAGCCCTTGTTGCTCTTGATCATGAACGCCTGGTTCCCGCCGTTGGTGTAGATGTTCCGGTACAGGACGTTCTCGATGGCGGTACCATCCGAGAGACTTCCAATGGCACTACCTCCTGACTGGTTGCACCAAACTGTGGATGCAATTAGCACACTTCGTCGTAGACCTCAAGACCGAGCACATACTACGCTCCACCAGGATGTTTGTAGCCGGAGACTGTGTATATCCGTCATCAGTTCTCTATAGTGCCAACGGTGAAAGTGACTGACCTTGACGGTGACGCACTCGTCGCGGTTCGTCACCTCGACGTCGTGAATCCAATAATTGTTACCCCAGACGTCAACACCGTCTGATCCGCCAATGTTGCCCCCTACCAGAAGCGGCCCGTCACATATGTTACCCGCTCGATGTCAGGGGTTCCATACCTCGAATGGCCATGTTGTAGACCTCCCCGTTCTGTCCGGATTGAATGACGAGGTGGAACTCGGGCGCTGAGCATTGAGGGTCAACGCTCTCCCAATGACACCTCTAAAGCGGCACACTTACAGTCGACCAGCACGAGGTCATGAAGGGACCAATTTTGCGAGTTGACTATACGGATCAAGCGCGGTCTACATAACGATACGATGAGATTCCGCGCGATCAGTTGAAGAACGTGGATACACACCCCGCGTTGCGGCACTGGAATCCGTTGCCTTGAATTCCTCCCGCGCTGTTCGCAGAGTAGAATTCGAAGTCGTTCGCATTCTCGATGGCAATCATGTTACCGCCGTTGGTAGCTGTGTGAAGGTCAGCCTTGAACGACGACAAGTTCACGACCCGTTTTCGACACACCAGTACGGGTGATGAATCCATCGAGGCGGAACGCCCACTTCGTGCCGCCCTTCAAGTCGACCCATGTTTGCATCTGGTAGTTACCTACAGCCCAGGCGATGTGAGTAAGACAGCCGACGTGATGGAGAAGTAACCACGTAAGCGCACCTGCGGGCACATACAGGGTCGATCCAGAATTCTTCAGCACGCAGTTCTAACGACGACAAATGAGTAGGCGTCATATGGCCGCAGATAATTAGCTCACTCACGTTGAAAGCGTTGGTGATAGCGGGACCAATGTCGCTCGAGCCAACACTGCCGCCATAGTCGAGGACACTGCAGATGTGACTCTTCTGAGAGAGCGGAGTGGTTGGCCCAACGCTTCCAGAGAGCTGTGCAGAAACGACCGTGGCAAGGAGGACGGAAGTCAGGAGTGCCTTGAAGCCCATGTTCAGGTCAGCGAGCGCAAAGCAAAGCTCTGCGGCGCCGGTGATCACACCCACCTGAGAGCTTTATAGCCCCGCCACAAGGTTGCACTTCCATCCATCGGATTGCATTGAGGCCCGTCATCACTCTGTCGGACGCCGAAGCATATCCGCGCGAACTCCCGCGCATTGCAGCTGACGGAAGTTGTGTTGGGGTTGTTCAGACGTGCCGGCAAAACACTTCAGCATCGCTGGCAACACGGTCCCCTCAGATATTTGGGCCCGACTGTCGTGGTTCTGGTCAGTGCAGGCGAGAGTGTTGCCATGGCGTGTACCAACTCGTCGGAAGCTCGTACACATGAGCAAGGGACCATGAGGTCGGTTCCATAGGAAGCGGAGCCCGTCAGAGTGGCTCGGAGATCAATCTTCCGGAACCGCCGGTGAGTGGTTGCTTTGAATGTTCCAGAAGAGCGTATAGAGACCCACATATGTAGACGTTACGGTATTTTGAGGAGCGAGGTATGCTAAATCGAGTCCTCGTGAACAGATAAAGCAGCGAGGATTACGCGCTGAATAATGACATTAAAATACCGCTCGGCAGGCGACTTGAAGGTCGCTGCCTCCCATGTCCCATGACAGATGCGTGTCGGAGTCCAGTTTTGCCATAGACAAGCAACTAGCCTGGGATGATGCGGTTGTACTCCGCCGCGCGCATCCGTCGAACTGTGTCTGTGAAGCTGATGGTGCCCCAACTCCGGTGGTCTGAGTGCCATACTTTGAGCTCGTCCAACCAACTGAAGTCCATAGACCTAGACTGATATCGGTCAGAGCATTTGTCGAGAGAGCGAGCGTTACACCGAAAGCTGTCGTGGACGTTTGTGGCAGGAGTCACAACACAAAGCTGTGCAGCCAGATCTTCAGATTTGACGATGCATGGGCGCCTGTCAATCTTAGCGACTTCAACATGGACTTCGACGAGTCATCATCCAACAAGATCGTAACACGCGAGTTTATCGCCGTGGTCCTCGCGGGATTTGGCAACGAGTAAGCTTGGCTACAGGCCCCGGAGAGAGATGCTGACTACGAATGCAGGCTACTCCCGCTGACTGGCTCTCATGGAGACGACCCATGTCTCAAGGCTCTTCTGCCGATTGGAAACAAACCCATGATTGAATACCCTCTTTCCTGGCTAGAACAGTCGGGACTCACTGGTGTGCTCTATGGTAACCTGTTCCCGCACTCATCTGATTTTTGACCACAGATGTTCTGCTCATATGTCCGACATCGCATCGCTCCGCGATGTCCAACTACATCCAGTCCGACGTCTCTTCCTTGTTTCCTTCCCTTCGGATTGACCTACAAACGTTCGAGCAGTCACAGGATCTTGCTGCTGGAACATGCACCCTTCTCCGCCACTTTTCCTCGCGGATTCAGTCGGACTTCATAGTTCTTCCATGCGACTTCGTCCCTCCGCCCGCCCTCACTCTCATACAGCTGCTCAACAAGTTTCGGACAGAGTCCACGTATGACGGCTCAATAGCTACGACTTGCTTCTACGAGGTCAATCGTCCAGACAAGGGCGCCGCCACAGAGGAGTGGGGTATGCTCCCGTCTAACGTTCCGATCGTCTTCGATGAGCGTTCGGGAACGCTCTTGTATGTCGATACGCCTGAAGACGTAGACAAAAATAGCGAAGAGTTCGAGTTCCGGATGAGCCTTCTCACTCAGTACGTGCTCAACGCTTCATAGCGTCGCCTCTTCGTGACGAAGGTTTACCTCATCCATTGCTAGGTACCCGCGGACAAAATTGTCGGCGAGCTTCCGAGACTCTCATGTATACGTCTGCAAGCGGACTGTTCTGGACGTGCTCAACGAGAAAATGTACATGGATTCACTCAAGGAAGAATTCATGCCTTGGCTATGCAAACCGCAGTATCAACGGACACGGCGGGAGAAGTATGGAAATAGTGAGGGTCGTTGCTGCGCACAGTTTACGTCGCACTGACGAGGTTTATCCGCGCAGTCCTCAGCCCCGTGTCGAACAATGTCTCCCAAGGTCCAGCTTTGAGGCATTCAACGTTGCACCTTCCGACACAGCAGAAACGCCTTCGACACTCTTTCGTGGCTGCTGACGCAGACGATGATCACCTACGATCCGTCGTTCCGTCTCCTGTAGATGACGACGACGAAGACGCTGTCGAACCGAGTTTACGCGTTGGCCTCGTTGTACATCGTTCGACATCAGGCTTCGCCTCTCGTGCGAACAATCTCCATTCGTACCTGGAGCTCAATCGCTTCGTACGTACAGCGAACGCTTCTTTGTGCCTACGGTAGCTGACATCCTCGACCGATCTGCCATCTTCTGCAGTTCCTCGGCCAAACGAGCTATTCCCTACCTTCCGACCCCGAAAACCGCTCGCTCATCGACCAGAAGGCACAAATCTCCGCGGACTCTATGATCGGCCGCTCTACACGAGTCGAGGAGCGGGCCAGTATCAAACGCTCCGTCATTGGGAAGCACTGTGTCATTGGCAAGATGGCCAAGATTGTGGGCTGCGTAATTCTCGACCATTGCGTGATTGCTGACGGGTAACTCGAATCGCGGTGGTGCTTGAGACGTAATCGCTGACTTTCTACGTGAACAGGGCAAGACTGGACGGATGTATCCTCGGCGTGTATACCAAGGTCGGAGCAAAGGCGGACTTGTCCCGCTGCATCACCCAGCCGGGATACGAGGTCAGCCCAGGAGGTGAGCAGCTTGCCGTTGCCCTCTAGCTCACACTACTCACGGCTCCCATGCACATCAGAGAGCGCAAAGAATGAAAAGCTCGAGGTCTCCGACTGGGCCGCACACGAAACGTCCGAGGATCAAGACTCGGAAGACGAGACCGAGGAGTCAGCCGAGGAGGAGAGTGATAACTAAACGATATGTTCACATATGACTGTGTGTATGCTAGCGATACAACAGTACAGTACAAGAAGGCGACATACGAGGGGCCAGCAGAAACGATATATACTCATGATGTATCCATAGCCGAATGGTAAACGTCCTACAGCAGGACAGCGTGCGTTCATCGGTTCCTCTGCGTGTTGCCCGCCATTTGTGACCCGAGACCCTGAGCAAATCGTGCACCACGCCCGCCCCGAGCGCCCCCTGGAGGTGGCATATGAGCATATACCTTTCTCTGAAGCAGTGAAATCAAGACGTACCACGAGCACCGCCCCGCCTGTCTCCACGGCGATTCCGCTCTTGTGTCTGCTCGCCGCGCTTGTCGCCCTTGCCGCCATCGGGACGATCGTTCCAAGTGTTACTCACACCTAACCTCTGGTCGAGCGACTTCTCGCTCTGCTCAACCATCGCGTTCACCTTGTCGGCAAGCGTTTGCGCAAGCTGCTGCGTACGCGTCAGCTCGACCCGGTTGAACACGACCACGCCCGCGGACTGGTCCAAAGCCGCAGCAAGCTCCTCTGTCCAAATCATCTTCGACACAAGCGACGTGACCGAGCGTAGGGAGATGGAGAAGGTCTTCGCCAGCAGGGAGAGCGAGAGAGTGCGGTAGTGCGGCGCGTAAGTGAAGAGGTATGTCCGGAGGCCCTCCTCCTGGATCCGCTTCGCGAGCATCTCCTTGACCGCCGCGCACTCGGGCATGAGGCTCCAGATCTTGATGCTCTGGATGAGATCGCGGCACTTCTCCCACTCGCCGTTCTGCAGCGCCTTGCTGGCTTGCATGATGTGGTCGCGAGTGCTCTCGGGTGGGCCGGTGAAGACTTGCCTGTCGGCGAAGTCGAGCAGACGCCGGAATGGCTTGGAGATCACCTTGCGCTTCTGGTCCTCAGAGTCGATGCTGGCGAGGAGCGGGATCTCGACGAGCATGCTCGAGACGAGGAAGGCTGCCTCGAGAAGCTCCGTGTTGATGTGCATGTGGAAGGGCAATTGCCGCTGCCGCTCCGCCTTCTCCTGCTCGGGAGAAAGTACCTGGTTGTAGCGCTGCTGGTGTACGCCTTGTGCCAACAACTCCTTGACACGCTGGGTAGCGAAGATATCCTGCAGTGTCGCCTGCGCTTCCTTGATCAATCCACAGCGGAAGGCACTGAGACCGAGTTGGACGACGGTACGGTTGTAGAGAATTTGCGTTGCGACATCTGCGTTGTGAATGGATTCCTGGAGATGTGACATGAGAAGCATATCACGTGCGGTGTGGAAGTCGTTGTGGAGAGCATAGTGGTAGATGTGGCAAAGCATAGCACGCGTGCGGAGGAGGGAATTGCCGGACTTGTAGAGGTGAACACAGAGAGAGTGGATAAGGGAAGAGGTCTGGTCGTCGGAGGAGAGGATGACAGAAGGCTTCAGATCGCCAGAAGCGACAGTAGCCTCGAGGGCAACAACAACGGGGTCGGGCTGTGGGATTTGGTCAGTTGAGTGCTTAGTCTTCGTAGTCAAGGTTGCACACCTTGGAGTAAATGTGCTCCAGCCGACGCATGACGACCCGTCCCAGTGGCTCCTCCTGCTTGTTCTTCTCGTACAGCGCCTGCGCTCGGCAGATTGTCGAGTAGAGCACCTTCTCGTCCTTCAGCCTATCCACATACTCCGTCCCATGAGGGTCGATGTTCTGCAAGCTCTTGGTGAACTCATCGTCCAGACGGTCGACGAAGCTGATGACACTGCCGCGGATGCGCACAATGCCATCTTTCTCCGTTTCTGGAGAACGCTCCACGAGCTCATCGTAATCCTCCGTGATCTCCTGGATGGAATACGCGGGCTCCTCCGCAACGATCGCGATAAGCTGGTCGACCTCCTTCTGAGCTGAAAGCCAGAGTTCGGGAGGCATGTGTGTCGCAACGGAGGAATTGTAGTCAAAGCGAGACGCGATGAGGGCAAGCAGGACGCGGATCTTCTGATACGGCGTCACTGCTACCTCGAGGAGTTTCTCGAGGATGCGTATTTGCTCCGCACGATCGGTGTTCTGCATCTACTGTAAGCTCGAGCCTCGAGAACAAATGGTGCATGCTGACCTTCTTACCGCGAGCCTCTTGCACGACCTGGAGGTTCTTGAAGATGCTCTCCGGGGTGAACTGAATAGCCTTGCCACCCTTGCCAACAGTGGTGAAATCCTCATCCTCCTCGTCCTCATCTCCCTTCTTTGCCTTCTTCGTCTTCGCAGGAGCAGCGACCTCAGGAACGAAGGTCGCCTGGAAGTCACGCTCGAACGCTTCGGGATCCTACACAATACCTTAGTGGTCATCGCTGCCAATTGAACATGCCACAACATACCTCCTGGTAGCGCTTAAGCTCGCTCTCGAACTCCTTCGCGACCTTCTTGACCTTCTGCTTGACAGCGGTGAGTGCGCGAGCATTGCTCGCGTTCATCTTTTTCTTGGACTCCTTGTCCTTCGCCACCGCCGCGTTGAGCGACTTCTCGAGGTCAATCAACGTCCGAAGGTAGAACGGAGGCACGGGCTCCGCAACGTTTTGCTGCCTCTGCGCCATGCGCACGAGCTTGTCGAACTCTGTATAGAATAGAATAACACATATTGTAAGACCCGCACACAGAGACGGGTACAAAGGCACAGTGGTTTGACAAGACGTGCGTACCGGTCGAGATCGCAACCCAGTCGTTGATCTTGAGCGCATTATCCATCGCCTTCCCAGTGGCCTCCATATCATCCAACCGCTTGTCCTTTGCACTCTTCACCACCCGCTTCACGTCCTCGTCAGACTCCTCGCCGGACGACGCGCCGTGCAGGAACCGCCCGCCCTGCTTTGGCTTCGCCTCCTGCTCGTCGTCGTCGCTCATCTCCTCCTCATCGTCAGACGACTCATCGGATGAGTCGGAGTCGCCACCGCTCTTCAGGAAACGGGACATGGCGGGCTTCGCCGCTGGTGCGGCCTGCTTGGGACCCTCGTCGTCGCTGGACATGAGCTCCTCCTCCTCAGAGGAAGAGCTGTCGGAATCGGAATCGCCAGCTGCACGGAAGAATCGAGACATCGTGCTCAGGTAGTTTTGGTAGTCGACAAGCAGAGAGGAGTCGGCGGCGAGGTCGTCGAAGACGATGTCGATGAGGGCCTTCGGCGGTGCGCAGACTGCAGTACAAAAAATTAGGTTTCAGCGCGTGACTGGATCCGGTAAGATTAGATAAGCATCCTCCAAGGAACTCGAATAAGGCAAATCCCGACGCCCGCCTTTAGCGCTACTAGTAGATCACAGTCCTCGTTCAGGCGCAAATTCCTGCCCTTCGCCGCTACATGTATCATTGTATGCTGGATTGCCATTACACCGGAGCTGGTAAAGTGTTGACAAATTTCAATTGTCACATGTCTACACAGTCATTTACATATGCAGCTGCAACCAACTCAACTGCGCTAACGCGACGTCTACCACAAGAACAGTCCGGACAAGAAGTAAGCAAGACCCTAGGTGACTCTCCACTCGGTATCCAACCCCTACATTCCCCCATGGGTATTTCCCCTGCAAATCCTGGGCAGCCAAAGCTCTACGTTTAAGAAGGAGGACTGAAGCACGGCGGTCAACTCCAATCGAAACGGATGAATGTCAGGATTGGACACTTACACGGGCGCAATGGTGGTGGCGGGGCCTAAACGAGTAAGGATTAACAAATGAGTCAACTTTTCCTAGAAACATACGGATTCACATACCGGGAGCTGCGCTGATAGCAGGGAACGGAGTCGCAGCGCACTAAACCCCAAGCAGTGTAAGCCGTCAAGCACGCATCGCACACGCAGAAAAGAGCCGTGACGCACAGCAACCTCAATATCCGCAAGGGACTTGCCGGCCGGGAGGGTGGGAGGCGGGAGCTTCGTGTTGGCCGGGACGGGGATGATATCCGAGCAGTCGACGAGGTTGCGCGGGTTCTGGCCGAGGACCGCTAGCTTGGACATCACCGCTTCGAACTTCGAAACCATGGAGCCGTGGTCCGCTGCGCGGATGTAGAGGTATTGCGTCAGACGGAAGTACAGAGTAGGGCCACCGGAGAGCTTACTGATGAACGACTGCCACTCGCAGGCCGTGCGCGAATCCCGGGCAAGCTCGCCGTCCGAGAAGAGACGGAGTTCACCGGCGAGCGGAGAGAGGACCTCGCCTGGGTTGGAACCGTTCCCAGGGAAAAGCACGCCCTTCAAAAGAGTCTGTACGCGATCCAGCCCGTCAACACGACTGTACAAAGTTCACCCGTGTTCGAATACTGACCTCGATGAAGAACTGCGAGTCGAAGGAGCCGGGCGTCGAGTCGAATGGCGTGCCGGGAATAGTAGGGTCGACGTGGTCCTGGGCCGCGACGGTGTGAGAGATGAGTAGGTCGACGACCTCGTTGGGACTGAATCCGGCATCGCCCATGCGCGCGAGGATGGTGTCGACGCTGTCGGACGGCTCCGGGACGAGCAGGTCGGGCGACGGCTGGGTAACGTTGGAGCGACCGGCGAGGAACTGCAAGCGCGGCCCGCCAGCGCAGTTCGACACGCCGACGGCGCCGGCGAACTGGATGCTGTTGTGTGTGGGCGTAGGATTAGCTCTATTACTGTTACAGTTCAGAAACACGGGACGGGACGCACAAGTCACCGAAGGAAACGCCGTGGGCCAGTGCGAAGGGGCGTTGAGCCTCGACGATATCGTCAATGCCGCCGTTGGCGTCTTCCAACATTCATGCGTAAGCACCTATTCCTTGCAGCCCACGAGATGAGGAACTCACGGAAGGCAGTCTCGATCTCGGCAAAGGACATGATGGAACCGTCTGAGACAGTTCCTGTCAGTGCGTGCACGGCGGATCACCGTAGCAACTCGTCCTCACCGGCGCCATTGCCTCTGTTAGCGAGATTTTCTTCAGTTTACATGCCTGCGAGTGGTTAAGCGGGTGGATACGACGCACCCAAACTTGCCCTGAGCGAAAAGGGCCGGAGAAAACCCGATGGCATCATGGAAGGTGAGCTGGCGGCAGTGATTAGCCACTTCGCACCGCATACTAATCACCAAGTACTTACACGAAGTGACTGTGGAGCAGCAAGTCAGCCGACGGCACACCATCATCACGCATGTTTTGACTCTCTGCTCACCTCATGAACTTCCTCACCGCACTCTCCACCGTCGAATCTGGCGAGTAGTGAGGTCAAAATGCCGGCAACGCCACCGCCACCAATAAATGAGCCTCACAGGTTCGTTTGGATGTCGTCCAAGACGTCAAACCAGACACAGCACTGTCACCGCGATGCCCGTCAGAATCGGACCACTAGTAAGAAACTTGCAGCATGAACAAAGAGGCGTACCGCAGCGTTAGCGGCTTTGCGACCGTGCTTGCACGAAACTTGACCCTTGCCGCTGGGGCAGCCGTGACCGCGGCGACGGCGAGAGCAGCGATGGCTAGGAGCGTCTTGGAGAACATGTCAACTGTTGTTTGCTGAGGAGCCGCTGGGTAGTCGAGTGCTTGCTTGGAGACTCTGCGAGAGTGCTGCAGAACCAAGCGGGCCCTGCCCTAGCTTTTATACCTTTGGCCGATGCTGCCTCTTCAGAATTCGTCACCCTCTCCCGGCTATGTCTGAAGCTCGGTCGCAGGAGCATGGAAAATGGCTCGCGTCGTTGAGGGCACAGACACCTCGGCATCTTCGGCGTCGCATTCGGATGCCCGTCCAGGGAATGCCCAGGAAGGCCAACCTGTGCAGACCAAGTCAGCCGACGAGGGCATAAGCTTTGGCAGGGGTTCCCAAGACGTGTGTACCCATAACCACGGGAAAGGGCGCCATAGGTCGGTCGTCTATTGGCGCACGGTGTCCTTGTCAAGCCGACAGCTTTTCGAGGTCGTATGTATAGCCTTTGGACATCGCACGGAATGTCAGCTGCTGGTGGCCAGTCCGAACGCTTGGCAGCCTCGGTGAGAGGATGACGGTCAGGATTGATGAGCTGACAAGTAAGACTTTTTGTCGAGGACGAGGCAAGCGGATGTGCTGACCTCTCGCCCATAGACGAGGCTCTGGGGACCACCGAGGTTAAGTGGGGCACGAGGCTCCACAGAAAGTGCGACAGCTGCTGCGTATCGTGGATCTCGACGAGACCCGTGAACGTTTCCATCGCTGCCGTCGGGTTCGTGGCTAGTCAGAGGGTCCATCCCCGTGGCACGGTAAAGGCCCGAATACCATTCGCTGGCCATAACCGCGGCGATGGGAAGTCTGGCCGAGCCCGTGGGTAGGAACCCATGTCACCGAACTTGGCTGTCCCAGCGGTGTATTCGGCACCGTGACAGAACCGATTCCGTGGGCATGGGTCACAGTGCTGCCCTGCACTAGGACCACCCGAGGATTCGGCGGTAGCCTATACCATGAACTAGTCAAGATTGAATGAGAGATGGGCTGAGAATAGCCGTGCGTACCAGTGCGGGTTCCAAGCCACTGGCCAGTACGTGCGAATTTGCGTACGTGGGTGCTCGGGAGGGAGGCTACTGCAGAAAGCACGAAATTGCCCACCCTTTCAAGTGCTGACTATGGCAGTCGTCGTTGATCAATAGTAGCACATAGAGAAGGCCACCGTGTGCTCACCAGCACAGATTTCTCTCGAAGGCGATGAATCTCTCGATGAGCCTGAGGGGTGGACAACTGTTTGCGGACCGGGCTGAGGCTGCACCCGCCGGGCCGTCGCTCGAGAAGCAACGAGCTCGCACTGACCACTCAAAGTGTGTAAATGAGGCGCTGTTGGCGCACGCCCGGTGAGAATGATCCACCTCATAGTGGGGACTACGATATCACTTATAAGTATGCTGGCGGGTCTTCTCGGCCGTCTTAAACAAGAAGGTGAACGACGTCACGGCGGATATTCCGGATTTACTGCCAGACTCCAGTACTTGCGCCTCCTCGTGAGTGTCGTTCGACTTGGTTCGACTGCACGCATTGTTAGTAGCTATACACAATGCAATGTGAGAAAGACATGCCTGACGCATCACGTTTGCGGACATCGCTGAGATCCAAGACTGTTGAATATCGTACAAATACACGCACATTCTCTGCCTAGCACGAACTACGTTCACTCGTCAGCAACAACTACGACGCACTTGCCGAAGTTCTTCCCGCTCTGCACGTCCAAGATCGCCTCTCCGGCGTTCTCCAACCCGCGGACTAGGTGCTCCTTGTACTTGATCTCCCCGCTCGCGACACGCTGCACGAACTTGGAGTAGAACTCGTCGACGTACTTGTCGCGGATACTGCCGACGATGAAGCCGTGAATGTGCAGCTCCTGCGCGACGATCTTCATCAGGTTGGTGACGCCGTAGGGCTTCTGGGTGTTGTAACTGGAGATCATGCCGCATTCCTGCAGATAGTGAGTCTCAGTGAAGCCGCAAGGTGATGAAAAGAACTGTGGCACGCACGATAAAGCGGGCACCCTTCTCGGCGTTATCGAGCGCGGCCTCTAGCGTCTCTCCACCGACGTTGTCCCAGTAGCTATATGCGCCACGTTAGCCTATGAAACAACTGGCTTGCGCAAGCACGCACATGTTGATCGGGCCCTCCTTCTCCAAAACCTTACGAGTGGGAGTCGTCTTGTAGTTGAAGGCGACGTCGGCGCCGATAGAACTGGCGAACGCGACCTTTTCATCCGAACCTGCGGAGGCGATGACCTTCAAGCCGTCCGCCTTTGCAAGCTGCACCACTGTACTGAACAAGGCTATTTCAGACATGCAAGTGGTCCAACAAGAGATGTATAACTTACGCTCCCACAGGACCCGCCGCGGTTGTTACGAATACCACGTCGCCCTGAATCATGGTCAGGAACGCAACATCACATGCAGGGATCGCTTTACCTTCTTCGGGGCGGCGTACTCCTTCCACGCGTAGTATGCCGTTTCACCTGAGCGTAATTGGTCAGATACTGAGACTCCATGACTATTGAGGGACCTCCAGGCCCACCTGGCATGCCGCATACGCCGATGTATGCGGACCATGGGAGATTCTCTTTGTTTTCGAGCACGCGGAAAGCCTGGGCATTGTGCTGGATGGTATACTGGACGAACGCTGAGGAGAACGGTCAGACAATTCAACGGTAGCTCGAGGATTGGGATATTCACGATAGAAGCCATAGAGGTGGTCACCCGGTTTCACTGCGGAGTTTTCCGAGCGAAGGACGACTCCGACGCCAAAGTTGGCAAGTCTGTGGGCATTTGTCATGTTTGGCAGGTCCTGCTGTCGATTCAAGGCTACCTACGGCTCGCCAATGGTGAAAGGAGCCTGCGCGATGTACGATGTAAGTAAGCTACACAGTCGCAAGCAGTTTAACACAAAGTTCACTGACATTGTAGCTCTTTTTCTCCGGGTGGCGCATACGCCCTCGCATGTAAGGATCTATGGAGAGCACGAGAACCTTCACGAGGAAGCCACCCTGCAAGTCGGCATTGTCGAGGTCGATGGTCTGGGATGCATCGTAGATCGTCGTCTTTCCGGGAACTGGGAAGCCTGTGCGAGTCGAGTAAGCACACTGCTCGAGCAGGTCGTGGGCAAAAGTACATACCCTCAGGGACCTCGTTGAAAAGGAAACGTCCGTTGGTGACCGGTGCCATGTCGCGTCGCGTGTGTATTGTGATGGTGGTCAAGATGAGAATGGGTAATAAGGAGGAACAGGTGCAGCTGCTTGCCAAGCTTATATATGTCCTGAAGTCTGTGAGACTCTGACTTACTCAGCAAAGATCGCCTCTGAATCTGATCGACCGATCCACACAGCGGACTTTGTATGATGTCAGAACGTCGCGAACCTACTAGTACGTGTGGTTTCCAGCCTGTAGCCTAGCGATGCACTTAGTGCTCTACGTACCATCCTCCTTCATTCTGACTCTGCATACTTATCGCACTCGATGGCAGACGCATGCATTCCGCCTTTCGCACGACAAGGCAATACTTACGCAGAACAAACGGGCTTGCTGAAGGCAGACCGAAGCTACCGAAGCGCAGCCCGAGCGGTGGGATCGGCCGTCGGTCTCTGCCATAGCCGGTCCCTTAGCGCCCGAGCTCCAGACTCGGATGTGGTCCGTGCGGCGTGCAGTAGTGTTCAGTCCTTTTGGGATTGTGAACGAGCAGCTGAGACTCGAGAGCGTGAGGAGCAACAGCGAAGGCATCGCGATCCACACAAATCATGCGTGGTGGTTAAGTCACTCCTCGCCGGTCTCGGAACGTTTCATTTGGGGCTGCGCCGCGGAGCTTCGGCCCGTTCGCTGGTTCCACTTCGCGGTGCGTTCTCACGTCGACTTCGCGGCCACAGCACTACTAGGTACACTGCAACGACGGTACACTGCAAGGTTAACGACCTCTTGGCTCGAGGCAAAGCGGTAGGAGTGCCGGGTAAAGAGAGCAAAGCACTGAGTGAGACCGTGGTGAGCGAATGAGTCCTGGATGCCTTCAACGACCACTGCTTATGATTGAGTGCCCCATACTAATACTCATAGACCCGTCCTAGTCAAGCCCTAGTACTCACTAGCTAGTCTCTTCGGTTCCAAGGGTTTGTCGTGGACGGCTCTGTATCCTCACCATGCAGCCAGGAGACCATAAAAGTAGAGGCCACGACAGCCTTCCTGCACCTGCACCTTACACAGGGCCAAGGCGCAAGCCGAACAGTCGCCGAACTCTCCTTGGACTCTTTGTGCTGCTGGCAACGACCTCGGCCATATACATCTCCTCCGGGATCTTCCAAGTCAGCTTGCGTGACTCCGCTGTCGTCGTCCCTTTGGATGCGCAGTCAACCTTGGCCAAGTGTCGCTCCTTGCAGTTGAAGCCTGGCCCACCCGCCGACTTCTACTCTCGCACACAATCGGATAGATTTCAGGTTGGCACGGCATCAGTGCTCATCCGGAATGCCAAGATATGGACCGGAAATGATAGCGGTCGTGAGGTTTTGAGAGGTGACATATTCCTGGACAAGGGTATTATAAAGGCCGTCGGTCATGTACCGCGCGACATCTTGCACAAATATGCCGCTGTCGCCACAATCGACGCCGAAGGGTGCGCCCCCACACAGTGCTTAACAGCTTCTGACTCTCATATTCTCTCGCAGCGCTTGGCTCACACCGGGGTTTGTATAGGAAACTTTTGTTGAACACTTTGTTCTGACGCGGGGATTGATGTAGCATTGTCGACCTACATTCCCATCTGGGAGGTCAGGCATCGCCGGCGCTCAGCGGCTCGAACGACGGCAACTCATACAAGGGCCCTATTGTTCCGTGGCTCAGAGCCTTGGACGCACTGAACACGCATGACGATGGTAAGGCTACTCGTTGCAGGCGGAGGCGTCATAGTACTGAGGTACTTGTCTTAGGGTACAGAGATTCAATGTCCGGCGGAGTCACGACCTCTCTCATGTTACCCGGTTCGCTCAATGGCATCGGTAAGCCCGCCTGTCCGCCCTAGCCTCAGCATGTAACTAACAGTTGTGACCAGCGGGACAGGGACTAGTCATGAAGTTGCGTCCTACCAAAGAGAGATCGCCGACCTCGATGCTGTTAGAACCACCTCTCGGTATCGATGGTACCGACGTTCCCCCAGACGCGACGCCTCGGTTCGGTCATATGAAGTTCGTGGTTTTATCTATTGCCGACGCCGTGCGGTCACTGATATCATGACTTGTGTAGACACGCATGCGGTCGGTGCTTTCGCTGTGCGCCTGGGATACTAATTGGCCACCACTGACACTTCCGATCAGGCGAAAACCCCAAGTATTACCAGGACACCCGAATGGACACTGTTTGGGCGGTCCGCCATGCGTGAGCTTAGAACCGCGTCACGCCGACGGAAATTAACGGAAGGGTGCAGGTACGATACTGCCCGCACTATCAAGAACGCGCAAGACGATTATTGCGAGAAAGTCCTGTCTGGCGACTGGCGCTCCCTTGGAAGCAAGAAGTTTCCGGAAGACCTCCAATGGCAGCCGCTGGTTGATATTCTCCGAGGAAGAACGAAGGTTACTGTCTCTCGAATGCGGGCGAAAGCGCTGATACTGAAGTCGCCGCTCAATGACAGGTTCAAACTCACTGCTACGAAGCGGTGGACCTCGATAATTTCGTTCGTGTGCGTATAGCAACCCTGAGATACACTCGCGTGAACCTGACAAGCCCCGCAGCTCTCGAACGAATTCCAGTTCGAGGTCGCCGCATTCCATCATGCGCACGAAGCATACCTGGTGCCAGAGGTCCTGAAACGTGCATACAGTAAGGCCCTGTCGCTTCTCGAATACTCGCAGACACCGGCCTGACAGGATGAACAGACAACACGCCGGCTATCGCGATGTTCTCGACGTTCGCGAGGTAGGTTGCTCGGCATCTTGTTAGTCAGACAAACTCAACAACTGTGCTCCTCAGGTACAAGCGCGAGGGATATCGGCACTCTGAGTTCGCACCCCGCGTTCTCGCGGACGAGGGTATCGATGTGGTCATGAAGGTGCTTCTTCTCCCATGAGCTTAATGCGCAGGAGACTCTACTGAATGCCGGGACATACAGTCCGATCACTTTGCCATTCCATCGAGAAACCTCATTGGAGAGGCCGCCATAGCTCACCACTACGGGCTGTCAGAAAACGTCGCGCTGGCATCCGTCATCAGCACACCCGCGAAGATCTTGGGCCTTGACCACCGCATTGGATACGTCAAAGAAGGTTCGTTATGGCGCAATATTCCCCGCACTTCTTTACTCACGAGAGCGTCTCAGGGTACGATGCAGGTAACGCGGCTTTGCAGGGATGCCAAGGACGATGTCGTGCTAATGAAACCGGTCACTAGACATCGTCCTTTGGGACAGCCATCCTCTCGCCCTCGGCGCGACTCCCACACAAGTTGTTATTGACGGCATCCTCCAGTTCCCTCACGCGCACATCGCGTCGAAGCCGGCTGCCCACCAGCGCGCCCCGACGACACCGAAGTGGGACGTCGAAACTGCAAGGACGCTGGAATATGATGGCCTCCCACCGCTGGAGCCGAAGTTCCGTCCGCATATGATCGTGTTCACGAACGTGTCACAGTTCTGGACCCGCGATGAAGTGCGGGGCACAGTTGTGGGCATGTTCGCCACGCAGGGCGCCCTCGATTTTGGAAGCACCGGGGTTGTAGTCGCTGTACACGGGCAGGTTGTCTGCTCTGGCGCTGCGACGTCGTGTGCTTCGTACCTGTCGTCTTCCGAAGCAACCGTCGTGGACTTGGCGGGCGGCGCCGTGCAGCCGGGACTGGTCAACTACGGCGCTGAGCTCGGCCTGTCGGAGATCTTCACGGAAGCTACGACCAGAGACGGTTACGTGGCCGACCCTCTCCAGGGCCAACCATCGTTCTTCGGACCAGGCGGGTACGTCGCGAAAGCTATTGACGGGCTCCAGTTCGGAACTCGTGACGCTCTGTTCGTGCATTCGACTTCCCCAATGATGTTCGCAGTGCTGACATCGTGTGCAGGCTGGCATATCGCGCCGGCGTGACTGTCAGCATCACTTCGCCGTCGCACAATGCATGGCTGAGCGGTATCAGCACCGCATTCTCCCTCGGAGCCCCACACAAGCTGTCTCGCGGAGCCATCGTGCGGGACGTCGTCGCAGTCCATGTTTCACTGACGCACGGGGACTCTGAGCCGAGCGTTAGCACGAAGATTGAGGCCATGAGACAGCTCCTGACAAAGGAAGTCGATGGCGAAATTGGTGCATGGTTTCAGCAGGTGGCAAATGTGCGTCTGGATAATTGGTCTTCGCGTTCGACACGACGTGCTGACGGGATGGAAAAAGGGAACGCTGCCATTGGTAGTGAATGTGCACAGCGCGGACATCATTGCAACCCTCATCTCGCTGAAGAAGGAGGTCGAGGCAAAGACCGACAATGCGATCAAGCTCACCATTGCTGGCGCGACAGAGGCGCACCTCCTTGCGGCCGAGCTGGCCCAAGCCAACGTCGGAGTCATCGTTACCCCGTCGCGTTCATTCGTACGTTCCTACCCGTCTGCATTACCTTCCATCTTCTGACTGTGTGTCTCTTCCAGCCATATAACTGGGATGAACGTCGAACGTGAGTAGCCGTTCTAACGCATACGCATTGCATGTAGCTAAGCCCCACCATGACCTAGGCTCCCTGGACCGCCCCAGACGGCTGATAGTCTTATTGGCTACTTGAACAAGCACAACATCACCGTCGGAGTCGGTCCGCGCGGAATCGGAGCGATCGGACATCCAGGTGTCATCGACATGGCAAACTCACGCGCGCGAAACCTGCGCTTCGACATCGGAGAGGTATGGTCTTTTGCTGCCTCCATACCCAACTGTCCTGACCAGAGCCGTTCAGGCGATGCTTGATGCAGGCCCCGGCCTGCTCGATAAGGCTTCGGCGTTCGCCCTTGCGTCTGTGAACGTGGAGAAGCTGCTGGGTCTTGATCTTGCTGGTGAGGAGCAGGATCTTGTCGCCACTGCTGGCGGCGATCTGCTGGACTACGAAGGAAAGGTTATTGCCGTGATCTCTCCTCGGCGCGGCTTGGTCGATGTCTTCTGAAGCTGTGCTGCGATTGTGTGACTTGGACGAAGAGCATGCATATACCCGTGTATATCTCAACATTGGAGTCTTCTTGTGATGATTCCTGCTGGAAAGGAATAGCTGTCCAGTGCCGACTAACTATGTACATAGCTGCATCCGTCTTCCACTTAACCCTAAACTTGAACGTTTTCCTAATTTGGACCGACACTGGGATCTGAGATCGATCGAGGATTTGATCGCCACGCAAAAGTAAGTATCGTGCCTCTTCCCCTTCCACCTTCTCCCACTTACAGGATCCTTGGCTATGAGCGACAAGGATGTCAGCATGTCGAACGAGGAGCTGGATGTTGATGCTATTGTCGCTCAAGGATTGTTGCTGATAGAAACCATCTTACGGCGCAAACCACTCTCCGAGATCAAAGAAGTGATTGCAGCTGGTGCACCGGTCTGGTATCAAGACGACGAGGGAACCTCAGCCTTGCATGCCGCAGCTTACACCGAGAATGAGGAACTTGTACGCTTCCTGATTGACGAAGGCGCTGTTTGGAACGCTGGTAAGCATGAGCATATCCGTAGGGTCTTTATGCCGGACTAACGCCTCTCGCACAGTGGACAACCTGCACAACACTGCGGGTGACGTCGCGTTGTCTCTCAACAACGAGAATTGCTACACCATCATACGAGACGCCGGAATACGCTCGGGTATGTCACATAGGCTCGGGCATCTCGGAAGGTCTTGAATAGCCAATTGACCAACCTCGCTGTTGTTCCGCAGAACTCCTGCTCACGCTCCTTGCGAAACGGGCCCCGGCAGTGAATTCGCCGTTGAATCTCATCTTCAAGGCGACCGACACGACTGCAGCGGGATCGACGGACGCGTTCCTGTCCACCAAGCTAGAGTACACAAAAGACGAGCACGGCCAAGACATCTGCCTCGTCAAGGTCAGCGACTCGGAAGAGGTCGGTGTCATGATGGGATGGGAGCGCGGCATCAGTAAGTCCAGCGTCCGTAAGCCTGCTCGAGATGTGGGCTTAGTGAACTAGTGCCAAGTGCAGGAAACCGTCCACAGGTTGTGCGATGATCATCCGGACGCTGCTGATGGCTTGAAAGTTCTCAACGTCGGCTTCGGCCTCGGAATCGTGAGTGCGCGTCCCAGCGCGTTCATGCGCATGATGCTGACTTGCGAACAGATCGATAGCCTCTTTCAGAGCTTGCCCACGAAGCCCTCCCTACATGTGATCATAGAGCCACACCCTGACGTTCTCAAGCACATGCGGGAACAGGGGTGGTACGAGAAAGAGGGCGTCAAGGTCCTGGAAGGCAAATGGCAAGACTTCATAGAGAGTGAGGAACTGCTCGCCGTTGGCGGTTTCGACGTCGTCTACACGGACACGTTCTCCGAGGACTACTCAGGTACATTCCCGTGCCCGCAATCTCCCCGATGTTGCCGCTCAAGGATTGTTCGCAGATTTGCACCGGTTCTTCGGACATGTTCCGGACTTGCTCGCAGGCCCCGAATCTCGGTTTGGATTCTTCAACGGCCTAGGCGCTACAAGTACGTTCATGTTGCTGCGCGTTGCGACGGTGTCCTGACAAGCTGCGCCGCAGATTCCCTGTTCTACGACGTCTACACGCACGTATCGGACCTCCATCTCGCTGACATTGGTATCGATGTCGAATGGAGCGACGTCGACGTCTTCGAGGGGGATACCGACAGATGGGGGAAGACGCGAGAGTACTTTGCAATGCGCACGTACCGCCTCCCCGTGGGGAAGATGAAGGCTTTCTGAGGCGTTTCCGGGATTGTTTGTATGCTGTCTGCATATGTGTGGCCTGTACTCTATTCTTTGCAAAGACCACGCCCGACGAAAATAACAAAGAAGGTTACTGGAGAGCGGCATTCACGGTCACCATGGAGGCGAGATAGCAGCGGGCAGCAGCCAATCACTTCGGAAGCACTGCAGAGCCACGCCGATATACCCAGCGCGCGCGCGGGGCACGCAGGCTTCCTCGTCCTTTCCTTCCGCCTCCATCTCCCGCATTCCACTTTCCGTCGACAGGCTCGACGTCTTGTACTTCACTGCTCTTTCTTTGTACACTGTACTCTAGCAGTCCGCTTGCCGTTGCTCGACGCACGTTCCCCGCTTCCCGCCTCTGCACCTCAGCCAGAGCCGTTCCCGGAGAACTCTTTCTTTCAAGCTTATCAAGTTTCAAGCGCAGCAATGCACAGGATGGCAGCGCCCCCGCCGGTCTACACGGTCCGTGTCGAGGTCAACCCGACCCAGACGATCGCTCTGGTACGTCGATCTTGTCGTCGACTGTGGTCGTAGTGGCGTTACTGACCGCAGACGATGTAGCGTCTCCCGAAGGACATGCCTCCGAACGATGACGTCCCGTACGAGCTCCAGCAATACGTGAGTGGCCTGCGTGATCGTATAAAGTTCGATCCCGGTGGCTGATGTGCGCTCTCGATCGAAGTACAACAAGGACGTCTGGGTGGCGAGGCAGCGGGCTGTCCTCACGAAAGGCTCGCGCTACCTCAAGCCTCGTTTCGAGATTATCTTTGCTGTCTTCATGCTCCTGTGAGTTTTCATATGTGCATTCATTGCCTGCGCTCGTGCTCAACGAAGTGGCCGCACGCACAGCGCGTCTCTCGCCGTCCCGATCGTCGTCTACTATGTCCTCCACGCCCTTCCACAGAAGCTCGATCGTGTCGAGGAGGTCAACGGCAGGGTCTTCTTCCAGGATGAGCGGTACTGGCAGGCACGTGCGGCGAGTGTCGGTACGTTCCTTGGTCTAGTGCTCGTCGGATGGTTGCCGTTCTTCCTCTGGAAGGCGCATGTGAGTATACCTCATCTCTTCTCATGTGCACGTCGTAACCGCTCGGTGTCCAGGGCAAGCGTCAAGTGAACCAGATGCTCGCCAAGTTTGGTGCCGAGGACGCAGCCATGAAGGGCCCCGGTGCTCAAATGCCGCAGTGGTCCATGAAGATGCCGGGCATCGGCAGCAAGGCCCTTGTAAGTTTGTTCTACCTGGTCTCGTCCCGCAGCACGTCTGATAGCATGGTCGTAGCATGTCATGATCACGTACCCCCGTCCGACCATGGTCACGCCCTTCCAGATGGGTGCAACGCTCCCGCCGGTGAGTACGACAAGTTCGTGCATGTCTTCGCGTTGCTCATCCAGGGTTTGCGCAGTACCTCGTTAACCAGCCCATTGATCCGAACGCTGGGTCCTACTACACGCCCTACATGGGCCCCGGACACGCTCAGGGCCAGCCGCATCATGCCCCTGTGAACAACGTACCCGGTGTTCCGCTCTACAACGACCGCGAGGAGAAGATCCCCGAGTACAGCGGCCCCGCGGCTGACACCTATCTTCCGCACGAGAAAGAGCGGTTCGAGGACATCAAGGTGTAAGGTGCCCTCTGTTTGTTGAGCCTTCACCGTCGGACATTTCGTTCATTCCTTGTTGACTGTTACTTCACGACTCACGAGACCGTCTTCATCTTGCGCTGCCATGCTGATCGTCGCTGTTCATTGTTCTTTTTTCTATGTGCCTCGAACTGTGTTTGCTCGGCAAGCGGATAGTCTTTCTTTCTTACCAGTGTAACAATGCTCTGTGCAAGATGTCTTCCTAGTGGAATAAAGGATTTAGAGACGGCTGTGTGTTGCGGCCGAAGTATCGCGCATCAGGGCATGGACTCGAAGATCCCGTAAGAGTCTCCGTCCGGGTCCGTCGATCCGTAAACGGCCTGTGAAGCGCCTTATGCCGACTTTCTCGGAGCATGCCCACGGGCGTTCACGACTTCTGTGTCTCCTGCCATCTTGGAACGTTCTCAAACTACATACCTTTGCCAACCGTCCACCTTCGCGAGGGTTTCCGCAACGACACATCTGCGAACAGCCGCGAATTTCGAACTGTCATGACTATCTACAGCTTGTACATCTTCGACAGGTATGGTGCCCGACATCCTGCACCGACATCGACTGACGCACGGCAGACATTGTGCCTGCGTGTACTACCAGGACTGGCACCGCACGGTCCGCCCGAAGATGGCCGTGGAGGGCGGCATGCTGCCGGCGGTCTACGCTCCCGTGTATCCACAAGCCAACCCCGACACGATGTACGGCAACCGCAACACGTTCTCCGCGCCGTCGTCTGGCATCGTCGTCGCAGTCAACGACGACGTCCCGCACACGCCGCTTCCGACACAGACGCAAAGCCCAATCGCCCCCATTCCGCCACCACCGACCTCGTCGTTGTCGTTCGATGAGGAAGCGAAGCTGGTGTATGGTGTTGTGCTCTCGCTGCGGAACATGATCAGGAAGCTTTCTGGAAAGTGTGTACATCCTCTTCTTCTGTCCCACTTCCCACATTCCCTTTCATGCCTCGCCTCCTATCATCTGCCCACGCGTTCCTGTATGTATCACGCCTCCGCCCCCGCAGGGACGAGCAGTTCGTCAACTACCAGACGTCGACGTACAAGCTGCACCTCTACGAGACGACCTCGGGCTACAAGTTCGTCATACTGAGCGACCCGGCCGCGGACTCGCTCCGCTTCGTCCTCCGGCAGATCTACTCCGGCCCGTTCCTCGAGTACGTCGTGCGCAACCCGCTCGTCGAGATGAACTCGAGAGAGCGCGGGATTGATAACGAGTATTTCCGTATGAGCACCGACAGGCTCGTTAGGGGCCTGACGGTCTTCCAATGATACCCATCTCCTTCGGATACCCGTGCACGAAATTTGGGAGCGGTGCGATGCCTTCTCGTCGTACCCGAGACCATCGGAGAAGAACCGGACATGTATCCATTGTTTGCAGGTGAGTAGGTTCAACGCCTCGCTGAATATTCTGCTGGGCGTCGCCTTTGCACGGCCATCCTATCTTGGACTGCCCCTATAGTTGCAGGGATACTCATCCGGGACCCGGGAGACGCAGACGGGAAGCGTGGACGTCCAACATATCCGTGCAGTAACGGCGCCGGCCGCGAGCTCGGATATGTTCGAAGAGCAAAAAGCCTGTCGTCGTGAAAGCTTTTTGGCACCAGCACTCATATCAGGAATAGCACGTCTGGCGCGAGCTGCCATACCGTCTAGCATATATAGAGAGAGGTGCATGTATGAGAGGTCCTGCATCTACAAGTCGAGTACCCCGCTCTTCTCTCCTAGTCGTCCATCTACCATCCACCTCGCAATGTTTCTTCTCTTCAAGTACCTGAAGAAGCAGAAGGCGGAGAATGCCTCGAGGTCGGCGGACACTGGCCCGGACTACAAGCCGCGCCGCCGCGACCGTGGTGCAGACTCGCGGCATGTCCATTATGGGTCGCCCCGCCCTCCGGTATGTCCACCGCTGGAATACCATCTCAGCGGTCAACTGACGAAGCGAGGACACAGGACGAAGCTCGTACCAGCCTGACTACAATCACAACCCGTATCAGGCTGGAGGATCGGCTCGTTCAAGTTAAGAACGTGATGCGTCGGAGTGGGATCGGGCGATGTCGACATGAGTGGACACGGTCGCTGCCCTATAACCTCTGTGGGCTCAACCTGGCGTGGTATTTGGCGTACAGTGTGCGTCCTTACCCAATGTAAGCAACGAGGACCACCTTTTCGTCATGGAGCTGTCCTGCTCACTCTTCCTTTGTGACCTTAGATATGTCAATGTGGCTCGTATAGTCCTCTCACTCTAATTTGCAAGTCTTCCTGCAAGGTCCCATCTCTGCCTGTAGAAGGCGCCAACGTGCCATGCACCTGTTGATGTGACATCCCATAACCTGGGGATGTCAGGCCCGGAGGTTTATACGGCAGCAGAAGTGGTTAGCATTTCAGGGTTTCTTGACGGCCGTGGGAGGCTTAGGCCCACGATATAACCGTTCGGTGAGTATATGTGAGTGTGTATGGGGGCTCCGGTCCCGCGCGGCGAGACAAATTCATGACAACGTGCGTTCTTGGACAGCCAGCGGCGTAAATCATGTTCTGATGTTGTCTTGAGGTTGCCACGCCCATGGTGCGCGTGAAGCGTGGATGGGCAAACATGAATCAACCTAGGACCGGATATGTTGAAAACTTGTAGGCTCCGACTCCGGAGATCATTGACTGCGGTGACGATAGAGCCGCGCCATTCGGCCGCAGTTCATTTCTGTATCGCTCCGTCGATATGCCTTGCTCGGAGTAAGGTTTGCTGTACAGGTACCAGAAGACCAGACTGGCTACGCAAACAGGGTTAGACGCCGGAGAAACCGCACCCGAAGCCGAGCGAGCACGGAGGAAGCACCGCCACGACAACGCACCCGTCCTGCCACCACAGCACCCGAGGCATCATCATGTGCAGTACACAAGTCCGAAAGTCCACTGTGCCTTTGTCTCCGGGCTACTAGACACTCAACGCCATGCCACTCGATACTACGTGTACTTCACACCGTCTCATCTTGAGTGCGATCGGCGGTATGGAGAGCCCTGCTCTTGTGCTGGGTCCACCGATCTCCGGAGGCTCCGAGTGAGGCCGTAGGCTGCAGGCGCACAAAGGTACCGATTTGATTTCGATGTCTGTACCGTGTTGGCGAAGGACCTGACGAAAACATTCCCGACCCAGGTCCACGCCAGCCCACGCCACCATTTCCCCGACAGACGCGCAGCGCAGTCTGTTGGCTCGGATATGTACCACAGTCGAGCCTCCTGCCGCCGGGAGATGTTGTAGCATGATCGAAACGTCTCTCCTGGCATACCCGCGTATATATACTTGATTCCTAGAGCTCGAGGCCTCCCCCTTTCCCTTTTCCCCATTCCCCTCGTCCCTTCCCCAGCGATGATCCTGGCATACAGGTATATCAGAGATAAGCGGAGAGCAGCTAAGGCTGCCCGCGAGGCTGAAGGAAATGCTTCGACAGCTGCACATACTCCCGACACGCCGTTGCGGGACCGTGATGCTGAGTCCCAGACTACTCACTACGAGCCTCCACCACCACCACCTGCAGCCGCGCCGAGCTCATCACACTCGTCCTCAATGAAGTGGAAGCTCATGCTCATGGCGGCGCTTGTGCTCCCTGTGTTCTTTGAGACACTTGACTACACTGGTACGCCCCTCACGATATTTATGTTTTTGTCCAATCATTCACCTCTCCTATCATATGATACAGTCGTTGCGACTGCTCAAGTACACATAGCTGTGGGTCTTCTGCGATTCTACTCTCTGATCCTGTTCTTAACTTCCGTGTCCTAGTCCGTGTTCAACCGATTAGACCTCCAGAGGTGAGCTTCCTACTTTGTATCGGCTGCTCGCAGTTACGACGGACTCAGACTTTGACAGCTATATCGGCACTGTCTACCTCCTGACATCCACGGTGTTCCTCCCACTCTTCGCTTCGCTTGCCGATGTCTGGGGCCGACACTGGGCGCTCCAGCTTTCCCTTGCCTTCTTCCTGGTTGGCAGTGCGATCAGCACGGGCAGTCAAAACATGCCGACGATGCTCGTTGGGCGTGGTATTGCGGGTATCGGTTCAGCGGGCATGATGGCGGTGCGTGTGTCCAGCTTGGTTTGACACGATTTATACTCACTGCGCATATGCACGCAGGTGGTCCGAATAATCATGTCAGACTCCCGGTCTCTCGACGACAACAATTGGCAGCAGACCATGTTATTCCTGCTCTTTACGATCGGATACTGTGTCGGACCGGTGATCGGAGGTGCACTAACCACCGTCTCCTTCCGTTGGATCTTCGCCATCAAGTACGTACTCCCTGCCCTGTCCTGTAGCTCCGCCTGACCTTGTCACACCCGACACAGCCTGCCAGCCTGCGCAATTGCTATGGTCCTCTCCTTCCTCATTCTCCGTGGGCGTACAAAGGGTGCACAGCCCGCCCACTCCTCTCTCCCGGCCACATCCACACCCGGTAAGGATTCCGACCACGAGACTTTTGCGCAAAAGCTGCTTCGCATCGACTGGGTTGGCGCCTTCCTCTTCATGGGTGCAGGCATCACGCTCCTCCTCGCCCTCAATTGGGGCTCGAGCGCCGGGTGGTCCTCCGCGCGTGTCATCGCGTGCTTCGTCGTCTCGGGCGTCCTATACATCGCTTGGGTCGCTTGGGAGTACGTTCTGGAGCGCAAGCAAGAGTCCGCGAAGACGAGTCGGAATCCGCTTATGCGCACGGACCCGATGATCTCTCTACAGCTGTTCACGTCGCGGGATCTAGTCATCGCGCAATACGGGATGTTCGTCTCGGGCATGGTCATGATCGTCATGTTCTACTTTGTCGCCATCTTCTTCACCATCGTGGGTGGCTTGACGGGCACGGCTGCGGGCACGCAGCTGTTGTACTTCGCTCCCGGCCTGGTGAGTCGCATCTATCCGACAGCAAGTAAGACAGCGGGGCTCATACGGGACACAGGGTGCTGGCTCGATCATATCTATCTCCCTGCTCAAGATCTTGCGACAGGTACGTTGACATACTCTCAATCCTCCTGATCACCAGTTCCGACATGTCTCGTGCAGCCCAAACCTCCTATCGTGCTGGGCAGTATCATCATCACCGTAGCACTGGGGATGATATCGCGCGGTATGGACATCAACAGCAAGGGCTACGTCGATGGGTAAGCCTGCGGATCTCTAGAATGCGATCCCTGCATCTCACAGCTTTGTGCAGCTTCCTCGTCATGGCTGGCGTCGGCGTGGGCATGTCAATCGGTCCACTCGCGATCCACTGCCGCTTCTCTCAACCGGAGAGCCGCGTCGCAGTCGTCTCTGCGCTCGGTCTCTTCGTACGTCTCCTCCCTCCATAAGATATTGGCATACCCTCTGACCCGTCTCTCCCAAACTCATAGAGCCGCGCCCTCGGCGGTACGGTGGGTCTCGCCCAATGCGGCGCCGTCCTCAACGCGAAGGTCAACTCCATCATCACCAGCATGATCACCTCCGGCAGCCTTTCGGCCGCTGACGCCGGACTGCTCGCCAACGGGCTCACATCCGGTATCTCATCCTTGCAAAGCATCGACTCGCTGCCGCCCGACGTGCAGACTGCCGTCAAAAACGCGTTCCAGCAGGGCTCACGGTGGAGTTTCATCTCGCTTGTGCCGTGGGCGGGGCTGTCGGTCTTCGCGACCCTCTTCCTGTCGAACATCCGAGACACGGACAAGCTGGAGAAAGAGCGACTGCGGGGTGCGCGGGAAGAGGAAGCGAAACGTGAGGAGGGAGAGAAGGTGCAGAGTGAGACTCCAGTTATGTAAGTATCGGTGGGCTTCGGGCTGTTGTTTCCTCTTCACTGCATTTTCTGCGGTGATCTATAGACGCGCCCGATGCTTGCAATGCGGACAGCCTATTAGGCATATATACTCACGAACACTCACGAAACACCATACATACATATGTAATGATACCACTCGACATACTTGTCTAATCTATTCGTACGATCATCCTAGCCAACTGCAAGTCAATCTGAACACAGCGCCCCCGCTCCTGGGGTCTGCCTCAGCTACATCTTACGAGCTGTCCTTCGCTCGCAGCTTGTCCAGGTCCTCAATGGCTTTGATCGCCATTGCGGTCGTGTATCCGCGACTCCCGATCTTCATCCCCGAAATACCGTACTTGTAGATCCACCCAATCTCCCACCCGCCATCCTCCTGCTGGAGCGGAAGCAAGTTACGCATGTCAATCTCGTTCTTGACGCCCAGGCTCGCGCAGGTCACGACGCGGAACGCGAGCGCAATCGCGTCGCCGGGGGCCCCGATGAGCTCCTTCACGCGCTCCCGAAGGAGGTCCTCGAGCACCTCGTGGAGGTGTGCGTCATCGGACGTCTCAAGGAGCCGCCCGATGAAGTAGAGGACGCACTCGCGGAAGTAGTAGCGAGTGCCGTCGATATACGCTCGGTTCTTGAGAAAAGCATGCACGTAATCGAGGGCACCGGGAAGCTCGTGTCCTCGGCCGTGGGTGTAGAAGAGGTGAAGGACATTGACGGCGACTACCGTGTCCAGACGGGGCATTTCGCGGTCGAAGTAGGTCTATGTGGACGGTCAGTCGAATGTAAACAAGAAAGATGGGACATTGACTCACGTATGGTAGGCCGTCTTCGCTGAGGTACGTGAGCATCTCATCCATGAGGGAGTGTACGTGCTCTTTCGGGGGCTTCATAGTCACGAGTCCCAGCGCGGTAGTATCGAGGTCGTCCGGGAAGTTCTCGTGTGTGAGGATTCCCTTCCCTGAGGGACGCTCAGGCACAGCTCTCAATACGAAGCAGCACGGACGACGAACCTTGGAAGTAGTTCCAATACCGGGTTGGTTCTGTCAGTGACACGAGACTCCTGGCATCCGGATCAATGCGAGGCTTCTCAAGGTTAAGCTTCTCACGTACCTGTCGCCCGTGGCCTCTAGGATGAGCAGCTGCCCGAAGTTCTCCAGTATGGAGACCCCGGGTCTATCCGCGTCGCAAGCAAGCTTTCCAGCATTTGCCCGCAGGTACTCCCAGCCTCGCTTGACTGGGTCACCGACGAGATTCCGGAGCTCGCGCCTTGCGTCGCTGAAGTTTGCTAAAAGGACGCCATGCATGCCGAAGGACCTTGCCGTCACGACGTCGTCGGCGTCATGCCCAACATAGACGGTGTTCCCGTAGACGATCTTCGTGCCCCGGGTACTACAGTGGATTCAGGGAGACGCTTGAAGAAGCCTGGGTTCGGCAGGCGTATTCCGAGCTCGTGTGAGGTGAAGACTGCGTCGAAGATGGACCAATCTAAGTCTGTCCTCGAGCGGAAATACTCGTAGTCTGGCGCTGAGACATTGAATGCGCCATACACGCGCGCCTTGCCAGGAGCGGCCGCCTTCAGCTCCTTGATGAGCGCGATCATCTCGTCGTTTGGACGGAGTGCGTGTGATACATGTGTCCACGCCTTGTCGAGGATAGCTGGTTCGTGGGAGAATTGCTTGGAGAGCAGCTGGAAGCATTCCTCCTTTGATATGCTACCTGACTCGTAGCGATACCACGTCCGCGAGACTAGGCAGGAGCGCAGGAGTTTCCGGTCAATAGGACAGGTGAGGTCGGAGGGCCAGGAGACGAGGACGTCCGAGATGTCAAAGATGAAGTCGGTGTAGCCGCGCTTGAGAAACATCTTTCTCGTCTGTGCGATGGTATGACGGGGATTGAGGATGGTTGATTTGGCTCTTGATGGCTCCAAGCTAGTATTGCTTATATCCTGCGGAAAATGACAACCATTGTCGGCCCACTTGGCGTAGCACCGTGATCAACGTCCCAGAGGAATTGAATGAACGGATCGGCTATGTCAATGCTGTCTCGGATGTTTCGGCCCAGCTGGAAATCCTTGACGGCAGGAGGTTTGACTAAAGCCGGTAGTCTGCGGCGGAGTGACGACATTCGTTTGAATGAGAGACACCGAAATAATAATTTGACATACCTCGGCCGGACAAAGCATTTGTCATGACTCATGGGAGCCGTTTGAGGCCAGCATCCAGCCCTATCCAATCGCTATGGAAGCAGGAGCATCCCCTGCATGACGTTCAAGTCAGCGTTCCAACTTCCGAATAACTCGCAAGGCCGGAGCTGTCTTCTGTTAGCAGAAGCCCGGTCGACTACAGCGACGCCCTCACCAGATCTGGCGTTCTAGTATGAGCATTTGCACATACTTCTCGTCTCATTTGGGACTTGACACCCACGCTTGGGTCCCTCGGACGCGCCTTGGTCGCTCGCCGCCCATCAGGATAGAAGCTTCAAGATCGCCAAGCGGAGCAAAGTGCAATATGCAAGTCTGTTCCGAGTCTGCGCCTTCTGCCACGGGGACATCTGCTCGATTGATGTCAACAATGATCAGAAACGACACATGTCGGCGCCATGTCAATGTGAATCTCACGCATACGCGTACGAGACAGAACACGGATACCAGCAAGGGCCAGTGACAACGAGAGGCACGGCACGGTGAATTCTGGAGGCACGACGAGCGACAGACAGGTGGCACCGGTGGTGATAGGACAGTCCTCATGTGACTCCGCAGGTCCTGGATTCCGTGACGATGCTCTGGTACAAGATACGACAGACTCGACCTGTGGACGATGTCAGCTTAAAGTTGCACAGCAAGAGCGGGAGAAGATGTATAATATCAGGGGTGTCATATTCTGGAGCACGCCCCCCTCCGGTGGAGGAGGTATCTCCTTGAAGAAATTCATGAAGAATGCATCATATATAGCGAACGTTAAAGGTTGAAGAGACGTACGTACGTGAAACCTCAGACCGAACGACGCGTCTCATCCCACATTCCGCCAACCCTACCCAAACCCTTCCCAGACCACGCGAAAAGCGAACGACGAGCGTTCGAGAGGACAAAAAATACGCGTCACAAGGACGGCGCGGTGGAGGAGAGTAAGCCCCATTGTGTTCCTGGGCACGAAGCCCACAACCGCATAACTGTGTCTATGAGCAACAGTCACCAGCAACACCCCCGGCAAGACGAACGCGCTCGTCTCTTCGCGCAGATCGCAAGGGGTACCGCAGGCAGCAGTCCTGGCTGGGCCGAGCACTCCCTCGCACGAAGACGGGGGGAGAGAGAAGGGCACCAGCCATCGCAGGCCCGCCCGCCGTGCTTGAGGGCGGTGCTTTCCATGGAGGGCGAGGACGTGGACTGCGTCTCCGGGGACTTTCCCGCAGCTGAGGAAGAGAGACCGAGCGGTCCTCTGTGCGTGTGCTGCGATCGCGGTTCTTCCTCACCGCGCTGGATGTAAGTGCAACTTGCAAGTCACAAAACTTTTCTGCCCGAGCGTACGTGTGGCGCCTTCAAACTGATCCGGTCCACGTGGCATTGTAAGTTGATACTGCTCCGACGGTGTACTTATCTGCAAACCTACAAGACTGACCTCAGGGTCTGGCTCTCCGGCAGTATCAGTATAAGGAGCGAAGGACAAGATCAAGTCGTATGGCGTGTGGAAGGTGGCGGGCGATCGCAGCGCTCCGAAACGGCAAGCGTCAAGTACTTAGTCACTCAGACTCGGAGTCTTTCACGTAAGTCTACAATCTAGATACATCTTTGTCTATCTATGTACGCTCCTGGTCCATCGTACGACTGTACAAGTTCAACTGATTGGTACACATATATAAGTGGTCCTCTTCCGCACCGCGATGATATCCGCGTTACAGGACTCGGACTCGGAGCTCGCACAGGACTCAAGAGCTGTCCTTCGCCCGCAGATTGTCAAGGTCCTGGATAGCCTTGATGGCCATGGCCGTGGTATATCCACGACTCCCGACCTTCATACCCGAGATCCCGTACTTGGTCAGCCACCCCACCTGCCATCCACCGTCCTCCTGCTGAAGTGGCAGTAGACTGCGCATGTCGACTTCGTCCTTGATACCCAGGCTCGCACAGGTTACGATGCGGAACGCGAGCGCGAGGGAGTCGCCGGGCGCGCCGACGAGTTCCTGCACGCACTCACGGAGCAGATCTTCGAGTGTCTCATGTAGATGCGCGTCATCTGACGTCTCGAGGAGCCGTCCGACGAAGAATAAGACGCTCTCCGGGAAGTAGTAGCGCGTGCCTTGGAGGTAGGCGCGGTTCCTAAGCACTGAATGCACCCACTCAAGGGCTCCCGGGAGCTGGTGTCCGCGACCGTGGGTGTAGAAGAGATGCAGGACGTTCACGGAGAGAGCAGGGTCCAGACGAGGAAGTTCTGGATCGAAGTAGCTCTGTGGGGGCATGTTAGGTCAGGCTTGTGGTCGCAGGGGAGATGGTTTCTCTCACGTATGGCAAACCATCTGGACTGAGGCAGTGGAGCATCTCGTCCATAATGGAGTGAACGAGCTCTTTCGGGGGCTTCATCGTGACCAGTCCCAACGAGGTAGTGTCCAGGTCATCCGGGAACTTCTCGTACGTCAACAGCCCCTTGCCTGATGAGACATGCTTGAACGATTCCTCGGGACGGTTCAAAGAACATGCTGGACTGACCTTGGAAGTAGTTCCAGTGCCGCGAAGGTTCAGTGAGCGTGACCAAGCTCCTAGGGTCCGGATCAGCATGAGGCTTCACATGATGTAGTATTACGCTCGACGTACCTATCGCCAGTAGCCTCCAGTATGAGCAGCTGACTGAAGTTGTCCGTGAAGGTAACCTCCGACTTATTCAGCTCAGAGGCGTGCTTGCCAGCGTTCATCCGCAGGTACTCCCACCCGCGTTTCACGGGATCGCCGATGAGGTTCAGCATCTCGCGCCGGTTCTCCGTGAGGTCCGTAAGAAGGACGCCGTGCATGCCGAAGGACCTCGCGTTCACCACGTCGTCGGCGTCATGGATGTGGCCTACGTAAACGGCGCCCTCGTAGTTGATCTGGACGTGCTCGGGAAGGCGTTTGAAGAACCCGGGATCGCACAGCCGGATCCCGAGTTTGTGGGAGGTGAAGACACCGTCGAAGATTGACCAATCAAGGTCTGCCCTCGAGCGGAAATACTCGTAGTCCAGGGCTGAGATGTTCGATGCGCCAAAGATGCGCACCTTGCCCGGAGCCACCGCCTTAAGCTCCTTGATGAGTGCGACTAACTCTGTATTGGGACGGAGCGCATGTTTCACGTCTTTCCAAGCGTCCTCGAATACCGAAGGTCCAAGTGAGAACCGGGCGGAGAGCTGTTGGAAGCATTCCTCCTTCGAGATGGCTCCGGACTCGTACCGAAACCATGTCCCCGAGACTAAGCAGGAGCGTAGGACCTTGCGGTCGATAGGAAAGGTGAGGTCAGAGGGCCAGGTGAGGAGGACGTCGGAGACGTCAAAGATGAAGTCGGTGTAGCCGCGCCTCAGGAATGCCGTCATTGAACGGTAATTTGGAATGGTCGAGTGAATGGTCGAATGAATGGGGGGTGTTCGAATTACGCATGCTCTCGTCCTAGGTCCTTTATGGAGAGAATGTAATTTTGCCGTCGCAATGGCCTGACCTTCGGAGTAGCTCGGCATATTTGACGCTCCCCTCTAGCAGACGGTTTGACTCAGCTGTAATCCGGACGGGTGCTTTGGGTCCCAACGCCTTGTGTTTGGCACTAGGAAACAGCGCAACTGGTGGAAGCCCAGCGCAAATGACCTGATTGACACCACGATCCTATCAGTCCATGACCGTTGAGATACCAAGAGCATGATGCGACAGACGTACTGGCGGTCGTTCATGACATGGTTCTGGATGAAGAAAGTGGTACGACACGACCGGAACGACAGCGTCGGCGACGCACAAAGATCCGGTCGTACTCGGAGGAGGCTGTGCATGTCGATGTCACCGGCGACAGATGGAAAAACTGCAAATTCGAGTGGCACTGGTAGCGCCAGTATGCAATCAAGCAACGGAACCAAGACTACAGTACAGAGATAGATACAGCGGGGCGTATGCATGACTTGTCAGATATTACCAGTATGTGCAGGGTGTGATGCAATATGCAGCTGGGACGGGTATACTCTACGTGATATGATGCGATACGATCCATCTAGTTCTTTGCTGCGACAGGCTCTGAGGGTGCAGTCGCGTCCTTCATCTCGACGTCTTCGTCCGTCACCAGCTTCTTCCGCACTGCGTTCATGAGCGACATCTTCATCTCCCGTTCGATGCGCTCTTCGGCCTCTTCTCCGCGACGGCCTCGTCCAGAGCGAGCTTCATCTGACCGAGGGCAAGCATGTCCTCCTCGATCGACCCCTTGGTGATGAGCTTCACCACATCCACATCGCGCTTCTGACCTATGCGATAAGCACGGTCTTGCGCCTGCTTGTCGTTGTGTGGGTTGAAGTCTTGGTCGAACCTGCGGATGGTTGAGTTGTCAAAAGCGAGCGAAACAAAGATGGATGACGGCACTCACATGATGACAACGCTCGCTGCGGTCAGGTTGATACCCATGCCACCGGCTTTGGTAGAGAGCAAGAACACCGGAATGCTCTCATCGTCCGTGAACTCGTCCACCAGCGTCTGACGGACGTCGACGGGAGTAGAGCCAGTCAGCACGAGGTACTTGACCTTCTTGATGTCGAGGACTTTCTGGAGGATGTCGAGGACTTGCGTGAACTGTCCGCCGAGGAGCATCTCAACACTAGCTCCACGACTCAAGAAGCGGCAGACGCACCTGCGAGAAGATCAAGAGCCGCCGTCCCTCTGCCTGGTACGTCTCCATGAGCGACAGCAGGACCTTGACTTTGCCCGCTTCCAGATAGCAATCCTGGTCCAGGAGGAATCTGCGTAGCGACTAAATTTCGGGTTAATGGTCCATCTATGATCACAGATGGGGGACGCAAGTACCTTGTATGTACCGCACAAGTGCTGGAGCTCAGCATCAGTCATGACCTCCATATCTTCTTTGACGAAGTCGAAGAGCGCGCCCCTCTTCTTGAAGTCCGGCTCCTTCAGCAGCAGCTTCGTAATCGAGTTGAGCTTATCATCATCGAAACGTCTCCGGAACAGCATAGGATGCGACACCGCCTTCCGCAAGTCCATGAGTACGTTCGAACTGTTCTCGAGATACATCTTGTCCTTGGTCCGTGCGGTAGCCCGCGTCTTCTTCTTGACTGGCTTTCCTCGGCCGTTCGTCGCTGGAACGTCTGAGGCCTCGGTACTGCCATTTTCAAGGTCGTAAATGGTCTTCCGCGAGCGCTGCAGAGCGTCGTTGTATATGACTTTCTGTAGCGGTGTCATGTCGCACCACTCTATGCGCTCGGTCTTCTTGGGCAGATCCTGCAGCACCTGAGGCAGGGTCAGACTCGCGTCCGTAGATAGGAAGGCCGACAACGTACCTGATCTTTCCGCCGCCGGAGAACGAACGGGGTCATCATCTTCTTCGCTCGCGAGACACGCTGCTGAGCAAGCAGGGTCACCTTGGAGTCGCCCTTCGTCTTGAATACCGCTCGCAGCGAGTCCAGGTCGTCCGCAAATTGGTCGGGTAGGATGAAGTTCATCAACGACTAGCCGGCTCCCTCAGCTCCTACTCAACGCTACTGACAAGCGAAGGACACCTACGACCAGCTCCTGCAGGTTGTTCTGCAACGGTGTTCCGGTGAGAAGCAGTCTCCATCGCGATTTGTACCGTAGAAGCGCCTGATACCGTTGCGACTGGAAATTCTTCAGGACGTGACCCTCGTCAAAGACACAGGTCTGGGATTGAGGTTGGCTTCGGTATGCAAGAATATATATAGAGGGAGCACTCACGTCCCACTCGATCCTCCTGAAGAACTTGCGGTCGTGGTCATCACCCTGAGCGAGGTTATAGGTCGTGATAAGGACATTCCATCCACCAGACTTCTTCGTCACGACATTGTTGTTGAGCATCTCGCGAAGTCTGGGCCGGTCGGCCTTGTCGGCGTAGTAGGTCTCTACTTTGATACTGTCACCCGCGAACTTCTGGAACTCTCGACACCAGTTTTCCAGCGTCGAAGACCTGCAAAAACGGTGAGACATGAAGCAGTTGAGTGAATGGCCATAGGCAACTTACGGAACAACAATCAGGTGAGGCCCGTTGCGGCCCCGTTCCTTCAGATGCGCAAAGAAGCTGATGACTTGGACGGTCTTGCCGAGACCTTACGTGTCCAAGTCAGAACGTACGTGACAACGCAGAGCGAGATAACCACTCACCCATCTCGTCTGCCAAGATGCAACTGAGGCCCTTCTGATACAGCAGACTTAACCAGTTGACTCCAATCATCTGATACTCTTTCAACGTAACCCCAGGCTTGAGGATGGACGGCTGAGTCGTCATATAGTACTTTGGCTTATGGGCGGGTGCAGATATATGCGTGAGGTTGAGGGCGCCCTCCTCGGTCGAGACGGACGAATCGCGCGACGTTCCGTTAGTGTCGCGTTGTTTGCCCTTGGGCTGGCCGTTCGCAGCCGCATTACCAAGGGTCCACCCAGCAATCTCCTTCTTCAGCTCTGCGCCAATGCCCTCGCAATCCTCCAGGATACTGTCGACCCTGCCATAGCCTTGGAAGATGGTAGCGCTGTCCACGAACATCCGTGGGCTGATGCCCGCGGGCCCGGCCTTCTTCTTGCCCTGGCCAAGTCTGGTGTTAAGGTCCTCGACGGACGTGTAGGGTCTAAGCTCGATGATCTTCTGGGCCTGCTCAGGGGAGCAGCCTATGCCAGTAGTCTGAGCATCTGCACCCTGCGGCAATGCAGCACATCGCACGCACCTGTCAACTCTTGCAAGCCTTCCGCTGATGTCTGATTGAAGTAATCGAGAGCCCGTTGCTCGTCCGCGTTCGAGTCGTGGTCGTCATCGCCGTCCTCGTCGCTGTCGACGAAGTCGGCCTCAGAGTCCGACGCAACGACCTTACGCCTCAGCCGTTTGCGCGACTTAACGATCTCCGGGCTCATGGGCGAATCGATGATCATGGGAGGTGCCTTGGATGGAGGTGGGGTCGATGGGCCTGCGTCACTCGTGGGCTTGCCGTCAATACGGCTCTTGTAGATCATCGACTTCTTGCCCTTCTCCTTCACCGCAAGACGCTGTGCCTTGGTTGCCTCTACGACCTCCTTTACACGCCCGGTCTCAACAGTAGGGTCCTTAGCCTTGGGTGGAGGCGTCTTCGGACGTGGTTTCCATGCGGGGTTGACGAGGAGCGCTGAGGCCTTGGGCACATCGCCGCCAGCCTCCTTCCACGCCGCACGAACAACGTCGGTATCGTGCTCGATTTGGGAGAGACGGAAGCGAGTGAAGACGGCCTCATCCTCGTTGGCTTGTGTGGACGACGACGACGACGGCTTCTCTTCCGGCGCGTGCTGACCACGGGTAATGCGAGGGTGGGACGCACCGCTAACAAGGTCTCTGGCATCGGGGAAAGAGTCGTCGGAAGACAAAGAGATAGACGACAATGACGTGTTGGGGGCCGTGTGCCGCTGCCCGGGCATACGGACATCTGGCGACCCGGGGGAAAGGAAGTCGATGGGGTCTCGCGAATTGGTGGGACCCGTGTTCAGCCTCTTCTTAGGACGCTCCCCATCCTCCCCACCCTCCATTTCTGACAACTTCCTACTTGCGGCTGACGATGGACGCGTAAACGACGCGTTGGACACGCCATTGGGTAGACGGAAACCGCTGGGTGCGGATAGCGGGTCTGACGGAAGTGGAGTAGAGCGTACTTGGGGATCAGGGCGACTGAGACCCGGTACCGAATCGTCTTTGAACAAGTCCCATGCGTTGGAGGCGGACCTGGGCTGATCAGAGGGATCGGAACGTGCAGGGCTGGAGCTAGGAACGAGAATGGTCCCGGAGGAGGATGGTGGTTGGGGGAAGTAGCGCGATGTGGCTGTAGCGTCGCGAGACTGCGGGGGCGGAACCACCGTCGAGTTGTCACCAGTGGTCGCCCACGACGGTGGTGCTGGAGGTTCTGAACGGCTCAACGATGCGTTCTGCTGTTTTTGAATCTTCTTGAACTTCAGTTGTTCCAATGCCGCTTTCTGTCATGACATAGCCAGCCGCGGGCATGCTGGTGAGACAACGACGACCACCTCCAGCATGAAAACTGTTTCCACTCACTCGAGCAGCGCTGGCATCGGGTCCGAGAGACATCTTACAGAATGTCTAGATCGGAAGAGGGAGGGAGGGGAGGAGAGCAGAGGTCGAGGGTGACTTGCGGATGTGGGAGATAGACAACAAGGCAAAGGAATCCAAATGATGTGGCTACAGTCGGAGAGTCAAACTGCTGTGGCGGCGGGACGCTCGGTCGCCGTCGTGCGACAGTACTGTGACCTTTACATACACATGGAACCTCTGGAACGACCCACAGCATACAAGTACACCCTACGCGGGTCATCTCAAAGACTGGATAAGTATAACCAGTCGCGGAGCAGAGGTCGAACGGATTGACGATGCTGGATGGGTACAGGTACAGTGCCGCAAATGCACACGAAATATTGAGGTCAAGGACAGACGATGAGATTGAATTGCTATATTGAACCACTTCTACGATACATTCCAATAGGATGAGGCATACGACTGAGATACGACAGACAAGGTCGTACTCTCAACAATGGTGTATGACAGCAACAAATGTACGCGGGAAGTATAGATGGAAGGATGGAAGGAAGCAGTGAACAGGTGTTAGACAAAGACCAGACCATGAGGAGACACGCAGAGGCAGTCGCTGGTCGGAAGCGCACCGTGCACGGCAGAGAGACGAAGGCTACATGAGAGTCGACATCGACAGCGAGGAAGACCCCAGAGTTCGGCAGCAGCATACAGAGATGCGTGCCAGAGAACCAACAAGATCGTGTTCGGTCGTCCTGTCTTCCGGCATGCCTTCCGCGGTTGGCGTAAGTTGAAACACGAATACATCTTCGACGTTGTATAATTCTTCGCTGTTGGTCCAGCAAACCACGACATAGAAGCCAACCTTCGACCAGGAGTTCACCTTATGATAATAAGCACCACTCACCTGCGTCGCACGAAACTCCCACTGGACAAGCGATGACTTCTCCAGATATACTTTCTTGACGAGGCTCAGCCATCAGGGAGGGAGTACGTGAGAGTACGTGGCAGGCAAGCAACAAGCGCTTCCTGTGCGATCCAGGGATGGGTCATCGCGGCACGATCAGAGCAGAAGCATACGGACCTCAAGAGCGACATGAAGCAAATCCGACATATATTGCGTCCCGACCTGCGTGTGGCGCCTAACGGGACGCACTGGTTTTGGATCCGGGAGTCTAGCTCTTGGGCTAGAGCTTGAGGAGAGCCGACAATATAACGAGCGCATTCGGGCCATGAACATGGCGCCGCATAACCAACCAGGATGAAACCGTCAGGTTCGAGGGGTCGCTTGTGCTTCGAATCTTCTTATCCGACCTGCATCATCAAGGTAGGCTAGACCACTGTGGCAAAGAATGAAAAAATGAATTAGTCACACGCGAACGATTGTGAAGCAGAATTTCCGCGCACCATGCTGCTTTGAGGACTGCCAGGATCCATGATGGAGGTGATAGTTGGCTCTCTTGAGGCCGATCGCAGACGGGAGTGGCTCCAGCCTCCGACGCTGCTATCGTCGCGCTTTCGGGCAGTGAATCGACTGCCACGTCACCATCGTCGATTGCCGCAGAACAGTGGTAGAGCACACCAGCGAATTGCTCAGAGGAATGTACTACAGCATCTGAAGCTGCAGCAATCGGAATATGGCGCGGCGTCGACGTCGCTCGCGGGGCAGGAGAGTCTGGAGAGTAGCGTTATCGATGGGTGCGATGGTGGTGGTTGAGGAGAAGGAGGCCTGGGAAACTCTTGCTCGAGTTTGGGCTACTTTGGCCTGGCGGTGCCGGGTGGCTGTACTTGCCGCATTTGGGCGGACTGCGGGGGCGCGGCGGGCCCAAGTCCTGCGCGCTGCGCCCGGACAGCCAACGCGTCCTTGCCTCTCTACCCCCATCTGCCCGCCATGCCTGGTCTCTTCGAGTTCATTGTGCTCTCCTTGACCCTCGTTATATCGCTCGTTGTGTCGCTCGCGATCACAGTGCCGCTCACGGGCGCGCTGGTCAGGTTGCGAGGTGAGGAGGCTGCGGCAGCGTTCCCAGGTCATGGCGCGCGCTGACGTTGCACCGGCAGCGAACTACAATCCGAAGGCCCTTCAGCTCGATCCCGAGGGCAACGTCAATGTTCACACTGGCCCCATCGTCACGTCATTCTTCGGAATGCTGAGGAGGGTATACCGCATCGAGGTACGTCGCCTTGTTTACCGGAAGTCAGAATGTACAATTGAACCCCTCATAGGGTTGGGCCGGCTTGTACAAGGGCCTCAGTGAGTAGCAGTCCGAAGCACATCTCCGGTAGCGAACTTACGCCTTCACAGTGCCGACTGGAATCGCGACTTTGGTCATGACCGGATTTGCTATCGCCGCCCTCGACTCCAAGCGGCTCGCCAGTCACGGGCGTATCGACCCTCCTGACGTCGGTATCCTGGCAACTCTTGTCTACGGCATCTTTGGAATGCTCGTGGCCCTCCCTGCTGCTATCGTCACCTATCGTTCCATCGTAACGCCTTACAGGCTTCCCTGGTTCCGCCCCCTGTATTCCCTCCGAATCCTGCTCACCCCCACCGAGCGCCGCAAGCCCTGGGTTCTGTACCTTACTCCAGGGCTTCTCACCGCTCAGGTTCTTCACATTTCGTACACCGTCGTGATTCTGCGGAGTCTGCGGACCCTTCTTTTGGCCGGCGACAGCTTCTCGTCTGTCAAATTCGGCATCTACGTTCTAATCGAGATGCTCAGTACCGTCATCATCTGCCCGCTCGAGGTGATGACCACGAAGCTTGCCATCCAGCGCAACCACTCTGCCGCCGAATACAATTCTGTGGAACAGGAAGTCGAGGACGATGCCATCGAGGCGCCTGAGTACGCCGAGTACTCCGGCCAGGAGGAAGACGTTATTGGGTGAGTATCGTGTCATGGTGCGCTCGGTGCGGGCACTTATCTGGGTGCTAGATTGCGCCACGAGAAGGACCCCTACCTCGGTTTCGTGGACTGCGCCAAGCGCATAATCGATGAAGAAGGCTGGCAGGCCTTGTACCGGGCTTGGTGGGTCACCATGCTCGCTGCTATCGCCAGTGCGGCCGCGGCGGCCAGTCAATACCAGGGCACTATGGTCGGGTCGGATTGATTCACGTGAGTCCCTGCATCGTTTCTGTCGTGTCAAGGTGCTCATCTGCGCAGAGAAGGTTCACTTGTACTCCTCATGTATCAACCATGTGTATATCACTCTCGTGTTCGATGACTCGTCTCTGTTCGAGCTCCACGGTGATTTGTTGGACCCTTGATCCTGCGTATGAGTGCGCTTAGATATTTATAGAGTGAGTTCATCACCGACTTCCTCGGCAGGGTCCTCGTCTTACACCCCATGTGGACAATTATGGTACCCAAGTATCGAGCCGGTGTCTCCTGGTGTTCTCTTGGCAGGCGATCGTCTTGTGGTTGCGTTACCGGAAAGAAGTAACACGAGCCGCTTTTCGATATGAGAGCCACCTCATCCACGTTGCTCCCAGGAAGCGTGTCGCGGTGGGTCGTCTTACGCAACTTGAGCGATGGAAGTCGTGACCTCCGATGCTTCATGGTATACACGGAGCGCCGCGATCCATGGAATGATGCCATTTCATCATAGGTACGTTTGGAGGACTGAAGTAGAGTTCATATTGACGACGTGCGTGGTTACCGGTAGGTCTGCCACCGTTGACGAGGTTTCGTCGGCATTCACGTGGGATGTTTCTTACAGGTCTACCACCAGTTCGGAATCCTCAAGCGTCATTGTGAAGGCCATGCTCTGGTGTATGTTCGAGTAACAGTCAGCTGCGACCAAACCTTACCGTAGTTCCTCCGAATGGCAGCTGTCTCTTGGCGCGTAAGTGTCGTCCATGGTCTCGCCCGAGCCATCCGTTCATCGCGTGTATAACGTGCCTCCCCGACCGCAGGACGCCTTGGACGAAACCGCTCACTGGCACCCCGGGCCTCCCGCGCCGTTGGTCAGCGAACTCTTCCCGCCATATTGGGCGTACCCATATTCTCCATGCCTGGTGCGTGGTATTTATTCCCTGTTGCACCCAACCTCGTCCGTGCCGTTGGCGCACAGAGGGCAGCCGCCCCCTTCGGAAACTCGAGACGCGATTGTACCGAGCCTCCCGTTCCAGTAGTAGTTCACGGCGCTGCTTTAGAACGTGCGGGCACGTCGGAGAAGCGCAAGGTTACGCCGACCTTGCGCCATTCAGTCTCCAGACGGGAGAACATTCTTTGAGAGAGCAGCCGTGGGATTCGTGTAGCCTGATACCTCGGGGTACGTTTGCTGCGGGCGGACTTTGCGCCCGACGTTAGGAGGCGCGCCGACTGCTGATGGAGGGGGAGCAGCGCCGTCTTGCAGAAACTCAGATAGGGTTCACAGTACAACGTCCATGCAGTAACGCGGATCCCCGCGCTTGCGCACGGATGACGGCGTTTCCGCTTCAGGCCGCCTATGGTTCTTCAGCGTGTGGTCCCTGGTCTCGGTTCCTCAGGGGTTTGCGTGCTTTCACTGTATCATCCAGTGCGTTGGGCGGGCGCGATGCTTCGTTGGACCGGGACCACTTCTTGAGGAGCCTTGCAGAAGCAGAGGTGGGCCCCGTAGCCGCTCCAGCTCCAGGCCCGCTGTCCGGGACCTTTGAGCGACTCCGGAACTCCTGCATCTCCTTGCCATATCGACGTGCCAAGTGGTTCCCGACGGGGGCTTCGTGAAGCGTTCTGCGTTGTCGGGTTCTCATGCTTTACAGCCTCGCTCCCACCGTGATGACGCGCTGGTGGCGAGCAGACCCCAGGGAGGCTGGTCCCAGGTGCATAGTGGACGGTGTCCGCCCCGCTAAACCACTCCCCTTGTCAGTGTTCGGCTCCTGGACGGTTTCCTGCATTTTGCCGATACTTGACTGTGTTGCGACGCGCCCCGTGGACGTGAGCAAACGTGTGATAGTGAGTATTCTTCGGGCCCCTCGAGCTTGACAAATGGGGCAGCAGTTCGAGGTCGGTACGCTGATACAGCTGTGTATCCAAGATGCTATCGCTGAGCGTCCGCCACATGGACATGCCAGAGCCTTCCAGTGATGAACGTCGATGAACACGCGGGTCGCCCTGGCTATCAACTGGTCTGTCTACTGCAAAAGGGCTCAAGACAATGGGCCGCTTTCCGCTATCGGACTGGTCGAGTTATGCTGATGACACGTTGACTCATTTGATTGACCATCATCGTGACCGTTCGAAGTTGTGTTGGTTTTACTTTGGTTCAAAAGGCCGACAATCCACGAGCTCAGGCGGCCTCGCAGCTGATGCAGACACTCTTCGCTCGGATGACAACTTCCATTATGCCAAGACGAGATATTGTACGTTATTCGCTTCACGAGAATGGCTGCTCGATGTCCTGCCTATCGGACAACCGCACGAAGCCCCGGCATCTCCATTTTGAGTGCCGACAAGTGTGCACCGAGTCTCCTTGACTATCGGAGTGATCTGGCGAGTCTTGGTTGACTGTTCACGTTGATCCTGCAGACTGACTGTCATCACACCGCAGGCAAGCGAATGGCGCTACATGTTCGACACTCAATTGTTCACAGTTGTTAGCTTTCTCATCGCTTCTCAGGTGGAGGTACCGAGACGGCCAAGAATACTCGTCCCTCAATTCAACCGAAGTCAGCCCCTCAAGCTCATAAGTCGGGCTTCATACGACTATCGTAGAGGCTGAGATCTCCGAGGTCGATCCACCGCGTAGTGCCAAGACATCACGTCGCCGTTCTAATCCAACTGTCATTCCATGGCCAAGGCTGAAGCCCCCGAGCGGCTCACTCCTCATGATCTCCGGTTCCACCGCAGATTGAGGAGCCAGACGGCCCTCCTTATGGCCATGGTCAGGCCATAACAGGTATGTGTCCCTTCTCGTCTCCTCCATTCTTTAATCTCCGTCATTTCATATCAATCCTGCTGCCAATCCGAGAGCATTTCAGTGGTACACCACTCGGTGGAATGACGTCTTAGTGCGAGGAGGTTGGTATCGCCGTGGACTGGAAGGCTGCTGGGCTCGGCTGACGGCGATGAGTGGTTGTGGGATAGGTAGATGGTTTGTGCATCGGGCTGTGCACCGTGTGACCATATCTTTTGAAGTAGTAAGTCCGAGTCTTGTAATCCGAGTCCGCCGTCGCTCGCGGCGCCCCCGCCGCTCACAGCAGACGGCAAGGTCTCACATCCCATTCTTTGAATGGAAATACACCCGACTCTATCGCGCACGCGGCACATGCATCCTGAGAGTCGGGCCCTGCTGCTGTCGCCCTTCTGTCAGTGGTAGTACAAACCGGCGCTCGCAATCTCTTGCCGGAGAAAGTAGCGCCGCACCGCGCGTATCAAGAAAGATGCGTGACACTTCAGTAACGTCGCTTTGAGTAGCCTATGTTGAGCCCACCACAACCTCCGCATTATCCTGAGCTGTTGGCATCCCTCGGCCCTAGATAGATAGCCGACAGATTCTGCAAACTTCGAAAACACCTGTGGGAAAGGGCTGCTTATTCTCACTCGCAGGCTGACGCACAAGAAGGGAATTGGCTTTGCCCCCGGCGAATGCCAAGCTAGTTACCCAACGTCTCCCTCCGGTCCTTCGGTGCGCCAGTATACACGGACGGATCCACTCTGAAGAGCTGACGAGCCGTTTCCACTGATTCTCTTCGCCAGTCCTATAGCGGTGGCCGCTGATCAACGACTGGAAAGTCGACTGTCGCCGCAGCTTCGGCGAACGATGTGCCTGGTGAAGCATCTGCGTCCTGCCAAGTTTCGATCTTCTCCACCGCGAGATGATACCTTCATTTGTGCGCCAAGACGTTTTCCACCGGTGTTCATGGGCATGTCGACCGCCGGCACGCCGCCTTCTATGTCGACCAGGAGTGATGGACCGTGCCGGCTCAATCATTGCGTCAATTGAAAGCACTCCGCAGCAGCAGGAGTCGATGGAGGTCAGTCTCATGGATATGTGTGGAAGAAGATATGTCGGAGCTCACATTGGCCACACCCAGCTCAGTCCTCGCCTCGCTGTTACGTACGCAGACGTTGATACTGTCGCAGCTGGTGTCGAAAGTGTCAAGCTGGGCGCGATGTACGCACGATAGCTCCCCAGCGCCCCACTGCATCCGGTGTCGAGGGGTCCTGCATGTAGCCTGGACCAGTCGCCGCGATTGACGTGAGTCCTCATGCCTGGCGCTAGCTGTCCTCCGGAGAAGCCTCACGAGGGTCCCCCAGAAAGGACCCGACTTCCTTCGATCACATCCTGCGCCAGGGTGGCATCCATGGGACGCTGATTGTCGGCGACTTCCACCTCCCACGGTTTTCCGGACAGACTTTCCTGCGTTCCCACTCAGCCGCCCTCGGCGTGCGCCTATCTCGCAATGTCGTTCGCTTCGAGTCTTTCTGAAGCTTTCCGATTACCTCGCCCTGCTTCCCAGTCACTCTTTCCATACCGAGCTCCAGCCGTACCCTCGTGGCGGGTGCCGCCGCCAAGAGCGGGAATGAAGGACGATATAAGATCCCCACACGGAAGTACGCCCACCTTCATTTCCGCCCCAGATTTATCTGACATGTCTTCCGAAACCACTGCTACTGCCAAGAAGAGGCCTTCTGCCGCCTCCCCGAAGCACACCCCAGACGAAGATCATCGAAGTGAGCTCGTCGTCGCCGTCCGCTCTATCCTCATGCTCATTCAAACTAGAGAAGCGTCGTAATCGGCCGACGCAGTCATGCCTCAACTGCCACACATCGAAGAGGATGGTATGGAAGCATACCTCCCTACACCGCTCGTTGCTTACCAACTATCCCGGCTGACAGTGCGACCGTCAACGACCATGCGGCCGCTGCACGCAGTTGGGACTGGTAAATATCCGCTATCTCTCGGTGCCTCACTGCAGCTCATTGTCATTATCAGACGGGGCTTTGCGTCTACGAAGTCGATAACCCTTCTCAAAGGTAACTGAGTTCCTCAGTGACCCCTCTCATAATTCATATGCTAAGCACATTCTGCCAGGGTGAACGCCCAAGATGAAGCCGGACGGTTGAAGAAGCGTGTCGCTGAGTTGGAGAGCATCATTCGTGAGGTGCGCTTGCTGCGATAGGCTTCCGTACGATGACCCCACGACCAACGGTCCTTCCGTGACAGCTCAAGAACAAGCCTCATCCGCGCTGGGCGCAGCCTGGGCAGCCCACAGCGGACAACAGCTACGATCAGGCTGGTCCAGACAACGGTCTGAGCAGAGCCGGGTCGTCAGCGTCAGCTTCGCCCCCACCGACGTCGCCACGCACGCGCCGTGTCCCCACCCCTCCGTCCTCTGCTAACGCCCTTCTGGAGCCACACCATCCTTCCTCTAGTCCTTCAGCTTTTGGCAGTCCATCTCCTCTCAATACGCCATCCCCTGTTCCGCAGTCTCCCATCGATATCTATGGCGCGGACGCAGTGACCTCCCTCCTCAATTCCGACTACGACTTCTCCTCTCTGCTAGCGCCATATCCTTCTTCGAGCGCAACGGCAATGGATGATGCCCTGTTCGGAGACATGCTTGATCCTCTAGTTCCTCTCACAACGGAGGGCTGCGCCCATCATCTGCCCGACGAGCACTGCGGGTGCTTGCAAGACCATACGAGTTACACCACCGTACTCGAACTTTCTCTCCGGCTCCGGCGGGCCACGGAAATCCTTTCACGCTACGCCAAGCATAGCGCACGGTCTGACTGCAAGATTCACAAGGGAATCTCAGACCTTGACAGATTTACTACGTAAGTGGCTTCATGTGCGTGGGTTATTTTCGACAGTGATAGACTTAAACTTCTCCGGATCGCAGGACCGCGTTGGGGAACGTCGTCTCACCTCCCGATGTCGTCGCAAGTCAGGCTCTTGCGCGACCCGTAGCCGTTCCGACAAGTGCGGTCTTCGGGCGTCCTCCTTATGCGAGTGACCTACGCCCAACCCTTTCTATGCCCCCAGCGTCGGTGGCACCGCAGGCCCTCCAGTCTCCACGTGCATGGGACTTCAAGCCGACGCAGTCGAGTGCATATCCCAGTCCTCCCTGGGAAGACTCATTCATGTCGTGGGAGCCTATCAGGCACCAGCCTGAGTGGCCCCCAGCCTCAAGGTAGCGGGCCCAGATGCTCTCTGCCACACGCCGTACATAGACCTCTCGGGATCGTGCTGTATAGGTATTTTTAGTTATGGTTGGATTACGGACATTGCTTGCTCGTTGTTGTACACGTTGTTGATTAACCGTTGGTTACGCCGCGGAACTATTTCTGTAGCCTCAGATCGCACACAAACGATACCATCAAATCGCAATCTTAACCCGATCGGTAGATCGTCCGTGAACATACGCTGCAAGCGCCGGACTCAGTAGTAAGACGGGATACACCCTCGAATAATGAGGGAGTATGTCGGTCGCAGAGTCACTGCTTTGGTCCTCGAGCCCTCTATGTCCCCTAGCCGGAGCGAGACTCCGAGCCTTCCAATGTGGCCCATACCCGTGGGCTCGGACCTCAGGAGACAGCAGTAGGTACTTCGGCAAGTAGCGTCTTTGTTGCGAACTCATACTGAGTACCTGTACAACCTAGGGAAATTGATGAGTTGCCGCTAAGTCATCTCACCATGGCTAAGCGAGATGATAAGCTGTTGCGACGAGAGCCTCGACCGTGAATATTGACGTTCGGGGCCGCATATGTACCAAAAACCAATCACACACTTTCAGACTCGTTCTACGGTTCAGAAATCGTGTGGTGAAGCAGGGAGCAAGGAGTCGAAGCGGATCAACTGAGACAGGCCGCCGAGGGTGTGAGCTTCCACCTGATGACAGACAAAGGGACACTGGCAGGTCTCCACCTGAAGCATGGCTCCTGACGTAAATGTCAATGAGTTGGGATTATCGAGAGCGGCTGGTGAGGCGGCAGAGTGCTGTATTGGCCAATGGAACCGTCCCGAGCGAACCCGCTTGGTCACGGTTTCCAGCGGCAACCCAAGGTGTGGGATCGTGGGCCAAGAGAGTGGGAGTTGGCCATAAACTTCTTAAATCCGGAGTCCTCCCGTCCAGGCGGGAGAGGCTGTGTGCTCCGCCTCCCTATCCGATAAACGTGGGAGGCGGCGAGAGCCTGCTCAAAGCGGTCACTCCCAGTGAATAAGCTCCGCAACGGCCGCAAAGTGCATAGTGGTCCTTCACCACGATGCACAGTCTGACCACCTATGACCAGGGCAGACGACTGGGCTGTACTTTTTGGCCATTGTCACCGTCGACAGCGGATCGCTCGAGGTCAAGAGGTGACACGGAGACGCTGGCTCTGGCAGATTGGCTTTCGGGGCGGTAGCAATAGCAAACATCATGACAGGCTTTCGCATGCCAAGTAGGAGCCAAGCAAGTTGAGGATGCCAAGACTTGACGCGTCGAATTCGTACCACGGCCCGAGCGAGGCACTCAGGCTTGAACGTGTGTCTGCAGCGGCGACATCAGCGACTTCCGAAACAAAGCAATCCAGTCATATTCCCGTACCGGAGCGCAACAGAGGGCGGCCCGATGCCAGCATAAGAAGCACTGCTCAGGGTAGCATAATGACTTCATGGAAGCTGTGTGCGCCTCTGCATACGACCTCGCCGTGCTCATGCACCTGGAGGCAGCCAGGACTCAGGAGGCACTGCATCGGCAGACCGGTCCCTCGCAGCTCACGACGGGAAGGATGCCCAGCCCATGGAGCACATGCGGAGGTTGCGGAGAGTTCTCAGTGATCGTCACGATAGGCGCAAAGCCGCAATCATTGCTCACATGAAGTTCAAGTTCCGGTGGTCTTGTTTCTGAGCGATGCGAGAAGACGATGTGAATTCCGCCGACGACTTGGGTGAGCGGTTACGAAAAAGGGGCGCAACCCTTGTTCTGGCCGCTGTGTCAACACAGGTTGACCCGCTACGGATGATATGGAAGACAATGCTAGCGAGCTGTCCACAGCCAGATATGTCAGAAATTCCACCGGCACGACGCGTGAGCATTTGACCTCGACGTTGTAGCCAGTACTGGGCAGACGGGGAGTCGGTCGCTGTCATCGACTAGAAGTCAGCACGATAATCGATAAAGTTATCGGTAACACTTACACACCTCCCCGAAACCATTGTCCCAGCGTGCAGACCCGCGCATTCATAGCAAGGATGCTCTGTATGCTGTGTGCTCCTGCACGATCTTCCATAGAGCCCTAAGCCAGGCACTCATTCGTGGGACATCGCCATACATATAGAGTCGCTTACGCAGCAGGCTATCGTAGTGTCAAGCCGCTATCTGTAGCGCTTGAGCTTCATTGAATGACTGGACCGCCGGCCGCAACTAAGTACCCTGACGATCATTCACTCACCAGCTAAGTAGTATTCTGTACTCACGAGCTGCGCCGCGGTGAGTCTTTCTGCTGCAAGACCGGGGATTGATAGTAAGGCCATCCAGGCTATGTTCCCTGTCGACCTGAGATGCCAACAACCACCAAGCTCGAGTTCCCAGCTCGAGTCGGTCAAACTTGTCCCTGCCACTCCGCAGGAATATTGGATGAGTGTATTTTAATGGACAAGACGATGTGAGAGGACCAACAAACCAACAACAAACGAAGAGACTGACTGTACTTAGAAGAGACTGCTCGTCGTGAGGGAGGAGTCCTTCAGGGCGATTTCTAGCGCCTGCATAAGCCACGCAGAAAGTGCTAGAAAAGGCAAGTAAGTGTTGAGCTGCTGAGTCAGCTCCTTCAGCCACCTATTTAAGCGTCAGTTCGCACGGCTGAAGCGACTCTAACGCACACCTCTCATCGTCGACTCGCACGTCCTCGAGCTACTTTCGTCGTCATGGCCTCACATTTGGTACGTCTTGATGGCTGTTGAGTCTTTGGAGCTGAGCGCTGATAGTGGTGCAGGCAAACATCTTCGGTACTGAGCAGGACCGTGTCAACTGCTCGTTCTATTACAAAGTGAGTGGCTGTTTGTCTCGCAACCTCAGTACGAGTTCACCCATGTTTGTATAGATTGGAGCATGCCGCCACGGCGACCGCTGTTCGCGCAAACACATCAAGCCCGCATTCTCTCAGACCATCCTTCTTCCGAACGTCTACCATAACCCCGCACACGATCCGGTTTGCAACAAGACAGAGAAGGAATTGCAGGAGGGATTTGACGCGGTGTACGAGGACCTTTACTGTGAATTGGCGAAGTTTGGGCATCTTCTGGAGCTTCACGTGAGTGTTGTCGCATTTTGCATCAATGATTCATGCTGACAAGGTCCGCACACTCGAAGGTTTGCGACAACGTCGGGGATCACCTCATTGGCAACGTGTACGCGCGGTATGAGTGGGAGACGGAGGCTCAAGCTGCGGTTGACAACTTGAATGACCGCTGGTATGCAGGTGCGTGATTTCCGCCACCAAGACTTGTACCCCGCATGACAAGTACTGAACTTCGACGCCTTAGGCCGGCCGCTTTACGCGGAACTGTCGCCCGTAACCGATTTCCGTGAAGCATGCTGTCGACAAAACGAGAACGGCGAATGCAACAGGGGCGGCTTCTGCAACTTCATGCATCTCCGAAACGCTTCCCCGGACCTTGTCCGTTCATTGCGTCACGGGCAGCGGCTAGAACGCCGCCTGAATCCTCCGCAAACCACGGTTGGAGGTGGCTGGGAACCTCCGAAGCGTGAGGCTGGTCGTGGGCGTAGTGCGAGCCCAGCCAAACGTGGTGGACGTCATGACGGCGAAGATCGGTGGACGCGCAAGTAAAGTGGGTTTGTGCGTCCGTTCTTGTCGGTTTCCATGCCTCAGGTTGCTTTGAGTTGTTCATTTATCAGTGTACGATTGCAATAGTATCAGTTGTCCTTCTTGAGCAAGCGCTGGCGAACGCTCGGTTACAGTAACTGTACACCGTGGCAGGCCATTTAGACTCTGCGTTGTGTTGAATCAACTCCTTAAGGGACCCGTAGCTTTCAAGGAACCCGCTCACGAATAAATACAGTGGAGTCTTCTCAAGGACCATCGCAACGCGAAGACGTCCTGAAAAAGGTTGAGAGCGTCATACAAGCCATCCATGACACTCGTCCCTGCGCTTGTCCTTTACTAGTTCGGGCCATTGGACAATGAATCTGTGAAGGAGGTATGGTAAGTGAGAGGAGCCAGATATGATGTCTGCTTACCTATCGACTAACGGCCGAAGCAACTTCCCAGAGAGGGACAGATGCCGTACGCGGGCAAATGACTCGATGTATATTAGTTTGGGCGATCGCAATCCAAGAAACTTCAGTAATGCATACAAGAACACATTTGTCAACGGCGGGTATGCCGGGCGAGGGTATGAAGAACCATACCCTGTTTAGATAGGTCGCGATGCACAGCACGAAGCATGTGCCGGGCCCGTTGAGGAGCAACACCTCCGGGACAGGTGGGCTTGCGATCAACGGTCCGACGGTGATGTGCCAAACGGCGGCGATGAGGGACAGCGCCGCGGTGAAGGGGGTGGTGAGGAGCGTCTGGTGTACCCGCCGAGCTCGGGGTATCACCACGAACGTGTAACGCGAGTCTGATCGCATGCTCTGATTTCACAGTCAGTGGGATCGCGTGCAAAGACAGGGAGAAACCCCGACGAAGAACGGAAGGCACTGACAGAAGGCATTGTACTTGGTGCTTCTGCGGCTTTGGCCGACTCCAAGTCGACGGCCTTTTGCATGCTCAGCGTGTCACCTTCACTGATGATGTACGTGCGCGGGACATAGCGGTTGAAGTCGAGAGCAGACACTAAGCTGAGAGCTTCGCTGGTGTGTCCACCTAATCATTACACCGTCAGAATGTTTCGAAGGCGGAAGCGAGGGACAGACCTGAGCCAAGAAAGACAGCGAAGCTGCATCTTTCTATGGCTTCGCGGCGCCCGGAAGGCTTGGCAGTCCGGGGGCGGTGACTACGGTGTATAGGCGAACAAGAATGGCACCAACGGTCAATGCAGCGACGGGAACCAACCAACCCGGAGTACCCTGAACATTACGGGATCAATTCGCACCGCGCAATAGAGGTCCTGAGAGTGGTTCGCGTACCGTCATACTTATCGACAAAGTGGTATCCTACAATGACTAATGGCTCCAAGTGCGCAGCGTGAATATCAGAGGACGACCTGGTCGAGAGAGCTACGCGTCGCCGTAGAGTCTGGCCGACATCGTTGTCCTGAGGTGAGCTCGCAACGGCGACACTGAACTTGGCCCGCGTAGATCGTGACCCAGTGCCGTGACGTGGACAGCAGTTGCCTTTTACGGGCACGACGCGTCGGGTCGGGCCGGCGGCTAGTCTCACGACGCGTCTCTAGCTCTCTCCTTGGCCACTGGCGACAACTTTTCTCGCTTCTCTTGTCCTGGAACTACAACCTGTTACTTTGGAAACCCTGCCTGAGACACGAACACTCCTGCAGTAGCATGGTGGAAGCACCGTTCAAAGTCGATGGCGAGGTGGTGGTGGCGTTGCGGCATGCGGTTCGCGACTGCTCAGAGAGAGGTCTAGCTTACGCGTCGAAGTGGTAAGCACATCCTGCATAACGACGTAATTCTGGTTTTACACGCTCTGTAGGGCTGCCGAGCTGCTATGTTCACTTCCTGCATCCAAACGAGTACCTGAACCACCCGCCATCCCACCATTTACATCAACCCCCGCGCGCTCACGATCTCCACGTCCGTCTTTCTCTTTCGCAGTCCAAACACCTGCGCCTGCTGGAGCTGCAGATACCTCCCATCACTTTCAAACTCGTCACCCTGATGCGCCGCCGCTGCAAGACCAGTCTCCGGAAATCATACAGCGAGAGGCAGAATGGGAGGCGCAAGACGCCGATCATCTAGCTATGGCGAAGACCTTCATGGAGGCCAAAGAATTCATTAGAGCCATCCACTGGTTGAGGCCTTGTCGCAGCTCTAAGGCTAAGTTTCTCCGTGTCTATAGTCAGTACCTGGTAAATCACCTCTTTCTGCGCTGTGTCCGTACGATGAGTGAGCCCGCCTACAGGAAAGCGAGAAAGAGGCGCAACGAGAGTGGTATAAGCTCGAAAGTAAGCCTACACGATGCTTTAACGCTCGTGCTCGGCTAGAACCGTCTACAGAGACTCGTGAACAGCCTCCCGAACCTGTGAACACCTCTCTTCATCAACTATTGGAGCTCGTCAAGAATGCGACGGACCCATGGCTGTTGTTCTTGTAAGCTGATTCACGTCTGGCTCCCAGAACTCTATTGAAGTTATAATTACAGGAAGGCAGTCTTCCTTTGCCGTCTTTCCAGACGAGAGGAGGCAATCGAGAGCGCTATCCTCTCTATTGCGCAGTACCCGTGGAACTGGTCCACCTGGGTGGCTCTCGGTGACTGTCTATGTGATGGAGATGAGGTGGGGTGAAACTTGCATTGTGCACCGACTGGGGACTGAAACGCTCCGCTTTAACAGCTATCTTCTCTATTGCCATTGCTTCCGCTACCTGCCAGTCATCCGCTCGTACTCATGTTCCAAGTCAAGACCCTGAACAGTCTGAACAGCCCCAGCGATAATGAATTAGCTTTGTGCGACCGCCTTCTCAGCGAGGACTTCTTTCCACGGAGCATGTGGATCATGGCTATGCGAGGGAATGTCCTCTACTATCTGCATGGTTCGTGAAACCTCCGTCGCCGTTTGCGATATGCCGATCGCGCACGATGATTGATCCCTCCTTCCCAGACTTTACCGCTGCAGAAAGCCAGTTCCGAAAGATCCTCGCCATTGATCCCTACCGGGTCGACGACATCGACATCCTTTCGAACATCCTGTACGTGACGGAAAACAATACTGCCCTTACCAAGCTTGCGCACGACTATCTCGCTATCGACAAGGACCGACCGGAGATATGCTGTATCATCGGTTCGTCATGCCGTACGATATACCGAGGAAACATCTGACCTTGATCGCCGGACCTCTGTACCGCAGGAAACTATTACTCTTTGCGCGCCGAGCATGAGAAGGCCGTCAAGTACTTCAGACGCGCAACGCAGCTTGACCGGACCTACCTGGCAGCGTGGACTTTGATGGGTCACGAGTATGTCGAGATGAAGAACTCCCATGCAGCGATTGAAGCATATCGGAAAGCTGTGGGTAAGTGTCGCTCGGCCTGTTCGTCACGCAGCTAGCCGGACATCAACTCAATGGCCATTGTGGCGTCGACAAACACAGATGTCAACAGGAAGGATTACAGGGCGTGGTACGGCCTCGCCCAGGCATATGAACTCCTAAGCATGCATCAATATGCGTTGTACTACTACCAGCACGCAACGGCTCTTCGGTGAGTGAACAAGGCCATCTCATCAGACATATCCTGACATCTTACCATTATCAGGCCGTATGATGTACGTATATGGCAAGCGCAGGGTATGTGTTACGAGGAGATGGGCAGGTACGTCAATCGAGCCTGAGTACTTTGTGGGCGCACTATGTCCGCTGCTGTGCTGACGGGCTCCCTTCGTCCCCCCGCGCCTTGCCATGACATTACAATTACACCGCAACCGCGTAGACTGCGAGAAGCTATCGAATGCTTGCGACGTGCCCTCATAGGCGCGGACCCACAAGAAACTGTTATCCATCTGAAGCTTGCGAAGCTCCACGACGACCTGGAGGAATATGCCGAAGCCGCGGCCTACCATCGACGCATAGTCGAGGTCTGTCGAGCAGCTCGTACGTCCCTCCCCCCTTGCTTCTCCATTTCACCGCCTTCTGCTTCTGCGTCGTGCGTCCGACCCCTGTCCATCCCGTAGCTCCTCGACCCTGTGTGTCGTAGCCCACGAAATGACCCCCGTCTTCGTGGCGCAGCTCTACGGAACCGCCCCGTCCGCATGACAATATGGTTCTTCTCTGAACAGCAGCGAACTGACAAGTATTTGTTATAGAGAAACCCGTGCCTGAGTGGTCCAAGTCGGCAGTGTACGTCGCACGCTATCATATTAGCCATGGCGGCGGAGATCTGGCCCTCGCCCGCCAATACCTGGAATTCGTCGCTGCCAGCAATGCGGAAGAGGTGAACCAGGCGAACGAGCTACTGAGGCGGCACCTCCCGACCTCGCTCAGACAACAATCAGCCCGTGCTGCGTCCGAAGGCGTTGCTGCTGCGGCTGGCTCTGCGTAGCTGACCTGAGCGGGGATCGGTGAGATTTTATGTAGCGATATTCCGGTGTTATTTTGGAGCAATGAGGAACGGGGAGATACTGCCCCGGCTGTACCTCGCGATCGTCGACGCCGCCTCCCAATGGTCAGAGATATCTGTGAGTCGATATTGAAGGTACGTCGGAAACACTCCCGGTTATCTTTCGCGACTAACCGTCTTTGTGAGTTTCCTGCTTCCTTGACGTCTTTGGAGAACACCGGTCTGATCGTCGGATGTCCTTTCACAGCTCCCCCGTTCGCGAGCACACAGTGCAACCGACCCTTTGACGGAACCTACGGTGCGCCCCGTGTGCCTGTCAGGGTCCGACCCCTGTACGTCTTTTGCGCATGCCAACACTTCAACACCATACCGCCAAGCCCGGCGACAGCGGGGATTAAAAGAACACCGGTGTGCGTACGCACCTCGACATTTCCACAATTCGCAATTAGGCTATTCATCCATTGGCTGACGTCACACGCGAGATAACTGTCAGGGTCCAACTCAAGCTGTCTTCGGACTGCGAAAATGATCACAGGCGGAGAGCGCACATGCCGCTCACTGGTGAGCTTCTCTACGTAAACGCACCCTCAGTGAGCAGGATGCAATCAACCGGCACTTCCGTCATGGACATTGAACCGTAACCTTGCAAGGACATCTACTGTATTTGCGCGTCGGATGCTATGCATAAGGAGGAGGAGGAGGTAGAGCGTCGCAGACACGGCTGTCCAATTGGACACCAAGCACTGAATTGGCGGAGTACGTTCCCCTCAAACTCTGTATCGCAGGCCTGCAGCTTTGAGTGAACTGCAAGCATCTTAGCATACTTCACAACCGAAAGTCTGCGATGGATGCTCTCCCACCAGGCCGGATGTACCGGGCCGGCCCTAAACCCCTTGCGTGAAATCGTTGTGCGTGACGCGGGCGCTCTGTCACGTCGCACTGTCACGGCCTGCGAAGGCAAGCGTGACAGCGTCAACGCGACAAAACAAACAAAACCGCTGAGGGCAGGATGTCGAGCATCGCAGGTCCCAGCTCGCATGCGTATTCCTCCTTTCCTGCTGCTACCAGACAGTCTCCGGCGATATCGACGACGCTCCGGCGCATCCAGGATGCCCCCGATTACTCCTATCCCGCGACACCCGTCCTGACCACCGCGCCGACCACTGCGCCCCCTACCCCGGTGGTGCGATCGAGCTCAGGCGCGACGGATGCGAGAGAGATCAGCGTGGACCCGGCGGCGAGCGTGAATGGCTCTGTGGCGAATGGGGTGAATGGGAGGGGCGAGGCGAGGCCGGTGAAGGAGGAGCCGCGCGAGGCGAAGGAGGGCGTGGTGGCTGATCTGGACGCGGTCAGGACGCGGACGATCGCACTTGGGAAGAAGCATGGGAGAAGCGACGATGAGCTGGAGGCGATGGTGCAGACTGCTGCTAGGTGCGTGTGCGATTGTGTGTGCTTCTTGGGTGGATGCTGCGAGATGCTGAATGCTTTTTTCTCGCTGTCTGCAGGATAGCCGCTAGGCTTGCGGAGGATCAGCGCGCTGCTCTCTATCCTGATGTGGACAACCCGTTCACTGACGAACTGGACGTCTTGAATCGCTTGCTGCCGTATCATGTCTTCCAGCAGCCGAAGGAAGACCTGGACGTGCTCATCCAGCATGGTACTCCACTGCCTTCTCGCAAAGGCAAACGGAAAGCTACCGAAGAGGATTTGCTGAGGGAGGAGATCGCTGGTATGTCACCGTCATGCGTTAAATTATGCAGAGTGTCCCAACAAATCCACCTCAGATACGAAATTTGCACTCGAGTGCTGGAAACGGAAGAGAGGCCTCGAGCGACGTTTGATGAAGGCGCGAATCAATACAGGCAAGGTGCGTACGACGTCCTCACGAATCCTCGCCACGGTGTTTATATCCGTCACCAGAGGGCTTCTCCAGACGATCAAGCCTATGTGCTCGCGCAGGCCGTGCTGGAGGCGGAGCGCGCGGAGACGGCGGCCCTCAGTGCAGAATTGAAGGCTGCACGAGCTGAACTAGACAAGATTGAACGCGAAAAGCGTGCAGCAGCCCCGCCACCATCCACCCCAGCACCGAAACCGACGCCAACTATACGAACAAGCAATGCATCTAGTTACTACTCGCCCTCGACCACCTCCACGCCTACAACAGCGACATTCATGCCTCCCTACCGGCCACCGTACTCCTATTCGTACTCGCAGTACCCGTCGACGCAGTATTCCTACAACCCCCATGCATATGGCACATACACTCCGACGACGACCGCGCCCTATGGCAGTGTCCCCCAAACGCCGGCTACACCTGCCACGACGTACAACCCGACCGCTGGGTACGCCACTGCCACCCCTACATCCGCTGCTTCTGCCCAGGTGCAGCAGGCCCAGGCTTCACCAGCATCCGCAATCAGCAACGCGGCGATCCCCGTGCAGCTCCCTGTGAACTCGCTCCCTGCACTGGCAGCTTTGGGGATCGTCCCCGTCGCTGCTGCCTCGGTACCGCCTGCAGGCCAGCCACAGCCCCCAGCGGTGATCCGGTCGACGAACGGGAGCATGCTCAGCCTCGAGATCAACCTCTCGCTGTTGCAGTCTGCGCAGATGAGCGGACTGGTGCTGATTCTGAACGCGTTGACGTCAAGGGGCGTCAACGTCGACGGGTCCACCAGTGCCGGGACCGCGACGTCAGCAAGCACGAATGGCTCTAATGGCGCTGTGGCCTCGAATTCTACGGCATCGGCGTCGGCGGGTCCTGTCGCAACTTCTTCAGCTTCAGTTACCGCGACGGCTGCTTCGACTCCGTCGACTTCTTCCGGGTCTGCTTCTCCAGCCTCCGTCTCCGCGTCGTGAGTAGAGTTGCAGGACTGGGAACGACGATCAGGGGCCTACGGACTACGGACCACGTATCGTTATTAGTGTATCCATATCTGTCACTGCGGTTGGCGATGTTGTAGTACAGCGTGTAAGAATGGAAGGCTTGTTCATACTACTATATCGCACACATTACACCGACCCTCGACGCTCCTCGACGGTCATCCGTGGCGCATCCCCGAGCAGCGGATGTTCCTCGAGGTTTGCACGCGTGTTTCCCAGCATCGCGTCGTCCGCCGAGCCTTCTTTGACGGCCGAGCTGCTGCAAGGGAAACGGGGGAGTGATTTCGCCTCAGATCTGCTGTGGTTACCTTCCTTTCTGGGAACTCGACGCTCAAAAGTTGGCGGGGAGCTTAGTCAGCGCGGCGCGACGTCATCGCGGGCGTCTTGGCCGAGGTTGTTATCAACGTTGTCCATGGCCTCGACGTCGGGGTTTCGTCGCTTGTCGTCGTCCTTGCACCTCTTCTCGTCGTCTGTCGCTCTCAGCACATCGCGCGCATGCTCTTGCGCTCGTCCCAGAGTACGGCAATGTCGTGCAGCGTATACAGCGCGTAGAGCGCAAACTTTATCTATCCGGATGAGAACGCTTCCTCTGTCCTGCCGAGGACCCCAAAATTGCATGCAGGCCACTCCACCGGTCGCCACACGGTGCGCTTGACGACCCACCGGAGGATACAAGAGCAGCCCCACCTCCAGTGCGTCTGTGTTTTGTTCTCCTCGTTGCACTGATCTCCGCATAGCACCTTTGTCGACGTCGTATACCCTGAACCTCCACTGTGTCTTATAACCACCTAGACCTCGATACCTGGTCAAGGCACTACGTCCTACAATCAATCACACACGAACGCACGATGTCAACACCATTTGTTTTCTCAAACCTACCCGTCGAGCTCGTCCGGGACATCCTCGAACACGCAGCTCTCTCCGACCGCGCCACCGCGCGCAACCTCACACTCGTGTCGTCTGCGGTACGGCACTGGACCGACCCCATCCTCTACAACACGGTCGTCCTCTCCTCCGCCCGCTCGCTGCGCGCGTTCCTCGCTGCAATTGCGAACAAACCCTCCGACTTTGTCCGCACGCGCGTACACAACCTCGGCATCTTCACCGTCGGACCCGTCCAGAGCATCGACCGGGTGCTCACTGCGTGCGCAGGAGTGCGTAGCCTCGCGTGTGGCTTCTCGCTGCCGTCGTACAAACAGTCCCAAGGGGTCGTCGCCCTGCAATCCCTCTCCCAACCCCGCGAGCAGCACCTACTCGGGGTGGCATGCCGCGACGGGTGGGACGCGTCTCTGGTCGGGCCAACCGTGACGCACCTGCGCATACACCTCACTTCCTTCGATAGCAGCCGGCCTGATTGTCCCTTCGCGTTCTCCGATGGACCGGGTCAGGATTCTGGATGGGCGCGTTTGAAGGCGCTCCCCGCCCTCACGCACCTCGCGGTCGTCTACCGACCATCGGGATCCACACCACCCACCACTATCATCCCGCACCTCGCACGACTGTTCCAGTCTCCGACGAACGAGGACGGGCTGCCCGCGCTGGAGCTCGTCCTCATCCAGATCGTCGGGGCAAAGAAGGACGCGGCGTTCTTTGGTGGGGCTGTGAATGCATTGAACGACGCCGCTGTGTCCGCTGGCGGGCCGGCGCGTCGCATCGTTGCTGAGCTTGCGCCGCAGTCGGCGGCGCGGCAGTGGGAGGAAGCGAAGCGGGGCGGGGAATGTCTTTGGGATCGTGCGGAGGCTGTCGTGCGGTCCCGGCTCGAGAAGAAATGACATTGGTCACTGTGCTTGGTTGCTCTAGTGTATTGTGTTCGCTAATATCTGTCGAGCATTGTCCTGTAGCTCCTTCTATGTAATATATCGTATGTTCGTTCCACTCGAACTTTTGGACCTGGCTGGTGTCCTCATTGCGCCTTTCTCCTCGACGTCGGCACCCCATCAAATGGAATGGCTACTCTATGCGGCGACCCCCAACTCTGGTACCCAGCCTCAGGCCCCATGCGAGGACTGGTGTAGTCGACATCACTCCCTCAGGAGACGGTCATTGCTACTCAGACACGGGGAATTACATCCATCACAGGAGCCCGTACTACTCGTACATACGAAGTTCGGGTATGGCCGTGCATACGCGCCTAATACACCTTCCTCCGCAACCACCATGTCCGTCCTTCGAGGTTAACACGTATCGTACAGCGTGCATGGATGCCGCCCTCGTTTGACCGCTCAACGTCGTTCAGAACTTTCGGACTAGTTGCTAGCTGTTGCTAGCTGGCAGGACGATTCGGCGCCGGTGCTACCAGTGATACAGTACGCACCAAGCCGGGTTATTGATGACGACCGTCGGAGGCTATCAGGTGAGCATCGGCGTGGGCATAAGCAGCTGTCATACTGCCAGTCTGCCACAGTTGCTTGTGTGTCCGTCAGGTTGAGACCCACGCTCCCGAAGCCCGCGCGAGGCCAAGTGAAGTCGAGGTAAGATGGAAGGTATGCAGCTCTGGTCCCTCAGCAGCTCAGCAGTGGCACTGACGTAGGGAAACCGCACCGTGTCGCCACGATCGTCGGTCCCGAACACGCGATTCCGGTAACCTACAGCACATACCTGACACCGGACCAATTGTCGTGCGGCCGAGAGTCGGACCACGGACGTTTTGCTTGCGCTTCTAGTCGGGAATGCTCAATTTGCGAAGCGTAGCAGCTTCGATGCGGGTCATGCCGTCGAACAACTGCACTCCGCGAACCTTGTGATCGACTGGATGCGAGCCATTCATCGCTCCCGGAACTCCGAATACGGCACCGTCGGTCAATGGGCAGAAACAAGACAGCATCACCGACCATGTCGTTCTGCCTTCGATTCATTGGGGACCACGCCCTTGCCATGGCGAGACTTGACTCCGCCGGGTAGATGGAGGCCGGAAGATCAATTGTGCAATCCGAACGTTCGCTAGTGGGTGAGTAGACGAGTGTTCTGACCGCACCGACAATTGACCTGATCAAAGTGATGCGTAAAGATGCAAGGACGACGCATCGGATGCAGAACCCTTATCGTCTGCAGGAGCCTCCCGTGGGGACATCGAACAGCGACGGCTCTTCTTTGATCGTCAGAGAGGCTTCAGCGCACCAGCGCACCAATGGTTGTCCACCGCGGGCCCTTACATTCATTGCTACCATACATCGCGCCCCAAGGGCGCGACCGTCGCGTGAAATGAAGTACGCTGCGCTACCTTAAGGATGTCCCATGACATCCATTTGACGTGAGCTTGCACTCGGCGCATTTCCCGATTGAAATGGGAGACGCGCCTAGAGTATAAGGGCAGCAGCAACAGTCCACATCCACCAGCGATCCGCTCTAAACCTACCTCAAGATCTACGACCATGCGACTCCTCTCGTCGATCATAGCCAGTGCCTTCTTCCTGGGTGTCTCCTCTCTCGGGGCAAGCGCTGCTGCGTGCACACATCCATCCGTCAGGCGAGAGTGGCGCAAGCTCTCCGTTGTCGAACGTGCGGATTGGGTCTCTGCGATCAACGTAAGTCCTTGACTGGGTCATTTTTACTTGGCGTAGCCTCTGAGCAGAGCCCGCCAGTGCCTGGCCAACCTCCCACACGATGACTCTCTTACCCCCACTGTTGACCCGTCTGTGTCGAACATCCCTCCGGTCAACACCTCCGGCAGTTACTGGGATGACCTTGTGTACGTCCACATGGATCTCAACACCAAGGTGAGCGACTGCAATCGATACCAGCCCCACCCAATTTCGCGCTTACTCGACTGCGTAGATCCACAATACCGGCCTCTTCTACCCCTTCCACCGTTTCTACGTACAAGCTGTCGAGACCTCCATGAAGGAGCGCTGCGGCTACACCGGCGCGTTCCCCTACTGGGACTGGTCAATCGGTCAGTCACGATACCGTTCATCCTCTCCTTCTTTGCTAATTTCCGGCACCCCGCGCCTCACAGATGCCCACGACGTCAAAAACAGCCCGCTCTTCAAGGAGTCCGACCCCATCAGCGGCGTCGGCGGGTGGGGCGACCCCTCGAAGGATTTCCAGGTGCAGGACGGCGGCTTCCGCCACTTCGAGGTCGCGTACCCCGTCCCGCACATCATCCGCCGCAACTTCACGCTGCAGCCGTTCCTGCCCTTCGGGGACGTCCCCATGTTCACGAACCTTACGCAGTACGCGAACGAGACATTCGCGCCGGCCGAGGTGCACAAGCTCGTTACTTGGACTGCTGGCGATTTTGTCGGGTTCCAGGCTTACATGGAGCGGCCTGAGGTGCGTTGGAGAAGTTCACCTGGAGGTGTAGATGTTGGGGCTTATGATGCGCAGGGACCTCATGCCAGCGTGCACTTCATCCTCGGAGGGTGAGCCTGATTCCGTACACATCATGTTGCTTCGCTGCAATTCTGACCGCCCTACAGAGACCTCTCAGGCTACTGCCCATCAAACGCGCCTCAGCCTTGTATCCCTCAGCCCACCTTCTCCGCGAACGGTACGGCTTGTCTCTTAGATGCACACGATACATGCTGAGCTGACTATGTATACTGCATACAGAGCCTATGTTCTTCTTCCACCACGCCGTGAGCCAATCCCCAACTGTCTTGAAAGACCCTGAACGAAACTGACTGCCGTTCTTTAGATGGTCGACAAGATCTGGTACGACTGGCAGCACGCCAACTCCGCCAACTTCTGGGCATACAAGGGCGGCTCCGTCCAGAACCTCACCTCCGTCCAGGCGCTGCACGACTGGCCCAACGGCATGGCCCCAGATCTTCATGTGAGTCTCGCATCGCTCGAACGCCTCTGGGCGCTGTTCCTCATCCTTCCCCTTCCCCTCTCGCAGCTCGACTCGACCATTCCGGCGGACGGGATGTTCTCCGAGATCGCGATCCGGGACGTCATGAACACGACGGGCGGGTATCTGTGCTATGTCTACGAATGAGCACTGTGTATGCAGGTACTTGTACCATCGTGCCCTCGTGCTACTGGGCCTAGTCAGACGTCCGCTTGTACTCGTACAGCTATGAGCCGACAGGTGAATGACAGACAATTCGTCCACTGACCCGAGAGTGGGACCGAGTGTGTCTTCGGCCAAATGCCCGACTCGAACACATCTAGGACCAGCGAGAGGAGCGAGACACCTGGATACTGTTCTAGGACCGTTGCAAACACTATCATCATGCATATTAACAAGTACGTACAGCACGTGAAGACCTCAGTGTCATCTACACGCTACAAAACCACATAACCATGTACAGTCCTATAATCTAACTACGTACGTGTAAGTAAAGCGAAAACCAGTCGTGTCAGAGCGTTCCGGAGGTATGCGTACTTCGTAACGGGTGCTCGCCTGCCCGTGTCTACCGGGCATGCACGGTGGTGGTACAGTATCAACACAGCTAGCTCATCAATCATCGTATCCTCCGTATCGTCCGAGTACAAAACCTCACGCGCCCCGCGCAGCCTTGCTGATCAGCGCCCACACGGTGAGCAGCAGCAAGCACAAACAGAACATCATCAACCGCGCCTCCTCCCCTGCGGGGTTCCGCTCCGTCAGCAGCTCGAACAGCCCCTTCTTCTCCAGGTCCGGATGGCCGCTCGGGCGCAGATCGTATCTCCACCGCCGCGACGTCGACCACCCGCGGTAGAACGCGAGAGCTCTCCACAGAGCAGGGTCGCCAAGGCCGTACCGCACGCCGCTCGTCCCAACGCTGTTCTCCAGCAGGATGAGCGGAGCCTCGACCCCAAGCGCGCTCGCGACGGACGCAAACCACTCCGCCACGCCAGCGCGCGCGCCGGCACGCGATTTCCATGGCCACACTGCCGCGTATCGTTGCGACACGTCCAGACAGACCGGGATTCCGTGCGCGTCGCACGTCAAGTCGAACGTGCCCTGCTCGACCGGTGGCAACGGAACCTCCGAGGTTCCCTGAGCCGGGATGAACGCGATGCTGAACGACTTGAGCCGAGGATTTGCCAGGGCAATGCGGGACGCGCCGACGTGCATCGGCTCCTCGCCTGGCATACGCACAAGCGCAAGGGAAAGCGTGCGTAGGCGCGACAACCCACGCAAGGAGGTTGCGAACGCGTCCTGAAGTAGCATGTACCGATGAGCCTGGACCTGAGACGGATGGACGCGCATATACGCACCAAGAAAAACGACGGCCTGTTGGTGCAGGTGATGTCCATGTCGGAAAGGTGTGGACATGACGCCACAAGGGTGCGAAACACCCCGTTGCTGTCATACCCGCCCTGGATCGCGAAGGTCACCTTGATGGAGGTAAGAGCGTGAAGGCCTAACAGAACCCGAGAAATCGCAAGTGGTGTCAAGTCACGAAGGTGCATTGGATGGGGGAAGCAGACGCGTTGCAGCGTCTTCGACAGCGGTGTTGTCGGCACTGGCGGTGACTGCTGATTCTGGTTCTGGTTCTGGACCTGAACCTGAGGCTGGGCTTGCGCTACGTTGACACCTGCAGCGGCGGGGTCCTCTGGTTGGACACGATCAACGAGTGACCTCAAGAGGCCGAAAGAGCCGGAGAACTCCTTGAGGTTTGGTAGGGCATCCGGGGGAAGGGTCGAGAGGTCAACCTGGTTCGTGCTAGGCCGACCAAGGAGATGCAGACTCTCAATGGTTGGATGCCGTTCCAAGAAGGTCTTGAAGTCTGACGTCGTATGCGCCTGGCCTGGCACGGTCGAGGTCCAGACCAGAGCCCCGAGGGTGAGGTAACGGAGGTGGGGCCATTCGGCTGTGTACAGTCGCGAGGCGTCGGACGGCTCGGACGAGTTCCCTACGATCCTCAGGGATTCAAGATGTGGACAGCGGAGAGTGAGCATGTCCCAGAGACGGGTGAAGACAGGCTCGCTCTCTGACTCCTGGTCAGCGAGCCCGAGGAGGAGGTCATCCTTGCTGGCATCGGACCCACCTCGGGAAGGTAAGTGCAGTGAGTGGGCGTAGAACCCATCCTTGAAGGAGAGCGAGAAGCCGAGGAGATCCGTGAACTTGAAGAGCTGGAAGTCGGACGGTGAGCAGACCTTGCCGACCTATGATGTCATGGGGCACGTACCGAGCTGGTTGGACGAGGCAGGAAACAACCGAACGTCGTCCCTACGTGTCGCAGTCGCGGACACCTGCAGACCCAGTCAAAACGCTGATTCCGTGGGCGCGCCGCCATGCGGCGTGGTCGCGACGTCCGAGGCCGGGGCGCACTCACCTCGCCCGAAGCTCCGACCACATCCGGTCGTCCGGCAGCATGTCCTCCCCGTCCCACTCGAAGTGCGAGAGCGCGTCGAGGTGCTGCGCGACCTTCATCACGCAGCGCGAGACGACACCCGCGTTATCCCACGCCTTGATCTGCTCGTGCGGCCGTGGGCTGCCCTCGTCTTCCGGGTGGACCGACAATCTCCGAATGTGTCGCGCGACGTCGGGACGACGCTGCAGCATGTGCAGCGTGCGCTCGCACTGCTCGGCGCCATGGAGTTCCACGTCTGCGTACAGTGCGGGCACCACCTTTGCGTGGACACAGGAAGACTGATGGGGCGGTCAGGAAGGAGATGGCAGTCGTACGACCCGATCATCGTACCACTTGACTCAGGTGCAGGATATACGAGCGCGAGGTGAGGTAGCTGGTGACCTCGAGGAGGATCTCCGCAGGCAAACGGTCGAGAGTAGTCGGAGCATCTCGAGGCGTCCTGTGGTGGGCATAGCGAGGATACATGGAGGCGTCGGGGTCGGGACGTGCGAGGTCGCGAGCAGGTCAGTACGTGCAGGGCGGGTGAGACGATGAGCAGATTACCCCAGGTGCGAGGGTGCGATGAGAGGGAGGCGGGACAGAAGCTGGCTATAAGTACTGGAGATGAGTGCAGGGAAGAGCCGCGGCCGAACAAGACTACAAGACGCCAACAAGATATGCACACAGGATGAGCTCATCGGAGCGCGCACAGCCGGCGGCATCTGCCTCTCAGTGTCTCTCACAGCTGCCAGCCACGCTTGCGGCCACTCAGTTCGAACTTGAAGCGCAGAACAGTCGCGATAGTTGCGCGTAAAAGATGCAAACACACACGTCCCAAGACATCCCCGCGTCGTCCTCTTCGCCCCCGTGCATGCCCCGGCTCTCGACGCCAGTCCGTGCACACCGCTCCGCCACCAGATGCACTCCCTAACGACCTCTAACGACACGCGCCGCTCAGTACCTGTATGTGCCCCACGGAGTACCGAGCCGAGTTGCAGCGCGGCGCGTCGACACGCCAGTGTTTCAGGATGCCCAGGATGCAGATACAGCCGTACATTCGCATGAGACACGTCGAAACAGCGGGGAAGATCCACAGTAGAATCACGACCTGACAGACGGTCAGCGTACGCCCACACCGACGCGAATAGGCACCGACAGCCGCGCCCGCCCGCACATGGGCCACCCAGCGACGACGGAGGAACGATCGGCGAGGGCAAGGACGTCAGAACCACATTGTTCTTTGTCCTCTCCTTCAGTGCCCTGCCGTTCCTCCTCTGGCACCATGCTCCGGCCCTGGACCGTGCTGGATGGCCGCGAGACGAACAGCGGCTGAGAATGGGAATCGGAAGGAAAGACGCACATCTTGTACTGCACCTCCGTTTCGGGCCCGTCTCCTGCCTTGTACGCGATCGTGATATCAAGGTCCCGGTTGTTCCTCGCGTTCGGTGCGCACGACAGCCGCCCAGTGATCTTGTCCCCAGCCGACACCGTCAGCGCCTCGGGCGTGTAGAACACCGTCTGTCTGCAAGCACGCAAGCAAGCGCGGTCAGAATGGCCCGCCGGGCTTCGAGAAGCGCTGCCAAACTCACTTCCAGTGCGTGTACTTTGCATGTGGCCCGGTCGAGAACTTGACCTTCGTGTGTGTGCATTCGAAGAGGATGTCGAACCAGGCGAGGAACGCGTGTACGTCTGCACACCCGATCGTCAGCTCGGATCTCGCGCGGGACCATGGCCGATATACGTACAGTCGTTCCGAGTGACGTTCAGTTCGAACGGCGCGGTGAACGAGAGGTCCTCCTTCTTTACCGTCCGCAGGTCTATGTGCTGCGTTCGCGCGACGTCAGTACGCTCCAGCCATGCGACGATAGAAGGTGCATACGACGAACCTTGATCAAGCACGGGTCGGAGACGACCGCCTTGAGCTCGACGGTGTCGACCAAAGGTTCGCGGAGTGCGATCTCCTTGATGCACGAGTAGTCGAATCCGTACACGTTATCCCAGACTAATAAGCCCAGCGACGCGGCGCAATTCGGGAACCGTTTAGCAACGCGACGCGTCGGCAGCCAGCCGGGGAAAGTAAGAATGCAAAGAACCAGTCAGTCCCAGCACCCCAGAAACGAGGAACCCGAGCAGTGAACGCGTTGACGTACAGTTGATTTTCTCCTCCTTGTAGTCGGCGTCCTCGATCGCGGCGACGTAGAGCGTCGCGACGTCAGGGAAGATAAGCCCGTCCGGCTTGAGGTACTTGTCGCGAGCGAGCAGAACCGTGTCGAGCATGGACTCGTACAACAGGAAGTAGCCCATCCATTCCGAGATGATGATGTCGAACTTGTCGAATGGCAGCGTGACCTCCTCGAGCTTGCCCTTCACGAGCGTGATCTCTGTGAGATAGAACTGTTATCAGAACCCCGTGTGTCCCAAATCAACGAGTGCCTGAACGACGCTCGAAGACAGTATAGATGAGTCTGCGCCTTCTCCATATTCTGCTGTATGGATTGGTTGACAGCTCGAGCGTCAAGCGGTGTCAGATTTGGCTTCCTCGGTGAACCAGCGACCGACAAGAAGCATGGCCCAACAGTCTCGGAACAGCCCGAGACAAGGACGAGCACCATCACGAAGAGCAACCAGACAAGATAAGCAAATCTCTCCATGATCGCGGAGGTTCGTCTACCCCGTCTGATCTTGTGAATACGGAGTGGACTGTCTCGCAATTCCGCCGGACGTCACTTCGTGCTTCCAGATACACTCATCGGCCCACCAGAAGCTTGTCGCCTCGAGCACAACCCGTCATGCCCATACGTTGGAAAGATATCGCAGAAGGCGAGGGGGCGAGGTTGACACGTACTGTCTTTGAAGCCGTTTGCTTCCACAATTTTTTCCGCCTGGTCAAGGATGTTCGACATGTCGACCTGGAAAGATGCATCAGAACGAGGAGATAGTCACGATACATGAAAGGACGCACTCCGACGACGTGCTTCGCACCGGCCTTCGCGGCGAACATACTGAGGATGCCGGTACCGCAGCCGACGTCGAGGACAAGCTTGTCCTTGAAGAGGTGGGGGTTGTTGATGATCGCGTTGCGGTACGAGCCCGTGCGCACGGAGTCCTTCAGCATCTCCTCGTGGATACCTGTTCAGCATCGGGACACGCGATGAGCAAAAGCCGGGGATCGCGAGGACGAGAGGCGTGCTCACCAAAGTGCGCGTACGAGTCCGCATAGCTTGATACGCGACGCGTCAAAGGTGAGCATCCACGAGCACATCACGACGCTGAATCGGACTGACTAGTCTCTGGAGGTCATGTCTCCGGGGGTGACCTTATCCTGCTGCATGGGCTCGGGGTTGGAGGAAGACGCGCTTGCCATGATTCGTGTTCGTGTTCGAGTTCGGTGGTGGCTTTTTGGGATATGCTACAGTTGTTGTCGCTCAGAGGCGATAGTTGTACAGCAGGCGAGAAGTTTGGCGGCGCAAGCACTGTCGGACACGCAAAGGAAGAAGAGCAGGAGGAATACAGAGATTAGCAGACGCGCGACCGAGGATAATGGAAGAAAAATCTCGAAGCGCCCGTGTAGGAGCTGATCGTGCCAGATCTCCCAGATTATCTTGCCGCCCACTGCGTGACGTCGGGCGGCGGGTCACGCCCGCCCTTCCTTTTTGGGGTGTGGCTCGCTTACACGATCGGAGCACAGCCACGTGGGACTGCCTCCAGGCCCGGCGCAGTCGGCGCAGCCGCGGTTCCACGTCTCGCCCGCAGCTCAAGGGATTAGAAAACCCCAGTGCAGTGCCAGACCGCTCCCAACTTGGTCATCCGGATCCTCTCGCCCCACAGTACTTAAGGCTCCTGTTCCCCGCACTCGCGATGATAGTAAACCCCACCTCCTCACAAACATCCATGGTGCGTACTCGTGCTTGCACTTGGTCGTATCAAGACTCACCCAGACGGCCCTGCACACAGTCGAAAGATAACACGAACGAGCACGACGAGCATGCGCAGTCGCCGCCCCATGCGCCGCCTCCTTCGTACGAGGCAGTAGTTGGCAACGGTGGACACAGTGCGTACATTACCTACGTGAAGTTCTCATTCTTCCTCACCCCCTGTCGACAGTCTCGGGACAGTATCTCCCAGACAGTGCCACCAAAGGCCAGGACGTCAAGGTCCCCACCCTCCCCACATCCAGCCCATACGAGGTCGCGGGCCCGTCATTACAAGCGGGACAACCCGCCACGGTCGTGTACAACTACGTGAATCCCCTGACGGGCGAGCGCGTAGTTTCCCTCCTGCCCCCGGACCACCCGCAGATGCTCTGCCTGCAACAGGGCGGGCATGTAACGACTACCAAGTTCGGCATCCTTGGTGAGTCCCACGCACTGTCCTTGTATGCTGCGGCGGAAGACGGTGCTGACAGCGGCACGCGCGTGTTCTATAGGTGTCCTGGCTGCGATCTTGTGGTTCCCGCTTGGCATCGGACTGTGCTTGCTAGACCGGAAGGTCTATTGCAAGCGCTGTGGCGCCATTATCGACGAGGGAATGTGCTGAAGACTGCTCTGCCCATGATACTCATCTTCTCATCTCACTTTCCTATATCCCCGACACATTCACGCCCCTTGTAATGACGGACTCCTATAGTTCCCTTGACTCTGTATATTGACGCACCTGGACTATACCATTCTGTACGATGTTATGTATATGCTTTGAGTCAGAACCGAACGAGCCGCAAGAGCCGCAAGGAGCGCAGACTGTCCTCTCGCCCATTGCGACCGCCATCCCAATGCATTGTCGAAAGTGTTGCTACTTCCACGAGCGCCGAGGGACGGGTTTCTTGCTCTCGCTCTCTTCTCCGTATCAGCAATACTTACCCTTCGACTCTGTAGCCCATGCCGGCCCGCGTCCTCGCGTCGGCGTCATTACCGCTGCTTGATCGATGTCACGAATCACACATGAATCCTTTCTCCACGACGGGGCTGTCTTGCTTCCGTACTCTAACATAACTTCCTGTTGCTAAACACGGCAAGACCATCAGGATCTTGACGCTCCAGGCCTTGTCCTCGGTCCCGCTCCAACGGGCCGCCCCCGGCAGGACCTAGAAATGATCCCGAATCACCAATGCTGGAATCGTTGAGGCCTTGTGAGTATGCTCAAAACGGCTATGAATTGGCTGCTGGCCGCAGGACATCGACTCCTGTAGGTCACAATGCTGACGCTGGCTAGTAGCGGATTGATGTGGCGAGATGACGGAGCTCGGGAAAAAATTGCAGCCTAATCGCGGCGAGTCAATATTGACAATCTTCACTCTCGAGCAGTCTCAAGCTCACTGGCACGGTACACCAGGTCGAACCTTGGATCGAACTGAGACGAATCGCACTTTCCGGCGTCTGAGTTGCCTTTCCAGGGCGGAGCCACGTGGCGGGTCATGACTGGGTTATGATCCTCTCTCAGATCTCAGCGCTGACCCTCTCAGATTGCTCTCTGACCATGTCTCAATTGGTCTACCCCGTCGCAAGCAACCTTGCGGTCCGACCACTGCGTTGAGGCCATGTACGTCTCACCATTCCCACGATTCTCCATGACTCATGATTTGGCCACAAACTCTCTACCACCTGCTATACCATCAAAAGGGTACCCGCCGGTCGTTCACTGTCATGCGTCTTCCAATTTGTCCACACCGGTGCGCGCTCGTGTCTGTTTCACCCTCTGCGTAATTTGTTTTTTCTTCTGAGTCATGCATGAATGGCACTAGCTCCGAAGGTCAGCGGTGCGCACTCGGCCCTGGATCTGACGGATGAGGCTGCTCCCGATTATGTTGAGGGTGATACTGCAGCACGGCACAAGCCTGGAGGCTGCGAGAATAGTCTCCGAGCTTGCCGATTCATGATGCATCACATATACTGACTGACGCGCTCGACTCACTGCGGCTGGCTCCGTAGCTCCCTCGCGCATAGCTTAACCTTCTGCACCGCCATCTTTGGTAATATGGGCGGAACCCATTATTTCATCGAATACAAATGGCGATCTCTCATCAGCCGTTGCATGTTGACGTGTATTGCAAGTGTTGAGCTCTCAATTTCCCTTGGCCGGCGGCGGCGCTACTTCCGGGCCTTCCTCCCGGACAACCATAATGGCTTGGTTCAGAAGCAAGTACGTACTGCACTGGTAACCCACGGGCTCCGACTTCCGCGTTCGCACTGACGATCATTGCCACGACCAAGGATCCTATTCCGAATTGTACACTGCATGTTATACAATCGTACCTCCGTCGCAAGATGCAGCGCTGGATTCCAGGGGCAGGAACTGGTCAGCGGACCCGGCGGACAGAACGCTCAGTGCTTCTGTGTCTGCGAGGCTCTCGTCTAGACGCTCTGGCGGGCTCATCCATCGTTCCTCCGTGTCTAGACGATGCTCAGTCGCCGACGCACTCGGGCTACCAAGCGAAGCATCATTGGCCGCCGATTCTGAGGGACTCTACCTACACATACTACCGAAGGAACGTGCGCAGACAAGTCTTAACGCTCGCACTGTCTCTAACCGTGTCCTCTGCTGGTTTGTAGCAGCGCGGACACGTTCGACTGTTCTCCTTCAACGCGGCCAAAAGCAGGACTGACCGCCAATATTCTCGCGCCGGGTCTACGACGATCCGACGTACTGACAGATCGGAGTGTATTTCCGCAACCCAGCGCGTCGCGCCCGTCCAGACCTGTTCTAGTACGCACAGTGTATGAACCGTTGTGGTTCTCCATGCTCCAGCTGATGCTTTCGGCGCTGACCGCTATACAGTCGTCGTTGTCGCCGACACCAGTGGGCTCTCAACGAACCGGCCAAGTGGCGAAAATGCGCCCTGGTGGTATGAAATGCACGACCAGCGTCGGACGTTGGAGAGGTATATAAGCCATAGCGCAAGTCGAATATTCTCCAGGCCAAAGACGAACAGTCCACAGTCGCATCCGAGTCTCTCACATCGCTCTCGCATCCACTCCACAATGCTCTTCACCCTCGCCACCCTCGCCATCGCTCTCGTCGGTGCCGTTCAAGCGACTCCCGTCGCCGCTGCTTCCACTCTCACCCCCACCGTCGATGCCGTGAGCGTTGCGGACGGGATCCCCGTCGTCGACCTCATCCTCGGCAGTGTCTCCGAGCACGCCAACAGCACCGGAGTCGGCAAGGGCGGCGCGCACGCCGACTCTTCCCTCGCCGTCTACCCTGCGACCATCTTCCTCTGCAAGGAGAGCGGCTGCAGCAGCTGCACGGGCTACGATCTCAGCATCCAGCCCCACCAGACGTGCCTCGTCCCGGGCTTCAACTTCATGTCCATTACCATCAACCAGCCGAGCAACCAGGGCCTGCCCTTCGGGGTGTACACGGGCCCCATCGGGTGCTCGACGTTCGCCCAGGTCCCTCAGGTGAACACGTGCTACAACGCCAACAACTACATCGGGTGGGACTTCAAGCTCACCCCGTGAGTCCGCTGATGCGGCACGCAACGGTACGTCCCTTTCCCCTCGCTGTACACCAGCGAACCCCTGCTGATACGGTAAACAGGTTGTACGATAAGAAGCGGAGAAGCCCTGTTGGGCACGGGTTCGACCTATGCAAAGCAATCTCAGATAACTGTCTTCGTTCGTGGTATCTTGTATACAAGGTGGCTGGAGCAGAAAACCCATATGCACATATGTATCGGTCCATTCGGGAAGAAATAGGATCCTGGTGTTTCTGAGGACACGCGTAGTATGGCTGATCGTTCGCCACGGAGACAACTTGTCATCGCATCCAAGCAGCTCCCAATCATCACACTTGCGCCCGCGCTCATAGGGATGACATCATATAGGAAGCCGGGTTGGGGGTTGCGAGCCCTGTTCTGGGTTCCGCCGGGTGAGTGAGCGGGCAACTGGCATTGTCCGCGTGTCCGTACTGTAGCAGTACCATCCATGACCGCTCACTGCGCAGTCTGCACTTGACTATTGCCCTCTTCAGGCTGACCCTCCTCATCACTACTTCCTATTTCAATGGCCAGACAATCCTCCAACAGAGAGATCGTCTTCGCGAACAAGTCCTCCATGCCGAAGTTCTCCTGACAATGTTCGGCAGCCCCTTGCAGCTCGTCATGCAACTCCTTCGGCATACTGTGGTCATGAATCTCGCGGAGGACCTCGAACGCCTGTTTCGCAGCGCCTGGGAATGGTAGGCGCGCGACGCGCACGACGTCGTGGAGGAAGGGCATGCACGCCTCCGCGTGGTCCCCAATGCTGATCATCTTCTTCTGCCTGTAGTCGCTTGGCTCGCGCAGAGGCTCTGTCGCGCGGTCTGCGCGGGTGCGGATGGACGAGACGTAGGCAGGGTATCCATCAGCGAGGAGCGCGTGGATGTGCGCGATGACGCCTGGGCGGAGCGCGGGGTCGTTGAGCAGATTTGTGAGAAGCTTGTGCTCGGTTTGCGCGGTGAAGGTGGCCAGTAGGTCAGACGGCTCGGTGAGTGGGACGGACAGGTCGTCTGGATGTGTGAAAAGCGACTGTGAGCTTTGGATCACCTTCAAGAACGTTGTCGTGCTCACCTGCAGTCGGCAGCTGCGGTGTCTGCCGTAGGTCGCGGCGTTTCGAAGGAGGAAGTGCATGGCTACTTGCACTTCGTTTGCTGAGAGTACTCATGGAGAATGAGTCTAGATTGTGTAGATTGACCTTGAGAGCGTCAGACTTACCTGCGTGGTACGCTGCACCCAATTGGGATGCAGAATCTCGATGCGTCCAAGCGAGATCCCGATCCAACAGATAGCCACCTGACAGTGGCAGACGCTGACGGTCGTGCCTCCTCCAGCTTTCGATCTCCTTGTCGCTCAATGCCGCCCTCTACCGGTCATACGGTGCCTTGCTATGTCCGAGGACAAGCCCGCAGGACCGCGCACAATAGGGAAGCACTACTGGGCGCACTCTGGAGACACCCATCGCGAGCGGCGTTCCCAGCGCGCCCACAGTAGTATGTGACCTGTGGGTAGCTTATCTGCGTTCTCTTGCTTTGACTTGCGTCCACTGCTCAAGAATACCACACAGATTGGAGCACGAGCGGACTTCAATCATGCCACAAGTGTCATAGAAACGCATGCGGCGCTTGGTGCTGTTGTCTGTACTACACCCTCATGTCCCCCCATATCGCACTGGTTGCTAGGGAACGCGGCTCACGATGTCCTCACCAGGCCCGAGCATTGTCGAGCTCGCCTCTTTATCTGAGAATCTGTGAGTCAGCACCCGACGAACTACCACTCGCACCCACAGAATGATTTCTCCCGCAGAGTGGTGAACACTCGATGTGGTTTTGCAGCGCTGGGTACGACCGACTTTTTTGTAGCCACTCGACTCCTCCATTTTACGCAGCTGGGTTATGCTGGGAGTATATCTCACCGGAACAAGTGTTCTCCTCACTCTCAACGTCCTTCACCTCCTCTTCGCCATGCTCTCGGTGAGTCGTCTCTCTACCGCGCGATCGAGCACGGATTCATTATCCTACCTATGTCAGTTCAGCATCGAATCTCTGGTCCCTGTCGGCTACGTCACAATACTCAGAACCGTGCGTTGGTTTCCCCCCGTCATGTCCATTCATGCTCAAACCGGCGCCCGGTTTGCAGCATCACCGCCATCCTCATCTAGCGCTTCATCCTCAACCTGCAGGACGTCAACCGCGGTCTCGATCGTCTACGTTCGGAGAGCTCCGACCTGGCAACTGCGCTCGAGAGCTCTATTAACTTTGCGAAGATCATCGGCCCTCTAGGCTCGTCCATAGTATCGTCGTACGGTGTTGATACCGAGACTGGTATTGGCGACGAGACCGCGGACGAGGAACCGATGGCGGAGGAGGGCACAGAGACAGGCATGGAGATCGAAACGGTTGTTCGGGTGTGATGACACAAAATGCCAGTGACATTCTGACGACTTTGTGAATAGGAACGATTGAGTGTCCTCCTTTCAGACGGACATCTGGCACATAGCCCGCACGAGTGATGGAGGTGTAGATCGCATGGCAGGAATCGCCGAGTTTCGGACGGTCGAAAAGGCGAGAGATATATGCCGCGACAGGATACCTTTTGTCTCGTTTCAAAGCGTGGCCTGCCAAAATATTTCCTTCCAGCCTCAGGAAACCCGGCCGAAAGGTATCCTCGCGCGGCGACTTTTCGCCCACTGACATGCCTTTTGTCCCGTCCAGAACGCCGGAATGCCTGCCGTGTCGGGACTCAACAGTGACTCAACGCTTCGGTGTGCCACGTGGATGTGAGCGGTGACGCCAGCTCATCCCGATGCAACTTGAGCGCAACTTGAGCGTCCTCAAGTGACGCGACCTGACGCGACTTGCATGATTGTTCGTATGCAGTACAACATCTCTTGTATTATCCTGCGGAGCACAGGTCATGCGATGAATAGGACCGCACACCGGGCGCGCGAGTCCAAGGTACAATTCTCAGCGCGCCCGGACAGTCACGGCTGCATGCTGGTGAGTAGCTTATCTACCTCCTGTCTACCCTGCGCCGCCCACCAGTACTTACGTCGTCGTATATACACAAAGTTACTCATGACGTGCCGGGCGCACCACTAGCAAGTTCCTCGGCGCGGCGTGCCTCGGTGGCGCCACGGCACACAATCGAAGTGCGGGCGCGGCCTGAGACAACGTAAAGAACACGGACCCGGCATGCCTACGTGTTTTCAATCCCACTTCCCCTCTGCCTGGCTGGCCGCCATTGAACGCGGGAAGAGATGGTCTCTCCTAGCCCAAGCATTGCGGAGCTTGCCTCTGTATTCGAGAACCTGTATGAAATTCCCTGATTCCGTATTGTCCCTCATAACTACAACTGACTTACTTCCTTTCCATGTAGCGTTACCAACAACCGTTGTGAATTCGCGGCTTTCGGTGCGTTGACGTGGCTCCTTCCCAACAACGGTGGTGACTCATTTCCCTGCATGCTCAGCTCTGTTGCTTGCGGAGTACGTGGCTTACTTCACGCAAGAAGTAGACCTCTTCTGGGGAAGCAAGGTCACGGGGGCATCGACCTTGTTCCTATCCAACAGATACATGTCGTTGCTGTCCATGATCATCCAGACGGTGACCTCGATCCCGATGTCACCTCAGGTTCGTCAGCTTGATCATATACTGTGCTCTCTTTGGCTGTCGCTTACCGACTCCTTCTATAGAGGTAGGCATTCCATTGAGCCGGAACCGCTGCTACTAACAATAGGCCCAGCTGTGCAACCCTCACGAACGTCATCGCCGCCTTCTCGGTCCTACAGTATATTCCATGGGCAGGTCCGCGTAGTGCTTTGTTTGGCCATTCTCAGCATTTGACAGATTGTCGCTGCAGCCTTCTCATGCCTGCGGACGTACGCCCTGTGTGAACATCATCGTTTGACTGTGGCCACTGTCGTATTCTTGCTATCTTCAGTGCCCATAGGCACCAACTTCGTACGTGACGTGCCGTTCTCATGTGGGCACGTTCTTGACCCTTTCGACCAGTCTCGTTATCGTTGGCTGGGATCCACAACCATACCTGTACTCAGCTGCTTACCAGAAGCTGCTATACCGGAGGAACTGGGTAAACAGTACGTTACGGCGTTGGTTACACTATCCCAACTGATGAAATGCGTAGATGTACGTACCGCTCTTGCCTTTGCACCTGGCGTGCAACGCGTTTATCGGTCATAGTTACCATCGCCACGCGCGTGTCTCTCATTGCTGCCGACCTCATCGTCCTAGTGGTGACATGGCGAGCCACCTACTACGGGAGCAAAGCGCAAGCCAGCGGAGTCACCCGAAGACCTTCGTTCTCTTACGTTCTCCGGCAAGATGGTAAGCCTTGAGATTGTTGGGACATATCGCTTTGCATCTCGATTACTGAGCACACCCGCGGAAACGAAGGGACCATCTACTTCCTGTGAGTTCCTTGCCGTCGCTGTGCACCGCTGTGTCATCGTCGCTCACTTGAAAAGCGTACTCCTCGTGCTGAATACTCTGCACCTTTTATTCGTGATGCTCTCGGTGAAGCATCTCAGTGCTCTATTTACCGCGCAGCATACTCACATATGGACCGCTATATCAGATCAATTATGAATCCCTGGTTCCCGTCAGCTAAGTCACGATATTCACGGAGCCGTACGTTGTGTTTTCGTCATCGTGCACTTTCCGTTCATCTGATACCGATGTCCTGCCATGCAGCATCACAGCACTCCTCATATCGCGTTTCATTCTTGATTTGCAGGAAGTCAACCGCGGTCTCGTTCGGTTGCACTCCGACCTGGAAACCGCACCTCAGAGTTCCGTCAACTTTGCCAAGATTATTGGTCCGCTAGGCTCGTCTCTGGTTTCGTCGCACGATGGAACCGAGACCAACATTGGAGACGAAATTGCGGACAAGGAGGACATTGCTCAGAATGAGACAGACACAGAGATGGAGATCGAGACGGTTGCTCGTGTGTGATGACATGATGTACCAACGACCTTCTAAAGTCTCTACGAATAGGCACAATTCAATGCACCTTGCCTCTCGACTGGTCGATTCACAGCTGAAGCCATCTCCCACCGTGAAGTGCGTACGCTCTGTGAGACCATGTCGTAAACCCGTTCACTGGCCAACAGATGTGACGTCGGTTCGATGATCACGGCCTCCGAACCCGCACTCTTATCGGCATCCGAGTCGCAGCATGCTCAGGGCCAAGCAGCCTCATCGCCGTCTGCCTCATCGGTGGGTTATCCTGAATCTGGAAGAAGTCGACCGATCCGCTGGTCCTCACCTGCCAACTTGGTTTGACCGCCAACCCGGGTCCTCTCAGCAAGCGTGATTGGATGTTCGTCTCTGGAGTCCCTCCCTCGGGCGATAGCCTTGCGGGTGTTGAGGGGGAACTCGCATCACACTGATCACACACTCATAGCGTGGATGAAACCAGGTTTGGCGAGAGAAACGCTGCCTCGTAACGGCTGAAGCAATTGCGATCGTGGCCGTTTACGCTTACCAGGCGGTCAGATGGACACGGAAGTTGTCGGTAATAGAGCTGCGACTAATTGGTGTTTGTCCCAGACAGGCCGAATTCTCTGTACGCTTTGGACGACGTCAAGATCCATTCGTAGCCTTGACACGTACAATGCATGCGTCGCTTGGCTGTTCTCCCAATGCGCAGGCGATCGTGTTCGGATGCAGTTCAGCGTGAGCGTGTGACGGTGAGTACGGCCTTCGAACCCTCCTTGTCTCTTTGCCATGACATTCCCTGGTATCTGTGTAAAGATATGAAAAGCACCCGCGCCCAAGGCGGAGTTGCACCACGGACAAGGGTACCCTGGTTCTCACTGTCACCCGAAGCTGCGGTTTGCGACCGCACATATGAAAGGGCTTGCGACGAGGCAAGTCAGTATCGCCTCTTGCTCCCGCCCAGTTCCCCCTGTGCCCCAGCCATCGCGACTCACGTAGACGTTCAACACGTATACTTCGGTCGTCGTGCACCTCCAAGCCAGCTCCGAGGTGAGTCGCCTGCTCTCCTCCGTCGTCGTTCGCTGACCATGTTCGCTAGTAACGCATACTACATTCACCTAGACCACTATCGCAATGGGTGTCCCTGAGACCAAGAGACTTTCTAGAGATACTTACACCGGCTCTACCACTAGTGTTGAGGTATGCTCCTTCACAACCGCACTCGAGTCATCCCCGGGGCTCACTAGTCGGCGCGACAGATCCGATCCCCGGTGAAAGTCACCGGTGTAGAGCGGATGATGCTGATCGCCCAGGGAGGCCTCCAGCGACAATTGAGGTAAGACAGCATCGTGTCCGCCCGCGGTCTACTCGCATTAGCTGGAATTCACCTTCCAACACTTTCAGCGCATTCTTTGGCCGTAGCATCACGGTCGAACGCATTTATACCAAGACGACTCCCCGTGGCGCAGGCGCATCCAAAGATCACCCCATTCACCAGGAACGCCAGGTGCACCTCGTATGCGGGCCCAAGGTCGTCTGCGTCGCGACGTCCTCCGTGACGGTAACCTCCCCGAGACGGAGCGGCTGCTGCTCGACGAGAAGTTCGCGCTGGGTCAGATCTTCCGGCACCTCCGCGCGGACCCGGAGTTCCTCCTGCTCAATGTCGACTCGCAGATCGTCGCGGGCAAGCGTGAGCTCCGCCGCACGTACCTGCTCGAGACCGAGGGGATCCGCTGCGAGATCCTCGAGGTCTTCCCCGACCGGGATATGTTCGTCCTGGGGGAGGCGTGGCTCGACATGGTCGATGAGGATTCTTGGGAGAGCTCTTCCGGCTCCTCGGAGTAGGAGTAACGCCACAATGGTGATGAATGGACTTCTCCTGGGTTCGGAGCGGTGGGCATTGGCTTCACGGATGGTCTTATCTCAATGGTCCCGTCTATCTGCTGCATTGTTGTATATATAGTGTGTTCCACGAGGATCAGCATAGATGCACTGATATGTTGACACGGAGAAACAACCGCGCGATACATACCAGCCCTGGGGGCCGCTTTCCACTCGACCAGACGTTCTTTTCCGCCATCCTGGGCCAGGTATTGACACGAAAAAGCGCCAGCCCTGGAACATGTCAGATACTCTCCACGGTGTAGGTCCCTGTGCGACAACTCGAACTTACCTAGCCTTTCACCGGCTACTGCATTCCTAGCCAAACTTTACGTTACGCGACTGCGCGTGCGATCTTCTATGGGTCCAAGGCAATCTGTGCCCTGGATGACCGGGAAAGACAAGAGGATCAGAATCAGAATGCAGCGGCACCGAAGACGCGGGTGAAAGATCAGGACATTCAAGTACTCACCGGTCGCAGTTCTCGGTCAGTGCGGTCAGCGCACGCCATCCGATGACCACCAGGTCGGGATCAATGTCGCACGGCGCCCGAGGCTGCGTCTTCCTGTCTTCCTGCCTTCCACTCTTCCCCCTCTTGACGGGGATTGGCTGAGACACTCGAGGGCGAGTGTGAATATACATACAGATTCTATTCCAGACCCCCGACAGCGAACCACGACACGTCGTGGGGGGCTTTCCGCGTATATAGGTACGTATGAGAGACACCGGTGACAGAATCGAAACATTGCATGTCATGCGTGCGACCAGGAGAGATGTATACAGATGGCGGTACTAGCAGCCAAGCGACGGGGTATCGAACGTGTAAGGCATGCACAGAAGGAGCAGAGAGGGGGTAAGAGGACAGTGCGTCGAAGCCGGCGGAAGGTCGAATGTGCAGTGCCACAAGACGTATCAAAGTAGGCGGGCATATGCATATGAAGCGAGGATATGGAGATTGGGATGAGTACATGTGGAGCGATGTAGGCTGTCTTGGTCTGTCTGTCCGTCTGACGTACGAGCGAGGGCGAGGGCCGAAAGCGACCGCGCGCTCCCGCCCCTCTGAGAATATGATACACCATGTATAGAGTCCGTGCGTGCGTGCGTTGCATCCGTCGTTCACTCGTGCCATAGCCCATCACTTCGTCGACGGCGGGTTCACATCCGAGAACGTGATCGCCAAGCATCCCAGCCACGCCATCTCGACGGCCGCACGCCCGATCGGGGTGAGCGTGAACACCGGGTCGACCTCGTCCATCATCTCCTCTTCGTGAACGGGCGACGGGGGCTGCGGTGGCTGCTCCTCGACGGCGGTGCACAGACCGACGCACGCCAGGCCCTCTGGGATGAACTCGATGTCCCTGTCCCTGCCCGAGCACACGCCGATGACCATGTCCCCGGGGTGCTTCTCGCGGATCGACGCGGGGGCAAGTCCGCCATAGCCTCCGCCATAGAGCCCGTGATTGTGAGGCCCTCGCTCGGGAGCCGCACACCTGTCCCCAGGAAGTCGTGGTACGAGACCAGGCGCGCGCACACACGGAACGCGGACCTGGGAATCCCCTTCATCTTGGGCAACGCTGCAGCGGACGCCGCAAGCGAGTCCGCGCGAGAGCGCTTCTTGTTCGCGTCGCCCTTCTGCTTCCGGTTCGAGTTCTTGTCCTTGCGCTCGTCGAACGGCACGTAGTATACGATGAGGTACTGTCGCTCCTCGACAGGGATCACGTACTTGTTCGGGTCCTCGCCCGGCACCGTCGACGCCTCGTCCGTATTGCATGGCCACAGCGGCAGAAGCATGTGCAGCGCATCTGGAGGAACCTCTTCGAACACGTTCACGCCTGCGTGGTTGTTCATGGGCTGCTTGCCCTTGCTGCGCTCCCCACGATGTGGTGATTTGAACGTCGGGAGTAGGCCCACGTCCTTGAACGACTCGTTCAGGTTCTGGATGACGCGCTCGCGTTCCTCCTGCTTCGAACGCGGGGCGAGCGTCACCCATGGTGGCAGCGTGGGCGTGAAGGGCACGTCTGGCGAGGGTCCGGCTGGCTTCCCAGAGGAGACACGGATGTTTTGGCCGCGGATCCGCCGCGCGAGTCGCTCCATGAGGCCGCCGCCCGAGTGATCATGGTCGACGTGATGCTCCGAGCGTCCGCGGAGGTACTCGATGCTGGTCGAGTCGAGCGTGGCAAACGCCTCCGCATGAGACGTGCGCGAATGAATCAGATACTCCTCGTCGTCAAGGTCCATGTTATCGTCCTCACGCAGAGGGAGCCGGGCGATTGAGGGCCCCAGTCGATCCGCAGGAGACATTGTGACGTCCATGGATGACGCAGGAGAACGGGTGTCCATAGATTCCCGGACTGAAAGTGCGGTTGTCGTGATGGAGGGGGCGTAACTGGTAGTGGCAACAGCAGAGAAGGATGAACCGGCAAGCGTCGGCGAGACGGGGACAGAAGGCGGCGAGAATCCAGGGGGTCGCCCCATCGGGCTGTCCTCATCAGTCGCCTTGCTCGTTGCGTGGCTGGCGACACTGCCAACGCTGGCAGTATGACTCGACGTGTCCGACGTGACGCTGACAGTAGCCTTCTGCGACTGCCTCTTCGCCCTCTCCTTGTCCTTCGCCTTCTTCTCATCCTTCGTCTTCTCTCTATCCTTGGACCGCTCGCCGTCTTCTCGGTCCTTCCCCCGCGATGTCCCATCGCTGAGCAAATTGTGCGTGTTCAGCTGGCTGGTCGTCCGCGTACTCGTGAACTGCGCCTGTACGTCCATCGTCGCTAGCAAGATCGTACCGCTCGTATGCACATGGAACGAGGTTCCTCCCGGCTTGTGCGTACGACCGAACAGGCCGTACTTGCGGAAGATACTGAAAGCGACCGCCCGTGAGTGCCGGTGGATGATGGAGTGTGGCCCACCCCGGGTGTTTCCTCGAGAGAAGGGGTCGTTGATATGGCGGACATTGATGCGTTGCGTGGGCGCCTTCGAAGGGTCTGTATGCACGTCAGCGACAGTCAAAGTATATGTGTATCAAGTAGGTGCGCACGTTCTGTCCACTGCTTGTCCACCTTGAATCTGCCGACATACTGATGTCGCCACAGCTCATGGACAGCTGGCCTTCCCGCGCGTATCGCCGCCTGTCCCGGGCCGTCCGCCGTCTCCTTCCTGAAGCTCCACTCCTCCCTACGTCGGGTGTAGCCCTTGTCCAACTTGCGAAGCTGAGATGTGAACGGGTCGTCGCTCATCGTCGTCGTACTCGAGCGCCGACCACTTGATATTGAGTAGGACTCCCAAGGCGCGATTGAGGTGCTCTGTCGACGTGATTCTGAGGCCGGGGCGATATAGGACGGTGCTCCAGATGACCACGACCGCCGCAGACCATCGCCAAGGATATATTGGAGGTTGAATCCCTCGTAAGTGTCACTCACGAAGGCCTCCGCCGCCTGCTCTGCTCCTCCCTGTCTTAGCTGCCCCTGTTCGCCCTGTTGCAGCTGAGCTTCCAAGGCGTGCCAGTCCGAAGGGGAGGTCGGTTGACTCGTTGTTCGCGCGATGGGGGCGGGGCCGGTGGGATGACCGAGCTCGTCATTTAAGTTGCGACTCATGCGCCTTCCCGCGAGGATCGTCGCTTCGCTATCCTCGCGGTCGCGAGCATTGGGATTCGGTGCTCCGGGACTCCACGGAAGACTTCCACGCCGAGATTGCGGAGGCGAAGAGTGCGAGCTTTGGCTTGCCTCCGCGTCGCGTACTCGGGTGGACGTGACAGGCGAAGACTCACCAACACCGACGTTCTCTTCCACCTCCTCGTCGTCGAGGAAACTGTGGGCCATGCTCATTCGCTCTTCGCGGGCGGACCCTATGGCCGCATAGTGCTCGGATCCTCCGCCAAAGGTGTGAAGAGACGCGTTGTCGGAGACGTCATCCCGAGATGCGATGCGATAGTCGAACTCGACGTCGGTATCAAGGTCCTCTCCATCGTCGTCGTAGGTCGTGGTCGAGTCGGGCTCCGCTTCAGAATCAGTGTCGTGGCGCGGCGGGGAGGGCGAGCCTGAAGGACCAGAGTGTGCGTTTATAGGGAGGGAAGGTCGGCGCGTACCGTCGTCGATGGCACGCATCTTCGCTCGGTTCTGCCTCGCAGCCTCCTCCTCGTCCTGATCGTCCGCTCGCTCTCCCTCCTCGAAGTCCTTGGTCTGTATCCTGGGCGTGCGTGTCCGACTGCTAGAGGTAGACACCGATTGCCGGGGCGTGCGATCTGCGCCGGGAGGGTTGGAGACAGTGAACGGGCTGATTAGTTCTGTGCGCCGGGGAGGGTTCGATCGGGCAGCACCAAAGGTAAATGTAGACAGATTCGAGTAGATATCGTCGGGTGGGTTCAGATGAGCATTGTCGTTCGGAAGGGGTGGTGACGGCAGGGTTTTGGCCGACGGTTGATGGAGGATGGTAGGGAGGGAGGGGCGTCGCGAGGAAGTAATCGAGGAAGACGAGGTGTGCGTTGTGCGTCGTGGAATAGGGCGAAGGGACTGGAGCAGCGGTGGGCGGGACACGGTTGCGCTGGTGGATTGAGCCCTGTAAGAGGAATGTAGGACTTGAGACGGCAGGTAGGAAAGAATTGTACGTACTGGTTCGGGATGGATCTACGTCTGGAAGTAGAGGGAAGATTGACGCTAAAGTCATCGGTAGGCGTACGTGAGATGATGGGTCTCCCGATGTAAGAGCGAGCAGGGTCGGGGTCCTGAGAGTTGTCGGCAGGATTGTAACCTAGGAACGAAGATGACGACGAGGCGGAGGACATCTGATCGTCAGCGATGGGTGCGTTGGCGGACTGAGGATCAAGGGGCGCGAGGGGCGCACGGCGGTGGAGGAGCGGGGCGTTGTGCGAGGAGGAAGACGAAGACGAGGACGGCGGCCTGCTGGAGAGACTCCGAGGACGAGAATTGGGTTTTTCGGACTGGGGCTGAGACGGGGCGTCGCTGCGTCTGAAGTGAAACATGGAAACGGCGTGAGTAGTCGCTGTGAACTGGGGCGGGTCGCCTGGCGGGAGCAAGTAGTTATCGGGAAGACATACGCGGAGGGGGGAGGAGGAGGGGAGTAAGTACTCGGCGAGCGGAGGCACAATGGGAGGGAAGGGTTCCCACGTGGCCCGCTCTTGTGCCCGATCTGGCCGTGTTTCAGCAGGCGGACCTCGAGGCTCGCAACGCTTTATACTTGCCTTCCGCCGTCAGAACAGCGCAGAACAGATCCTGTCTCCCCCGCGTCCCTGCCAGCGCTGCGTGCGCACACCGCCAGTCCCGGGCACCGCGCCACCATTCCCGATCTCCGTCAAACGCGCCCATCGTCTTCCAATGTTCGTCTGGCCACACGCGTTGTTCAGAACACAACGTGCCCTGGCGGAGTTGTACGCTAGACGGTCGCGGACAGTCCAGAGTTCTGCATACGCTGACACTATCACGCACAGTCTGCATGGACTTCACGAGCTGCCTGTCGCTGCACTGCCTCCTGTCATCCACACGACCATGAATCTGCATGCGCACATATGATTGACTGCGCCCACACCTTCCGACTGCGACACATCGCGTCGTGCGTCCCGCAATATCCCAGCGCTCCATACAAGAACGCAACAGAAGAACTGTCCCAACAACAGCCACCATCCCTCTTGAGCCTATCACACCGGGAGGAACCACTTCAAATCACCAAGTGTTTTGAGTCCCGGAAACCCTTCGGACATGCGGTGATCCAGCTGCAGCATGCCCGGCGTGCTTAACCGCCGGCTTTTAGAGTGTTTACAGGCTTGGACCGGATCATCTACAGATCTGTCTACCTCGTCAACGTGGACGACGGGAAGCAAACTGCCGCCGGTCCGGGCAATCAGGTTGTTCTACGGTGGAACTTGGAAGGTTCGTGCATTGTCCGAGGTTATGGCCATGACTTTGAGGATCGAACGTCACAGTTCGGGGCGCAGCAACATTCCTGCGTTGTCCTGCTTGTTCTCCCCTTGCCGCGTGTCGCAGGTCGGCCAGGACGAGTCCGGCGATTTCATTGTCTTTTGCGACACGTTAGACAGGCGTTAGAAGGCGTTAGAGTTGCCATCTTGGGCGCTCCGTTAGTGATCGCTCAGACCACGCTTTCAGAACTACGTACATACCAATCTTCACATCCGCACCCGGCACGTCTCGTGCCCAGGATGGGCGCGCTCGTCAAGCCTCGTTTGGTGGAGCAAACTCTCTTCACCGCGCCGACACACCGTCGTGGCGAAGATTTCGCAAGGCACGAGCTGAGCATGAGAGTACTGATCTCGAAATTCACCGACGCCGCCCGTGCCTGACAGCGGTGGCTAACAATCCCGAGTAAGTAGGACGAATGCACGTACTTGGGCACACGAGCGGTATAATCCCAAATTCTCTGAGCGCGATAGAATTTCCTCATGCCGTAGCTGAGACAGGTCACGCGGATTTACTGATGTCCGACCAACAACACCGACCGCCGCGCAGCCCCGTTGGGCGTCCTCGCTCAAACTCCGTAGGCGTCACGCAGGCTCACCAGGTGTATAGTTGACAACTTTTATTTCTGGATGCGAGTAATCACGACGGCACGGTCAAGCAAGACCCCCACATCGGGTACGAACGTCCACAGCAGCGCTGACGGTGATCATGCGCCCTGAGGTTTTCGTCGAGGAGGCAGGGCGGTAGGCGACGTGAATACAAAGCCAGATTAAGGAGAGTCAAAGATACGGCTACACACGGCTGGCCCAGTATCAGAGCCAGCGGACGATGCCCGACTTCTGCTCTCAAGAGCGGACCTGCGGTCGGTCCAATCGCTCCTGCTCCTGGACATGCATATGTCACTATAGCCTCACGCCAATGACGTGAGAAGTCTTGCTACTTACCCGCATTATCTCATGTCGTAGACATTGTCGACACCTTGGGAAGTCATCATCTGTGCGTACGGGTATTTTCCTATGCATGGTTAACCGCACACTGCACAGTGCTGTACTGTGTGAAGCCCGGAGTTCTATCGACGAGGCATCACCTTCGCCTTCGTGTTACGCGCTCGCTTAATGAGCCCTACGCGGGATGAGGCCGCCGTGGCGCAGAACAGAATTAGATTCAGACTGGGATTGCATCGGCTAAGTGTGTCCCAGTGGTCTGCGAGGCCCTGCGAGGCCGCCCAGATCTCTCCTCGCCATCTCGACTCGCTCACAGAGTTCGCGGCCCCGCACCTCGCTAGGACACCCGATACCGGGGGCGCAAGCACCGGTGTGCGGGAATGAAGGGATCGGTCCGACCTCTGAGTGGTCCTCGGACTTCCCGCAGGGTTACCCAACCTCAGGCCACCATAACGCACAGAACGCTTGGCCTCACTCACTGACAATAAGTAAGGTTACCAGCGGGGAGTAGCCCGATTGCCGGAGCCGGCGGCACACCCCGTGGCCCCACGTGTACGATGGTTAACTCCCATGATACCCTCCGAGTACCGGCTGGCGATGCTCTCCAACTCTCGCATGCGTACGTTGACGAGGCTCTCGGACGGATGCGGGGAACGTCTCAGTCACCATCAATGGATACAAACTCAGCCTGGGGTTTTCTCAGATCGCCGCGGTCGCGGCTACACGCGGCTCTGCGACACATCATCCCTGAGGATTGGGCTGCATCGCGCCGCGCCCACAGCGCGGACGTGCACGCTGGCTGACGGACGTTCCTTGAGACTTTGTGATCACGCCCGACGTCGCCTTCTGTCCGAGCCGGATCGTGGGGAATGCGGGCATACTTCGATTGCAAGTCTCTTGCGTCAGAGAGGAACATGGCGGAGATGGGATGCTGTACACCGGTGAGAAACGCGAGTAAACCTTGCCCGGCACAAACACATCGTCCAACGAGCACATTGCCCCACTCTCCCACTACCCTCGGATGGCCGACGGACTCCTCGTCAACTTGAAGACGGCTATGGGGCATTCTGTGTCAGCGATCTGGTCGCAGAAAGCCTGGCGGAGAATACAAGGCCACTACTCACACATGACGCCTCGCTTGGCCGACCGCGGACCGCGATCTACAGCCTCCATCTCGACTCGCCCACAGCCAGCCTACGGTTGCGCCTCGCGTAGACGTAGCGCAAGACGAGCCCCGCGAGAGCTCCGGAGAACATAAAGCCGGCATTCGTATAGTGCCCGGTGGGAAACCCCGGGGACTCTGAGCTCTTGTAGATGAATATCCCTGCAATGTGCACGCCGTCGCATCAGTGATTGTCCAGCTCACGTCAGCTTGCATGGGTCATGAGGGCGGGGGAAGGCGAGATGCGGGAGATGTGGGCGTACCGACGATCTGGCCGAAGGTCGCGAAGGACCCGTTGAGCGGGACTGCGAGCGTGGACGCTCCGGTGCCTCGGAGGTTTGCGGTGAGCCAGCTGAGCGTGGGGCCCGAGATCGAGAACGCGAAAGAGACGGCAATGCACAGCACCGCGTAACGGGCGGCGAATGCAGTCGCGGGAAGCGAGCCTGCAAGAAGGGAACAAGGACGATCGAGTCGGCACTGAGCCATGATGGATCTCCGCGGAGAGGACGGCTGCACGTACCTTCAATCAGGAAGCTGGCCCCGCAGATGGCGAACGAGCACACAGAGCACCACGAACGGATCTCGTATCGGTCGGCAATCCACGCGACGGTGGTGACCACGCAGAATGCGATCGCGTAAGGCGGGACGGTGAACAGCTGCGCGCTGAGTCCCTGGAATCCGAGGCCTTGCACGACTGTGGGCGTGAAGAGCGAGATGCTGGAGAACCCGACCGAGTATGCGATCCAGATGTAGTGGTGCAGGTAAAGCCTCCAGTCGAAGAGGGTCTCCCGTGCCTCCTCCCATGTGATCTTTGCGTGTCCAAGGGATGCGACGCCTTTTATACGTTCCACGGCGAGCTCGCGCTCCTCGGGAGTGAGCCATGAGACTGTCTCCGGATAATCTGGGTAGTACAGAAGGACGAGGGGGGCCAGTGCGCATGCGGGGATGCCCTCGATAATGAAGAGCCAACGCCATGCTTCCAGTCCGTGGGCACCGTTGATCGTGCCAATCCCGTATGCGATAGCACTTCCGAAAGCTCCGCCCAATGTCGCACCGGCGAGCACTAGTGCAATGCGGATGGCACGCTCGTTTGGCTTGTACCAGAACGTAAGGCAGTAGACGATGCCCGGGAACACGCCTGCTTCGAAAGTGCCGAGGAGGAAGCGAGTGACGATCAGGCCCGCGTAGTTCCGCGTGGCGGCGATGAGCATGGTCATGGCTCCCCACACAAGCATCAAGAAGGCGAACCAGCGGCTTGGTCTGTACTTCTTGAGCAGGTAGTTCGAGGGCGTTTCGAAGACGGTGTAGGCGACGAAGAAGACCATGAGTGCGATGAGGTATTGATTCTCCGAGAGGCCCAGGGACTGTTGTAAGGAGTCCCCGGTGTCGCTATTGAGTATCTTGGCGTTGCCCTGCACAGGATTGGGTGAGCTGGACAGGTAAACCGGAGACAGGTGAGGACGCGTACAATGTTGAAGCGGTCGATGAAACATAGCATGTACATGAAAGTTGAAACAGTCACCATCCGCATATCGATGCGCCTGACTAGCCTGATGCAAACGAAGGCGTATAAGCAGCTTTGTTTCGTCGTCCAGTATGGGCACGGACCTCCGTTCGGCATCAGTGTCCACGACGTACGCGCTACTCGTGATTTCCGCAACGTCTTCGTAGTGCACGATGGAGGGGTCCTTCTCTACGTCCTGCCCTCTGGAAGGACGACCAACTTCTGCACCACTTCCGCAATGAGTTGAGTCACAGATCGCCATTGCAGTTGAGAAGTGGGAGGAGAAATTGCTCACCTCAAGCTCGACATCGAAGGCTTAAGTAGGCTGACCTCGTTCCACGCGTAATTATGGCATACGCACATCTGGAAGAAGGAGCCATAACGGTTTGGCCGGGTCATATGGCGTCGTCCAATATATCCTGGAGCGGTGGACCTTCTGCTTTGAAGGCGGTTTCCTCACACACCACCCATGAACCTTGACGCGTCTTCTCGGTGGGAACATAGATGGTAACTTAAAATGAGCTAGAAAATCGTCCAGCAGTTGGACAGAAGCACACTTTGGAATGCTTGCACTACAGCGGCGTGTCATCTGCGGAGGTTCCGTCGTGGACCATCATGGAGATTCGGGTTTCCTACCGAAGGGCCAGGTAGGGAACATGCGTATGCCAGAAGAAGCCTGGTGCACGGCCCGAGCTTTGCGCATTCTCACTGTATACTTCTGTCCGTCGAAGCTCCCTATACCTGTCGCAACGGCTGAGAAGGGTCAGGTGGCAAACAGGATGGTCCTTACTCACCGGATTCTGCAAGGCTACGTACTGTACCGGTACCATCATATGTCACGTCGCTGATAGCAGTTGACCTATGCGAACTTTACAGCTACGGATAACCGTACATCCCCTGTCGTCGAGAGGAACGCCAGAGAGATCATCGACCAACGCTGAAGAGCGCTGAAGCGCCGATCTCGCGTCGGGATTTTCCTTTCTAAGATCTGCTTACGTGATCCATTTTTTTGAATTGCGAGTGCCATGGCGTCTCTCGATCACTAAGTACTCTACAGCTGAACTTGCTATTACACCTCGTCACCGCGCTGTAGTCAAGGCGTCGCCATGGTCTCTGTCAAACGAAAGCGTCTTGCCGCATCTGAGGATGAGGATGGGTTCTCCGAAGTCTCCATGGACTACACACAATCCGACGACGAGATCGACATTTCTACGGCTCTCACCGGGAAGCGGCCCAAAGTCGCTCGGACACCCAGGGGCGCACAAGATGAGGAGGGGCTAGGCGACGATGACGATGACTTGCATGACTTCATACGGGAGTCCATTGCTAAGAGAGACATGAAGGAGGGGACCGAGCTGCTGAAGAAGACGAAGGGCAAGAAGAAGATAACGAAGGGTGAAGTAGGTGGAGGGAGCTTTCAGAGCATGGGTGCGTGTTTCGTCTATCTGCGTTGTTCCTTTCCGGTGCTCTTCTTGAAGTAGTCAGTCTCCCCAGCTACTCTTCACTTCGGAATGCTTGGACTCCCGAGCGACGGCCTTATGAGCCCTTGGGCCTCGATCTCCAGTACTACCTCCAGATTGCTGATAGTTATTCGCGAACAGGTCTGTATCCATGGTTGTTGCGTTCCTTAACCCTGCAAGGGTACCGCATACCAACGCCCATACAACGTCTGGCCATCCCGGCCCTACTCTCCAATCCGCCCCGGGACTTGGTGGGTATGGCCCGAACAGGTTCTGGAAAATCCCTCGCATACATGGTTCCCTTGGTGCAGCGCCTTGGAGGTCGCCATTCTGCAACCTTTGGTGCTCGCGCCCTGATTCTCCTTCCTGCTCGTGAGCTCGCTCTACAAGTCCTGAAAGTGGGGAAAGAACTCGCGCGTGGATGGCATGCTGGCGAGGGAGACCATGCCGGCGACGTCAAAGATACGGACGAAGGGAAGAGAGGTCAGAGTTTGCGATGGGGTCTGGTCGTCGGAGGAGAGAGCTTGGACGAACAGTTCGAGATGATCTCGAACAATCCGGACATGTATGTTCTCTCGTCCACACCGTGTACTTACGACTTATCAACATTGAATCTAGCATCATCGCAACCCCCGGTCGTCTACTCCATCTAATCGTGGAGATGAACCTCGACTTGAAGTCCGTGGAATACGTCGTGTTCGACGAAGCGGATCGCTTGTTCGAGATGGGTTTCCAAGTTGCACTTACGGAGATTCTGCACCGACTACCACCGACGCGTCAGACCCTTCTTTTCTCCGCCACTCTCCCGAAGTCTCTCGTTGAGTTCGCGAAGGCCGGCCTGCAGAACCCGAAGCTCGTCCGTCTCGACGCCGAAACGAAAATCAGCGCCGACCTAAAGATGGCTTTCTTCTCTGTTAAGCAGGCAGAGAAGGACGCCTGCCTACTCGTCCTGCTCCGCGATATCATCGGTGTTCCGTTCGGCAGTCCCACGGCTGAGTCGGATGGAACCACGGACAAGAAGGGCAAAGGGAAAGCTAAGACGAAACACTCCGAGCACGCCGCGGCTCCCCACCAAACTCTCGTCTTTGCCGCAACGAAGCACCACGTCGAGTATCTGACCAATCTCTTGACCACCGCGGGCTACGCCGTGTCGCACATCTACGGATCTCTCGATCAGATGGCGCGCACACTACAGATGGAGGCCTTCCGCCGCGGTCGGACGAACATTCTCGTCGTCACGGACGTGGCCGCGCGGGTATCGATATCCCTGTCCTGGAGAATGTGGTCAATTACGATTTCCCACAAGGTTCCAGGGTCTTTATCCATCGTGTCGGGCGTACCGCTCGCGCTGGGCGACAGGGGTGGGCGTGGTCATTTGTCACTGCCGGGGAGTTGCCGTATCTTCTGGACTTGCAGCTCTTCCTCGGGCGTCCGGTCAAGAACGAGGTCAGTGGGAGTGGGGATCAGGCGTACACCGAGTCTCTTATTCTCGGGCCATTCGACCGCGACAGGGTTGACGACGAAGTGGACTACATCAAGAAGCTTTACGAGGAGAACCACAACCTGACCACGCTGCGCGACGTCATGCGGAAGGGCCAGGGCATGTACGAGCGGAGCAAGGGCAAGGCGAGCCCCGCGAGTTACAACAAGACGAAGGACATGCTCAAAGATGGCCGCTGGGGCTACGCCGGAAATGAGTCGGGCGTACACCCTGTCTTCTTGCGCAAAAATCCTGACGCCGCAAAGAAGCTCGAGGAGGAGGCAAAACGACGCGCTCTGCTGAAGGTCGTCGACTCCTTCCGCCCGGCGGAGACTATCCTCGAAGTCGGTGCGAGAGGCAACGCGGAGACGGCCGCCCTGATGAAGCAGCGGAGGAAGGCGCTGAGCAAGGCCGCGCGACGTGCCTCCCTTGCGTCCACATCGGCCGCCGCAATGGTCGCAGATGAGGAGGACCCTGCCCAGGAACACGCTGAGAGCGATGGTGAACCGGAAATGGCAGATGAGGAAGAGATTGCTGTGCGTATCTTTATACAGCTACATTTGTGTCGCCCCCATACGCCTACTCACACATGTTTCGCAGGCGGTGTTCGACACAGCGAGCAAGAAGTCAAAAACCGGGAAAAGCAACTTCCGTGACGAAGAGTTTTACATGTCTCACTACCAGAAGGACGCCGACACCGAGAAGGGGTGCGTATTCTCGTCGCTGTCTCATCTAATTGCGTTCCGCATCGCTGACTTGGCGCAATTAAATTCGCAGCTACTCTCTGCGAGACGGTGCCTCATTTGCCGAACAGGCGCGTAACGTCACCTTCGACCTGACTGGTGACGATGGCCGCGCCCAAGAACGCCAGCGCCGCGAGATGAAGTGGGACAAGAAGAAGAAAAAGTTCGTCAAAGGCACCGGAGAGGGCGCGGACAACGTGAAAATGGTCAAGACTGAGAGCGGCGTCAAGCTTCCGGTCACGTACCGCTCTGGTCGCTTCGACGAGTGGAAGGCGGAGCATCATATCAGTCTTCCGAGGGTCGGGGAAGCGGAGGCGGAGGGCCCGCGGGGCCAAGGCAGACTGGGGCCGGGTGGTAGAAAGTACAAGCACAAGCAGGTCGTCGCGCCGAAGCCGCTTGACAAGATGCGCGGGGACTACGAGCGGAAGATTCGGAACATCAAGAAGTCGGATCAGCAGGCGGGCGGAGATGAGGCACCCGCTCGGGGAGGCTCTTCAAGGCCTCCTCCGGGTAAGAAGAACGGTCAGAAGGGAAGCCGATACGGTGGGAAGCCAATGGGGAAGGTCAGGAGCGAGCTCAAGACGGTGGACCAAATCCGCAAGGCAAGGAAGACTGCGGAGCTCAAACGAGCCAAGAATGCTCGTCCCCCCAGAGGAAGGGCAGACGGTAGTCATAGTACAGCCTCCATGCTACTGCCGTCTGTCATCTTACATATGTATCATGCTGCGTCGGAGTACTCCCACTTCGCTCCATCTCCTGAGACAGTCTTGCTCTCTGGTCTGCCCTCCAATAGATCCACCCCCACGCTTCTCAGCGCGCTGACGCACCACTCTGGATACCCTACATCTCCGAAGTAGTTCGCAAAGAAGTCCTTGAGGTACTGCGGGAAAGTGCCATTGATGATCGCCTCGCGCGCACCACCCATGACGCGGGCCTGGAAGACGAGATTATGTTGTGTTATGGCTGCATCGGAGACGGTGTCAGTGTAGCTCATGTTGGGGAATTGGTAGACCTCACCATGTGCGGCCGCTGTTTCCAGCGTCGCGGTATGATTTAACAGGGCGCGGGTCATCCCGCTTGTACATGTCGGGCATGGGCACCCTTCCTCGATCGGTCGCATGTCCGTAGCGTGCTTGCCCAATCCTGCGCGCATCCGTGCCGTTAAGTCATAGTACATAGCCGACATAGTCTGCACATACGGAGGTTAAGCGGACCCTTGAAGGTCAGTGCAACCCCGAACCGCGCCGTCCGTGTGGGGAAGACGCAGTCGGCCTGAAGATGGGCATGTATGAGTATCAGCACACATTCATGAAGTATGACTCACCATATCAACACCAAGTGCGACGCAGACCAGCAGATCTGGACAATCATCAGTCAGCTCGACGGGGTATCCATAGCTCAAACCATGGCAGGGTACCTTCTGCAAAGCCTATACCCATGGAATACCGTGGCCCTGGAGGACGTGGGATGAGCAGTGAGGAGAACGTAACTTCCGGCTAACTCACGATCTTCGGGGAGCTTGTCGGCGCATTGCTTGATTCTACACAGAGTAAGCGGTCGCTCGCGCTACAGCACCAAAGTGCACTCACACTCTCCAGAAGACGTCTAGCCAGAAGCTCAATGCTGGACCAAGTAACCCAGTTCAGACATGATTCTCACCTTTCTCTTCTCCGCCACTCAGACCTCCGATGGCATAGCCGGCCACTTTGTCTTTGCGGGCGATCATCTCATCGAGGCACTTATCTCGCAGTTCTGCATCGAGACCTCCTTGCACGATGGCAAACAGATTTTGGACATCATCTTTGCCAGAGCTCTGGTGGAATTCAATGCATCGGTCCAACCATCGTATGGTCCGCCACATGGCTTCTTCCACTCGAGGACCGACAGTGAGACTGGACACTGAAGTATGGGTCAGCTCGAGTCGCCTTTGTCCCGCTCTCGACCAGCGTACCGACGTCATCTAGTTGCATGATAATGTCTGCACCTATTGTGTGCTGTATCGATATGCTCTCTTCGGGCTTATAGCTAGTTAGTCCGACAGATCGCTGCCCGAGGCGATGATGTACTCACGGTGAGCATGGTTGGTGAGCCATCAAAGGGACTGGCAAAGAGAGCGCCCTCTTCAGTAATCTTTGTGAACTTGCTCAAAGACACAAGTTGGAAACCACCACTGTCCTGTGAGGTGAGGTCAGGGGTATTCTTGCGAACCTTGACAAATCCATACTGTGAGAAGATTGTGTGTCCATCCCTGGAATTTGTGGGCACCGCCGGCTTCTTTCAATACTTGTATTCCAGGCCTCAGGTTGAGGTGATAAGTGTTGTTGAGGATGAGGTTGATGCCCAAAGCCTCAACCTGTTGAGGAGTAAGGCCCTTGATTGCTGCTTGAGTCGCTACTGGCATGAACGTAGGCAACATCGTAACCCCATCTAGCTTGCCGATTGTGAGTTTGAGGCTTTGATGGTGCGATCCAACACTCACGAGTAAGCCTCATCCTGGAGACCCGGGCTCGGGTCGTGTGGCACTTGGCCAGCACTTCAAATTGCATCGCGATCGCCCTCAGCTTGTATCAGGTGACTTTCAGCTCGGTGCCTTGTGGAACTTGCACCGGAGGACGCGATGAGAAGAATCGGAATCCCGAGACGGCAATCGCACGCTGCTTCAGATCTGCACGATGCTGGCGGTTTTTCGTAAAAACGTGGCGGCGTTAGTGGTTCGAAGCTATCGGCCCCCCGATCCGATCTGCCTCCCGAGGCGGGAAATTCTGGGGCGCGTCACCGACTGTCGCGTCGACCTCTTGCCCGCCGACCACCACGTCTCTGCTGTCGACGCTATGTCAACTGCTCGACATGGACTGTCGTTTTCTCCTACGACATACGCGCGGTGGAATCCACTCCGCAGGCATTGCCGGAGCTTCCACCTTCGGGCTGGTCTACTGGAGGACTTGAGGGCACGCGGTTTGGTCGCAGACATCACCAGGTATGTGCGACTTTGGTTTTGCGCGTGAGTATCTAAATGTGTTAGACCAGCGCAGCTTGAGTCTGAAGTACAGAAGCAACCCCAGACTGTCTACCTTGGCGTGGACCCGACTGCAAGGTCATTGCATGTCGGCCACCTCGTGCCATTTCTCTGCTTGCTTCACTTCCAGCTCCGAGGGCATCAAATCATTCCATTGGTACGTACCTTGATCTCTTATGGATGCAAGTCTTCCAATCTCGCGCCAGATAGGAGGGGCGACTGGACTCATTGGTGATCCGTCTGGCCGCTCCACTGAGAGACCGCTCTCCGCGCGGGAGACAATCGAGTACAATGTCGGTCAACTCACACAAGGCATCAACAAATTCTTTGCGCGAGCTATGGACTATGCAGAGAAGCGACTGCCGCCTTCAAACACACGAATAGCGCCCCCGAACATCCAGAACAACCTAACCTGGCTGAAGGATTTGAACCTTCTCGAGTTTCTCCGGACCGTGGGCTTCCATAGCCGGGTGAACACCATGCTCGCACGCGACAGGTACGCAGTGATAGCATGCGTATCCGACGTACTGACAGTCCTCCAGCGTGTCTGCGCGTCTTGCATCTCAACAAGGCATCTCTTTCACCGAGTTCACCTACCAACTATTGCAAGCATATGACTTTCTGACGCTTCACCGAACGCTGGGCTGTACCATTCAACTCGGCGGCTCGGACCAATGGGGAAACATCATCGCAGGCGTTGAGCTCATAAACCGCGCCAACTCAGCGCCAGGCTCACCTGAAGGCGCCATCGAAAAAGGCTTCGGCATAACTACGCCATTACTCACGACGGCATCCGGACAGAAGTTCGGCAAGAGCGCTGGCAACGCTGTCTCCTTGAACGAGGATGACACGAGCGTATTTGACTTTTATCAGGTAAGAGCACATGGTTAGGAACAGCGTGGCACGCTGAACTAAGTCAAGGGAAAATGCGCTAGTTCTTCCTGAGGTCTTCAGACGCGGATATAGGAAGATATCTCAAGATGTTCACTCTCCTGCCTCTTGAACAGGTCGAGAGCGTCATGAAAGCACATACCGTAAGCACCTACTCCACCGCTCATCCATTCACTGCTCTCACGTTTGGCAACTTCCACAGGAAACCCCCGAAGCGCGAGCTGCACAGCGCCTCCTCGCCGAAGAGGTAACAGAACTAGTCCACGGCAGTATGTTTTTCCCTGCTGTTGCTCAGGTCACAGCTAACGCGCAGGTCTAGAGGACGGCCTCGCCCGTGCCCAGCTCGCCACCAAGATCTTGTACGAACGGGACATCTCTGCCGCACGCGCTAATGACGTGGTTGCAGCGCTCCGAGGGAACCCAGTCCTGCACCTCTGCGACGCGTCGGAGGTGCTCGAAGTCCCGCTCACCAAGCTAGCCGCAACGTTCCGGCTGACAGCCTCAAATAGTGCGTCACTCATGGGGAAGTCGACTTGGCTGGATGCGAGTTGACATGAACTTCGCAGGTGCCGCGCGCCAGCTGGTCACATCCAAAGGCTATTACCTGAACAACGTTCCCGTCAGCGACGTCCACCAGAAGCTTTCGTCCGCGGATCTCATCGACGGGCGGCTCGCCTTCCTACGCGCCGGGAGCCAGAAAGTAGCGGTGGTCGTCTTGAAATAGACGGTCATCGCAGCGCCTTGCGCGAAGTATGCGTATTAGGTATCGTTACTATCAGCTGTCTAATAATTATCAGATAATTGGATGGGGAAAGCCACTGCTCCTATCCGGCTGATTCACTGCATGCTGCCATCGAGGAGTAGTAAAGAGACGTCCAGAACCGGAAAGAAGGGAATGGGATCGCCGCCCAACGCGCGGTCGGGCCTTTCGTCCCGTTCTCAGTCGACGCGGATGGCACTGTACAGTCGCCGGACTGCCCAATACGTCGCGAGGAAGCCGATGGTTCCTGTGGAAGGAGGTGGACACACATGAGTCAACAATCCAGCAACACGTACACACTGAACCACGAAAGGCAGATGATTCGTGCCACGGGTGGGCAGTACACGAACCACGGATGAAAGAATAGGCGACGTACCTGTGATGAGGAAGTCGAAAAGCGCCAGCAGAAGCAGGTAGCCCATGTAGAGGACTGTGCTTGTGAAGGAGTCCAGCGACAAACGCAGCGCCCAGTAGATGATTCCATACGCCAGCAGCCAGAAGGCGCTCCCTCCACCCGTAAGGAACGCGCGCCAGTGCCACCTGCGGAACCCATACAACATGTCAGTATCCGCTGTTGGGTGACAGGGCTGCGGAGTGCGGCAATACAGCCACCGCTAGACCAGGGCTCGAGAGGGGTCAGATAGACGGATAGACGCACCTGTAGTCCTCGGCACAGAGTTGGAAATAGGTGAACAGGATCGTGACTGTTGCAGTGGTGAGGGCAACTACGGCCGCGGTGAGCGCTAGGAAGCCGAACGCGTAGTACGCGCGCGAGGCGAAGAGACTTGAGAGCACGAAGTAGAGTTCAATGAACGCCGCCCCTGCGTCAAGATGAGCTTGTGATACCACCGATCACAGGTATCTGGCGTACCGAACGGGAGGATGCCAGCAAGGATACTCGCAGCCTGAACGAAGATTCTATCAGTATATGGCGGATATGACACACACATGTGGAAAGCGGATACACACCCATGGACGCAGGTACTTCGGCTGCGGTGGGATTTGCCTTGGGATCTGATTCACCCGTACGGGATGAGTGACAGCCTACATGTGGGCCGAATGATCAATCCCTGAGCGCTGGGAATCGCATGGAAAAGCGCTTACACCGTGTTTCGACCCAAAGTACGAGCCGACAGCCGACAGCGGTGCGGAGATGCCGAACCAAAGAATAATGACCAGCAGGATGGTACCTATGGGACGCAGGAGTGACGCTCAACACACTGGACGGGGAATCTCTCGATGATACTCACCGAAGGGGACGGCGCCTGACGATCCCGCGGCGATGAGGAACAGGTTCAGCAGAAACACGACTGCGAAGACGAACCTGTGAGAGCCGTTTAGCACTCGCACAGAATCCGAAAACACATGGTCAAACATACGTCGGCATGATCGTGGCGGTAAAGAACGAATTACGCCGTTTGTTCGTTCCGCCGAGGGACGCGTATACCCTACTTGAGATGTATCCGGAGATCCTGCAGGGATGACAGCGTCAGCGCCGGCCCTAGAGTGACATGTGGGCGTGCCGTACCCGCCGAAGAATGTCCAGCATACGATCATGACCGTCGCGAGCGAGCCGCGGTTTGACGGTGAGAGGAAACCGAGGAGCGCAAAAACTGTGGTAGCTGAGTGAGCGCAGGGTACCTCGGTAGAACAGCCGTACAATGCTGACTTAGCGTGACACCAACCATGGCGCACAGCTGTGCGCCATTGCCGACAAGTACGGAGAGCACCATGGGGTTTCCCGGCGTGCGGAATACTTCGCCGTGTACGAGCTTCCATCCCCAGTCCTCTTGGACGTCTTCCTGCGCATATTGTCAGCCTTTACCGCGCGGGACATGTCGGAGGATGACTAACGCTCAAGTCAATGGCGTTGTACCGGGAAATCTGGACGACACGGTGAGCGGGAGAAGAGAAGCGGATATCAAACGGCCTCACATCGCGGGTAACAGTCCGCAGTAGGATCATGGACACCATGAGGCACAGGAATACGACCACGATGATAGAATTGATCAGACTGAACCAGTGTATGCGCTGCAAAACAGATGCCGTTAGCAATCTGGAAAAGGAACGTTGCAGTGAAGAGTCTTACAGGATCAAAGATATGCAGGTAGTTGTCCCACCGAGTAGCCCACGGGGTATCCGACTCCTGCATTACAATGGTCAGCCATGTGTCGTAATGTGTCCAGCTGTGTGCGCACATTCCACATCACACGATAAGTATAGGTGACGGTGTTGTTCTGAGTCTCGCTCAGTACGAGTGCCGACGGACTGGACCCGCAGTCAATAGATCCATCCGCCGGGACATCTTGTGGGCCGCCCCGACTAGTGTCGGCGGATTAGCACCTAGAATGATTTTTCCCTTAGTCTAAGCTTACCTGGATGGCCACACGAGAACGCCGACGATGCGATACTCTGGCACGTCGGGGACCGGTTGATGATACCTGCGCGTTCTCGTCCATTCACCTACTGAACATTGCGACACCAGCTGTACACTGACTGACCTAAGTACAATGTCGTAATGGTTGTGCAACGCCGGCATGTCCTGGAATTCACCCTCGTCGTAGCCGAGGTTGAACCCCATGTCGAAGAACAGCTCCCCGGTCTTCTTGTCTTCCTTCATTTCCGCCGCGGGCAGACCATCAATCAACCAGTTGATAGCGTAGTCCTCGCGTATGCGGTCGTTGATGAATTTGGCATCGTCTGGCGGGACTGTCTCTGTGCACAGGACCTTGCATGTCGCATTATCTTGCATCATGCGTATCTGAGACGCTGTCAATCCCCTCAGTCGTGTGCATGCAGCACCGGACTCACGTCGTACGGGGAATTGAAGATACGGTCTCCGAACAGGATGGAGCCTAGAGACTCGGGCTCCTTCCGAGGACCATCCGCCGGTTGGCAGAAATGGAAAGCGGGGTTGTAGTAGTCATCTGGGACGAACCTGATTCAGCGAGCACTCCGACCGGTGCAAACGTCCAGCGTACAGTTGATAAGCGATTTCTTGATTCCGTTCATGACTTCAGTACGCAGCCCCGGAGCATTCGGATACCACGTACCAGCTTTGCATTGTCATATCCCGCAATCATAGGTGTCAGGGCATTGACAAACAGTTCCACCTTCTCTCCATCGTGATAGTCATGCGGCGCTGCTCCCGGGAGGTAGAATGCGTGTCCAGCTGGCAGGAGTGAGAGAACCGCCGCACTAAGCAGCCAGACCGCACGAGCCATGTCCGGTGTCCGTCGGAGATCTTGTGTGAGCACCCAGTCAAGTTGTCACACAGCCAGAAGATGTAAACAAGCGAGCTCGCTGTGAGAGTGTGAAATGCGCGTGCTGGATGGTGCTGGACGTCAAGGCTGTCTGCTACATAACCGCGCGCAACGAGCTCGACGCCAAACCCGGGCGTCTAGATCTGTGATGCCAGCGCCTATAACGGGCCTAAGTTACATCTTTAAACTTCAAGACTTCAAGTTCCCCGTCTCCAAATGATGTGATGTTTCACCTTTGTGTAGTGTCTGTACTCTTCGGTCACCGTATGAGACCCTAGAGGCTTACTTATCTTACGAGCAGTACGTGTGCGCCGATGCGCGCCTGAGTGGGCAATCCCCGTCAAGTCCCCGCGATTGTGTGATATACTACCGTGACATACTGCTCCGAACCGGTGAACTGGGTGGGCTTCAAGGGCTTGATGATCTCACGACAGTGTTCATGGAAGGTGGCGTAGGTGGTAGTCTAATCCGCTTGTTATAGTACTAGTGTCACACTTTTGAGATGTCAGGATCAATTGTGACGCTCAGCCACAGACGCGGTTTGTCTTCGGCGTTCATCCACACGTACACGGCGGAGCAGCGGGACCTTGCGCGCTGGCCTGTTGTGGTCGGATCCCGGTGAGTCGCCGTTTTACTTCCTCTTCAGTGTCCCTCAGTCAACATGCGCAGCGCTTCAAGTGCTCGGCGAAGTTCCTCACAAGGACCACATCCCACGAACTCTGCACTGCCTCTCCTGCCCATCCGTTGCTAATGCAACTCGACGTATAGCATCCTGGAGAGAGTTCTATTCTGTCTAGAGAAGCTTGCTGGATACAGCCTTCCTGGTAAGTTTATTGCCAAGGCGCGGTTCTCCGCGACCATGACAGGTACACTGTTGCCTCTCCGGGTACAGACTAGTGAGACACCCGAATCGGCGCCCGGTATTCGCTCGCCCTTATAATCCAGCCCGACCGGTGTCCTTTCTCCCCACATCCCCCGCCTCTCATCACTCTCCGCCTCTTTCCTCACGTTCAGGCCATGGACGGCCTTCCGGAGGAGCTTATCTGTCGCATCTGCGACTTTCTGGAATCTGCAGGCGCGCTCTCCGCCGTGATGCTTGTTTGCAAACGATGGTACATGCGCGGTTCCCGTAACCTCCACCAGCGTATCGTCATAAACCTCCTACCTGGCCTCAATATCAATTCTTCTGCTACGGTCATCCGCTTCATGAAGCGCTTGGTTTCTCCCCTCTCGACCGCCCACTTCATCCATCATCTCACCCTCTCGGGATTCGCCACGCTCGACATGCAGGAGCTCATACTCGACATTCTGGGACGCGCAAGAGCGCTTCGCTCACTCGACATGCACGCCCTGCAGATCCTCCAGGGCGGCATGCTCCTGCCTCATGAGGTCTTCACTTCCGAGACCTTCATGTGGAACCTGTCCGCTCTCAATGCGTCATCGGCGCAGTTCTGCGTGTCCCTGTCGCACAGCCGTCCAATAGCAGCCTTGCGTGTGCATGAGCCGATGGATGACGCCCTTCTGCGGCGCCTGACTTGCCCCGAGGGCCCGTTGGCGACACGAATCATATCACTAGAGCTCGCCCTGTCCGTTGACAGCGCGGCGACTGCCGTTACCCGCATGGCGTATCTCGCCTCCAGACTCGCAGAGGCACCACTGCGGACCCTTGCCCTCCAGTTCGTACTGGACAGGCCAGGGGCCGTGACATGGACGGAGTTCGAGGTACGTCCGTGATCGGAACTGTCCTCCCGGTCTCAACAGCGTACTTACTCAATGATTACCAGCATGCGGTCGGAGAGATGGGAGCATCCCTGCGAAGTTTGCAGAACTTGCGAAGCCTCAGTCTCGTCATCCGACCGGACCCTATAATTATAGCCACGCCGAACCAGCCGTCTGCATCGGGTGATCAATATCGGGAGTCGGTGACAAAACAGCTTGCGGAGAAGCTGGTCACCGAGAATGCGTTAAACTGGCTAGAGCGGGTCGAGCTGCGGTGGCACGGTTGGACGATCCGGGGCCGGGAATTGGAGCCCTTCCCGCGAACGGAGTTGCTGAGGTTACCCCACAGATGGCGGTTCGCAGACTCCGATGGCAGGTAGCCGACATAGCCGCGCGACCGCTGGCACCTGTCCGCCGCCGTATGTGTCACAGTGTCTCCATATAAGAAGGTTCGTCGACCATTCAGTGAACAACGCCGTTGCCGACCTGAGTATGATGTCACACAGACGCGCAGGTCTGAACTTGTCGGACGCCTTGCCGGTATGCACGAGGATCTGTCCGCGCGATGTCACAAGAGTCATAGGCGACACCGTCGCTGCGATGACCATACTACTGCCGTCTTTGTGTCCAGGAAGAGCGCGTTGACCTCGTGGACTTGTGGTTGAAGTACAACGATGCCCTAACGGAGATAAGTACGGTAGCTATCGGGAAACACTTTCTGGGCGGTATCATACGTGAGGCTAGAAGCTGCGAGGGATGGTCTAAGGCCGCGCCCGCGGCGAAGCAATACCCAGACCCTTGTAATGAAACCTAACTGCTGGATGTACTTGAACTGAGTAAGCCTTCTTGACATCTAAGCACCCAGTGGCAGTGCCTGTCGGGGGATGCCGGCATAGTCCAGGGCGGCAGACGTGCAAGACAAGGCGTCCCGTCTTCCTCTCCCCCTCTATCCCAGCCCAGCAGCCAGAAGCCTGCAAGTGCGGCGGATGGTCGCGATCTGAGTGGTTATATTTCTCACGACCGTACGTTGTGGCTTGCACCAGCGGCGGACTGCCAACTGACGACCAGGAAAGAGCTTTTCGGACTCGTCAAGACAACTCGACAATCGCACGCCGCTTCCCAGCCCAGCCCCTTTACCCGCTCTCATCGGAAGACGCATCCTGTGATCTCGTACGCTTTTGCTCGCCTTTGTAACCCTCAAGAACCAGCCGCGTATCGCCTCGTCTTCTCCCGCGTTCATCCTCGAGTGGCGGCACGCGCACCCCGGACCCCTGACCTCGTGTTATGGGCGAAACAGCTCCAGATCCCCTCTCAGGCTTCCAGTTCGCTACCATCGGTCAATTACCATCTCTTGCAAGTCGAATCTCCGACGCAGCACCCGACGACGCGGTTTCGCCATCGCCTTCCCCTTTGTCATCCCCAAAAATGCCAGCCTCTTCTATTGCGCCCGGCTCGAGTCGCCTCCTGAATATCCTTGCGCCGGAGCCTCCTCTTCCATCTACATCCCACCAATCCTCGCCTGCTACCGCACAACCTCGGTCACTACCAGGCGTCAACGGGCTTCCTCCACGGCCCTCCGCCGCGGCTGTGGGACCGAATAGCGTGCCCGAGCAGCGCAGACCGCCCGCACAGGGGCCATCACGTACATCTACTTCCGCTTCAGTCAACATACCTTCCGGCGCTCCGTCACAACGACCCACCCTCAATCTTGCTGCAACCAAACCCCTCAGCGCTCCGTCTGGTGCAGCCGCCTCCACCCCTCTGGGGCTTAGTGCGACTTCTCCTACCTCCGTGACTTCAGGTTCACCGTTAGCAGACGATGCCGTCGGCTCATTCCGTCAGTCGCTCAAGGGACTGCAGAAGGAGCTGGAAGAGTATCGCCGGAGGGAAGAAGAGAATCAACAGGCCATGGCTCGTCAACAAGCTCAGGCAGCGCGATGGCATGCTCGCGCGGAGGCTTTGGTCGAGAACATATCTCCCTTACTCACGACCGCGGAGCAGCGCATTGGTGCCGCAGAACGTCGCGCTGCACAGCTCCAAGAAGAGGCGACGCAATATGCGGAGGAGCTTCGCAAGGTTCGCGCTGTGGCCACCCAGCTTGAAGATACGAATGCGGCCCTGCGTCGGGAGCTCGAGGAAGTGCGCATACAAGCGGTCGAACGGCAACGCGCGGCTGAGGCCCGTGTCTTGGAGGCCATCACGAAGTCCTCCGAGGCAATGGCGAGAGCGGAGAGCCACGAGTATGAACGTCAGCTCGCAGAGAAATTGCTCCGCGCACGCCTGGAGGCACGAGAACGCGAACTTCTGGCACAGCTCGAGGAAGAGAGGCGTCAGGCCACACTCACACAACATGCACTCACGCAGGAGATACATGCACTTCAGCAGCAGGTAGAGGACCTCAAGCGCGTCAACGAGAAGGAGAAGGAGCTGCGGATGGAAGAGTTGCGCGAGGAGAAGCGTAAGCTTCAGCTACGAGAAGAACAGCTCCAAGCCCAGATGGTGCTGCAGAATTTAGATGGGCATGCATCAGTGAAGTCTAGAGCCCCGGCAGGTGCTACTCCGACATCTGCGGCATCTCCTCCACAACCATCTCAGTCTCCTGCTGCCGCTGCCGTCTCGCTTTCAGCGCCGTCCTCGGTGGACCCCTCTCGTCTATCCTCCGACAGGGCGAGGCGTGTGAAGGAACTGCATATATCCACCTCAAAAGAAGTCCCGCACGCGTCCACCATGACCGGCTCATCTCACGCCGGTCCGTTGACCTCCCCTCAAGAAGGCAAATCGTCGACACAATCCCCGCATCTGGAGCCATTGCTTGCGGTCAAAGCCGAGGACCTTAAAGTTGTCGTCAAATCTGAAGTGGAGTCTCCGCAGGCAGGGCAGTTCTCTCACCCGCTCAGCAAACAAGCAGAGCACACTACAGTTTCGAACGTACAGGGACAGAGGAGAGAACAGTCACTGGATTACGCACCTCCTCCCCAGCAGCCCGCAACAGCGTCCACCGTGGCACGTGCCTCTGGCCACAAGTCTGCCGTGTCTTCGGGGTCCGCTACATCGTCTGGTCCCAGTACCGCCGACTCGCACGTCGAGGCGCACTCGGTATCCCAGCATCCATCGCCTGCAGTCTCCTTCGGCGCAGATTCTCCGGGCCCTGCCGCATCGTCCAATGCTTCCCTACCCTTGTTTCCGCCCTCGGCGGATAGTAGCCACGACGATGTTCGACCTCCAGGCAACGCCTCTACATTCATAGATGCCCGCGTCGTCCCAGGAGCTAGACTTGCGTCCTCGTCTACTCATCCCGAAGCGGTACCCCCGCGCCCGCCCCTTCAAAGCAATCCGCAATCTCCCGCCGTCCTTTTCGCGCCCGTGTCGGTGGCACGTACACAGGCGGACAGCTTATCACACCTGCCTCGTCCACCTTCTCCGCCGGTTATCCAGCGCGTCACGTCAGATGGGCAACGATCATTCCGTTTGCGGCGGGGAAATCGCTCCTCGCCGGGGCCTGACACGACTTACCCACCTCGCCCCGAGTCGCCCCCTGCACATACTCGAAGAGGGGATCACTGGTCGCCTGGACCAGATCGCGTGCCCGACGGCTCGCGGCGCCCATACTCGCCTCCCGTGCGTCACAAACGCACCCGAGATGCCGAGGCCCTTTTGGATGCGCCAGAACCACGTCGTCCAAGGCTTACCGCTGATACTTACCGACCAAGCCCACCGCGGCGACTGTCCAGTCAATCAGATCGGCCTATGTATGCCTACGGAGCTCGACGCACGCCGCCCAGGTCCCCATCTCCTGGTCCCAGTGCTGATTACCCGCCTACCTATGAGCAGGACCTAAGCTACCCGCCCCAATATCTGTATCCTCATCCTCAGACGTCGAACCACCACTTCGAGCGTCATGAGTCGCCGCCGCCCCCGCGTTCTGACAGAGCACGCACACCCCCATATCCACCAGGTCACTATATGCACCAGTATGCCCCGCCAGAACCGCCGACTGCTATGATCGACGCTGAAGATCGATCTTCCTCGCAGGTCGACTTCGATGCCCGACCCTCTGTACTTGCGAGCGGCGCCAATGCGCAGTCCAGGGTCGCCGCCCCCAAGAAACCTCCCTCGCAGCGGAGTGCAGCGCCGGGACCTCGGGATGCGCCTCTCGAACCCGAATCAAACGCGCAAGCGGCGGACGAACCGGGGAAGAAATCGCTCATAGCTCGCATGGACATGGGTGACGATCTCTCTGGGGCTGCGGGCGGAGAGGATGTCTCTGGAGGGCGTGGGGAGGGAAGTAACAAACGTGGTCGCCGCCAGAAGCAACCAGCACAGACTCAGTCATCTGAGGCGTCGCTTCTCGATCGCATAAGCGTCGAGCAGAACACTGGCGTTGGCGGGACGCTTACTCGTCGCCTTCTGCCCGTAGGCAGGGGAAGAACAATGGTGCTGATGAGGAGGGTAGGCAGCGCCCTCGTCGTCCTCAAACACTCGAGGGCGGTGCCCAGTCTCGCGGCGGTCGAGGCCGTGGTCGAGGGTCTACTCGAGGCCGTCCTGACCATGGCCCAAACCAAGACGGAGCCTCTCACTCAACTAATCTCGCCGATCGCATGACGAGCAGCAGGTCACTGGGGGAGAGGTTGACGGACCAATTTCAGTAAGGTAATGTATCGAAACATTGTCGTTGTATCTGTGATTTCTTCGCCTGCGTCTGTATTGAGTTCTATGCATTGTTGTGCTATCAACCTACTCAGCGCAGACAAACACGACTCACGAGTCATCAAGGCATAGAATTGATGGAAAGGTATCTTTAGCGAGACGTAGCGCTACATCCAGGTTGTATACAAGCATGATACATCTCCCAACTGTGCGTTCAGCTGGCCCCGCAAATGGTAAGCTCCTTCATTTCTTGCAAGACACCCTCGACCTTCCGTGCCCCGTCAGCGTTATCCCTAGCACTGCAGTCATAGGAATACGTACCTGAGCATCTAACTGGCCAGCCGCGTAGTCATCGCGAACGTTGTCAGCGAAGTATCTGGAGCATTAGGTGGGCGTGAGAGCTGGACATGACCGGACGGACATTGTATCGCACCTCTGTACCCCGCCCAACTTCTCATATCCCTCTTCTGCAAACTTGCATTGCATGCGGATCATCGCCTCGAAACTAGGATCGAAGTATGGAATGCGTAGGTCAAGCAGTTGTGGCAGTTCGGAGATGAGCTGCTCGTTCAGCACATCGAACACCTCCTTCGCCTCGTCGTGTTCTTGCTGAGCCTGCGCATCGCGTGTCCGATTATGTACTGCATGTGAAAGGTGCATGGTAGTGGCACGTACTCGTGGGAGCTTTGTGGGGTCATCGCTGGGCTTGTTGATCAACTTGTTCAACTTGTTTCTTGCGGCGTCGTAGTCGAGGAGCTATGTAGGGGACTGTGAGACAGGGACTGGGGTGTGCGAAGGACTAACCGACCTTCTTATTGCGCTTGTTGATTTGTTCGTTGACGACGGGGAATATGGCGTTCATCTTGCCTAGGGGCTCCATGACTGTCGTGCGGTATGGTGCTTCCTACACGGCGACCGGTCGTACCCCAAAGCACCGGACTCACAGGACATGCAGACGCACCAGTTCTCGTCCAATGCCCGTATCCAAATCATCCACTGCTCGCTTGTACGCATGTGCAGCCATCGCGCTCTCTGAAGCCTTGTCCGCGGCGCTGTAGAAGACGTCGATAGTGTCTGCTAGCCGGCCTTGCGTTGCCGTCATAGCTGCCGCACTATCAGTCTCGAACCACTAGCTCTCGAGACAGAACAACGCACCTTTCATAGCGTCCGCATACCCCTTGGCCGCCTTCTGCAGCGCCTGGCACTCCTTCTCGAACCTAGCACAGCTATGAGATCATGGCGGGAGGTCCGCCATGGGAAACAACGCACGTCTTGTATTTGGCCTCCTCGTCTGCGAACTCGCGGTCTACCGTACGCTCAATCTGGCCTGTCTTCTGCATGAGCTGTTATATGGGCTGTCTCAGACATCCATTCCAGAGGAATCCTGAGGGAAAGGCCGAGTTACCGTAGTCCCTGCCCGGGAGATACCCTTCTTGAAGCTGCATTGATGTTTCGTCAGCGACCAATTCTCAGCGCATGCGTGTAAATAGCTCGGCGTACCCTGTCCAACTCATAGTGTTAGTGTGGGTAGTGAGGAAGTAGGCAGGTGTTGGTGGTGTGGTGCAGAGTCGAGGAGGGCGATCGCAGTTACACTTATGGGCGCTCCCGCTCGATCCGGTTCCCGCGCCTCCATTGCCAAATCTGGCTTCATATATACGGAGTTTCAGTGAGACGATGGGGCGACAGCCTCGGGACAATGTTGGCCTAACGGCGATTGTCGAATGACGATTTTCCGTTGCCACGGGAGGGCTGTATCATTCTTTCGGAGCGGCATGGTTGCTACATACAGTCAACGGGGAAATGTTGCTGTCCACGGGAACCTAGCGGGTGCGGCTTTCGGTACAGGTCACAGGAGCTCGTCCTGCTAAGACCGGTATTGTAAGGGATGGCGGCTGTTTGCCGTAGGATAATCACCGAGAGGGATCTATGTTTTTGAGCCCTTTATCAGAGTGCGCACCTGCTCAATGAATACGTTGAGGGACGCGTCAACGCACGGAGCGCATCTCGCAATTTGTCTCGACCCGCAAAAGTCCCTTTTAACAGTCCGAAGCAACCGCGCTTCAGTTGTATCAACTGTCAACTTCGAAGGCTGCGATAGCATCAACATTGTACTCTACACGAAAGACTCCGCAACAACAAGCGACTGCATACCGCTCGGAGAAGCCTCGGCTTCCGGTCGTCCTGGCGTCCACCGGGGTATCGACGGGAGAACGGCCCATACGACTTGTTGTATCGCGGGCTGCCTAGGGGAGACAAGGAGAACGGTGCATCCGTCCCCAATGTCACATCGGTATGCGCTCCACCTCCTCCAGCGTCCAGTATTTCTTCATGTTCTCCCCAGAGAGATCTTTGACCTGATTGCGCGCATATGTCAGCATCAGGATGACTCAGGACGACACAACAACTCGCCTCTTGGTCGAGGTGGCTAAAGAGCACTTCTCGCCAGCTGTCCAAGCATGCGCGCATTTCCTTGGGATCGTAGGTCGACGGCTCGTCGAGCCATTTGCGGACTCTCTTCGTGAGCTCGTCCACGCCTGTATGGTCGCCGTCGGGTGTCAGAGCGCATTAGCATGATTGATGGGTGTGGGAGGGGACCCACCGTGGTGGATGGCCTCGTGAGACTTGAGGTGGACTTCGTTGTCCTGAAACATCTCCATCCGCTTCGCGAGGATGGGGAAGATGTGCCGCTCCTCGATGGTGTGGTGCACAGTTAGACCTGTAGCGCAGCACCGGTGAAATGCTGGAGATTATGCAGTTGAGATGAATTGTACCTTTCGCTAGTTGGGTTGCCATCCGGAGGTATGCTGGGAGTGACATCCCGCGCTTGGTGAAGGACCCGTCTGCGAGCTGCATAACCATTCTAGTGAACTTAAGCGTGATGGTCGATTGTAGGTCCCTACCTCATACAGGGCGTTGACTGTCAAACGAGGACTAGTCAGCACACATGTACCTGAGGTATACTGTGGATGTTGACTTACATTCGTGCTTGAAGTGATTGTGGAAGTAAGACATCCCCTCCGAGAGCTATCACGACCGTTGTACAGCTGTTTAGCGTCGCACTACCTGTACTGTACCAGTCTGACTTACACGATTCCAGCGATGCTCATCGTAGTCCGACATTGCAGCAGCGTGAGTCCGATAGTAGGAACGTGGGTGGAAAAGAGTTGTAGAAGGTGCGAGAAATCGAGGTCTGTGCTTAATCACAGGGATAAGGCGTTGGAGCATGCAACCGACACCTGTGACCTGTGAGACTGTTTTTTCTCTCGCGCTTGAGCTCGATGACTGGTGGTGGTTTGCTTGTCCGAACTTGACTACATATCGCAGGCGGCCCAAAGAGAAACGCTCTGACAAACTGCGGTTACGCGTCACTCACGGGAACGCCCGCCTTTTGTCTCATCCGTCCACTCGTCCCACGCCGGGGACCAAGTACGTAAGATAGAAGAGTAGCAGAGAGTAGCTTCCTGCTAGTGTTGATGGTCCAAAGAGGTGCGGCAGCGGGATTGACTCAACAGTCGTTTGTCTGCTAGATCCTCACCGAATGATCGTCGCTCGGCGCGTTCGGCGACGTGCACTTACCAATCGTTCTCTGACCGTAAACGGTAGACCTTGAAATCAGATCTAGAGTCACTGTCAAAGCAACCGCCGAAGGCGGCGGATGCACGCCAAACGTATCTGGACTCTGCCGTAGTAGGTAGTACGCCTAACATCTGCTTCGTGCACGCTAGAAGTCAGACACCCTCCCCTTAAAGCTCCAGTCGCCGTCACCCTCACCCCACTTCCCTACAGGCTCGCGCTTGGGCCCGCCTTGTTCGCCGGTCACAGGGTTGACCTCGCCTTGGAACTCAGCCTGCAGAGGGGCGCGTGCATCAGGGTGCATACCGAAGTCTGCCTCTTCCTGAGCGGCGTTTCCCCTGTTGGGCGCGGAGAGAGGAGCCTGGGCAGCTCGGACGAGTTCCTCAAACTCGCGCTGCTGCTCCCGAGGAAGAGGTGGTGGCGCCGGACGGACGAGGCCAGAAGACATCATCCTCAGCTTGATCATGCGTCGGGAACTTCGCCCACCGGTTCTGATCGCAGAGCAATACATTGCTGCGTAATCTTCGAGGGGAGGCGGCTGTCAGAACACGGCAGTTTGGCAGAAGAGGCGGATGGATATGGGCAGACGTACGCACGGTGCGTATGCGATCTCTGTTGGGAAGTGTCAGAAGATACCTTCATGGGCGGTGACGGGGAAATAACGTACGTACTGGGAACAGGGAGCCCTGCACGGTGTGATAAGTCCGACTGCAGATGGTGGCTAGAGCGGGCTTTTGACCTGCAAGTATGTTGTGGTTAAGTCGTCAGCTAGTACCTGCTATTTGCTATAGCAAGGGTGCAAGTGGATGACGAGGAAAGACGCACAAGGCACCGTTCCGATCCGGCTCTCCATGGCCACGTGGCCGGTCACAAATCAGGAACCCAAGCCGGCGTCTAATTGCCGCCGCCCCCACATTTCGAGCTGTCGCGCCCAACGACTTTCAACGACTTTCAACCCTTGAATACTTAACGCTTAGCTCTACCTTGTCATGAAACCACGCATTCTACGACCACACTGGACATCTACGCGATTTCAAACTTGGACAACGTTTCGGTTGACGACGATCGATGTATGTACGTACGGACTTTCGCGCAATAAGTCCGGCCTCGAAAACGATTATGCGGAAGGCTGAGCACTGGCCGCACAAATCGCGCATCGTGCGGGTAGGAGTGGATGTGCGTAACGGAGACGCTAGGCGGGAGCTCAGTGAGTCTGCAATTGATAATGGGTGTCGGTCTGTGCTGGAGAGCATCAGACGGCAATAGTCTAGTGAATGACTCCCGCTGCCGGCGTCCCGCTTACTAGCGGCGGTCGCTGAGAAACCTCATGAAGTCACCAGCGCAACGGCGACGTCACAGACAACGCGCGACGCAGCATATACCGGACAGTGATCGCGGGACCGAGTCGACCGACGGTGTGCAGAGATCGCAGGCAGATTGCGGGAGGAAAAGACGGGGTTTCTCAACGGATTCTGGACACAAACCGGACAGGATTTGGGATGCTTCTGCCGGGACATACGCCACGTGTGGTGGCTAGGATGCGGGATCTATTACTTACGAGAAAGTCACACTGGCGGACTAATGGGAAAGCTGATTGCGCCTCCGAGTCCAGCGCTCGGGAAGATCCCCCACGCGAAATAAGAGCTCAAATGCCCCTCCTTCCCGCCCCCGTCCTCGCCCCGCGCCCGCCCGCGCATCCCGCTCACGTCTGTGCACGACATGCAGCCCACAGGCCTCTCCGGCTGGGCACCAGGGCAACCCACGGCGGTCATCGACCTCGGCGAAGAATACGCCCCTGATCCGTCAAACGCTTCGTCGGCCGCCTTGCAGTTCTCGGCCGCCTATAGCTACGCCGTCGACTCTTCCGCTGAGGGAAACGGCTCAAAGAAGCGAAAAGTGGAACGTGCCTGTGACTTCTGTCGCAGACGTAAGGCGCGCTGCGATGGCCCCAGAATGCCGGACAATGTCTGCAGCAATTGCATCACAAACGCGAGGTCTTGTACATATCTGTGCGTATCATCTCATTCCTCTTTCATCCTCTCCGCCCTGATGCTCCGAGCGCGTCTCCAGCGAAGGCTCCAAGCCCAGAGGGCCTCCAAAGGCGTGAGTGACGCCGCTCGTCCTCAGACTACCGCGCCCATCCTCACATCCTTCCAGCTATGTCGTTGGCCTGGAGGACCGGTTAGAGAAGATGGAGGCGTTGCTGAAGCGGGTTAGTACCTCGGCTATATCTCCGGCGTTCTTGTCTCTCTCCTCCCCATCTGTGTTGTCCCAATATCGCCTTGCTCAATAACCACCTCCTGCGTTGCAGCTCCGCCCTGAATCCGACTTCACTGCTGAGCTAGGGCCACCCATTCCCCGTGATTCCTGGAAGGCCGACTCCGCGCACCCTGCATCCTCCTCCGACAAGGCGCGCTCAAACTCTCCCATGACTGTAGAACACTCGCCAACGCTTGCCATGAAGCAGTCCCTTGTGTCTCTCACGGCGCCGCCGCCCGATCGCGCGTGTCCCGCTACTTCCTCCGGAAAGAATAAGGCGTCAGGCAGGAAGACCAAGGGTCGGAAGCGAGGAGAACCAGATCCGGCTTCCAACTCGGAGCATGATGCGTCGTGCTCGTCACTGTCCGACTCCTCTGAGACGGACGACCTCGGAGAGCTCAGCATCGCGCGGGGCATGAAGCGGCTCACTCTGCGAGGTCTGGAGCCGACAGAAGCATCGCCCGACGCATATGTGGACGACAATCAACTTCGATTCCACGGCAAGAGCAGCTCGTTCAAGCTCATATCCACAACGAGGGAGCTGATGCAACGGCACATCGTCGAGACTTCGAGCGACGGTCGTCAGTCCAATTCACCAGCTGATATCAAGGTCCCTCTGCCCACAAGCAGCAAGCGTCCCGAGTTCTGGACATTACCGCCGGTACGTTTTATTGTCGCGGTCTTTTGCCGGTGGTATTGACTGACGCGCACGTAGTGGGAGAAAAGGTTCGAGAGTGCAGACGACCCGACGCATATCCCGGACTGCGTGCTACCTGCCTTCCCGGATCCGGACCTCGCGACGACACTCATAAAGGACTATTTCGAGCTCAACAACAGCACGTTTGCGGTGCGTTCTCGACGTTATGTATCTTATGACCTTTCTCATACCCGGCGCATTCAAATTCGCAGTTGTTACACCGTCCGACGTTCGACAGACAATGGAGTGCGCAACTTTACAGGACGAACGCTTGGTTCGCATGCATATGCCTGGCGATTTTCGGCATCTCAAGCCGCTGGAGCGACGACCCTCGTGTTCTGCCTGAGGAGGTCAGAGAGAAGGCTAAAGAGGACGAAGAGAAGGGCCGCAAGGACATCTGGAGCCTGGCGGGTTGGGGTTACATCGCTGCCGCAATGAGTAAGTGCAGACCTGCTCTTCTGCGTGGTGATGGTGCTCAAACCTGAATATTCCATCTGTCAGAGATACACGAGATGCGACGAAGCGTGCTGCTCCCGCCGGAATTGTTCGAGGTACAGAGTTTCGCAGTAAGTTTATGGGGCTTATCAGTTGGTACGGCACTGACCGTTCCCTGTCACTTCACGCCCGCATACACCCCCTCCTGTTGCTCACCTGACCTTTTCTCGTGCAGCTTGTAGCTCAGTACTTCAGAGGCACCGTCGCGCAGCATGGGTCGTGGTTCTATCTCAGCGTTGGGGTACTCAAAGCCCAAGACGTTGGGGCCCATCGGCGGAAGATCTACGGCCGTAAGCCCACCGTCGAAGAGGAGCTCTGGAAGCGGGCGTACTGGCATTTGGTCGCCTTTGACCGTATCGGCAGTATGTTGATTGGCAGGCCATGCTGTTCGCGCGAGGAAGAGTGAGAACACGGGACATCAGTTGTGACAGCATGGGCTGACTTCTGACACGCTCTAGCCTCGACCTTGACCTACCGCTGGAGGTCGATGACGAGTACTGGGAGAACGATGACCCTGAGCTCGCGTTTCGTCAGCCGGAGGGCAAACCTTCTGTCGTCTCTGGTTTCGTGCATTGGATCAAATTGAGTCATATTGTCGCATATGCGCTCAAGACCCTGGTGCGTTTCCGTCCGACACTTCGGATCGTTCGCCCCACGGCTGACCACATTTCATATGCACGCAGTACACTCCGAGCAAGTCGAAGGTTGCGTTGGGTTTGACCGGTACCCAATGGAAGGAGCCGGTCCTGGAGAAGCTCAACGACGCGCTTTTGAAGTGGCTGGACGAGTTACCTCCGCATCGTGAGCCTACGTGTTGCTCTCGTGACGAACGCAGGATTGACAGATGGCTCAGTGAGGTGGAGACCAGACATGGAAGACCGTTTCTTCGCGAGCCAGGCAGCGACGCTGCTTACCACCTATCACCTCGTGCAGATCATCACCTACCGGCCGTTCATCCGCATCCCCCGCCTGCGGTCCCTCCACCGACCGATCTCCGCACAACGCAGCATGTTCTCGCAGAAGGCCCTTGCAATCTGTCTGAACTCGGCCAGAGCCGGCGCATACATTCTTGATGTGCAGACTAAGCGCGGTATGCTGAACATCACGAACGTTGTCCACGTCTCGTTCGTATGCGCTGGGGTCTTGCTCGTGCACTTGTGGGACCTCATCCGACAGTACGGCATGGCTCGAGGAATCGTCTCACCTGAGACACGGGCACACATGTCGCAGGAGATCTCCTCTGTCATGGCCGAAATTGGGGACGTGATGGCCCGTCTCGAAGACGTCAGTGCAAAATGGGAGCTCGCCCGGGAGATGCTGTGAGTGGTCTTTTGGGTTTATAGACCCCGATAGGGGCTGTGGTGCTGACCCTCAACCTTGCGTCCGTTAGTGACGAGATCAAGGATGCGTTGCCCAACAGTCCGACGGAAGATGCGCCGAGGAATCCCTTCGCTGAGACGCAGGGATCCGTGCCCTTGCACCCCATGCCAGTTCATGGCTCTCACGCTGATGCGTTTTCGGGACACGCTCATTCTCAGATCTCTCCGCTCACTCCGCCGGAACACTACGATCTGCAGAGCTACCGCCAGGAATACCTGCGCTCGCATCAGGCGGGCATACCCCCCTCTGCTCCGTCGCAATACTCCCAGCTCAATTTCTCATTTGACGGAAGCGTTCCTCAGCTATGGGACATGGATGGAGCGCCTGCGTCCCCTCCCCCACTGCCCGACTTTAACCTCTTTATGTCCTCACAACCTCCCCAGCCTTCGCAACCACCACAGCGCTTCATTTCGCCCGTTGGGCATAAGGCGCCTCCCCCACCGCCGATCTACACTCATTCCACGGAGCCGCCACAACACCGGAGCTCAGTGCCAACGATTGCCACTCCCGTACATCGGAGCGCAGGTTATCACCACTCCATCCGCCATCCACAGCCGTACGCGCTCAGGACGCCCATCCCGCCCTCCTCTTCTGCCTACCACGAGACATATCGGGGTCACCCGTCGCACTCGCCGCAAGGTTACGTCCCGGGCAGCAGCCCGACGAACCCGAGCGCGCTTCCGGCCGACTATCGTGCGTCGTTCTGCAAGAGCGAGGACGAGAGTCTGGACGATCACGAGTGTCTGCGGCTGAGGCTGCTCGAGGAGGCTTACCGACAGCGTCCCCCACCGCAGACACCTGGCCCCGGGGCTTATGGCGGGCCGACACATCATTCACCGGACCAGTGGGTTCAGGGAGGACAGAGGTGCGTGGTTGATTTTGGCCTCCTTTGGGACGTGTGTTGATGGATCGACGCGCAGGTGGTAATGATGCATCCGTGCAAGGCGATATGCCTGCATGGCTGCGTGCCTTTCCTCCTCGCGTCGACAGTCGGTAAGGACTGTACTGTGACAAAGCTTGATTCCAGTGGACTCGGACTTGGCGTTCGTACGGATTTCGTCCTTCCCTCGGAACTGACATAGTGTGATGCGCTTTGCATCCTCGGGTGGCCACCGCTCTCTCTCTCACTTACCTAAACCTAACATCTCATCTACTTGTGAAACCTCACGAACCTTCGATATGGCACCTCTTCGTTGGATCACTCGTACGGAATAATAGCTGCTCGCGCTTTTGTATATGTAGGGCGTCGCGTCTCTCGGTGGACTCTTGTTGTACTGTATCATTAATAGCCGACGTTTCTCCTCAGTGCGTTTGCTTCGCTCTCCCCACGACTGTCCCGTCTCTGACAGCTTCTTCAACAATGAGACGGCGTAGCTCCGTGTGGTACCGGTATCGTGTGGTGAGTTCATACCAGCCGCTTCGTTTTGCCCCGCGACGTCCGGAGTACATACTTCCAGCACGAGTGTAAGCACAGCTGTAAGCCTCTTAAAGAAGGCGGATGCGAGACCAGAACATCGTTGCAAGTATAAGATCAAGACCACATGTCCGGATGAGACGCGACGCGCAAACTCACCGATGAATGCTCAACTTCAGCAGCAATACTGGTGCCCGCGGCGCCAGACCACTCCTGCATCAAGGCGATCGTGTTGGGAGACCACGACTCAATCTCCATATCCTCCTCCAGCCTCTTGGCAGTCTTGACCATTTTCTCAAGCGTGTCCGCGAACTTGAGATCGTCGCCTTCCTCCTCCCGCCGCTTCTTCGCCAGGGTGACGAGCATAGCGTCCGCTGTCTCGTCGAATCGCTTCCGGCCTTCGGCGTCGTCGTCGGCATTGCTTCCACCCGGTATGCTCTCCTCCGCAACCTCGAAAAGGAGGTCGTACGCAGCCTTCGAGGGTCGCCACGTCACGCAGGAACGGCTGTACCGCGTCCGGGAAGTCGTTGAGGGTGAAGTACTTTGCTCTGTGATGGTTCGTGGTGCGCAGCTCATTCGTGGCCTGGCGCAGTTTCTTCTTGACTTCGCTGGAATACGAGCGGAGCGACCCGCCCAATACCGGATGTATCGAAGCAGTCACTGCTGGCCGGACGGCCGAGTCGTCCATGAGCTTGCGCAGGATCTTAGTTTGTGCGTCGGAAGACAGGGTAGCTAGCATCTCCGCGGGTCAGAGATCTCGTTGTTCAGCCCACAGGACACAAACTAAGCACAGTATTGTTTGGCCTCACCAGGTTATGCGGAGAAGTCGATGCCTTACTGGTCCCCTGGATCGCAGCGCGACGCTTGGCTGCTGGGAAGACCCAGTCACTACTAGAAGACCGTTTCGGCATCCTGGTGAACAATGAGAAGTTTTGAGTATTCCTGAGGTCTCAGGTCGAGCAGGGCATATGGCATGGAGCGGTTGTCACGATACGACTCTTTGGTCTTTGGTAAGTAGCACTGAGGCACGGCTGGAGCAGACACGTATGCATAGAAGCCGCATGAAGACGTAGAGAGGACCAACAAGACAACAACAGAAGTTCCAAGCTAGTTTCCGGAGGCGGATCGCTCCTGCGCGAGGCCCTCTAAAGCCTTCATCGTCTTCGGAAACCACGACTCCGATTCCCATCGGAACCATAGCGCCATGGTCCCTTTGATCTCCTGCAGCTTCTCCAGATCAGCCTTGAACTCAAAGTTCACGCCCTCCTCCTCGTTCCGCCTCTGCACAAGGAACAGTCCCAGTTCGTCGGCAGCCTCATCGAACGGGGCGCGTTCTCCCGGCTGAGAGTACGAGCGCTCTTCCCCGGGATCGGTGGTAGACACGATGGCCAGGAGGAGCTCCCAGGCACCCTTCGCCGCGCCACGACACGCAGCGGGCATGCGAGAGAGGAGGACAACGTCCTCCAGGAACGGCTGGACGACGCGAATATAGTCATTCATGTCGATCTCATCCTCCACGTGCACCCTGTCCATCTCACAAGTGGCCTCCTTGAGCTTTGCGTGGACGCTGGCAACGAAGGCAACTACAGCGTCCGCGTACATGGTCTCCATGGTCTTCTTCACGACCGGCGCTGCAATACGATGGCCCAGCAGCGCTTCGAGAAGCGTGGTTCGGGTTTCGAGTGTGAAGATGGGGAGTATGTCTTCGTGTTTGGTGAACGACTTGCAAAACGACCCCACCGCTGAGACAGAGAGATGCCGCATATCATTAATTATCGGTGCACCCACTAGAGACAGCTGAGAAGGTGACTTACAGACTGGCGGAGCCGGAAGAGGACCCTGGTGCCGTTTCCATGGACGAGTATCCTCCTCTGGTTCGCTGTCGCTCTCGTCGATGCAGCGTTTCACAGGCTTCCCGTCTTCATCGTACCACCGATTCTCGTGTTTGTCGTAGCGCATACGTGCCATGAGAGCTGAAGGACACGCGGAAAGGACTGTCTCGAGGATGAGAAGGGCGACCGGGGGAAGTCGGGATGAGGGAGTGGAGGCAAGATATGCGGCGGCACGTCCCCTTCTTATACGGGGACGGATGTGGCTGGCGTGGTACTGTACAGTACATAACGCAGGGAAGCCGGATTCCTCGAGTATGGGCCACGTGTTGTGGACTACAGTTGAAGGATACATCCACAGATGGGGTAGGTAGACGCCGGACCTAGCTCGTCCTACTCAGCGATGCCGCTGAAGGCGAGGCTCTCATGACATACGCCAAAGGCCACGGTGGTCGGTTTGTGTGCATATGAGCCAAATAATATGCAGTCGCCAGGCGACGCATGAAACTCCGGAGCGAAGGTACTGACGGTTCTGGCACCGTCGCAAGTCCAACACCGGCTGGACCAAGCGAAGCCGCTCAGGTGCGCCGGGGAATTCCACCCCTTCCACCAGAACCTCTGGTACCCGTCGAAGTCGTCCCGCGTTTGATTCCAGGTATACCGCTTGTAGACGTCGAAGCCCCTCGTGCGCCAGTAGTGATAGGGACTGTCAGACATGTCAGTAAGTTCGACGCACGACGGTATTTCTCATAGACACATACCAGCCCGAGCCGTACCCCGCATGCCTCGCATGGATGCACGAGTTCCGCGTACGCCTCTGACCCCGCTGCCCCGAGGGGCATTTTTCGCCGCCTCGGCCTTCTCGCGCTGCAGTCGTTCGCGCTCCTCGCGTTCCTGGCGCTCACGTTGTTCTTGTTCTTGCCGCTCGCGTTCTCTCTGCTCAGCGAGGCGGCGTTCTTCCTCCTCGCGGCGCTCTCGCTCTAGTCGCTCTTCCTCTTCGCGCTCAAGCTGCTCTTCGTCCTACGCGCAGCGGGTTAGTTCTGGGGATACGCGCACAGAAGTGAATGCTCACTGCATCGGCACCCTGCCATCGTTCATCCAATATAAGCTTGGTGATCTTCTCTGACTTGGACAACATCCGAACGTATTTGTCGAGGAGCGCATTCGTATGCTCTAATCGGGTGGCCACCCGCTACGGCCTGACGTTAGGAACGCGGACATGCCGAAAGCAGCCACACACTCACGTCCGTACTGGACTTGGTCTCGCGCAATGCGTCCTTGTACACCTCAAAGGCAGAGTTCAACTTCTTCAGCATGAAAATATCATGCTGCAGCTTCTCCTCGCGCGTCTTCACGGCAAGCCGCTTCGCCTTCTCTAAGTCTTCCTGGGTCATCGTCTCGTCGATGCCACCCTCGCCCTCCTCCACATCGTCGTCCGTAACAGCACTCTCATCCGTCCGGGGCGCGAGTAAGCTAAACGGACGGCGTCGAGCAGACTTCGAGTGAGCGCGATCGGACAAGGACAGCTCGGAGATGGAAAGATCGTCCCCGCCTGGACCGGTGCGTGTAGAACTTGATGAACTGATGTCGGGGGTGGGTTCCGAGAGTAATCGAGAGCCACTGGCAGGCATTTGGAAGTCGGATATATCGAAAGAGTCCATCGCGAGGGGTCTGAAGTGGTGGAAGAGTAGAAAGGTTGCGTTTGGACGCCAAACAAACGCGGAACGTGGTCGCGCCTGACGCGCGATCACGTGGTGGCTTTCCTTGTGCTGAGCGGAACTGGGACTCGGAGCAAGCAACCGTCGCAGCGCCGTGACCCACAGCTACAGCAGAGAGGAAATGGGGCATAATCAATTCGACAGCTTCCGGAAGCAGGAATATGTACGAAGACAACAATGAAAGTAATAAGGTACAGCAAAGGGTGAAGAATCCACACAAAGACCGCGACGTCCAGCAAATCGCACACGTAACAACTGTCACTGCAAGAACAACGTCGTGACTTCGCCCTGAGAGAAACCGAGATTGCAAGCCGGACACTTGCGCTGTCGCGTGGCTATCCGCGCGTCGATGCACGACCTGCAGAATGCTAAGCACGAAGGTCAGCAAACAGGACACATGCGGGTTACGAGAGGCACGTACTATGCATGCACTTCGTCAAGACAGTGTTGCGGATGTTCTGCTGACACGTGGAACACTTGAGCAGACGCTGCAGAGGATGTCAAATGGGGCGCAAGTAGGATGGTTTCACGATACATACGTAGCACTTGTCTACCTCCTTCTGGAGCTCCACCTCGTTGGCGCTGGAATTGGACGAAGCGGATATTAACTTGAGCTTCGCTGCATGCTTCTCCGCGTCCTTCTTGGTCTTAAGGAGGCTCTCCTCGAGTTTCCGCAGCTCCGTACGTTTCTGCTCCAAGGCTTTGATGTTCTCCGCGGACGCGGCTCGCATCTATGTGGCAGGTTCATGAGCTATCGTAGTACAAGCGACTGAGTCGGCCGTCAAACTGACCTCATCTGCATTCTTGCGCTCTCCTTGTGCACGAAGGTGCCATTCGTTGACTTCGAACTCGAGCGCGTTGCCACGCTCCTTCTGCTCCTCCGCCATCCTCTTCCAGAGTACGACCTCCTTCTCCAAGGTAGCCTGAACATACAGAATCAGAGGGGCACATCACAGTGAAAGCGACAAGCTTACCACTCTACTCTGGAGATTCTTCTCAGCGTCGCCCAGCTTTTCGATAGCCTTGGCAGCCCTGTCAAGATTTTGGACAAGCCGTTTGCGCTCGTTGTCAACTGCTTCCTTGTCGCGCATGCATAGAAAGAATTTATTGTCCGTTTTGGCTCTCTGCCGTCACAAGGTCAGTAGGACGAAAATGAGGACGCCGAAATTCTGCGAACCTCCATTTGAACTTTGCTGATGCGCTCGTCCATGGCAGACAGATCGTACACCTTCTTCTTCAATTGCTTCTCGAGAGCCTCCCACGCGGCCGACAGCTTGTCCAGTTCGCTATATATGGCCGACTCGGCTTGCTCGCGCTGCTTGTCCTGTAGACGGAGCTTATCCAACTCGTCCTGCTTTCGCTGCAGCTGCTCGGACAGCTGGGCCGTCTCGGGAGGCATGGAAGATGCATCACCATACACAGCTTGGTACTTGTCGAGCTGCTTCTGGACATGGGCAAGCTGTCTCCGGACTTCAGCTTCGCTCGTCGCTGCGTCGCCGCGGCCAGCAAGCGTCTTCTGAAGCGCTTCCACACGTTCCTCGGCGTTTCTGGTATACATCGCTGTGTCAGCCCGGAGGAGAGGACGTAGATCGGTTAGCTAGTACATACGAGAGCCGTCTCCTCAGATCGTCGACGTAAGACAGGTCTTCCGACGTGTTCTGCCAGATGAACGTCATGAGGTCTTCATCACCTGCGTTGGCAGTCAGGCGAGCCTTCAGTCGCTGTGTCTCTGACTCGAGAATAGCTATACGTTCCTGCAGGCCGTCAGCCTCTGATGTTTTCCCATCTTATGAAACGGCTTCCTACCCCACGAGCTTCTGCCAGTGTCTTGAACTCCGCGGCAGTGGACAGCCTCGCTTTCTCTTTCTCCCGCCGTTCATTGATCTCTGCGGAGAGTTGGTCATTTCTCGTCCGCATGCGGAGGAGTTCGCTGTCCCGCTTGTTGAGAGCCTGCTGCAGCTCGTTTAAAGCTGTCTCGTTTGCGGCCTGGAATCTCTTGAGCATATGCAACTGTGACTCCACTGAGAGTCATCATACCTTGAGACCTGCCTCAAGATCAGAACGTGCAGTCATGAGGTTATCAAGTTGTTCCTTGAGCTTGGTCGCTTCGGCTTGAGACTCTTTCGCGGTGTGTTCGAGCAGTGAGGTGCGCTCTTGGAGGACCTTGTATTGACTAGACTCTACGACGATCTCGTCTGGCAGTGCTCTGAGCTGCACGACGCACATGAATACGGGCAAGCTTCGTTACATGTTAGAAGTGGGCGACGTACCTGCAGCTGTGCTGTCTGCAATTGTGTTTGCAACTCCGTGTTCTCCCGGGTGAGCTCCTCGATCTTCGTTTCGCGAAGTTCAGCAAGGTCTTTCCACTCGTCCGAGTCTAATGATGAATTTCCGTTAACAGCAGGCGGCTAGGGCGCGTCAGGACATACATTATACGATCACACATAAAGAAGCTCACATCAGGAGATGACAGCGGCTCGGTCGACACCATCTCGTTCGGCTCCTCTTGCGCGGCGGAACTACTAGACGTCAACGACTTGCTCTGCAGTCGGTCCGCCCGTTTCTCGGCGGCCAAGAGCTGTTCATGGTAATTTTGCCTCTGCGACTCCGAATCGTGCAGTCGCGCGCGTACAGAAGTAAGCTCCGATCGAAGAGCGGCACGCTATGGCATGTCAAGATAGATGCATCAGTAGCAGCAGACCTATGGCGTACCTCGGTCTCCGCCTCCTGGCATCTCTTCAGCATTTCCTCACTGGAAGGCCCACTATGACTCTGTGCACTGATGCTGACAAAAGCTTTGATGATGTCCGAGGTTGTCTGCATCTTGTCTCGAAGGGCTTCAACATACTCCGGGTCCGCTTCAGATGAGAGGTGGGCAGCAAGATCGTGGACGCCTGTATGCGAGATGAAATGTGAGTACCCCGTGCCTCGCAGCTAGACCACCGGAGAACGACTCGCCTTCTGACTCTTTCTCGAGTGAAGGGAGGTCCTCCGGCTTCACGAGGGAACGGATTGTCCCAATCAACTGCGCACGGCATGAGGGGCGGAGTCAAACGCGTGCCACTAGTGCTCACCTGCGTCCAGCACGCCTCCAGAGCAGCCAATCCTGCCTGACACGTATGGTAGCGCCTCTCCAGGTCTTCGACTCGCGCCTGACTCCTCTCCGCCTCACGAGAATAATATCGCATTCGCCTGAATATGGCCTCCTTACGGAATAGCTAGTGTGCACGATGTGAGCCTTGTACAGTACATGCACGGCGTGACATACACCGCACCTCAATGTCGTCGCCCTCCTTAGGCTCGTCACCATGAGATGTCGTCGTTCCGTTAGGATGACTTGGCGAGGCATGGTCGTCCGAGACTGCTCGTTTCTTAGCTCGTGACTGCTCTGCATCGTCTGCATGTGGCCGCTTCTTGGTCTCCATAGCTGAGAAGGGCGAGAAAGTGGTGCTGGGCGAGCAGAACACCAGCTGCAGCGAGCTCGAGAAGGAAGTCGACAACCAAGGGTACTCCGGCTGATTTCGAACTCCGCAAACTTGTTTGCGTCGATTGTGAGCGCTCATTCCCGCTTCATTGTTCTTTGCTACTGCTTTGCTACCACACGCTTACTGGCCCCACTGAAAGCTGGTTTCGCGTGCTTTCTATGCTTATTAGACTGCTGGCAAACATAGTTCATTTTTGGCGGCAACGTCGCGTTAAGCTCTGTCCAGACCGCGAAGAACGCCTCTGGCGGACCCATATGCCCAGCGCTCGGATTACCTCGTTAACGGACGCTCTGATTCTGTGCCCTCAAGCGTCAAGGCGAAAGCAACGTGACAGGTATATATACGTACCGCACGGGACCGTGACCTTGATGGTTCTGTAAGTCCACCATTCCGTAAAGCTTGCGGCGTAAGAGTCGTTCATCCCTCGGAAGAAGCACGTCACTGAAGAACAGTGAACTGCTACCGGAATGAGTCACAGTGGTGAGTAAAGCCACTGTCCAAGTACTGTCCAAGGGTTCATCATCTCAGACACTCACGCAGGATACTGTACATAGTCGTGGTCAGGTAGGATCCACTGGGACAATCCCTGCGACACAAGCACCCTTGCCAGCAAATCTGTTTGGATCTTTTCCTGGGACTGAGCATATTCTATCGAAGCACACGGCGCGAGAAGTAGTGACATAACGCTTTTCCAAGAAGATCTGACCGAACACGGCTTCGTCCTTACCAACATGCGGTGAGTACTGATATTTATCTTCTCTACGACGAGATCAGCATGAGGGTCAAGGACGGGCCGATCAATCACATCCTTCGAGTCGTGAGTAGGTAGCACTTGATTGCTCCCATGTGGCGGATCAGGCCACGGCCAACCTGGGTACATAAATGGTGAATCAGAAGAGTATCGTGCCCTATTCGTATGAACCGTCTTTGACGTTCTTAGCAGATCACAGACACAACGGCATCCGCCAAAATGGGTTCGGCGAATTTTGACAGGGATGTTCTGCTCAGGCGAAACACTTGTTTTTGGGACCGCTTATGCACTGAGACTGTGAAAGATTAACCCACCCAGCCTGGACTATCACAGGCTATCGTATCCCTTTCACCAACGACAATATTGGCGAATGTAGACCGGACCTGTCGGGAGGAGGGTCAACGTTCACTCCGGGTCAGTCCGTTGCTCTCGGAGCGGAAGCTCGCCTCGCTCGTGGAGTCAAGCTCGGGTGCGTCTAGAGCAGATAGCACGTTGTTCAGTTGAACAACAACGGAATCCGTCGTGAGACCGACGGGCGTCCGCCCGCGCGAAGCTCCTGGTCAGTGCTTTGTACTCCCGAGTCGGAAGTCCAAGCGCGAGAGCCTCTGAGCAGTTACAGGCCCGTTTTCACTCTCAAACGTTCAACGTCCATCGATATCCAACGTGACGAAGGGAGTGTATCCTGCCTCCAATTCCTTTCCTGCACAAACTGTTCTCGATCGTCACTTATCCGAACCGCTTGACTACTGAAGTTCACAATAGTTGGGACTCATGGGAGTATACATGGCTATCTATGGTCAAACTCATCACTCGAGCGACCACCTCAAGCTCCCCAAGCAAAAGCATCGCAGGAAGTCCGTCCGCGGACGGAAGCGGACGAATCGGACTTCTACTCCCATCCAGCGCTGAGGGTTACAACCGGGACTCGAGTCGCATTTGTCCAATCGGCAGATCGGCAGCACCAAGTACACTCATGCCGCGCTTGCCTCGTGGTATTGTACATAGTGAGTGATCCGTCAGCTGCACGGCGCCGGCTGCGCAGACGGGCGAAACGCGCTCTATTGTGATATGCACAACATTACAGCGGGCACGAGGGCCCCGCGACCTGAGAATCCCGAGAGCTTCCAGAGCAAGTCCCCTCGCAGAAAATCTATATGAATACGCGTACAGGGACCCAGTATCCCCCAACTCGAATTCGCTCCGAGTCTAGGATGGGGTACCCTCTTGTCGCGGGTCTCGTCCTTGCAGCTCTCGTCATCGTCCTGCTTCGTTCGAGTCGTTCGAGTCGCTGCCGCGGACTCCCTTTCCCTCCTGGACCGAAACCTCTCCCTTTACTTGGCAATCTCCTGGACATCCCTAAGGACCAGCCCTGGGTCACATACAGGGATTTTGCTGCGCGATATGGTGGGTGGTTCCCGGCTTCAGATGGTCCAACTTCCGCTGACGATGGAAACAAGGGGACATTGTCGGTCTGCAGTTACCGGGAGATCAACTCCTCGTTATTTTGCATTCCCAACAAGCGGCGATAGACCTCCTCGACAAGCGTTCAGCTACATACTCGGACCGACCAAAGTCACTTATCGTTGAGTTGTGAGTTTATCTCATGTGGACCATCCTATTCGGACGATTGAACATTGTGTACGCTCGACTGCAGGACTGGGTGGAGCTGGAACACGCCTCTTATACCCTATGGTGAAGAATGGAGACGGACGCGCCGGGCGTCGTGGCAGCACTTCACTCCGAAAGTCGTCTCCAAGCACTACCCCATCCTGATTCAAGAGACGCGACGGTTCCTCCGCCTATTGAAGGCCGAACCTGACCGGCTCCGAGAACTTATGGAATTGTGAGTAACATCCGGTCGGGTGAGACACCCTGCGTTGCTGGGACTTATCGTGTGTGGTGTGGAACAGTTCGTTCGCGGCAATCATTCTGAAGTCTATGTACGGCGTCGACATTACGCCCGAGGACCCGAAATACGTTCCTCTACTTCACGCTGCGCTCGAGGGACCTACGGAGGCATTCTTACCTGGCAGTTTCCTTGTTGAGAACATCCCGATCTTGCAGTATGTACCCGCATGGGTTCCTGGCGCTGGCTTTCAGAAGAAGTTCGCTCGATGGAGACTTCTCGCTGCCGAGTTGCTCAACCGGCCTTTCGCCGACGCAAAGCAAGCTTGGGTACGTCCCGCAGCCTCCATTCATACTCTTGCAACGCGTCTTGCCCAGTGTCCTGACTTACCACCATTTAAGCAACGCGGAGAAGGCTACCATTCAGCTGTTCACAAAATGCTGGAGGGGATATCCCAAGCCAACCTCAGCGACGCGGAGGCGGCCGACGAGGAACGAGTCGCGAAGATCGGTGCAGCGAACACGTACGCTGCAGGAGCAGACACCGTAAGTTTCTTGCTTGCGCTTTGTGTCCAGCTGTCTGATGCTCCAGCCAGACGTTCTCTACTTTGCTGTCGTTCTTCATGGCGATGGCGATGTTCCCCGAGGTTCAGACGAAAGCTCAGGCAGAGCTAGACGCGGTCGTTGGTCCCGACAGGTTCCCGGAGCTAGGCGACCGGGAGTCTCTGCCCTACGTGAATGCTTTGTGCAAGGAAGCCTTGCGGTGGCAGAACGTCGTCCCGCTTGGTGTTGTCCACAGGTCGATGGCGGATGACGAATATAACGGATATTTCCTCCCGGAGGGCACACTGGTCCTCACCAACGTCTGGTCAGTCTTCCGCACGTTCACTGATAATGTTGAAGCTGAACTCATCAATCCACCTCAAGGGCGATGATGCATGACCCGAAGACATACCCAAACCCCGAGGCCTTTGACCCTGAACGTTATCTCACGAATGGCGTTCCGAACCCCGACGCTCCCAATCCTGAGGATGTCGTGTTCGGCTATGGGCGCAGGTGAGCTCGTACTGCCTGTTCGCGGCCCGGGCTCGGACTCAGTCTAATGACCTCTCGAAGGATATGCTTGGGCCGGCATCTCGCACATGCGTCATTGTTCATGAACATTGCCTCTGTGTTGCACGTCTTCAGAATAAGCAAGCCGCTCGACGCAAACGGACAACCGAAGCAGGTCGGGGTCAAAATGTCTAATGGATTCCTTTCGTGAGTGATATCGCGCCAGCTTGGTCCCCCTGCAGTAGCTGATCGTGTTGTCACTTTACATAGATACCCGTCGGGTTTCAACTGTACGATCGAGCCTCGGTCGCCTTCGGCTGAGGCGCTGCTCAGCGAATGAGTGGCAACCCGGTCCCACAGGACTAGAGCACAACTTCACGAATCACGATGGGCCACGAGTTCTGACCGGCTGGATGATATGGGAGCAGGAAAGTGTGGATTAGGACAACATGCATCGACATTATATGACTGTAGCAAATAGCCTCTAGCAGCCCCGGTGATACCACATTTAACGCTTGACCCAGGTGTACTGCAGAGAGTGCCACTGTGAGAACACGTATTGCAGGAAGAACAGGAAGGACGTACCGCCTTACGAGCCTTGGCCCGACCAGTCTTCTTACGCTCAACCATACGAGGATCACGCTTAAGCAGTTTGGCTGTGGAAGACAAGGCGTTGTTAGCTGGGGCACGTCGCTGGTCTGCAATCGACGAACCTTTGCGCAGGAGAGGCTCAGAATCTGGAACGTGTGCTGCAAGAGCCTTGGCAATCCCCAAGCAAAGCGCACCGCTCTGTCCCGTGCTGCCACCTCCCCGCACAAGGGCAAAGACATTGAAGGCACCAACGAGACCTGCGATTCGGAAGGGTCGTACTATACGCTCCCGATCAGAGACATGGGGGCTGCAGGGGAGTGCAATCAGGCAGGTGCATGTGCAAAGGACGGAGGAGACACAAACAAGTATTCGGCAAGGGGTATGTTGTTGACGAGGATGTTGGTGGTGGTCACTTTGACGGGAGCAGGGGCGAAAGACAGAGGTCCTTCTGTGAAGCCCGAGATGCCAACCGCCTGCGTGGACGCTGCTGGAGCACTTGATGCAGCCACTTGAAGAGTCGCGGACGAGGAGGAGCCCAGCTGGTCTTCTGGTGACGGCTGCGTCGGGATGACCCAGACACGCGCAGTACTCTCCTTCCTCCGACCGATCGTATACGACCGTCCAAACTCATCAAACTTCACCGGCTTCCTCTTCCCCCGAGCAAGGATCGCCTCCTTGTTATCCCGCTCAAAGATGTCCAGGACGCGCTGGACGCGTTGAGCCAGCTCTATGTGACCGGCCACTTCCGCAAGTCGACGGTAGTCGTTCAGCTGGTTGAGCTGTGCGAGGAAGCGGCGATAGCGCGACGTGGTGAGGGTGGCGTCCATGAGCTCCGCGAGGTCGACCTTGTTCTTCCAGACCGCGCGCAGAGGTGGCAGGTTTTCTCGGGCGAATTTGGGGAGGGGAAGAAGCTGGAGCTCCTGCAGAGCAGTGCGAGTGTGCTTGGCAGCATTTTCGAGGACAAGGAGTTGGTCGTAATAGTTGGCGCGGCCAGTGTAGAAAGTAGGAGACTCCGGTTTTGGTTTCGGAGGAGGAGCCTTACCTCGCTGGAGACCTTCCAGGGAGGCAGGAGGGACATACGCAGCGGTTGCATACGCCCTGGAGCGTACCGCACTCCAAGCGACGTGTCTGGCGATGTTCATGGCAAAGACGACTCACCGCGAGCAGACCAGGGCCAGCGTCGTCCGAGTGCGCGTGCTCGCTGTCGAGTACGATCTGCACTGAGCCCGGAGCGCCGAGCTCAACGCGCCTCTCCCGTGGGATCGACTTTCCTTTCTGGCCGACTGCGAGTGTCATAGGCCGGCTCAAGGCCGGCTCGTGGACCTGAACGCGCTCTCCAACGTCCCCGACGACGTGTACCTCCTTCCTTGCTGTCTATAACTCGGAGCGGGTCTCTCGATACTGGCATCTCTGCGCGGCTCTGTGACTTCACTACAGCAGACCGGTGTAAGCGGCAGGAGTTCCCAAGATGGCACAGAACTTCTCCGGTGCTCTGGCGACATGGAAGGGTACGCAAGGGCTTGTATGCCGCAGCGGACGAGGCATTGACGGTTGAGCAGATGTGAACTTCTCCGAACTTCAGGTGCTCCTTGAGAAACAGAGTTCCGAGGTGTTGGAGAACCAGAAGGAGAGCTTAGTGGGTCGCAAAGCATTGGCGGAGCGCACGAAAGGTATGCTCCAGTCTACATGTTCTAGCGTGGCGCATAACCTTCCTTTTGTTCAGAGGTGAAGCGGATCCCAGACACGGACAAGTCAAAGCTGCCGGGGTACAAAGATCTAGTGAAAGGTGCGCCGTTGTCTAATCCCGATGGATACGCTGGTATAGAACCTTACAATGAATGTTCCAGCCTACCAAACCGAGATTGATAACCTGACGAAGCGTTGCAAGTTCGGCGAGAACGCGTTATGCCACGTCTTCCGGGTTCTCGCGGAGGTACCAGATCCCTACCCTCTCCTGGAGGCTGCCGTGGTACGTCCATTCCGTGAACTCTGTAGGGTCATACACGAATGCATAACGTCTTCAGGATCAAGCTATGAAGGCGGCGGAAGTAGGAGATCTTGAAGCAGACCTTCGACGTGCTCGTGAAGAGAACGCGGAGTTGCGCAAGAGATTAAACGAAGCGTCTACCCTTGAGGCCGCGAAGAAGAAGGCAGATCTACGCGTAGAGCAATTGGAGCAGAAGGTACACATACCAATCCCATAGCGTGTCACATCATCTGTGCTGACGAATGCCGTAGATGGATGACCTCATTCAAGAAAAGGTCGCACAGAAGGAGAACGAGCTCAATGCTACATACGACGAGAAGATGAGGAATTATGAAGAGCGGTACGCCGCTTTCGTGCGTATTGCACGCAGAAACTCAAATGATCAGCTAGGGAGCAAGACTTGCAACGACAGCTAGCATTGACCAAGAACCAGCTGCGCGACCTTCGCATGTCGCATGAGTCCAACCAAGCCAAGCTTCTTGATCATAGTCAGCGTCAAGGTACGTCAACATCTTACATGAAGATTTCAACACATACCGACGTACTCCGAAGACCATGAAGTCGTTGCGAAACTTGCCGAATTGGACATGATGGTGGCCGACCTCGAGCATGCTAACAGTCGCGTCGCCACGGTTGAGCGCCGTAATGTGTGTGAATCAAAGTATCAGCCACTGGGAATATGCCACTGACTCCAATATGACTTCCAGGAGTTGCTGCGTGCCGAGATTGAGGCAATCAAGAGCGGGCACGAAGGTACAGCCAGGTATGCATATGTCTAAAACCCTATCCGAGTGCTAGCTGTACTCATGTCGTATAAGAATGCAGGAGTACGAGATCATAATCGCCGACCTTGAATCTGAGACCGACCGCCTTTCGCAAGCACTTGAAGCCCAGAAATTGGCAACGGAAGCTGCGCAGGCTGCAGCTTCCAAGAGGGTGGAGGAGCTCGGTAGAGAAGTGCAGAAGAAGGCGGCTGAAGTCGACCAGCTCAAAACCAAGCTCAAACAGTATTCGGACTATGACGAGATCAAACGTGAGCTGGAGATCATGAAGGCAAGTTACATTGTCTCATCCAGTACATGGATTGTACTGAACGCAGTCTCTCAGGAGGTTGAATTCGCTGGCCTGGAGGGTGACGACGATGCGGAGGACGATGCAACTCTGAATGGAGACGCACTGGGTCTCCACATGCCTGACACCAATGTAGCCAAGGTAGATGGCCAGCGCAGCAAGTCTCTGGAGTTCCTCCTTGCGACCAAGAACAAGCGTATCCTGGAAGAGCTCACCAAGTTCCGGGTAAGACTGTCATCCCTGCCCTTTGCTCAATACTCACACTCCCTTGTCGTAGATACTGCATACCGAGTTGGAGACCGCACTACAATCTGTACAGTCGCAACTTGAGGCGACTGAATCGGAACTGGAGAGGCAGCGCTCTCTCAACGAGAAACTCGAAATAGACCTGCTACAGATGGATCAGCGCCCAAGCGAAGGCGGCATGAATGGTTCCAGCTCCTCTCCCGCCAACGGCACGTCCAGTCCCGTTGACGTGTTAGCTGGGCTGGAGCTGGGCAAGAAATATCACGTACGCCTCGATTGCCCACAAGATGTCCTCTCGCGCTGATCGGATTTTGGACAGGATACTTCCGCCCGGACAACGCCTATACCGTTCGCTCCCTCTGCGGACACGTCCATTCTGCCCATCGTCACAAGCCAGCGAGATCGGTTCAGACAACGAAATGCAGAGCTGGAGGAGGTCCGTATGTTACACGAACGCCCCCATGATGAAGCTCTCACAACGACGAATGAAACTTGCAGGAACTGCGGAAGCAATTCAACATCATCTCAGAGCTGAGAGCGGAGGTCAAGAGTCTCCAAGCGGATAATCTGAAGCTGTATGAGAAGGTCCGCTACATGCAGAGCTACCGCGAAGATGCGTCGACACGCCCTTCGACGTTGGACCCTATACCCTCAAGTGCTGCCGGACGCTCCGACGATATGAGCAAGTATCGCGCTAGATAGTATGTGGAACTCATTGCTTGCGTAGTATCACGAAACGTTCTGACACATGTTTTAGCGAGGAAGCCATGAATCCATTCCAAGCCTTCCGTGGGAGGGTACGTACCTTCCACATATATACTCCACATACGATGTGTAGCTCATGCACGCGTCTGCTACAGGAAGCAACTCGGGCTTACGAGTCGCTGAACGTTCTGGAGAGGGGAGTGCTCGTGCTTACACGAGCAATCCTTGGCAACCGACGAACACGGACCGCCTTTATCTTATACGCTGTCGCCCTGCATCTGCTGGTCATGTTTACGTTGTACGAGTGCACGTCATCGTCAGGATCACAGTTGCAGCGGCAAGCGAGCCCATATGGTAACTGAGTAGACTACTGGTTGCATGTTCGTCTATGTGGGACTTTGACTATCTTATTCTATACTGTTTTATGATTCTTTAGCCCAGCTGCTCATAAGTCGCATGGTGGTACGTAGTTGAAGAAGGTAAGTGTGTTCGATGAATAGTCGTGAAGTGTCCCGGAATGTTCAGTCAATCACGTCGACCCACTGCAGGTCCTTGATGGGCCGACCGCATGCGATACTATACGCTCCTTGAAACGAGAGGCAAGTACAGAGTGAACGTTAGACCTTGGGTAGTCCTTCAAGTCTTCCTGAAGACGATGGAAGCCATCACCTGGTCAGCTGCTGCACCAAACAGTTCTGGACCGAGGTGCAGGTGTGTTCGGGTTGGCGATATTGGGTCGGAGGGGGAGATGTACCTGCGAAGAGCTCCAGCTGGATGAGCCAGGTTGTGCCACGGCAGAGGCGACGGAGGGGGGACCAAGACCTGTCTTCAACGGAACAATTGCGCGCTGTGGCGGCAGGACGCCTGCGGACTGGCAAGAGCGGACGAGCCAGTTGCCGAGGCCTTCGTACTCCTTGCGTTGACATACACGTGCGAGTCAGCGAATGACGCTACGGTGTACATGAGTGCGGCGGGCTGAGTCCGGACGCGTACCGGGAGAGGGCCAGATCATCATGAATCTGCCTGCCTCTCACTATGTACTCAGCTTCACTCGTTGTCTTTCCTCCCTGATGCCAATAAGTCCCCGTCATCATCCGCCGATACGCCTTGCTTGCGGCTTCCTCTCACACTGCGACTATCTCCTCGCCGAGCAACCATTAACTCACACGTCTACTGGATGAGAAAGCGAGGTCCAAAGGATCTGTGCTCGATTGCTTGACGTGCAACCCAGACCATAACCCAAGCGAAGGAGGATGTCAAGATGCTGCTGAATTAATGCTGTAACGGCACGATGAGCTATCGCTACCATGATTACGAGTACTATATGCGAGAGTCTGAACCGTAGGAACGACAACGCCGACCCACTGACGGTCACCGCGCACCGGGAGCCTTCGCGTTTTTCAGCCGCCAGAAGTCCTGAGCCTTGTTGACTGCGTCCAGGATTGGCTTCATGGCCTAGATAAGCACCATGTAAGTGCGAGTGCGAGCGTGGCTGCCAGCCAAACATTTATGCATCATTGCACTTACGACCTGGACACGAGCTGGATCGACCCCTTCCCGATGCGCCGCAGCCACTAGCGCTTCGACCTTCTCATGCGTCTTGCCGAGGTACCCGATCATCTTTGCTGCCTTAGCGGCCTTCTGTGCTGGAGTGGCCGTCGAGAGCGCTTGCGACTCGTTCCCCGGGGGGTAGATTGCCAGCCAGAACTGCCTCAGGAACTCGTTTGCTGCAGTCTGACATGTTGTCATCTGCCGGAACAGGCCTTCAGGTATGTCATCTGTGCAGGATCCACACGTGTGTGAGCGCTGCCGTGGCATGCTGAAGAAGAGGAATGTCGTGAGATGCGCACGTTTCCGCTGCTTGACGTCCAATCGGCTTGCGACATTCTGGGTCATGCTCACGAGCGCCGCGTCTCCCGCCTTCCGCTCTATCCTCAACTGCAAGAAGTGAGACGGAGCACTCAAACCTCAAACCTGGACGAGATGGCACAAACCTGAGCCAGGTTGCTGGACCATCCTTGCGTACTCGCTTTGGACTGCTGCAGCGCTTCTCGGAAGTCAACACGCTACCGGACACGTCAACAACCGCCTGCAGTGCGTCAATGATAGCACGTACCACTCCATCGTCACCGTTGTTCGCTCCGTTCGCCCTGCCGTCAAAATATCGCTGCCTGTCTTGCATATCCAACACAATGCCAGATGATGCTTGGTTGTCGTGCAAGTCTTCTAGGTCTAATTGTGCATAGTGCTGCAAGCATATCAGACCGGGTCGGCGGTCCTACAAGAGCATATCCTCGCACCTCTGGCTCGCCATCATCGATTCGTCTCCGCTTCGCTGCAGGGCCACCGCTAGCAGCGCAGTCAGTTCATGCATGCTCCTCATTGGCGGAGATGGCGCCTCACAGAGCAGTATCGAGCAACCTGGTAGAGTGCTCATTGAACTTCCGTATGAGGGGAAGCACTGCCTTTTGTTTCCCCGCTTGCATCGTTATGTCTCTCTCATTCCCAGTCTATGACATTGTGAGTCGCGGAGCGATCGCCATTGAACATGATGTACCCCACCTCTTCGTGGTCCACCGAGGTGGCCCCAAGGTCGATGAACGTGTCGACCCTCTCTTCCCGAAGCCTCCGAGGTTCGAGCTCTGCGAGCCTTCATGAAACCTCGTAAAGATACATGATCTAGGACGACTTACCATCGTCGTCCTTCTCAAGGTATTTGTCGAAGATGGGATCGTCCTTCACAACATGCTGTGCAGCCGAAGAACGAATGGACGCGCGGTGTGCGTTGAAAAGCCTGGACTGAAAGTAACGGCTCCAAAACTCGGCCTCCGACAGCTTCGCTGGAACGTTGTCGCTGTATGCTCTTGCAACGATAGGAAACTCTTCAAAGATATCGTGAACCAGCTGGGGCGTGATGACGATCTTGACCTCCCCGTCCACGGAAGTAGGTCGTGGATCGACGAGTTGGCCAGGCTTGCCGCGCTTCTGGTTCTCAGCGGCAGCTTGTGCGAGAAGGAGGTGCTTGCGATCACGGTAAGAGTCAGACAAAGGTGAACACACCGCAAGCAACTAGAGATAATCACTTCTCGCCCTTCCCAGAACTCATTCTCGCTGATATGCCCGCCCATCACCAGCTCCCGGTGCAACTGCGCAAGCTCCGGATTGCTCAGGAGGACCTTCTTCCGTAATCTGAAGTCGCTAGCAGCATCACCGCCGACAGGGGTTCCAGAGGCACGCGTATCGCTCGCCACGGACACTGCACGCGACGTTGACGGCCGCGACGATGGTGGTGGCGGCCGCATCGGCGTTCCGATAGCACTTCCATGGGCGGGGGTGGTTGGTGCGGGGGTGGCGGGAGTGGCGGCTTGGAATGCTTTTGTTGGCGCTGGAACAGTCTGAACAGCACCAGCACGGTTGCGTGCAATTATATTCGTGAGCTCGGCCTCGAATTTGTCGCGCTCCGCGAGCGCGACGGGTTGTGGCGACGTGAATGTGAAGTTGTGGCCGGCCTCATCGCTCAAAAGGCCGATCTTCAACCGAACCTGGGGTGCACCGACCTTGCTGCGCGAGAGGGCTTAGAGTTAAGATGGCGCAGAAGATACGAGAGGCGTGTCGGGAGCAGATTATGCCTGGTGTCAGTGTCGCGTCAGGAGGCGTGTTGCGCCACTCACAGGCAGCCTCTGCATGCGGAACCTTCACGACAGGTGCCTTGTCTCCGGCTTTAGTCCATTGCAGATGCGAGTCAGTGAGCTCGAGAAGACCAGGGAGCTTTTTGTAGGACGCCTGAGCGGAGCAGACGATGGAAGGCATAACGGCGCCCTCGACAGTCCTCCGCTAATAGGTTAGGTAAGCTCCAGGCGCCTAGCTCGTCTTGTTCTTCGGGTCGATGGCGTAACCACAATCCTGAGCGACAAGTCACAGCAGTTCCGTTGATTATGAGTTGTACAAGAGGCAATATTTGGTCAATTTTGTGTCGAGCTACTAAGTACCTCGCCGAAGGGCGGGCGGAAGGGACTACTTCCCAAAGTAGTATTGATGCGCCCTGCTGACACGTGGCGCAGTCATCCCGGTGGCAGTGCGCGTGTCGAAAAAGTTCACCCTGCGCTGTTCCCTGCTGTTCCTTCATACTGACTTGGGCCAGTACACTCGCACCGTCAGACAACGTACATACGATGAGCAGCGAATCTGAGGCGATTCCTCCCGTTCAGCGCCAGCTGATCGTCTTCGACTTTGACTGGTATGCGTCCGATCGTTCACCTCCATTGCATCCCAGACTGACCCCGATCCAGGTCTCTGGCAGATCAAGACTCAGACCGATGGGTCCTTGAGGTTTTAGCACCGAAGCTGCGCAGAAAGATGAAGGAGCTCAAGAAGGAGGTCCAGTGGACAGATCTCGTGTAAGCTCGTTGGTCGCCTCCGACGCACGATGACAGCCTGACAGGCCAAGCGCAACGTGCTTGAAAGAACTGCATGAGCAGGGCGGCACAAGGGAGCAGATCGAGGACGCGCTCCGGATCATGCCATTTGTCAGTACATTCCTCCCCGATGCGTTTGATGCATGCTGCTCACTGCTCCTGCAGCACCCTGCCATGGTCCGTGGCGTCTCGGCACTCAAGTCGAGGGGGAAGACCACGTTCTTCTGCCTGTCGAATGCCAATATCATCTATATCAACACTATCCTTCAGGTTCATTCAACCACGGAAGTGTACTTCGCATGTTCTGACGTTCCGCGCAGTCCAAGGGTCTTGAGACCTTGTTCGACGAGATCGTAACCAACCCTGCGGAGTGGGACCCCTCCGGTCTGCTCAAGCTGCGCCGGAGGATCGATCCCTCCGGACCACAGCATGACTGCAAGGTCGGGTGCAGCCCCAACATGTGCAAAGGTAACTTCCCTACGTAGTCTGCGATGTACGTTCCCTGCCGCTGACCAGGAGATCAGGCGACGAGCTGGACGCCTTCCTTAAGAGGCACGGACCCGAGTTCGACCGCATCGTCTACGTCGGTGACGGCTCCAACGACTTCTGTCCTGTCCTCCGTCTGCGGAAGTGAGGCTCGAGTTCAGATCTCGCGAAGCTCAGTCTGGCTAACCATCCTTTCGCAGGCAAGACATCGTCTTCTGTCGTCGCTACCGTGGCTTGCACAACCTGATCCAGCCGTATGAGGACGAAGGCCGCCTTCACTGCGGTGTCCGGTACTGGACAGGTGCTTGGGAAGCAGAAGCCCTCTTGGATCAGCTCTAAGTGCATCTGTAGAGAGAGGAAGAGTACATCGCCGACACGGGAAACATGTAGCATGACAACTGGCACTTGCGCTCGCTCAACCGAGACCTTTGTATCCACGTACCTTGTGAAGTAGATGTAGTGATGCCTGCACGATACGAAGCATGGTCCAGCGTGTCTCGTCTGACACCCGCAAGTCCGCACACGAAAGTGAGAGAGAGGAATTTGAAGAGCAAGGATAATATGTGCATTGTGGTAACGGGACAACTACAGTCATGACTGCAACTATACATTGGGAGGGAAGAAGAGAGGCGAATGGACAAGATCATGGTGGTAGACTTTGACAGCGTCCGTGACTATCGATGAAAGAGACGACGACCGCGCAGGAAGAAAACATGTCGTTGGAAATGTGATTGGCTCGTGGGATCGTAGAGCGCGATGTATCGACGATCAGCAGCGGAGGGGAAAGGGAAACAGCCAAGCTACGCATTTATGTACGAGCATTGTTAAGCGCACAGACAGGGCACAATTTGCGTAAGGCGAGATATGGAGGTTGGGCAACGAGGAACGTGGAATGGGAGGACACTCAGGCAGGCGCCGGCGCGAGGAGGAAGTCGCGACCAAATCATGAAGCAAAGAGCAATGAGAGAGGAAGCGGAAGGCGGGGACCCGACCCGACGACCCGCACAAGAACGAGAACGAGAACAACTCTCATCAATCAAGCGCGACGCTCACTGGGTCCATAACTCCATCCCGCTCTTCCGCCGCTGCTCCTTGTTGCTCTGCGACTGCGGGTCAGGACCTGAGAATGGGTTCCGCTGCTGGTTGTTCCCGACCGCGTGTCCTGCCGGGACAGCCCCAGCACCGTAGAACGATGGTGGGACCGATTGCTGAGGAGGCGCAACCTGCCTGGGAGCGGTACCCGATCCGGAAGCGGCGTTGTATGACCCGAACTGGTCGGGCTGTAGGGGAACGTACATGGCACCCAGGTCCCCGCGCCGGTCAACTGCGCCGTCGAAAGGTGACGTAGGCGTCTGCTGGCCCTGTTGCGAGTACGTCGCAGCGTAGCGGTTTCCTGTGGTCGTGGCGTTGCTCGAATACGCCTGCGGCGGGCTCGGGATGAGGTTCCCAGATGACGTCGCGAACAGGTTGCTAGCGGGGTCGGCGGCGGCATTTCGCGCGTTGTTCAAGATGACATCGCGTCGGTCCTCATCAACGACCATGGCGTTCGGCTGGTACGAATGCGCCAGGTTCGATGTCGGCGGCGGGTACCGGCCAGGGTGTCCCCAGTTTGTCATGCCCTGCGCCGCGGCCAGCTCCGCTTGCTGCTGGAGATACTCCAACTGAGGGTATGGCTGCGCAGCGGCTGCCTTGCCCTGTTGTCTCCGCTCCCACTCCTTCAGCGCGTCGTCGCGCTTCAGCACAGGTGTAAGCGCCTTGCGGCCGCCGATGACGTCTTGGTTCATATGCTGCAGCCGGGCGAGGGCAGGCGGAATGTTGTCCGCCATGTTGTGGATGGTGTTGGACCGCGTTCGCGCAGAGGAGTAGTAGGTCTGTCCAGGAGGGTTCATGTGCTGCGGTACTGTGAACCCGCCAGGTCCAGCCGCAGGCTGGCCAGAGTACTGGGGCACGTTGGTGTTGACATTCAGATGCCCATGCGAGGTCTGATGTGTGAGGCCGCGGTGCGACGACGTCTGGGACCCGGGCGTGCTGAAGGACTGGGCCGGTGGAAAGTTGGGACTCGTGCTATCTTGGGGCGTGCTGTAGGAAGAGGACTGTGATTGGGAGGCCGGGGTTTGCAAGTAGGGGTTCCTGTACACGTTTTGCGCTGCTTGTGAAGCCGCTTGTGCTTGCGCCGTGTACGCCTGGTGCTGGGCCAAGTGTTGGTTGTACGCGGCCGCATCTTGGTACGCCCGTGTGCCCTTCGGTTGTGAAGGCACCAACCCTCCATAGGGTCGCTTCGGGTCTACTGACGCGTTCGAGCCCGATGACGATGCTCCTCCAGAAGGTGTTCCATGAGGAGAAGGTGCACCAGTAGGCTGATGATATTGCTCAATACGAGAGGACGACGATCCAATATTGCACAAACTCACCGTCCAAGGCTTCGTCCATTTCTCGCCGGTGATGAACGGATGCAACCGCGCCTGCTGTGGCGACCACCGCTCGATCGGGTTCATATTCAGCAAACCTTGCACGAAGTCGATGAACGCCATGCGGTTGTTCATCTCTGCATTTGAGGGAGGCCTGTCAGGCGGCTGATCAAGGGGTCCAAGATGACAAGAAACCGACCTTTCTCGACCTCATTCGCGTGCTTCGCCGATGTCTTGAAGTTCGGCATGGGGGCCTGCTTGATGATCTCGGGAAGAGAGTTCGCCTTGAAGTACTGTTTGCCAGGCTGCTCATTCGTGTTGTGTTCACGCGAGTACTGTTCGATGCTCTTCAAGCGATACTTCTTGTGTCCGTAATGGTCGACGAAGGAGTCGAAGAACTGGCCGGTCTGCTTTCCCATGTCCAGCATGTACTGCGGGGGCATCCTGTGTGATGATACAGTCAGCACATGGTCCCCTATCGCGCACGATGAAACCTTTGAGAGCTTACCCGAGCATCTCCACTATTCGCGTGATCTGGTTGTATTCGCTCGTACCGGGAAAGAGAGGCAACCCCAAGAACAGCTCCACCGCGATACAGCCGAGAGACCACATGTCGATGGCCGCGGTGTACGGGATACCCAAGAGTACCTCCGGTGACCGGTAGAAACGTGATTGGATGTAGGTGTAGACCGTCTGACGCTCGTGGCATGCGGAACCGAAGTCAATCACCTTGATCTGAGGTGATTGGAGCCTAGCCGAAGACGTCGATACTCAGTTTCACGCGGTAGAGGATAGTCGGGACTTACGACTTCAAAAGGATGTTCTCAGGTTTCAAATCGCAGTGAATGAGCCGTGCTTCCTTCAGGACAGTGAGTGCATCCAGGAGTTGCGCCGTGAAGACCTTCACGAGCTGTGTGCTGAGGCCCTGGAACTGGTTCTGCTTGATCAACTCGTACAAGTTGGACGAGAGGAGCTCAAAGACGAGACACAGGTGATTTTTGTGAATGAACGAGTCTCGTAATCGGAGAATGTGGTGTTCGTCATGCGGATCGCATTGTTGATTGAGCTATAGAGCACAGGTCAGATTGGTAGCCTTTGTACAGAGCATTGAAACACACCAGCTCCAGTATCGTCACCTCCATCATACTCTGATTGAAGTACGCCGGCTTGTTCTTCACGACCTTGACCGCGACCACCTCGTGTGTCTTCATGTTTTGGCATTTGACCACCTGACCAAACGTCCCTTGACCCAAGATGTCCAGAATCAAGTACCTAGACCGGATAACACCGTCAGACTGCGACATTTCATGGACGACAGATACACGCACTTGTGACCTTCGTCCGTCCCCAGCCAATCATTTACATAGAGAATGTAATCATAATCCTCATTGTCGTACCCATCGTTGTGTGATGGCTTGCTCGGCTTGGTAAGCACGCGCCGAGGGTTGTGTGTCGACTCGTATTTGAATTGAGGATTGCAGATGTGGTACGTGTCAACGATGGTGGTCGTCAATTGCTTGAGCGGCTGCAGACGAGGGTCATGGTATCAGCTTCGGCAATAAGGCACGTATTCCCAAATCTGAGAGACATGAATGACACGCACCGATAAGACAGCCCCGCTTGCATCCACCCTCCGTCCAACGGGCTGCGGGTTCACGAACGGCCGCAGGTCTCGGTGGTCACGCACGCGCCGCAGGCCCGATGGGCGGCGCTTCGGTGGTGGCGGTTCTACGGCCATTGGCTGGTGCTCTTGGGCGAAGTATTGAGTGGAACCAGGAGCAGACGGTTGATGGGCATGACTGAAAGACAGAGGAGTGGTCGGTTGGGAGATGGAAGTCTGCCGTGGATGCCTCGCAGATAGGCTGTTGTTCGAAGGCGCCGGGCTCGTTGTGTCCATGGGGTATGGTCCCGAATACAGCGACGCTTGGCCCGCAGATTGCGGAGAGTAGGCGGAGGAAGGCAAAGGTGGCGACATAGGGTCGCCCTTTGTCTGCGATTGTGATCGGGAATGGGATTGAGGTGGATATGGCCCTCCCTGGAACGATCGCTGCTCGGTGGTTGGGGAGTACGGGTAAGGATTGGACGAAGCAGAGCTGAACTGGGGTGGCGAGTACGGATCGAGGTAGTTACCAGATGGTGGCGCTCTCTGGGGTGAACGTGCGGCGCGAGATGAACTCGAATCGTGTTGTGTCTGACTCCGCTTCGGGGTATGTGCGGTGGGGCCGGCGTAGTATGCGTCCTGATATGGATCGGGCGCGGTCGCAGAACCACCGGCGTTGGCTGCTCCCTGCTGAGGGCCGTGATAGGCAACGCTAGGAGGATACAAGGATGCGGGGGTGTGTCTTTGGCTTTGGCTGGTATCACCGTCTACATGGAACGCTCCCTCTAGGTCGTCTTGCAGATGATGACGTCGTCCCCGTGAAGAGGCGTTGGGAGAACCTCCCAGGGAAAGACTCCGGGCGAGACCACCAGCGGCGTATGGCGAGGAACTCACCCCGAACTGATCCTCGTCAAGAAGCTGGTTAATGCGGGGCTGCCGTGACGAGCCTGAGGGAGGCTGATGAATAGGCGGGAGGCGGTTGGTGGCCTGGGGCGGCGGTCCCTGAGGATACAGATACGACGCCTGTGCAGACTGCGCAGCCTGGGCGGAGGACGAGAGGGAGTCGTGCAGGGACTGGGTGTGCCAACGAGGGAGATCGAAGTCGTCGTTTGTGCCAGTCATGTATGCGAGTGACTCAGGTTCCGACATGTAACTGGGGTTAAAAAGCCTGCACTAGATGCGGAGCGAGAGCAGCCACAGACAGAGAGAGATGCGTTGGAGGTGGTGGACGCTGATAAAACGGAGGTGGACGCTGATAAAACGGAGGTGGACGCTGTGGAAGACGACGAGGACCTGATCCTGGAGAGCGCCGAACGCGGCGCAGCGTCCAAGATCCAACTCAGATGCTCGGCAATTACTACATCGATTCTTATCTGCTACTTTCATGATTTGATCACATTGTTACCCTACGTCTCCGACCGCAGAACGTCCACAAGGGCTCTCTCTATTGCCAGCATCAGCTTGCCCTCCTGTCCCATGGATCCCAGCGACGGCGGCACATCGATTGAGAGGAAGATCTGCTTCTTGAACCGGCGAGCTGCATGAGCCGAGGTCGACATGTGGTAACGTGGATACAACATCCAGTCAGTGCGTGTTTCGCGTGCGTAGCAGAACAGAAATATCACCAAGACGCTGCGCCATCGACAAGGCCGCGTCCGAGCTGGACGAGCGATAGAGCGAGGTCGCCGCAGCGGACGTGCCTGACTTGAGTATGCGGCAAGAACGTTCAGTCGAGTCGATCAAGCCGTCACGGACTGCCTCAAGACCCCTGCGCGCAAGACAACGGCGTGCATCAACTCACAGGCTCTCGTGGGGGCATCGCGCATGCCCAGTCTTTCGACAAGCATCCCTGCAACGGCGCGTTGTGCACCTCTTCTGGCTCGCTATCGGTTGTGCCCGCCCAGATCATGACTGTGTCCACCAAACGCGTGATTTGAACAGCAAGAGCGGGAACGGCAAGTTCTGCAGACGGGATGTATCGGGTTTCGACATGAATCCGAGGTTGCGTCGCTGTCGAGGCCATTGTCGGAGCGAGGACGTGCTCGTCGCCGCAAAGATGAGAGCTGTCGCAAGCGCCCAGGCGTTGACGTCAACATCTACCGCAGCGCCCTATGCTAAAGTCCACTCCTTTTCTCTACCGCGGCTGGACGTATGTCCCAACCCTCTCGTATCTCCGTGAAGGCTTTCATCAGCGAGACAGTACCCTTCAACGAAGACGGCAAGGTCGTCTGTTACGAGCATCGCGAACCAGCTCGGAGACTCACCAGCCAGACATTGGCGAATCCTGGTCGGTGAGTGCCATACAATCACGTCGAGGGTTATCGGCTGTGTTGGCTGTAATGCGATATTGAGTCTGGAGTGGTACTGCAAAAGGGTTGGTGGTTGTGGCCAATCGGGTTGTTCATGGGATTGTGAACGAAACATACTAGGAGTCGGGTGATGGGCTGTCGCAGAGTCTTCTCCAGCGCTGCGAGCAATAGTACTGGGCAATGCCCGGGGAATCACCCCTCGCAACGATGGGCGTGGTACAGCAGAGAGGGTGAGGTCGTGCGCCTTCTCTCCTGTATCGTTCCGACGAACGCGAACTTGTGTACCTCCACGGCTGAGATGACCTCCGCGTGAGACGAGCTGGGGGAGCACTCTTTGGCAGCTGTTGTGAGGTTAGTTTGTGTATCTCGACGGAAATGCTTGTGATATGCGGCTGCTTGCGATGTCGGCGGGATCGCGACGGCGCTGTGACCAGGAGTCATGTGCAGACTGCATTACAATATCATAGCTCATGGACGTTTGACTACTGCAGGCCCAGCTGCGACCTACTGTGACTCTTCTCGTCCTATCAATCCAGTAGATTTGCGTTGTATGTGACCCGCTCGGGCCATCAGCCGTGTCGCCACGGCAAACCTACGGGATATATGCTATGCCGTCCTTCCCCATGACGAACACCCTTGGCTTTACCTCATCCTATGAATGAATCTTTTTCTCGTAGAACATCACTCCGAGATATCTACGGTACCATGCTAAACAAACTAGAGTTCTTATGCATAGCGTATACCCCGAGCTTCTGTAGCACGTATGCTGTAGACTTCGATGACAGACGTTTTGCGCTGTCTGCTGAGTACCCCTGAACAACGCGTGATATTTACTAATCCGTTCTCGCAGTGACTTCTTCGCTTGCTCTTTACCTCACGACAGTCCAGAGAGGTGCAAATTCTTCAGTTCAGTACCTTCTCTTTACGCGAACGTGTATCAGATTCAAAGCGGCTGACATGGGGTCTTGCGTAGTTTGGGCAGACGACAGCAAGCTCCTGTCTGCAATGGAAGCTTGGTTAAACCCTACACAGCCGTCGGCGGGTACACCCCGAAAGCCCTCACAAGCGCGACGGGCCCAATTCGCGCGCTCGCCTGCAACCCCCATGACACCGATGCAGAAGCGTCAACGGACCCCCAGTCCACCGCCTACGTCTCCTTCTACGGACGGGAATCCAAATACCCCAACAAAGCTGAGACGGATTGAGGGTGGATCCTCCAGCGCAACACGCACACGGCCTACCACCCCCGCCCTGACCGACTCCCAGCGTGCGGCTCGACAAGCCGAGATCGAGAGGGGTTTGACAGAGGCGAAGAAGACTGCTCGTTTAGCGAGCATCCAGGAGGCATTGTGTGCCGTCCAGGGGTCTTCACAGGCGATCTCACCTTCTGAAACTTCGCCGCCGAGCTCTCGTACCCTTCCACCCACTTCTCGAGGTGGATCGTCCCGCGCCCATACGGGCGAAGACATCCTCCATCATCCTCGACAGCGACTTTCTGATCTTCCGCGCTCGCTCTTCCCCTCTTCTGTGTCCCACAATCCGACGGCTCTCAGGCAAGCGTCTGGACCACCACAATCTACACAGTCCGATGCCGGATACTCGATAACATCCGAGATAGAGGAGGCGGAATTCGACGACCTGGAGGACAAAGCGATACAGACGGACCCCGTCGACGACGAAGAGTCCGTCATTGAAGATTTTTGGAGCGCGCCACCGTCTCACAGCGTGGTTGGCTCTCCTGTTGCCTATCCCTCTTCGCCAGGCGGTTTACCTGACTTCGGTCCCGGCACCTCCCACGGGGACATATACCGAGTGCCGGAGGCGGAGCCTGGACATGAGTCCTGGCTGCCGGCTCTTCTCCAGACCCCAGGGCGGGGGCGCACAGCACGTGTATCTACTCCCGGTGGGAACGAGGGCGGCATGCTCTTGACACCGCCGGGGACTTCCCAGAGAGACAGTGACTCTGCTTACCAGCGGGGCCGACACCCTCGACAGCAATCACCCTCCCTTTCCCCGTCACCGACCAAGGGCAAGGGGCGGGAAGTGCCCCGCTCTGCAAGCGCGAGTACGAGTCGCTCGCAGTGGCAGATGATCCAGGATGATCCGGTGCGCCTTCTATGTTGTACTTCGAAGAGAATGCCGAGGTCTGACGCCGTGCTTCTTTTCTTGTTATGCTATTCTGTCTGTCGTATCGCGTTTGCATCCGGTCCCATATGGTCATGGTGGTCACGCTGGTCATCCAGGAGAACCCCTTTCACGAGCGTGCGGCCGCCCTCCGAGCGGGATCTCCGACGACGTCGATTTTCTCGGGAGCTGAGAGCTCGTATGGGAGTGCGGGGCCACTCTCGGGCCCGCTCTCCGCAGACACTGTTGCGGCGCAAATTGCTTCCTTGGCAGACATACCGGAATACATACGCAAGTTGGAACGGAAGCACCGGGCAGCAATGAATAGTGCGGAGATCAAATCCCGGAGGATCGCCCAGCTGGAGGAAGAGGTGCAGCGGTGCGTGTTGCATGTCGAGTCACAAAAGCGTCCGTTGGTGCTGACGAAGCACGTCGGGCACGGTTCTAGGCTGAGGAACGAAAAGCGGGCGTTGGAGGAGACCGTTGCAGCCTTGCAAGTTCGACGATGAAGCTCTTCGCTCTGTCGACCCCGCTGCTTCTCCTCACCCACTCGTTAGCCGCTACCCCGCACACTGAACTTCGATCTCCAGGGGGAGACACCACGCATCCCATCGCTTAGCATCAAACTCTGGGGTTGCCCAACTCTCTCGTAAATTCTCGAGTCTCGCTGCTGTTCCTACACGGTCGGTCTATATTTATCAAGGAACGGATAGTCTTTGTCATTACCTCTTCATAGTTTCCTTGCTGTCGGATTGTGGGGTACCCGCCACGCGCCGCCCGGATCCTTGGATTTGGGTTACGGGCCCCGGTGTCGTGTTGGCTCAGTTATTCTTATGTTACTCGCTAGTTTTCTCCCTGCTCTCCTCTGTCTGGAACCCTCCAATACCATGCTCTTCCAACCGCTGTCGCACCGCTGATACTAACCTCCTCATGCCTCAAGATCTCAATGGTCTTCCAGCTATCATATGATAGGATCGCGCGACCTGACTGGTGCACCAATTGGCCGCGAGTCAGGGAACGAATGGCAAGCTCCCCCGTCGAGTTTCAATGGGTGATGATCAAGGTGCATGCTCGCCACATGTCATGCCTGCGACATTCCCGAGTCGATCGCAAGCAACGTATTCATTCGCCTCTATGTCCCTGCCGGAATACATGTATGTCTATATGCACGTACCGCCTGTCTCTGGCCCGGATGTGCAGACACAGCCCTCCTTTAACGCATACGTCATACCTCTATCCCGACTGTCGAAGGTCCCGAAGGCGTTGATCTATTGCTTCCTGCACGTCGAGGATGTCTGCGCATGCCGCACGGGATACAGTTCCCATGCTAGCTACAGGCACCGGGAAATGACAGCTTGACAGTGCACCGAAACCTGTGAGTGAGTATCCCGCGGACTTTGTGCTTTTGACGTGGCTAACAAACAAGCTATGGCATGACAGGCGTGGGCGCCGCAGTAAGGTTCCACTGGCCCCATAAGGACAGAGCACCTCGGAAGCTAAGCACGCGTTGAATGAGTCGCAAGCAATGCTTTGCGAACTGTAAGTATCAAAGGGCATTCAATGCCAAGGTATGGCTCAAGGCTCGTATGCTCACGAACAAGGAGTGAACGATGTATCCGTTGTACAGAGCCCGGAAACAATGTGACCACGTTCACTAGCTGCTCACGGTACGTCATCCCTGGAATTATGACCCTACACGTCAAGGAACCAAATCCATCGTATCGTAGCATCTCAGCAGCTACGGCGCCTACGATGCGGACGCTGGTACGACGAGCTTATGGAATCAAGCTTGAGCTGACGAGACCCTCAGCGTGCACTAAATGCCGGTGAGCCATCGGTGAGCCATGATTCTCTTTGACAGCTCAAGGAAGCTCGACTGATGGTGTCGACGCTGTCCAGTTCTCTCAAATGCCCGGATTGTTGCTATGAGGCTGTCTGGTACCGAGCGCAGAGGCCGGCAACGTTCCGCATGTCAAACGAAGGTACGTCGGTGGCGTCATATTGCACTTGAAGTGCATTCTACTCGGACATGTATCGGCTGGAAGTCCCGCGTCTCAATACCAGAACGTCCAGCCGGAAGTAAAGTGTCCGGTACATGTCAATCCCCGACTTCTCTACGAGCCTTCAGCCATGGATTGCAAGAGGAGGTTCGCACGGAGCGTCGTCCATCAGACCACTCCCATCGTCTGACAGCCGGACCGTGTCCGATGTAGGCTGTTGGCTCACGAGACTACTTATCTATTCCACGAACAGATGTCTGTCGGCCCAGGTAGCGACGAAGATCAGATCCGAAAGCGACACTCAGAAGGAATACCTCCTCGCAGCCCAAACTCCGGGTTTCTGTTCAAAAGCCGGGTACACTGAAAATCCACGAGATCCCGTTGGTCCGGCGCAGATCATCAGCCTATCGGGCGATAGCAGCCCTAGAGATGAAAGAGCACAATGGGGAGGAGCTGCAAGGATGCGAGCATGTGGAGGTTGGAGTGTGGTGGGGTCAGATATGCACTAGAGCTGACAAGCTCCTGCCGACTGCGCTCTCCTCAGGCACGCACTGCACAAAGTGCCCCACAGCCAGTTGGGCCACGTCAACCAATCTGATAACTTTACAAAGCCGGCTATGTCGGGAGGATTAGTCGTGGAAACGACAGGGGGACGATCGGAAGCAAGGAGGGCCGCTCGTTCTTCCAGCACCGTCGAAGACGGCAACGTCGGTCTCTCGGATAAGTTTTGCTGCAACGGTGCAGAGTCGCTCGAACCGGCAACTCTACACCGTTCCTGCGTCGAGTCTAACGGTGAACGCCGAGCATACAATGCGTGTACGTCTTCGGAAGCGATCCCTGGGAGCGCGACATAGGTGGGAACACCAGATACTTATGTGCGTGAGACCGGGCTGGAAGTTGCATGTGCATCAGACATGCGATATGCTGACCACGGCTCACGAGCTATCACGACATCTCATTTGCTCGGGGACAGTATTGCGAGACGTACCTTTTCATCGCGCAGGCCTTCTGGCGGCGATCTAGGCGAAGAATGCTGCCCGGGTTCACACCCATGGGTGTTACGAAAGCCTAACATGGACATGAGGTTGAAAGGTTGAATCCTGAGCGATCTGCGGCAGCCGGGTGCGTGGGTGAAGTCTGATGGACGTCGTAGTGAACGCTACGGGCTTTACTTCTTCAAGTTGTACGTACGTTGATCTGACCAATTGACGACCCCGGTTGTATGCTGAGGCCGCTCTATCGTCGCCCGTGGTTCCTACTTGCCGTCGGAAACAGACCACCATACATGAGATGTAAGAGCGAGTCCCACTTTTGCCATGTTGTACAAATTCTGGACATATCTGAGATTTGCGGGATTCTGCAGGCAGTCAACGGAGTGTCAGTGTTTCTCCTAGTCTCTTGACTTATTCTGTTGCCCGATCACATGCACGACAAAAAGATAGCGGATCGGCTGCAAGCGAGCCACTGAGACGAACAAATACAGGACTAACCACAGATATTAGTTGCGGTGATGGAGCGCGGCAAAGATCGCGATATCAAGCCACAAGCGTAAAATGCAATTAGCGAAGCGCTTGATGTCGTTCCTGGAGACTAACCCTTAGGCCCCATTCGGTAAACGAGTTGAGATATTTGGTTGGCAGTCGGTTTGCTCGGCGGAAGTACTTACGGGAACGATGGGCAAGCAATGACGCTACGGTGAACAGCCGTATGACTCACCGCAGGGGAGTCCATACCTGAACTCTGGTAGTAAGCTTGAGTCCACAGCTTGTGCAACGGGCAGAGCTTGGAGACCATGCGTCTAGCCGGTAACGAAAAGAAAAGACGTACGTGCACCCGAAAACCGAAGACATAACCATAGTGAATAATACCAACACGGTGATCGTACAGAGCTATGTAACCGACAGCACCGTGTCCGAGCCCGAAAGTGTGCTATCTTATGTACAACAGGAGCTTAAAAGTCAACATGCATGATGTCCCACGACACAGCGCAGTCTCGAGGTCCATACGATGGGATGTACTCGTAGTAGTCCGTCAGCCCAACGCTCTAACTATCCGATGGCCTCGACAGCATGACGGAGCATCTACACGGACGCGTTCGAGCTGGATATCGCTTAGAGAGCATGGAGCTAGCAAGCAATGCGGTGCGCGGAAGGAGTGTGACGCAGGAACGTCTAGCAGAACACGCGAGCAAGCCACATCCTGAACCGTGTCCACCAACCGCCCTGCCAGCCGTCGGCACGGCGTTTGGGCCCGAGCCACATGGTCCCGGTACCGACCCTGATCTCCTTCCGCCCTTCTTCCTCGTCTGGACCTTCCTCGACATCGGCAAGTCGGCGGGAGGCGGACGTAGCGGAGAAACGCGGGAGCGCCTCGCGTGCGATGAACGGGGGAAAGAGGGTGAGCAGACTCAAGAACTCGGGATTTGGAAGGTCCGGCGCAGTCCACGTCCGCAAGTATCCATCAGAATCGCAGAAGTCACGGTTCACGTTCGGACGAGGCGCCGGTGCGAAGAGATCATCGACTTCTGCAAGTGGGGTGGTAGGCGTCACTGGCTCGTCTGCAGCCGACGACCCGGAGGTAGAGAGGTGACTCGTGCCCGTCCGCGCGGACGAGTACGACGTTGATAGGGTCGGTGTATCCAGGAATGGGTCGCTCGGTGCTCGGGGTCGTCGGGTCTGGGTCGTGGAAGCAATGGGAGGCGGCTTCTGCGACCGCGCTGTCGGGGTGAGTTCAGAGGGAAGCGGTTGGGATTGTGACCGAGAGTGTATGGGCGACAGAGGAGTGAATGAGGGGAATGTCGTGGCGGAGCTAGTTGTCGAGGTGGTCCGACTGAGCGACGTCGTGTCTTCGAACGCAAGAACCTGCGCTGCACGTCAGTTGACTCGTCGATACACCGCTGGCATTTAGAACCTACCCCTTTCAGTACGTCAATTGCCTCAAGCATAAAATCTTTCCCTCTGGATGGCGGAAGTTGCCGATTTCGCATTCAATAAGCTTAAACATGTGGGGATTGTGCGAGGCGCACGTACCCTGATTCCTTGAACACCGCGTCGTCTATTTCCCACTCGATCCTGTATGGACCTGCTCCTCCGAGCTCCTGCGGTATTACTTGCAACCGCATGACTGCCCATAGACCCTGGAAGAACGGCTTCGTCCCTGGCATACCCATTGTACACCAGGTGCGTATGAAGCGCTCCAATCGCTCGTACCGCTCCTTCTTCGCGAGTGGGCCCTTGGGGTCGGCGCGTGAATGAGGCATCAATGAGCCTCCTGGTTTCGTGGCGTTCAGGTGCGCCTTGAATTCTGCATCCCTACGAGCGCTTACACTCGCGTGGTACGCCGAACGGATGGAAGCCTGCAAACGAGCAAATGGCGCACGCTGCGAGGGTGGAAGCGTAGCAAGGGTCTGTGTCATGACCCTGCCGGCATTGTCGTCCTGCTGGTAATACCTGTCGCACTTGAGCTGCCGGGACCGATCTGTCGCTAAGGTAAGAAGACTCGTACCATGCTCGACAGTGCTCTGAGAACTCCTCCAGCTCGCTGCGCATGGGACGCGAAGGCGTGTTCGAACGATTGTGCTTGGAAGATAACGGCGGCGTCATTCTGCTCATCCTCCTCGTACTCCGGGAGCGGGGATCGTATGGGGAAGTGGGAGAGGTGGGTAGGCGGGTGGTTTGCGAGGGCGAGGTTGGCGGCGGTGAAGGCAAGTCATAAAGGAGTGTGTCCGAAGCATCTTTTTGTTGACCTAGGATCTGAGAATTCCTGATTGGCAAGTTGTTCGTCCTCAGAGGCAAGGGCGGGGGTCGCGGACGAGGTGCCTCGAGCCGATAGGATGGATCAGGCATCTTTGACAAAGCAATAGCGTGGTTGTGCGAGTCCGCAAGGCCGCCAAAAGGTGTTCGAGCAGGCGGAATGGCGGGCCCGTGTCCGGAGATACCCTGGAGGCGGTCAAGCAGGATGTGATAAGGCAAGATGTGTCGGCTAGATGTGTGCCAGGACGGCGAAAGACGAGGGAGCGGGAAGCATGCAACGCTGGGCGTCGCCTTTGCGGGCGTCGGTGCTGCTGGCGACGGCGAGCAGGGTGGTGAGGACAGAGTCTGCGTCGTTGCGCTCAGCGCTGCCTCCCTCAACGCGGCCGTCGCGCCGAGCTGCGCCGAGCCACCACGTGGCACTTTATGGGCGCCTCAAACTGGTGATCGCGGCGCTCTGTCCTCAACCAACGATCTCCACTTTCTAACCATCCGCTCGACATCCGACTCAAAACACACTGAGGCTAGAGCAGCTGGCCGGGCACACTACTGCCAGCTCAATGCGTAGCTGTCGGCGCATCACCAACATCAAGAAAGTGGCAGGTCGGTGACGACATCTGTCCAATTTTCATCCGAATGTGACCGATAACTTGCCTGCGCACTTCCGACGTCGGAAGCTGACGGGATGCGTTGTGCAGAGCTTGCTAATCACCCAGAGACTTGAACAAGTTTTGAGATGCGCGAGAGTCCTCTTTTCTGCGCTATATTACTGAAAGACACAGCTCGGCTCCTGCGGCGCAGAACAAGGTGAAATATAATATTGTTCTTTGTTCCACGACAATGCAACATCTACAACCGCCGCTGACTATTCCCGACGAGCCTGCCGCGGCGTAAGAGACATACCCGCCGTCAGTGGTAGCACAGTGGCATCGCCCTCAAGACTACGCGGGCCCCATACACCGGTCCTTACTGGATTGCCGATACTCGTTGCTAGGTGCGGCATCTTTGTCGCCTTATTGCAGTCCTTGGAAGGTATTTCTCGCAACCACATATTGTCGGCATGAGCGGTGTCTCCCTGCGACTCTAATAGTCTCCGAGTCATGCGCAGTACACTCTTTGTGTCAGTAAGCTGGAACGTCTCCACAATCGAAACGGGTGGCTGTTGACCCTTCTGACCTGCGTCATCCGTGCAATGATGCGCTCTCCCGGGCGCATTACTCCCAACTGATGATTGCAGACTCCATCCGACATCTCAGGGCCTCCAGCGGCGCTCCTCACTGATAGGCTATCCGTCCCGCTGACAACTTGCAATCCTGTCAGGGACATTATCCTCATAATTCAACGGACACCTACCTCCTGCTGTGGTCCACTCGAGCCATGTCGGGCAACCCAGTGAGTGGTTCGCCGCTCCGATGATCGGCTGCAGAAGCACAATTCACAATATGTTTTCTCCCTAGGCCACCTACGGACGAAGGGACGCTCAAGTCTCCTGGTCTTGCCCGCGCGTCTACAGCATTTACCGCGGTGATACGCTCGAGCGTATGTCGGCACCGTGGACGGTGCCCTCGTCAACCAAAAACATACCGTCATCAGAGCGCACTGGCTCCATAGAACAACGGATGCAGCCTCGCGACAGGCGTTCTCTCTGCTTCTTGTCTTCGCCGGCGGCCAGCTGTTGCGCTGGCTATGCACGAGGTCCGTCTCCCGTCCCCTCTCGCCCGTCACTCCTGTCACTCCTCGACTCCCGTCCGCCACCCGCGGCCGTGACGGGAGCCCACCATCGTGCATCACAATTCAGCAGCCTCAGCCTGCTGGTTACATTACCGGCGCTCGTGCTGGGGGTGCCGTGACGTAAGGGCGCGGCGTCCTGGAGATATCCGGCAGTATCTGTGCCTCTTTGCTTGCCGTGACGTTCCTTCTCTTCTTGGAATCCGGACATGGACCATTTGACCGCATCCCAAACCTCGTTTTGGGCTAGCACTAGCGTGCTCAGTCATGCAGTCATGGTCGGTCTTCTCGCTGTCATTCGCCTTTGACAAGGACACTGACACTCGTGATCAACCTCGTTTGCGTTAGGCCTCGGACCAGCGATATCCCCTGCGACATGGTGACATTGGTAGCTCGACACTACGACACGCAAACATGTGCAGCGCAGCCCTAGTGAGCTCAGTCTGAAAGAGGCATCTTTGACCGCCGGGTTCTGACATTGCTCCGCGGCGAGACATCAATGTGGCGTCGTGGCATGTCAGTTACGGTCTTCAAGTGATCTTGCCTTCCGCTCTTCGACAAGTACGACCTCCCCTCCTTCTGCACTTCCTTCGCCGCAAGGGGGCCGCGTGTTAGGTGACAGATGGCCAGAAGCTGTCCACACTCAATGTGCCAGGATGTAAGGTACGAATATCTGCATGCGTGCAGTAGTCGCCCGCGCAACGCGACATTGTCAGCACCCTCCTCCAGAACACAGAAAGGACCCCCTCCAGACGGGCGTGCCTGTCCGACCCATCAGTTGATGCGCACCCCCGCAGAACGTCCGCAGAACGTCCGTATGTCGCGCTCCTCGGAGTCGGATTTCCGGTCTCTTTTCCGGCGACGAGCCTCGGTGCGTGCACCCAAGTACCATAACGACTGTTGATGCCCGCGATCCCGCTAACCCCCTTCTTTCATTTCCGTTTTCCAGCCACCTATGTAATCCGCCGCGGATCCGTGTCAGAACAAGACAGACATGGGCAAGCACGCAGGGCATGCACATGCACACGACAGAAGGGGCAGTGCGTCCTTATCCCCTTGCGACTATAGCACGGCCTGCGCATCCCGCCTCGCGCTTGGCGGCGCGGCGGGGAACGTTCGTTCACCGTCCGGCGGCGGGATGCTCCTTGCCTGCGACGAGGACGGAGCGCGGGCCAGGTGCACTATCGGCCGCCGTCGCAGCGCAGATCACCTGTGTCGACGAGTCGGGAAGGGGCTCTGAGTCTATGATACTATCTGGTATCTGTCAGTTGTGTCTGCGCTCCAGTGCATCTGCGCCGCAAACCTTGAAGGCAATGGAGCCGATCCCTGCTGCGCTCGTCGTCGCGCCGGGACCCTGCAGATATCTGTATTTTTGGCTGTGTCGGCCGGGGTGCCCGTACCGGCATGCGGGGACCAACGGTTGGGTCTGCCGGCGGGCAGGGTGGGTTCAAGCTTATAAGCCAGTGGACCTGAGATGTCGCGGCTTGTCGGCCCTCGGGACGTGAAGTGTGAGTCAAAAGCAGACGAGTCGTGTCCAATGTCCGTCTGTCACGAAGTTTGTGCGCAGGGCCGCTCGGGTCGCAGGTCAGGTCGCGCAACGTCGAAGAAAGCGGTATAGCTGGAGACCTGATGTATCACTCCATAGGATGTTATTTCCGTATGCACACTTTGATCATCTCGATCCTCGGGAGGGCGGACGGTGGAGAATGCAGTCTCGCGATGGCCACTGTGCGGGGCAGGAGGAGCGGGAGGATGGGGATCATGGACGAGCAGCGCGGGTTACGTACGTGCTCCGTGCCCGCAGCGGAAATGGACTAGTGTGCTGTTGTGCGCAGGGGGTCGATGGCAAGTGGATGGATGGCCGGGGTGGCGTGCCTGGTCCAGGAGAGCGTCCGCACGCGACTGGAGGTTCGTTTTAGATGCACGGCTTGGCATGTCGCTGACCGAAGCTCGGCGGCAGGGCGTCCAGACGGCGTCCGATACGGGCTTCGAGCATCACTTGAGCAGCGCGAGGCAGCTCTTCCTGCGCGGACTGCCCCTGCTCGTCCGCCCGTGACGTGCCCTCGCGTCATTGCGCGCTGCTCCGCGGAAGACGGGAAGCACCTGTGCCAATCCCTCTCTCGGGGGCCCGTGTCCCTGGCAGCGGGCCCTCGTCCTCCTCGCGAATGAACCCAGCGTGGTGGGCCGCCCTCGGGTGGGCGGACGCGCGCGAAACGACGCAGTGGTACACGCGCCCGCCCCTCGCGTGCGCGTATCACGCCCGGCCCGCTGGGTCCCGCGACGTTGATACATTGCGCGCTGCCTGCCGCCCACAGAGAGGGTCGCGGAAGCAAATGTGCGCCTACAAATCACGATGACCTCGATCAATCTCTGCAGCCTGCAGGCACCGCTGGCGGGATGCGGTCTTGTTAACCAGTCGCCGGCCGACGGCCAGCCCTGCAGGACTCGACAAAACACCGCGCAATTCTGCGCGATGATGACGGGGGTGCAGTCGGATGCTGGGCCCCGCCACGACCCCCTCGGCCTTTGGCATACCCACCTTCACCTATCGCAAACCGCGGCGTGCGTTCCCAGACGCAGCGGAGGGGCGCATGTGCACCACTTGTGCACCGAGGGAGCGCTGCAGCCACGCAGCAGACACGCATCCCCACGCACGCCCCGCGATCTCTGAACCGATCGGCGGGGCCGGGGTGATAGACACGGACGGGTTCATAACCATCCTTCTCGTTCCCTCGGCCTCTCCGCTGTGTCGTTGACCGTGTCCGCAACAACGGTGGCCGCGCAATAGCCTATCGGGATCTCCTTCCCGAGAGGCACAGGAAGCACCCCGCGACAGCCACTCGCAGTCTGCGTTCTGCTGGGAGAGCGCGGTGCCATACGGCGCGGGCCCTCTAGCGTGGGCCCTGAAATTCACTGCGCGCGATTCGACAGGGCTCCTCGGCCAATGGGTACGCAGTGGCCGTGGGCAAGGCTGGCAGGTTTCAGGCGTTCCCTGCACGAAGCTTCGGCCCCGGGTCATGCATACGCAACCGCCACCGTCGGATGCTGTGGCGATGGTTCTGTGCATTGTCCGGCGGCCATGTCAATGAATACACCGATTGTTCGTCATCTTGGCACGCGCGGGCTTCGAGGGACGAGTGCGAACTGCAGATCGCGCGATGGCGACGAGCTGCGCTTTCTTTGAACGCGGCAGAGATCTCGATGTGACCGTCTGTCGACGAGTGCGTTAATGCGGGTGAAGAAGTGACATAGCACCCAGCACATGAAGTGTGGTAGCGAAGAGACGAGGGCCGTAGGGTGTCCGCGTCCACATAACGTTGTATTGCAACAAGCTGTTGTCATTACTCATCTCCGCAGCAACTCAGGGCACGAGGAGAAGCGGATGGTATAGAAGCCGGAGGCCCGAAGCAGGTGGACCATATGGGCGACAGATACCGATGTTCAGAAATGCACTGAGCGGGCCCCCGGGCAACCCCGTGTCGAAGACAAGGAGAGCTTCTGTGGGCAGCATCAGGAGTGCTCTACGGAACTTGAAGTGTATCAGGCTTGTTTGAGAGTGCATGTGATGAGAGGATCCGGCGGGATGGATAGAGATAGAGGAAAGAGGCAGTCGTCGATCACGCCAGCAGGCAGGGCACAGAGGCACCGCTGAAGAGCGTTCTAGGTACTCAGAGGCAGAACGCATTAGACGAGGACTTCTGCCGAGCGAATGGCAGCGGGAGCAGACGAGCAGCGAGTGTGGAGTGGATGGATCTGGAGCGGGCGGTGGCTGTCTGGCGGTGATCAGTCGAGGAGGTGCGCGCTGAGGAGGGTCTGCGCGGGGTGGCTGTAAAAGCGCAGGATGCCGGTAATTATGGCGGAAAAGGACGAATAATTGGAATACCGGAAACCCTGTAAGGTTAGTCGTCGAGAGGGTGCGATGGAGATTTGGCGAGATCGCGCAGAAGGACGAGGGGATAGAAAGTCCGCCGACAGGATAACGTCAGCGGGCCCGTGCTGGCGGTCGAGAGAACGCAGGACGGTCAATCAGACTGTGTGGGCCAATCGGGACGGCGGCGTCAAAGTCGGAGCGGTGGGTCGAGAGAACGAAAGAGACGGGGGCAAGTCGCGGGTTTCCACGGGAGGGTATAGGCCACGAGCAGGGGTATGTTTCGAGGCGGATGTCACCCACGAGAAGGGGATCTGGAAGATGCACGGACGGTGGGAGCGGGGAGGGGAGATGCATCGGTGGGTGACAGGATGATTGATGAGAGTGCGAGCGACTGAGCATTTTGTTGGACGTTGAACCCAACGCAGCCCGAGCAGAATACGGCGGAACGTGTTCCTCGCAAGTGTCGAGAAGATCTGGCAATCCATCAAGGCGTATAAAACGGCTGCTCTGCGACCGTCCGCCGGCCCCATACCTACGCGCCCGCACGCCGCCCCGCCTTGCGCAGACGCGATCAGTTGCGGAGATCTGTCCGACGGTAAGAGTGATAGATGGGCGGCGCGAGCTGGACTGAATGCCGCGACGCAGGAGTATACTCGGAGTGCGCGCAATGGCCCAAACCGCCTGGCTGCCGCTGTCGGCAAGCACCGAACGCCGATCAGAATTTGGTATGTAATGGGTGATACGCTGGGCTGCTCTGCTGCTGCCTCTGGCCACCGTCTCCTGCCTCCGTCGCTCACCCGCCCGCCACAGACATCCTCAAGTCCGCCTCCCTCCACAGATCACGCGACCGGAGCATGTCTCTCGACTTCCCCCCGCCCCCGCAGCACCTCTACTCCCAGCAGGACCTCGAGTTCGGCGCCCTCAACACCCCCCAGGACCTCGCCGCCCCCGCACACCACCAGCAGCAGCACATGAACATGAACGGCCATGTCCTCGACCGCGGCGACCCCATGGACGTCTCCGATCACACCTCCTACGACATCTTCTCCTCCTCCGCACAGAACAACTCCCTCCCCAACCAGCGCTACCGCGGCACCTCCTCCTCCTCCTACCCGCTCGGCGTCGACTCCATGTACACCCAGAGCCCCTTCTCCGACTCCATCCCCCACTTCCACAACCCCAGCCCAGACCCGTACGCGCTCATGGGCGGCCTGCCCTCGTCCTACAGCAGCGGCAAGCCCTCCCCGCTGACGCCCAACGACCCCGTCGGCTCCCTCCAGCACTCCTCCGCCTTCCCCTTCAATAACAACGACTCCAAGTCCTTCCATTCCAACCACAGCTACGACCCCGTCCGCTACAACAACGACTACCACGACGACTACAACGGGATCAACGTCAACTCTAATCTCGGCCTTAATGGCTTCTCGTCGTCAACCCTCCCCCCTTCCAAGACCGGCTCGGCCGCATGCAGCAGGAACCCCGCTATCCTGGCTCCGTGATTCCCCCGCTCTCCATCCCGTCCCATCTTCACGCAAGTCACACCCCGGATCCCATGCATGGCGTTAATCCGAGCGCGATGCACGGCGATTTCCCCTCCTTCATGACCGGCGGCCCGCATGACTTCCCGCTCCGTATGCCCGGCATGGGCGACGACTCGCTCACCCGTCGTCTCAACGGCGGAGGCGCCGCAAGCGACCTCCAGACCTTCATCCGGTATGTCAGGACAATAACCTGCTGACTGGCAACGCGCTCATTAAGCGGATACGCGCCCTGTATCATAGACCGTATCTGGACCAGTACGTCCGCACGCCAAACCGGCTCGCGTTCGGCGAGCGCACGGTCATCGTCATGTCCAGTAAGGTCGCCCAAAAGTCCTACGGCACGGAGAAGCGGTGCGTGCCCGTGCTTTCGCTCCCGAGGTGGCCGAATGTTGACATGTTCTGCGTGATATGTGCAGATTCCTATGTCCCCCGCCGACTGCGATCATGATCGGTAACTCTTGGTGGTCGGACGTCACGCGTCGCGGCGAGGAGCCCAAACTGTGCCCGCCCCGCGTCGTCGTTTCCATCTCGGGCGAGCCGGCGCCACAGGAGGGCTCGATCGAGTGGACGAGCGCGACCGGCAAGGCGTTCGATGTCAGCGACCCTCCGACCGGGACGACGTACATCGGCCGCTGCGTAGGCAAGCAGCTCTTCATTTCGGACGTCGACGAGAAGAAGAAAAAGGTCGAGGCGCTCGTGAAGATCATGGCACCCTCGTCCGACGACGAGCCGGAGCGTGTCATCGGCACGTTCCCCAGCCGCCCGATCAAGGTCATCAGCAAGCCCAGCAAAAAGCGGCAGAGCGCAAAGAACCTCGAATGTGAGTATCGACGCGGCCTTGTCGCCGTGGAAGCAGTATTGACAGGATGTAACTGACCCAGCCGGGTTTGCAGTGTGCATCAATCACGGTTCGACAATCTCCCTCTTCCATCGACTGCGCTCGCAAACGGTGTCAACCAAGTACCTCTGCGTCTCCGGCTCGGGCTCATCATTCAAGGGCTCAGATGGCGCACCCCTCATGGGGCTTGATCAGCGCTCCAGGACGCAGACGCCGTCGTTCATCGCCCGCACGGCGAGTTGGGGTACGTCGCAGCGGTGGCTGCCTTCATTTGTTTCATACTGACACGGGCCATAAGATCCGTTCATCGTGTACATCGTGGATGTCAATAAGCCCGCCGGCGGCGTTGACTCGCCTCCACCTCCGCCCCCTCAGCCGGAGTACCCGTCACCGCCTCCAAACGCCATCCCCTTCACGAACAACGGGTCTCAGATCCCCGTGTACTACAACCAGACCGTGGTCCTTCAGTGTTTGACCTCGGGAGTGGTTAGCCCCGTGCTGATCATCCGGAAGGTCGACCACCAGACGACCGTCGTTGGCGGTGGTCTGCAGGAAGGCGCGAAGGGCATCGCCGACCACTACTGCACCACGGGCGAGGTCTGCGGAGACCCCGTCTCGCAGCTGCACAAGATCGCGTTCGAGGTCTACGACCCCGCCAAGGCTGCGCCGGAGCCCAACACGACCGGTGTCAGCGGCGCATTCCTCTCGTGCCAAGGCGAGAAGGTCAACACCTTCCGCCCGCTCGAGGGCCGGCAATGGCGGAATCCGCAGCAGCAGCAGCGCGAGTCCGACTCGCCGGACGCGATTCCCGCGTCCCCCATGGCGACGACCCCGACGTCGAGCACCGGCACCGCGGACTACTTCGGCTCGGGCGCGACGGGAAGCAGTGCTCCGACCTCGCCGGACCCGTCTGAGTTCCCCTCCAACGATGGAGGGCGTGTCAAGAAGGGCAAGCGCGGATCAGGGTCGTCGAACGGGAGCAGCCTGTCGATGTCGAAGAATGTGTCCCAGAAAGGCCGCAGGCGGCCCTCTTCTGCTGGCTCTGCTGGCTCAGGGAGCAGGCGTGGGTCGGGCAATGACTCGGGCGCGTCTTCGGGCGCACTGTGGCAGGTAGACATCGGCGAGACGAGCGTGTGGACGATTGTTGGTACTGGTGAGTGCTCCTTGGTGCTCTGTGGCTTGTAGGGCGGGTGCTTACGGCGGAACGCGTGCACAGACCAAGTGCGGTACAACTTCTACGTGCCCCCTGTGTTGTACGACAGCCAGAGCACGTCGAGCGGGTCGTTCCCGATCCCGTCGAAGCCGGTGACGCCATTCCCTGGGGTCGTCAAGTACCTCCCGCCCGACCGTGCGTCCGAGGCCCCGAAGGCGAACTGCGCGACGTCTCGGGCGGTACTGGCCAAGCCGAACCCGCACGCGTCGAAGATGCTCACGCTGTATGGCGAGAACTTCTCCAAAGCGGAGCCGGTGACGGTGTTCTTCGGCTCAGAGCCGTCGCCGTACGTCGAGGTGCGCTGCACGGAGGTGCTCGGGTGTCTTCCGCCAGACTCTGGGACCACCAAGCGCAGGCCGATCATCCTCGTCAGGCCGGATGGCGTCGTGTTCCCGTCGAACACGTTCTACCCTTGACCGTGCGGGTTGTATGCTTTTTCGCTCGTCCTGCTTGGTTTATATCCTTTCATAACCCGTCCTGTCCAATTGCCCGCCTTGCCGTATATGTCGCTGGGCTTGCTTCCCCCCCACCTGTGTACTCGTCGCGTTGCTCGTCGTGCGTTGCTCTATCCCCCCGCTCTGTTTGTGTCGCGCACTAGACTTTCCCGCATGTTATCTATGTCTGTCATCTCCAGGATTCATAGGCTATATGGACTTGTGGTATGTACTTGTACAGTAGACCCGATTGTTCACGAATATGCGAATGTATAATGCCACCGCAACATCATGCCCTTGCGTGTCGTTAGCTTTGAATTCGCTGGTATGGATGCATGTCGATACAGAGAGATACTCGAATCGGGGATTTGAGGTTATAAAGTTCAGGTTGTGGTGCGCCACCGACGTCGCGCGTGGCTCGCGTATCGCTGGCAGACGCGCCCGATTCACGAGCTCAGCGATGACTTCGCCCTGAACGACCATGAGCCTCTCCTCCCTACCGCACACTCTCTGGCATGCCTATCTCGACCACCTCGTATTCTACGAGCGAGGATCGTGGGTCGACAAGATCGCATCGACGTGCCGGGTGCTCGCATTCGCGACCATCATCCCGTTCGCCATCCTGACACTCCTTGTACGCTCTCTCGTCTTCATCAGGCAGCCCGTGTGCCCCGCTGATCAGACCCGCGTCGTTCGCCTCCCAGGACGTTGCGTCATACGTGATCGCGCGCACGCTCGGGGTTATCGACGAGACGAAGGCATCGACGAGCGGCGGGCCCGAGTCGACAGGGAACCCGCCGACGATCGTCGTGCACCCGGACACCGGCGACACGAACCTCTCCCTCGCCGCGTCCACGCCCCTCCCGCGCGAGCCGTCCGAGGAGGACGTCGACGGGAACTTCAAGCTCTCCGGCGTCGACACGTTCTCGCCTGCGCCCTCGCAGCCCGGCTCGCCCACGCTCCAGCGGCGCGAGTTCCTGCAGCACTCGTACGCACACTACGGCTCGCACAACCGTCACTCAGACTCCAACAACTCCAACAACTCCAACTCGGACTCCGCCTCGTCCCTCCTGTCGTTCTCGCTCGCTGGGAACGGGCCCTGTGCCGATGCCGAAGAGAAGGATGGAGACGGAGATGCAAGCCCAGGGAGCAGCGGGACTACGACGCCGAGAGACCCGGGCTCGAGCAGCGGCGAGTCGTCATATGCGATGGTCGACCGGGACTCTGGCTCGGAAGACGCGGGCGTGATGCTGCGCAGGCGGACACGGCCGCCAGGAACTGGTGCTCGTACGGGGCCCGATGCGGAGGACGGGGTGGCGTAGACTGAGCTGGGTAGTGTGCACAGTTCGAAGACTGCATGCGTCGTGCGTTCTTCCGCGTCAGGAGACAAGGGGCGGTTGCTTGTTGCGGTAGTGCGTTCAGGGAGGATGGGATTATACTGCTGTATTTTTATCTCTGGACTCGTACTCGTACACGGTGCGCAATATACTCGATACACAGCCGCCGTAGGTCCGTGTCCCTCGCGAACCTCGATGCCCCTTCCAGGTTCACCACCCAAATCTCAACTGATCTCGAGAGAAGACAGGGGGCTTCCACAGCAGGCACTCGGGTGGATCCGACGCTTCCTCTTCTCCTTCGCCCTCCTGTATCTCTCCTGGACTGCTTCCGGGAGACTGATGACATGCTGCCCTTTGTAATGTTTGAACAGCTGCAGCGTCGTGCACCTATCCGGCCGCCGGCACAGATTGCAATGGGAGGAAGCTTGTTAGCAATCCGCAGTACATGTCCGAGTGGTAGGTAGAAGTTGGACATACGTGTTCATCACATCCGCGTGCGTGATAGAGGTCTTCTGAGCGATATCGTCGATGCTAACTTCCTCAGTCGCGTTCATGAGGAGCTCAATGATCGTCTCCGCCCAATAGGCACGGTATCCCAGCAGGCCAAGGTCGGACAGCGGCTTCTCCGGGCTACCGAGCTTGCCCTCTTTCTTGCTCAGCTCGTAGGAGAATTCAATCAGCAGCTTTCCATAGCCATGGCGCTGATGCTGAGGCAGCGTGAGGATACAGGCGACGTTGTAGTTGTCCGCAGACTCCTTCTCTTTCGAGAAGTAGCCGAGCATGTGGCAGCCGCTGGAATCTCTTTGGCACTACGATCGTGTTATCAGACGGCGAACTCCAGAAGATTCGAACCAGAGGAACGAGCGTACCATTACATAGTATAGGAATGGTGTTACATCATAGTACAGGGTCTTGCTGCGCAGAGGCACGGCCGTCAGTCTGGTCCGGGTGCTGTAGGAGACAGAGTGGGACGTACTGATCAAGGAAGCACTTCGAAAGCAAACTCAAGTTGCGGCAGTAGGTCAACTGCCGTTTGCCGTCGAGCTCGAAGAATGAGATATCTTCGTGGCGATAGATTTCATTCCCAGGCGGGTGAAGCAGGTTACACCGTTTCCGATGTCGCGAGAGCATGAATTTTGACCCAAAGTACGACAGGCAGAATTCGCAGAGGTAGAGAACAGGTAGGTGCGCGTATTCCTGTGGGTATGGACTGAAGTACCATGCGTCGACTTCGTGCTTGCCTATCTGCAGACGGTTCAGGTTCTTTACGCGTGCGATCTCGGATATGGACTGTGTCATGGATCCAGACGTGCGCAGCTTCTCAATCTCCTGCTCCTTGCTGAAGGAGGAGAGTGGAGGCGGCGGCGGAGCAGGCTCCGCGCCGTCGAGGTCGAGCACTTCGCCCTCTGCGTCCACATCCATCTCGCCCTCCGCGTCGGCATCGAGGTCCTCCTCTTCCTCCTCCTCATCCTCGTGCAGCGTCTTGCGCTTCTGGCCGAGGACGGAGGGCGCAGGTGACGGGCTCGCGCGCGCAGACGCGGGGGTGGAAGGCCCAGGTGTGCCAGGAGCGGGCGTGCCCGAATCCCCCACGAGGGCAAGAGCATTCGCGGTGGCAGCCCTCTTCAGGAGCGAGTGCTGGCTCTTCTTCGACGGTGCCTTCTTGCCCTGGAGCTTCTTGGGCGTGGAGGACGCCTTGGGGCGCGGCCACTCGAGGTCGCGGCTAAGCACGAGGCGCGAACCTGCGACCCACTCGTCGAGGCGCTTGTTGAACTGGTCCCAGTGGACAAAGAACTCGAGGCGGTCCTCTGGTCGCTGGTCCTCCTCCTTCTTCACGGTGCGGGTGCCATACGAGTTTGTGGGCTTGTCGCGGATGGAGAGGATCTCGGCGAGACGCTCCTCCTGCTGGCCGTCGGGCCCAGGACGTCGGATGTAGAGCTTGCAGCCCACGGAGACCGTCTATTGGCCACCCATCATGAGCGCTAAACATCCAGTCGCCATCGATGTCGCCCCAACGGCGACCCTCACCTGTATGCTGTACGTTCCACCCGGGCTAATCGGCGGCGGGGGTTGCGGGCCCTCTTCCTTCGGTGTATGTGGTGCCATCGCTGGGTATACAGTGCTCTAAGACGAGGGAGACGACGACGAAGGCTTTGTGGGGGCCACGTAAGCCAATCTCCTAGAAAACCTTCCCAATGAAGCAGGTGTTTGTCGGAGATCGCTCTCTTCAGTGTCCGAAAGGCTTTTCTTTGTTGTCGCCCATTGTTCTTTGGTCGGAGCTTCAAAGTTTAAGATAGACGCTTGTCTGTAATCTAAGCGCCAACTGTGCACGCGCGAGATCTTTTCCGTGCTCAGCGTTCAGCGCTCAGATCTCAGACTCAGTCTCTGTACTGCTCAGCCGTCTCTCCCCTCCTGCATGGACGACGATCTCATTCTCAATCTCGACGTCGGGGATGTCGCCCAGACAAAAGTAGGGCAGGGAAAGAAGGGTGGGCGTTGGACAGACAGGTAAGTCACTCTGCTGTTAGTCCTCGGAACCCTCCTCATGTCCGTAGGCTAAAAGCCAAACGCGTAGCGAAACGCAAGACCCGACCTGAAGCTCCTGCACCTAGCAGGAACGATCACACCGTCAACGCAACCGATGCGCGGCCTGCGAAGAAGCAACGGAAGGAGCCCGCGGGAGAGCATGGCCAAGAGCGCTCTGCAGCATCTTCCGCCCGCCCTCAGACTCATGTAATATCCTCGCTCTTCACCTCGAATCCGAAGATTGAGCAGGTCGCGCGAACTGCCCCTACAACGAACGCGAAGCCTAGCAATGCCCCTCTAGACTCTTCCACTTTCGAAGGCCTCGGCCTGGACCCTCTCGTGGTCTCCCATCTATCCTCCAAAATGAAGATCTCCAGGCCTACGTCTATTCAGAGGGCCGTATTGCCCGCCTTGCTTCCTACGCTTGAAGACCCAGCGGCTCGCGACGTGTTCATACAGTCGCAGACAGGCTCGGGCAAGACACTGTCCTTCCTCCTCCCCATCCTTCAAGACCTTCTACCGCTCAGCTCCCTCTCTTACATTGACCGCTCCATCGGTACTCTTGCGGTCATCATCGCGCCTACACGAGAACTCGCGAAGCAGATTTCCGACGTGCTAGAAGCCTTGCTCCAGCTCCGCCTGCGGCCTAAAGACGACTCTGCCGACGACGCTACTGCCCCTCGTCTAACGCGATGGCTCGTGTCAGGTCTTCTCACCGGTGGTGAAAATCGGACACACGAGAAGGCGCGTCTACGGAAGGGCGTCCCGATACTTGTCTCCACTCCCGGTCGTCTGCTCGACCATCTTCAGAACACTTCCTCATTCAACATCGGGAAGTGTCGTTGGCTAGTCCTCGACGAGGCAGATCGACTGATGGAGCTCGGCTTCGAAGAGACGATCCAGGGTATCCTGAAGGGTCTAGATGGTAGGCGGAAGCTTGCCGTCCAGGCTGTGGAAGAAGGGAAGAGTAGCGACGTTGGAGGTTGGGATTGGAGCAGGAAGCGGAGGACCATCCTTTGTTCCGCTACTATTCGCGAGGACGTGCAGAAGCTAGCAGGCCAGACCCTCACCAACCCCCTGATGATCAAAGCGACGGAAAGCGACGAGCCATCCCAAGACGCACATGGGGACCCGCTGTCCGCCATTCAGACGACACAGAATTTTACTCCTCCTTCGCAGTTAGCGCAGAAGTACGTCGTCGTGCCGCTCAAGCTTCGTCTTGTTACGCTTGTCGCGCTCTTGCGGTCGCTCTTAGCCCAGTCGCAGAGTAAAAAAGGCACGAAGATCATCGTCTTCCTCAGTTGTACGGACTCGGTCGACTTCCATTGGCACCTACTCGGTGGGACAGCGATGGACGACGAGGATGCCGGCTCCTCTTCGTCTGCCGATGATGAGAATGAGGACGCAGACGAGGATGCCTCTAAGGAGGGAGCGTCGTCTGATGCGGAGGCGTCCGATTCGCCGAAGCGGTCGAAGAAGAAAGCATCACCTACCGAGAAAGTGGATGTCAAGTCTGCACTCCTTCCCGATGCATCCATCTACCGTCTCCATGGCTCTCTTCCTCTTCAGACACGTATGGCTTCTCTCAAGGGTTTCTCCTCGGGTCCTTCAGCCAAAACACCCAACGCGCCATCTTCGTCCATCCTCCTCTGTACCTCTGTTGCGTCCCGTGGTCTCGATCTTCCCCTCGTGCGTGCAGTCATTCAGTACGATCTACCCACAGAATCAGGTGCGACAGAGTACGTTCACCGAGTTGGACGTACTGCTCGTGCTGGGAAGGGTGGTGAGGCCTGGAGTTTCGTTGCACCGAGCGAGACGGAGTGGGTTAAATGGGTGCAGTCCAAGATGCAGGGCGAGACGAAGGATGGAGGAGGCGTGACTCTGGACGGCGTCTCGATGGAAAGCGTCCTGCGCAAGGGTTTCGGAGGGAAGGGAAGCGAGTACGAGGAGCGCGCGACGGAGGTCCAGCTATCGTTCGAGCGGTGGGTTCTGCGAGATAAGCAGGTGAGCGAAAGTGCGCTCCTCATGCTAGGAGTATGTCTGACTTGTCGTATCAGAACGCGGAGTACGCTCGCAAGGCATTTGTTTCGCACATGCGCGCGTATGCGACGCATCCGTCGGACGAGAAGCACATGTTCCACATTCGGAATCTTCATCTCGGTCACCTTGCGAAAGCATTCGCGCTGCGCGATGCACCTACATCTCTCAAGTCCTCGAAGAAGTCCAAGTCGACCGCCAGGACGAAGCAGTACCACGCTTCCGCGAAAGGCGCCACCGCCGATCTTAAGAACAAGAACAAGCGTGCGCGAGGGAGGGACGACGACGACGAGCACGATGTCGCTGATGCGGAGAAACGCATGGAGCAAGTCGTGCGTGCACAGGGCCGATTGACGAAGAAGGGTGGCAAGATGTTCAGGTCCGGGACGGACGAGTTCCAGATTGCTGGCGGCTATGACCTAGAGAAGCTTGTTAACTCTCGGACATGACCTCGACTCCCAGTAGAGTTGTATCTGCGTTATACTCATCGCTATCGTTATATTGGATTGCTCCATCTCTGCTAAGTACGTCCGGCTGTGCGCGAAGCTGTAGCAAGGGTGATCAGGGTCCCCGTGTCGACAGCAACACCGCGCGTGATCAATTCGCCACGTCTGCAAAGGCGCGTAGCAGCAGTAGCGCCCGCCTTCACACTCTCCTCCCTCCCTCCACCATGATCTTCAGCAGGCTCACGTTCGGCTTTCTGCTTGTCACCGTCGCGGCCTTCTTCTGCGCACAGTCCGTCGAGGCTGCGAAGGGTCCGCGCATCACCAACAAGGTCTACTTTGACATCAACCACGGTGACAAGCCTCTTGGCCGAGGTGCGCTCACACTTTCTCGTTGCGCACAAGGAAAGTGGACTGACGTGTTTCTGCAGTCGTAATCGGTCTGTACGGTGGTGTATGTTGTCTCAGAGAGATGCAGGCGAGTGCTGAGTGACTGAGCCGTTCTGCGTTCAGACCGTCCCGAAGACCGTGGAGAACTTCCGTGCTCTCGCGACTGGTGTGAAGAAGGATGGCACGACGCTGCCCGAAGGCTTCGGCTACAAGGGCTCTAAGTTCCACCGTGTCATTAAGAACTTCATGATTCAGGGTGGTGACTTCAGTGAGTACTTCTTCAGTCCGGTTGTGACCTCCCTGTCCGACACGTATACTCTCAGCCCGTGGTGATGGTACTGGCGGCAAGGTAGGCACATGCGATTGTTCACTCGCATACACATACTGAGGCCTTTCGTCAGTCTATCTACGGTGACCGTTTCGCGGACGAGAACTTCAAGCTCCGGCACACGCGCCCCGGTCTCCTCTCGATGGCTAACGCAGGCAAGGACACGAACGGTACGTCTTATGCCTGACTTACGTGAATCGTGCTAATGATTTCCCCAATTGCAGGCTCTCAATTCGTAAGCCTCTGGTGTTGCTAGAGAGCTCGCCCTATCTGACCTGTTGCACGTAGTTCATCACCACTGTCGCGACCGGCTGGTTGGATGGCAAGCACGTAAGTATTGGCACACAGCTCTAGGATCAGGTGCTGATTTAAAGTGCAGGTCGTCTTCGGCGAGGTGCTTGAGGGCATGGACATCGTTCACGCTATCGGTACGTCCTGCGACACCTTACCATACTTGCTCTCACATGCATTTCAGAGGACGTCGCTAAGGGCAGGAACGATCGTCCTGAACAGGACGTTGTCATCGTTGACTCTGGCGAGGTGAGACGACCATGTCTACCATTCGACTATATCATGTCTGACGGCCGTCATTGCAGCTCCCCGTTGAGCCCGCGACTGATGCTGAGGAGAAAGAGGTGCCTCCCCACGCTGAGCTCTAAAAAGCCAGCCTTCCTCTGGTACTAGGCATTTATGAATGAAAATCTGTTTGGTTATATAGGACGAACTCGCTCTACCTGACACTACTACGCAAGGAATCACTAATGCCGAGAAGACCGCCGCTACTTCTGCCGCGGCCACCACCGGTGCTCCCGTCGCTGCCTCGACGGTGACCGAGACCAAGGAGGCTGCGGCGACCACGGTCAAGCCCATTGACGACATCTCCGAGCCGACAGGCTCTGTGTCGTCCGAGGCTCTGCCGGATCTCGAGGACGGCTGGGGCTCTTTCTCCTCCCTCGTCTTTTTGGTCGCAGTCATCGGTGCCGGCGTCGCGTTTTGGCGACTGGGCGGAATGCAATACGCGAAGCTCGTCTTCAGTGGGCGTTCGCGGGCCCAGTACCGCAAAGTCAGTCCCCAGGAGGTGTAGAGACTCGAGAGCACGCGTGCTAGCGTCGAGAATCAGAGGTGGACATCTTGTATATTAGGTTGCGTCTCGTCGGTCTTTCTTTAATGTCATTCGTTTAGAACTAGAATACACTGGTAGTGCCTAAATAGATTCGCTGGCCACGCCGGACGAGGATGAAGAACTGTCCTGCAGGGTTGCTCTCGAATAAGTACATTACTTATGGCTTCAAGTCGGCGGTATAAGCTGAACAGCTTCCGGACCTCATATCATTCCGGGCCGAGAGTGTGTACCCGGATACCCGTTTCCCAGCGCGGTTTTGACTACAGCAACCACCGCCGGCCTTCGTACGCCCTGCGTCTGCAAATGATGCTGACACGCCCTTCGCTATCCAACGCCGAGCTCAGGGTATAACAGGATGGACGGCTTTCGAAAGTCCCCACAGTCCATCATGCCGACGTTGCCACCGGGCCCGAGTTTTGTGCTACGCAACTTTCATGTCATCGCCACCCCTCCTGTCCTCACCCTCATAACCGCATACGCCGTCGGCCGTTTCTTCGACATACATCTCCCCGTCTGGCTGCTGGTCGCGGCGTGTCTGACGTCCATCCCAGTGTCGCAGTTCGCCCGCAGCGCATGGACCGATCTGAAAGCGAAGAGGACCGCCGCGGCACTGGGCGCGAGTCTGCCTGTCCGTGTCGACAAGAAGGATGCCAAGCCTAGCGGGGAGAAGAAGTACCCGCGTGAGTAGTCTCGCGTGTCCCTGTGGCTGCGATGGTTGAACTCACAGGATCTGTATGGATATAGGCGACTTCCTCTTCAGGTTGTGCGAGAAATATGGAAACACCTTCATACTTGAGTCGTACACGTTCAAGAGGGTGTGTACTTGGCATCTTGTTGTCAAAGCGCAGGCCGATGCTGACATCGTTCTTGCAGGTCTTCACGACCGAACCTGAGCATGTCAAGGTACTTGATGTGCCAGCCTCTTTGGTTACAGCGCCGCTGACCTCATTAAACTTCACAGGCTGTTCTTGCGACGGACTTTGCAAACTACCAGAAAGGCGAGTGTGTGATATCAGACCGCATTTGTCTGTCAGCGCTGAACCCATCGCAGGTCCTGGATTCCGCAGCCAAATGAAGAGTCTTCTCGGTGTCGGTGTTTTCAATGCGGACGGTGAGTCGGCCGTTCAGCGTTAGCATTGGTCAAAGCTGAACCAATCCCACGCAGACGAGATGTGGAAGTGAGTACGGGAACAGACTGAGTGACATCAGATTGCTTAACCACATCGAAGGTTCCATCGGTCCATGACCAGGCCGTTCTTCAGCAAGGACAGAATCAGTCACTTCGACATGTTCGACAGGTGAGTTCTGTCCTATCCAGTATAGTTCCGGTATGCCTAATGCCCTCCAGGCACGCTACCGATGCTCTGCAGCAGATGAAGTACCGATTGCGGGAAGGTTATGCTGTGGACTGGCAGGTTTGTTGCATCTCGCCTACCGGCCTGAGTATCAACTGATTGTCTCGTAGGACCTCGTTTCGCGGTTCACTTTGGATTCGGCGACCGAGTTCTTGTTCGGAAAGGACGTCCGTTCCTTGTCCGCAGGCCTCCCATACCCACCCACGTCGGACATGGCCCGCATGCGCACAAGCAAGCCGGAAGCGGATGAGTTTGCCTCCGCCTTCCAGAACGCCCAGCTAGCCTCCTCCAAGCGCGGTCGTTTCCAGGACGCATGGCCGCTGGCCGAGTTCTGGCAAGATAAGGTCCAAGCTCAGAAGGCCGCGATCGACAAGTTCATCGCTCCCCTCCTCACGGACGCGCTCAAGAAGAAGAACGCAACAACTCAGACCGAGAAGGTGACGGAAGAGGACACACTGTTGAGTCAGCTGTTGAAGGTCACCGATGGTGCGTACTAGCCACGACGCCTGGCTGTGTATTTGTCACTCATCGACCGCAACAGACTACAACATCATTCGAGACGAAACACTCAACATCCTTTTGGCCGGCCGTGATACCACTGCTTGCACCCTGACATTTGCGATATATCGGCTGGCAGAGCACAAGGACGTATTCAATCGCCTCCGGGAGGAGATTCTCGACGTTGTCGGCCCCACACGCAGACCGACGTACGATGACATCCGGAACATGAAGTACTTGCGTGCAGTCATCAACGAGACGCTGCGCTTGTATCCGCCGGTGTACGTTGATACATAACTCTCGCAGATCACTGCACCTGACTTACCATGCCATCATGCGCCCAGTCCCATGAACAACAGGTACGGTGCTCCGAATATGCCAGCTAGTATCGTCTCCTTATATCATCGTCCAGGTGCGCCGTCAAGGACACCGTGCTTCCTGCGACGAGCCCAGGAGGCCGCGGCTTGTTCATTCCCGCAGGCACGAAGTAAGTGTCCATGCCATGTAGGCGCTGTGGCACCAGCTAACGGGCTTTGATCGATACGTAGGGTCATATACTCCGTCTTCCTGATGCATCGTAGGAAGGACTTGTGGGACCTGACGGTAAGGACATCTACATTTCACTAAGTATCTGCCGGTGACTGATGATACAACAGCCCTGCGCTGGGACCCCGACCGCTTCATCGACGAGCGCGTGCAGAAGTACCTCACCCCGAACCCATTCATCTTCCTGCCGTTCAACGCAGGACCCCGCATCTGTCTCGGTCAGCAGGTATGCATAGTGTTTTGCGCATACAGTGTGCGATTGAGAGCGTGGCATGACTGACTCACTGATGGCAGTTCGCGTACAACGAGACGTCGTTCATGCTTGTCCGTCTCCTCCAGCAGTTCACCTCGATCGAGTTCACGCCGGAGGTCGCGCCCGAGTCTGTTGTACCTCCTGGCTATGCGGATTCCCCGGGCTCGGATGGCACCGACCGGGTGTGGATGGGAAGCCATCTGACCTTGTTTGCAAAGGTGCGTACAGGCTGCCTTCTCTGGACTTGCGAGAGATGCTCATCCCATCAAATTATCAGGGCGGACTTTGGGTCAAGATGACGGAGGCAACGGAGTAATTGGACTCAAGACTATAGAGCTAAGTATCGTGCTTGCTTGGACACCGCGTGCTGTCCGCAGGGTATGGATATATGTGATCAACATCGGATCTGTTTCCTACTAGTGTTGGTTGTTTATTGGCTATGTTGTAACTTGCAGAATGTTGGTAAAGTTTCGGTCGGGCTGCCTGCCGAGGACTCCGACACGCTCATTCGATTCGCTAAGAGCCTAGAGAACGGCATGCTGAGTACTAGTGGAGGTGGTCTACACAGGTCGGTTGGACTCGCCATGCCCATTCATCAACTGCCTGGGCTTGCAGGTGGGTGTGTCTCACAGAACCACAACACAATACTGACCATCACGTCCAGTGTGTCGTTGGTTTTGACATGGGTACTAGTACAGCCGGGATGCGCCCGACCGTACTATGCTGCTCCGCATGGCCCGTCGAAGTTCGCTGATCATCAAGGATAGCAAACCACACAATTTGATTTCGAAATGCGACAGCATGGCCCCTTGCCCGCCGTGTGCATAGGTTAGAACGGGGATGCTGGCACCGCATGTCCCAGTGTGGTACGCTATGTGGTCGAATCCCACGCGCATCCCTGTCCACCATCAGCCTTGCCCAAGAGCGATTGCATTTCCGCGGGTCGTAGAGACGCTTTATGTCATTTCGCGCAGCCTGGAGACGGGGCGCGTCACGGCTTCCCAGTTGTCGTCAGTATAAGCAGCCACATTGCGATACGATGTCAGATGTGCGCGCGGCGGGTTTCAATCTATGAAGGCATGTACGCAACATCGCTTGCGTTACGTCCGCGGCTTCGATCTAACTCTATCATAGTCAGGTCGTCGAACGGGCGCTGTCCGTTGCTATAAAATGAGTGGGACGGGCCCGCGGTCGCGAGGCGACTCCTTCGCGACCTTTCGCCCTCCGAGTCCCCTCCCGCCTTTCACCGGGCAATGCCAAGAGTCAACATGTCCGCAAGCCACGGCAAGTCTGATACGCCGAACGGGACGGGTGAGTGGGGACATCAGCGAGCAACGCCGTCATCATTTCTGACCCGATACGTCCGAGCAGTCGAGGCCACCGCAGTACGGCCGCCGTTGTCTCCTACGCACCACAGGATGCTATCGGACAGCACGATCGCGGAAGAAGCGAAGTCACCCAACTCGTTCCACGATGCACTCTCTGCGATGGCTTCGCCGCTACCGTACGGTCCGTCGGATGCAGCACTGAGTCTGAACCACAATTTCACCAAGAACGGAAATTTGAGACGGGAGGAATCACCTTCAAATGACACCACTCCGCCTTCAAGGTGGGAGAAGATCGTAGCGTACTACGATGTGTGGTATCACCGACTCCGGGTGCGCTGGGTGTGGTTCGTTGCTTTTCTGCTTGTCAGTATTGTCTGCTGCAGTATCGCAATCGGTTGGTCGTTCCGTCTGAGGACGTTCAACATCGCCGATCCGGACAGCGTGAACAACGCTATCGTGAGTGCCACCGCGTCTCTACACCTGTCAGTATGCGCCCTGACCTCACATTTGTCTACCATAGGTCCAGCTCTCCGCGAACCTTGTGACAATCGACCCGTCGGCCCAGCAGATGACCCTCGACTGGAATATTCGCTACGACTGCGTCCGCATCGGATGCCCCGACGTGGATGTCTACTTCGATGCGTGAGCCGGGTGTTAACAACTGGCTATGCAAGAGTGCTGACCGGTGGTTGTCAGGAACACTTTGCGGGATGATTCTCCAGGTCCCCAAAGCAATGTCAAGCCAGATCCCATCTTCTCCATCATTGGAGCTAACGTCCTCGTAATGAGTAACAACACCGACCGAAGGCCGAGTTCGCTCACCTTCCGCACGGACGTCGCGGTCTCGAACGCGAACACCCACCGGACGCTCCAGTCTTACCCGTATGACAAGTGAGTGGTGTTACGATATATGCCGATACGATACTCACATGTGGGTAGATACGCCACTCAGCTGGTCTTCTTTGCGGAGCAGGCGGCGACGAACGAGTCTGTGAGCATAGCCATCGTGAAGACCACTGGTATCGCTGTGTAGGTCGCTCAGTGCACTTGGAGATATCACCGTCGCTGATTTACCTGGTCAGTGGTTTCAACGTCCAGCTCCAGAACACGACAGACATCTCTGACAATTTCGGCACCGTCATCAAGAACATCGAGGTCACTCGGGGACCGGTTGTCAGGCTGTACGCCATCTTCATCGTCCTCGTGATCTGTAAGTCTCCATCGAGTGCTCAGGCGGGTTGGTCTAACGCAATAAATCCCAGGGCTTGTCACCTTGACGTTCATGGCAACCTGTGTGCTGAATGTCTTCTTTGGGAAGGGCATATCATCTGGGGTGCTCGTTCTACCTATGGGGACCCTGTTCGCATTCACGCAGCTGCGTGCAACCCTGCCTGGCGCTCCCGAGGGTTTCGGTGCGTGGACCCTTGCTGTGAAGAGACACTCGCACTGACATCTGCGGACTCTTGCATATGACAGGCGCGGTCATCGGTGGGTGAACTTTCAACTGCTAGGACATTACCGCCGTTGCTGATGTGACTGGAACAACGCAGACTTCATTGGACTTCTTCCCTGCCTCGCCATCCTGACATTCTGCGTACGTCCTTACTGATACACCCATAGAGACGTGCGATGGCTTACTTTTGTGCTAGTCAATCTTCATGACGGCCATCTTCCTACTACGTGACCCGGAACATGACATTCCTCGCTGGCACTGGAAACAACCCGGTGAAGGACGGAGGAAGACTTGGGCTTGAGCCTAGGTGTCGCAGGCCATGGCGGCTGGAATGCCTCTCAACTGACGAGTATAATCTACCGACTTGTCTATCATTATTGCATGTCTTCATGACGCTTATACGGACTAATCACAAGTCATGTCGTTTTCTTCTGATCAATGTTTCGGAGTTTGCAGACTGGGCCGGCGGGGTTCATCTTGAGCTCGATGCTGTGTCGGTGCACCACTATGTGCTACGAACTTTCATACGACCAACCGACACACAAAGCCATTCTAGTCAGAAACGGTGACACCGCTCTCGCAGCATTGAGCATCGAGTACTATGTACGAGTCCTGCACACAGTCAATATACAAATAAGGATACAGCATGATAAAGTTAAAACGATGATGCTACACTGGCCCCTGTACATTCCCTCGTAAGAACCCCGGAGTCGTCAATAACCAAAGCCCGGGAGGTCCCCGTCTCAGGCATCCTCGAGCTACTCTTCCCTCTCCCTCTTCACCTTCGAGCTACGAACCAGCCCGTACACCTTCATCTGCTCGCGCATGTACTTCTCGAGGCGAATTGCGCACTTGTGATACACGGTATCCTCAGGGTTGTATATGCGGCAGTTGTCGTAGATGAGCTGCGCATCGTCAAGGAACGCGTCTGTGTCCGTGTACTGATTCGTCTCGAGCTTGTGCTCCATCGTGCTAAAGTCTGCAAGTACCGCGACGGATGAGACACAGGACGCAAACTATGAGGATAAGAGCATACCCATAGGATGCGTGATAACGTCGTAGTAGTCTGGAACTTCCTGCGCGTTAACGGGTGTCTGGAACGGCCAAGCGGACGAATGGTTCTTGAGATCGGACAGCAGTTTCTCCATTGCAGTATGCTCGGCTCCACGGCCTGTCGGACGAACAGGTCTGCTGAATCACGGTCAAGAACGTCCTCGGCACGTAGCTAGGCAACGAGGAGATACGCACGTGGTCTGCATCGACGGCGTCCAACCGCTCTCTCTGAGCCCAGGTACGTCCTTGGGGTCGACGGTGACGCCCTCGGGCATGCCTTCCTGGAACTGCGGCAAGCCGTCGTAGACAATGTGCGATTTGCTCTTCTCCCTGATCTTGTTGAGCACGGCCTCCCGCTGCTGCGCGGTGGTCTCGCGCCAGGAGAGGTAGTCCACCTTGGGTAGCATCTTGCACTGCATGATCGTACCGCCTTCGTAGTCTTTGATATACCCTGCCCACACGGCACGATCTAGCGTGATCTCCTTGGAGAATCCCTGCTTACGGAAATACCCGACGGCGTAGTTGTCGGCGTAGGTGAGGAAGTACATCATGTCTGGGTAGGTCTTGCGGATGTGCGCCTTGAAGTGGTCCATGAGCATTCCACCGTAGCCCTGGCCGTATGTCGTATGTTGAGTGACGGTGGACACGGAAGTGACAGTACGACGCACCTTGACTTGGTCTATTGAAGCGGTTGCGAAGAAAACAATCTCCGCGAACCCTCGGTGGGGAAAGGGGCGATAGCAGATGCCACCGACGACCTTGTACCCGCGCTTGATGATGGCCAGACACTTCGAGTTGGTGTCGTATACCAGCCTTGCGATGTATTCTCGCGGCATTTTGGGGAGTTGCTTCTGGAACAGCGTCTTTAGACCAGTGAGAATCACTGATGACCGCGGTTGTCGATCGTTTTCTACGGCGACGACCTGGATGACGCCTTTACGCAGTTCGACGTAGGCCATCTTTTCCTGCTTTCCTGTGGGCTAAAAGCGCACCGGGTCAGTACAACCGCAAGATGAACAGGTGGTTACCGTACCGCTGCGGACGCCGGGCCGGCATCGTCGACTGTCACGCCCGTCGCTAACCTCGACAGCTGGCTCTCATCCATCTTGTCCTCGACCTTGACCTTGGCGTCGTGGCCATTGACACCGTTCGTCGGCCGCATCTCCTCGCGTTCCTCCGCAGTAGGGGGTGGGATGTTCGCTGGAGCCGTATGAGCCTTGGCCTTCATGCTCGTCTTCTGCTTCCCGCTTCTTGGCCTGCCGCCATTCCTGTTCTTGCCAGCTGATGTTCTTGTGGGCCTGGTGACCCGGGCAGCAGCGAGTGGCCGCTCCTCCTCCTCGTCATCATCATCGTCCTCTTGTTCGCTGAGCGATGAGTAGTCAACGGATATGCGCCGTCGCTTGGTCGGTCGTTCTATGGCGTCGCTTAGGAATGAGGATGCTGGAGACAGTGGCGGCTTGTCCGGGGATGACGGCACTGAGGATGGCACTTAGATAGAGTATGCATGTGCGTTCCGGAACGAACTCACCCAACGCTCCGAGCTCATCAGACAACGAACTTGCGGGTGACGGGGGCTTGTAAAGCTCCATCTGTTTGCGTAGAGAGTCTATGTCTTCGTCCGAGTACTCGAAGTCCAGCAGTCGACCGGAGTCCTGGGGTGCGGGGATGAAGGGCACATCGCACGGGAGTAATGCACGAAAGGGCGTACCTTAACGAAGCAAAGGCACAATTGTGAACAAAGGTCATTGTCGGTCGTTTACGGGCACTCACCTCTAGAAGCTCATCCAAGCGCACTGCAACGCGTCCTCTCCGCACCCACTCGTCGTGACCTATGGTCGACATGTCCGCGCCGTGGGACAAGACGCCGTGCCCGCACCCGCAGCGGTCAAGATACTTTGAAGGTGGCTCTCCATCGTCGTCCGAATCGCTCCCGTCCGACGCATCCGAGAAGACTCGCCAGCCGGTCGGAGGATGAAGACCAAAGCATGTAGAGCAGGCGGAACAGCGAGAGTGGCGAGCGATTTTGAGAGACAGGTGGTAGTCCGGAAGACTGGGTATATCGTGCGAAGCAGGGTATAGAACCTTCATAATCGTTGTCGCGCTGGAGGAGGAGGAGGAGGAGGAGGAGAGGTCGTCGTGTCCGCCGCGGCCGGGGTCGTGGTTCGATGATGACAACAACGCTCAGGGCGCGGGTTTTGGTGGCTGTGTCCCGCCTTATGCACGGTCCGGGGTGCCGCAGCGTGTCGGACATGCCTTCCTCGTCGTCTTCAACGCTTGACTCGCCGCTTGCCACGCTGGCGACCTGCTCTTCGACGACGCACCATGCTTTTTCCGTCTTTCTGCGAACAGCTTGTCCTCCCTCGAGGCCGCCCTGCCCGACAGCGGTGGGTATGATGGGATCTTCTGGTACCTAATAATGCTCCCGCGCTCTCGTTCAAAATACTCTTGCTTCCCTCCATGTCGGTCGGCGCAGCAAGCCCTGCGGTATAACATCTCTCCACCCTGTACATGCGTCGAACGGGCTCTCGACACGGCCGTCGCTCCCACTACATACCCTAATGCTCACAATGCTCTGGCTTGTCTACCTCTTGTCTGTCTCTACTCTGGCCTTGGCAACGGAATGGATCGACTACCCCGCAGATGGCACTGCGACTCTCACACATTATACCCTTCCGGATGGATACATCGCATCGTGCGGCTGCACTGGCGACAGCACCAGATACCCGACGGTGGCGATGAGTCAGTTTGCGTACGGTAGCAGCACCGCGTACGGACCTGGGTGCGGACGTTGTTTCAAGATCACCCTACTCAACACCTACACGGCCAGCCCACCCTTCATTCCGAACGTGACGAAGAGTGTCGTTGTGAAGGTCACAGACTTGTGTCCTGTCGGAGGGGCAGGGTGGTGTTCGGCGACCCCAGGCAAACCCAACCAGTACGTCTTCTTTGAAGTCGCTGTGGCAAGCTCCGAGGGTTTGGGGGCTAACGGGTGCCGCTGGATGGAAGGGGTGGCCAGTACATCAACTTTGACCTTGCATGGCCTTCAGTTGCCATACCGGACGACTTCTTTCCATCTGACGAGGCGTTCTATGGTGAGCTTGACTCTCGCGCAGTCTAGGATATGTAGTTCAGTAGACTGAAACTCCCCACCATAGGTTACACCGTGAGTGGAACAACCTCAATTTCAACATTCTTTTGTCTCATGATCACTAGGACTTTGGAGTGTGGAACGTGACATACCAAACTGTTGATTGCCTCGAAAACTGGGCTGGCGCGAAGAAGGCTTCAGCGCTAGGCAGCGTTGACGACGGCTCAAGTGTATGCTGTCCTGCCAATCCAACGGTATGACCTTCCTTCTCAATCCCGTGTCTTCGCTGATGTCGCGTACTAGGGAAGCGCCAACGACACCTGTCCGTCTTTCTCCGACGACAATGGCATCCCGTACGTCCTCCACGTATATCTTCAACTGTCCGCATTATCAACGCATCTCGTGTAGGCCAGACACTGCGACTTCGGCCGGAGATGCTTCCGCACTGACTGTGCCGAACATCGGCCACTCGTTGCTGCCGCTCTACTCGCTCTTTGTCCTGTCTTTCCTTTGCTCTGGGTATCTGGTGGAATAAGGATTCCTGCGTGAGGACCATGGAAGTACGCTTCTTATGGCCGTTTCGTGGCTGCGAGGTTGTTTTTCTAATGGTATGTATGTACCTGTAAGTAGGAGCAGTGCTTGATTGGAGAGCAGCTTGTCAGTGTAGTCATCAGTACTGGATTGCGATGTCTACCATGCAGCCGTTCAGCGTTGTCCGTCGTCTTACAGTAATCGTCTGCCTATCACCTCCCAGTTGCTCAGTGCGTTCTCAAGTTCATGACTCTTAGACCACGAGGCTAAGCACCTTGCACACGACTCCAGACGTGGCTTTTGAGTACCTTCAGATCATCCCCCATCGTCATGATCTCCCGTGTGATTCGTAGGCAGGCCCCTACTCTCTGTATACTCTATATCACTTACGCGCGCCGTTGCATACTACTATGGTCACCGAAGTGCAGGACCTGCCTTTTCCGAAAACCATATCAACGCTCTCCACACGGCCGAGGTGCTAAGTATCTTCAGCCTCCTTGGACCATGTCAGCATGTCAATTTTGCGCTTGATCCAGAATGCGTGCAACCTCGACGTGAGCAAAATGCGCTCTTCCTGCTCGCTCTTCCTGCTCGCTCTTCCTATTCGCTCGCCAGTCCCCTTGGAACATTCACTTTGAGCCTCTTGACTACGCTGTCCAGTGTCCACGTCCCCCGCCCTTTGTTGAGCGCTGAGCCGGTACTGCTCCTGCGGCAAACCCTACGGAGCTTCAAGACGTGTTCCTTCCGTCTCCGCCACTGCCGGTGAGGACGTCATCTACGCGTTGGACAGGCTGCCCAGCCTGTTCAGAGACAGTTCGCATTGCTGGCGTTGTTCCTTGCGATATCTTTGCCAAGCTGTCGAGGTCGCTGTAAGCAATCTTGGGTCGTGTCAGGAGGAGCATGTCTGTTCCCAATTTGGACCGACCGCGGGTGTCCTCGCTGACGTCGGCGGCGACGGCGGCGACGGCACCGATCGCTGAGGGAGGACGTGACAAACTTCCTCCGAACCTCCGAACATGATACCGACAGCATGGAGTGTATAATTATTTTCCTGGTGGGCCGCTGATGTTCTCTCGCTACCCCACCGAGTCCCCTACGCGCAGAGCTGGATGCAGAACGCTCTGCTCAATTTCAATGCTTGGTGTTGTCCGAAGAAACCGAAGGACTTTCATGTCGACGACATACCAGATCTCACTGGCAAGGTGAGCTCTCCAGTACCCACTTCACACTTTGCTGGTGCTGGGCATGAACACCTTTGTTAGGTAGCATTGGTGACGGGCGGGACGTACGACGTCGGCCTCGAAGTCGCCAAAGCCCTCGCACGCGCGAAGGCACGCGTTATCATCCTCTCGCCGAGGGAGGACAGCGCCCCAGACGCACTCGAGCACATCCGCCAGTACTGTCGGAATAAGGATGAGGACGCCCGCCCTGACGTAGACGCAATTGAATGTGATCTTGCCCGCCTGGAAGATGTGAAGCGCGTAGGAGACGAGATATGTCAGCGGGAACAGCGACTGGACATTGTGCGTACTCATCATCATGTTGGCCGACCGCGCACTCACTGACTGGTGCTCTAGGTCGTGTGCACGGCAGGTCTTGGGCTCCAGAGCTTCCAACTGTCAGAGGACGGAATAGACAAGCAGTTCGCCGTCACCCACCTCGCCCACTTCCTCCTCCTCAACCGTCTCCTCCCCCTACTCCGCCGCACCGCGTCTGAATACTCTCCCATCCTTCCACTGGCGCCGCTCCCAAAGCCAGACAAACCACCATCCACCCCGAGCGCACCATCACCCTCACCAACCGGCCCACCACCCCGCATCGTCTGCCAAGCCTCCATCATGCACACCGCCGCCTCCCGCACAGTGTGCTTCATCACCTACGCCGAGCTCTCGCCCGAGTCCGTCGAGTCCTCCTCGCCCCTCGCGCTCTACGGCCGCGCGCAGCTCGCGAACCTCCTCTTCGCCAAGCGCCTCGCCCGCCTTCTCTCCTTCTCGCGCACGCCCATCCGCACGCTCGCGGCCGATCCCGGGCCCGTGCACCCCGAGCGTCCGCACCAGTTCCAGAAGGCATACGGCCCCGTCGTAGGTATCGCCGCGAAGGCCGTCATGGCCCCCTTCGAACGAAGCCCGGAAGAGGGGTGCTTGGGCATGTTGTGGGCCGCCACGGCCCCGGAGGTAGAGGAGCATTGGGAGAACTGGCAGGGCGCGTATGTGTCTGCGCCTCGGGTGCGCGGTGCGGAGAGCGATATGGCGCAGGACGAGGAGCGTGGTGAGCTGTTGTGGACCATGAGCGAAACTTTGGTCCGGCGTGTGCTCGGAAACGACGCCTTACACCCATGGACATCGCCTTAGTACCTTCGCGGATGAAGTTGAGCTCTACACTGTGCACATTGATACACGCGCAGGCGCACCACACACCATACACGTCATTGAGGCATGGAGTGTGCAAAGCAAAGCTTAGATTTTGAGGCTACATGCAGTAAAGCGTAAGAGACACACATCCCGCCGAGCGTACATACAACCCATCGTCCCGCCAACTGCCGCCTGCCCACTACCCAGCAGTGCGCTGTGCACTTTTCTCGGTGCGCAAAATAAGGTACGAGGTGTGAAGGGGTAGAACGGGGCTTATGAGACGACGGTCCACACCCGGACGAGGTCATCAGTGAAGCCACCGAAGAGCGTCTGGCCGTCAGCGGACCAGGCGATCGATACACACTGGGGCTCCGCAGTGCCGGCCTTCTCAGAGAAGTCAGGCTTGAGCTCGTCAACGATGGACCTGTGATAGACGCGACACGGTCAGAAGAAAATCCTCGCAAAGACACAATAAGGCTACGTACTTGCTCTCAAGGTCGAAGATCTTGATGCAAGACGCGGTGGCTGCGCAGAGCCAGTAGCGGTTGGGGGAGAAGACGAGGGCGTTGACGACGTCGCCGGCCTCAAGCGAGTACAAGTGCTTGCCCTCGTTGAGGTCCCAGAGCATAGTGATGCCGTCCTTGCCACCGGAGGCAGCGAGGGAACCATCGGGGGAAACGGAGATGGTGTTGATGTAGCCGGTGTGACCGTAGTGGTTGGTCTTGAGCTTGAACTTCGAGAGCTCCCAGACCTGTGTGGAGAGAATGGAAGTGAGCGAATGTCAGGCGCAGATGCGTTCAAGAATCATTCAAAGCGGAAGGTCAGAGATCTTGGTGATTTAGATTAGTCTCATAGGGTGTGAGCCCTCTGAAGTAGCAAATATTATGTTTAACATCATACCGAAAGCCGAATGGGTGGCGAGCCGAAGAAATTGATATTGCGATGAACACATACCTTGACAACCTTGTCCCAACCGCAGGAGACAATGACGGGGTTCAAGACGTTGGGGCTGAAGCGCACGCACGATACCCTGTTCCAAACACGTTCATGTTCCATCCCTGAGTGGGCACAACATCTCGACAGCACTCACCACTCGGTGTGGCCATCATCCTTGATGTCGTATTTGCACTCGCCGAGGGTGTTCCAGAGCTTGATCGTCCGGTCGCGCGAGCCGGAGACAATTTGCCTGTTGTCGGCGGAGAAGCTGACGGAGAGGACGTCGGAGGTGTGGCCGACGAAGCGACGGGTCGTGTTACCGGTGTTGAGGTCCCACAGGCGGAGCGTGTGGTCCCAGGAAGAGGAGAGAGCGAACTGGCCGTCGGAGGAGATGACGACGTCCGAGACGAAGTGGTTGTGGCCGTGGAGGATGCGCTTCGGGTAGCCATACTGATCCTCGTCGCGCGTGAGCTGCCAGACGATGATCGTCTTGTCTACACGCCAGATCAAGCATCAGTATTCTCGACATGCTATCATGGCGCACCTCGTCCCCGACATCTCGAAGACGCGAAATAGAGCAAGGCACGTACCACGGGAGGCCGTGAGGATCATATCCGGGTTTTCTGAGGACGTCGCGATAGCGGTGACCCAGCCCTTGTGGCCGGCCATCGAGCCGAGGTAGCGGAGGGATTCCATGGTGTCGGGCGTGGGTCGTGTAGGTCGGCGTCGGCGTCGGTGTCGAGCTCGTCGCTATTTTGTCCTTGCCTTCTCGAGGGCGCGCTCGGGAACTTGTGACAGCCACCGTGACTGGTACTGTACAGCTCCGGCTATTGCCGCCTATAAGGGCGCTCAACAGGTGAGGCGCCTATGTCTGTTCCTACCGCCTCTGTGGCGTCGACTTGTCCTCAATGCTCTCTCTCCCGTGCTGCTGCTAATCGTGCCGACTCCAGCAACGTTGACCCATATACAAGGTGCTGAATTTACTCACGCGTTCCTGACGCGTCAAACGCGTTCAAATCGCGGGTACAAGCCATGACTGGGTGTGTGGAAGTTCTCGTATGTTGCCGGTGAGTTCGCGCTTTGAGTCGAAATCAAGCTACGACGCTCTTTCTTCGAATGATGTTCAATCTTAATATTTGCTACTTCAGAGGGTTCGCCCTATGAGACTACCTTTCCACCAAGATCTCTGACTTTTTTTGTTCCTTTTGTCCTTGTTCAATGTTACACGACATCGTTGGCTGACTCGTTATTATCTCAAGGTGTGCCGAGTACAACCGCGTCTCCTATCCACACGCGAGTCTCGTATGGACAACGGTACGTGCCATGTGGTGTCTTGGGAACGCTATCTTGTCTTGTGTCGTGATTTCGGAATTACTGTGTACCGTAGTATCCAGGCAATACATTCTCCTGTACCACCAGCTACAACTTCGTTCAGTCCTCAATCGGTCAATGCGGTCTGGATGTCACGTGTAGTTATACTTTCGTTATCATGAATCATGATAACGTCGAGCTCGACGTTACACCCAGGAGTTCGACGTTTGCGACACCATCATCAGTGGCTCACACATGTCTGCCCCGACCGTTTCGAGGATCCCTGTCATCAGTGAGTGCTGTCATCATTAGGTTCTTCGCCTGTGACTAACTTCAGGTAACATTAGTCGACACAGACCCCGGTGTAGATGATGCGCTAGCGTTGTTCGTAACTTGTGCATTCTTCTGGACGATACCGGAAACCTCAATCTCATCTATACAGGTTACTCGCATTGGCTAGCCCTGAGCTAGACATCCTAGCTATTATAGTGTCATTCGGTAAGTACAGTATCCTCAGCTGTGGGGCTACTACCTCTCACATTCGCGCTAGGAAACACCGACGCGCGCTCGTCCTTGTGAGTCTTGGCGCTACGTACCCGTGAACGCGGGCCGCGCCTTGAGCTTTCTCACAGCATAAACATCCTCAAGATCTACCGGGCGGTCGCAAGACACATCGAGCGCCATCCTGAAGATGCCTCCCGGTTTCCGAACTTCTCACAACGCAGAAAAACTATCCTGGCAGTCGGCGAGGATAGACCACTAGAAGGGGACATTCATAGTGCGGAGTACTTTCACGGCAGGTGCATCTCAAGGGTGTCGGTGCCGCCGCCGCCATGTGTTTACCAGTTCGCGTAGGGACGGTCTTGCCGGCATATCGGAGCGCCATCCTGACCTCAACGTCGACGACGAGTGGCCGTCCGAACACCCTCAGCTCGAGCTCTCGAAGAGATCCGGCGTCGATGTGGCTGTCGACTTGCTCAAGGCTGAACCGGAACGGAGCATAACCTACGTTGCCCTCGGTCCACTCACAAACCTTGGCAAGATGCTCCGCCTAGACGGCGACGCTGTTCGGAACCGCATTGGACGTGTGGTCTGCATGGGTGGGGCACTGGATGTGCCCGGGAATACGAGTCCCGTGGCAGAATGCAAGTATCCATATGACGTCCTATCCACACTGAATATTGCGGGGCTGACCCCCCGTCCCCTGTAACAGTCAATTTCTTCGCCGATCCATACGCCGTGAAAGACCTGCTCGTCTCAAATGACCCCGGACACGGCCTGCCACTTGACCGGTTTCTTCTATTACCTCTGGACATAACCACTCCGCACGAGCTTCCCTTCCCCACTTATAAAGCCGCCATCGATCCCGCCTTCGAGTCCACCGCCTCGCCGTCGCGCGGAGAAGGGAAGGCGCCCCTGGTGCACTTCACCAGCGCGTTCCTCGAGCGTACGCGGGAGATCATGGTCGAGTTCGGCAAGGACGCCATGGAGCTGCACGACATCGCCGCGGTGTGGTGCGCGCTCGCGAACCCGCCCGTCAGTACCTTCGAACAGGCCGCAGCGGGTGATATCCCCGTCTTGCAGGACGGATGGAAGGCCATGCGGCGGAACTTCGAGGTCGAACGGTCAGTACGCCAGATGTTCGCGCTGATGCACGTGTCGAGGTGCTAACGTTATTGGCTCCTTGTTCGTGTCCCTTCTCCCGCCGCCGTCTTTCTAACTCCGGCACCTGTCCGCCCGTGGCCATACATTCTCTCCACCTCCGATCTTCTGGGCGTCTCGTCAATGGCCACAGGACAGGCGAATTGACGCGAGGCATGCTTGTCGTCGACCGGCGCGAGGACGTTGGCGCCTATGCCCCAGGCGTGAACCGGGCAGAGGTCCAGGCAGAGCTCGAGCGGCACCACTTCAAACACACCGGCGCATACGAGTCGACTGCAGTGCCGGCGCAGGTCGAAGTGGAGGCTCCTCCCACAAATCCCGGCAAGCCACAGGAACAGGGGCCGGCCTCGAAGTCGAAGACGCACACTGAGGGCGTTCCTTGCATTACCGAGACGCCTGGCCCGGCGGCGCTGCTACAGCTTCTTCTCGAGCGGGTGTGGGGAGTCAGAATATGATAAGCTCTTTTCGCCGACGAGATCGGAGGGTCCATTTTGAATTGGATGGGAGGGAGTTGGAGCGTTTACTGTACCCGTGCTGGGAACGAATTTTGAGGTACTGAATTGTCGGGGCCTGTGGGCGGTCTTGGGAGTTCGCGTACCCGGCTCGTGGACGTTCGTAACGTTTCGCTGTGAAGCAAGTGTAATCCGCTCGCAAATCATTCTGTAGGCGTGCGTGGGATATTCATGAGTATAGAACGTTACGTGGCTAGTGATACATTGTGGTGGAAGGTTATAAAACGTCGTCGGGCCCGTCTACTATCTAGGTGGGTAGAGTAGCAAGCGATGGCGAATCGGACAGAAAAAGGGCACGAAGCAGAGGCGCAGATCGCAGCGCAGGACTAGACTGTCTCCACGAACTCCTGGCTTCCCTTCTTGTCGATGATGTCGGAGTCGGATTCCCTTCTGCCCACCATTCCTGTCGTCTGCAGCTCCGCCCGCTTCTGGGCGATCTCGTCGACTGCCCTGACGCGGAAGCCTCCTGAGCGTGTCTGGCTGATGACCATGCCACTGTGCAGAAGATATGGCGTCAGAATGTCGCTTCCAGCGAGCCGTCTCGGACGAAGTAGAAGTCGTCCGGCACGAAGCAAGGGACAGAAGGGGACATACATTGCATACATCGCCATGATGACATATCCGGCGAAGGGGATCACGTACGACTGTGCCGTCGAGATATGGTCGGCGATTGCGCCTGCCATGGGCGGCCACCAGGCACCTCCGCCGACACCCTGGTGGAAGTGACAGTGACATTGTCAATAACGAACTGTACCTGCGTTGCAGCTCCGGTGTACTCGGCGGGACGCACCATGACGATCAGACCGGAGCCCTTCTTCGTGTGTCTGCCCAAGTTCTTCGTGCCGAGGGTGAAGATGACCTGAATGCGCGCAGTATGAGCTCCCACGTTCTGACAGGACGCACAACCGACCGAAAAAAACATACCGGGTAACAGATCGACTCGAAGAAGAATAGCGCGAACATGCAGCCGACACCGGCCGCCCGGGACCATACGTGACTCCCAGTGCGAAGACGCAACAGGCAATGGCATATACGCTCAGAAGCAGTGCGGGATCGATCCACTTAAGAAGCACGACGCCTACGAAACTGTCAAATTGGGACGTTTGAGCATCCACGCGCTGGATGAGATTGTGGAGAAGGCGGGACTTACCGGCCTACTGTGAACGTGATCTGACAGAACGAGAACAGTTGGCTCGCAAACGGCTTCTCAATGCCGATGCCCTGCTCTGTGAGGTAGTTGACCGCAAGTGCTGCGACTGCAACTTGGGCGCCGACGTATGCCGTCTGGGCGACCCATCCGAAGATACAGTGGTACTGCTTGATGAACGGCTCAGAGTCCTGGTCCATGCCGGCCTCGTGCATCTCCTCGGCCAGAGCATCCTGCGTGATCTCCGGCAGAGGACAAAAGCTGTGGAGGAGTTCAGTCAAGGGTAGCGCGTGCGTACACGCCAAGGATACGCACTAGAAGAGGACGTTGAGGACCAGGCCGAGCCCTGCTACTGCCAGATACACCCTAGAGTCATGTGTTAGTGTGGACGCGCACCGACAATTCATTGGATGGATTCTCACCATTGTACGGTATCGAGCGTGGTGGCGTTCTTTCCGCGGAAGAACCAGCGCGAGGCGATCAAGGGGCCAGCGAAGGAGGCAACACCCTGGAAACCTTGGCTAAAGTTGAGACGTGCAGCCGCATACTTCGGGGTTCCCAGCACGGAGATGTACGAATTCGCGGCAACCTCAAGACAGCTCAGGCCGCATCCTGGCCGGAAATATCACTACAAAGCGGACATGATGGGGAACGCCGTGACCAGCTCACCGATCACGAAGGTGCAGCCCACAAATCCACCGTACGCCCGAAACTTTGCTGACGGCCAAAAGAAGATAGCGCCTGTGTGGTGTCGGCGTTTCGTCAGAAGTGGTGGCGTCGCAAGCATGGGAAAAATGGCATACCGAGAGAGTAGAGACTTAGACCGAGATGGATACCTCTCTGACAGCGGTGACGTCGGTTACTTGGTGTGGGCAACCCGCTGAAAGAGAACTCACCTTGTATCCATATTTCTCCATCTTTCGCGCGAGAGTTTGTAAGGACCAAGATAAAGTGAACAATGCAACAGCGACTCACAAACAGGCTGGCGAAGGGGGAGAAGACCAAGTATGCGCCCTGGAGCCGCAGGTATAAACATAGCGGAAGTGGATGAACAATAATCAACACTCACGAAGTACGCCAATTGTAGTAGTGTACTCTGCGTCTTCCCTATCCCGAAGATCTCTTGGAAGTGGGAATTGAGAACGTCGAGGAGCTATTTGCGACCGTGTCAGCCTTGGGAGCAGCAGCAAACCTGGCGTGGCACGCACCCCATATGCGAATCCCCAGGTGAAGAACAACGACGTCACTAGGGAGAAGGCAAAGACCCACTGCCTCTGGGTCAGTTCGGTCCCTGAACAATGACGGATTGAGCTGTACTTTCTGAGTCTCGCTGAGGGCTGGACAACTCACCGGTCACTCCTTGGGCCATCGTGGTGATGGCGAGAGGCAAGGAATTACAGCGGGGAGGGCACGAGTGAGCACGATAAGCGAATGTTCGTTACTGTCAGGTTATATACCCTCGTGCCGTGTGGGGCCCCATGGACGTGCGCGATGCGGAAGAGCTACGCTAGTGCCCCGCGTGATCTGGCACACTGGAGACGGTCCGGCGGGGAAGATCACACCGAACGTATCCCCGCAACGAGCCGCGTCTCATTTGTGACAGTTGGCACCATCGTGGGCAAGTACCTTGCTGCGTTTGCGGGTCGCCTCGGGTCGCCATGCCGGTCCCATGCGGGGGGTTGTCAGTATTCACTTCTTCCCCGTGCTGCTGCATGAAACAAACAAGAAATGAGCGATGTGCTGCGACCACTGAAGACAGCAGGAAGACACACCTGACTCTGGGGCGGCGAGCAAGAACATTTGTTGCGTGGAGGAGTGGGCCCAACTGCGTCTTCCTTCTTGGGACGATCTGTGGGCGCATGACCGTGATGGATGGGAAGCGCCAAGAACGGGGGCAAAAATCAACTGCCGCCGGCATTTGCCCTGTGCACATACATCGGACGATCGGTCTCGTACATACTCACCTTCATACAGATGTACGTGGATCATGAGCAAGTACTGCGCACACCCAATCTGTCCCTCTTCCTTGCGGTCAGGACCAACCTCCTCCATGTTCGAACGATCCTTGATTGTAGCGTCTGCAGGAGCACTACGATGCCGTAAAGGCACGCTTTCCTGGCGAGGGCAGGCGTAAATGGCGGCTCAGAGTCGCAGAAATGTTCTGGAGTCTGTCTGCGGAAGACAAGGACGCCTATCTGACCAAGGTGAGCAACCTTCCGTTAGCGGTCTCTATAATACTCGTCGTCCACGAGGCAGTCACAGCAAACGCACTGCAAGAACGACATGTCCGATTGTAAGAGATAAATTCGCGAATCAGCGTAGTGTGGACAGTAGGAGACGATGAGCATTGATCCCGCATAAGTAGCGAGGCATGTCGTCTTCGTATCGCCATCTGCAAACAGACATGGCTGCCGCCCGCGGGGGTTATGCCTTCCGGGTCCAGATGCAGCACGGATCCCTGTATTTTGCTATGGGGATGGCCCACAACATCGAGGGCGGTGAACATCGTTCGGACGATTGAACGACTCTTGCTTCGAACAAACATACCTGATCGTGGCGGATCCAGGAGATCTGCATGCGCCTGTCAGTCCTGACGCAGACAGATTTTGTAACGTTGAAGCAGCAGGCATGACACGGCTCTCTTCAACTTCTCGGTTACGGCTATATGAACTCTCTTGATTAATTTCGCGTCATCACAGATCAGTCAAAATCCACCGGACCCGGACAGCATAGTGAATGCCGACTTTGGCCTGAACAGAGCTCCGCTCGACGACATAACCGACAATAGCCCAGGCCGCGGCTTCGTATTGCGCACCGACTACTCAGACGAGGACGCCTGGCAAGCGTTCCACGCACGGCTCCGAGACGCCGAGGCAGAGTTGATCAAGTGCGAGCACGAATCGGATTCCGAAGACGACGATGCGAACAGGGCAGACGCAGACACCGAGGCACCATCCGCCGCCCATGCCGCAGCATCATCCTCGACCGATGCTGGGGGCGACTCGGCGATGGACGACGAAGACGCGGAGGACTCTGAAGACGACGACGACGACGACCAAGACTTTGAAGACGACCACGTTCGCGTGGGGTTCCCGATCTTCTACGTCATCAATGCAAAATCGCCGGACGAACGCGCGATGCTCTCGGGTATATCCAATCTCGCCGCGCTCCGTCTCCTGAACGACGTCGACGTCCAGCGCGCTCCCAACCCGCCGCAGGGCACGAAGCGCATCCGCCCGCCGAACCGCCTCGTCGACCACCACGGCTGGCAGGAGGTGTACTTTGGGAAATCCCTCTGGATATACGACGCCAAGTCGAACGAGGACCAGTGTGTGCGGGTTGTGAGCCAGAAGGGGGCGGCCTTGTACGGCACGGCGACGTAAGTGCTTCCTCATCCCCAATCTCGCAATTCAAGGTGCTCATCTGATTGTTCTGCGGGATGCCAACCAATGCAATGCAATGCGGGCGTGGCGTGGCGTGACTGCAGCGGCGACAGCTGGCGCGCGCGCGTAAGCCACATTTGCGAGCTGCTATTGCATATGGAGGCGGGAAGGATGACGATTGATTTTGGCGGGATGGACAGGTGGGATTGGGCCGAGCGGGCACGGAATATGGAGGAGGCCGTGAGACCGGTGACCTGAACCCGCTCGCACCTCCGTTCGGGGTTAGAGCTGGGTCGACTCTTCAAGATAGATAAAGGAGAAGCTTCTCTGGTGTACGACTGTGAATGATCACTGATAGTCCTGATCAACAATCAGACGATGTGCTGCGAGTCCGTTCCTGTCGACCTCGTGCATTTTGAAGGTGACAGGGAAGCCGTTTCACGGCGTGCATAGCAAGGAGATAGCGTGTTCTGCGGATGGCATCGGTCCTCCGATGGGGCGTGTGCGTGTCGTGTTATACAGCGGTGATTAGACAATACAGCGACGTAGACGGGAATATAATGTAGTAGCAGCACATAGCAGGACACTGGACATCGTCCGATAGAAGCCTATATAGAACAATGGAAGAGCCTGCGGGCACCACCGGGGATATGTCAGACACAGGAAGCCTCCGCCTGGTCAAATCGAAACCACACACCATCATGAGTTCGTGGGCGCAAGCGGCAGAAGGGAAGTTGAGTCATCAATGCATCATCGCGCGCCGAGGGCATGAGAATGCCCGCTCTCTTCCGGACCCGACGACGACGTGGTGGATCTCACGTCGGACATCCGTTGCGTGAATCTTGACCGCGAGCGGCCGACTGCGGCGTCACGGTCGTCCTCATCCATCTCGTCCTCGTCCGAGTCTTCCTCGACGAGATCTCGGCAGTCCAGGAAGCCCCCGCAGCAGTCAGGGTCCTTTGGGCTCGGGTATTTCTGGGAGTGCGGTGCAGGGCCCATGACCGTACTCGGCAAAGAGCGGTGCGGGTATGCGGATGGGAGGTGCTCCCGGTACGGCCGCTCGTGGTCGACCGAGTGACGGCGGTTGGGTGGGGAAAGAGTCAGTGGAGGAAGCTCTATGCGTGGCGAAACGCTGAGCTTGTGGGCATGCGGTGGTGCGCCGGGTGATGGGGTGTATGTGGGTGTAGCCAGCGTTATCGGCGTGCGGTTGACATGGGGCGCAGGCCCAGCACCGGCCGAGGAGCCTGGGTAGAACGCGAGCTGCTGGAAGCGTGTGATCTGAGCAGCGGCGACTGTGAGATGGTGCATGAGGTCCGAGGATGCAGCGGCCTGTGTGGGAGGAGGCGTCAGTACGTTGGCCGCCCGGAGATCGCACGGGGCGCCATTACACATACCACTTCCGGGCCATATGGGGACTGCGTCTGTGGTGGGACGGCAGCTTGCAGTTTGGCCTGGAGGGAGTCGACCTCCTTGCGGAGGACGAGGTTCTCCTCCTCTGCCTGCTTTACGCGGACCTCGAGCTCGGCAAGGTACTGTGCCTTGCGGGCGCGGTAGTCGCGCTGTTGGAGAAGCGCGCGAGAGGGCGGGATCGTCATGTCCTTTCTGCGGCCGCGCGTCATGGGTGTGTGTGGGTGGATGGGTGCGCAGGGGTATGAGGAGGACGAGGAAGTGAGAAAAAGGCTGGGGTGGGGATCAGGCGAGAGGCCGGGGGCAGTAGGGGCTCAGGCGGGGGGTTATATGAAGGACGGGAGCGGAGGCATGGAGGGAACTGTATTTGACTTTGACTGAGAGCGCCTGGGAGCAAAGGAAATGTTTGATTCCGTGACTGTCGTGAACGCAGCTGCGTCTGCCACTGCCATCACCACCGGCGCTGTTCGTCCCCCTTTGTTTGCTGTGCCCGTCCGCTCCCTCATCGGGGCGACTCCCCCGCTGGTATCCCGTTAATTGTCGCAATATCCATCACTCTCTGCCTCGAATTTGACGTTTGCGATCTACACTCCAATCTCACGACGCCATCCCCGCAGCCCGCCTCGCACAGCGGGTCTGTCCAGCCCGCGCAGCTCCCAGCCGGGCTCGCGGCGTGTCAGACAGCGGCCGGACACCCTCGGCAGCACTTCCCTCGGTCTTTCTCCGATTTGATTATGGCCGGTCAAATTGGAGCACGCGCGATTCTGACCTCTGTGTCGCCGACCCTTGCACGAATGGGCCGCTCGGGCTGACCACATCCCCTCCAGGCATTATTGGGTTAGCATGCCCGATGCCATCAGTTTCAAGCTTTCTGCTTCCAACCCCCGTGGCGCTCGGGCTCTGAGCGCACGCACACGATCTCCACCGAATCGCCGATCTCGAGGCGGCAGGCGGCAGGCGGGTCCTCAATCTGCTGTATCTCCGGTGACGGACGCCGGCGTGACTCGCTATCTTTGCATTGCAACCACCACACAGCTCCGTTCAATGTCCGCGTACTTACCCGGCTTCGGGTGTTTTGCACAGGCAATTTGAAGGCACAGCGCTCATCGCTGCACGCAATTTGCCACGGACGCACCGTCGAATTTGACCAGCGAACCACAGTGCGGCCTGGCACGGCGTCCGCCCATCTCTGGGAAGACGACACGCGCAGGCCTTGTTCCCGGCTCGGGGCGTCGTCCGGCTCTGGTCGTGCCAGTGAGTCATCTGCATCATCGCCCAAACCGTCCGCACGACTCGGAGACGCACGCAGCAATCTAAACTCCATACGAACCCCCGCTCAGCAGCACCTTTTCGCGCACGCTGGCGCCCATCGTGGCCGCTCACTTACTCAAGCACTATTCAAATTGGCCCCCGCACGGCATGCTATTTGTACCGCCTACCGCCCGTGGCGGCTCGCTCGCGTCGTGTTAAGCCAATAAGGGACAACCCTGACAGCTGCGGCAGGCGAATCACTGATGGTCCACTTGAATCCCCGGTATGTTTTTAGCCATTTCGGATAGCGTGATGCATGTGCGTATGTATTTGGCAGCTGTCACTCCTGCGGATCCTTGGTAGCAAGGTGCCAGTGTGGCCTGATTATGCATACGCCTGCGCCGTTCACCTGTCTGCACAGTACGATGCGGTACGCAGACTGAATGGGGGGCCCTGCGGGCGTGCGCGCAGCCAGGTATGTCTCGGTGATAGCAGCTGTGTTTATCCATCCCGGCGGCTGACGGCTCTCTGGTCTGGATTTTGCTGGATTAACCTCCGAGGCACCGTACCGCTCGTCCCCCAGTCAAGTTCAATTAATCGCGTCGAGCGGCGGTCTGACACAGCTATTGGTAGGTATCGCCACAGCTAGACGTTCTCACCGTTCTCGTCCTTGGCCATTGACCCTCATTGACCCTGGCTGCAGATCACGACACTTGCTGTGTCGCGCTCCCTCAGCCTGAGCGACCAGTACTCGGACTCGGACTCGGATACGGACACAGGTGTTCCCGGCTCCCGACGGTCGTCCGGTCGGCCTTCCTAGTGTCTTGGCTGGCCGTCGTCCCAGCATTTCATGACAGATGGTAGCGACTCACTGAGTCACCGAATGTGGATACACCGTCGGAGATCTTGAGCCGCAATTCAATCCGGTCCCACAGTCGTAAGCCTTGGGTGTGCTCTCGGGCCTCGGCCCCCCACCTCCCACTGGTCCGGCTGTCACTGGCCGCGCCGAAACAGGCCGAAACGTCTTGCGATGATCCTCTTGGGGATGACGGCACGGCAATGTTGCAACTCTTGGTCGTAGAGCGCGTGGCCTCCGGGTATGTGTTTGGTTCTTCTTTGCCGCGGTTTTGCGTTCTGACGTCCGGTACATACAGGCCCCTGGTCTCGCGACGATCACGAGCTCGGTCACAGCCCCCCTCGCTGCGAGACAAGCGTGGTCGATCTCGCGTGTCCGAGTGACAATGCGGCGGTGGCAGCCTTCTCTGTAAGGCATACACTTCGAAGGGTCATTGATTGGGTCGCTGAGCACCTACTATTACGTTGCAAGGAGGATTCGTAAGTCCATTCTCTGGGCGGCGGGAGGTGAGCCGCGGATATGCTGCTGCCTTTGCATTGCCTGACACCTCGGGCCGCACGCTATCTAGCTCCCTGGACGCGGCCGCCGCCTTGGGTACGTCGACACCGTCACAAACAGCATCGCAACCCGCAGAAGTGCTGCTTGTCGCAGCTCGACATGGCGATATGTAATGGTGGTGAGTAAGGACTGTATGCATGTCTTTGATTCTTGCTCATCTCGTTCCAAATTGCTGGCTAACGCCGACTGCAGCAGCAAGGGGCGGTCCGAGTGAAACTCGCGCCATCACGAGGTGGCAGATGCCCATGCTGGGCATAGCCAGACGACACGGAGGCCCACGTTGATCAGGCGACCTCGTCAAGTTTTGTTTGGAGTGCAGGGCTCGCGTACCCTTCTCGCCGAGAAGGCATGATGGCACAAATATTTACTGGGCAGAGACGGGCGCGATTGACGCGGAGACAAGGTATGTATGTAAGTCTATGTAAGTACTTTAGTATGCCTGCCCAGCCACCAGCGATCGGCATCGGCGGAGACATCTCAGACCAGGCGTGCTCGCCTATCAGACTCAAGCACGGCGCAAGCGGTGTCTGGGTCTGTACGGCGGCGAGGCGATCAACGCAATTGTTGCAGATGCGATCTGCCTCTGCGTGCTGCCGGGTGTGGGTTCGCATAACGGGCCCTGTCACGGAGCGGAAGGGATGCGGTATGCAGCCTGTACAAGCCCGCTGCGGATGATGCGCCCAAGGAGATGCGGACACGCTACCTTGTCCTGGCGAAGTTGCCCGACGTCACGCCGCATGCTCCTGTGGGAAGCTCGGGGACTGCGCCGAGGTGGTGTGCGTTGGGGAACACTCGAAGTCTCGAACAGGGTGCGTTCAGCAAGCTTCGCAGAAGCCAGATGCTCCGTACGAAGCCCGTTCGTCGCGCTCTGCGGGTCGAGAAGCGACATTGTGTGAGGTGAGCAGGTTCTTGGGCGCGCACTGCTGTGGTCGTTGAGTTGACACATCATGGGTTCTCCCGCTGTAGAAGGCGGCGGCGTGTGGGGCTGCGTTCGCACCAGGGGCAGTCAGGTATTGTCGCAACTAGTCGCGCCCGCAGCGTTCGCCGTATCAGCACATTTTGCTTGCGACCATCGACCACTGGCAGGAACGATCCCGATGGCGAGCTGTGTTCAGTTAGATTAACAATATTAGCCCCGAGCCGGCAGTGCCACGAAGGTCTCGCAAAGGTCGACAACTCGGACCCTCGGCTGCTGTATTCGTCCCGAAGTTTAAGCACCGGGAGTCCACCTGTTTGGCCTCTGCAGCACACTAGCTCAGTCTTCACTGCGACCCACCCGACAGCTTCCCCAGCTGGCGGGGACGACTAAGCTGCTCAAACAGGCCCTTTGTTCGTTGTGTGCTCTTTTTGGCTGACAGCGACCCAAGTCCGATGTCGTCACAGAAGCTCGCCCGCCCGCTGCTGTCCCGAATAACGGCGTCGCCGCGGACGGCGGCTGGCAGCGGCGGACTTCTGTTCGGGGGACGCGTCCGCCGCTGCGAGGTGCGATAAAAGGCGGGCGCAGTCGTTTCCTGCCCCGCATCTTGTCTGGCTTCGTCTCTCATCATCGCTACTATCCCGCCCACGGTCTCTACGACTTAACGACACTCCTTTACGCTGTCTATCTGCTTTGCGATGCGCTCTCTCCTCGTATTCATCCATCTCGTGGTTCTCACCCGCCTCTCGGAAGGGGCTCCCGTGCCCCAGGTCATGGAGGTATGTGTCCCACTTACTCCGCCCTCTCCGCCCACTCATCAGGGCACCCGCAGATGGTCGACCCAGTCACTTGCAGCTTACTGGGGGACAACCTCGACACAACTGCCCTGACAGACGGCAACCCCGCCACGCTTCTCGAGTCTTGCTTCGGCGCCACCCATACGAATGTTGCTGGCCCAGGGACTGCCGGCGGGGGTGACGGAGGCGCTGGTCACGGTGCTGGGCGCAGTGCAGGCGGATCTGGTGACGGCGCGGGCGGCGGCGGCGGCGACCCGTCTGCGTATGCGAACGTTGCGTATCCTGGGCCCTCAGCCGCCGACGGGGCGCCTTCCTCGTCTACTGCCGGCGAATCAACCTCCGCAACTCCCTCTGACGGAGCGGCTGTCTCGTCGACGGACAGTGGAACATCCTCGACTCCCTCGGACGGTGCACCTTCCTCGTCGGCCGACATCGGAACAGGAGCCGCGGCTCCCTCTGACGGGACGACTTCCTCGTCGACAGGTGTTGGCACAGCTTCCTCGAACCCCTCTGACGGAGCGACTTCGTCCTCCGTAGCCAGTGGAAGAATCGCCTCGGCTCCCTCTGACGGAACGTCGTCCTCGTCGACGGACAGTGGAACAGGAGCCTCGGCTCCCTCTGACGGGGCGAACTCCTCGTCGACAGACGGTGGAACAACTTCCTCAAATCCTTCCGACGGAGCGACTTCGCCGTCTGTAGCCAGTGGAAGAATCGCCTCGGCTCCTGCTGACGGAGCGTCGTCCTCGTCTACTGGCTCTCCTTCCGATCCCGGTGCAGGCCCGCTCAACGGGTCCTCAAGCTCCACTGCGGAGACAGGCTATCCCGATAGTCCTTCCGGCGATGCGTCTGGCTATCCCGCCACCTTCAGTACTAGTGCGTCCGGCGACGGCTCTGGCTACGCCGACTACGGCAGCGAGTCCGGAGCTCCTGAAGGCGACGCAGGCGGAGGCGGCAGAGACACTGGGTTCGACAGCGGGAATCAGCATTTCGCCTCCCCTGACCCGGAAGATAGCTGTGACGATGCTCTCGTGTGCACGAACATCCAGTTGGTGGACGATGCGGAACGCGTTCAGACATCACCCTTCATTGCGGAGAAGCCTTCAGACGTCGTGCCCGGGGACCAGACCGACCTGCCATTCGTGGCGGAGAAGCCCGATCCAGGTTGTCCCGGCGGCGATGTCAACGTATGTGCCGATGAGGGCAACAACCCGAGTCAGGATTGAATATCGAGGAGGCTCAGTCGAATTGCTTTGTCGCGTTCCCAGCGGTTGTAGCCGATCTACACTTTGGGGATTAATGTGTAATCTATAATTTGAGTGCCAGCCATGCGCATACATGATGGACGTTTGTCGAGATACTTATCGCGTTAACCACGGCGGAGTGACCGACGCCACCAGCGACAATGGGCGCGTAGCCGCCACGCGCGCCCGCTGCACGCCTGCCGCATTGCCTCCATGTCCAGGCCATCCCACCTGCCACCGCCAGCAGCCTGATCGCCACTCGTTTACTTAGATGAAGAGCGACTTCCACGACGAACTCTACTTCTCTTCCGCCTTCCCGCTTCCCTTCCGTGTGCTCTGCCTCGTTGGACTCGGGATCCTTGGCTGGGCGACAAACTTGCACGGCCTCTACCTCTGGAACATCGACGCTGCCGGTGTCCTCGACCTGAACAACCATGACGGCTACCGGCTCACGTCGCCGCTGCCGACAGACCGACGCGCGGGTTGGAAGGCTGCGCACCACTCTTCGCAGGCGCACCGACCGGTGTACAGGCTGTTCGTGACGTACGCGGCGTGGACGTTCGCGTGCTGGCTCGTCTTCCGGCTTGCGACGCGTGCAGACATCGAGAGCGTGGACAGCTTCAAGTTCATCCCTGCGCTCGCGTCGCTGTGCGTGTTGACGGCGCTCGTGTGCCCGTTCAATGTGCTGTACAAGCACGAGCGGGACAGGTTCCTTGGGTGAGTACTTACTTCCTTGTCATGCTTCCCTGTCTTGCGCGTATGCGAAGCTCCCCGACGGCTGGAGGATTTCCACTCCGACGTCCAAGTGCACATGCGTAGAAAGCCGTCACAAGCTTCGGGGTACGCGAGCGGCGAAACGGGTCTTGAGAAGAAACGTGAAACTAGCCCATCACTTTGCTCGTTCGCGTTGTCCAATCCCACCGCTTTCGTACACACTCATACGCGTGCTGACACTCCTTCCTCCTTCCCTTTGGCCAGTGCGATCCACAGGTGCTTGTTCCCGTCACCGCACGGGGTGTACTTCTCCGACGTGGTGTTCGCGGATGTCTTCACGTCCTTCGCGAAGGTCCTCGGAGACGTCTGGTTGTCTGTGTATATGCTGCTTCCTAGCGGAAGCTTGCTCGCGCAGCCTGCACAAGACGGGCTGACGCGCTGGATTTTGCCTACCCTTATGAGGTGAGTGTTCGCTTCGTTCGCGACGCGTTTTGCTTGAGACTACGTGTGATGCCGCTCTGGGACGCGTACAAGTACAATTCCGCTCGAGATTCCGATATATGCCTCGCTGGTGCTCGTGTTAGCGATGTTGCTACATCACCCGCACGGTCTTCTCCCTGACGCAGTAGCTGTGAACCTGCTTCGGCGTCCCGCCCTGCAGTGCTCTCAAGGTGCAAATGCAAGAAGTTGCAGACGGGGCAGACTCGTTGCGGGCCACCAGTCGCGGAGTGTGCAATCGGAGTGATCGGTCTGCCGTCCGGCGGGTGCACACTCTCTTTCGCTCACGTTGTCAGTCACCGTGTTGTGGGCAACGGGCCTGTGGGTTCGTCATTGAATTACATACCATGGCTTAGGGAGGCGTAAAGCACCCAGCGTTTGGCTGGCTGTATGTGAGTGACTGCATGATCGTCAGAGTCGGGGGACGCCTTTCTATCGCCGAATTTGCCCGCGATTGCGGTGGGTTCCACTGAGATCTTCTGGGTCGAGGCTGGCTTCTGTTGAAACCCAGAAGCTGGCATCGTACTCTCGCATTCGCATTCGTATGCGTAAGCCTGGCCCGGGGTCACGGGTGATGGCGATGGTCGTCTCAGCTCGGCGTCGGAATTGGAGCGTAAAGTTAGCATGTTCCTATATAATTCCTCCTCCTCTCGGCGCATCACGCTAACTCTACCCCCTCCCTCCCAGTATACCTTACGCTGTCCGTCTAAGACAGTGTCTTGTCGAGTACAATGCTCCGAACAATGAGAGCCGCCGGCCACTCTTCAACGCATTGAAGTACGCCTCCTCATTCCCCGTCATCTTCCTCTCGGCAGCCCAGCGTATCGTGGTGTCTGATACGGTAGCTCTCAAGGGCGAGAGTGCAGCCAGAGAGGCTTGGCATGGCGAGCACCAGCTGTTCCGACTATGGTACGTTCTCCACTGTATCGCGCACGGGCAGAGCCCTGATCCTCTGCAGGCTCCTCGCCGCTGCAGTCAACTCGCTCTACTCATTCTGGTGGGACGTGACCAACGATTGGGGACTCGATCTCCTCCTACCCAGACACGTAGGCAGGCCGACTCGCCAACCCAGCCCGCCCCGCCCTCTCCTGCTGCCGCGGCTGCACTCACGCTCGGCGCTCCTGAAACACCCGGGAACACCGACCGCAGAGAACGTCACTGATGGCTTACCCGAGGGTGTTGCGCACGCCCTCTCGCAGGAGCGCCCATCACACCCGTGGGGCCTCCGGCCCGTACTGCAATTCCCGCTCGCGGTGTACCCATTCGCGATCCTGGTGGACCTCGTGTTGCGTCTGACCTGGTCAGCGAAGCTCTCGAGCCACCTGCACTCGTACGCGGAGGGCGACCTGATCATCTTCTGGATCGAGCTCGCGGAGGTCGTGAGGAGGTGGATGTGGGTGTTCCTGCGCGTCGAGTGGGAGACGGTCAAGGAGGCGCAGGCGCACGATCGCGACTCTGCCCGGTCACCGCGCTCGGCAGGATTGGACGTGGGCGTGGATGCGGGTGCGGGTGCGGGAGGGATCGCGATGGTGCGTGGGGAGTCGTTCCGGGAGCCGATCCCTGAGCAGGATGATTTCGAGATGGTCGCCTCGGATATCAGTGGTCCCAACTCTGAAGCTGGGTGACGCGGCGGGCGGTCCGGGAGCTGGAGCCTGGATCCCACACCTGCCTGTTTGGCCGGCACGCGGACGATGCAGAGTGGACGCGAGTGACGGGCGCGACTGGCGCAGTGGGAAGGGATGGACGCATAGAGGATGTTTCGTCCTTGGCAGCCGGTGAGTGCGAGCCTTGTACTCATGTGAGAGCTGCGTTCACGTTATCGATTGCGCCCAGGACTTGTGCTAGTCTACTAATGTACTATTGCTTCGCGCACAATCTCAGCCTGCGGCCATTCGACCTTTGTACCTCTTTCCACCCGACCAGTTACGATGTGCCGCAGCGGGGCGCGGGTAACGGGTTTGCGCATCAAGCGCGCATGCCGGCATAGCTTGGACGCGAATACTGATAGCAGCGTCGACCTACCTGGCGAGGATCTGCATCTACGGCGTTCCGCCCGAAAGGGAATCCCAGGAGCGATTCATTGTGGAGGAGGAATCGCGTGCCCAAGCATGTGAGTAGAAGTTGTCACTGTGTATGATGGGGGTGTCCATGAGAACGCGAAGACCTCGGGTTTCCGGCACAGAAGGTTCAGAAGCTCCAGGTACGGAGAGGCTAGAGCCGTATGCTAAATTGTCAGGCGACATGCGGGGAACGGGAGGCACTTGGGGGAGGAATAGGGATGATTCAAGGAATACACGGCTGCGCTCGGGTACGTGACCTCTCCAATACGTTCCACTGCGCGCAGCGAGCCATTACTGTGCTATGACATACGGAGGTGATGCATGCATGATGGAAAGAGTGGCTGGCATGAAGAATACGCACGGATAATAGGTTTTGGAAGGGCGCGAGCTCGGAGCAAGTCGCGTCAGGATGGATGGATGGATATCGGTCCGTCGTTCTCAGCCTGCTATTCTTGTGCGCTGACCCGGGAGCTCTCGCGGCGCGCGACGGAAGCGCGCGAGGTTGCACACAGGACGTTCTGCTTGTTCAGCATTCCCAGAAGCGGTTTCGCGGACTATGAGGGTCAGCTGACGTATGTGTGGTGCGCCGGGGCGTAGGCTGGTCGTGGGGAGCCGGAGCGGTTCTGCGAGGCGTGGATATAAACCATAAAGCAGAGCTAGCGGCACCCAAGCAGATACTTGCAAGACTAGCCAGACTCGCGCAGTCAGCAGGAACAAGTCGGTGCGCCGCGCTATCCACGTGGACACAGGAGACAGTTTCGGTGCGTGCTTCCTGTTCTCGCCTGTCCTTCCCTCGTCCCCATCCCGAATCCAATTCGTGCTTCTCCTGTTCAACCGCGCGCACGCTGACGGCCGCTCGTCTCTAGCCCCAATTCAGCTCGGCTCCCGATCTCACACCGCTGCTAGATCAGTTCAACCCATGACCATGCTCCGTTTCGGCCTCTCGCAGTCCCATATAAGACGGGGCCTTTTGTCCTCCGCTAGTAGCAGGTCCCCACGCCTTCTCAACTCTACCCGTCTCGCACCTTCCCTCAGCTATCAATCCATCGCCGGTATGAAGGTGCGCGTCCTGCTCGATGTGCAACTCGATACCAGCAGCCGCTGACGTCATACCACCTCCTCTCTAGGTCCTCGCTGTTCTCTACTCTGGTGGTGAGGCCGCACAGCAGGAGCCCCGTCTCCTGGGCACGACCGAGAATCAGGTATGCACATCACCCGATGGGCTGTACGCGCCTTGCGCAGTTTAACTCACGTTCTGCGAAGCTCGGTATCCGGGAATGGCTCGAGAAGAAGGGCCACGAGTTCATTGTAAGTGACCGTTCAACGCGGACGATTTGGCATGATGGGGCGCTGACGTACGTGTCTAGGTCACGGACGACAAGGAGGGCCCCAACTCTGTCTTCCAGAAGAACATCGTCGACGTATGTTGTAACCTTTGAGCATGTTCTATCTCGTGGCGCTAACACCCGTCGGTAGGCTGAGGTTCTCATTACGACGCCGTTCCACCCCGGCTACCTCACCCGCGACCTGATTGATAAGGTGCGTATGGCCGTGGGTTTCGTGAGCGTAGAGACTGACCTTGGTCTCATGATGCGCAGGCGAAGAACCTGAAGATCTGTATCACGGCTGGTGTCGGCTCTGACCACATCGACCTGAACGCCGCGGTCGAGAAGGGCATCGAAGTGCTGGAGGTCTCTGGCTCGAACGTCGTCTCGGTCGCCGAGCATGTCATCATGAGCATCCTGCTCCTTGTCCGCAACTTTGTGCCTGCACACGAGGTACGCCCCCAATCCCATCTGTGAACTATCCAGCACGCACTGACCCGTTCGCCACTCGCATAGATGATCGAGCGCGGCGACTGGCAAGTCTCCGAGATTGCACGTGCCGCCTACGATCTCGAGGGCAAGGTCGTTGGTACCATCGGTGCGGGCCGCATCGGATATCGCGTTCTCCAGCGTCTCGTTCCCTTCAACTGCAAAGAGCTCCTCTACTACGACTACGCCGCTCTTCCCGAGGAGGCCGCCAAGGCCGTGAACGCTCGTCGGATTGAGGACCTGAAGGAGTTCGTCTCCAAGTGCGACGTCGTCACCGTCAACTGCCCCCTGCACGAGGGAACGCGCGGCCTTGTCAACGAGGAGCTTCTCAAGCACTTCAAGAAGGGTGCGTGGCTCGTCAACACTGCCCGTGGCGCAATTTGCGACAAGGACGCTGTTGCCGCGGCGCTCAAGAGTGGCCAACTCTTCGGCTACTCCGGTGATGTGTGGAACGTCCAGCCTGCGCCGAAGGACCACCCGTGGAGGACGATGAAGAACCCTCTCGGCGGTGGTAACGGCATGGTCCCCCACTACTCCGGCACGACCCTCGATGCGCAGGCGCGCTACGCTGCGGGTACGAAGAGCATCCTCGAGAACTACCTCGAGAACAAGCCACAGGAACCCCAGAACATTATAGTTGGCAAGAGTGAGTCGCTTTCGCTGTATTCGTCGGACTTGTTTGATTGCTGACGATCATGCTCTGCAGAGGGTTACGAGACGAAGGCGTACGGCCAGCGCTGAGTGGATGTTGCTCGGACGATGTATATCTATTGCAGTCAACCCTCTGTTGTACAAGTATCTCGCATCAATCGCAGTACATCCGCCGTGCATCTTCTCTAGCTCTGGGTCGGCAGGATTCGGCCAAGAAACTACCTTCCGTGATGCTGTTCTTTATGCCCGCGGGATCCGTCTCGAATAGGAAAGTCCGCCCTTGCGGGATCACAGCCTCCTTCGTCTTTCTGTCAGCCTTCTATTGCGGCCAGGACTGGTACTGACCAAAATCACTGGTAAGCCGCGGCTTGGCGCCTATAAATTGTATATCATACGCCGCTGTTTCACCACTTAGACATCTACCAGTATGCCTCAACATGATGGTCCCTATTCGTTCGGCGACTTGCAGGCTGCAACGGAGGCCATAGACACCCTGCTGAACGTTGAACTCTGGTATATCTGACCACGCTCTTCACGCGCGAGCCAGAGAAGCCTTGGACGTGCTCAATCTGGAAGCAGCCGCGCCCTGCAACAAGCCGCCATACCTCGAACACTTTGCAGATTCGTGGCCGCCGAGTCCAGCATTCACTGTCAAGAATTTGTTCGAAAGCATGCTCGATGTGACCGAGGACTTGGGATTGAAGCAAGGATTTCGATACACCTCCGCAGCCATATGCGTTTTCTCGGATGCAGCTCACCCGGTCAACGAAGGCGTCGAGCGGGCACAACAGCTGACACACCTAGCTATGCTCCTTGTGGCACACCTGCTTTGGCCATGTACGTGAAGCTCCATGTGGAGAATTCGTCCGACTGAACACGCCCCTCAGTTGTGGCTTATACGGACGTCCCGTCACCCCAAAGGGATCCTCGTGCCGGACGCTGTGTATACTGCGACTGCGACGACAGACCCGATGTGGACACCGCGAGTTGCTACCCGACCGCCAATGAATCAGAACAGATGGCGAGTCTTTCGTTTACACTGCTGAGGAAATGAGTATGTTTGAACTCCTGCAGGTTATGAGACGCGACAACTACACGTGTGTCGCGACGGGCATACCGTGGGTGGGACGAGAGACATGGGAGAAGGGTCATAGCTCTCTCGAGCTTGCCATGGGGTTGGAGATTACACATATTTTCAAGGATCTGAGAAGCTTGTTCCGGAACAAGGCGAGATTACTCGCGCCCTGGTCAATATGTGTTTACCCTGCACGCCTCACATTAGGAGCAATCGTACTCCACAACGCTCGACCTTCTACAGCGCTTTTGCGAATTGTCACCTCAACGCTGGCCCACTGAGCGGGTGGACGCTCCTGATAATCTCTTCATCCTAGAGCCTTCTACGCAGATAGCATGGGACACATTTCGTTGTGCCTTGGTCCCTGACGAGGTACGCCAGACAACCTCATGCACACAAGCTTCGGTGACGACCTCGACCTACAGATAATCAATCACTACCGGCTCATGAACTACCTGCCATACAAATTCACGGGCTTTCAGGTAGCAGACGACGTCATGTTCGCTGATCACAGCAAGGTTTGAGCACCTTAAATGCCGTTTCAGCGATGCTTATGGGTATCTCTAGGAGAGGACGAACGATCAAACGGCCGTTGTTCCTCTCCCTAATGCCGAATTGCTGCGAGCGCGTGCGGCCATAACCGGCGTACTCAACCGAAGTGGAATTTTGAACGTCCTGGGACAGCATCAAGAAGTCGTGTTCTGCTCCTGATGGAGACGGTGAAAGCCTGCTGGAATTCCTGGAAAGTTGTCGAGCATTGGTTGGGGGTAGTAGACCTTGCGTATGCGTATGATTACTCGCGTGCATGGGCGAATGTGTCACGGCGCGGGAGTGACGCGATAAAGCTCGAGAGGCGGAGACCAGACCCAGAACATAGGTTATGCAACTTGCTATATTGTACTAGTACACGCGCGTAAGTGATACATCGCGACAACCGTATTGGGAACAAACAGGCTCCTACCCCCCCGGCCCAAGAACATAGCAAACTCGATACCAGAGTGTGCCGGAACCTTAGCCAAACTATCGGAAAGTCACATTGCCGAGAGTGACGCGGAGTGTCTCTAGGCTGGGCAACCTGGCCCAAGGCGGCGTATCGACGTCCTCAATCGCTGGGACATGGAAGGAAAACGTCATGAAGCTCCGTAGAGGTGGCGGGAGAAGAACCTCAGGTAGGGGGCGGGGGAGGCGGACTACAGTACGTAAGTAGTCAAGGGGCTCAAAGTGAGCCAATCTATGAGGAAGAGCGCATCTCGCAGACGTCGAAGATACACGCATTCTGGCTCAAGCCAGAGCACAAACTCGACATGTGATCCAAGGAGCCGGAAGAAATTTGCATAGCACCGACAGTCCTCGGATGGAGAGCGTCGATATGGTTTTCCGGAAAAGGCAAGTCCTGTACTTCGTGGGCGTACCCGAATTTGACTGCGATATTCAAAATCGGCGTCTGTTCTGAGAGAAAGTCGGAGTGCAGGTCAGTTCTTGCGCTCATTCTAGCCTCCTTCTATCCTCCACCACGGCCAACAGCAATTGAGGAAACATGAGCTCTAGCAAGGAGGAAGTGCGCGACGTGGGGGCTGTCGACCTGCCAACAGGTGCAAGTGAAGTAGAGGCCGCCAGTTCTGCGAGCACCGAGGAGGCATTCGACGTGCCTGCAGGTGAGTATAAAAGTCGGGGACAGCACATATGTATCCTAACACCCTAAGCATGCAGCATTGATGAAGAGGCTTAGCCTCCTCGACCGACTCCTCACACCCGCCATACTGGTATGCATGATTGTCGGCGTCCTGATCGGCAACTTCGTCCCAGGTGTCCAAGCCGCCTTCGACACTGCCCGCTTCCAATCCGTCTCAGCACGTAAGGGACATTCGTGACCTTACCGCCAGTTGATCCGCTCACCTTCGCTTGATCCAGCGATTGCGATAGGACTCATCGTCATGATGTGGCCCATCCTCACCAAAGTGCGCTACGAAGCGCTCCCGTCCCTCCTCCCCACCCTCCACACGCTCACTCACGTCCTCGTCTCGCTCATCCTAAACTGGATCATTGGACCCTTCCTCATGCTCGGACTCGCATGGGCCACGCTCCCCGACCTCCCGACCTACCGCGTGGGCGTGATTATGGTCGGGCTCGCGCGCTGCATCGCGATGGTTATGGTCTGGAACGCACTCGCCAAGGGCGACGGGGAGTACTGCGCCATCCTCGTCGTCCTGAACAGCCTACTTCAGATTGTGCTGTATGCGCCTTTCGCGCTGCTCTTCGTCAATGTCCTCGGAGGCGGGGGAGGCGTACAGAACACCATCCATGTGTCGTACGGAGACGTCGCGATCTCGGTGCTCATCTATCTCGGGATCCCTCTTGCGGCGGGGGTCGTGACGCGCTTCACGGTCATGAGGCTGGCGGGGCGCGAATTCTTCGAGACGCGGTTCTTGCCGTACTTCTCGCCGCTCGCGCTGCTGGGCCTGCTGTACACGATCATCGTCATGTTCGCGTACCAGGGCCACCATATCGTGCACAACCTCGGGCCCGTCTTCCGCGTGTTCGTCCCACTCATTTTGTACTTCGTCATCATGTGGACGGCGACATTCGCTTTCGTGTGGTGGCGTGCACGTCGTGCTCAACTACAGACATCAGGAGAGAAGGAGCGGGGAAGGAGGACGACAGAGTGGTCCTACGATATGGCTGTTGTGCAAAGTTTTACTGCTGCGAGCAACAACTTCGTGAGTGCCAATACGCACGTAGCTGAACCTGCTCACCATTCACATACAGGAACTGGCGATCGCAGTTACTATCGCCGTATACGGCGTGGGTTCAGACCAGGCATTGGCGGCCACGATTGGACCACTCGTAGAGGTACCGGTGTTGCTCGCCTTGACATGGGTAGCATTGTTCCTGAGGCGTAGGTTGCGCTGGAGGCCTGAGAGCCGGGGAGAGGCGGAGAATGAGATCTGAAGACAGCTGCCTGGCAGGCAGGATACCCGTAACCAAGTAGTTTCCAACTAGCAGATCCACCGTTCTTTGAACACGCAGGCTTGTGCGAAAGATAGCAGACACGTCGATGTTGACTGGCAAGAGCGGCGGGCGCTCCAGGATGACAGAACTGACAGAACGTGATCGCGATCCAATTTAGGGCCAGAGCACGTGACACCAAGCTCCCACGCGTCGTGCGTCGCGCGTCGCCGCAGCAACAGGCAGCAACGGGTTGACGCGTTCAAGTAGTTCCAGTCCTCAGTCCTGCACCCCCACGACCTACGACCTTCTCCATAACGCTCGGTCGGTCTGCTGGTAGACCCAAGTACTAGCACAACCGATCTGACGTCGCAGTCTCTGCCGATCTTGCGCGCTCCGTCACCGGCTTCGCGACTTCGACTTCGACATAGCCGACGGTGAGTGCGCTACCAAACGCCTCGCGCATGCGACAACTGGCCATACTTCTTTGATTATACTGCAACAGCAATGTCCCACGTAGTTCCAGGTGCTCGCCCAATCGAGGTGTACACTAATTTCCTTGAAATAACGTCGCTGCCGACGGCGGAATTTCACCAATACGCCAGTGCGTAGTTACTTTTATCTCGAGGACTCCGTTGTTGACATGCTCTTATACAGTTGGCATGTACCACCTCCAGACTGTATATTTCGCTAGTAGTCATATGTTCTTCACAGAGATAAAGCCACTAGGAGACAACTCGGGCGTACTGACCAAGGGCCGCAACTACCAAATTGTCGCACGCCTGCAGGAGGACAACGCTGCGCTATTTGGACCGCGGCCATTGTACGATGGCGGGAGTCTTCTCTACTCCACGCGTTACATCGAAGGCCAAACGGTATGTACCGTCGTCGCACTGCCTCTTGCCTCTGTAATCTCATCCTACTGCGAATACCAGATTGACGTGTGCATGAATCGCAGGACAAACCGCCCGTCCCACAGCGTGAGCATTACAAGGGTCGCAACTATTGACCTCAGGTACGGTGTCGTGGCGTGCAACGGATAGCGTTCGCTTACTCGTCGTGGACTGATAGCGTCCTGCGCACTCTCTTAGAGAGGTGGGGCCCAAACGAGCGACCTAACCCCGCTGTGATGCCCCTCAATCTCCTGCAGCTGATGGTTCGGCAAGCACCGAACTTGCGACACGGGTTCCTGCCTCACGCTCGCAGGTTTGCCGTCCAGAGCGGATCGCGGGACCTTGGCAAGGGTCTCTCCATATGGCGCGCATACTTCCAGTGCGTCTCCGTAACGCCTTTCTTCCGTATTGTCGAATGCTGATAATTCTACTCAAGGAGCGTGCGTCCGGCACTAGGTCGTATGATCATAAATGTCGATCGTTCGAGCGTTCCTGTGTATGTGAAGCACCATATCCGTGAGTTTCGTCGTTCCGACTAACCATCTCCACAGGTACACTCCCGGACCTTTGATTGAACTCATGAAAGACTTCCTGGGTTTCATAAACAATCGGCAGTTGGAGAACTTGTCGCACGACCAGTTCGCAAGGCTTCGCAGACACCTCAAGGGTGTGCTCATCAAGGTCCGCGTCTCCGCGACCATGCCAGCCAAACCCATCAAGGACCTTGTCCTTCAGGCGGGACTGCAGGAGTTCGACAAGGACGGCGAGCGCGTGACTGTCCAGGTAAAGCCACTCCGTGCTGTCTATTGGACCTCGCTCTGACGCTGGTCGTTCCTGCAGCAACATTTCGAGAGCAGATATTCCAACCTCCGCATTGTGCACCCGCGAGTAGTAGGCGTACTGATTGGAAGAAGCGCCATCATACCGGCCGAGTGCTGCATTGTTGAGCCCGGGCAAGTGTACAAGAGAAGATTGGACCCTGCGGTGCAGAACAAATTCATCAAACATGCCACTCAAAGGCCCGAGGAACGCCTCTACGACATACAGAAGGCGATTGCGGAAGGAGTGGGGTCTCTTGCATGAGCATCGCTCTCACAGATGTGCTGACGGCGCTACGACCTCGTAGACGTTCAACTATGGGGACTCGGACTACATCCTTGACGCTGGGATGACGGTCGGTTCGAATGTCTTGACGGTCACGGGTCAGATCATACCACCTCCCGCAGTCGTCTACCGCAATAATGCCAAGGAGGCAAGCGGAATATATACATACGTGTGTCCAGAACATGACTGACTCTTGCCGTCCCAGGTGTTCAGGCGTGCGCCCGCTGGCTCTTGGAACCTCCTGCAGAAGGAGTTCTTCGTGCCCTGCTCGCCGATCTTGACCTGGGGAGTGGCCTGTTTCGGACGAGTCGACCGTCGAAGAGTGGAGAGCTTCATCACAAAGCTGGTGGATAACTTCAGAAAGCTCGGTATGACATCTAGATCCCCTCGCCTTGGCCCGACCGCTGACGAACGGGTCGTGTTGCAGGAATTAGTGCGTATGCTGGCCATCTCCGTTCACCTTGGGCCCCCACTTCGCATGTGACTCACTGCTGGTCTAGCTGTGCCCACACCTCAGCCTGAGATCCAGGAAATCAACGCGAACCCGGTGACTGTGGATTCCGTGGGTTACTGACACTGGTATCGCTCCGTGTTCCCGCTGACTGCGTTGACAGAACCTCTTTGAGTTTGCCAAGAAGATCATGGCCAGACATCACACTCATCGCCCACAATTCATGCTTGTCATCCTGCCGGAGTTCGCGGCGGACATCAAGCGAGAAGTGAAGTACTGGGGCGACATAAAGCGCAGTGTCCCGACGCAATGTGTCGTGAGTCTGTCGTCTCCGCTCATCTCTGTGCGAGTACACGTGTAACCTCACGGTATGTTGTAGCGCGGTGGGAAGTGGGAGAAATTCAATGACCAATATTGTAACAATCTAGCCCTCAAGTGAGCACTTTACACGACCAGGGTCTCTAGACGACGTCTCACTACTTTGCAGAATCAATGAGCGGCTAGGTGGTGTGAACTCCATTATCGAGTCTCCAATCAGCCCCATCCTGGCGCAGTCCATGGTCGTCGGCGAGTTTGCTATCGAGCATGATATACCGAGGAAGTCACTGATAGTCGCGCCAGGTGCGGATGTCGGACACCCCGGGTCAGGAGTCTTCCATAGGCCGTCGATGACCGGACTGGTCGCTTCCGTGGACCCCAACATCGTACATTTTACCTCCTCCGCCCGCGTGCAGCAACCACGCGTGGAGATGATACAAGACCTGGAAGAGATGATGTTTGTGAGTGATTCCCATATCGTCTGTATGAGGTTGTTGAACGCGGCGCAGGACGCTCTCAGTGACTACAGCGAGTACCGCGGGAATCAGGCTCCGCCTGCCAACGTCATATTCTTCAGGGACGGTGTGAGCGAGGGAGAATTCAGACATGCCGAGGAAGAGATAAGAAAGATCAAGAGTCCGTGTTTCTCTGTATCGGAAACTCACATTCGGAAGTTGAGAGCTGCTATGATGCCAGGTGCCTTCGTTCGCAGGGGCTGGGTAGACCAGAGAACCCAGCCGAAGCTGCTCTTCGTCATAGTGGGCAAGAGGTATGGCTCTAAATCACCTCGCGCTCGCAATTCAGTACCTGATCTGCTCTAGGCACCATGCCCGTTTCTTCCCCAAGACGTGCGTGTCAGCTTGTATACTCACGCACAGTGTGTAGACTGATGACCGGCAGGGTCGGAGAAGGAGATGCTAGATCTCACAACTGCCCCGCGGGCCTCGTGGTCGACAACCAAATAACGAGCCCCAACTACACCGAGTTCTACCTGCTATCGCACTCCGGCTTGCTAGGCAGTACGTTGGTCGTGCTTTCTCGCATGTTCCGTCCGTGACGCTGCTCTCAGCGAGCAGACCTGGACATTACACCGTCCTAGAGAACGGGCCCAAGTTCAGCATGGAACAGTAAGTTCCCCGCACCCGTTCCGCGATCTGCCTCCAAATGCTGAGACGCATGAACGTCAGGATCTACCAGATCTCGTACCATCTCTGCCACATATACGCGTCGGCAACGCGATCCGTTTCTATCCCTGCTCCCGTGTATTGTGAGTGCCTTTCTCTATGCTGATACATGCTTGGAGCCTCATGCTGACCGACACGGCAGACGCTGACGTACGTGTAGACACTTGATCGGAGTTCCCGGGTACTGACCACTGATTGTCGTCCACAGAAGATCTGCCAGCGGCTGGAGTACCACTGCAAGGACGGAGGGTCCTTGAGCGACACCGCGTCCAGTTTGAGCGGTGGCGAGCCCGCCTTCGACCTCGAGGAGTGGAAGCGCAAGTTCGAGCAGTCCGGACTGAGGAAGCGAAAATATTTCCTGTAGATCCGCCGACAGAGCGGGCGACGGGGGACAAAGGGACTTTCAGGAACGGATCCGGAACGCTCAGGCTCACATACCTTCACCTACTCACCGATACCCGATGCACGTCTACCGTGCGTCTGATATGACGGCCTTGCTGGACAAGCGTGGAATGTATTGTAAGGAGATGACTGTATAGGACGCACTATGTAACGACCGTTAGCAGCAAAGCACATGGCTAACAATTGTCTCCCCTAGGCAGCCCACGATACGACAAGTCGGCTAACAAGGTATCTACATCTTAAATTTGCTGCATGCGTTACAGCAGCCTGGCGTTACGGTAGAGCACCACGCCCTGGGCCTTGCCAAGCGGTGGTCATCCGTTATTTACTTAATTCGCCACACGAAGCAGCACAATTTCAGCTCGGGCAGGAGCTGGGTCGATTTTATCCACTGCACTGTTACAGACCCAGGCAAGACAACGATGGTCGATTCTGGTCGGTGATTGCTGCGGTGGTCGGGGCGGGGTTGTGCCTGCCAGTAGCCTGAGCTCTCAGCTGCCAGTACTTACTACCGCCGGACTCGGATAGGCGGCATCTGCGAGCGTCTGCGTGGCTCCTTCTAACCACAACACAGCACCGTTCGGCATACTACAAGCTTTGCACTACATCGAGCGACACTCTTGACATGATTCGGAGACCACCAACGCTCATCCAGATGACGGAGTCCGGACCGCGCTCATGCGCCAGAAGGCCGAGAAACTTGCTGCGCAGCAGGGCGTACCCCTCACTCCAGCTCAGGCGACTGCCGCCGACACTCCTGCGCAGCCATACCACCACGTCGAGGAACAGAAAAGAAAGAGGGAGGCGATGACGAAGGACGAGCGGCTTGGTTTACGATGAAGCTGGTGAGCATGTCTCTGAGTACCCAGATCATACGTGTCCAGCTCTCATCATATGTGCGTTCATGTGTAGGCCGGTGGCTAGGTTTTCTTATCGTTGATCCGGGACAATTGCAGTCGCCTGCGTCTGGGGGGAATGCTAGGTTTTATACGGTCCTGATTGACAACGCTACGGCGCGGTGCGTTGCCTCATTTCGCGTACTTCTTTGTCTGGGCACTTCAAAGGCGATTCGTTTGTGAAGGCAACCTGAATATATTAATCTCCGACCAGACGTTTGCGGTACGATGACCCTGTCACTACATACCCCACACCCACCAACCACCAAGTGCTCTGGAGCCACCGCCGTCGAAATGCCCTCCGTCACGATCCACGATCTCCCTCTGGAACTTCACTTTTCGATACTTGACCAATTACGCGGCGACCGTGCGGCTCTTCACGTATGTTGCATTACGTGCAAGCTGTGGCTCCCTCACGCTCAACGGACCCTGTACGAGTCGGCCCAAGTCAACAGCAAGAACAGTGGTGCATTCCGCTGGACAATGACAAAGCGTCCGGAGCTAGCGTCCAACATCCGAGAACTTACCTTGTATGACATCGACCTGACACTCCATCCCCCGCCTACTCTCCGCCTGAGTGGCGTACAGCTGCTGCGTCTGGTCGCAATGGACATGTCCAACCCGTGGACCACCGCCGCCCTCTCCACGAGCAAGCACTCCGTACGGCTACTGAGCCTTCGCGACTGCCGCGCCGAAGATACGGAGAGCTTCCTCGCGTTCTTGAGCGAGATGCCCAATCTCAAGAACGTCGATATCGAGCGCGGGAGGTTGAGGATAACCGACAATCGGGGCATCCACGCAGTGGGCCCGCCCGATCTGGACTCCCTCTCCGTCGTCGGTGGTGAGTCGTACGACTTAGCGTCACTAGCGGTGGTTGGCGCACTTCTCGCCCAGCCTGGCAGCTACAAGAACCTGTCAATCCTCAAAATTCACCTCGGCATCGGTCACTTGTTCATGTTCGATTGCTTCCTCGCCGTCGCAGGACCGAACTTGCGCGAATTGAACCTCGGTATCAAGTCGGATGGCCCTTTGGTGCCCTTAGGTGAGTCACTAACATCGCGCTTGGGGTGTGATCTGTGTCTTACTGAATACCACCAGGTATGGTCCCGCAGCAGTTCCCCCTATCTTTGGGATGTTGCACGAACCTGCTGCTCTTTGCGCTCGAGTTCAGACTCGTCCCGCCGTCCCAGGGAACGAACCACCTCTACTACGTCCCGCTTCTGCTGAGTACCCTCTCCGCTCTCAAGCTTCGGCGCGTTATGTTCGTTGCGAAGGCATCGCGCGCTGCCCAACAAGACCTCAATGCCCTCGACTGGGAGGGCATCGGACAGCTCCTGGCTGAGGAGCGTTTCGCGATGGTTCGCAGGATTGTAGTCCATCTCATCGGGGGCCATGCCATACGCCACCGGGCCACTCCATTCATAGAGGAGAGATTGTCCGAGATTTGTGCGCGAGGCATTCTACGTATCGTGCACGATCATAGGACGGAACTCCAGTGCCTCGTGCGCTGAGATCCTTCGGTCGTCCTGAACGTTTCCTATCGCTTCGCCTTGTCCTACTGTACTCTACTTATTCGCAGTCCGCAGCGTCACCTAATTGTAGCAACTGTCTTTGACTGGCTCAGCCCGGAAACTTCTCGCAGGTTCCGGGGAGCTCTTTACCCTTCTCGCACGTTGTCGGAGGCTCCGGTGAGACAAAAGGGAACAATGAATATTGGTGCGCCGAGAGATATTAAATACACGTGGGCTAACAGTATATCAGCGACGTCAATCCTGGTGCTTAAGTACGAACCACCCCCTACTCGACAATGCACGCTCCTCTGTCCTTCTCAGACCTGCCGGTGGAGCTCGGCGTGGAGATACTCGAATTCCTGCGCGGCGACAGCCAGGCGCTGCACTCCTGCTGCCTCACATCGAAGCTCTGGCTCCAGCACGCCCAGCCGATCTTATACAAGTCCATCCGCATCAACCCACAGAACCTCACGATGTTCTGCAACACCATCCGCAAGCGGCCCGAGCTCGTAAGCCACATTCGGAAGCTCACTCTTGACGGCCTCTCAGGCACCCCACTCCCTCCGCGCGAGCTCCTCCCTACGCGCATCGAGGTGTTGCGTGTCGTGGGCATGGAGCTGCCGAACCCATGGGTGCTCGCGGCGCTCTCCACGAGCAGGTCGTCTATCCAAGAATTGGTCTTCCGCGACTGCTACATGGCGGATCCGAAGCGGTGTCTCGCGCTCCCGGAGCTGCTGCCGAGTCTCAAGACCTTCGAGATCGATCAATCGTGGCTTCGTTCGAAGGAGGAGGTCAACAACGCACCCCCACATATTCCTGGGTTCTCTATGCCCGACGTCCAGTCGCTTTCTTTGACCGGCGACCCGGCTGTGCCCCTCGACCGGTCCGAGCCGGGCACTCGTCCTCTCCCCTGCGGGAACCTGTCTGTCCTCAAGGTCTCGCTGGACGGCGAAGACATGAGCGTATTCAGGCAGTATCTGCAGGACGCGGGCCCAGGTCTGCACAAGCTGGATGTCGACTTTGGTTCATATGCGACGTTCGCCATGGGTGTTTTAGGCTCAACCCCACCGAAGTTGGACAAGTGCGTCAACCTGCGCTCGCTCGACATCGATTTCAGGCTACTACCCCTGACTCCATTCGCACATCTATCATTCTACACACGCACCTACCTCTCATACATCCCCATGCTGCTCGAGGGCCTTCCGGGCCAATGCAAGCAGCTCCAGCAGGTCGGTTTCACAGCCAGGATGTCGCGCCTTGGGTCACCCGCTGACCTCGATGCGCTCGACTGGGAGCATGTCGGGCAGATTTTGTCCATGGGGCGGTTTCCGTCGCTCCGCCAGGTTTCCGCTCGTATAGCCGGTGGCGACGGGCTCAGATGGAAGATCGAGCGCTATTTCAAGGAGAAGCTTAACGTCCTTGACCAGCGCAAGCTGCTGGAATTGACGTTTCGTGAGCACTCCCAAGGCTGACGCTTAGGCCTCCCGCTCTTCCTTTTCCACTTACGGGCTGGTCCCGTGGATGATCCTCCTGTGCTGATTGCTCACCTTACTTTCTCCTGCTTATATCGCACAGTGAAGCGTTGAGGTCCTGTATGACTATGTATGATAGAGTGTGTTATCTGGAAAGTTAAGATCAAGGATATCTGTCGGTCGAAAGTCTGTATGAATTTGTTAAAGCCAATGCATCCGCTTGTTGAGGCCCGATTGCCTATGGTTGGCCCGCATCCTATCAAGGTCGAGGACAGGCTCGCCGCTGACCGTGCTTGCTGCGTCGCTCCCGCCGCATGATTGTACAGTAACAGTCAATCGCCGGCACATGAGCTAGTTCAGATTGTTAGTAACATACACCGTGAGACATGCGTGGAAAAGAGCGTACATCGGCGTCTGGAAGAGTGGCAAGTCCGGTCAGCATGCAGAGACGATCTGGAGAGTAAGGGATCGACGCACAGTATACGGGGGCCGGTATGGACACCGCACGCGTCGCGCGGGCATACTGGTAGCACAAATGGTACGCCACTTGGCCAATCCTATGTGAGGATTTCGTGTCAACGCGCGACATATTAGGATCAAGGCATAGTAGAGAGTTACTGACGTCGGCAAGGAGAGCTCCGCCTCGTTTTCCAACACAACATAGTGTGCAGGTCGGCTCGCTTGTACATGGTGAGTCGCGTGAGTGCATCGCACCGAACATAATTGCACTTACTGCCCAGCAAACCAGCTTGCGACTGGAGGTAGTAGTCCACGTATTCAGGATGCTTGAGTCCATCGAATAGTATGAAGCCTGCCGGGCAGTTGCCCGACTTATCTGCATCCTGTCTGTTCAATTAAGTTGTGAGGGTAGGGTAGGCAGTGCTACATCGAATGGGACACGTACTTGTCAGGGAAGAAGCGTACATGATGTCTGGCGGGGAGCGGGTGAGTTTGCGGGCCGCACGAGCAATTCTTATCACGGTGCATACCTCTTCCTAACGACAATGAACAGCAACTTCGGAGCTATGGCGCCCTGTAGGCCCATTTTTGCGAATGCACCTGATCGACGCTGAGGATGAAAGGTACGAGTGGCCATTGACAGGGTTGCACTCACTCTTGATCTTGGGTATCTCAACTTCCTGGATGTGCCGATACTCACCCTCACTCACGCCATCTCTGAAGAAGACGACGTGTTGTGGCGGGTTACGATCGCCATGCCTCTGTCTAAACCCTTGGTAGTCCCTGAGGGAACGCTGCAAAATCCTCAGGACGGACGTATGTTCGACAAAATGACGATTGCTCACCACCATCATGTCCTCTAGATCTTGGATGAGCTCCAGGCGGGGTTCCTGGAGGTACGAAAACGAAGTATACCTAGTGATGGTCGGGTCTACGGATGCAACAAGCCCAGTAATCGAGGGCAGGTGGTGCACCCCTGCGCCCGGATGTCCAACATCCGCGCCTGCAGAAGTTGCTTGTTAAATCAAGTGTCAGGTCGCGTCATAAATTATGTCCTGCCACACCGAGTACCATGGCCGTCTGCAAGAATTCAGTGGCCTCGGATTTGATGATGCAGTTGATCCCCCCAAGGCGAGGATTGATTCTAGATGATGCTTGTGAGTATTCTGGTGTCCGGCGTCGACATGCGACATACTTCAGGGCGAGGTTGTTACAATATTGATCATTAGCACGATCCCACTTCCCGGAACGCTGCGGACCAAAATGGCTCGTCAGCTCGCACTGATTCCAACTGCCCACAATACAAGTCAGTACATACCACACAAAGCACCGGCATAGCCGGACGTGCTGGCAAATCGCCCCAGTCACCCCACACTTTGACGGTATTCCGGCATTCTTCAGCATTAGCAGGCAAGATCACGAGGATCATATCTGGCTGGTGTACTCGGCCAAATTCTTGAGCGGCCGCGCGAGCGTTATTTAGAGTCTGTACGTCGTAGAGGCCCATGTCAGAGTGATTGAGAGCAAGACACTGTACTCACTCACGAGCACAGGATTCATCGCGTTTCCGAAAAGTATCGGAGGGTCATCCCGGACAACTAAATGAAACAGTCAAGCCATCGTGGGCGTCGCAGCGCGAATGCACACGTACCCATGCCTGTACACCGCGTCGTCAGCGACTTCCCGTCGTAAACAATCAGAGGGTAGGCTTACCGCGATCCCGGAGGTTCTTGACTAACTGACTCACGAAACGAGAAACTGTACCATGCTGAACTCGAGAATCGAAGACGGCCACCGCCCACGCCTGCAGACCGCCTTGAGCGGGAAGATAGAACGTCCTACCTACCACGTTCCACGTCCCATCCTTGACATTCTGCCAGTTTTTATCTTAGCGGCACAGTTTGACGACAATTCCCAGTGGGAACAGCTGCTCACCGCTTCGCCGTTCCCGTAGACAATCTTAGGTGCCTTTAGGATGTCGCCGGTGACTTCGAGCATGCGAGGATTGATACTCATGCCGGCATCCTTGATGAAGTCTGAAGTGTTCCAGTTGAACGTCTGGCCATGCTCTTGAGTCAGCATTCCAGCAACTCAATGAGGAATACCCTACATCAAGATCAATCGCGTGTTGTATGGTAGCCTGCCGCTTCTCCGGACGTGCAGTCGCCGCTTTCAACAGGTCATTCTGCAGTTCAGGAGGCAGCTTCTTCCTGAAGAGCTGGCCAGGGATTATCTCGCAGAACTCGGCAGGTACGATCGCGGACTTCCCGACCCGCACGCCAATAGCGCGTGGAAACCGCACAATCCCGTTAACATCATACTTGCTTGCAAAGTGTTGCTTTTGCGAGCATTAGTTCAAATGCGCACCCGGCGACTCCGAGACGCACCGACACCGTCACGCGCATGCCCTCTTTGTTGTCGAACTCTTGCCTTCCGGCCTCCTCGACGAGGTCGGCGATGGGCTTAGGACGCACGTTGGGAGAGACCGTCACCCTGACTACCACTCCCTTGAGATGAGAGCGCAAGCGCAGGTACTCCGGCCGTGAAATATTCTGCAGATCCCGGGCGTCCTTCAACCTCAAGAACTGTAACATTGTTCGCAATAAAGATCCTGATGCGTAGCTGCCATAGCGTCGTACAGCGTCAGTAAGCCAGCGCAGGAAATCACTTATCGCTTACACGGGGGCAGCGGTATGGTCGACATTGAGCAGCAGGCGGCCCAGAGTCGGCCGGACGCTCCTGGAAACCAAGATGTGGGCAAGATGATGTGCATGGTGTCAACAACGTACTGGAAGAACCCTTTCCAAATTTGGAGACCCATGTCAATGTCCACTGCCGTGTTCGCAACGTAGAATGATCTTGAGTGTGCTGGGAATCGGTGACGGAAGTTGGGTGCTTGGCGGACCATGAGCTGGCACAACTGCAGGACCACATAGTTCGCGTCGTCTTTATCGCCTGCGTCTCCTTCTTCAATAAGCAGTCGCACATGGCTGCCAAGAGAGACCGCTATTGATGGAGAAATTCGAATTAGGTGTTCCCAGGACCCACCTAGAGTCAATCACAGCCCTCTTGGTTATGGTGACTTCGTGCGTGGGCTGCGCTCTGTCGCGGCGCATGGAGACAGGGAACTAAATGACAGATGGCACAATTTGCATGGTCATGCACGGTAACGAATCGACTGGAGCTCACCGTTCGGGTTGTGATGTCGCGCTGGCTATAGAGCAGTGCTCTCCCATCGTAGAGGGGACGCGAACCGAACTCGGCAGGGTAACTGCTCTGCATACAGTCTATAATTTCGTAGTTTCGCGCGCTTGTAATGCGCGGAGGGTTGATCACTACATCCCAGTGGTGAGGACACTATCGTGGTAACGACACAAGGGGCAACATACCGACTGAAAAAGAAATCCAAGCTACTGGGTTGCTCTAAGATGCTCAATCACTGTGTGCACATACCATCGTACTGATGATACACTGCGGTCGGCGCTCGAGTAATCTCGAACATATTCGTGCGAACAGTGACGCGCTGGCGTAGGACGATCCTGTCGCAGACGATCAGGGTAACAGCTCTGTATATGATGGAGTTGAACACTCCGTACTGGTTAAACAGAGCGGCTGTGGAGTGAGCTTCGAAACGACCAGACATCGTGTTCTTGAGGGTGCGTTCTTTGCTCGATAGTGCTTGATTTTCTCCTTCACGTTGTAGGCTGACAACTAGATCGTGCTCTTGACTCTTTGACGACCGGACAACTCACAGTATGCACAACAAGCCAATAACTGAGAGAATAGATACAGCAAGCGCGAGCACTCAACTTCAACTCCGAGCCAGCGCAGACGGAGACGACGTCGTGGTGACGTGGTCAGAGTTGAAGGTGAGTCGCGTTCCCGAGGCGCGCCCAAGCAGAACACGTGTCTTTCCGTGCCATGGTCACGCCCCCGCGCAGCCGCCGATAACTGCCGGTGAGAGCGCCTATACACGCGTCGCGACGCGTTTTAAGTATTAGGGCGTCTCCTGCTATGTACTCCTCCTGCCCCCTTTTGCTGCACGGTACCTTCGCCACTCCAGTCTAGCCTTTCATAAATTTTCTTCCGGCAATACGGTTCCGAGATTTATTCGTACGGCTGCGCGACGATGGAATCTCAGACAAGTCGTCATGCCACACTGCTCAATAGTGACTACGGGAAGAGCTCGAAGGAGCTGATTGAGTTCGTTGGACAGCTGCGGGCATTAGGGTACGTTAATCTCCTCCTAATTGCTTCAATTTTTTTGCTCGAAGAGTTTCCGTGGTGGCCGAGCAGTGTGCCACCCCCTACGCCACTCCGCTGGATTCATAGATAGAACAAACATGGGCTCTGATCATGGATCCGGATTCCCTGCAGCGCACATATCGATCTCGAGCTACCTCGGATTGTAGTCATTGGCAATCAAAGCGCCGGAAAGTCAAGTCTGGTCGAAGCCATCTCTGGGGTGAGTGCAATGCAGCCTTCAGCGAGGCATGTACGTGAACTGACACTCATTTTGCCACGGATACGTTGTCACTGTAGATCAGCGTCCCGCGCGATGCAGGAACGTGCACCAGGTGTCCTATGGAGTGCCGACTTGCACACTCGTCGGAAGGCTGGTCCTGTCAGATCAAGATACGCTGGGAGTACGACGGGAACACGAGACTTGACGAGGTCGAAGAGGAGGATTTCGGTCCACTATTGACAGATAAAGGCGACGTCGAGCCGATGTTGCGACGCGCGCAAGCAGCGGTTCTGAACCCCGATTCAGAGCCGTCAAAGTTCTTGTCCATGAGCGAAGAGGACTTCAAGTCCGGGAAGTCGCTGAAGGGCCCAAAGTCGCTTCTTTTCTCGAGGAACGTCGTCTGCGTGGAGCTAAAGGGGCCGGACCTCGCGGACTTGTCCTTCGTTGACCTTCCGGGTATCGTCCAGAACGCGGAAGCGGACGTCGTCCAACTCGTGGAAGATCTCGTCCGTTCGTACATCGAGGGCAACAGTCTGATCCTCGTTACTCTGCCCATGAGTGGTAAGCCATACATGTGGTTTACTTTCGATTGCGCACTTACCTTCCTCAGATGACATCGAGAATCAGAAGGCCGCACGGCTTGCAAAACTCGCCGATCCTAGTGGCTCGCGGACAATTGGTACCGTCATCGTCACCATATCGTGTTGTTCCCGTGGTTGACAATCCATGTAGGCGTGCTGACGAAGCCGGACACGCTCTCTTCTGGGTCGACGAAGGCACGGAGCATGTGGCTGGAGGTCCTCGAGGGTCGCCGCCACTCGCTCCGCCATGGCTACTACTGCACTCGCCAACCGGACGATGACGAGCGGACGCGCGGTATTACCGGAGCAGATGCTCGCGCCGCTGAACTGTCCTTCTTCCAGAGCACCGCCCCTTGGTCGAGCTCGACTCACCAGCACCGATTCGGCACCGCGAACCTGGTTCAGAACTTGAGCTCGTTGTTGACGCATATCATCCGCGAGTCGTAAGACCTATACGCTTGTCTCCGCTGTCGATCGCACTCTCAACTTTTTGATTGAACAGATTGCCTCGTATTCTTGACCAGGTCGCTTTGCAACTCGAGAGCTGCAACGCCCAGCTGGCAAAGCTTCCACCACCAATCACGGCCGAGCCGACTGCCTTTGTCCTCGCTCTCGTCACGAGCTTCTGCAGCGAGCTTGCCCAGCGCGTCCGCGGGTCTCCCACCAACACCGCTATCGTTCAGAGCACACGGCGCACATACGAAGCCTTCAAGATGAACATCCGTGCATCTGCGCCGCCCTTCGTGCCGTACAAAGATCAGACGCAGGCCCCGCGCGACATCTCCGAGTACCTTCGGGTTGACACCAATGACCGGAGTGCGCGAAGCAAACAGTTTGCGGGCAAGGTCTATTATCTGGAAGACGTGAAAGCGCATATCAGCAGGTAAGGTTTTCCGTCTGCCCTCGAGATGGATAGCTCACATATGCCTGTCGTCGTCGTGAACCAGCTCTATCACTCGCGAGCTCCCAGGCAACGTCCCCTATGCCGCAAAGCTTGCACTCCTCCAGGACTTCCAGAATTCCTGGCATGCGTCAGCATTGGGGTGTTTCGAAGAGGTACAGGACGCCTTCAAGGAGTCTGTCAAGGCCCTCGTCCACGAGTACTTTGAGCGCTATAACGCCCTCAAGACTGTCGTGGGGTCAGTATGGTCTCGCTGGCTGCCGTCTCACGCTCACATTTGTCTTGCAGCCCGGTTACGCTCGAGCTCATGAAGACTTGCGCAGACACAACTGTCAGCCAGCTGAAGACGATCTTGGAGCTTGAAACTTCGCCGTTCACCCAGAACAACCACTACTTCCAGGAGTCTCGAGACAAGTGGCTGGCAAAGTACAAAGATGCTCGCGCGGGCAAGGGTCCTGTGGAGCGCGTCACGCCAGCAATTTCGGCACCGACTCCCTCATTGGGGTCATTCTCCTTCAGCACATCATGTGAGTCAACCTTTTCATCTTAGATACGTGTGTGCATTGATCATGGTACAGTGACTGGGACGCCGGCGAAGGCTCCAACGAACCCTGATCCTAAGCCTGCGCCAGCGGACGCACACCATGCGAAACGGGTCGCTCTCAGCGAGCCTGCCGGCACTCTGGTAACGCCACAGACTGCATCGCCAACTCCGGCTTCTGCGAGACCGCCCCCTTTCTTTTTGAGTCCAGGTCAGCGTTCTGCAGAGCAGACCCCGACTGTCAATGCTGCACTGGCCCCCGCTGCCAATCCGTTCGAATTCGCAAACACCGCTTCTCCTAGACAGCCCGCTAGAGTCGCACCGGCGCCGGCTGACGACTCCGCCAGGCAGCAGCTCGTGGCGGAGACGCTTGCAAACCTCGCGAAGTTGGGTTATACTGGGATCGGTGAGGATGACCTTGGGAAACTGAACCCTCCGGATATCTACGAGGAGGAGCTGCAAGTGATGGCGGAAGTGCGAGCCTACTTCCAAGTTGCGTACAAGGTGTGTCCCCCCGTTCTTGCCTTGCGCAGGACGCTCATGTCCGCGGAAACAGCGCGTCATCGACTACATCCCGCTGTCGATCGACCACCATTTCCTGTACGCCTTCGTGAAGCAGCTCCAGCAGCTGCTGTTCGAGCGTCTCGGGCTCGGGACGGCGCGCTCGGCCGAGAGATGCAACGAGTACGTCGCAGAAGAGCCGACCATCGTCGCGACGCGCGACGAGCTGCTCACAAAGAAGAAGAGGCTGGAGAACGTGCAGCGCGCCTTGTTCAACTTTGGTATGTGATCCTGCGATTGAGAATCGCTGTCCTTGGATATCAGTGCTCCCCACGCTGTCTTGAATATCGGGTCTTTTGCATACATCAATCACTACCTACGCCTTCAAGCGGCCACATACTTAACAGCACCTATACGCATGTACAGTAGGCATCTATACGCATGTACACTAGGCATCTATACGCGTGTACAGTAGCCAAGCCTTGCGATTTGTAGCAATGAAGTGACCATCGGGGTGCAACGGATCAGTGCGAACCGCTGGAGGGGTTACCCGACGCTATAACATGCCCATAACAGGCAAGTGTCTAGGTTCGACGGTTAGCCACCGGCTGGCGTCTCTACAACCTCCAAACCGCGCCAATCTGCCCCAGCAGACCTACCCTTGAGGATACATTCTCGCAATGCCCACCTATTGCCGTGCCATCACGCTGTACCTCCGATGGCACGTCGGATCCTGCTCGAGCCAGCACACGGCATTGTCACCCAAACCAGCGAGCTCATCCGCACCCACGAAGCCTGTCCAAAGGACCCGAACCCGATGCTGTTCCGCGTAGAGAGACTCATCAACTACATACCCGGTGTATGCGCAGCGGTACGGAACGCGCCGACGCCCGAGCGTCCGAAGTGTGAACAGGGCGTGGTCCAGTCTGTCATCAATGCGCTCCGCGATGCCAAGCAAGATGGACGTAGAATATAGCACAGGTCGGCGGCGTAAACCCGTCCGAGCCGGCCTACAACAGCAAGCCCGCAGTATCGTCGCCTACACGGAAACCTATCGTAACAGCAGCCTACAGCATCCTTTCCCCTCTCCCTCATACACTGTCTCACCACAGGCCGACCCTGCCAGTCATGCCCGGAGCGCAGAGCGGAGCTCTCTCGTTTCGTTGCCGACATTCGACTGTGATCATGTCAAAGGTCAGCGCTGCGCCTGTATAGCATAACGAACGCCGTGACAGCGGAAGGACATACCCGACGCGATGTGCGGCCTCTGACGGCGAATGGCCGCGTCGCTAGCTTACATGAGCAGGCTGGCCAGACCGTTCGACGCGTACGCCATGGGCTTCATCGGCGGGTGTGGTTGCGCATCAAACTGCGTGTATGTCTGCGAGCCGGCCGCGTCGATACGAATCTGCGCGGGTGCGAAATCAAGTATGGGTCAGCATGGTTGAGCGTGCCTGCAGCCACCAGGCCGAGGTGACGGAGCTTACGAAGGCGCCCTTGTTGCCGGCTTGGTCGACGTAGTTTGGCGCTGAGAACACCTGTAATATTCATTGCAAAACGAGGAGTCGGGCGTGGATGGTGCGGTCGTCAGTCAACGTTCCAGGCCGGCTCGACGACAGTATCGCTTGCTCACCGTTGTGCATAGGCCGCCATGCTCTACGGAGTAACCGTCTGGCAAGTCACACAGTTTGTCAGCCTCGGACCGAAGGAAGAGGCATGTCGACAGAGTTGTAACCTACCTTGACGGACTTCGTGGCTGCGAATAACTCCCGTGACCCCGTTAAGCTCACACCATCGTTTCGTGACATCGGGACCAAACGCGATTCCGACACCCTAATAGAGGAGACACGCGACACATGTCAGCCTGGTACGGAGCAACCGTGCAGAGTCCCTGAAACGGGACAGTAACTTACACGCTTGCTTGGTCCCCTCCCCGGGAGTTCCTGGGGGTCCGTCCACAGCAGCTATTCCCGGATCCGTCAGTTGACCGCCCGGAAGGTACGATTATCTTAACGCCGGAGTCGGGGATACTCACCTCGCCTAAGAGAGTAGACAATCGCGTATTAGTACGGCTCCGAGATGCGGCGAGCAAACATGGACACTACTTACACATAAGGCCTTCTTGTCCTGGTTGGTGGCCAATTCGCTGGATCTTGCGAATCTCGTCAAGCGTGACGCCGTCCTTGCTGAACAGGCCACCGTGCACGACGAAGTACCGCTTCTTGCCTTCCGGCGAGAGAATGACGTCCTTCGTCGGGCCTGACGGGGGCTGTGTTGCGGAGATGAGAGTCGCCAGCGGCACTGTGCGCGGGAGAAGCTCATCAGCCCCAACGTATTAGCTGCAAGGTAGGGATGCACGCACTCGCTGTGAATACGTGTGCGAAGAGCTGGCAAGCAAGTCAGCAGGTCGTCCACGGTGCAGCCAAGACATCAAGGGTGATACTTGCCTTGTATGTCTGTTCGCCAAACTTGTGCTTCGCCTCGCCCTCGAAGCCATATGTGCGGTTCATTTCCTTCGCCTCGTGGTTGCCACGGTTGATGTACATCCGCTTCGGGTACAGCCCTTCGAGCCGATTTCAGCCAGATAAAACGCTGTACGGAGATACTGAGCACTCACACTTGAACGCGAGGGCGATGAGGATGACCTCGACGGACCACGATCCACGGTCGACCAAGTCCCCGTTCATGAGCAGGCAGTGCTTTTCGCTCGGCTCCCCCGTGAGCGACAGCAGGTGCAGATAGTCGTATAGCTGGCCTGGGAGACGAGTCCATCACACTGTACGCGGGGGAAGGAAGATATATTGCGATGGAACCTACCATGGACATCCCGATCACATCCACAGTCATGCCGTCCTCGACGTCCAGGGTGACCATGCTCTCCTCCTTCTCGAAATACGAGTGCGCCCCGAGCACGATCTCCCAGACGTACCTGCGTGGTATTGACTTGCCCTCCTTGAAGTACGCGATCATGTTCCGGATGAAGTCGATCGTGATAGTGAACTTCCCGTCTTCTCCGGTGGGCAGCACGGGTCCGGTGTAGCCCTTGTCGACGTCGCACCCGCCTGCCAGTAATGAGTTGCCACCATGAGACCCCATACGATGGTCGTTGACGTACCTTCGGTGATGATCTCGTAACACCGCAGGACAGCGCTCTTCTCCTCCTCCATTTCGATAGCCTGCAAACCGCTGAACCCCATCACTGCAATGCTAGGTATACCGCACAACGTACCTTCTCAAACTCAACTTTCCGCAGAATCTTCTGCGTGCTGTCGAGCTGCATCCGCACAAGCTGGTTTTGCGGCTCGAGCGTGAGGAGCTTCTTGAAGTCCGCAATGGCCTGCTTGTATTTCAACGTCTGCAGGTAACATGTTGCTCGCCTGTAATCATGGACAGTTGCGGGTGGGGGAAAAGAGGTTGGCGGGATTTTGAGGGCATGCAGAGACGGCGACGTACCGGTAATACGCCTTGGCGTACTTCGGGTCGAGTTCGATAGCCGTAGCTGCATTGCGTCATTCGCGTGAGCAAACCTTGTAACCAGGATGATGGAACACCGTATACGCACTGGCATCTATGAGCCCATAACCGTGTTCCTCGAGCTTGATCCTGGTGTACGCGCGATTACACCACAGCGTCGGATCCAAGGGATTCTTCTCTATCGCCTCGCTGTACAGCTCCGCCGCCTTGTTGAAGTCATGTGCTACACCCCGAGACACACGCAACAATGCAAGCCGATCGCACAGAAGTGAGTTCTTGTGCAGACAGAGTCAGGAGAAACAAAGACAAGCTCGGACGCACCTGTAAACGCCTTGTTCGCCTCCGCCTTCAGCCTCGCGGCCTCTGCCCTGGCCTCATCCGAGATATCCTGCAAGCTTAGCTTCGCGAGCTGTGGCGATGGCGGCTGGGAGGTGGACGGGGAGGATAGCGGTGTTGAGGAAGTGTCGCTGCTGCTCGACATGGTGTGCGCGTTGGGCTTCGAAAGGAATCAGATCTGGATGGAGTCTCGATTGTGGTCTGACGTCTTTATCAGCGTTAAGTTGGGGAACAATCAGCAGTTGAAACGGTGAACAGCGTGAAGCAACAAGCACGAAAGCAGAGAGTCGAGCGAGACACAAAGTCAGGAAGAGAAACAAGATCACCGACGCCACCAAGAATCGACGAAGCTCTCGAAATGACGACGATAGCCGCCCATGCACGAACTCCGTCATGTCGCGTGCACCGACCCAGCACGCTTCGGTGCTATGCAAAAGGTTTGACTCGTTCTTACTTGTAATCAGGTAGGCTGTATAGTATTCTCGACATGCACAGCAGGTGTATTCCGCGACGCTACGGAAGGCCACTGTACTCATATGTACGTATAACCCTCACTCTCCCAGAGGTAGCGCAGATCACGGTTCAGTACTCGTTCACAGGCGGGGGTATAGGGGAATGGTGGTGTTACAGAGTCCAAACCCATCAGTAGGATGCGCCCGGCGCGTCGACCAGAGACCATCAGAAGGACAACGACCGCGACAGCAGATTACCCGCGGCCGGGGCACACGTCGAGGTTGAAGTACTTGCCCATGTGGGCCTTGTACGGGTCCTTGTTCAGGAACCAGCCGTTCATGGTCTGCTGCAAGCTGTGAGGAAGGCGGGGAAGTAAGCACCACAGCGAGGGCGAAGCCGGGATGGTTACGAACTAGTCAAGATTGTTCATGCACAAGCAGCAGTCGCTGTGCTGGGCCGCGGTGGCGGATGCCTATGGAATCCATGTGAGCGGTGCAGGCATAGTACGAACACGCATGGTTACGTACGATCGTCATCTTGTCAGGCCAGCCGTTGTAGTTGCCAATAGTCTTCAGCAGACTGCCGCCGTTCTCCTTGAGGGTGTTGGCGAAGAAGGCGACACCGGTCCTGATGTTGTAGTCCTGCAAGGCTATCAACACAACGCCCATCAGGCTCACAGGTTCGAACTCACGATATCTTGGCAGTTGCCGCCGGGCGCGCCACCGCACTTGTCCTTCGTGATCTGCATAAGACCCTGCTCGCCACCACCACCGACGGTGTGCGGGTTGCAAGAGCTCTCCTGCATGGCAATCGAGGCAATGATGATGGGGGGAACTGGAAGGTACGGTTGGCCAAACATCCACGATAGGTTTTCTGATGTGCATGACTCACTGTTGTGCTCGTTGGCGTACTTCGTGAAGGTGTCAATGTACGCCGCGCATGCCTTGAATGGGCTGCCAGACTCCTTGACTGCCTGGTCCAGCGGCACGGTCACGACGTCGTCAACCGTGACCATGGGCGGCCTCCAGCCTCCAGCATCGACGCCACAGTTGAACCAGTCGATGTTGCCATTGGGACCGTGGGTGGCGGTGATGTCCTCTGTAATCCCAGATCAGCAGGTGCATACACAACACGTCTGCGGGGTTTGATGACGTACGGGTAGCACCGGGGCTGCCGCAGGAAGAGTCGGTGATGCGGATGAGTCCGCTCACGTTGCCGATGGGCTTGTTGCCACCGCCCGAGGACTCGCTCTTGTTGTCGTCCTTGTCCGTGGTCAGCGCAGTAGGCGCCGCCTTCTTCGTGGAGGTGGCCTTGTGCGAAGAAGTGGAGTGCTGGGTGGAGGTCGAGGTCGAGGTCGAAGCAAGCTGATTTGCAGGGTCAGGCCGCGCCCGAACCGAAAACTTGCTTCCTCGCGGGAAAAGAAGAACAACTCACAGTGCTGGTGCGAGCCTTGCAGCGCTTGCCTGTCGCGGCACGGCGGGCGACAGTGTCGTCGCGGGCAACGTTGACGTTGTGGTGACGGGCCATGCGTCCGGAGAGGCCATCATGGCTGGAGGCCTCGACGACGCCGAGGGCGGTGGCGAGAATAATTACGAAAGGAGCGGACAGCTTCATTAGGACGAGCTCGTTGTGTACGACGTAGGGTCGGCGGTGGTGGGCGAAGGGAGAGGGGGAGGCGGGAGACGGGGAGAGAAAGAGAAGGCGGAGGGAAGGAGAAACTAGGGCGACATAAAGCGGAGCGGCTACACAGTTACTCGACAGTCGATCGAAGCGGGCCACGCGCGTGTGCTTGGGACGTCTGTGCATTCCGTTCTCCCGCCCCAGCCAATCGCGCCCGTCGCTACAGGTCGCTACCCAAGCCGAGCTGATTGTTATTCAGACCGGGCTGCTGCTTGGGACGGTGGCCTCCTGCCCGCAACTCACAGCCCGGGCTCGTACGCCGTCCTCGGGGCCTGTGGCTCCCGATGTCGCCCAGTCGTGATCTTGATCCTGTTCAGACAGGCAGCAACCGCGATGGCGTCTCATTGTCCTGTGCAATGTCAAGCAGGAGGAAGCATCGACATCAGCCGCCCAACGCCAAGCTCGCCGCGACTACTCGAGACTGATGCCGGTCGGCAAACTCGCCTCCAGGGTTCTGCGATCCATGCGTCGGGAGCGGCGGGGAACAGCCGGAGGGGGTGAAGCAGGTCGCATAGCAGCAAGAGGGGAGCTAGCAGGAGCTAACGGGGCGGGAGAACCCTCTATATAATACAGTCGGAGGCCCGCGAAGCGCAGTAGCCCCAACGCGAGGCTATCAGACTATCGGCGTCAAGTCGAACGCATCTTCTCCCGCCTTCTTGACCGCAACACCCTTCTCGGTCACGATGGCGGTGATCAGGCTCGCAGGCGTCACGTCGAAACTCGGGTTGTACACCCCCTCCAGCCCCTCGGGCGTAACCATCACCGTCGCCTGCTCCTTCACTCCGTCCGCGTTCAGCACCGTTGGGAACAGCGCACCTCGCACCAGACATGCTTCGATTGCCGGGCGCTGTTCGATCGGGATGCTGCGAACAGTATATAAGATCAGCACGTTCTTAGTCTGAGAGCAGATCAGACTCTGCCCACCTGCTACCGTCCGCTATTTCCAGGTCGACCGTGCTCACGGGAGCGACCACGATGAACGGGATGCCGTGGCGTGCGGCTAATACTGCTGCGTTGTAGGTTCCAATCTGGCATGCACAATAGTCAAGGTTCGATGATCCCGCCGTATCCTCCCAGCTTACCTTGTTTGCTGTGTCACCGTTGCGAGCGATTCGATCCGCGCCGACAGCTATCGCCTTGGTAAATCTATGCCCTCTCCACATGTGAGTGGCCTTAATCCTCACCTATTCCGTGAATCTGATGGTGCTGGAACAGAGAGCCAACCATGCTGTCGCAAAGCATGGTCGACGGAATCTTTAGCGACTGCAGCTCAAATGCGGTCAACCTGATTTACACGGCAGGGTGAGCTTCGTCCACAGCCCGACGCTTGGAACTGCCACTCACCGCGAACCCTGGTGGTATGGCGTCGACTGTGTGAAGAATGCCCGCTGTAGCTTCCCTGTCTCATGCAGGTGCGTAATCAACCCGAGGGCAGTGCCATATCCCTAGTGCGCAAAGTCAGCCACAACAACACCACCCCTCCGCCACCATTGAAGGTGCCACTGACCGAAGTCGCAAGCGAGCCCGTGTTGCAAACCGTCATCACGTTCAAGTTATCGCCGCTCCCGCCCGCGTTCTTCACCTGCTCGACGAGCCATTCCGCGCCCCACTTCGCCATGAGCTTGTTCCTGCCGACGTCCTCCGCGTCGATCTCCTTCGCCTCGGCGATGAGATCCTGCGCGATCGCGCGGACGTCCTTCCCGGCTTCTATCAACGCAGCGAGCTTCTTCGATAGTCTGCGGGTGGCGGCGCCGAGGTTGACTGCCGTCGGGCGGGCGGTGAAGAGATGGGCGAGGATGGCTTCTGTGTGCTCCTTGAATGCGGCTGTTGACTCGAACCATACTGGTGCTGTGGGACTTTCCAGTGCTTTGGTGAGGTAGTCCGCTACGGCCAGCGCAGCCAAGGACGCGATTGCGGGTGCGCCACGGATCTGGGGTGAATCGCCTGTGAGCGAGCATGCTGACGCCCAAGAGACGAACGGCACAACACCTTCATCGACTTGATAGCGTCGTATGCGTCATCGATGGTCTTGATCTCAATGAACTCGACGGTGTGTGGCAGCAGGAGCTGGTTGACAATCTCCAGCTTGCCCTCGCTGGTCCGGATGGAAGTGAGTCCAGTCACCATTGTAGAGTACACTACCCGAAGAAGCTCAATTAGCAGATGCTATAGACGCATTGTACGCAGCACCTACACAGTCTCTTTTCCTTCTTCAATGCAAGTGATAGTACAAGTACAAGAGCTTGCAAAACTTGTCCAGACTCCGAACTGCAGGCAATTTGCAGGAACGCCTTCCTTTCTTGGTCGATCACCCAATCTTGCGATCGGCGATCGCAATTGTAGTAGCCTCGTGGCTAACACGTGGCTAGCGACGCCTGCCACTGCCTGTGGTTTGAGGTTTTGAAGTCCGAGCTTGACTTGCAATTGTAATCGAGCCTACACAATCGCAAATGGCAAGTCCATGAAATGTCTCGTCTCCATTACGACCAAGTCCTGCGTTACCAAGGATCAATATTCAGACTCCTGGCTCCAGTGTCGGGATTCGAGTTGAGGCTAAGTATTAGCATACCAAAACACGGCACCGAGCTGAATCACTGACTGCGAGCTAATGCTCCTCAATGCCATCGACTCTAGCGGCCACTAAACACACCGGTTCAATAGTACCCGTGGCGAGTCATCCTACTAGGTACCAATGGCAGTGAGTAATCCGATCCTCGTGTCTCATTCATTTATCAGCCTGGTCTTCGGTATCCGCAGTGGTTGTCTCGATGCAGACTCACACTGCGAAGGAGCTCCCGAGTTACGAAGGGCCGCAGCGACCCGTCCTCGGGACTCGGATGCAGTCGCACTGACTAGCACACCGTCCTGCTGATGCATGCCAGTAGCAAAGCTGCAGCTGCCGAGCGCCACGTAGTGTCTCAGCTTGACTGGGCGCAGTCTTCTGTCAGCTTGCGCAGGAGCCCTCAGCACTAGGCGCATCGTCAAGGTCGCACTGCTGAGTGCAGTGCAATCTGAGTCTTACCCGAAGAAGCATGCGCAGGCCACCACAGCAGAGACTGCCGCCGGGAGTAATACACAGGACATGCGGCAGCCAAATTGCGCCACTCAGTGACCCGTGGTGTCGTGCAGAGGTTCGAATTCATCTGGGAAATTACACCCGGTTGCAGCCAGATCGAGATACGTATTATGAATCCAGCGCTCAGCTCGTCGGGGAGCACTGGGCAACAGTCTGTCGATCACCGCACTGCACTCATCAAGAAGGGGAGTAAAAGCTGTGCCCCGTCCATATTCGCGTGCCTCGACGTCGACGAGGACCCCGGAGTCCAGGCGGAATCCGAGGAGTCGTAAGCTACACGGCGCAAGGCATCATTTGGCACTGGGTACGACATTCATTCTGGCGCATCAACCGTGCTGCTAACGGACACGGGAATGTAGCCCAAGTTCGAATAGTAACCTCACTGCATCAATTTGGGCTGTGCAGTCATATCATGGTGTGAACATGGGTATTCTGTGCGTATACGTCGAGGACGCGGCGAGTTGACCCTTGATCACTGGCCAACGTCATCCTTTCAGATGGGTATCTGTACGCGGTAGAAACCCGCAGAACCGTCGAGATCAACGACCTCGCAGTCGAGCCTGTCACCGTTGCCAATCTGGGTCTCCACGCAGGTGAAGTCCATCGTCTGCGGGGTATGAATTGTTCCAAAGGGCAGTCAGCAAACCGTCATCCGTGCAAAATGCCATCAGCAGCAGCATCGTGCGGTAGCCACAATCGAATGCTGCGCTTCTCACCTTGTGCAGGACCGCCATCGGGTGATCTGGTAGCAAGGGGAAGAAGACACGGCGAGGGTCAGCGATGGGCGCAAATCGTACGCATCAGAGGAACGAGGAGAGGTAGAATGATGCTCACGCCAGATGCCCGTGTCGTAAACGATGGCCTGCCCAGCGGACGCGATGAAGGCACGCATGCTCGCCAGATCGGGCTTGTCGTCCGCCCCGTTCTTCGCCACGATCACGAGATACGCGCTTCCAGGCTCTTCCAGCGCGTCCCCAAGGCCGACGCCGCCTCCCATGGGAACAAAAGCCTGGTTCGTGCATGGGTGGCGCTCGAGGACCTTCACCTCCCACTCGCCACCGGGTCTCACGGCAATGGGCTTGCACCGGTAGACCGACAGGCCTGTGGTAGCCGCTGACTCCGGCGGGTATGAGGCCTCGAGAAGTGCGAGCTTGTGGAACTTTGTGGCCGTGCCCTGGTTTGCACCCGTCACCTTGGTATGACGCGGATTCGGCACCGCGTTGATGTCCGCATATGCCTGCACGACCTTTCCGAACGGAGAGAAGGCCTCCGCGGTTAGTGGGAGGGCAGGGATGATGGGCCCGAGTCCCGAGCGCCCTGGGTGCAGAGCGGGCTCGTGAGGGGCAGCACTGCTCCCGCCATCACCTGCGATCTCATTTACGTTCGAGGTGGCTGCGCGATCGCTGTCCTTGTTGATGGAGTCTACTGCTCGCTGGCCCAAGACGCGCACGCGCTTGATGCCACCATCAGGATAGATGGTAATCTTGACATGCGTGTACGGGGTCCCGGCGACGTTCTCGAGCTGGAAGAAGTGCTGCCTGTGCGGACCGAGCTTCGTACGGGGAAGAACTAGCGTCCAGTTCTCGTTCGATACATCGGGCACAAGCTTGGTGCTGTGCACGGCGTGGAGCTCGCAAGATTCGGGGAAGTTGCCCTTGAAGTGTGCGGTGTCGATCTCGACCTGGGAAAGGTACCCAGCGTCTCCTCTAGCCCGGATGCGAATGGTTGAGCAGAGTAGTGTCGACAATGCGGTGCGATACGAACGTCAGCCTAAGATTGTCTCGCCCCAGCACACGAGATGACTTACAGTTTGATGATAGCCCAATCCTTGTGACCGGCGGCACGGCTACGCTTCGTTTCCCAGCCATCCCCCATATCTTTGCCTGCGGATGAAGGATCAGAAACGGGATGACACCACCGCGCGATGCTCACGGGGGCTTTGGCATACCTCTTCCCGAGAGGATAAGGTTGGAGCCGACGCCGAAATGCTGATCGGAAGTGTATACGACGCGGCCTCCGGAGAAGACGTGGGCCAGATCAAATGAGACTGAGGTGTCCGAGGGGAAGACTGGTGAGACAAGGCCGTATACACGGAAGCGCGCCTTGCCATGAGACCGAGACATTTGAGACAACTATCAGTGACCGTGATGGTATTCTCGTACTCACGATGCCGCCGTCCGGATACATGTTCAGCTTGACATAGTTTACGCCCTCAGATGGAGGGACAGTGAACAGATGCCTCGAGCTGGGACCGAGGTCCACTCTGGGCAGCAATTCCTTCCACTAGCGCGGACGCCAAGTGTCAGAAGGACGTGGTCCGATGTCCGAAGGCGCATGGACGAAGAGTGACTCACCCTGGGGTCGTCTGCCTGAGGCGCGGAGCCGTCAGGAGAGTACAGGATGTCAACTGATACTTGCGGTGCCTCGTTTCCTGCCGATCCCGCAGTCAGATTCAGTGGTTTATCCCAATGATTGGCTGATGCCAACCACATACCGTTGAAATGACTGGTGTCTATGTCGAAGCCACTTATCGATCCGGTGGTGCCGAGCTTTATTATGCACCTAGCCAATGTCATCCATCGCTGAAGAGACATGTAGAGACCTGCCAAGACGTCGCCTACCAGTCATAAGTCGGATTGTGCCTGCGAGACTCCCAGCCGCTGAATAGTGCGCCTTTGGGACCGAACTGGCCTTTGAGGCTGGGGGCAGGCTGAGACAGACATCAGTCCGCCCATCGCGGCATGCCGTGTCAGTCGACGTATGGACCGTACCTCGACTAGAAGGAGGTGAAAAGCCTCCGCGAAGAATTCGTCCGATACGGAGGTGACTTCTCCGCCGAGAGCGACGCTCGATAGTTCTGAGACACCCGTCGCGGGATGGCGGATGACTCGAATGTGCACAACTCCGCTATCGACGGGCGCGACTCACCGATGGCCGTGGAGAATGTGTCCTTGAAGGCGTCCAGCGGGATGCGCGTGCAGGCCATGGTGGTACGCAGTCAAGGAGAGGAGTGAGCACTGCTGTATGCAGCGCCACCTGCTGTATCTCGCGCGAGCCATCTCCGAGGCCGAGGCAGGAGGGTTCCCAGATTCCGATCGCGATGGGGAACGTGGGAGATAAGGCTAAGCGAAGGCGTTCGGGGAGGGCGATGGCTTTCATTGGACGACGCGCACGGACACCTCTTTCCGCTACGCCACGATGTTCTCTGTGCAAGTTCCTGCACCGTCACGTCCTGTCTGAACTACTCGGTGGCTAACCAGGCCTGGCTGGACGAGCGGCTCACTGGCGGACAGCGCGCACCGGCGTCTGCGTGCAATGTGACGCCATGCCCGAACTGGTCGATACACAGCTCGTTGCTGGAGCAATCACATGCCAGACCTGACACAAGCTGACCTCGAGCGAACAACGGTCTCATCCACACCTCTTCCTCTCACTACCACCTGGCCATGATAGACCATCTGCTGGGACGGCCAAGCATCAGTTGGAGGAGGACCCAGGTGCGTCGTGCTGGGTGCAGAGTTCACAGACGAGACGCTGACCACGGTATGGCTTCCTTCGTCTACAGGTGGTTCTGGTTATCATCTTCTGGTTTTGGCGCGTTTTGCGCGGAGATCCCAGTGGACCCAGGCTGCTATGGATAAGGCGAGCAAACAGGGCTCTTAGTGCGTGTTGGCGTTCCCGTTCACTACAGCAGACCTGACTCCGCCACAAGAGCAATACACCCCATGGCAGATCATTGTTAGCACACTGACTGGCGTGTATGCCGTTCGTAACCTCGATAAGATTCTTGGGTTGGCAGGTGAGTTGCGACGCTTTGGTCCTAGCCGTCCTCTCATATCCCAATCCCCTACCTAGCTCCCGAACCGCTCACAAACTTGGTAAGTGGCCAACCACCAGAGGCAGACATGAGGGTTCGCTAATTCACGCGTCTGTCCAGTACTCGCCTTCATACTATCGTGCAACGTGGATCACCACAGGCCTAGATGCTGGTTTCGCCACAGCCATGAATATCCGACCGCAATGGCTCAAGGACATCTGCTCAATCCTATTTTCTATCTATTACATCGTATATGCTAATGAAGCCGATGAGAAGGTGCCTCACCCCTGTTCTCTGGCTGTTCAGGACGTCCCGCTCATAAACATCTCATGGAACGCAGCTTCGGAAGTTCCGTGCCGCACCCACAGTTGAGATGTTACGGACGACGTGGGAGAAGACGACCAACCCTTACGTTCGTGTCCGTATGTCGTGCCACAGACAACACCGCTTACGACTGAGTTAGATACGTATGGTGACCTTGCACCCCCGCATCAGCATACGTCGCAAGATCCTGCTCGCCCGCCCGAAGGACTCGACCCAACGCCGCCCGATTACGACGTGGCTGTTCTTCGCACCTCCGGCGGATCAGCTTGCCAGCGCGACTGACCTCATACTGGACTTCCCCGGAGGAGGCTTTGTATCGATGACTCCAGAACACCATGAAGAACGACTGCGCTTATGGGCGATCCGCTCCGGGAAACCTGTCCTCTCGGTTGATTATGGCAAAGCACCGGAGTGTGAGTGACCAAACCTAATCGAAGTCTCCTGACCGTCCTGACCGAACAACCCGGCATTTGACCGCACAGATCCTTATCCATATAGCATCGACGAGTGTTTCGACCTATATCGGGTGCTGGTAGAGACCACTGGCATCGGCATCGGCATGTCAGGGCACGCGCTGAACATCATCCTCACCGGCGATTCCGCGTGCGTTCTATTGTCGTCCGGGCGCACATGCGACTTCGATACTGACTTCTTGATAGCGGCGCACACATAGCAGTGACTGTCATGTTCAAGATCCTCCAGACGCAGATGAATTTGCCGCATCCGCTTGCGCTCGTCCTCAACTATGCTGCCCTCGATTTCAACTTCACGTCTTGGATGACGCCACAGAATCTGCGCGTATTGCAAACTGAGCAGTCCTCCGGGCACCTGTCCCTGCTACCCGATCAGAAGGATCACCTTGGTCACATCAGTCCTCTGTCCATGGTCGGCGATCGGCCACGCCGACGACGCAGCCTTCGAGACACGTTGCGTCAGCTCACTTTACCGTCGACTAAGGCGATGCCTCCCCTGCGTACCCGCCATACGAGCACCGACGTTAGGAGAGTAGTCCACGAGGCAGATAGTTATGACGATGGTGGCGAGATGGGCGACGACGAGTCGCCGAGCTGGAATGGGGACCAGGAGAAGCCGCTGCGAGCCCGCATCCGATTCAATCCACAGGTCGATGTCAAACGCGAAGTCGAGAGCCCGGTTTCCATGGACGACGCTGCGCCGACGACTGAGGCAACTGCCCCGATCGGAACGCGGTTGACCATGACGAGCAGGACAGGGTACTTCCAGGACCGCATCATTTCCCCTAGCATGGTGAGTTCCTCGCTGACTATACAGCTGCACAGCTTCTACCCGTTTCTACCCCGTTCACCGCCCCTGCCGCGCTCTCGCCCACTTCCACGTCCTTGTCTGCCCTTGCCTACATGCTGAGTGAATATGACTGATGGCTGATCAAACCCTGATTTTCAGATGCGCGCAATGGCCATACTTTACATCGGGCCACACCGCAATCCCGACTTCCAGTCGGACTACCAGCTATCGCCCATCCTCGCGCCGGACCATCTCTTGGCGCAGTTCCCGCCGCTCTTGATGACATGCGGCGAGAAAGACCCATTCGTAGACGACACGCTCGTTTTCGCCGGGCGGGTGCGCGAGGCCAAGCGCGCCCGCCGCGCAGAACTCGAGCGCATCATCGCCGGAACGAGCTCCCAGTATGGCGAAAGCCTCCGGATGTCTGCCAGCGTCGGCGTACACGACCCGAGCGTGCACGGCGACCTGCGCGCTCTCCAACACGAACGTGAACGACTCGCCGCCGAGACGGAGGAGGACTGGGTGCGGATGGTCATCTTCTCGGAATGGAGCCACGGGTACCTGCAGATGCCCACCCTGATGCCGGAGGTGCGCGGGGTCATCGACGATCTGGCGGACTGGATGGACGAGCTCTTTTCGAGGGCTCACGACGCGCCTGCGTCTGCGTCCGGAGCGCCTGGATCAATGTTTGCGGATGCTCGCGATGCCGGCATCCCGACGGCAGTCTCGGGTGATCCCCGTGGCGCTTCGCACCCGTCCCTTGCCAGCCCGCGAGCGAGACGGTTTTCGAAGACACAGACGAAGTGGAGTAACGACAGCTCGCAGGATACGGAGACGGATGGGTTCACGTCGACGACGTCTGAGACGGAGCAGGATACGGACGATGGACTGACCTTCGCACCCAGGCGGCGCTCGCCACCCCTGTCCTATGCGGACATGCGGCGGAACTCTACTGCGTCGAATGCCACCGTACGGAGGGCGTCGATGGGTCATGGGAGGACGCCGTCGCAGTCTTCGAAGGTCCCATCTCCGCCCACAGCCACGCCCAACGGCGTGAACGGTGACCTACGCTCTGACATCCTCCACGAAGTTCCGACGCCACTCCGGGACGTCGAGGTGCTGCGGCAATCGTCGCCCCCCAAACGACCCACTTCCACGCCCGGCAACGGGAACGCGCCCACATCGAGCAAGGCCCTCCAGGGAGGACAGACTATCACAGAGTCGGAACTGATGCGGCGGCGTCGCCTGCTGGATTCGCATCTCATCTCGCGGTCGCAGCAGGACAGTGTCAAGTAGACGACTCCGCGTTCGCGCGGATGTCTGGGGCGGCTGCATCCCCGACGACAATTTGGATACCGGAGGTGCAGCACCCGCCCGAGGGCTGACACTGCACGGACGATCAGGCGGGGCGCGTTCGCGGGCGGCGGTGTCCCCGCTTTGGTTGGTGGCCCATGGGACATGGCAGCTTTGGATGGAGAGTTACTGCATATTGTATAGCATGCGTTGTTCTCGGAAGAGTAGCAGGGATCTTTGTAATCATATAATACGGAGAGATATGGCATTGGCGAGATGCAGATCTATGTCTTGGACGTCGGCAGGGGAGAGCGGTGGTCCGAGGCTGAGGTGGTCCGCGGCTACTACGCCTGGTGAGTACGGGCTGCACGCGTACAACCCGTGCGTTGCCCGTCTGTCAGACAGCCGTCTTCCGTCTTGCGCGGAGTGTTGGAAATGGACCGCTAAGTGGTTGGCAACAACGTGTATTTCCTTTCGGCCAAATGAGCAATGCCAAGCGGCGTTGCTTGTCAGGCGGCAAGGGAGTACTTATCTCCATGGAGTGATTGGTCTCTCTCGGGCTGAGACACAATCTACGGTACGGTCGGCATTCCTACAGACATGCGGGTGTACGTAGTCGACAGAGCATGCGGTGCGTTTCGTAGCTCGTTTAATATGGACGAATGCTGTGCTGCGTATTGCTCATGGTGGCCTTGGATGAGAGGCAGCTCGCAGGGAGGACAGACTGGCCACGCGTGTCCGATGCTTGCTGGGGTGCATGCTGGCAGCTGCCTGCCGCGGAAACAGAAGGTCGCGCGGCTCTCATGCTCGTGCGAGCGCAAGAGCTGTGAGGAGAGCTATGGTGGGCCTGCGCTGAGACAGCGATGGGCCCAGCGAGGATGTGTGGCTGGCTGCGGGCGGATCGACGTGCTCGGGGATGTGGCCGTGAGGGCGGGTTTGATGCAGGGTCTGCACGGGCGGCCAGCGTCGGTGAGCGGCGGGAGGAGGACGAGGAGAGGCGGACCCCGGACACGCCTGTTGGCGCCTGGGGCGAAACAGAGTGGTGGGTGGCGGTACGGTCGGGATCAGAGGACGGGCATCGAGATTTATGGCCATGACACATCGCGCTTGGTGTCCCTCCTATCGGTTATATTCTATAAAGCCTGCCATTTTTCCCTTTTTCCCCGCCGCCCGGCTCTTCGAGTGCTTGTCCCCGACGTCGTCCCTCCGACCATCGCCTTGTTCCCCTTGTCCCCAACCACCTCCGCGCCGCCTCTCCGCGCCCAGATCCCAGCGAACCGCCGCCGATTCCAGCCTTGTGTTCCTCTCTCTCTGCTCTAACGGCATCGCAGAGGTGATTACCAGCGCTACAACTCTGACATGGAAGTGGATGCTGCTTTCCGTCTTCCAACTATGCCCCCACCCTCTGGTCCCCCTTCCGTGCGCTGCACCCGTATCAGTTTGCCCCGGCCGAGTACAATCCGCTCATGCCGTCGCCTGACCACCCCCAAACGCGCCCCATCCCCCACCTGCTCGCTCAGAACACGGTGGCCCCTCAGACATACACGATCGAAACCACATCCAGTCCGGATTCTACTCCCACCCTCCGCCCGTACCTGCGCACGCATCCACCAGCCGTGCCCCGTATCAAACCCCACCAAGTCCCCAGTACCGGACACACGCTGTGAACTGGGGCCTGCCTCCGATCCCGGGCTCGCAGCAGCAGCAGCAACCACCACCACAGCAGCAGCAGCAGCAGCAACAACAACAACATCAGTTGCCGCATCCGTCCTCGCTCGGGCTCGCGGGGCCGTCGATCTCGCCTCCACCCTCCTCAGGCCGCCACTCTGCTGAGGACGCCCAGCGCGCGCCGCAGGCTGCGCTGCTCTACGCACAATCGCAGCAGCTCCCGCCTATCCAGTCCGCGCCCACGACGCGCGCACGGTCGTCTTCCATCATCGCGGCGTCGGCCTTCCCGCAGGGCGGGAGCGTGCCACGGCTGCCCCCGATCATGCAGGTCGAGAAGCAGCAGGTGACGACGACCGCGACGCAGGCGGCGAGCGCGAGTCGGCGGAGAAATGAGGCGAATTTTGTCTGCCCGGTTCCCGGCTGCGGAGTACGTTCACTCGGCGCTTCAACTTGAGAGGTGTGTGTTCCTTTCGTGTCACCGTGTCTCGCTCGCCATTCATCGTGTCGCACTATGTTCGTCTCCGATGATGCAGGACATCTCCGCTCCCATACTGCCGAACGTCCGTTCCTGTGCGAATGGCCAGGGTGCAACAAGGGCTTCGCACGGCAGCACGATTGCAAGTAAGTGCGACATGCGCTTGGGAAACCCTGACACCGCTTTCAGTCGCTGATCAGCTCTCTGCGCGCTCGTCATTTCAGGAGACATCAGGCGCTACATACGTCGAGGTCGCAATCAAATGTATGCCAGGGATGTGGGAAGACATTCAGTCGTCTAGACGCGCTCAACGTAAGTGTCATGGGCTCATCTGTACATGTGCGCAGCAGCCTGACGCCGCTTCCGTTCACAGCGTCATCGTACGTTCGCATCGTATGCGGGAATCGTGATTTCCGGCTGACATTTTTCACAGTGCGGTCAGACGGTGGTGCAGAATGTCGCCAAGCCACGGAAGCCGCACAGATTGCGAACCGCATGAGCCCGCAGGAAGAAGAGTGGGAGAACGCGAGCAACTCGACTGATCGGTCAGCAGAGCGGGGGCCGCGCCGGTCTCCGCAACGCACCTCGATGAGCTGATGGGTTCTGTGTCAAGGTTGGTGCAGCGCACTGGCATCTGGCATCGCCGAAGCATATCACGCACGTCGGGCGTTCTCCCGCACAAGCTCCCCTCTAGCCTGCCGCGTGTGCCGCATCAAGGCGACGACTCCTCAGGCTTGAGTCGCTTGACCAGAAAGAAGATCAAATGAGGGCCGAGATGGAGATGGAGTGGTGGATGAGATACTGCGCTGTTTGCTGTCTGCTGTCTGTTTTCTCTGTTCTTGTTCCCCGCCAGCTTCGTCTTTTCCCTCTCCGCATGCCATGCCATGATACCCGCACATCGCGGTCCCTCTCACCACCACCGTGTACATGTAGTATTGCCGGGCGTCGCTCCTAAGTTAATGACCTAATGTTCGTCTTGTTTCCTTACTTTCTCCCTAGTTCTAGGTTTCCCTTCATGTGGCATGTGGCATGCATACGCATCTGTATCTCTTCCATCCATGATCCATCCATCCAGTCCCTTCCGTACAGTCCCTCGTCAGCCCTTCACCGGCCCGCATCTTCTCAGCCGCGAAGACTGCCTGACGCCGCCGACATTCGGTTCTCGTGGCGTCGCTGCGCTGATTCGCGCCGCATGTTCGCCCTCACTAGCCCGCCTGGGGGAGACCAGGGTCTGCGGTCCCTTGGACGGACTCTTATTGCGTTAGGGACTGCTGCGTCGACGTGAGTCGAAGATTCGCGGTGGAGGCCGCCATGCGACCGATCGTGCGTCAGGTGCGTAAACTGTCCGTATTCTTGTCTAATTGCGTCGGGCCCGTACATGTTCCGCTGGCGAAGTCGCGGAGGCCGCGCCCTTCGAACAGACTGCGTGACACTGACAGGTTGTGCCCGCAGGTATTCACGAGTACGGTGCATATTGCGTTGTGCGGCCTCTCTCGGGGATACGATCGCAATTGCAATCACTTGCGCAATCGGGAGGCGTTAGCCTGAGTTGTCCGACATGATTTGCTGATCTCGCCGGGGACACGTCAGACGTCTGTCTATGTATTCCCTCAGGCTGAACAGTTCGCAAAGCCCAGCGACGAGGGGTGACAGTGGCTGCCGCTATAAGTAGCTACATAAGTTGTCATAAGCAGTCTCCCGGAACGGTTAGCGGGGCTTGGGGAGGGGCGGCAGATCTCGTGCACAGCACCCCGCCATTGCGGTGTCGCACACGCCAAGCGCGGCCTGCTGCGGGTGCGATGCGCCGAGCTGTGCTCTCACAAAGCAGGCGCCGTCGGCCTCGGTCCCTCCGACCACGCTCGCACTCGGGTCTGGCGGGCCAAAAGCATATCCGGATACCGGTCTCTGTGTCTTCCGTTGTGCGCACCGGCGGCGACTCGCGAGAAAGGCTGCACGCGGTGTATTGAGCATTCAGTAACGTCTGCAACTGTCCCTCGGACCCGGCGTCCTCCCCGGGGTCGCACGGCGAGGCGCAGTGTGCCTTCGCGCGCTCCTCGTCCATGGGGATACCTCGCCTGCAACGACGCGCTCGTGTGGCGAGTTCAATGATGCCCCCGAGGACCGAAGCGACCCCATGAGCTCGCCGAGGACGCGTGTCGGAGGAAGACCGCTGGGCGCCTCTCGCGCGGGTTGAACCCCCCATGATCCATCTCCATGGGCCTGGTGGTGACAGCATATCTGAATCAGACTGGCTAAGCGTTCCCCGTGGGCTTAGAGCGTGCGAGCACAAGGAGGCGGTGCGCACCCGCTGGTTCTCAGTTACCGCCACCCTAATCGAATTGGCTTCGTCAATTACACTGATAGCGTCCCGTGCGGCGCTGCCCAGCACTCTGCGGCAGTGCGGCCTCCCCGCTCCGCAGGCTCGCCATGGTACATGCACCATGGCCGTCGCGCTCGCCGGCGACCAGTCATGTTTCCTGGATGCCGCTGGATGACCCTGGGCCGTCGCACGATCCTGCCTTCCCGGGAGGACTTCTTTCTTCCGGGCGCATCTGTCAGCTGTAGCGGGAATGTGGTGAAATCCCGCACCTGATTTGCACATCGTTGAATTGTTGTGGTGGTTCCGGTTTGATTTGATCTGCTCTCGGGGATGCACCCGGGTGTACGATACGCCTGAGACAGTAATTAAGATTCGACTACGCGTGCAGATTGCGGCAGGAGGGCGTGTAAGTAGCGGTGGGAGAGGCATGCTGTATTTCCATGATTCATTGCAGTCCTTGATACCCAAGCAGTCCGCGTGTGGGGCACCCTGGGTGGAGATGTGGTCGGAGATAATCATGAAGAAGGGAAGGCGGTGGGTGTGTCCGCTTACCGGTAACCGCACGAAGCACTCTGCAGGGATATAGAACCCGCAGGGTTCAAGGTTTCCGCATGCGCCCACATACGCCAGGCTCGGGGCGTGCATCACGCCCCGAGCTCGGCATACGATGGTCAAGATTGGAAGATTGGGTGACGCGCACGGCATCGCTGCTTGCGCCCGTTACGCACTCGAAGACAGTCGCTATCGGGAGATGGGACCACACGAGCGCCGGAATGCAGCATCAGAGCCGCCGGGACCCTGTCAGTCTGACTGTGGGGATGAAAGGTCATCAATCATTGTGCGAGTACGCCAGAACAGAGTGGTTGGGGGCGCCAGGTACGGATACTGGTTGTCGTATTCTGTTCGCCGGGTATGGAGGGAGTCATCGTTGTGTTTCAGCGGCGTCAAGCGTCGATATCCTCCATAATCTCCGCCCGACGGTCCGGGGACGCATCGACGCTCGTATACCAGCTTGCGGCGCGCGCAACGTCTCGGACCGAATTGGTACTCCGAATCGAGAGTCCGAACCTTCGAGACGTCGAAAAGTGTCATCCGTGTACTGTACGTACGCTCGGAACACTTATGTGACGGCTTACGCACCCGGTGCTCTGCCATTTGCCTTCTAACGTCAGTACGGTCTTGATTCTTCGGAGTTTGGCTGTCAGTCGAAGGCTTGGGGAAGGCTTGGGGAATTGCGCCCGAGACATGCTCGGTCTGGGTCAGTGCGCTTGTCGCCTACACAGATACCAGGTTCCAGCTTACCGTAGCCGGGACGTTCACAATACTAGGCACGCTTCCGATGGCCACGTTCCTGGGTTCCACGCCGCGTAAACGTACGCGATGGCAGCTCCTGAGACGTCTGAGTGACGCGTGCGATGGTTGCGCAGGTCGGTCTCAGCCTGGCTTGGAGGCCTGAGATTTCATTCGAGTACGCGAGACAGTTCGCCGGGTTCGCTCGGCTGCCAGCTGGATGAGGCTATGTAGCAACGGGAAAGCGGTGCTACACTGCTAGCATGGTTCAGGTGTGGCGCCCGTTTAGGCAGTCGTTGTAGAAGCGGGCGGCGAGTAGGTTCCGATCGTCTTGTCGGAGCGAGGCCATAGTGGGTGCGATTTATGAATGCCCAGGAATTCAACTCCTCTTCTATTTCACCTGGGTGGTGAGAACGCAGCGCGTTGTATCTGTGAGCGACACCACTTACATACTTAGTACTCATTTCTTCCTGCCGATGTGCTTCCCTTCCTGCTTATGGTCTCCCTTGTAAAGAGTAGCGGTTCAACGGTAAAACAACCTTTGATGTTGAGATATGTATCTCGTTGTACAGCGAAAACTGGTGCTAGCCGTCACGACACGACGCCAGTATTGATCGACTTGCCTCCGGTGTTAGAGCGGTGGAGACTCGATTCAACGATACTGCGCAATGTCTTCCAGGGGTCCCTGCACTGCGTAAAGAGGAGCCTGCGAGCTTCATAGGAGTCCTGCCAGACTAGGTGCATGGTGGTACATAGAGTGGTCGAGGGTGATCGGTCCGAAACAAGCAATTCACGTGTCATTAGTACCGCGGGCGCTTACACTACCGAATCCGAGTGGCCGAGATCATGCGCGAAAGTGCAGCTTACACTTTGCCCCTGCCTTGTCCTCCTCTCTCATCTCGTCTCTGGCGGGGTTGCTGGCTGTGAACTATGTCTCTCCCACTGCTGGTTAATGGCGCAGAATGTGGTCCGTCAAATCCGCTGCAAGGCCTGTCGAAGCGATTTGATCAGGACCGCGGCATACAGCAAGTACGCCGGCATCTATATCTGTCATACGACATTTGCTGAAGGATTTCTGGTGGTGCAGGATCAGTTCAGTGCGGGGCGAGCTGGGTCTTCGAAAGAGGTGCGTCTGCCATGGTATTTGCGTGAAGCACGCGTGTTTACTCGCATGGCGGCAGGCGTTCCGGAGCCAGTACTCCGTCGCACCTGGAGTAAACCACGACGCAGCAAGATTCTTCTCATCTACGGCTTCACCTGCACCTGCTCTGGCCGCATCCACCGCATTTGATCTCTCTGCGCTGCACCGTAATCTGCCCGCGTCGCATTCACATTCACCAGTTCATGCGCAAAGTCCTATACAATCCCCTCCCCTGCACGCGGGTCCGGCTGCATGGGCCGCAGACTTCCTCCAGTACCAGCCTGTGTCCTCGACATTGACGGCATTGACAGGCGGTGCTCAGCGACAAACCACGCCGATGGCTGTCGAGCAGAACATGTCCGCAGCCCCGCAACAAGTACCTAATACGTATAAGCCTGGTATGTGCAATTCATTGACACAGATGGCTGTCCGCAAGCATTGTGAACATCATACGCGGTCCCCAGACTTTCCGTACTGGAGATCTCGGGGTCGCAGACACCAAATATACCATCCGAACTGTCTACCGAACACCGCCTTGCTGGTCAGTTTGTCGCAGCGGTAGTAACATGCTACGCAGTCCCCATCGAACCCACCTGCGAGTTCGGAGGACGGCCTGACACCGCGGATTGTATTGGAAATGTTTTGTACGACTGAACTCGCGATTTCGAATAGCGGAGGGTTCAAAAGAGGCGATGGCTTCAGCTCCCTGCGGACCGTCATTGGACATTGGAAATAGCTGACATCATACTGCAGGTCTGTCATGGAGTCCTTCGGCAGGCATGAGTGCGGCCCAGTTCGCTCCGATGGCCGGGGTGCAGAGTGGGTTCACCCAAGTCAAGCCTCACATTGATGGTCTGTCGAAGCTCTTGCATGCGGTACGTTGACCCGCGCTCACCTCGTCTGCTCTGAATGCAGCTGCCATATGGGACCAAGAATTCCGGTCACAAGAGCTCTCTTTCAACTCAGCGGCGAGCGCGCTCGGACTTCCCGTGGAAGCCGTAACAGTCACCGAGGCCCCTTCGCGCGCGCAGCAGCCCCACGATGCAGACGAGCTCGCCCGCACTGCGGCCCTGCTCATCCACACCGTGAAAAACGAGCCGAATCCAAAGTTTAAGAACAGCGCGTTCATGGGGCTCATGCGCCAGTTACGTGATGGCGAAGTGACCGTCGAGGGGAATGATATGGTCCAGCGGTCTGAGGCCTCCGGCGGCGTACAGTCGCACGCCGATGCGAAAGGCAAAGGGCGCGCGGTGGATGTTCCGCCGCTGGCCGTGAACAGAATGCAGCTGCCCACGCTCCAGCGGCCTGTCACCGCCACGCCCGCCGCGGCAACGTCGTTCGCAACAGGACAAACCTCCGATGAGGTCGGAGAGACTCGTCAGGAGGACCCCAACGATGCCTATTTTCGCCAGGAGAACGAGGATTACATCAAGGTGCAGCAGGAATTCGGGAGTACTCGGCAGGCGCCCCCTTCCCAATTTTCCCCACAGCAGGCCGAGTGGGACAACCTGCAGCGAGACTGGGAGGAATTTGAAGCAACCACGCACGGCTTGCGTCCGCTATCTGACTATCAATTTCAGGCGAGTAACCCCTATCTGAATGGGGAAGCGTCTCGCACAAGACACCATACCGCACATGCGGATATACCTGAGACGCTCTATGAGGTACGTTGCTCAACACCCCGATGTCAAGGCACCATCGTCTCTCTCCACAGATGCTGATGCTGATGACCCGATTGTGGCGGTAGAGTGTTCTCGAGATGGAGGCCGCTGTGCAGCGGGATCCCACAAATGCAGCGCGTTGGTACGAGCTCGGCGTCAAACAGCAAGAGAACGAACGCGAACAGAAGGCTATACAGGCCCTTCGGCGCGCCCTCGAACTCGATCCCACCCATCTGGCCTCCTGGCTCGCGCTCGCGATCTCGCATACCAACGAAGGGAACCGCTCGGGCGCATACAGCGCGATCCGAGAGTGGGTGGAACGCAACGAGCGGTACTCCGCGGCCGTGGCGCAATTCCGCGCGCTGAACCCTGAGCCCGAGGTCGCGAGGTCGAGCGAGAGGCTGCAGAACATGATGCACTGCTTGATGAGCATCGTGCGCGAGCACGCTGGCGGGGAGATCGATGCGGACATTCAGATCGCGCTGGCTGTGCTGCTCAATACCAACGAGGTGCGAGGACCCCGAAGTCACCTTGCTTCGGTGTGTATCTGTTGTCTGGCCGAGGCTGACTGCTATAGAACCTTGTTAGGACTATGCGAAGGCCCGGGATTGCTTCACCACAGCGCTTGCCGTGCGTCCAGATGTGAGTATCATCTCAATGGGGTACCTATCTTGAGACTCACCGGGTGCCTTTCGCCTGAAATAGGATTGGTTGCTTTACAATCGCGTCGGTGCCACGCTGGCCAACAGCGGGCATCCTGAGGAGGCTCTTCAATACTACTACACTGCCCTCGAGCTAAACCCCGGGTACATCCGAGCAAGGTACATCTCCGAGACGGAGATGATGATTCGCAATGCCCCGTTCGCTTACGTCCTTCCCCATAGGTTCAACTTGGGCATCTCGTGCACCAACCTTCGAGTGAGTCCTGATATTGCGATCATTAGGGAAGAATCGTAGTTCTCACGAGCGCCGATTGATCTCCTTTGCGCCAATGTAGCGCTACGACGAGGCGGCGCAACATATACTCGATGCGCTGATATTGCAAGCCGGAGACAGTGTCCATGATACCAACGGAAAGGACGACAACCGCGGTGTCACCTCGCATGCGCTGTGGGATAGCTTGAAGACGTGTTGCTTGCACATGCAACGGCTTGACTTGGCTACGCTTTGCGACTCGCGCGATTTGGACGGTATGTCGAACGCTCTTCCTCCTAGGACCGTACTCATACACTTGCTTTCCCAATACCAGCGTTCCGGCTGAACTTCCAGATGATGTGATTGGATGGTTTGACTGCTTAGTACTAACTATTGCTACCGGGAGGCCGGGTGCCTTGGGGCAATGTAACATTTGTATTGCTTATGCTTCGCTCATCCATGACGGTTCACTACCAGGACGGTGTTCTCCGACTCTGCGTTCGAGATCAAGCTCGTCAAGAAGATGTGCGGATGCTGTGGCCCGAGCCGGCCCGAGAGGTATGTATACCGCTCTAGGCCGGGTCTCAGCCACCCTCTGGAGCGACGTTTCCCATGGATTCCCGCCTTCTGTTCCAGGCGCAGTCAGCTCAAAGTTAGTTGCGAACGTGCCCTACTGGCCGCCGCAAACGTCTCGGTACTGGCGACGGCCGCCCTCGTTGGCTCTGGAGCACTCTCGCGGACATACTTCGCGGAATACTTCTCCTCCATCGAGCCTCTGCCAATGGTATGCGAACCTGGCTGCTAGCTGGACTGGGCCGCTTCTCGACACCTCTGACTGAGCAGCGAGTCTTCTTGATCTAGCTCGCTCTTCTGTCTGGTATAAAGGTTTGAGAACACGGCGAGGGCGACATCTCATCAACATCACTCGATACAGCGAACCCACCACATCCACCACAGCTAGATATCTGCGCTCCTGCTTCTCGAAACTGACATCGCCCAACATGCCGTCCTCCCCCGTCGTCTGGCTCCGCGATGGTGCCGAGTTCCCCCAAATCGGCATGGGCACCTGGAAGCACAACGGCGAGAAAGCATCTGAGGCCGTCTACAACGGACTCAAGAACGGCTACAGGTTGATCGACGGCGCCTGCGGTACGTGCTATTGTCATCCATGACATTCAATAATTCGCTGACTGACAGACGTCGGTCGCAGATTATGGAAATGAGAAGGAATGCGGTGAAGGCCTCCGGCGTGCGATCGTACACGACATCGTGACGCGCGACGAGGTATGGGTGGTGTCCAAGCTGTGGAACACCTTTCACCGCAAGGAGCACGTAAAGGAGGCGGTTTTGCGCTCGCTCCACGACTGGGGCGTGTCCTACTTCGACCTCTACTACGTACACTTCCGTGAGTAACGTGTTTCATATGTACCGCGCGCGATGCTGACCGCTGAAACGTCGGACGACAGCTATCTCGCTCCAGTACGTCTCGCCTGACGAGCGGTACCCGCCCGGCTGGTTTGTCGACGGCAAGAGCAAGGTGGAGCACGATCCTGTCCCGTTCAGGGAGACATGGGAGGCGCTCGAGGCACTGGTCGACCTCGGCCTCATCAAGCATCTCGGTGTCTCGAACATGTGTAGCGCGCTGCTCATGGACCTCATGAGCTACGCCCGCATCAAGCCATCAGTTCTGCAAATCGGTGCGTATTTACGGCGACTTGTTAGTACTCGGCACGCGTGTTGACCTGTTTGGCTATTTGTAGAAATCCACCCCTATAATGTGCAGGAGCGTGCAGTGCAGTACGCTCGCTCGCAGGGCTTGGAGGTGACCGGGTACTCATCCTTCGGGCCTCTCGGCTTCCGCGAGCTCAATATGCCCAAGGCCCTGCACGCCCAGCCCCTCTTCACGCACCCGATGATCACCACCCTCGCCGAGGCGCACGGTGCGACCCCTGCTCAGATCGTGCTAAGATGGGCGACGCAGCGCGGAATATGTGTCATTCCGAAGAGCGATACTTTGCAGCAGATGGGCGAGAATCTGGCGAGCGCAAAGATCAAGCTTACCGAGGAAGAAATGAACGCTATTTCCGGGTTGAACTTGGGCTTAAGGTTCAATGACCCCGCCGATGTGAGTCTCGCCTCATCACCTTCCTACCCTAAATCAAGACTGACGCTTTCCCGCTACGACAGGATTTCGAGGGCTGTCACATCTTCTCGTAGAGCGGCAACATGAACGTTGACCGCGGCTATCCGCTCACGCATCCTCCGCCCCGCCTGTAAAGTATAATCGCTGACTCATTGTCGTACCACCACCTAAGTAATAGGCACCTCGCTATGAATCTTGTATTGTACATGTAGTCACTATCGGTGCCACACCTGTAAAATATTCTCTTATCATTTCTGACACGATGGAGCTCCTTGTTCGAAATGCACTGGAGTTGGCGTCCACTCATTATGCCGTGTACTTATGGTAAGTGCCACAGTGAAGATTGGGCTCAATGAACGTTCACCATTGATTTGCGCAGAACCAACAACACATGGAGAAAATCCACGGATGACCCAACTTCCTTTCAATATCAACACAGCACACTGCCCTCGCACGTTGAGTATCATCACGGCGGATTCCATGTAACGAGGTGTAACCACGCTAATTGCGATCATAGCGGTCCACAATGTACAGCCACATGTCACCTCAAGCCGAGCTGTCAGGTGGCTATCCGACAAATACTACTGGCACCCATGTCCTCTTTCGACGACTCGACTCAGCGTAGAAACTCAGCAGCAATGGGCCACCACGATCCGTGTCACTCCTACCACCAGGGCCACTGCAGAATTGGCGACAATCCGGCAGGGGACTGCTTTGATCAGTCGAAGGGTGAGTCGAACAACTGGAAGTCATATCGGGTATCCCAACTCCGTTCGAGTTCGGATTCATGGCTCGACGTCCATAATGGACACTTTGCAGCGACGAGTAGTAAGTACATATCTCAAAACTACAAGCTATGACATACAGGATACAAGACACGGGTGGCATGACGAACTCCATCCAGACTAAGCAGGGGAACGAGGACCGAAGCTTTTACCATCAGGTGTCAGCTGCCTTCTAGCCTCAGACATACACATTGACATAGACTTAGACATTCCAGACAATGGTGTAGAAAAGTCCTGATGCAAAAAACCAATTGACAGTGACGAGATTCGAACTCGCGCGGGAAACCCATCACGGTTTTGGAACAAGCCTAAACGTGACGCCGTAACCACTTGGCTACACTGCCATGTTGTAGGTGACGTCTTGTGATGCTATAGCCACGTCCCTTCAAGGAACGTCGACGTGTTTGCCGTCTATGATTACAAGTAGGTTGTTCCGTTGCAGGTCAGGAGCTAGCAGATGGTATTATGTATGACAGATCACAGCGCATGGGGGGATATGGCCAAGAGGAAAGACCGGGAAGCAACAGATAAGGACGAGAAGGAGACAGCGAAGGACTGGACGAGAAACAAGACCAAGCACCAGGATAGGAACAGTGATGAAGTACGAACTAGCTGCGAATGACACACGACGACCTTACACAGTCCTTCCGGAGTGCAGAGAGCCGGGAATATTAGTATACAGACGACTATGCGTCGGAGTTGATGGCCAGGTTTGCCATGGAGGCGTCCAGCGAGGAGTTCGATTGCTCACTGCGGCTGGTGCCTGGTCGCGATCTGCTACTGGCCGATTCAGCTTCCAAGTCCAGCCGGACAGAGCAACGGGAGGCACACGAACCTTTCACCTGATTTCTTGCTGCTCTTCCATCCCCAAACTTTGCGCATCCAGTAGGCCATGTCGAGTTCGTGCTGCATGACATTGACGATCCACGGGTGCTCCAACATCTGGCTCGGTGTTGGACGTGCAACGGGATCTCGTGTGAGACTACGGACCATCCATCAGTCGTGCGTCATTGAACACAGACTGATCTGAAGAGCTACTCACGTCTTCTTGATGAAGTCCTTCATCTCCGGGCTGTATACAATATCCTCCTCATCCTCAAGTTCAGGGGGCTATCGTGGGAGCCCAAGAGGAACGCGGGAGAAGGACGTCAAGAAACGAAGATCAGCACACGGCACCGAGTACAGGACGCAGCGCGCGAACACCCACCTCATTTTGCACGATGTACATCATGAGCTCGATCGCGGCCAGATCGGTAGGGAACGGGAATCGGTTCGTCACCAGCTCAAGCAACGTAATTCCTGTGGACCAGACATCTGATTGGATTTTGTAGTCATTGCCGGACAGGCGTTCCGGCTGGTGTGACACGATCACGGAAGTTGAGCAGGAGCGTCTCGCGCGGCCAAGGCAACAGGACACTCACGGCCATGTACAAGCTTGTCCCAGTGAAGGTCCCAGCGACGGAGTTGACCAGCTCGCCCGAGACACCAAAGTCACAGAGCTTGACGATGCCTTCCCGCGTCAGGAGGACGTTCGGGGGCTTGATATCGCGGTGGATCGTCTTGCGCGAGTGCAAGTAGGCGAGGCCTTGAAGGATCTGCAAAGAACAGAGGGATCAGCACACAGTCGTTCCCCTCGATCGCGCGTTCCCTGCCGCGCGTCCTGCGCCGCACTGACGGCAGCAGCGAAGATGCACAGAGGGAACATTGACAGATGCTACGCACCCCTTCTGCGAGCCGCCCAGCGACCTTCTCGCCGACCCTGCCGCCGATCTCCCGCATGCGCTTCCCGACGGACTCGAGGGAGCCGCCCTCGCAGAAGTCGATGAGCACCTTGACCTCGCTGCTGCTCGGGCTGATGTACGCGCCGTAGAAGTGGATGATGTTGACGTGCTCCGTGCTGGACGTGATCTTGATCTCGCGCAGCAGCTGTTTCATCGGGGCCTCGTGCGTCGTGATCGTCTTGCGCGCCATCACCGTCCCGCTCCGGCGGTCGCGCACCTTGTACACCGCACCGCCCGCGCCCTCCCCGAGCCGGTCGAGCTCCTCGAGCATCTCGTCGGACCACTGGTCGAACTCCGCGACGGAGTCCTTCACGTCCTTCATCGAGACGACGTGCGGCGGCCGTGGACGAGGTGAGATGGTCTGGTCTGGACGGATGGTGGGCTCACTGGTGTTGTCGGTCGGCCGCTGAACGGGCACAGGCGACGCTTGTTGCTGAGGGCCTCCTGCATAGAGCTCGAAGGAGCCGCTACTGCTCTCGGAGTTTATACTCTTGAAGTCAATCTTTGGCAGGGCGGGTTTCCGACGGGGAGAGGGGCCGGGCGTTGGAATGAGAAGGGTGGGTGTGGGTGACCTTGACACAGGCTGAGCTGGGGCTGGCGGGGAGAGCAGACTGGATCCATTGGGCTGCTGATCTCTGGGGACCTTGCGGATGTTGAGAGGTGCGACCTCCGGGTATGGGTGGGGCGACGCTGAGCGGAGGGAGCGGGGGCCAATTGGCCTTGCAGTGGTAGGATGCAGCGACTGCATCGTGTCGGACGGTGAGGACGGTGGTCGCGGTCTGAAGCTTGCAACGGCCTCCAGAGTCTACACCTCCAGGCGCTAAGTCCAGCAGCAGCTCCCACGTGGCCAACCGCTACGCTGGGTCTCATATCGCCGCCCGCCAGGACAAAGATCTCCACGAGCACGCTTTGCCCTCAGTCCCGCCCCGGAACTCATAGGCCGCGAGCATGCACGCGTGCAAAGAAACTCCGAGGTCTCGATTGCAATCGTCTCTGTGCTGTATGCACCGATACACGACGTGCAGATCACATGCGGCTTCTACTCGTACACACCCCCACACCGAAGCCAATTACACCGAATCGATCGAACTGGCAGAATACACGCGTCCATGCGAGACGAAACCGGGGAGAACCACAGGCCGAGAACACGAGCGACGATACTAAATGCTGCTGGCTGCGGGACCGGAGATACACACTCTTTCGTCAGCGCAGTGCTCGCGGTACCGGACCCAGAACGACTCACATGCAATTAGAATTAAACACCTTCACGACTTCACCACCATTCCGCCGTCGACGCGCTCTGCGCCGTGCCATCTCGGAGCTGCGCCGCGCCCCTTCCTACCGCGCCCTCCACGCTTCGAATCCCTGCCCCGATTGTTCTCGCCGCGTCTCCCGCCGTCATTGTTTATGTTGCTGGTGCCCTGACGACGAGAGGCTTCTTTGACGAGAGTTGCTTCGCTGAGCGCGACCGGCCCGTGTGCCTGTCCTGGGACGCCAGGCAACTTGACGCTAGGGACAGCGCGCGTCTTCTCCGCACTGTCCGCAGAGACTCCCATGTCATCCATGCCGTACCGCGTTCCGAAGGTGTCACCCAACAGGCCAAGAGATGCGGCGTTGGCATTCGCCCGACCAGACGGTGACAGGAACAGATGCAGCCCAGTAGCACCTGTAGAGCCTCTAGCGTTCGTCCGAGCTTGTCCGGAAACCGTTCGCCCATCGACACTAGAAGCATAGTCTTCCTCCGGAACCGTAGAGAGCCGACGCTGAGCGAGCCTGTTGAGCGGGATCGACCGCATGTGCTGAGGTAGACCGTGGGCAGGTGCGTCACGCGAGGAGCTCTGTGACACAGCAGGAGCCATGGTCCACGGCTGGCCGGCTGCATCGAGACGTCGGATACCATACGACGAGGTAGAAGTTCCGTGGGGCGTGTTTGGCGGCGCCCTAGGCATGGTCGGGGATCCACTGACGTCCTGGGTTGACCGTGGGAGCTGATGCGCGAGACCAGGCTGTAGTGGCTCAAGGTGATGCGATAGTTCAGGTAGAGCTCGACGCCGAGTGTATTCTGCAGCAAGTCGAGGTGGGAGCTGTTGAGGCGCAATGGGATTGATGTTAGCAGCCGGCGCAAGACGATTGAGATTCGCGTTGCGGCCATCGATGCCTGTATTACCGAAGGGGCGCCTGGATGCTTGCTGAGTGCCTTCTAGTCGAGACGGAACAGACTGCGAGGAGAGAACATTCGGATTGAAGTGCGACAGACCAGCGGCAGCGAGAAGTTCAGGAGACAGAAGTCCTCCTTGGTAGGGAGACAACGAGGACGGAGAGAACGAAGACGACCAGATCGGCGACGAGGAGTTCGGTGGAGTAGGCAACAAGTTTTGCTGGTATTGCTGCTGGCGGTACTTTTGAGCGATGTCCAGAGCGGATGTGGCGAAGGCAGGGGATCCAGAGGAGTACTGAGATGCGAGTTCTTCTATGACGATCGGGGAGCGAGACGACTTCAGAGCATCCAACAGTGACGCGGAAGAGGACGAGGCAGAGAGTGATCCCGATTGTGTCGACGGAGAAAGACCATGGCTCTTGAGGCGTTCTTGAGCGAACAACATCGCCTGGAGCTCGGGACTAAGGTCATGCACGAGCTCAGGGGTGGGCATGCCGTGATAGAACGGTGTCTGCCACCCGGTGTTCTGCGACGTGTAGTAGTCAGGGTGAGTGCTGTTAACGGCAGAGGCCATCAAGCGGCCTAGGTCGATAGGCTCCGAATGCTTCAGAATGAACTCCGGAGGAGCTGGAGACGGCTGAGGAACAGGTCCAGTGCGCTGACCCGCCATGCTCGCATTCTGGGAGATCTGCGGGGGAGGAGCGGTAGACATCACAGCACCGGGGCGAGCGTTCAATACAGGCTTCGCAGGCTTGGGGTCCGGTTTCGTTCTCGTAAGAGGACGCGTCGACTGGTTGGAGATGGGAGCCGAGGGCTTCTGCGCAGACGTCTGGGCGGTCAGATACTTGGTTGAATGACGTGCGCCTGTCGTCTCGCTACTTTGCAGTCCCCAGATGACACGAGGAATGCTATCCGGCTCCTCGATGATCGTGCCTTCCGCTCCCCTAACGAATGTGGTCAGTGAGCGTGCCGGATGCGTATTCCTGGTACACATACGACGGACAACGAGCATAGGGAAGAGACAACGGCCCATGCAGTGCTGGAATAGGACGCGGCGGAGACTGCGTCCATACAATCCATTCTGGAGACGTCAAGATGATGAGCATCAAAAGACGATGGAGGCTGCCTCAGCCGTACCTTCGTCATCAGAGTCGGGAGGGGACTCTTCGATTGTCTGCTGCCGGAGGAAGTCGGTGGACAACTGATTGCTGTTGTTCGCGATGATAACGATCGAGTCGGGAGAGGATGGGGCGGAGGGCGTGTGCGGGACGTCAGTAGCCTGCGAGCGAACCCGAACGCGGGGGCGCTCTTCATCTTCCGATACGAATATGTCACCAGAGACGTCGAGGCTATCAGAGGACGTGTCGAAGCGCTTAGAAGTAGTCAGGGGCATGGAAACGATGCGGACGGTCTTCCTCTCGAGGATCTGCTTCATGCGGAACTTGGGTGTGGCCTCGGGCAACGAGACGACTCGCGAAGTAGGTTGCTTGTTGACAAGGGCGGTGGGGCGGTTGTGGGAGATCTGCTCCATTTCGTAGGTGCGAGTTGTAGTCGTCATGGATTTATCTGCGGAAGTGCCCGAGTCGAAGGAGAAGTCGGGCTGATCATGGGTGTATGCGCTACTTCCGTCTGTAGGTTCCCTCGAACGGTTAGACAGAGGAGAGGAAGCAGGCTCTTGGGGTCGCGTGGCCTGATCTTGCAGCTGCTCGGGGGTGTCCATGCTGTGGGACGACGGAGGGGCGGGTGAAGTCTTTGGTGCGATGGCGTCAGTCTGAACGCCGCGTTCTGCGTATTCCTTGCTGGCGTGCTGACGGGCGGTCGATAACATGTCGTTCAGGCGCGTCGAGGAGAGGGGAGAGACGAAGGGGTCAATGCGAACATGGACGTCGCAGGTCAAGACGCGAACCTGCGGAGCTCGAATCCGCCATGGAGGGCGCGTCCCGTCACATTGTGACGCAAGTGCCAAACCAAGTGCCGAAAGTGGAGTCCTCCAACACATACAAGCCAACTTACAGAAATCGCACTAGTACAATCACTAGACCCCTTCCCGCCAACTCCAGATGAGGCGGCATGGATCATTTCTTCTGGAAGAAGGTGGATAGCTGCGACATACCCTTGATGTTCGCCTTCTTCAGCTTCTCCACGCCCATAGAGCCCCTTCCTTTGCGCTTCTTGTCATTCCCAGCCGCCTTTCCGTCTACAATGTCCTTGCTCTCCCTCGCCTCCACCGCGTTCATGTTGACTGCCGCCAGAGCCATCGATTCCTCCTTGAGGACCTTCATATATGCGTCGAGCGCGGCGAAGCTGCACGTGAGGACGGTCAGATATACGTGTGGTAAGCGGTTGCGAGAGGTGCCGTACTCATATGACGATACCAGCTGTGCGTACACATCCCGAGGGAGATACTGCGAGACAAGGTCGCAGGCACACCGCAAGCGACCAGCTGGAGACGAACACATGAGCGACAGCTTGATATCGCAATGCTTGACTCAGCGACTCACCCTTCAACAACTCCTCCTTCCTGTCCTCGAGGAGCCCGTCTTTTGCGAGGCTCCGTGTCAGCGTGCGTGAGAACTCGGATACATCTGGGTGGGACAGTCGTGCGACCTTGCTACGCAAATACGACTGCACGCGCTCAGGAGAATAGCGGTAGACGGTGATTTCCGGAGTAATATCTGCGGGCGGGTGGGTATGAGGCACCCTCAATGGCAACGACCGATCGTACCTTTGTACTCGCAGACACGACGCATAGCGGCCTGCACGCATCCCAAGTTCGACAGAGCCAAGATGTCTTCCGAGGCAATCACCGGCCCTGAGCCGTTCGCGCCGGATGTTGTCGAAGACGCGAGCTTAGATGCGGCATCTTCAATGAGGTCCTCTGGCGGTCTGAAGTTCCCCAGACCGCTTGCCTACGTGGGACGTGAGGGTGCGATGTGGTTCGAAACATCGAGGGACTCACGAGTAAAGTGGTTCGCAATATGGGTATCAGCAGGAAAGCGGGGTCAATCGGAGTCATCACGAGGAGCTTGCCGTCTATGCCTGCTATCAGACGTATCTCACCAACGTGTGGGTTTACGCTCACCTTCTACGACTTCGTTCGACATGAACCAGGATCTCTTATTAGGAGGAGACACCGCTTGCACCTCCAATAGTGAACTCTTTCCTTCTTGTGAGTTCACAGAAGGCAGGAACAATGAGAGGATGCCTAGTGTGCGCATGCTCGGACAGGACGTCGTGACGCGAGCTGTGGGTGGTGGCAGACGTACCGGTGCGCGGATGAGGAAGCCTAAGAAAGCGAAGAACCCCCTCACTGCCATCTTCCTTCGCCCCAGTGCCTCCAAGCTGTCCGCATATTGTCTGCAGGAGGTCTGTGCAACGGAGATTTGAACTGATGATCAAGTGCCACGCAGGTAAGTTGGCTCACCAGCAGGTAGAACGCCGACGTGGCAGGCCATCAGATCAAGGTATGTGGAAGAGCAAAATCAAGCAGGTTTCGCGTGTGCGTGTGTGGTTGAGCAGTAGACAAGCAGTCCGCAGGAAGCGACGAAGTGGAACGCGTGAGGAAGGGAGTGAGACAAGGCAGGACGCGTCTGTGGCTACCGCGTTCGCGTTGTGTACACATGTTTACCAGCGGTGGCTGAAATCGAGCAGGATGAGCCCAGGCGGGCAAACCTCAGAAGGTCAGCACCACTCGATGCGCGCGGTCAACAAGGCAAGATAGGAACAGAAATAAAGGCGACACGACAAGAAACGAGGGAGATATCTTGGGTGGAAGTTTCGAGTGAGGGCGGAGCTCAGACGCGCTCGAGAGGGCGTGATCGTGCCATGGGCCCCCTGCTTCAAGTTTCTGTCCAGGCCTCCTCCTCCTCGTGCCATCATCTGCTCAAGCGATGGACCTCCGGACATAGCGATGAATACAACGCCTGATTTTAGCTGACAACTTCGGCGAGTTCGCTCATATCCCTCCCATCGCCGCCGTCGTGGCTATACGCCTCCGTCCTTCCCGTAAGGTCCAGTGCACTGCGTTCCTCCGCGACACGCTCACCTCCTTCAAGGCAGAGGATTCAAGTCTTGCGTGTGTAGCATGAGCGTAATAAAACGGCCGTGATGAGTACAGGGAAGGCGGGGAGGGCAATTTCCACAACACCCGGGGTAGGCTCTAACCTGTAGTACCTATAAGATTTATCCTCAGTCGAGAGACAACCGCAGAGCGCGCTGCAGACGACCACATCCTCCGCCCTAGACTGCAACCGCTCCTCGTCGTGATGACCAGTGGCATCGAGCGTGACCTGAGAGGACAATTCGGAATGCTGAGCGATGCAGTGAGAGAGAAGAGGAAACGCGAGCGCTGTGGTTGGCCCTCAGCGCGCCTTCGTGCTCATCGCGTGGCGCGTCGACGAACTCCCTTCTCCTGACTCGTTCGTGCCCGATGTTGTTCAACGCCTTAAAGCCCGCCGCTGCCCCGGTAAACACACACCGCGGACATTCGCACTCATTGCGACCTGACCTTTGCTCTTGACCTCCATCTACTACCATCACACCATGGCCGACGCTGCACCATACGCTGCTGAAAAGCAGATCGCGATCGCCGCCGTGCGCAGGGCGTGCGTCCTCACCGCATCCGTCTTCAACAAGCTCGTCAAGCAGGAGACATTGACGAAGGATGACAAGAGCCCGGTTACAGGTGAGTGCTTAGTTTTTCCCTGGCGCGGTAATGCAAACCAAGCGCATACATCCACAGTGGGAGACTTCTCCGCACAGGCAGTAATCAACACGATTCTCAACCGCACATTCCCTGATGACCCCATTGTTGGCGAAGAGGACGCTGACGACCTGCGAGTCGAGTCTGGGACGGCTCTGCGCGAACGCATTATCCAGCTCGCGAACGAGACTTTGACCGCGGAGCTCGTACCAGGAGAGAAGGAGGAGTGGGGACTCGGGCCTAAAAACGGGCAGACCACGGAGCAGCTGCTCAACGCGATTGACAGGGGAAACTACCAGGGAGGGCGAACCGGGCGTGAGTCTCTCGTATTTCCTTACGGATATGACCCTCTCCGAGCCGTGTCATGAACTGAGGATCGACTAACGCCAACCTTGCAGGCATGTGGACGCTCGACCCAATCGACGGCACGAAGGGGTTCCTCCGCGGCGAGCAATACGCGGTCTGCCTCGCGCTCATCGTCAACTCCCGCGTCGAGCTTGGTGTCATCGGCTGCCCGAACCTCCCCGTCTCCGCCTCTGACCCGTCCGGCTCGCGCGGCTGCATCTTCGTCGCAGTGCGCGGCCAGGGCGCGTACCAGCTCCCTCTCGTCGATCCGCTCTCGTCCGCCGGCACGAAGCTCACGATCCCCACATTCACTACCGAGACGCTGAACTTCCTCGAGAGCGTGGAGAAGGCGCACGCGAAGCTGAGCTTCAATGACCGTGTCGGCCAGATCCTTGGGGTTACCCGTGCGCCGACGCGAATGGACAGCCAGGCGAAATATTGCGCCCTGGCCCGCGGCGACGGCGGGGCGTACCTTCGGATGCCCGTTGGAAGCGGCTACAAGGAGAAGATATGGGTACGCGCTTCTTACCAATTGCTTGACACTGCTGATGGGTCATGTAGGACCATGCGCCTGGCTCGGTCCTTGTTGAGGAGGCAGGCGGTGTCATCACCGACGGCCGTGGCCAGCCGCTCGACTTCGGACTGGGGCGCACGCTCGGAGAGAACTACGGCGTCGTCGCTGCGGGCAAGGAAGTCCACCCGAAGGTGATTGCGGCCGTGCTGCAGGCAAAGGCTGAAGAGGAGGCGCAAAGCCAATTGTAATCCTATGTATATCGCGCGCGGGGGGTCGTGTAAGCTCAAATAGTAATCTTCGCACACACTCGTTTTTAGGATTCTTCAAAATCGACGCGGCTTCCACCCGCGCCGCGATCGTTGCTGATTGGGTGAGGAGGACGGGTACTCCTCTGCGGAGTGAGCGGGTAATTTCTTCTCCCAATTCGCAGTACTCTCCAACAATCATCCAGTCGACATCATGCCCGACATGTCCTCCCTGTTCTTGCCTCCATTGGATGACGCTTTTCCTTTGCTACTCGGAGCAACCGAGGAGCCTTGTGCCCTGTGCCTCAGGGGTTGCGACACGTCCGCGTTGGAACTCTTCAGTGATGAAACTGAGTTGCGAATGGTCGAGGTATAGTTGCGTTCAGCGATTATGCTGCATTACACTGAACGCTCGCCATGTCTCATGCAGGACTCTTACGGTCTTCTTGCTCACGAACTCGACAGCGACGACAGCAAGAACTGCATCGTCCGTGAGTAGATCAGCTGAGACTGAAGACATCTCACTGCAGCTGAACTATAATCAGTGTGCGAGTCCTGCCGCACCTTGACTTCCCTAGGGATGTCAGGACTTTGGAACACGCCCGCGGTACTGGTACCATGCAGCCCAATCATGGAGTTTGTCTTCAAGTATCTGGAGGTCAACCGCCGCACTGTCAATCATGAGATGTCGGTAGATTAGGTGCGTCCTATATGCTCTGTGGAACTTCTGGGTGGTACATACTGATGCGGTCTCGCGATCAGATCATACGCGAACTAGAGACTCGTCCGGACGAGTTGGACCCCGCAGGAGCGTATCTGCCATTTCTCCACTGCTATGAGCTCCTTTCTGTCCGCCCCACGGAAGTTCAGTCATTCGCTGTCGAGCGATGTCCCGCTCCAACCGTCCTTGGGTCTCCACCTCGTCCATACGTCATCCTCGACTCCTCCGAAGCTTCGGCGGTGCAGTCTGCTATCCCTCGCGGGACCATGTCCGTTCAACACAATTCCGATATCGATCCCCCGCTCCCACCGTAATATAGCGTTTGCGAGGCCCTTCACTGGGGGCTTTGATGACGATCGCCATGCGAACTATCATGCTCCATCCCCGTCCCTTCGCAGGATAACTTCAAGCTCTACGATGAGATGTTGTGTCTAGCCAAGTTGTGCCAGGAAACCATAGGCCCCATTGGTAGATTTTGAAAAGAATACAGAGCTAGAGCTGGATCGGTAGCAACTCACAGGCGTCCGCGTGGCGAGGAGGGCGTCGTACGTGCGGTGCTCGACAGCAACTCCACCCTTTTTTGATTGTCTGTAGCACATTTCCAATGTCGATGGCCCGTTCGTCACACATTCTGTTCGCTGTTGCATCCTGCACGGACACGCAAAGCTCTGAAAAGATTGGCGGCCTTCGACATGACTATAAAGCTCCGCGGATTGCAAGCTCGTCGATTACGCGTCGCCATGTAATGACATCCTTGACAGCTGCACACGTTGAAGTCTCAAAGCCAGCAAGGGAGGCTGTTGGAAGTGCCAAAGTAGCGCGCATAGCATCGAATCGACATGACATAGAAGCACAGAATAAACAGGAACGAGACATTGACCATACCGACTTACTACAGAGGAGCAGGCTCGCCGTCGACATCGTCCATCGGGTCACCATCAACATCGCCAGCATCCATGGGTCCACCGTCAACATCGTCGCTGATATGGTCCCCGTCGACGTCCCCCATAGGGGCCCCATCTACGTCCTCCATAGGGTCTCCATCGACGTTCTCCATAGGTGCCCCGTCAACGTCCGCGTCGATTGGATCCCCGTCAACATCGTCGACCGGCTTGCCGTCGACGTCGCTGCCTTCGTCCATGGGCTCTCCATCGTCTGCCTGGTCAGGCTCTACTGGCTCGACCATGTCCGCAGGCCTGAACGCGCTGGTCTTGAACTTCGACACGAACGCCGGAGCGGCCTCCTGTACCTCTGAAGCTGGCTGCTCCGTCGGAATAGCCTCCTGCTTGACGGCCGCGCCCTCGAGCCGCGCACGTAGCTCGGCGGTGTACTCCGGGGGGAAGACGATCCAGTCCTCCCAAATGTCAACAATAGAGGTGATCTGCTTCTTGAATGTCTCGGCAGTGATGCGACCGGGGAAGGAGTGGTAGATCGTCGAGAGGTGATCGAAGACGAGACCGAGGCGTGATTGAAACTCCTGACGGAACTTCCATGCCATGGGCAATGGGGCCGCAGAGTTGTGAAGAATGTCACAGATCAAGTGGAGGCGGGCGACCTTGCGGGGAACTGGCGTGCCGTCAACTACAAGAGAGGATATGATGATGTCCGCGACCTGAAAAGAGGTATCAGCGGGATGAAAGGGCGACAGCAGCAAGGAAACTTGCCTCTGCAGCTGCTTCGGCATGTTCTAGGCTGAACGCCATGCACCGCGCCATCTCACCCCTTCGACCGGACAGTGTACGCAGCATTGCCTCAAATCTCCGGCGAGCGAGCTTACCGAGCTCGTGCTTGCGACCGTGCTCTCGCTCAGACTCCTCGGCCGAGTCGGTAGAGTAGATGGAGTTGTATCCCTGTATGACCATTGAATCAGTGATGGCTAAACTGCCCAGCCGTGAATAACGTACTTCGTCGTCAAACTCGGGCTCCAAAGGCTCCCTTCTATCCACAAGCTGTCGATAATAACGGTGTCTTCGATGCTGATGGAAGTGGTCAGAGAATTGCACTACAATTGCAATCGAAAGGACTCACATCTTGGAACAAGAACGCATAATTTGGGTTTGACTTTTCGCGCTCCTGCAGGGTCATCTCATACTCGTCATCATGTCCCCGGACCTCCGATGCCACAGTGCGAATGAACTGGTCAGTGACCTCGTCATCATCCAATACTTGCGGCGCTGGACTACGCGACCTGCGTCTGCGTGGTGAACGACTAGCGTTATATCGACGCGAGTGTCGCCGTGAGGGAGAGCGAGAGCGGCTAGGTGTATAAGACCGGCTGCGTGACTTGCGTGAAGAACGAGGTTCGCGAGAACGATGAAGGTCCCGATCTCTGTCCCTGGAACGTGACCGAGAAGGAGAGTACGATCGATCGTGTTTGCGATGGTTGTCTCTGTGGGGTGACCTTGACCGAGAACCCGACCTTGATCGAGATGTCCTCTTCGCAACTATCATGCGTGTCAGGCACAACAGAGAGCGTGAAAGAACATGAGAAGCTGTGCGTACCATACATTGGCTTCGCAGCGATGGGCACGGCCTTGCTCCACCCCACCCGTAGGACACATCCTCCCCAATCGTAACCGTCGAACTCACGAAGTGCAGCCTCGGCATCTCGACGCTTCATAAAGGACACGAAGCCGCTGAGTCCTGCGTTCTTGTTCCTCCTGGTCGCCGTCATGTCAGCGCCAGGGCCGACCGTCGCATCGCTACGCGGCCACATTATTTTGACCTGGTGATACATCGTCAGGAAAGGCGCCAGTCAAAAGAATTGTAGGCCTACGGATCCAACAGGCCCTGCGCGGGCGAAGAAGTTGCCTAATGTTTGCTCCGTTACGTGGGGTGGGAGGTTTGCTACAAAAACGTTGGAGGTCTGCAGACAGGTTCAGATCATGGCTAGGTATACCAAGGTGAGAGTATGTGACAACCTCTGGATCTCCTCTGTCTTTGCTGCCGCTCTGGCCCTCGTACGCTAAAATGCTGATGTGATTTGGTGAGGATTGATTAGTATATAAGGATACTTACCTGCGATAGAGGTGACTGATCGCCCATGAGTGGCTTGGGGACATTATATCAGACTTGAGCGGATATTCTGGTGTATGTATATACTCACCATGCCGCGACAATCTGGCTTCTCGGTCCGCTTGTTCTCTTACGGGGCGTCAAGGTGCGTTCATGAAGTAACCAGACGGTCCCACCGGCTTACCGCTTGATCTCCTCTAGGAAGCTATCCATAGCACGCCTTCCCTTCGGCTTTGGCGGAGCAAGGGGTGGAGACGGGGGCCTCTGAAGAGCACAGGTCAAACCACGATTCGTGGCTGCATGTAAGACCAGCAGAGACGCACCATGGAGCTGTCGTCGAACGCGCGAGACACGTCCGCCTTCTTAGCAGAGGGAGCGTATGTTGAACTGGAGCTCTGCCCCGCCTTCACAAATGCCGCCGCGCCCTTCTTCCTGTCTGCACCTTCGCCTTGGAACGCATCGAGGAACTCCGCATAGGCCTTCGCGGCGTTCTCCTCCTCCTCCCTGCGCTTCGCCTCCGCGGCCTCCTTCTCCTTCTCTCGCTTGGACTTGCGAATCGTACCTTGCGTGTACACGGCCCGCTTGTGATCGTCTACCTCCTTTTGCTAAGTCATAGAGAACGAAGGAACGATCGGTGAGTAGGGACGCGGCGAGAAAGAAGGCTCGAGTCCGTCGCACTGGGAATGAGGTCTCCTCATCGTCATTGTCAAAAAAGGCTGCAAGCTTCGACTTGGTCTTGTCCATGGCATGCGCAAGGCAGACAAAGGTGTGAGATGAACAAGATGAGCGAAGCGGACAGAGTTGTGTGCAAGAGCAGAGATGGCGCTTCTCGATGCTCAATTCCGTATATGGGCGTCTAGCTTGCCGAGTAAGTAAGTAGTTGGCTTGTACATCATGATGCATGATTTGACACTTTCGTATGTTTGGACGTTCATTGACAAGTAGCTCTGCACACGCGAATCTGTGCCGTATGACTCTGAGGAGTACTCCACGAGTCTCGAAGGACAATCAGACTCAAAGGCGCTTAAACACTTCAACGAGGGTTACCAGTTCTGTAATCGCCAAAGCTCTCCACTCAACGAGAATTCGACCGCGCCGGACAAAACACCAGCTCGGTCACTCAAAGAGTGCGCATATCGACTCGGGCCGGACTACTTATCTTCGGGATGCAAGTCGTCGCTGTCCACGGAGGGGCAGGCTTTCACTCGCCTTCTTCTGCACCGGAGGTCAAACGTGCACTTCGCTCGTTAGTGCACTAAGTATATCAACTGCGCCAACTCATACTGAACTGCCGGTGTCTTTCTGTTAGGGCGTGCGTGCGCGCGATCACAGATGGCCTGCCAGTGGGTTCTGTCACTTCCGCGTTGCAAGCCGTGAGTGCGGCCGTAGCGGCCCTCGAAGATGAGGAGTGCCTCAACGCGGGTGTGTCACATCACCTCTCTTTTTTTATCTTTCTCACTGAGTTTACCGGATCAGGCTAACGTGACTATCTATGGACAGGCTATGGATCCAATCTAACGCTGTCTGGAACTGTTGAGTGCGACGCCTCTATCATGGATGGTCGTACTGGCGACTTCGGGGCTGTCGGGGCTGTACCAGGTCGGTGAAGTCATGAAGAGCGCATTTCGTACTGGGATGTGACTTCTCAGCTTCCTAGATGTACAGCATCCTATCCGTGCGGCGCATGAAGTCCTGCGGTATTCACGAAAACCTGATCCTCTCGCCCGAATACCACCTCTGTACGCAATTCAGTCTCTCTGATGTGATTTTGCCTCAACATCTCCCGAACAGCATCCTGGTGTCCGCCGGCGCATCTCAGTTCGTGGAAATGCAAGGACTTGAGCGCCGACCCCCAGCCACTATGATCTCTCCTCGCGCGCATCAGGAATGGAAGAAATGGAGAGATGAACTAGAGGCTGCGCAAGCTCGGAATGGTGCGCCCGATGCTGATTATCCAGGGCAAGCCCAGTCGGTCCCCGCTCAATTCGACGGACTGCGCAATAGACAAGACACCGTCGGCGCCGTCGTATGGGATGCCGCTGGTGATCTAGCGGCTGGCGTCTCTAGGTATCGTGTCCATCACCCCTGCAGGATGAGACTGAAGTACTGCCTCGAGTACAGTGGCGGCCTGTTACTTAAACTCCCTGGACGGGTCGGTGAAGTAGGTCTCTGCTGCACTTCCTCTCACAGCTCTTCAAGGGCTGAGCGATGTTCCGTCGGGGTCGGGTCAGGCTGGGATCTACGGCGCTGGATGTTGGGCGACCCGTAACGCTGCTTGCAGTGTTTCAGGCAAGAGACGAGCCTACCTTCATCTACGGCGCAAGCTCAACTCGGACCCGTCCCTACAGGAGCTGGAGAATACATCACGAGGATGTCCCTGGCGCGGTCCATCTGCGACGCCGTAGAGGCCGCCGGAGACGATGCAGACACCCATGAAGTCCTCCGCCGACTTCTTGAAACAGAGTTTTACAGTGCGGGTTCCTTCGCTCTATTGCTGTCCATCTGGCTCACATTCACGCCACCTTGCTCTGCTCCTATACGTTGCATCCGTAGGACTCTGCTCCGAACGAGGGGAATCATCGCCCCAGGCCGGCGTCCTCCTACTGGTCAAAGAGCAAGACGCCGCTGGGCAGCCTAAACGTAAGCCCGTCGCTCTTCTCTGAATCCCCTTCCCTGGCCCTCTGTCACACCCTACTTCGCCCGTCGAAAGCAACTCACGTCTATTACGTCCGCACGTTACTACTGCCGAACCAGCTCGGCTTTGGTGCGCGTTCACCACAAACAGTATGGCCGTCGGGTTTACAACGTCCCAGAGCCAGAAACCCTTCGTACGTCCGCCGTGCACTGCCATGCCGTACCACTCACTAACCTCCTTTCTGCCTTCCCCGCTCCCACCTCAATTTGACCGTTGACAGGCCACTATCTTGCGCCGACCACCGCGGGCTCCTGGCAATGACAGCGAACTATCTGCGTATATCACCGCTCTCCCGCTGAGCCCCTGAATCCGCAGGAAGCAACGATGAGCAGGGACTGGACGTAATATCGCGGGCTGGTCCCTTCACGGCGAACTCATACAACTCTAACTCTAAAGATCTCCAGGGTGCTGACGTCCGTGGACGGATCCGGGCAAGGTTTGAACCTCGGCCAAGTACGTATCTAGACGACAGCATGCGCAGATCGCCCAATATATCACGAGTTCGTGAGGCGTATGACAGACGCAGCGAACCTTCGACGCGATTGTTCCATCTAAGAGCACACTAGACTACGCCGCAGCCTGTCTCTCCGGCACAATCACCGCCGCTCATCTCAGGTTCATGGAGAGGATGCAAACTGTGACGGTCGCTATGTAGCGACAGTCAGTGGGAACACAGGACACATCCCTTGGTGCCGTTTCTCGGCAGCGTCACTTGCCCTGGAATGGCGCAGACCCTTGCAGACCTGGTGTAGACCGCCAGGGAGGCACCGGCAGCCATGCCGTCACGTATTTGCGCGCGTGCTAGGGTGTTATCTGGGTGTGATAGGATCAGTAAAACCGCGTCGCGTAGCCCTTCGAGTCGACGATTCATGGAATTGCGAACCTTGGTACATTGGTGTATCGTCATAAGAGGCCCCAGATGACCGCGACGGAACCTCGGTCGGTCAACGGCGCGGAGGCCGACGCTCGTGGTGGAGAGCTGATCGAACGGTCATGCATACGCACTTCAATATACCTACGTAGCTACACACCAAGATCACAGCTGTCGCTCGTTCTTTCTATCATGCATGCGCAGTGTGACACGTAGCTGAAAGCCCAGCGGCGAGAGCTTGATCGACAAGGAGTGCTGTCTTCGACAGACCGTCTCCGAATGGAGGCCCATCAATGTGAGCCGGGATCGTAGCTGGTCGGGTGGTCGGGACCTGATTGAACGGATAGTGCTATGACTCGGTCTGTTTGCACCGGCAAGCCCGCCGCGACCATCGGACAGCACCATAAAAATTGCGTTGGCCTGTCGATTAGCCTGGCCTGGCAGGTGTCGTCGTGCCATTCTTCTGCACGGGAGGCCTGGGAGGCGCGTTGCCAGGAGGCGCTGCCAGGGGCCGGGCATCTCTAAGACGCTGCAGGGTCTTCATGGGGAACTTGGTCCTGCGGCAAGAGAGCACATTTCCAGGGTGTCAGCAAGCACATATACGGGAAGATGGTCGGGGAAAGCGGCGAGGCGAGACACGGCGAGAGTAAGCCCAGTGTCGGTCGAGCCCCGGCGGGAATGACGGAAGTGAAGATATGGCTGGTATCAGCCCGACTCACCGACACGTGGAACAGACAGGCACAGGTTGACAGAAGACTGGCGGAAAGATAAGTGAGCACAACTGTTAGTCTCGCGAGGCAGAGAGGACGAGCTTACTCGACAAACACACGGAGCACACAAACCCAATCTCCACGATGCGCTTGTGGCAGAAGCATGCGGCCCGGAAGTCCACTCTGTCTTGCGTTGGGACGGAGATCAATTGTCGGATTGCCGGTGCCGGCAAGAACGACATCTGTCCCAAGGTCACACTTGAGCTTCGCTACCAAGACAACAAGTGTAGAGGTACGGCGCACCATCATGTACTGGAGGAGAGCATCCGCTCTTTCGACCTGAACGTAGGCCCCTCCGGTAAGGTGGGCCGCCTGCTGCAGAAACACGTTCTCCGCGCCAAATATTTTGCCTACGTCGATAGTCACTTTCTGCGCGCATGTACTTCCGTAAATCACACAAAGGCATAGTAGGTAGGGGGCCTACTCACCAGCTTTTGGGCGGAGAAGATGGAGTTCATGATGGGAATGTACGTCGATGACTGGTCCGGGGATACCGAGAGGACGAGGATTCGTGGATCTACTGATGCAGCGGCGCCCTCGCCGCCTTGAGAAGAGCTCAAGGCGGTCGTTATCGTCCTATTGATATCTGCGCGTCCACCGACCCTTAGAAGAGAGTCCCCAGATACAAACCAGCCTAACCACTCACAGCACAGTGCTTTGGTCAGACAACCAACTAGACCAATGGGTGCTACGGGAAGCAGCACGATGTTGAGGCTCGACACTGGTGACTGGTGTAAACGACTCACCTTCTTCTGTCATGCCATCATAAGAGTCCAATCGTTCCGCTATTGAGCTCATGATTGTAGAATCGAGTGTTCTGAATGGCCGATACGTGTTTGCGTCCGTGCTCTCAGCCGTTGTGGTCGTTACCTCTCCGGTCGACGAGTAAAGCATAACGCTATACCGCAACGAATCCCGGGCGCGATGAGATAGGATCGACGGCCGCATACCGGGCCATAATGGACAACATACCTCTGTCCGGGGAACGCTCCAAATACAGCCAACGTGTTCTCATCTTTACATGCAATATGAGCGTTCAGAAAGGCAAGGAGTTGGGACAAAAAGTCCTGAAGCGTGATTCCTGGTGGATTTGTGGATTGTGCGCAGAGGGTCCACTGCGTTAGAGAGAGGTCGATGACGACGCTCAGATGCGAAGGTTTGTCCATGGCGGCTAGCCGAGATCCTCGAAATTCGATGCAGCGAGAGGACTAAAGTCACATATGCAGGGTTTCGGTGCAAGTCAACAAGCAGGCAGGGGAACCAAGTGCTTGAGACAGGAAGTTGACATGACAGACCAGGTCAAGGTTGCCGCCACAGGCGCGTCCTACGCGAGACGCGTCCGTGCGCGGAGGCGCCGATGGTAGCGGTCACACCCTTTTTGCATTCTTCCGGACTGGACGCAGCATGCAACAAGCCCCAGAGGCGGCGCGATACAAGGAATGCATTGCCAGAAAAAACTACATACATGCCGGTCGAACCGAAGGCATCCTTCAACGTCACCCCGTTGTCCAGCCCAGTTCGTGCTTCGGGAGAGGTACGGCAAGAACCTCCGCGCCGTCCTTCGGCTCTCCCATCCCTCTCCAACATGGCGCACATATCAGGAACGGACTCTCGCCTAGTCTTATGTCGCCAACTATTGAGTAGACCGCAGGCACCTTCGTGCAGACGCGACAGAAGTCCAACAGCGGTGGCGTGATCTGCGTCGTGAGCGGGTACCCCGCTTGCGGATCCGACCGGTGGCGAAGTCTGTCAAGATCGCAGATCAGCGACGGTGAATGGCGGGATCGTCGAGTGCGCGAAGGTGCGCTTACCGAACGGACGATATTGAGAAGAAGTGTTCGCAATTGCCGGCATGGAGGATCCAATAAGGCTCATGCAGCCGTATGGTTAGCGAGGAGAGCTTCGTATCATGCATGGACGGACCCTTCGCGAGCTTGCCTCTCTTGCTCTCTGGCAAGGACTGCACTAACCTCACGACTTTGCTAATACAGATTGAGCCGTGATTGACTCGGATGACAACGCTATGCATGGTACTCACTCCGCATAGTCATCTTGACTTTGACCATCGCCGTACAGAACATCTTCGATGCATATTACCGCGCCGCCGCCGCCGTCCACCTCCATGTCGCCGTCGCGGCGCGGCGCCGTGAAACCAGTGATCTTGCCCGACTCATCGCGGATTTCCTCAGGCAGCTCGTTGGATGCGCAAGGAATCGCTTCAAACAAATCCCCAAGGGTCTGAGACGCGAGAAGAACATGCTGAGAAGCACGAGTCGGTATCTTCTGGCCCCATGATACCCGGGTGTATATTGTAACGAACACCAGGGCATCTTCGGAATTTGCTTCGGACGTCGGACCCGTGCCTACCTGCTTCTGCAGACCAGGTTCAGCGGGTAGGAACGAAGACGGAACTGCGGACTGCACATACTACGTAGATGAGCGTGTTGTGGTCCGGCTGTCTTGGTGGCCGGATGAATGGCGCAGCACGCATGGTGAGCCTGAAGACAGCGTAAGACTTAGGCAGGGGAACATAGGAGATTACTCACGGCCAGCATTTGAGCTTGATTGCTTCATGTTTCTCGCGCAGAGCCGTAACTTCAGGTATCTCCTGGGCAGGGTCAGCAAGAGTCGGCCTCTTGCGCTTCCTCTTCGTAGGCTCCGCAGTCTCGTATATCGCATAGACACTGGCTTCGTGCGTTCGTGTCACATGGCCCATCAGTCGCGGGTCATGTATGGTGTCTTCAAGCATGGTCCGGAGGTCATCAACGCTGTTCTAGGCCTCGCGTGAGCCCGCCTACGCTGGAGAACATTTGTGACATGTTAGGAAAAAAGGGGGCGTACCGACACTCCGCTTTTATGCTCTCCTGCTCATCTGCGGACAGGCAAGTCCATACCTCCCTAGCCTCCGTTGGAAGTGCGGCACTTGACTGCGCGAATACAGGAAGTGGTCTCCGTTCCTCCGTCCCTGCTTCCACATGTCTTGCAGAGTCCAGGAAGGCAGAGAGTTGTATGGGTTCAGACGAGGGTCCGATGTAGGCTTCATGAGCTTGAGCGGGAGCGAGACTCATGACGAAAAGAGCTATGCGGTTGATGTTGGCTGCGGTTCGACGCGACGCGACGCGTCTGCGGACTTGAGCGAAGTTTGCCAAGGACCGCGACGGAATATTCGTTCCGCGACAGAGGCGTTCCCCGTGGGGTCAGGAGGAGGATCCAGGAGTGTGATTGTGGCTTGGAGGACGGGGAAGGCAAGGTCCGACGGGCGCCTTGCAGAGAATATAGCCGTGTCCGACTTTGCGCTCGTCCACGTCGCTCGACTCGTCCTCCATGTTGTCCTCAGCTCGTCGCTCGCTGCCCCAGACGTTGCGCGGACGGTCCTCGGTGTCGCGCGTGCAAACTGCCGCTATCTCTTCCATCGGTCGATCTACCGGTCCGCTCCTCCAGAGACCCCCGCATTCGGCGACTCCTGTTCTGAAGACTGCCCCCTTCGTCCGCAACATGTCTGCCTTCCACGCCGAGTCTGCTGTGCGCCCGGAGCCCGACAAGGTCCTCCAGGACATCGCCGACTACGTCCACAACTACAAAGTCGACTCTCCGCTTGCCTTTGAAACCGCGCGACTGTGCTTGATTGACACCATCGGCTGCGGCTTGGAAGCGCTGAGGTTCCCCGCATGCACGAACCTCCTGGGTCCAGTTGTGGAGGGCACCGTCGTTCCAAATGGTACGTGGACTGTCTTTGTGTAGTCCATTCAGTCAACGAGATGACGTTCGACAGGCACGAAGGTTCCCGGCACGAACTTCCAGCTCGACCCCATCCGCGGCGCGTTCAACATCGGCACCCAGATCCGGTGGCTTGACTACAACGACTGCTTCCTTGCGGCCGAGTGGGGACACCCCTCTGACAACCTCGGTGCCATTCTCGCGGTCGCCGACCATCTCGCGCGCAAGGGGGAGCCCCTGACCGTGCACGAGGTTCTGGAAGCGATGATCAAGGCGCACGAGATCCAGGGTGGTCTTGCGCTCTTGAACTCGTTCAACCGCGTCGGTCTCGACCATGTTGTTCTTGTCAAGGTCGCCAGCACCGCGGTGGTCTCCAAGCTCATGTACGTGTATTCGCGATGACGTCCTTCCGCAACTTACGTTGAAACTTGCGCTGCATCAGTGGTCTCGACCGTGCTCAGACGATTGATGCCATCTCCCACGCCTGGGCAGACGGCCAGTCTCTTCGTACCTACCGCCATGCTCCGAACACCGGTTCGCGCAAGTCCTGGGCCGCCGGTGATGCTTGCTCCCGTGCCGTGAACTTGGCGTACCTCGTGAAGCGCGGCGAGAAGGGCATGCCTTCAGTGCTCACTGCGAAGACGTGGGGCTTCTACGACGTCCTGTTCAAGGTCCGACACTCTGAATTACCTCACCGGGGCCAATGCTGACGTGCTGCGCCGTGTTGCAGGGCAAGCCGTTCGAGTTCCAGATGCCTTTCGGCTCCTACATCATGGAGAATGTGCTCTTCAAGATTTCTTATCCCGCGGAGTTCCATGCGCAGACGGCGGTCGAAGCTGCGTGCATCCTCCACGAGAGGCTCAAGTCTATGGGTAAGTCGTCTGATGACATCAAGAGCATCCGCATCCGCACACAGGAGGCTGCCATGCGCATCATCAATAAGAAGGGCCCGCTCGACAACTTCGCCGACCGAGAGTGCGCCGTCTCGTCTGTTAGTTGATTGCTAACCGGACTGACGTCATCATTCTGCAGCCACGACATCAACTACATGGTTGCCTACCCGCTGATCTACGGCAACCTCACCTCGGAGTCGTACACCGACGAGGCTGCCAAGGACCCGCGCATCGATGAGCTCCGGGCCAAGATTACTTGTGTCGAGGATCAACGGTTCAGCGTCGAGTACCACGAGCCCAGCAAGCGCTCTATTGGCAACGCCCTCCTTGTCGAGCTCAACGACGGCACTGTCCTCGATGAGGTCGAGATTGAGTACCCTGTCGGCCACAAGCGTCGTCGTGCGGAGGGCACGCCATTGCTGTTCCAGAAGTTCGAGCGTCACATCGGCCCGCACTTCGCGAAGGAACGCCAGGAGAAGTAAGTCTCTTCTGTTTTTTCGCGTCTGTCGCATTCGCTGACTCCTGCATGTTCTCTCAGGATCCTCAACACGGTGAACGATCCAAACTTCGGCAAGCTCCCTGTCGACCAGTTCACCGACCTCTTCGTCAAGGCCTAAAATACGAGAACTCCGGGTTGAGTGCTGTGAACAACATCTTGCATCCTCATGCTTGTACCATACTACATGGAACGACGGGTCATTTGTTACTGCCGCTGCTGCCGTGCATGCCGCCCCACATTCATTGAGCAATGTTCGGGGTGGAAGATCAGGATGGCCCCGTGTGTGCCCCGACGGTTCGGGAGTCGTTCCTACCTTCCAGACTAGGTTTCTTGCAGGGCTGATCGTAGTATGACGACGGCTATCATGGGGAATTCTGACGGGAACACGTCGAAGCCCATTGAGAACCCAGTGGGATGTTGGCTGCACAACGTGCTGTCCACGCGGTGTCGTTGCGGACGTGCGCAGTGTGACGCAGTCTGGCACAGCGCCTGTCCCGGCGCGCGCGTCCGGACGTCCACTTGCTGAGATCTCCGACTGCGACGCTCTGCGACGAAGATGTATATATGACTGTTCTCGCTGTTGCCCGCGGTCGCCAGGCCTTCTCGCGCGACGATGGCGCATTCTATGGAAGCGGCACCTTCCTTGCGATAACATATGGACCGTTGTCATCCATCCGTGCTGTCACTAGTACTGGCTTCGTACCGATCTCCGACGGACGCCTTCTCTCGTCCCCATTCCGCTAATTGCTAATGCAAGGCGGCTCCATGCCTCCCGCTAGTCTCGTACGGATCAGAGACGCACACAAAGTCCCAGGTGCGCCCCTAGAACGCAGCGAGAACCGCTCAGAAGATCGCACAGTTGGGCGACTTCACTAGAGCGGAGTCGGACAGGCACCAAGACCGTACCGTACGTACATGATATGCCCCCACTAGCTCACCTCGTGTTCTCTTCTGTTATGTACTCTTGCGTGCTGCATTCTCCTCCGGGCCCAAGGGTGCGCCGTGCGCCGTGCATCGTGCAGTGGCTTACTGCGGGGTGCGCCAGCCGCGTTTTGAGGTTCCGATCACTTGGACGGTCTCACTTGGAACGTCCGTATTCCAAGGCACCCCACCATCGTCATCTTGAGCCTTCCTATTCGGTATCTGTTGTTCGTCCATCTCTACTGTCAGACAGCGCGAGGTGTGACTCGCCTTTGTGAGCCCGCAAGTTTGTCGTATGGCCCGGCAGCTAGTACGAAATCTTCCCGGATCAATAACGTACGTACTGTCGTGCGACGTGCTTCGTGAAGTTCTCTGGGACCTCGTGTGTAGTACGTCGCCCACAAAGCGATGGCCCTTGGGCCTAGCGCAGTCCCTGGGTCAATGTGCATAATTACGGCCACTCTGGTCACCCGCGGAGACGCGGCGCACGGGGATGCCCCGCCGGTTCGAGAGCGCCGTGCAGGGCTGAACGACGGTGGCCGAACGAGTTCCAGATATGTCGTCCATGCCACATGCTTCCGGCAATGCCGTGAAGACTAGCTATGTAACACTTGACGTCTCATGTCCTCAAAGAGAGAGTTCAAGCACGCACGACGTCCGGCGGGCGCAGAGAATTCGAGAACTGTGCGGAGTGCATTTGAATTATGGAACATTAGAAGTCTAAGACATGCGTATGTTCGGGCTCGGTGTGGGAAGGCGCAACACTGATACGATGCCATTGTGTATGCCGGTAGACGTCATGAAAAAAGCGTGAGGGACGCACGAGGGGATCAGTGCTATTGCTGCACATTCTTCTTCTCGAATGCCCAGCCAAGCAAAACTCAAAGGGCACGCTCCCACCTGAGCCGGCCTCCGCCACACCGGAGGGCAGGCGGTCAGCATCTCTGGGACCATGGAGCGGGGAGCTGCGCGCACCTCCATGCCATGCCGTCTCCGCGAAGGCTTGACGCGCCCCCGAGATCGTCGGCACCGGGACAGCGACAGCCTGTGCTCACTCCGGCATTCAATCAAGTCTATGGCGGAGGGCGGCAACGGCTACTCACCATCAACAGGCCTGTCTCGATGGCGCACCTACCCCCGGCCACACGCCGTCTGGGCGGACGTTACGAGACTCTCGCACTGGAGACGCCGACTCGATGCAATCTGACTCCCGCGTCCCTCCTGGGGCCTGAGTGCGGGCGGACGACGACGGCTTCGGGGAGCGCTCCGAGGACTTCAGCTTCAGTGGGTCTCAGTGTGCGCCGTGCCCTGCGCTCGTCGTGCGTGTGGATGATGCGCCGGCGGGGGCATTCACGGGTCTTCAACCATAAGAGCACTTATTGCGATCGAAGGGGGGTGCGGCGGCCGCAGCGCCCGCCCCTCAAAAGTTCGTGATGTTCGCGGTCCATCACGACGGCGGGCGTCCGGCGTACATACGTGTCTTCGACGACGATTCGCAGGCCACTGCCAAGCGTGCGAGGGGGGTGAATTCGCCGGTTCGCGGGAGCTACCTCCCAGTCCCTGCAGCCCTGCATGCACTTCTCCATTCAGCTGCATCACCATCATCACTGATTCGTGCAGCGGGGTCGTGCTGCACAGCGGCCGGGCGGCAGGGGTTTGGGTTCAGTCTTACGCTGCTCTCCTTGTCGGTCGGATTTGGAGATGGGCGTGGCGCAGGAGTTCAAGGGAGAAGCCTGGGGGTAGTCAGCATGTATGCCATACGGTTCAAGCATGATAGGGGAACCATGTCATACTTACACACCGTCCGTCCGGATGGGGATGCATCTGCCTCCCTGCCATCTGCAGTCCGCGCAGATCGTGAGACGTCGCACCGGGTGGATGTGCAAGGGACGACTACGCCTGTGCTCTGTCCATGCGTCGTGGATGGCTGGGCAACGGTGATGTCCGTGTAGGAACTCAATCTGAACGCAGTACAGCCTGGACGCCGCGGGGATGCCACACCTACACAGTCCTGGTGAGTACGTACCTCCATACCTACGTGAGGCAAGCATGAACTTACGGGGATGTCTTCCTGCACATAGGTATATTGCTTGCAGGCCCGTCATCCGGTGCATGCGTACTGCTAGGTTCTTCGGCGGTGAGTGCCATACGTCTGCCGTCCTTGAGCGAGCGAGCGAGCGTCGGGCGACGACCCTATGATTTTGAAGTACGTCACGGTGTGGTACCGCAGCAATCACGCCATGAGGAGAGGTTCCCAGGTTCGCCGAAACGCCCTGGAGGATGAGGAGCACTGAGCAAGGAGCACTGCAGGCACCTGCTCTCAGTCCAGGTCCTGGCCGCCCGTCGCAGTGGATGTGACGCAGGGCAGCACAAGATCGCTCTTCACACTCACCCAGAGCCCGCCGTCCGGATAATCGGCCCACCCGGCTGCGACCACTGCTGACGCGCACGGCGGCGGCGGCCTATGCGGGATTAGGCCATCAGCCGCTTGACTAGTGCGCTGCCCCGCAGCGGCCGCACCGCGCCAGAAGCCAGACATATCATTGTGCTTCCGTTGTCCTCGAGTGACGAGCGGTGACGGAGTCGTCGCGAAGGCTGCTGAACCATGATCGCAATCTGCAACGCATTCCCAATTTCCGGCCGCATTGCGAGGGAGGGCCCGTGCGCCGCGGTGTCTCGTGCGTCGTGTCACTGTTTCGTGTTTCGGGGGCAGAGACTGTGCGCGAGCAGCGTCGCACAAAGCACGCCTTCCCGTCGACCGATGCGCTCCCAGGTCGGGAGCCAAGCCATGCCCCGCGTGCGCGCCGTGACCCGTCCGTCCCGACTCGGAGGCTCAGAGGGGCGGCGGTCGCGCTGCCACGCACGCTCCTCGTCTCCAGTCCGTCGCTGCAGCCTGCCCAGGCGTCGTCGACAAGCGGACATGTTGTCAGCGCCGTCCGGCGAGCCCCGGACGCTTGGAGGAGGGCTTCACCGCCAGCGAGCGGCAGGGCGGCTCTGACTGCGCCGAGTGACATGACGGAGCTCTCGCCTGGGTCTCGCTAATTTTCGACCCGCGAAGGTTCATGGGTCCGCCGCCTCTGCCTCCGCCTGGGGCCGCCCCCAATCCAATCTCTAAAGCTGATACCCGGGCCCCCGAGTCGCAATCCGCCCGTGCCACATCCTCTCGCGAGTCGCCACACTCTGCGGCAAGGGTACTTAGCGCAGAGGCACAGTCGAGGCTCGACGTCGATCCGCTTGTGGGTGAGTGCTCGCGGGTCTTGAAGTTGAGAGGCGCAGGGCGAGATCCCGCTGAGGCCTGTCGGCGAAGGCAGGCGTCCTCTAGAAAGCCCTGTCGCGCACGCGGTAGTCCAGGCAGCTGTGGCCATACATACATGGCCGGGTCCGAGTTCGAAGGGCGGTGGGCTTGAGCGGCCAACTGAGTTTCGGCCTCTAGATCTGCTCTGCGGCGGATGGGTGCTCAAGTTCGCCGCTCGTCCGACTTCGGGCTCGTAGGTACTGTACATACAGTACTCGCCGAGGCTGTTGGACTGACAACCCCAGCGCAGCTTCTCGGCCGCCACCCCGCACACGGGTCGGTCCTTGCCAAGTTCGCGTACGTCCGCGCATCGGCTGATCGAATGCTGGGATGGCGGGCGGGCACGATCTCCACCCACGGCGGCGTAATAATCAGGGCCCTCCCCTTCGAGCGACGGGAGGACGGATGCTGGAAGAGGAGCAGCCCATATTCAGTACATGTTCAGAAGTTAGAACCACGGGGGCTAAGCCTACGAGCCTCGGAGGTTGCCAGAGACGCAGTCAAGGGAGGCGAGGCGGCGAACTCTGGAGGCTGCTCGGAGCTTCGCGTTCGCGGCCTCTCCGCGTCGTGCACGATGACTCGTGCGGGCTTATGCCGCGTTCTCGTTCGCTGTTCATTATGCTCGCCATTCAGTGCACCACTGACCAGGGCGGACCGAGTAGCGGTGGCACTTTCGGCCTCGCTGGACCCTGTGGACCCTTGGCGCAGCCGCTTCGGGGCGTCCGCCTTCCCCTAGGGAGGCGACCGCCCGGGTCCTCGCGCAGAGATATGGTAACGAACACGACGTTCCGACCGTGCTGCTGGAGAGTTCGCCGAACCACGAGCAGGCTTCTGTCATGTGCCTGTGGCTGGCAGCAGGGAAGGAGAGTGAGATGTGTGGAGATGCCCGACTGTGCGCGTGCAGTCGTGTGCGTGCACAATTGGGTTTGTGGGAGACATATGGGTGCGCGGGGCTGCAGGGAACGAGCGTAACGTCGCCGGCACTTTCCGCAGAGCCGCGTCGAAGCACGTAAACACGATCGAGGGTCGCGGACTCGGTGCACGCGGCGTTGCAGCGGCGTGCGCTGGGGTGCCTCCAGTTCCTTCTTCGAGTGAGCGCTGCGGGCAGAGGCAGCTGCGAGTCCTGAATGGACCCAGCGGCCGGGCAAAGAGAGCACGGCGCATGCATCGGCGTTTCTGATCACGAGTGCGAAAGAAGCAGCGATTTACGTTACGCGTCGAGGATATCTGTGGTCCGGCTGGCAGGCGGGGCAATGCAATGTACGCCATCGTCCGCGCGCGCCCCTGCTGGCATTGGCATGTCGACGTTGTCGTAATATCCGCTATTGGAGCTGCTTCGTGTGGAAAAGGGCTTGACAGAACCAACGCCAGCGTTGAACACCGGTGTGCTGATGATGTCTTTGGCCCCGCAGGAGCGCGCTGCACGGGGTGATTGCGTCCTTGGTGCGTCTGGCGCATCTCCGCATGCGCAGTGGCTGAGCAGTGAGGCCACGGATGAGTGCGACGAGGAAGGCTCGGTTGGGAGCCGATGGGCTTTGTGGCGCAGGAGGCGGACACGCGGTGATGGATCTCCTGCAATGTCTATTTCCATGGCGCCTCCCCGAAGGGCGTCCAGCTGGGAAAAGGGAGATGCCGGGCAGTGAGGCAGCTTGAGGCAGCGGACGGGGGTGGGAGGACGGAGGTGAGAAGAAATGTTGTTATCATGCACCGGAAGAGGCAAGTGAGTCGCGCCGACGAGCTAGTGGTGATGACCCTGGATCGTATGAGGTACTGGGGAGTGGGAGAGGAGCAGAGTGTTCTGGTCAAGTGTCAGGCTGGTGGCAGCTCCTCGGCCCATCAGAAGGACGACAGGTGTGTCACACCGCAATAGAGATGCAAGGGACAGAGTGAGAGTGCGAGATCTGTCGTGGGTTCTCTGGCTTCTCGGTCGTGCGGCATTGGACACACAAAGGACACGGTCGGGTATTCGGGTCGGGTCGGGCCATGGTTCGCAGTGACGGCGTATTGAACTGGGATTCTCTCGTGCATTCTGGCTCCGTTTGTGCGCGGACGGGAGGCGCTGCAGTGGACCTACATGCTGACATGCGATGTGAACATAATAATGAAATCAGAGGAGAGCACAACGCATGTGGCGTGCGCGGGCGCAGAGAGTGATGGTGTTTCGTGCGTGCGAACGGAGAAGAGCGGTGGAGATAAACGACTTTTCCTGTTTCTTTTCGCTGGCACATGGCACCCGGAAGCTAAGAAGCAGAGCCGCCGGGATCCATGGCAGAGTCCGACACGGCTTCTGCAGTACGTTATGCATTTAGCCTCCAAAGGGAATTGCGAGCTGGGGGCGCTGCCCTGCACGGCGTGATGGGGCGGCCTGCGGGTCGTCCGGGCGGGGCACTGGCCGCACACGCGCACACACAGCGGCGGCGGGGGCGAGGGCAGCGGCGAGGACGTCGAGGACGGTCTGCTGAGACGCAACGTGCGCATGACAGCGTGTGATGGCACCTAGTAACCCTAATTTAGGCTTCAAGCTGCGGGAAAGGATTACCCCCGGCCTCCGTCGCGGCGCAGATCAGCCTGGCGCTGCATCAGACCCTGACCTCCTGCCTTTGGCAACGCGTCCAATGCAGTCGACGCCGTCTGCCCCGTCGTGCACACCCGTGCCCGCTCGTGCGCACGGGGACAAGGCAGCGAACGCGAAGCCGGCGAGAGGGTGGAGCCGTCGCCACGGACGCCCGGCCCTCGAAAGAAGGGCGCGAAAACGGAGAAAAAAGGCGAAAAAGGGGAAAATATACTGTTTAGCCGAGGAAAAGAGCGGAGGAGATGGGGATCGGGGAAGCGTGGCCCGATATACGATGATCCGCAACAACAATCAACAGAACTCGCCTTTTCTCGCCGCGCCGTCTGCGCCCTCCTCCCATTTCGTTTTAAAACCATGGACCACCATGAGCCCCGTCACTACCAGCTCCCTCCCCAGTCCTACGCCCCCATGGCCGACAGTCTCCACTAGTGCGCTCCTCCTCCTCCTCCTCCTCCCCGTCCGCCTGCTGACCTCCCCCAGCGCCGCCACACCCACCCACCACTACGTCCCGAACGCGTACTATGCCTCCCAGATGCACGCCGGCGCAGCCCACATGCACGTCGTCGCTCCCAGCACCATGCGCCAGGACCCCGCCTCCCAGCGCAAGCGGCCCAAGTACACCCGCAGCAAGACCGGCTGTCTGACTTGTCGCGCCAAGAAGATCAAGGTGAGTCTTGTGCGCTGGCGCCCATGACGCCCTCTCACCCTCCCAAAGTGCGACGAGACGAAGCCCACCTGCGTGCGCTGCAGCCACGGTCAGCGCGAGGTACGTCCTCTTCCCGCGACGCGTCCCAGACGTGTCTGACCACCTACTCGCCCAGTGCACTTGGCCGGAGGGCGTCCCGACGCGCAAAAAGCCTACGCCAAGGAGGGAGCCCCCGTCTCCCGTCGACAGCTTCGAGACGCGTCCCTCCACCGCCGGGTCCTCAGGCGTGTCCGAGTCCGCGACTCCCCCCACCCGTGGCCCAAGCCCCTCCCGACGCGGCGAGCCGATAGAGATGGGCATCCCCCCATGGTTTCACGCCGTTCCAGGTATGTCGCACTTCGTCCACGTGGGCCTACAAGAGCGCAGCTGAGACATGTATCGCAGTGATCACAACGTCCATATACCTGTTCAAGTTAATGATAGCCGCCGCCCTGCGTATGTGTCTCTTCTCGTACACCGCTCCGTTTCATCACCATTAACTCACCTCCAGTGTGGCGCCGATTTCTACTTCGTCTCACGGATACCCTATGCACTCTAATAATACCCACCTTTCTGCTATTCCTGAAATCGCTGCATCTTATACCAGTCAACACCCCCAATACCTCCACAGCTACCCTGCTCCATCTCACCACCACTATTCACAATCGCACTCTACTTCGCTCCCTCGCATCACCTCCCACCACGATCACCACAACCACCACAACCACCACTCCCGTGGCACGGAGAGCGCCTCTCCTGACTCCCAATGGTCGTCCCCGCAGCTCCTCACCCCGGTCGACCCGATCGAGCCCTACGTGCGTGGTTTCGTTGGCCACCTCTACCCCAGCTACTGACGCTGCCCGCCTTCCCCCCAGTTTCCTACGCCTCAGGAGAGAAACCTGGTGGGGTCTTCTTCGCACGCTACGCATCCCGTTAGATATCAATGAACCAGTATTTTGTTTTGCTTTCTAAAGATCCGTCATTACTGCGACAACGCGCTGAGCATAATCATGGCCTACCCGTCTGAGAACCCTGTGCTGGCCGCTAACTTCCAATTCCTGTTCGACGGTGTGCGAGGTACGGATTCGGCGGTTGAGTCTCTGCGGTCCGCGCTGCTCGGCGTGGCTGCAGTCCACCAGTCGTTCCTGCTCTCTCGCAGCGGCGTGTCGACACTGGCCTCAGACGAAGCACTCCGCGTCGCCGACTCGTTCCGCGCAAAGTCCAAGCACCTCCTCGTCGCGGCGTGCGCCACCCGGGAGGGATGTCACAACGATGCGGCGCTGGCGTCGGCGGTCGCGATTGCTCTCATCGACGTGAGTGCTGCAGTCCGCCTTGTTGCGTGAGCGTGTGAGTGACGATGAGTGTCTGTGTGCCCCCCTCCGCAGATCTTTTCTGGCGGCCGCAACTGGGCCAACAGCCTGGACTTTGCGAAGAATCTCGTCAGGTCGCGGGGCGGCCCCGGGCTCCTGCTCGCACGCAGCAAAGGCGTGAAGCCCAACGCGGTCACTGGTGTCTCGCGGACGCGGCTCCTCCTGGAGATTGTCGCGGTGTACGAGCTTTTCGGTAACGGCTCTCCGCATCATATCGAAGATGTGTGCGTGCGCTCACATGCGGGACCGCCAGGGTGCATTGCGCGCGGGACCGCGCCCACGCTGCTGAACATCGACTGCTGGTGGTACGCCCTCTGTGCCCGGGCGTGGATCTGACGTGGGTCTGAAGCTGCTTCTCCGCAGGCTGACGAAGACGAACCCGCAAGACAACGTGTCGTACATCGACAAGGTGTTCGGCATGTCAAGGGAGTTCATTCTTGCCCTCGCCCAGGTGAGCCCGAGTGGGAGTCAAAACATTTGTTCTCTCCATGACACCCCCGAACCTTGCTGACCCTGACCCTGCCCTCTCTCTATCCTATCGGAAGGTCGTCACGCTGGTATCACGGGTGCTCCACCCTCCGACGTCGAAGGTGACCGAGATCACGCAGGAGCTCGAGGGCGACCCGCGCTCGGAGAACGTCGCGCAGGCGCGGGAAGCGGAGATCCTCTACCAGACGCTCGAAAACTGGCCGAACACCAACGCGGCGGGGAATCTCCACGAGCGCGTGCGGGCGGGCAACTGCATCTATCAGCACACTGCGCAGGTGAGTGCTAGTGGGTGTGCTTCGGTGCTTCGTGAAACGGAGCAGCGATCTGCTCTGTTGCTCCGTGACCCGTCGGCGGCAGGCTTGGTGGGGCAGAACTGACAGACTGCTTTGATGACCGCTCGCGGTCGATAGATTATCCTCCTCCGGGACGTGCTCAAGGCGCACCCGTCCGACGCGCTGGTGCAGGAGCATGCAAGCACGGTCCTGGCGCTGTGCATGGACTGCGGGCAGAGCAGGATGGGCGTAGAGTGAGTGTTCCATTCCGACTAGGTCCCAACGCTGGCAATGCAAACAGACTGTTTTCCGTGCCTCTGCGGCGGGGACCTGGCCTGGCGTGACCTGGGCGGCTGACCGTTGATTGTCCTTGCAGCCTCACTTGGCCCGTCATAATTGCGGGATCACAGCTTTACGGCGCGGATCGCTCCCAGGTTCTGTCCATCTTCGAGCTATTCAGGTATGGGCCGGAGCTTGTCTTGTCTTGTTCATGACGCTGAACTCTGAACCTTACCTGCACACCTTCGCCCCGTCGGCCCGATGTTCCTTTTCCCGACATACAGGACGCAATGTGAGTGGTGGTGTTCTCATGAAGGCGGCCACCCACTGGCCAGCTCCGTTTCCCACTTCACGCAATGGGTGATACTCACACCCCTTCGATACGTCCTTCCAGGCTGCTACGAGATCGAGACGTCTGAGTTCATCGTCCGGCAGGTGGGGACTTTGCATGCTCTGGCTGGGGTGACGTACCACTGACGTGTACGCGCGTGCTGTACAGGTCTGGCAACGACTCGACGCGAACCACCCCAAGGCAGACTGGCGTGCCGTGATGCGGGATCACGACCTCGATGTGCTCATCCTCTAGTCCTCGACTCCACCCTGTCCCTCCACTGGCTCTTTTTTTCTCCTCCGCGTGTCTTCCTCCGCTTCCGTCTTCACTCGCCTGTTCTCCGTGTCCTCTCTATTTGCGATCCGTCTCTTCTATTTCTCTATTACTTCCATCGATCCGCTCACAGTTCCGGTCCCTATCGCTCTCGGCCGTGCGTTTGTATAGATAATCCACCGCGACGCGACGCAGGCGCAGAGCGGTGGCTTGTAAGTTAGCCTGGGCAGACACCTATCACATCACAAACTACTTACTTATGACGTCGACGTCGAGGCTGTTGAGATAGGAGGAGGAGGACATGGAACATGGACAACGACCGACGTACGGAAATAGTGATACATAAGCGGACTTTCAAGTTTACTTTACTTTACTTACTTACATTTCATTTTCCGCTCACTCTCTATCCTACGTTACGCTACCGCTACGCTTCTTTTCCTCAGTCATCTTCCCGACGACTGAGGTATGTCTTCATAGTCGCTACTCCGCACGCTCATTCATACTCACTGTACCTATAGCTCGCGCTCACGCTAACGCGTCATTAGGTACAGATAATAGAGTCATCTTCCCGACGACTGAGCTCGCGCTCACGCTAACGCGTCATTAGGTTATGAGCCCTGCTCGCTATTGACTAGCGAAGCTCATCAAGTCAGATCGGAAGCTCTGAACTCACGGTCCTCTCGGATACACACTCGCTCTCCACGCTCTCTCTTGAGATCGCTCGAATCTGCTTGATCACGCTCCCAGATGACGGGTTCTCGAGCACAGTCTCCCACGACCACTACTGCCCCCGCGACTTCTTCGATGTCTTCAACCGCCCGCGTATGGGAACTCCCCTCAGGCTCCAACAGCCTTCTTCCGAAGCAGCAATTGGAGAACGAGGAGGGATACCGCACCTGGTCTACCCAGACCAAGGGCGCGCTGGAGTACGCGACGCTGTGGGATGTAGTGAGTGGCAAGGACAAGCTCCCCCAATCCGGTGACGACGAGATCGCTTTGTGGAAGAGGAAGGATGGCGCAGCGCGGACTATGATCCTGCAGGCGCTGTCCCGACAGCTGGCCACGACGGTGGATGGCCTCGCGACCGCGCGCGACTACTGGACTACGCTCGAGACCCAATTCTCGCGTACGTCTCTCACGTCCGCGGTTTCCTGGATCCAGAACCTCGTCACGCCGCTCTCCTCCGTCCACAACCTCGAGCCTCATATCCAGGCGTTCCAAGATGCGATCGGCCACATCCGCTCCTCCGGCCTCTCGATCCCCGACCACTTCGCTGCCGGCCTCTTTCTCGCGACACTCCGCGATCATGAAGGAGAGCCGACGCAGTGGCAATCCTACGGTGCCAAGGTTTCCCTCGCCGACACTACGACTCTCAACGAGATCATTGCCAATGTCCGCAACGAACGTCGACGCATCCTCGGCAACAAGCCTGCAGGTGCTCCGTCGTCAGACTCCGCGATGGCTGCCGTCGAGACCGCGTTCGCTACCATCGAGCGTGATGCTCGTATGCGCGGCTTGAAATGGTGCCGCACCTGTAGCAGCAAGGATCACTGGTCGAGCGAATGCAGGAAGGGCAAATCGCAGTCGCAGTCGCGAAGGAAGAGGGGGGCGAAGAAGAAGGACAAAGCAAATGTAGCGCAGGACGATAGTCACCACGGTTCTGGTTCGGACGAAGAGCACTCCCACTTTGTACGTTCGGAACACTGTCTATACACCTCGGTTGGCCAGTACGACCCCGGCGTGACCTCAACCAACTCCACACACGATCGAGCAGCAACTGACTCTGCGTTGGTCGCTGGCTCTCGTTCGAGTCTCCACGGTGCTGTTGTCATTGACTCCGGTACCTCGTCTCACGTCCACTCCGTCAAGTCCGACTTCATCAATGTGACTCCGACATCTTCGTCCATCCGAGGCTTCGGTGATGGCAAGACAAGGGTTGTTGGTCGTGGTGAAGCGCAGGTTATTGCGCGTTTGCCGGACAACACCTGCACCCGTCTTCGCCTCAAGGATGCGTGTTACACCCCGAACACCTCACCCAGTCTTATCTCCGTCTCACGGCTTGACGACGCCCGATGCTACACGCTGTTTGGCGAAGGTCGCTGTGTTACGTTTGAGAAACAAGACGGTGGTGCACTCTTGCGCAATGCGCTCAACAGCGCGAAGGTGGTCCTGACTGGTACAAAAGGGTCCGATCGACTCTATCACCTCGACGTCCCTGACTCGTCCTATTCCCTATCCGAGAACCCATCCGACCGCCTCGAGGAGCTACATGGCTGCCTCGGCCACCTCAACTATCCATCCATTGTCACTATGATACGGAAGGGCCGACTTCGTGGAATCAAGTTGTCGAAGGCTCAGCTCGCTGCTAAGCCTCCTCCCTGCCCATCTTGTATCAAAGGCAAGATGACACGCGCCTCGTTCCCATCCTCGACGAGCGAACGACCCAAGCGCATCCTCATGAAGGTCTCGACCGACCTCTGGGGCAAGGGACAGGTGGAGACACCAGGTGGCAAGCGCTACCTGATGACCTTCACCGACCACTGGTGTCGTTGGGTTTGGGTCGCCTTTCTGCGACGCAAGTCCGACGCTTTCAGCGCGTTCAAGGAGTGGCTCGCCATGGTCGAGCGCGAGACTGGCGAGAAGCTCGCTACGCTCCGTGCCGACAATGGCGGTGAGTACGTCTCCGACGAGTTCAAGTCGTTCTGCAAGTCAAACGGCATTCGACTCGAGACTACTTCTCCTCGGACTCCGGAACAGAATGGGATTGCGGAGCGTCAGAACCGCAGTCTCTTCGACCGTGTTCGGACAATCCTGATCGACTCTGGTCTCCCTATCCACCTTTGGGGCGAAGCGGTCAACTACATCGTCTACACCAAGAATAGGAACCCGACTGCAGCACTCGATGGCCTATCTCCATTCCAGGTTCGCTTTGGTCGCCCACCCGATGTCTCCTTCCTCCACCGTTTTGGCTGTCGTGCGTTCGTATACAACGACCGGCCTGATCGGAAGAAGCTCGACCCCCGTGCGGTCGAGGGTGTCTTCGTTGGCTATGCTGACACCCAAAAGGCCTACCGGGTGTACTTCCCAAGCTCCCGCAAGGTGACCACTTCGATTCACGTCAAGTTTAACAACGACGCGAATGGATTCTCTGGTCCTTTGTCCGAGGGGGAGAAGGACTACAACTCGCTCTTCGAGCCGTCTCCATCCCTCAATCCTGCCGACGACGACTCTCATCCGTCTTCCAGCCAAAGCACCATCAATCCAGTCCCTGCGGCTCCTCCTGTTGCCCCTCCCCCACAACCTATCGAGCAACCTGCTCCACGACCTCGCGGACGTCCGAAGGGCTCGAAGAACAAGAAGGGTGGTGTACCAACTCGTCGCTCCTCTCGGGTTGCTGAACAGCAAGTCGCAAATCCCGCTCCTGCAGGCCCTGCTCCTGCGGTTGATGCACCGGACAATGCGGCTCCTGCCCCAGGCCCAGGGGGAGAACCTCATCGTCGAGCGTATGTTGAAGAGGTCCCTGACGAAGGCGACTCCTTCGGTTCGGATCTCACCTCACTGCATGAATCCGACTCGGACACCTCCCAGTTCCTCGACTATGTCTTCATCTCTGCCAACGGCGGCGAACCCATGTCCTACCAGGAAGCCATGGCTTCCCCCGATGCTCATGAATGGGAAGCCGCTATGCGTCAGGAACTCAACTCGATTGCGTCCCTCGACAGCTTCGAGTTGGTGGACCTACCTCCCGGACGCAAGGCAATAGGAACCAAGTGGGTCTATGTGCTCAAGCGCGACGCTGACGGTCGGGTCTACCGCTTCAAGGCCCGCCTCGTCGCACAAGGTTTCTCTCAGATGCCTGGTGTCGACTTCAAGGAGACATTCGCACCAGTCGCCAAACCGGAATCCATCCGTGCCATTGCTGCTCTCATGGCGCAGTGTGACGGCGTGATCCATGTTGTCGATGTCGACACCGCGTTCCTCAACAGCGAGATCCCAGATGGTCAAGAGGCTTATGTCAAACAGCCTCCGGGCTTCGTCCAGCAAGGACAGGAAGACAAAGTCTGGCTGCTCTGCAAGGCCCTGTACGGGCTCAAGCAGTCCGGCCACCTCTGGTACCAGAAGCTCAAGTCAATCATGCTCGAGCTTGGGTTCAAGGTGTGTCGTTCCGACCCTTGCGTCTTCCACCGCAGACGTCAAGACGGTCTCTCCATCGTGACCTCGCATGTCGACGACCTCGGACTCTTTTGCTCCTCCCTGCGGGTAGTGAAAGAGCTCAAGGCCGAGATTGCTAGCCATGTCCCGATCAAAGATGCCGGTGAGATCTCCCTTCTCCTCGGTGTCAAGGTCACACGGGACCGGAAGGCTCGGACGATCTCGTTCTCCCATACACACAAGATCGACGCTGCCCTCAAGGAGTTCAGGCTCCAGGACATCAAGCCTGTGTCATCGCCCATGGTCGTTGGACAGCGACTCACTGCTGCACAAGGCCCAAGATCACCTGAAGAGGTCGCGTTCATGCGACAGGTGAACTTCATGTCAGCAGTCGGCACCCTCATGCACATCGCCGTCCACACCCGTCCAGACATAGCCAAGGCTGTTCAGAACGTCGCCCAGCACATGGCCAACCCAGGCAAGCTGCACTGGATTGCGGTCAAGCGCATCTTCCAGTACCTCAAGGCGACCCGGGACTACGTGCTCACGGTTGGCGGCGAAGGCGCAGAAGAGCCAGTTGCATACTGCGATGCTGACTGGGGCAACGACCCGGATGCGGCGCGTTCGACCTCGGGCTATGCAATCACGATTGGACGAGGCTGTATTGCATGGTCCGCTAAGAAGCAGACCGTCGTCGCGCTATCGACAGGCGAAGCCGAGTACTACGCGGGTGTTCACTGCGGCCGCGAAGTCCTCTGGCTGCGACAACTCCTCTCTGAGATCGGCTTCCTTCCATCTCCTCACCCTCCACCTACGCTCCTCCGTGTTGACAGCACCAGCGCTATCCGCATGATCAACAACCCTGACGAAGTCAGCAACCGGACGAAGCATGTAAACATCGCGTACCATTGGATCCGGGACGCGGTGCTGCGCAAGGAGATGGAAACCGAGCACATCCCCGGTGAACGCAATATTGCCGACATCTTCACGAAGCCGTTGGGCCCGCAACGCCACAAGGAGCTCACTCGACTCCTTGGTCTTGGTCCCGCTGGCGACGCCGGCCGTTGAGGGGGAGTGTTGAGATAGGAGGAGGAGGACATGGAACATGGACAACGACCGACGTACGGAAATAGTGATACATAAGCGGACTTTCAAGTTTACTTTACTTTACTTACTTACATTTCATTTTCCGCTCACTCTCTATCCTACGTTACGCTACCGCTACGCTTCTTTTCCTCAGTCATCTTCCCGACGACTGAGGTATGTCTTCATAGTCGCTACTCCGCACGCTCATTCATACTCACTGTACCTATAGCTCGCGCTCACGCTAACGCGTCATTAGGTACAGATAATAGAGTCATCTTCCCGACGACTGAGCTCGCGCTCACGCTAACGCGTCATTAGAGGCTCGACTGTACGAGTATATTACACTAGCGTATTGCAGATACGGCACTCGGTATTTCCTCCTAGAGTTCTCCGTGGCCCCGGGCACGTCAATGGATCGTATTCTACTCGCCCCATCACCACCATCCCCTCCTGCCTGCGGAACGACGGATACGTAACGCCCCCACAACGCCGTACTACTGCATGCGACGTGCCGCATGAGGCGGCAACGAGGTGCGTCCATCCTTCGAGAACGTCGCAGCTCGCTCACGCCCAGGAATAAGGCCGCCATCTGCTGCTGCGCAGCCGGACAGAAGGGGAAGGGCGGCCACTTCAACCAATCTTCCCTCCAATGCGTGCACGACTTCTTCCATCCCCCTCCCTCAGCCCTGCCTGCACTCCTGGCGAGCGCCTGCAGCCGACCTGGATTATGGCATGTCATCGCCGTCGCTGGGCGTGATGATGATTCTCCGAGACGCGCTTCGCCCGACTTCGCGTTCCCAGCAGCGGGCGACCCTACCAGACGTCCTTCGGGTTTTGCCCGGCGAGGTGCACGATGCAACGGGGACTCCGAACTCGGAATCGACAAAACTTTCAGTGTTCACAGACTCACAACCCAAACGTTCTTCCGCAGGCAGCAGACGGACCACAATCTTCTGATCGGAAGGCCATATACAATAAACTCAACTTAGCTGCACATTTGACGTGGTTCTGGTGCGTGTCCGCCATCTCTGAAACGCTTCTGAACTAGACCCTGCGAGTGCGCACACCGTGCCATACTGTACTCGTATGCCGGCCCTGGGATGTCGCCCAAGTTGCGTTGACAGACCGGCGTATTGGTCGCCTTGCCACTGGGAGCGAGTCCCCTCCGTCCCAAGTGGCCTGATTGCATACTGTTTCCATTTCCTTGATTTCGTCGCTCGCGGCCCCCGGGGGCTGTGACGTTAATCTGCGCGGCCGCTGTATTGCAATTGCAAAACACGGCGTTATACACGACGTGCGACGTGCGTCATTGCGCGGCGAGACTTGTCTGCGATTGTGCTGACCCGCTTCCCAGTTGGTGCACTGCGGGGCCAGCGGAGCAACGTTAGGTTTAAGGTGTGCACATACATAGCCGTCTCCGAGCTCGAGCTCACTGGATATCCGAGATTGCGCTCGTCGGGTATCGGACGACGACGTCGTGGGCGAAAGGAGTAAGTACAAGGTTACTGCTCACACTGGTAAGCACTTGCGCCGCGGGTGCCACACCAGTGCGCAGGCACTTCTAGTGCGCGAAGGCCGAAACCTGTACCTGCCGCTCGGTGCCAGTGTGCCATCCTGCGTCCCATGACCGACGGAGGGGACGGGCGACTCCAGAGGGCATTTATCCTGATTGCGGGCGTGCGAGATAGGGAAGTTTCTTGTACCAGGGCAGGTACCGCGGCGCGGAGACACTTCATGTTCGGAGCCTATAGAGGCGTCCCGGGAGAAGATGCGATAACAATCAAAGAAGGGTTCGACGAGGGCATGAGCTGTGGCATATGAGGTTGCGAGGTCGTATATGTGAGGCTATGTAGGACGGCGTGGCGACGGATCCTGGTCGAACACGGTGTGCTTCTGCACCTCCTCTGGACGACCGATGAATATGAATATGTACGGCTTTCGAGCACCTGTGGCGTCTTCCCGGGCGCACCCCCAGGAGAAGGTGTCGCGGGAAGTGCAGCCACTAGGAACATGTCGCGTGTAAGTATGCTATGCGGCTTGACACCTTCCGAGTCGTCGAGAGCCTGTACGCGGATGATCCCCGCCGCCAAGTATGTAGTTAACGGCGCCGAACTGCCGGCTCCCCTATATTGACCGGCGACGTTGGACGGGATGCTTGAGGTAAACGGACACCGCGACTCCCACATTCCAGCGGCATATGTACGTTTGACAAGCGGCATCTAAAGCCAGCGAGCCTTTCGACTTGACACAGACGTAGATGCTGCAGATGACATGAGATGTGTGGGAGCGAAGTTGCGTCACTTACGGCACACGAGGGTTGAGCGGCCATGCACGGGCACATTGCAGCGTCAGCGGGTACGCAAAGGTTTACCGCGAGGCATGCGTTTCGTACAGTGAGGTTGGGAGATGCGTCTGGAAAGGGGGCAGAAGAGCTAGGGCTGCCGGCTCGTGGACGACCGGTATGCATACGGCGTGGCGCAATGTAGTGAGATGCAAGAAGCACTCACGTAAGCGTGCGAGCGGGATCCTTACGGATTATGAGGCACGCCCACAACCAAGGCGTAGGAGTTAGAACGGTCCGCGGACCGCCGAGGCAGGAGGTGCCAGTATACCCTGGCATATGGAGAGTTTGCACGCCCCAGCATGTACCTGTGAAGATGTGAAGGTATATGTAAGTGCTGGACAGCGAGTACCGGCACTTATCTCACCGTAGTGCTTGCGAAAAACTCTATGACGAAGGGGGAACCCGCGAACCTGAAGAGCGCTGTTGACACGGTAGCCGAGGTCAATCTATGTGGGGGCAGATCGGGGGAGAATAACCACGCGTCAACCCAGCGATCAAGGATGTGTGATGTGGCTTACCTGACTGTTCGCCTCGCGGAGAGTGTGCGGCAGAAGATAGTCCTACCCGACGACAAACGCGAGGGGGGTTAAGATGCGTCCTGTTACATGCGAGCGGATTGCTCACCATGATCGTGAGCATTGAGTATACAGAAGGACCCGTGAGCACTGAGCATACGGAAGGACCGTATCGTGAGGAGCCAACGTCGCATAGAAACGGCACCGTGATCGGAGGAACTGGTCAATGTTACATGGCTGCAATGCAAGCCTGACATGACCGCAGCGCGGGAAGGCTGATAGACGTCCGGGGCCCTGTTGGATCACCGAACACCGCCGCGACAACGTCGACGCCTGCTATGACAGGTGCGGCGTGAAGGGTATGGGACATCAGCAGCGGTCGGAATGCCAGCATGTCCGGGAAGACGGATTTCAACTTGGGAGTGCATCATGAGCTGGCGAACGTCAGCGCACTAGCCGCTTGCGGATATCGGCACACCCGAATGAGGTGCCTTGCTCCTGCTATACGGCCGAGGCTAGCGACTGTGCTCTTTGGTCGCTAGCATTGAACGCTGAACAGTGCGAGCCTCCATTGAAAGAACCTTCGCTTGCAGGTCATGACTTTGAAATGCAACGAGCCAGGAGCTGTACGAGATCGTCAGCGTCTCCCATCTGTCACTACTGGATAACACACCATTCATCGGAGCTACTCACCCGGAAGGGCGGGATGATGGCGGTCTTCGTCCGGCGGGAAACAGAGCGGCAAGCAGCGGGAACGCTCTCGATGCGGCCAGTTTTGAGATGCACGTAAGTATGGGTAGGCAGCAACATTTCAAGCCGATGTGTGAAACTCTTCACATGACTCCTTCCAATGGACTGTGCCGCAGGGTACTGCATATGGTTATTGTCAAGCAGAGTCGTCTACATTCCCAAACTGCTGCATCCACTCAGGAATGCGAAGAACCCTGTGCAGAGCACCTGCGGTCAACCTAAAGCGCCAATCTCGTCAGAACAGACTACCAGAACATTCGACATAGCGAGCTATAACCTCACCAGAAGGATCCAGCCACCAGCCACATCCGTGACGTCGCGCTCGCAGAGCGGCGGGCATCGTGGGACGGGAGCTACCTTTGTAGGTATGTTGGAAGCGGTACACGGCGGCGCGCCATCTACATGATTTGGAGCGGCTGGGCGCATCTGTCACGCTGCCGCACGAGCTGGCGGAGCGCAGGGCGACCACAGCATGCGTAGAGTGTGAAGACAGAGGAATGGAAGTTTCGACATAGGGTCATAGTGACCCAGCACTGTAAGGACTCGGCCTTGTGAATCATGTTGTACCAGGGTCAGGGTCATTCTTGGGCGGTCGGTTGAGCGATGCTGGAAATAAGCCAGATATCTGTAGGCACGGGAGAGCAACAGTCATCGTGAGACAGGCAGATGGCCGCCGCGTAAAGTAATCCCCTGAAAGGTACGCAGCTGCATGTCAAGCACACTGGCAAGGCACAGCTTCCCTTAACCTCCCGACATACTGCGCACGCAGCAGTTCCGGCCATGATGCGGTGCGCAGGATGGTGAGAGGGTGGCTCCAGGCGGAGGTACGAGGCCGCTACCGAGTAGCCAGCCGCATCACTTGGTATCTCGGCGAGCGTATCCAATAACCTTCTGAAACAGCATGTTCGAGTGCGCAACCGGTTAGGTTACTGCTGCGATTCCTTATTGCCCTGCGTCGTGTACAGATTGTCGGAGCTTTGATAATATCCGATCGGAGTACAGAGGTATGCACATGCGTGCTTGGTGAGCAGTAAATGAGATATGCATGGAAGAGGTTCACGTACCTATTGGGCGCAGATCGTTATGCTCATGCAAGCATCGGACGTCTTGGACATAGACGACCCGAGATATAGACGACTCGGGACATGGCGAACCCGCACTTGGCATCGTTGCATCCGGCTCACTGACCCAACAGCGGATTATCGACCACACATCCAAGTACTTACACGACTAATCGCCGTGCAAGGCCGGAGACAGCCAGAACCTCAAATTCTGTGAGCGGGACCCCGAGAACCCCCGGCCAGCGCAGATATGCCCTGATGTAGCACTCGGCAGGACGCGTGGAGGTTCTGGAATAGGCCTGATGTGCGTCGGAGGAAGGCTATTGAGGTACATACGCCCAGTACACGCTCGAGGATCGGTAAGACAGCGGGTTTCGGATATGTAAGCCTCTCATATTCCTAAGTATCGGATGGTTCGGGGACTCACAATTCAGAAGAACTTGGGGACATGACAAAGTCCATGTGCCGCGGGCACAAGCATGGGGATGACTCAGGTGGTGGTCGGATATATTGTCCTGCTGCTGCACGTCCGGGCGCTAGATGCTTTGCTGGTAAGCATATCCGCGAACTTGCTCCCATAGCGCACCTGATTGCCAAGTCGGCATGAGATGAAGTGCAGCGAGAAGAAGTGAGCTCACGCCATCAGGCCCCAGCAACCCTCCCCAGAGTGTAACTTGCAGGAGGAGGGCGCGCCCGACGCTTCTTGGCATTCTCATTGGGCCAAAGGTTGATGAGATCCCTCGTAGAGGTGCTTAGGCGGGACATACGCATAGTGCCTCGACTCATGTCGGAAACCAATCACAAATCCTACAAACACGGCTAAGTCAACCTAAGCACGACTGCAGCAGAGTCACGAAGCTTACTGCAATAGACCGAGCGATGTTTGACGGAGCCCTGAGCTCCCACATGAACTCCGTAGACCCGGGACAAACCCCTCAGACCCCCCGGTACGCAATGCGCAGTTGGCAGTAGGCAGTGTGTCTGACCTGTGCGGGAGCAAGGCTTGGCCTCCCGGCTCGCAAGTCGCAACGTTCTGTCTTGTAGCACAAAACTCAACGTCAGCCGTAACACTGCAGCTATCGGATAGGTAGGCGACCTACGGATCGGGTGGGATTCACTGGGCCATGGTGCCTCGTAGTCTCGAGTCGGAGGACGTTTGTGTGCTGCCGCCCTTTTGCGTGAAACATCTTGGATGCGGCGTCGACATCGAACCTCGCGCTCGATGCTAATCGGAACACGGTATCGACAGCAGCGTTCACCCAACTATCACTAGAAGTAGCTGGGTTGCGGAAATGGCGATGCGTACTCGGGGTCCGGAAAGCAACCTCGCTCCGGATTCCCGCCCGAGCACAGGCCTCCGGAGTCGAGAGCTCGAGAGTCGAAAGCACTCGCGCTGCTGCGTACAGACACCATCAGTCATACAACATCATGCGAACACATTACTCGCAACGTACAGTCAAGGCGTCCCTCTCATCGGTGACCGCAGCCGGCCATGCTCGGCGAAGCACTCGCTGCCGCTCCAGTCTCGAATTGTACCCATGCAGACGTCAGCGGCCGGCGCGCAGGACTGTCACGTCCCGCCTGCAGATCCCGACGTCGGGGTTTCCAAGAAGGAACTGCACACCATGGGACCTGGGTAACGCCTACCGTCCCAACCGCACTCCAAGTTCCATTGACATGAAACACCGTCGGGGCACTGTTAGACCACCATTCTTGTCCCGGTCCGGACTTCGCGCCCACAGCACTTGCGTCCTGAGATGGCTATGGGATGACCTGAACTAACTAGCGGTTGCCAACTGCTATTAGATGTCAGCACAGACTCGAGTGTCATTGGAATGAATGTGCGCGCACGCCGACGGCGTCTCGGCAGCTCGAGGGCCAGGCGAGGCGGGCGAGGGCTTTCCCGCCTCATTCTCGCCACGCCGGCGACCGTCTTCGAGGGCCCCGAGTCCAACTTCAATTTTGACAAAGTTCAAGCTCCAAGCTTCCAAATTTCAAATGTGGTGCGGATTCGACGAATCGACGAGTCTTGAATCGATGAAAGTTTTGAACGTACACGTTCCCGCCCGGCGAGGGCGTCGCGGACTCGCGGGTGAACTTGAAATTATGTAGTTTGGAATCCCGAGGATGTGGCCGGTGTTTCGTGCCATGCGCCGTACATACATGATACGTGCAACGGTGCATGAGCCTGCGTGCAATGTTAGTCCGTGCGTGAAACGATGACCCGTCGCTGCGCTGGCCGACCCACCCAAACACGGTAAGGCATGCTAGGCCTCGTTGGGGGTGCGACGTCGGGCACGCTGCGACTAGGGAGAACTCACAAGCTGGCGCTGACTGAGGACCTCTGCTCCGAAACTCGAAACTTGAAAGCAATCGCAAGTTCGTCGACGTCGACGGTCGGCGTGGCGATGGGCGGAGGATGACTCCGGCGAAGCTGCTGCGGTCAGTGTCCGGAGTGCGCTGCGGGGCGCCGAGGACGCGCCCCCGCGCTTACTTGATCGGGACTCGCCGACGCACATTGAATTTGGCCATGGACTCGGAGGCACTGCTCTCAGTTACGTCCGTCTCAACGTTTCTTCATGACTGTGGGTGTAATAGCCTGACAGCAACGAAGGCTGCGTTCTGTGTCAACCAGTCAATGTACTAGTCAAATGGGACGGACGTCCTTGGCATGCACGTTGCGGTCGCGTGGCCTCCAGGTCGACGTACGAGAGGAGGGTGGACAGTACTCGGGACACTGACAAAAGGCTAAGATACGATATGGACACGCCGACGCTCGCTGCGCAGGACACATCAGAAGCTTCACGTCCCCGTCACGGTCCTACTCGATAATATCGAGATGTCATTGTCACTTTTCACATCTGCCCAGTGCCCGGAGTACGCCCGAATCCCGATGCGGTGATAGTACCACGACGTATGTACGTCGTACGGTCGCCCTCGTGCATCGCGCGTGCACGATATACAAATCTGCTGAAATCTTCTGGGCGTTCGAACGTCGGTGCGTGTCTCTCTGACTCACTCCCGGTGGTCCACCATATCGTCTGATGTGATCCGGATTCCGTGTCACTGTGTGGTTCTGAGTGAGCACTGCAGCTCGGCGGCGTGGCGCTCCGGCCTTGCTTGGCTTAGGCTGGCTATGGGATGGCGAACCACACACATCATCCACTGATCCAGGGCGGAGAGCTGCTGCATGCATATGCCAGAAAGCGCTCCGTACACAATTGGTCCTTGGAAGTTGGCAGATGGATGCATGGGATGGTGATGCTGACTCCTGAGGCCTGAGGAGCCCCGGGCGCGGTGCGGCAACATCGACGGTCGGCGATAGAGGCTTCAGGTTGACGTCGTACGTACTTATTCGGGTTCGAGGGACGGAGACGGAGACTGGGCAGGCCGCGAAGGAGCCCGCAGCGGCGAGCCACTGGCGTTCGCCGTTCATTATGCGCAAGGTATACGTCTGATAGGCTACATCGGATATGCATACTGTGCAACGACACGTTGTGTGCGAGGCCACCTATGGGCACGGGGAGGAAGTGGAGGGCGTACTGCCCGTGGATCGAACGGTTCTGACGAGATTCCCGGTTGAGCGGAGGAAGACCGAATACGATCTACCACGGAGCGACGAACTCAAAAGTAGAAGGAGGCCTAGGGCGCGTTACAAGGGTCAGGGCAAGGGGAGCCTCGACGATGTTGTACCTAATCACCTTGCGACAAGCCGAGCGTTGCACCCGCGCATGAATAGCACGTCGACGGAAGGCAGAGTAGCAAGGAGACAAGGTGCTGTCCCCGCAAGCTGCTTCGGGTTCCCAGCGTGACCATCGCGCTCCAGCGCAGGCCGCTGCCGTTGGGCTGCCGTCTAGAGGTGGCGAGAGCTTTGTGGCGCAGGGAAGCGGAACCGTGTTCCCAGAATACCACACGGAGACGCAGCGAAGATGCATAACGCGGTCCTGGGCTGGGGCTTCGCGGCACGCGCAGGCCACATATCCGTGCGATTCTCCGCGCGTGCACCGGGATAAGTACATTGCGATGTTACGGGGATACGGATACCAGGACGTGAGAGATTGACGAGGAAGGCTTGGGTGCGCCGATCGTCGTGGTTTGCGCAGCACTCAAAAGGAATAGACATACAGTACTAGTACAGCTCGCAGCAGCGCAGATACGGACGAGGGGTTCCGCACGAGACAGGATCGGCGGATGGGCCCCGAGGAAGGACGGCGATGATGGATTGGGAAGCAGGGTCTACACAGCAGTATATGTTCGTATGCGGGAGCTGTGCGCACTGCGCGGACGAGTGGAGGTAGTGACTACGGATTCGGCGTTAGGCTCAGGCTGACGGAGGTACAACGCATGGCGAACGCGGATCAGGGAAGGCGCATGCTTTGGGACTCTGGATTGTGTGCTCTATTCGGCGGGGCGACTGGGCTGCTCGGGGAGAGGACGGGAACATATGACGTGGGAGCTTCCGTTGTTGGATGGCGATGAGCGCGGACGCTGAGCTGGCTCGTCCCGCTGACCGCTATCGCTATGGAACGAAGATTGTTGTCTGAGCGAGACAGAGACGGACAGCGCAGCTCGGATGGCGTGATGAGGGCGCGAGAATGCCACTCGCGCGGACATAGAGTCAATGCGAGACGCGGGAATCTGAAAGGAGGCACGGAGGGCGGCGGAAATGACCGGACGCAATGCTAAGTCAGAGTGGGGAGATCACGGCGAGATGGTCGAGTCCGAGTCCGTGTTGCGAAGCGTCGAGTCATGCGGAAATTTTGCGAGGGAGCAGGCGAGGGCTGAGGAGAGCAGACGGATCGCAGGTGCGCAGCGCGCGGATGAGAATGGAGGACTGAGGAGGAGCAGCTGGGCAACACACAGCCTGCAGGACGGGACGACGAGAGATCCGGCGAGGACAAGCACTGGCACTGGCAGAGTAGAGCCGGTGACTCCAGCCTGTGTGGCCGTGTTTGCGGGTGGCTGCGAGGCGCCCGATATAGCGAGTTGACTCTGTCCTTGTCTGCAGCTGACTCTACGCCCCTTATAACCCCCGTCCGCACGCTATCGCCCTCCCGACGCTCCCAGCTCTCGTTCTCGCACAGAACTCATCTCTCGCACCCCGAGCTTGTGCTGATCTCAGCTTCGAGCTCTACCCCCGGATCGTCCATAGTCGTATCGACTAAGGGCATCCGCTAACCCTCGAACTAACCGCAATGTGTGTCACTGTCAAACGCCTTCCAGTCTGCCGATACCCCCAACCGTCGTACCTGCTCCGCGCCTCCGTCTCCGTCCCAGTACTCTCTGCTCCCTCTCTTGCCTCTGTTTCGACTATCATTATCACCAAGTCCACCTTCACTGCTGCTCATGCCACTATCTGAACGTAATACCTAATCAAGCATCCTGACTTTTCACGACCGCTGTTCCCCGACGGCAACCCGACAATGAATCTCCATGCTGTATCCCATTCGCTTCCTCACCGCGGTCCTGGCGCGTCGCGCGCCAGGGCCCGCTGGCAGCCCTATGGTTCCACAGCCCAACTCTCCGGCATCCAACGCTCCCCTTCAGTTTATCTTCACACGCCTGCTTCCTCTGTCTCCTCCCTTTCTCCTCAAACTGTGCTACTCCATCCCATCTGCGACATCGAACGTCTCAAAGTATCCCATCCTCCGCCACCGCCGATCGCGAGTCCTCTGCGCGAAGCGCAGAAGACAAAATACGCCGCGAAACTTGTCGGTGAGTGTCCATGCTCTAGTCACGCACACTTGCTAGCTCCTTCTCCCTGTCTTCCCCGTATCGTTTCATGGCCTGAGGTGCGTCGAGTCGCCCATGCGTATCACCTGGTGGCATGAGTGGCTTGACGTATCTGCCAACGTCGGATGGTGAAGCAAGCAAGCTTCTCGCCTCGCGCCGGATGTGGACATACAGGCTCACGACATCCCGTGCTCTAGATCAAGCGGTCAAAAGCCTCTGCGAAACCTGGCACCCGGACGACATCCCGCCCGCCTTCACCGCCTGTGCGCGGGAAGCGCTCTGCGCCCAGCCCGACCTGCCCATACCCCCCGCGGAACCCCATCCTCCTCCCAATGCCTCTCTGATAGCGAACGGCTTATCGACGCTCTTCGCCCACGGGAACACTCAGCTGCCCTCGCCTGTCTCTCCCACGAGCTGCCAGACGCCTTCGCCGCCCGGCGACAGGTGCGAGTCATACTCCCAGGCGCCCGGTGGTTCCGGGAGCAGCAACCTTATCCCGATTAAGGGATTTGTGCACGAGGTGCTTCGCCGGTCCCGGACGTCCACCGGCGTGCTCCAAACGGCGCTGTGTTACCTGGAGGCCGTCCGTTCAAAGGTCCCGGAGCTGCTCCGGTCAGAGAAGGCCTACCCTTCGGCGGAGCGTCTTCCGGAGCCAGCGCCGGAACCCCGGATTGTGCAGGGTGTCTTCGAAGAATGCGACTCTCCGGATCTCGCCCCCTACGTGACTCCCTCCGACGCGCCCGACAAGACCGCTGGCCCTACCTTGCAGTCCATACGAGGCGGGGACACCGTCCTCGTCAGCAATCTCGACACGGCTCCGCCCGCCCCTGTGAACGAGGTCCGCAGCAAGGAGCAGGAGCAGGTGCTCCCCCCTCTGCCCCCTCTTCCCTCGCCCCTCTGCTGCCCGCGCAGGACCTTCCTTGCGTGTCTCATCCTCGCCTCCAAGTTCATGCAAGATCGGTCCTATTCCAATCGCGCATGGGCCAAGCTCGCCGGTTTGCCTCCTAGGGAGATTGGTCGCTGCGAACGTGCGCTCGGTGAGGCCCTCGGGTGGCGCCTTTGGGTCGGCAAGCTGCCTTCGACGTCGACAGGCACTAGGACGGTTTCCCGTAGCAAGAGCGAAGGCAACATCCTCTCCGGTCCCGATCGTACTTGTAGCTCTTCGTCGACTGCGGCGTGGGCGGCTAGTTCGACTGCGGGAGCTCCCGCTTCGTCTTCCCAGCACGCCTTTGCCTGCATCCCTCCTCCAGTCTCTGTCGCAAGGTCTCGGACGCGTGGCCTGCAGCGCTGCGCAACTGTGCCTGCGGTGGGGACTGATCGCAGTTCTGCATATACGGAGCCTTCCTTTGCGCCAACCCCATCTAATTACTACTACGGCACTCGCGCGGCACCTGGGATGGGCGACGAGTCTACGATGGACGTGGAGCTACAGATCGAGGTGTCTCCGTCGATGTCGACGCCGACACTGACGTATTCTCCCATGTCGACCGCCTCGTCGTCGTCAGATGGTTCCGAGGAGCGCACAATTCAGATGTCAATGATGGACTTCCCGACACCGTCTATCTCCTACGGCACATACATGGGCTCCGGTGGACCTTGGGTTGCAAGCCAGTCGACCTACACTCCAGCGGATCCCGCCAACCCCAACGGGTCGTACGGCACCTTTGGCGCCATTCACAATCCGTACTTCAATGTTTACAACTTGCCAAGCGGCGAAGTCGACCACACAGAAAGTCAAGGTCCCCCTGGGCAGGCGCTCTCCATGGTCGACGCTGAGGCTGCGAAGTGGGGTTTCACGTCTGCGCTATCGTTTTCAGAGGTATTCAATCCTTCGTGTCCGGGCGTTTCTGGGATGGATGTGCAGTAACAACCCTCTCCTGTCCTCCTAGTCCCCTGTGGGGAAAGGGAGGAGAGGGGATCTCGCTATTTTATTGGCCTGGATCTCGTTACCTCGCGCGCACGCGAACACTATTCTTTCAGTATCGTTGTTCCCTTTCTCTCTCACTTACCTGTTACTGTTTACTCTCACTACTTCATCTTCATCTTCACTTGCAAGGTTCAGCGTGGATGCCCATTGTCGTTGGCTCGTGGTTCTGTCAGTGATCGCTCATATTCCCGTCTACGTACGCGTTCTGGTACTCTAGCGTTTGTGCCTCCTCATGTCTCCCGTCTCTTTGCTGACACTGTACTCACAACCGTTGTACATAGATATGTCTTCCCTTTCCTATGCACCATACGCACTCACCGTGGTGTAGGACCCGTCGCACGAGCGACGACGGCGGCCCCAGGGTGGGGCTGCTGTGTTGGGTTGTTGGAGTTGAGGGCCTGCGGGATGTGCTCCCGGGGACGCACTGGACCGCGGACCATGGACCCTGGCGCGCCGGGACCGGGACCAGGACCAGCTGGACGGACTGCGAGGATGATATCGAGGGCGGAGGACCTGCGCCGCAAGTCGCTCGCTCGCTCGTCTCCCGGGTCTCCCTGCTGGCTCCCTGGCTCCCTGGCCGCCGGTGGATCCACGGCCGGGTCGCACGCACGCGCCCCTTCTCGTAGCGAGGACGAGGGGTGCGGCGGGCCATGTGCGCTTGCGCGTGCTGGCAAGTACTCGACGACTGCCCTGGTTGCAACTTCCAGGCAGGAGGGTACCGCCTATGGTGTGCGCTCGGTGTATAGGCGGAACCGAGACTATTCAGCGGACGTGGGACGACATCCCCGGTCGGGACTCGGCATCCGGTATTCGATGCACGAAGCTGGAGGCTCGGCGCCGTCTGTAAGAAGCCCCGATAAGTCAATCACTTCCAAGGCGCAACGGCGCAAGTCGACGCCACAACCGCCCCCGCAATAAGCACGTTTCCTGTTTTGCTCGGCGCTGTGTGGGGGTTTGGAGCTGACCGCGGTTCGCCTCGTCTCCCTTTGTACAGCATGTCGCGCAGGGGAGCCGGGGCCCACTCCGAGTCTGATCACAACTATTTGCGCCGGTGGGTCGTTTCTGATCTTGACCTGCCTTCGATGTTCTGCTCTGCTCTCCCTCGCTTTGTCTCCGCAGAACTACATAGCAATGTCATCAGAGCAGAAGAAGCCCGGTGGTCACCGGTGAAGCTGGCCAAAGCTTCGCCCGACGAATTGTCAGTGCACACGGAACTGGCGTGCTCCGGTCTCGCTCGGAATGCATGTGCCCCCGCGCAGTGATGTCGCAGTTCCTGCTGTTGGAAGCGCACGGAATCCAGATCATGAGGGACGTCTTTCCAATCCGCGCCGAGTCGTTGCTGATATCACCCGTTCCTCCCAGAATCGCTCAGGTTGACTGTTCCAGCTGCAGCGCGTCATGGGACGCGGGTGCCTTGGGCTTCCTGCCATCCATCCCGCTGGCTCCAGCTCCGCGATAGGCAATGCAGGGCTCACGCGGCTGCACCGCAAGAAAGCACGTATCCCCCTCCGATCTCAGTCGCAGACATGCAGGAAGCACGAATGGCGGCTTCCCTTCGAATCTGTCGCTCTTCCATGCCATAAGTACCCATCCCAGGACACGCAGGCGCTGCAGCGCTGCCATATCTATATCGTGCACTCCTCGACCTTGTGGTTCTCGCGCGGGGAGCCAATCTTATCCGGCACACGCCACACGCCACCCGGCACTCCCGAACTCGAACTCGAAGATGCAGCTCAAGCTATAGGCTCGCGGGCCTCGGGATGCGAGATGGGGCGTACAGACCCCGAGGAGGGCACGCACGAGCCCCGCGGCGGCGATCGGTGGGTCTGGCGACGCTCCAAGTTGCGAGTGGCGTCCCAGACACGCATGCACGCACGCCCAGCCTCGCGGGAGGCTCGCCGCCGGACCCACATCCGTCCATAACCGTCCACAGCTTCCAATACGGGCCCACCTTCGCCGCACCGCGGGGCTCGTGGTCGGCCCCGCGTTCGGCTCTCCCAGCCACGACGGAGGGCGGAGGTCGTGCGCGTGTGGTCCGGTTTCCACCTCGCCGGCTCCTCAGGATCGTATCTGGATGGCTACTTATCCCTGCCCTCCTGGAGTCCCGGCGATGCTTTGTTATTATCTCTTCGCTCGGTGGTCTTGTGGATAGATGTGGTATCTGATGTGCGACTTGTTGGCGGATGACGTCGATGGAACACAAGAAACAAGCTGGATCTGCACACCGGTATCTCCGACATCTGGTCTCACTACGACGTTGTGGATAATTCCTGGCTATACATCCCGCGGGAATGCTTTGTTCCCGTTCCATCTGCCTTTCTGTCTGGAAGTGCTCAAGCTTCTGCACGCTTGCACGAGTCTTCGTTCGCTTTCAAGCGACAGCCCATCGCAAGACCCGCATTTTTCTCATTCCTGCCATCCTTGCGGACGTGTGCCTTTCGGACGACGTTATTCAAAACCACGAACGGACGATGAAGACCTGTCCGTTACCCATGTCTCTCCTACCCTGATGCTCGCCCGACACCTCCAAATTCATCCTCCCCGGGCATTTCGACCGGACATATCGATCCGATTACAGGGGATCGTACGTGCGAGTCTCGTCTGAAGGCTCAACACTATGCAAAGACAACACCTCGTCCATTCGCCAGAGCATCTCCATCGCTCTTCGCCGTCTTCATGTGGGGATACAGGGGGACCGAGGTGATGCGCAGCCCATGCATGCTAGAGCCTCATCGTTCAAAACACCACGTAGAAGCAAGTTTGAAAGATCAAGACATCGCGGGCTTTACGGATGGTACATACGTCTATCATTGCTACTCGACATGTACTTAAGCATTGTATCAACGACTGAGACGCGATGTCTGCCAAAGAGAGGGCAATTATCGGTACATTGGATAGCACAAGAAGACCGCGGTATTTTGTTCGCCAATCCGGTGGATGCGGACGACAAGCTTCAGTGCCGCGTATCTTGCTGATGCGTCTAGCCAGCGCAGAAGGAGTCAGCTCATGACTGTCTGTTAGCTGCAGCTGGTCGGCGTATTTTAAGTACGCTCTTCCTCACGAAGTCCGCTCTACGTGAGCATGTCCAACCTGTCCTTCATCCGCTCCTGCGTCTCCACCAACCAAGTCCGCGTCTCCTCCACCTTGTCATGCGTGTACAACACCCTGTTCATCAAGTCCCACATCTTGTCCCGGGCCGTCACGTCGTCGTTCGGCTCCGCGACGTTGCGCATTGCCCTGAGATCTGCCATCTGCTTCATGTCCGCCTCGATGTCGAGGAGGTAGTCAGCGGTATACATATGTCGAAAAGACCGCCACGTCCTCAGAGAAGGCTGCCGCAGCGAGGGCCATATCGAGCGAACGCGAATGGACTGGGCAACGATCCGACAACGCCATCCGAGTCGTCGGTACTTCGCTTGGCGAGTGCCGCTGCTTGAAAGGGCTCAAACGTCAAGTAGTGTATGCAGCTGAAGGCGATGATCGCAGTGCAGACTAGAAATGCCGCCGGAGACAACCTAAACAACCTAAAGAGAAGACGGAGGAAGAGTTCGTAGAAGTGGGAGCCACGCTCGTTGAGGACGAGCGAAGCCAGAGGCATGGTGGTGGTCGACGAGGAAGGAACCGAGAGAGTGCGTGGCTAGGATGGTCTTATATACTCAGCGGGACTCTGCAAAGGGTTCGTCCATCGATAAAAGTAAATGTGAAGTGTGCTCGAGCGTGCTCACCTGCTCAACCCCACGACAGCGCTTGCGTACGCGTGTCCGGCTCCAGTTCGACATGCTCTCGCTGTCAGTGTTGGTCGCGCGCAACTTGTGTCTCTACTGTCAGACTCCGATTTCTTCGGTCTATGAAGCAAGGCCGGGGAGCGCCGCGCACCAACGCGAGGGAATGGTAAGACCCACAGAATGTCGTATTATACCTATACAATTGCTATGCATCAAATAAATACGTCCGATGCTCACCACGACCCAGAGACTAGAGACTAGAGATCGCTCCTCGGGATCTGGTCCTTCCCAGAGAGGCTGAAGAGACTCGCTGCGGCACTCAAGACTTCCGACACGCCGTCCACAAGCCCACGGAAGCACCCGAGCGTGCCGTCACGACACGCGCGGACCCAACATGCGAGCTTGTCGAGCACATCTGCGAGATACTGTCCTGAGGTGCCGGATGCGCCGGCGGCGGGAGAGCGGCGAGCCTGCGGAAAACAGTCAGCAAGTCAGATCATGGCGGAGAAGTCGCAGAAAGTCGTACCTTGGCTGCACCTTCAGTCTCGGACAGGATGCGCTCGTCTTCGATTCCCTTCTCGGCCCACATCCGACGGAATTCCTGGACCATATGCAGGGACTCGACCAGGCGGTGGAGAGTGTTGATCAGCGCGACGACCTCAGAGCGCTGCAGGAGGTTCGAGTTTGACTTCGGGCTGGCGTGACAAAGCGTCTCAGCGATCGACGCCAACAGTCGTCGGTGGGGAGGAGAACACTTACTCGAGAGCCTTCTCGTCGAGCTCGAACAGGACCTTGAGAGCGGTCGCGATGCCGGTCGTCTGCACCTTGCCCCACAGCCTGCACTTGTCGCAGCCGACGCAATCCATGATGCGCGTGACGTTCCGGAAATGCTCCTTGAACTCTGCCTTGAGCACGTTCGCGTTCTCCCCACGGAAGAGGACCGACTCGTCGAAGCGGCCGACCGTGCGCGCGACATCGATGACCTTCGCGAGCCGGGCGACCGTCTCGGCGTCGTCTTCGTGCGACCCGGTGGCGCAGTAGTCATAGGCGGAGAGGTAGGGCTCGAGACGGGCCACTGCACGCAGGAGCAGGACCGTGTCGAAGTAGATGTACTCCAGCCGCTCTGGGTAAGCGGCGACGCGGGAGATGAAGCATTGGAGGTCCGGGCCCTATGGGGCATATTGGGTGAGAACGGCATGGAGACTTGCAGGTAGCTGCAGGACGTACCCAGGCACCCGTCGTTTGGTTCATGGTATCATGGCAGATATGCGTCGAGATACTCGCATGCAGGCCGGAGACAATCTTGTAGTATACTCTCCGCTCGAGACACTCCTTAGCATCTTCGCCGTCTGCCGTGAGCGCACCAGTCATGCTCTCGGGAAGACTGACCAGACCGGGGTTTCGCGAGTTGGAGGACAGGAGGTTGAGCTCGGAAAGGCCGAAGCAGTTCTCCTCGTATATCGCTTTCCACACACGCCGCGCTGAATCACCAGCGTAGCCAGTGAATCGTTCGGGGTTGAGAGTGAGATCGACGTAGTCGCCTTCGGTGAGGTCGTCGAGGAAGCAGTAGTCGGAGTCACGGTAGTAGCATCCCGGCAGCACTGTCCGCTGCGGGTCGAAAAAGAGTGTGTTGGGCGAAGGCGTACGTGTGAGGAGAGCGTGGGGAACATACCTGGTCGCCTTCGGGCATCTCAATCTTACTCAGCGCGGCCGCCCTCCACCTATCCGGGATTTCGCTCTGAGACGCGTTTGAGCGTGTAGTTGCCCGCGTTGGTGGAAAAGAGACGCACCTCGTCCACCGTAGTGATACCGCACTCTCTGTTCATGCAGAATCCGTTTTCTTGCCAGAACGGACATTCGCGATACAAGTCGAGCTGATGCACAGATCAGCATAGCAGTGGGAGTTGCTGGGGAAGAACTCTACGCACGCGGAAGTACTTGAAGAACGGTGTCTCCACTAGGGTATGTAGGTCATTATAGAGTTCGTCTGTGACACTTTCTATAGTCTCAAAGTCGCATTGTGTCGTCTCAATTGGCCCTGTGGGCTGCAGAAAGGTTAGGGTGGCCCTGAACAGTGAGAGAAGAACGCACGAATTGTTTGCAAGCAGGCTCCTTCGCCGGCTCATATTCTAGGACCGACTTGACCTGCCCAGTCCGCCCGGGTGCGGTTCCAAGTAGCGAGGACTGCGCCTCGGAAGCGTATGTAGTGAGGGGGTCGGCGAGAAGAGCAAAGAGTAGCGCGTAGAGATGACGCGAAAGCATGTGGCTGATGTTCCGGGGGTGTCGGCGTCCAAGTCTTCTGTACTGTCGCACTTCCGGTGGTATAGACAAGATACGTTAGCAGGCGTCCGTGGGCCCGCAGAAGTAGGAGATTGCCCTATAAGCAGAATGAGGGTGGGTGGGAGGAAGAGAGGCTGGATGTGTCAGACGCAGCCCGGGGAATACATACGGTTGTTGAGCCACGTCGGCGCGAGAATACAGCGCTTTTCACTCTCTCTTCCGCGTCCATGGCCATCTCAGCCTGGTCTATCGCCGACCCAGTCAGTTCTAGGCGGTTCGCTCGACCTCTCTCGCCCCCGTCGCCCTCGCGCTGGCGTGTCATCCTACATATGGTCGTGCTCGGCGTTGGCCACGGTGATGCTGTTTGGCGTTGACTATTCACTGCCTTCGTCGGAACCTTGATGGACATGTCGCGCTCGTTTGCCGTCCGCGGAGTCTCGGACACCAGGTACTTGTCAATGAAGGCGACGAGAAGTTGTGTTCGGAGCTGAAGATCTGGATGCACAACGAGTCTGGGAGCCTTGAGGTCGATGCTTGGGCATCACGACATGGAGGAAGGGTCAAAGGCGACTCGGTCGCACACACGCGCAGCATCGTCTGGACGCAAACTGCAACTCACTGCCCGTAGCAAGGGAACGCTTCTCTTAGCGAGTTATCGTACCTCGCCTCTCTCTTACCCTTCGCTGTCCAGAGAGGGCTAATGTGAGTAATGGAACCTGGTGCGAGCGTTCTCAGCAGGCAGATATTGTAAAGCTAACACGTTGCATGACTTTCATCCCCTCCGACGTCGTCAAAACTCCTTACTGGTACTACTCCGACACGCAGCCTGCACCGGGCCTGTCTTTCAACATTACAGGCGCTCACCGGACGGAGGGCCTACGGAGTCCCGTTCTTGCGAACACCGTACTTGCACCATCCGCCACCGAAGTCGTTCGCTCGGCTATGGAAGTAGAACCCATGATGTGCGTTCTGATGCCTCTACATGTCAGGCCATTTGTGGTACTTGATAGGTTCGATCACAGTCATAGGAGATGATTGAACGAGTCAGCAATCTGCCGCGCACTGCGGAAGGGAGTATATCTGGAGCCTCAAAGACTTGAGCGTGAACTTAACTCCCTGATCCCTCACGGACCAGTCCACGATGTCGTTCGTCAACAACTTCACCACACCGCCGCCAGAACCTACTCTCACACAGTCCGAATTATATGGCCCGACTCCTTACGACATCAACTTTGCGTACCCGCTCTACGAGGAGACATTAAGGACCGATCGCCTGAAACTCGTACCCTTTGTGCCGTCCGCCCACGCAGAGACGTACTGGAAGCACGTCAAGGACCGCCCAGAGCTGTTCCAATACTATCCCGTCCTATACTCGACACTCCCCGAATTCCTCACATGGTTCGAGCTCAAAGTGCGACGCAACCCATACTTCCTCGGTCTCGCCATGATAGACAGGACGCGCCCCGACCCGAGCACCCGGAGTGGGGCGGGAGCCTCGCTGGCATCGTCAACATCTGCAGTACCGTGCCGCAGAACCTGACGACGGAGATCGGGTACATCGTCGTCTTCCCCGAGTTCCAGCACACTCACGTCGCGAAGGAGATGGTCGCGCTGTCGCAGCGCTACATCCTCCAGCTCCCGACACAGTCGCCCCCGGGCATCGGCTTCCGCCGTCTGCAGTGGTGCGCACATCCCGGGAACGCGCCCTCTATCGGGCTGGCGAAGCGGATGTGGTTCAGGCCGGAGGGCACGTTGCGGTACCTGTGGGTGTTACCGAAGGAGTTGAACCACATGGGGGCCAAGGGGCGGGAAGGAGACCAATTCTCCGGACAGGGCGCAAGACACACTGCGGTGCTGTCGGTGTGCTGGGACGACTGGGAGGAGGCGGTCAGGGCGGAGAACGAGGCTCTCTTGACCAAGTAAAGTTGATTTATACATGTTCAAGTACTTTCGCGACGGTTTAAGGTGACATACATATGTCTTTGTGGCGATCCTCCACACGGTACCTACAGTACGAGCGAGGCGGCCATGGTATAGACCAATGAGGCAGGAGAGTCTCACGCTTTGAGAGGCGCCCACGGGATGGGCTACGAGGATTGCCCACGTATATTCGCTACACACATCTTGCTTCTGACCTTCATCTCCGTTCTCTAATTCGCGGCAGTCTTGGCTTGTGCTAGATTGCTGCTTGGAATCCCCCGTCTAAGGCCTCGCGCTCCCCGGACACCCGTGCACTCACCCCCACCATGGCTCTCTCCGCTGCTGACCTCCAGGTAAGGCGTTTGCCATATTTCGCGACAACGACGTGGTTCACACCGAGCGGAGCAGAGGAGGCACGAACTCGAAGGCGCCCCGGACCCGTTCCCTAGCTTGGTCGAGGACACCCCCGTCAGGCCCCGTGCTGCCGCCGCTAACGGTACTGTCGACACCGAGTCCCAGGAGGCCTTCCCGTCACTGGCTCCCGCACCCCAGACTAACAGGCCGGCGGCCTCCGCGTGGGGTGCTGGTGCTGGTCCCCGCATTAAGCCTACTGCCTCGAAGCAGCCGGTCGTTTCGGACACGTTCTCTCTGTCGTCCATCGACCTGTCCGCCGCTGGCAAGGATGGCAAGCCCACGACTCTCGGCGAAATCGCGAAACAGGTCATGTCCCAGTACAAGGTCAAGCTGGACGCGTCTACGAACCAGATCGCGCGCCAGACCACGTTTCACCTCAAGGCCGACTCCAAGAAGGAGCTGGACAAGGCGAAGAAGAGCTTGCTCGCGCTCCTCAGCCCTGTGGTACGTTCACACCCAGACTACACCATTAAGTCGGTCTTGCGTTAGCCGCATCGCGTGTTGGCGGGGCGGGAAACGCGACGAAGGTGGCGTTTTCTTGCTGCCATCAGCACGCGCTGGCGAGAAGCATCGGCTGGCGTTGAGACCGATCGAACCGTGTCCTTCATGCCCTTACAGCGAACGTGACCAACTTGCGCTTTAGGTTACTCTGACGCTGCACGCTCCCGCTTCAACCATCCCCACCATCATCGGTCCCAAGGGTGTTACCTTGAAGCAGATCCGCGACCAGACTAACGTCAAGATCGACATCCCTCGCCGCGACACCCTCGCACCGGCCAACGGACATGCTAACGGCGCCTCCCACGACCCGTCGCGCTCCGCTACTCCTCTTCCTGGCACCCCGGTCGATGGGGATGAAGAGGAGGAGCCTACGGTTCCTGTCACTATCACCGGTGCTCAGCCCCTCGCGCTTGAAGCGCAGGCCTTGCTCAACGAGATCATCGCGACCAAACGCTCCCGTACCACCCAGCGCGTGCGTGACATCCCAGAGCACATCCTTCCCTTCATCACCCCGCGTCGCGCGACCTTCGAGGCGGCTGCTGAGAGTGGCGACATTACCCTTTCGTTGAACGCCGCAGCCCGCGAGATTACCGTCTCTGGCGACCGCGAAGCTGTCACTCGTGTAATTGAGTCGATCAAGTCCGCAGTTGACTACTTCACGACCGAGACGATCTCCCTCAAGCTTTCGCTCCCTAAGCGCCAGCACCGTCTGCTCACCGGCAAGAACGCGGAGGATGTCATGACCAAGGCTCGCTGCGCTGTCATTCTGCCCAAGCCCGAGGATGCGAGCGAAGAGATCATCCTCTGGGGCAAGGCAACGGACGTCGGCCTAGGTGTTCAGGCGGTGATGGAGAAGGCCAACTCGGCGTACATCCACGAGTTCCCTCTCCCTGGTCCCCTCCCGTCTCCCGGCAGCTCCTCACTTACATGGTCCGCGTGAACTACCCCAAGACACTTGCCACGGACACCCCCGGCGTTCAGGTCTTCACGCCCTCCCTCTCGGGTCTGGATCGCGCTACGACCATCAAGTTGGACATCGTCGGTGAGAAGTCGAAGGTTGACGCTGCAGTCAGCCAGACTTCTGCGTTGATCGGTAAGCTCTATGGCTCCACCAAGGACGTTCAAATCGACTGGCTCCTTCACCGGATCATCAACTCGCACAAGAACGCAAAGAAGTGAGTGTCCCCTTCACATTGCTCATTGTGACTCCTCTAAACATCTTTGTAGGATCAAGGCCTTCCACGAGTCGCTCAATGTCTTGGTCTTCTTCCCGCCCGAGTCCGCTGAGCAGTCCTCTGTCCTGTTGGTGTACGACCCCACTTCGGCCAACGCTTCTCTCTCTCCCGTTGAGAAGAAACAAAACCTCGAGGACGTTGAGAAGGAACTGTTGAAGATGGCGCGCGAAGCTGCAGACGTCAAGACCGAGGTCATCGAGGTCGAGAAGAAGTGGCATGACGCTGTCGTTGGTCGTCACGGCACCACTCTCAACGCTATCATCGGCGAGGACAAGACGCTCTCCGTCAAGTTCGGTGTCGAGGCTGGGCAGGCCACCGAGGACTTCATTCTCGTCCGCGGCATCAGCGCCGACGTCAACCGCGCTGTGGCTGAGATCCGCAAGATCGTCGAGGATGCCAAGAACGACGAGATCGTGTCCAGTTATACCGTTGAGTTTGAAATCGACCGTGAGTACGTCGGCCGTATCGTCGGGTCAGGTGGTTCTGGTGTCAACAAGCTCCGCGACACACTCGGTGTCAAGATCGACTTCTCTGACGAGGGCGAGGAGAGGGAGAAGGAGGTAACCAAGAAGAAGAAGGGCACTCACTCGAAGTCCAAGGTCAAGATTGTCGGTCGCAAGGAGAACGTCGAGGAGGCCAAGCGTCGCATTCTGGCTCAAGCTGAGCGTCTTGCGGACGAGACCTCTGAGGTCTTGAAGATTCCTCACCAGTACCACTCGTCTCTCATTGGCCAGAGCGGCAAGTATGTCATCCGTCTCGAGGACAAGTACGCTGTCAAGATCACGTTCCCGCGTGAGTCATCCGGAGATGGTGAGGGCAGGACGCGTGAGCCCCTCAAGGCCGACGAGGTCCTAGTCAAGGGTGGTCGCAAGGGTGTCGCCGGTGCCAAGCAGGAATTGCTTGACGTAAGAGTGCTCTGCTCGCTATGATCTCACATGTAACTGACTGTACCCTGCAGGCCGTCGAGTTCGAGAAGGAATCGAACAACGTCGTCAAGTTCTCCGTCCCTACTCGCTCGGTCGCGCGTATCCTCGGCAAGGCGGGTTCGACCATCAACGACATCAAGGACACCACCGGTGTGCAGATCGACGTCGACAAGGCTGCCGACGACAAGGATAATGCCACCATCGCCATCCGCGGGACGAAGAAGGCCATTGCTGAGGCCAAGGCTGCCATCCTTGCCATCGCCGAGCAGGTAGCGGAGGAGACCACGGCTACCGTAGACGTTCCCAGCAGGTTCCACCGTACCATCATTGGGGCTGGTGGACAGGGTCTCAAGGACCTCATTGCTCGCTGCGGCGGCCCTACCGACTCAAAGGCACAGGCTGGACTGATCCGATTGTGCGTATTATTTCCATGTATGAGTGGCAGACCGAGCGCTAATGCTACCTTGGCAGCCCCCGTCAAGGCGAGCCCTCCGACGAGGTGCGGCTCCGTGGTGAGCCGAAGCTCGTCGCAAAGCTCAAGGCGGAACTTGAGAAGATCGCCGCGGACCTCAAGGACCGCGTCGTCCTCGGTGTCGACGTGCCGGTGGCTCAGCACCGTGCGCTCATCGGACGCGGTGGCCAGCACCTCAACGACCTGCAGAACCGTACCGGCGCACAGATCCAGTTCCCCGGCTCGCGTTCGTACGGCCAGGTCGGTGAGCCGGAGAATGCGGCAGATCTGGCTGGCGTGGACCCCGCCAACCTTGTCAAGGTTTCTGGTCCTCGTGCTGCTTGTGAAAAGGCCGTCGAGGAGCTCAAGGTATGTGGTAGCACTCTTTACTGCTTGAGCTGTCCTCATAATTTATTGTAGGCCCAAATCAAACCTCCTGCACCCGAGGGCGTTACTGGCAGCATCACTGTTCCGCTCAAGTACCACTACGCCGTCTCCCAGCAGGGCAACTTGTTGCGTCAGCTCCGTTCCTTCGGCGTGCACGTCGAGCAGTCGGTGCTGCCCTCCAAGCCCGCGGTGCCGCCGCAGCCCACATCTCAGGCTGGCGCGGCCACCGCCCGCATCGATGATCCCGACTCCGCGAGCGCGCCGACCGAGGCGCAGTGGCAAGTCGTCCCGAACTATCAGGACGCAGAGGAGGGCGAGTCCGTGTGGACCTTCAAGGCTCGCGACCAGGCGGGCCTTGACCGTGCGCTGAAGCTGGTCAAGGAGGGACTTGAGCACGCCGAAAAGATGACCCACGTTGGGTTCTTAACTCTCCCCGATCGCTCGCTGTTCCCGCGCATAGTGGGTGCGAAGGGCTCCAACGTCGCGCGTCTCAGAAACGAGAGCGGCGCCGATATCACCGTCAGCCATGAGGACAGCACTATTGTCATCGTCGGTGAGTTCAGCTATTGCATAAGGTGTGTATGTATCAGGAAACTTATTGGTATGTGGCAGGCTCGGAGGACGCTATCGTCGCTGCGAAGGATGCCATCCTGAAGATGACTACCAACAGCGGTCGTCCGCCGAGGGGTGGTCGCAGGAACGACTAATGATCAATAGGATAATACCACATTTTAGGCACATGTATTGGGTTGCATGAATAAGGCACAGGGCTGGGCATGGATCTTCTTCTTGGACGAGGGATCTTTCTATAGAGGGTAATTTTGACAGTTCGCACCCCAGACGACTCTCTTCATGCAAGTTCGCAATGCAAATGAAGCATAGGCTCCTCTGAGTAGCCTGCGAGCGTTGCGGAGGGAGAGATGCTGGCAGGGTACAGGCCAGAGGGAGCTCGGCCAGCGCTCCAGCCTTCGGTCTGCCCTAGTAAGCCTGATAGCCAACCGACAAGCAGGTCCTTGACATTGAGAGACGGCGGCGCACCGAGGGGGGTCGCAGCCTAACCATCACGATCACAGTTGCAGAACGTGCCGTGCGAAGACGATGATCTCGCAGCACACCGGTAGCTCAATGAACCACTCGAGGGCGTTCGACCAAATTGAAGTCGGAGGTGTTCGGAAGCGGCTCCATTCCTCGCGCTGTTCGGGGAGAGTAGCGACCAGTATGTCTCTGTATCGACGAGGGCATCCCAATTTTGTATTGATGATAGGGTTGTCATGAGCAAATCCTGAGACAAATGACTGGTGTGGCTTGAGATCAGAAAGCATGGTGTGAAGACTAGAACTGTGGTAGCTGTGGACCCAATCGTACATGGACAATCCAGTACTGACACTTAAGTAGTCAATGATCAAGTACTTGCTATTGCTTAGGGAGCCTGGAGGAGGAGGCGGATAGTATCCGACAGAGGGCCGCTAACCACCACTCAGCTAAGTAGATCTAATCTTATCACCTCGACTTCATGGGCGCTACATCCACATGGCGCCTATGCCACCATAGCGGCCTTGGTCAGTACCACCACCACCCCCGTCCCCGTCCCCCGTCCCCTCGTCTAGGACATACGTATATCAATGGCGTCGGCTTCAGGTTTGTTGGTCTGCTATGTTACGATATTGCTGTCAAAAGGTTGACATTTGCGTAGCCACAGGAAAGCTGTCCCGGGAAGAGTTCAGGCGGCAGAAGGACCTCGACGCAGCTCGTAAAGCCGGTACTGCACCTGCCGCTGTCGATGAAGAGGGCAAGGCCATCAACCCGCATATTCCTCGTGAGCATTGGAATAGCCCGTAACGCGTGCTCCCCTTTCTCATATCCTGTTGTTTCCAGAATACATCGCGCAAGCACCATGGTACCTCGACACCGGCGCGCCCTCTCTGAGCCATCAGCGCATCCCCGAATACGACCGCTCGTCAGACAAACTCGACAACTGGTACGACCGAGGAGCAAAAGCGGGCCCGGCAGCAAAGAAGTACAGGAAGGGTGCATGCGAGAACTGCGGGGCGATGACACACAAGAAGCAAGACTGTCTCGAGCGGCCGCGGAAGAAGGGCGCAAAGTACACGAACAGGGACATCGCACCGGACGAAGTCATCCAGGATGTCGCGGCAGGTTACGATGCAAAGCGCGACCGGTGGAACGGGTACGACCCCGCGGAGCACAAGCGCGTGTATGAGGAGTATGCGGCCCTGGAGGCGGCACGGCAGAAGCTGCGGGAGGAGGAGATTGATAAGCGGACGACGACGGACCTCGCGGCGGTGCGCAAGGTGGCGAAGGCTGGGAAGGAGAAGGGTGAGGGTCGGGACGACGACTTTGGGAGCAGTGAGGACGAGGACGAGGATCAGGACAAGTATGCGGAGTCAGCGGATGCGGTGGGGCAGAAGCTGGACACGAAGACGCGTATAACGGTGCGGAATCTGCGTATTCGTGAGGATACAGCGAAGTACCTCATCAACCTGGATCCGTCAAGTGCATACTACGACCCCAAGACTCGGTCTATGCGTGACAACCCGCTAAAGAATGTCCCGCCAGAGGAGGTACGTCGTTCATTCAGACGTAATCTTGCACGCTCTCAGACGTGTGCAGGCACTGTTCGCCGGCGACAACTTCCTGCGGTACTCCGGAGATGCGCCAGAGGTGCAGAAGCTCCAGCTCTTTGCGTGGAATGCCGCTGCGCGAGGGAACGACGTCCACATGAACGCGAACCCCACGCAGGGTCAGCTGTTGCACCAGAAGTACATCCAGAAGAAGGAGGAGCTCAAGGACACCACGAAGGTCTCCATCCTTTCGAAGTACGGCGGAGAGGAGTACCTAGAGAAGGCGCCGAAAGAGCTGCTGCAGGGCCAAACGGAGGAATACGTGGAGTACTCGCGCACGGGCCAGGTCGTGAAGGGCAAGGAGCGGGCGAAGACAAGGTCGAAGTACCTCGAAGATGGTACGTGCAGTTTGCACTCAGTACCGACATCTGACTGATTAGATATACAGTATACGTGAACAACCACACGGCCATATGGGGCTCGTGGTACGATCCCGCTACAGGATCGTGGGGCTACGCATGCTGTCACTCAACCGTGCACATGTCCTACTGTACGGGTGAGGATGGTATCAAGGCTGCTCAGGCGTCGAGTGCGAAGAACCTCCTCGAGTCGGCGGAGTCGTCGACATCAATGCCCCCGCCACCCGTACCTTCGGACAGCGCGGAGGAGCGTAAGAAGAAGGCGGAGGAACTCTTCTCGAAGAAGAGGCTAGGAGAGGGCGAGCTCGCGCTCGACAGAGACAGGCTTCAACAAGCCCTCAGCGAGGAGCGCAAACGAAAGGGTCGGGGCGACGACGACGACGATCGCTTCGGCAAGAAGAAGAAGGGCGGACTTGGACAGAGCTATGAAGTGTCCGAGGAAGAGCTCGGTAAGTTCATATGTTCTCATGTGTCGTGGGTTTCCCTGACCCGGGATTTGCAGAGGCATACCGGATGAACCGGCGGATATCAGACGACCCGATGGCGAACTACGTCGACAAGGAGCTCTAAGGGACATTTGTATTTATGTATCACTGCTGTAAGTATGCTGGTTGTACGCTACTCTTGTTTGTGTAATGCATGGCCTGCCGACACAGGCCCGGATATTCCCACGTGTAACCCGCGCGTATTGTGAGTTGAACTTGGGCGCCGTCGGGCTTTACGTCTTCCTCGTCGTGCTCCTCGTCGTGCTCGCCCTCGTGCTTGTCCTCGCGGGCCAACGGATACCCTTCTATGTCTGTATGACCTTTCTGACTCTGTATGCAACTCACGACTGGTCTCCCTCTTCTCTTCGCCCTCGGCGCCCGCGTCTTCATTAACACCCTCGTCCCCGACCCCACCCATATTTCTTCCACCCCTGACTTCCTCCTCAACGGTCTCTTCCAGGGCGTCCTCATCCACAACACCCTCACACAGCTCCCGCAGGCTGTCATTGTTGTTGTCGTCTGCGTCGTCGCGAAGCTCGTCATCGACTTTATCCGCCTCGCAGACGTAGTACAGACAGCCTGCACGGTCTTGGGCGTGGCCCTCGGCGTCCTCTTCACCGACCTCCTTGGACAGTTCGTCGACGGTATTCCTGGGCTTGGCCTTGGCGCGGAGTCAGTCGTGGGGTCGCCCCAGCAGTCGTCGTCTCGCGTGAGCCGCCACCCGACCCGCCCAAGCGCATCCGTCTCGTCTCCTTCGGACGCGACCGCACGCGCTCGCATAGGCACCGCGAACGCGAGCGGGACCGGGACCGGGAGCGTGAACGTGAACGCGAACGGGACAGGGAGCGCGACACCCTCCGAGACCGGATCGACCATGACCGCCACGGCCGCTCGAGTGAGGTGCGGCCCATCACGCCCACGCTGACATACTGCAGCACTGCGCCGTCCATCTCGCTCGACTCGGTGCCGTCGTCGATAGACCCCGACGGCAAACTCACCCCGAAGGAGCGAGAGGTCGCGGTACTGCGTGCCCGCGCGAGCCTCGCAGACTCGGAGCGGCGCAGGTTCAAGGAGGAGCGCAAGTGGGCCATGAGTCAGGGCAATATGGCCCGCGCGAGCCAGCTGGCGTGGCAGGTCAAGCGGTATACGGCCCTCATGGAGAGCTTCCATAGGGAAGCGGACGCCAAGGTCGTCGAAGGTGCGTCGCATGATCACGCTATCGTGCTCGACCGCCGATACTGAATGCGTTTTCTCCATAGTTGCAGCTGCGCGGGTGCAGTTGCGTCAGGTTCCCAAGCTGCAGGACGTAGGGATTCGTCGAGGCGTCGATCGCATTCGCGACAGCGCAAGTCCAGCTTGACCAGCGGAGCTGGAGCATCCGCTGCACACGGCCCACCCATCGTCAGCGTCACCGTCGGCGCAAGTCCGCGTACGCGCAAACGCAGCGGAGGATCCTCCACTCTCAAACCGGCCATCTTCGTGCAGGGCCGAGAGTGAGTATCTGTATGTCCTCGTCTGGTTTGGTCGCCCCAGGGTCGCATGCTGAACTTCCCAGCATTCATGTAGGCATGAAATGATACCGCTCCCGTCACAGGCGGTCGACCTCGCCATCGACGGATGCGCAATTGCGCATCCACCCAAGTCACGTACCGCCCGCGAAGACCAGGCAAACAGTAGATGTGCGCTACCTTGCGGGCGAGTGGCTCCGTGTACACTGTACATGTGGAATGACTTACGATTAGTCCATACCTCATGATCAGTCCGTCGTACCAGCGACCCCTCTCTTCCTACTCTTGCTAGACACTGGACTCGTACATAGCTCGTCCGGATGTGATATACTGTTGTATTATTAGGCGCACAACTCTGATGGTACACGGGGGAAGGATAAGTGCGCTCTGTAGTGGGTGCTATCGAAAACAATTGACTATTGATCATTGACCGGAGGGAACAGCGTGAGCAGCATTGAGAAAGATGAGACGGAGATAACAAGACGATATGGTCGAGCATGCAGCGTAGCGTATGGTAAAGGAACACACAGACGTATAACCAAGATGACGACTAAGCGGTGGGCGAGACTAGTGTGCAAGCGAGGTATGGTGATATGGCAAATACAGCGAATAAACCGAACACGGGAGATGCAACGATACAGTGGGTAATAGACAAGTTCGTAAGGAGGATGTAAGGAGCAGAGGAAAGCGGGAGGCGCAATGTCACCGGTATTTCCCGTTCGCGTGTGAGGAACTTGTGGACGCTGAGGGTAGAGAGGGTGCACCGTTGCGGCTTGTCGCACCTGTGCTGCTGAGTCGAGGTTTCTTCGCAGCCGATGTCGCGTCGGTGGACGACGCACGGGGTGCACCCTCCTTCATGACCATCTTCGCGTGGATCTCCTCCAGCTTGCCCGCCTTGACCTTCTTGGGCCAAAACAACGTGACGAATCTGACGAGGAATATTGAATATGACGTCAAAAAGCCGGCGTAGACGATGAACTCACGTCCAGAGGTGTCGTCGCCACCTGTCCCGGTCTTCGCCAGCTGCCGCCTTCTGCTGCAGGACGACCTCTATGCGCTTGCCGATGGCAGCGAGAGACTCCTTGAGCATGGCGACCTTGTCTTCTCGTGGCATGTCGCCGCCCGAGAGCTTCAGTTGTTTCTGGAAAGAGATCAGTAGCGGACCTTCAACCTCATGACACAGGGTACTCACGAGCTGCTTCTTGACCGGACGAAGCTCCTCCTTCGTTGCTGCCTCGTCCATCGATGGGCTGCTCAACGTCAGCATAAGTCATACCACGATCGAACAAAGAACACGCACCATTCATCAGACGAAGACGAATCTGTGAATGTGGGCGTTGGTCTCCGCTTCCGCTTCTTGCTGTTCGCATTGTCGTCGACAGAAGCGACCGCCTCGCTCTCCGCCCGTTTCCGGCTGATGTTGCTGACGTAGGAGGTGGATGCGACAGGTGGTGCAGGTGAGAGCGACGTCTTGCCCCTTCGGTGCGTGAGCGTCGACTCGATGGCGCGAATCTTCTCGTCGTGTTCTCGGAGGATGCCCAGAAGGTAGTCCCCTCTCCGCACGAGATGGATCGCATTGGGGATAGGCTTGCTCGCAGCGTCTTCGCCCTTCTTGCCCTCCTCCAGGAAGAACTTCCCCTCAAGGCCCAACCGCGTGTCCTTCGCCATGGCCTCCCAATTTCCGAACCCGTAGATGTATGCACCGACAAGGAGCATGGCATCCTCCTGGGGACCCCAACGCCCTGACCAGTTGAGCGTTGGCCGGATGTTCTCGATGGGAATCGTCCAGTTGTATCGTTCATCCTCGGATAGTGGGTCCAGATACTTGAAGAGGATCTGGAGGTCACGATGCCGCGAGAGAACCGTCTCGGCGTTGATGTTGTTGACGTTGCGATACGTGACGAGGACCGCCTTGCTCTTCTGCGCGTTGGTCAGAGTCTCGCCGGCCTCCATGCGTGCCCGCTTCTCGGCGTTGTTCTCATCGACTGCACGGGCACAGAGTTCGATGATGTCGTCCGCGACGTCCTGGATCATACCACGATTCTTCTCAGTGAGCTTCGCCTCAGTGACCTGATGGAAAAGGGATGAGACGGAGCAGAAACAGAACAAAGACAGTTGCGTACGATAGTGTCATATCGCTGCCTGATGTCGCCCCACTTCTGCAAACTCCTGACCAGAACACGGACATCTCGCTCCTTCAGCTCCATGGCCTTCTGGCTGGGGGTCTTGCGTTGGGGAGCAGGGTGGCGGGGTTTCTTCGCTGTGGGTGCCGAACCTGAATGAGGGTCGCCGTCCATGCCCTCATAAGACACAGGGGCATGCGTCCGCTTCCTGTCCTTCGTCTCCGCAGCCATCTCCTCGGCTTTACGCTCGTCGTCCTCGCGTTCAATCCGCTTGCGCTCCTCGACGGGGATGATGTCCTCCCAGTTCATGTCGTTCTTGACGTCGCTTATGTTGGCGAACTGCTCCAGGAACCCTTCGCCACCGAGCGATGCGCCCTCGTTCTGCGCCGCGACCGTCTCGTGCTGCTCGGCGCGGTTGAGGATGTCATCGAGGTCCATCTCGTCGAGCTTCTTGCTCTGTTGGCTGTCATCTTTGTCGAAGCTGGGAAGCGAAAGTAGGGGGTGATGAATGTGTGCAACGAGGAAGGGGCATGCGCCGATAACACCCACATTTTCTGCGCCCCGTATTTGAGCACCGCGTGCAGCTCGTCCTTGCTTAGCGAATCGGTCTTTGTGCTGTCCTTCGCGGCGCCCTTCGAGCTGAGGTGCGCCTGCGACGTGTCCATCTGGTTGATGACTGCGCGGTGTTAGTCATCCTCGCGAGACGAGCCTGTGCACCGCTACTTACTGGCATACTCCAGGACCATTTTCTTCTTCGCCCGCTCCAGAACGTCCTCCTCCATGGTGTCTTTGCTAACAAACCTGTAGACGCTGACATGCGATTTCTGGCCGATTCGATGAGCACGTGCCATCGCCTGCAGGTCGTTCTGAGGGTTCCAGTCGCTCTGTCGACGGAGAGATGAGGGTAGCGCGTCAGCAACGTGTTTTCGACGCGGCCGGCGCACATAGCATTGGGGCCGAGCAAAACGCATCCGGATGGAATACTCACGTCGAAGATGATGACCGTATCGGCCGTCTCGAGGTTGATGCCGAGCCCACCGGCACGGGTTGACAGCAGGAAGACGAAGTCGGTCGAACCAGGGGCGTTGAAGTGAGCGATCGACTTCTTCCGCTGCTCGGACGAGACGGTGCCATCGAGGCGTTGGTGCTGATATCCGCGCATGTTCAGATAATCCTGCATGATGTCGAGCATCCGGACCATCTGGCTGAAGATAAGGACACGGTGCCCATCTTGACGCAGCCGAGCAAGAAGCTTGTCGAGCAGAACCATCTTGCCACTGCTCATTACGATGCCCTTCAGCGACTCTTCGTGGGAGTCGGTCTTGACCTCGGCGCCATCGAACAACCATGGATGGTTGGCAGCCTTCTTCAGCTCCATTGCTATTGCATGGTGAGATGACGTGCGATACCAACAAATAAGCGCAACTTACCAATGTTCAACAAGCTGATGTTGTTGTTGCCGTTGGCGCTCTTGACGAGTGCTTGGAAGTTCTGGTACCGAGATGAGCGTCTCGCTTACGGAACCGGTCACAAGCAACAACACAAACCTTCGTAAGAATGTTCTTGTAGAAGTGCGTCTGCATAGCACTCATCTCGACGCGCAAGATCCGCTCGCTCTTGGTGGGCAACGACGTCAAGACATCGCGCTTCAGGCGGCGCAGCATGAGGGACTCGAGCTGTTGGTGCAGCTCCTTGATCTTCACTTCATGATCCGCATCCGCGAGATCGAACTCGTTGGTCAATTGGACTAGATCGCCGCTGCTGTTAGCTGTGCATCGGAACCACATAGCGAATCGAAGGACGTACACTTCTCAGGCATGAGGAAGTGCATCAATGAAAGAAGTTCTGCGTTGACACCGATAAGCGGACCTATTCCGACAATCTGAAGCCACCACGTACCTTTGACGTTGTTCTGGAGCGGAGTTCCTGTAATAAGCACCTTGGACGCAGCCGAGAAGCCTCGCAGGGCCTCATAGAGCTGACTCTCCGAGTTCTTCAGGCGATGTGCCTGCATCATATCTGTCAGAGACCGCATCATCTCCGTGTGAAGCGTGCTAAGCCCACGCACCTCGTCCACCATGAGCATCTGCCACTTGATCTCGCCCAGCTCTTTGACATCTCGCAGCGTGATCTCGTAGGTGGTCAAGAGGACGTTCATCTTGAGCTTCTTGGGCGATGGTCCAAACTCGAACTCTCGAGCAAGGGCGCGGGACCTCGCGCTACCGATATACGTCACCACATGCATGTCGGGTGCCCAAGTTGCGAATTGCGACTGCCAGGCCGTGATGGTGGACAGGGGCACGATGACTAGGAAAGGGCCATATTGTCGGCGCTCGTGGAATAGCCATGAGAGGTAGGCGACGGATTGGACAGTCTGACGTAGGCCTCAGTATGCGACCATACGCTTCAAGATTGGTCTGACTTACCTTGCCTAGACCCATCTCGTCCGCCAGAATGCCGTTCTCTCCCTTGCTCCAGAGATACGCAAGCCAGTTCAGGCCCGTTAACTGGAAGTCCTTGAGCTCACCCCTGTTGCCACGATATATGGAGGGTCTTCCGTGATCTTCTCGAAAGCGGGGCGCGAGTGCCGTGGATATACTATGCTCTTGAACGGGAACTTCGCTTCCGCTTCTCGCAGGCGGAAAGCGTCGATCTGCTCCTTCGCGAGAGGCCGGATCTCGTCCAAGGGCTCCCATGTGCAGTGATCGTAGGCCAAACCGTTCCACTTGCACAAGTACTCAACCTGACCAGCGTCGTTCTCCCGCTGCGCGATGATGCGCTCCACAGTCTTGTGCAAATCGAGTTCTTCCTTGTCGCGCTCGCGTCGAAGAAGTATGGTCTCCTTCTCCTCCAGAGAAGTAGCCTTGTTCTTGAGGATCGCCTGCTCTTGTTTATACAGCTTGATGTAGTTGTCGACGCGCTTGAGACCCTTGAACCGCTTCAAGAACTCGTACACCTCGTCCGTATTGTGAAGATGCGAGAAGTTCTTCCATTTGATGTGGTAACGCTTGCGTACCAACAATCTTAGACAGTCGGAATGGAGTACGAAGTAAAGAACGCACGATATTGTGGTACCAGTCGTCCTCCACGTCGTCCTCGCGCCCCTCTTCTCTACAGTGACCAAGGACTGCCTCTATCTCGTCCTCCTCCTTCACAGGCGCCGCAGATGCGTCATATGTCATGCCGTCCGCGTCGTCTTCGAATTGCTCGAAATCCTGGACATCGTCCACGTAGTTTGGGATCTTGTTGCCTCTGCTCGACACGCGGATCTCGTCACCCGCTGCTCGCGTCCTCTTCTTTTTCTTCGAGCGTGCACCATAGTCGGAGTCGGAATCCGAGTCAGGCGCAGATGGTCGGGGAGTGACTGCGCGCATATATGGAGCACACCGCACGCGGGGAAGGGCGCGACGACGTACCTTTGGGTTTGGACGGAGCTTTCTTCTTCTTGGGTGCCTTCTTCTTCGGCGCACCGTACTCCTCATCTGCGTACGACGCATCCTCCTCCTCGTCATCGTTCGGGTCCTCTGGTTCATCATCTTCGTAACCCTGAGGCAGGAGTCTATAAGCGAAAGCCAAAGCGACTAACCATCAGACGCGCGTACCGAGTCGTCCTCATCCTGCACCTGCCATGTTCCATATAGTGTCAACTCTCCAAACCACCACGAACAACAATCGCAACCACGTACTATTCGCCTTGACTGGTAGGACGAGGAGGCGCCGCTAGTCTGGGGTACGCTGTGCGCGTCGTCTTCGTCGGACTCGCCGTCGGCATCGGCGTCGGGGTTCCGAGTAACGTCGACATCCGAGTCGACCTGCATCGTGTTGTCGCTGTCCTCACTGGCGGTGAGCGGGGCGGGGGAGAGGCCGGAGGCCATGGGGTCGTCGCTGTCGTGGCCGTTGAGCATGGTGTCCTCGAGGTCAGGAGTAGGCGCGCCCGCTGGGGAGGACGGTCTCGGGGAGGGGCGGACGACGGGGAGGGGGATGATGGGGAGAGGGAGGAAGATGCTGAGGGCGTTGAGAAGGGGAAGGACGAGCGCCAGAGCCGACAGCCCAGCTCGGACTCGGTTCGCACGCGTGCGCCGGGCCACCCAGCGCGGCCTGCTCGTCACTGCCCATGGCGAACTCCGACCAGTCGCCCTCATCATCTTATCTCCGGCCACTTTCTGCCCGTTCCTCGCTGCGTCGTGCTCTGCGTTGTCTGCTCGCTGTCGCCCCCGTTCTGCAGCCACCCGCGCCCACGCCATGCGCAACGTGCTCGGCGTCGTCCGCCCGGGCACAGTGGCGGGCCCCATACGATCAGCGCTCAGCATGCACCTCTTCTGTCCAGCGTGGGAGCCCCGTGGTCCATCAGCAAGACCCGTCCACGGCGCCGTCTCTTTCCTCGCCGACGACGCGGCCGGCAACGTGCGCGGTCCCGGGCGAGCGTTCCTCGCTGTCCCCGCTGTCCCCGACGCCAGCTGCCCAGTCACACCGTGACGCTCGTCACTGCTTCCTAGGCGCGCGCCCGCGGTCGCCGTCACGGTCAGCGTGGACGCTGCTTCGGCCCACCCGCAGGTCGCCGCACACCGCATCGACGCAAGCCAATCCCCTTCCGTCGTCCAGCATCGCCCTCAGAACCTTGTCCACCGCCGCGCTGTCGCCGTCACGCCGGGACTCGGCCGCAGTGCCCGCATGCCGCGCTCGCCTCGCAGCTCGCCGGCGTCCGCGACGCCGCGCGGACAAAGGGGCACCCGCATCGATCTCACGGACGTCTAGACCGCCCTTTCGCCGCCCGTTGCCGCAGCACAAAGCCATTGTCCGCCATATCGGTGAGTCCACCTCATTCCCATGGTGTCCGTCAGCACACCCTCGGTCATGACGCTTTGCTGTGGTCTTGGAACACTCTACGTTGAGTAGACGTCGTCGGGAGTATGCGATAAGGTGAGTCTTCTCAGTCTTTAGGGATGTGATGTAAGTATAGGCCACTTCGGCTGTACCATAAATTATGCTAGTTGTATAGAACATTGTTGCAAACCATTCAATATCCCATGGCCAGACGACCATGCCAGTGTCCGTGATGCGAAGCAAAGCATCACCCAGAGTATATCCAACAGAGATCAGCAAGGAGAGATGAGTAAGGAGAGATCGTGGAAAGCAAGGCGGGCGTGGGGGGATCATCAGTAGCGGCGGGAAGGTTGGTACTGCTGGAACGGCGCATTTGTAGTTGGGAGACCGCCAGGCGCAGGGTCGTGCAGGCGGCGGTACTTCTTGTTCGACTTCCGGTACGACGCCGCGATGATCAGGATGAGGATGATCACACCGACCGTGACGCTGCCGGCGATGATGTACGGGAGGTACTTCTTGAGCGGGTCTGCGTGCGGTTGGCTGTCGTCATCGTCATCGTTCGTGTTGGGGAGCGCGGGGAGCAGCTTGAGGTCCGCGGTGCGGTCGATACCGCCCATGCGTACCTGGACGAAGTCGTTGTGCGCCTCCACGGGGTCCGTGAGGGGCAGGAGTTGAATGTACGGGTCGCCGACCTTCGCCAGTGAACCCTCGACGAAGTCGCCGAAGTTGATCAGCATGTATGCGTTCCGGACTATAGCATATCAGCAAACGAGCGTATTTCGATGATCGAGAGCATGTACTCACGGAATGACATGCCAAGGATGACGTCGAAACCGTCATGGTCGGCGACGATGGGTTGGAAGGCACCGACGCACGTCGGGTTTCCTTTCGCGTCCGGCGGGCCTGTCAGAGCGCTCGTGACCGTATCCAAGGGATGGATGAAATAGGGCACGTTGGCGAAGACGAAGGTGATATTGAGCTCAGTCTCGCAGGGAAGCGTCCACATCGGCGCGGTGCCTCCGGTGACGTTCGTGAACGTCGCGCCGGGGACGCGCGCATATATCTGATTGGCGATGTTCTTCGACACCTGCGGGAACGTGAAGCCAGAGTCGAACATGACATTCAGCCGGTTGCCAGTCGCGTGCTTGGTGGTGTTGATGCGCTGGCCGTCGGGACCGATGATCCCGTTCTTGTCCAGCATCGCCGTCCAGTGCTGTCCGTCGCGGTTGGGCATCTCCGTGACCGGGAGCTTCGGCTGGCTGGTGATGTTCTCGAAGGGAGAGACAAGCTCGCCAATGGTGAGGTCTCCGGGGAAGGGGTCGGTAGGGTCCCCAGCGCGCCCGAGGTAGATGGTGAGGTAGTTCGGCGTGCTGGTGTTCTGCCTGAATATCCTGTCGAGGACAGCATCGCCTGCGCCGGCACCCAGCTTCTCCTGCACCACGGACGCGCCTCCGGGCCCAAGGCCGATGATACCGCTGCCATCGGTGTGGTCGCTGTCCACTGCCTGCTCAACTGAGAGCGTCACAATCAGCACTGTGGACGGTCCAGGAGATGGTAGAGCGGTACGCACTGAACGCTTGGTTCTGGACTGAGAACCCCTCGAACTCCAGGGTAGCTGTCTTGATCGGCCCTACGCTTATAGTTAATCTCATGAACGTGTGATGTATCTGCTACGGCAGGGATCCCGGCGGTTTGGACGGGAGAAAATGCATGCCAATGGGCGAAACGCCGCCGCGCGAGGGTTGCTTCCAGTGGCCTTTTCGCTGGTTGGGTGATCTCTGTTGCACAAAGCAGACACGGCGCAGGGTTACGGAGACGAGGAGGCCGGGAAGGCCATCCGTGAGAGCAGCCACGGCAGGCATCCCAGCGTTTGGAACGGGACAAATGGCATGCCAAAGGGCGAAAACTCGCCGCGTAAGGTTGCCTTTGGCCGGTCGCGCTCTCAAATGAGACAAAGGGTATCCTCGCGCGGCGTGGATCTATCGCCATTTCGCCCGTACGAAACGCGGGTATGCCTGCCGTGAGCCTCGCGCGCAAGAATCACCACCAAGTTTTCTGACCGGGACGGACTCAACATCTAATAGGCCATCCAGAGCAATCCAAAGAAGGTGCGTGTTTGGTTGCGCGGTGAAACGAGACAAAATGACCCCGCAGGCGGCGTATATGTCTCGACTTCTCGCCTGTCTGAAACGCCGGTATCCCTGTACTAGTGCGCGCCCGGACGTACCATTCGTGGAACCTATCGCATAGTTCACCTGCCCCGTCTTTCCGGTGTCCTTGGCCCCAGGGACATCGCCCACGACGTACAGGTCCGAGCTAGCCGCCCTTTTTTGAGAACAAGTCATCGTGCAGACTGGTGCGACTCACCTCCCTGTGTCGATGAGGACGTGGAACTCCTTGCCGTTCAGCGAGACATTTGTCTGATACTGCATGTTTCCCTGGTTCGACAAGTCCGGGGTACCCAGGATGCTCGCCCTCCGTGCCATCGCCGACGTCCCGTACGCGGTCCCGAAGCCCCCCATGCGGCCTTGAAGTGGAAATCTCACCGCCTGCGCGTCATCGAGGAGAAGTGAAAGATAAAGCAAGAGCGACGACGCGAGCAGCTTCATGGATGGAGAGGACCAGAAGAATAATTAGAAGGGGAAAGTGCGAAGTGCGCGAGGCGCAGTGACACAGGGATATATTGGCGGGGCGGCATGGCAGTGATCTGAGAACAGGCGCTTCCTGATCTCCTGAGTACGGAAGAGTCGTGCGTGGCTACAATTGGCAATAACCCGCACTGCCCCCGCCGCCGTGCTCGCGGGCTCTCCTGTTGTCTCCCGCCCCGAGGTCACTAACGGTCAATGCACATACTACATGGTCGACTAAAATTCTCCACACTTTGGAGTCTGGACTCTTTAGAATGCGAAGCGCTCATACGAGGCCGCGACACGAGGCGACACGGCCATGAACGCCCGGCGCCGGTGCATAATGAAGTTCGTTGCCAAGCTGAGCTCACGTCCAAGAACCCATGTGCGGTCTGTCATGCCCAGGTCATGTCCAGCATGCCGTTACTGCGTTGCTCTGCTGCAATTACAACGCCCCTGCAATACTTGGGGTATACGAGTCCAACCATGCAGATCTTCCGCCATCGTGCGTATTATCCATGTCCATGCATGTATCATAAGTACTTATGTGAGTACTAGTACAGCCCGACTGCTGAATGCAATAAGATAGGTCTACACGCCCAGAAACGACTGACCGCCTAAACGAATGTGGAGGTTGGCAATAAGGTTAAGGGATCTACAGTATATGATCAAAGAGACTATCTTCTCTGGGCCCTAGAGATGTTTTGTGACGACGATCCGGATGACTTCGAACTGGTATTCAATGCCAGAGACGCAGACGATATGTCCAGTACTGGCAGATTGTAGAGATCCGAATTCTGTGAACCCAAACCCTTGTCGAGCGTTGAAGATCGCGCGTACGAGTGGGGGCCGGTTGAGTTCTTCTTCGCTACGCGCAGCGGTTGGATTGGGCCGATGGAGCCAAAGGGCTCGGGGGAGTCCGCGCGTGCGGGGAGTGCCCATCCATCGAGTCAGGATATGGATTGTGCAGGAAGTGGTCGTCCGCAGGGGTAGCCAGGATGACACTTTCCATCCGAGAGTCGCGAACGGCGTAGGGATTCGGCAGCGGCTTGTCGTCGGGGACCGGGAGTTTGGGTATAGGTGGTGTCTTCGACATTGCGTGTGATGGAAGAGTGACGGCAGAGGGGCCCGAGGATGCAAAGGCGAGATTGGTAGACGCTAGAGGCGGAGAGGACGCTGATGGTGCGCTGGGTGCTGTAGGTGGGGGCAGTTTGGAAACCGCGGCCGGGATGGGCGGCGTTGTGATTGCTGGGTGACCGGCGTTATATGATGTTGTCGCATCGACAAACATCTGCTGCATCCGGCTGGGCATGAGGTCTCCTGGCTCGACATTCAACCTCACCGCGTCTCTGTAATCGTCCGACTCTGCGGAATCTTGCGAGTCTCGCGGAGGGGTCACGCGACCTTGTGTCGTCATGAGCTCTTTCATGCTGGCTGTCTGCGCGATAGGTTGTGCGGATCCTCGCCCGAGTTCTTGCATGCCCTCCGGTGCGGGCTCGTCAATGTCCCGGTATTTCTTGCCTCGAAACCAGATGACCAGCGCGGAGACGATGAAGACAAGCAGGACCCCGCCTCCAATGATGATCCAGGGCGCGTCGCGTAGGAACCACGCTTGACTCTCCGCGGGACCCTGGGCCTCATCTCGTCTCAAGACCGTTCTCGCTCGAACAGCATTGACATGTTCTAGGTATAGAAGTTCGGCGAGCTTGCTTGAGCCAGTGGATGCAATAAGAACACACCTGCGAATACGTCCGTATATAGCCTAGCGTCCAGCTGGACGGGGGCCGCAGACAAATGTACACCACTATGCGTGAAGTTTCTTCTTTAACGACAGATGGCTTCACAATGACATGTCACATACCTGTTGCCTTGCATCCACTCCGGGTTGGTTCCTGTCCCACCACTCCGCGCGTCCATGCGTCGTGCCGAGAATGCCAGGCCGCTGACTGGGGCGCCATAGAATGCCGACGCAACCAGGGACGAGACGAGAAGAGAAGAAAGAGACAACATGAATGAGGAAAGAGGGAGAAGTGCGAACAATCTTTGTAACAGAGGATGCCCTCAAGGAAGCGGAGGACAGAGGAGGACGATCCAGAGACGACCTCTTGGCACGCACCGCGCGTACTTAAAACCTGAGCTCCGCCCAAGGTAGGGCGGTGCGACGGCCGCCCGCCAGATGGACATGTTTTGCCAATCGGGCCGCCAGGACGCCGAGTGATGCAGATGCTGGACCGCCAGCGGAGAGCGTTGCACAGTGACAGAGCACGACAGACCTGTCGGCTCGGGGGCTACATTTCATTGACTTATTCATTGTAACCTGACGGTGCCTTCTAGTAACTGTCCATAGTTTGCCGACAGTTCGGGCTTGAAATGAGTATTGGTCAAGGCCTGTCAGGGTCGTTGCAAAATCACAGAAGCGGGGCGCCAAGCTTCGGGAATACGCACCTCAACCGGAGATTCCGGCCGGTCATTGGAGGTATACGCGGACAGGTTTGCGTCGTGCACCGTCACGGTGCACGCGCAGGGCTAGGGGTGACCAGGAAAGTATAATGCCTCGACGCATGCAGCGCGTATGGGCGTCGCAAGAAGCGGTATCGCCTTGTTCAAGGGTGCGACCTGGAAGGCATTGTCGCGCCATGGAGGGCCGGGGCAGTGGATGCACAGCATGATCGGCGCGGCCATGTAGATCAGATTCAGACTGTGCCTTGTGGGATGTTGACAGGTAAACACACTGGCTACAAAGGGCTAAAAACACAGCGTGCTCTGCATAGTTCAGTGATTGCACGAGTTCGCCACCGAAGATGCTACGCATCGGGTGGGAGATACTAGTATTGAGAGGAGACGACCTGTACACGCGTGCTCAAGTCAGACCATGTCCTGCGCGCAAGGGGAGCAGGCGCAATGTGCACACCTTCCAAGACACGTCCATCTCGACGCAGCGGGAGCGAAAGGAATTTCTCAAGGCTTATGCGCGTGGATCAGGCAGTGGTCTGATAGCGCTGGCTCTGCGTGGGATGCGGAGCACGCGAGCCTCACCCCGAGCCGTAGGCTCTTGTGAGTCTCCTTGGTAGTCAACTGTAGTCTCCGCAGTTGTTTGATATATGATTCCGTCTGCATGTCGATCGTAGGGGTTGGGAAGCCGCCTCTCTGCGAGTTCTAGACGGTCATTCGAACGATCCGTGCTCGTGGCAATCCTCAGAGAGGGTTTGGGGAGATATGACGGCCCTACTGGAGGCACGGGCAAAGGTCTGCGACTCGATCTGTCGGATGGGGCGAGAGGTAAAGATGACTCGAAGAGGTTGGGAGGAGTTATGGGTGCTGGAAGACGGGGAAGAGTCTCAGGGATCAACCACATTGACGATGGGGGAAGAGGTGTCGGATGCTTCTCAAGGGTCGCAGAGTCCATATGTGGCGATGACGGAGTGGATGACCTTGCATCGGGTGAAGAACAGACTGCTGGAGGTGCTGCGTCACTGAGCAGAGACAGCCTCTCCTCTCGCACCATCGACAGACGCGACAGTACAGAGAGGAAGTTGCGGCCTCGTATCGGAGATCCCGCCTGGGAGAGCCGTTTCATCGCTTGGCTGTACTTCGTCCTTGCCATGGGGTCTGGGTTCGAGGCGGGCGTCCTCACAGGTGCCTCCGCCGACAGCGATCCGTGTGGTCCAATGAATACGATATCATCTGACGTGTCCAGGGAAGCCTCGCCACCACGCAAGGCTTTGTATCTTCTGCCTCGAAAGTGGATGAATACCGCCGCGGCGGAGAATGCGACGACCAGAGCGCCTACGACGCTGGCAACGATGATCCAGGGTAAAGAATGCTTGAGCGGCCGAGATGTTACGTCGGCATTGTCGTTTGGTAAAGGAATGAATGTAGTCGACCCGGTAGTATCCACGCCATTCAGGCGTTCTTGAACGAACTCGATATGAGCTTGCGAAGGTTCAGTGATGGGAAGGATCTGCATGGAGGGGCCATCAACCATATTGACGGAATCATCCACGACGTCTCCGAAGGTCATGAGCAGGTAGACGTTTCGCACTGGGAGATCACAGTGATGAGTATGAGTCATGAACGGACTAAGGACTATTCCACAAACAGAACATCGTGCCGAGGATCATAGGTTGCTCCGAAGACGGTGAAGGCTGAAAGGCACCAACGCAAGTCGGCTTGCCTGCGTTATCCGGAGGGCCTAATATGTCGCTGAGGACAGTATCGAGAGGGTGAATAGGATAGGATATCCCGCCCAACTTGAACGTAACGTTCAGTTCGAAGTGACAGGGGAGAACCCATACGGGGTCCACGATATCGACGACCGAGGTTACCCTCGCACCTGGCACTCGTGAGTAGATGGCATCGGTGATAGGTCTAGGCAGTATACGATGTCAGTCTAGTGCACAAGGCTTTGTAGGGAGCACCTACGCACGTCGGAACACGGGACAGGGTATAACCAGCGTCGAAGATGATCTTCAAGGGGTGCCTTGAGTTGCTTTGACGACCTCGCCATCGGGTCCAAGTATGCCACCAGAGTCCAATGAAACCATCCAATGTCCCCGGGCGCGCTGTTGTTCACGACGAGCTCTGGCATGTTCCTCACATGATCGAGGCCGGGTTGCATCTCTCCTATTGTGAGCAGTCCTGGTACTCCGTTCGATATGTCCTCTGTACGATTGAGGAGTATGGTCATGTACTGCGCAGACTCGTCATGACCCAGCAAGTTGGCTAATGGCGGGGCGCCCGCTGGTTCATCCAGTACGCCCTTAATAGAAGACAGTGTTGCGGGGCCGATCCCCAGGATTCCCAGGCCGGAGGGATGGTCAGAGTCAACCTCTTGCTGGACTGACGATATTGGTCGGATCGTCGAGACTGCCAATGGAGAGACGACTCACTGTATGCTTGATTTTGGACGCTTAAACCGCCGACCTCCAGACTAGCTGTTCGTATTTGTCCTGTCAAGGGCTCAGAGATCAAGCTGATGTCTCTTATATGCTATGCGCACGTACCTGCTACCCTAGTGCCGTCAGTATACCTGACCGAGCCCGTCGTACCCGTATCGTTCGACACGGGTACGGTGCCTGCAACCCAGAGGTCGGCACTGTCGCATAATTCATCAGCGCCCAGACCGCCTTGAGAAATACTCTTGCACACACCTACCACTATCCACCAGTACGCGATACTGCCTCCCTCCAAGCGTCACCTCTGTAAACCATTCCAAGTCCGTGCTGCTCAGGATGTCCATGGTTCCCGTCCCGGTCGATGCGTGATGCCCTGCCCAAGTTCCGTTGACCCTCCTGACGCCTTCGATGGACACTTGCACCCCTATGACCCGGTAGGCTGAAGTAATGACGAAGAGCAAGAGAGCTGCTGTTAGGCATGCCATAGGTCGGACCAGAGAGAACTCTAAGACGCAAGAGCGGGCAGGATCGACAGACCGAGTGAAAGAGAAGATTACGATGAGGAGTAGGCATGCCCACAGAATAAGTAACACTGGCCGCCCCCGTGGTCGAATTTGTCTCGGTGGGTGTCCGGTCAAGCTCAGGACCGGACCTACGCTCTGATTTGAATATACATTTGCACGCATCAAGAGCGAGGTGAAGGCCAGGCGCGAGATATTTGACGTGTCCGGACGCCGCCCGCCGTAACTCAGCCATCTGTTGCAAATGTGATTGTGAATACCAAGGTGCGCCGTTTAGTGATCTCCGAGACATACCTAAGCTAGCTGTGCCGATGTCGGTCAGCCAGATAGAAGAGGCTTGCTTGCATTCGGTGGTGTAGCCCATGTACGTTGGACAGTGTTGAATAACCACATGAGGGTTGCGTAACAAGGTTCGAAGCGCCCGTTGGTCGCGGCGAGCGGCGTGATAGTTGGCGATTCCATCCCCCTCAGGCGATGACTGTCAACGTCCTCGTCAAGGGAACTGAGGGCCGTCTTCGACCCAGCCAGGGCGGTCATAGATAGGAGGAAGATGCGAGCATAAATTATGGATATCGGCCCCATATAGTATGTACAACGGCCTCTAGATGATATAAGGTTAGGGCCCCTCCGGGCATACCTGGCCACGTGGGAGACGGGAGAAACCACCACCGGTGCCGTGCCTACGACGTGCATTAGACACATGTGGTAGCGCTCGACGGAGAGGGCAGCAGTTAGGAGTCGTATGCCTGATTAGATCTACAAGGATGGGTGCAGGCTGTGCGAAGAGCGAGATCTTCCAGGTCGGCAAGCTGAGTTCTCAGTTCTTCTTTCAGACGTTCCTCGACTTTCAGGGCCTTGAAAGGTCTTAGAATTGCCACACCTTCTACAGTACGGACTCGCGAGAGCATAACGTATGCTCCCTGTATGGACAACGCGCTCTGGAGATCGATGACGGCGTGGTCGAGCGAGCGCCCTTGAGCCTTATAATCTGTATACGAGTATGCAGGTAAGATGGGTGGCTGATAACGACGAATGGCACGGGAGGGCGGTTTGTCACCAGGAGCGAGAGGCGGCGGTGTCCAGGGAAAGTAACTCGGGGTTGGGAAAACGGGGATGATATCGTCTTCTGTTTGTCCCAAAAGACGACCAGCGCCGGGGATCTCAATATAGACAACCACAAGAAAGCGCCGCCCACCCTCTTCCTCGTACTTGATGTCGCGCACAGTTCCCACGGCGCCATTGACGACATTATGAGCAAAGGCGATATTTTCCTGTACCATGACGGACATACCGGGGAAAAGAGGAAGTCGTCCAGGCGAGTCATGTGTCTTGGATGAACGGAGATCCCAAACTAACTCCTGGTCTGCGGCTTCTAGGGGTTCACCAGAGACGGTATCCCTCGAGTAGTACACGTACACCTCTGTCTTAAGACGAGCGGCATGATACTGAACCAGCTGATTGTTTAGTGCATCACGGACGGTTTTTCTTCCCACTATAAAGGGCGCGTCAGCGAATCGCAGGCACGTTTCGGGGGTGAAGTTTTGCAGAAGGCGCGTCTGAAGGGTCCGGAAGTCAAATGCCGTTCTTTTGAGGCGTGCATTCCCACTCTGGCCCAACCGGACGCGTGCCAGTAAGTTACCATAGCCCTCGTCATTAAGTTGTCGCTGATTCTTGCGGAGCAACACGACGGTCGTCACGGTCTTCCACAGATACACACCCTTGAACGCAACGATTCCACGCTTCCTTTGCGTGTCTTGGATTGTAGGTCGAGCTGAGAACCTCCGGCTGTAGAGAGGCGCACCACTGACAGGACTTAGTTGGCCGAAGTCGCCTAGGAAGATGACATTCACCCCCCAAAAGGCGTATCCTCTGCGATGCTCGAGGCTCCTTTGGCATGCTGCAAGCGACCGGAAATGTCGCCCATCAAATTTGCGCTGACCATGGAGACCTCATCCACGATCAGGTACGATACGTTCTTCCACAGTACGGTCAAGGGCTGCAGGTTGGTGTTCTCCTTGTAAGGAAGGAGCAGCAACGAGTGTATCGTATAGCCTCCGATGAGAATGGCAGCGGCTCCAGTCGGAGCAGACACAAGAACCTGGTTCCTACGACCGAGGAGCGCGAATAGACGTAGAATTGCATGGACGACGTGGGATTTCCCGGTCCCGCCGACGCCTCCTATGTACATTCGTAACTGCGGACCTCCGAAGCAGACGTGCTCTGCAACTATCTCGAAGGCCCGCAGTTGCTCAGCGTTGCGGGACAGTTGAAATTCTATTATTACCTGATCAATCGCCGCACGAAGGTCAATCTGGTAAGAGAAGAGCGAGGGGGGAAGAAGTGAACTGGAAGACGTGCTCGCGTGCAGAGAAGGGAGGGTCATGACGTTCACGGAAGGATACTGTGGTTGCGTGGTCTCAAATGGAATAACGGGGACAACAGCGGGTGGAGAAAGGATGTCCGGCCGGCGTTTGCGTTTGAGTGCGCGCATGAATGTTTCCTCAATACCGACAGCGGTAGACCCGGACGGTGTGAGCTGTTCTGCCACCCCGTATGACACGTCACCACGTGGAGCTGCATACTGGGCGTAACAACGAGCGATAGCAACACGTACGGGGACGGAGACAACGGCATCTAGTACTTGCTCTGGTGTCTGGGAAACAGGGGGGCGAAACTGGTGTTGATATTGAGCCATCTCTTCCGGGCTAATCTCAGGAAGCTCGAATGAGGTTTCGTCGTTGTTTTCCTCGGAAGTAGAAAGCGCGTCAGTTCGCGGCATGCAAGCATAAAAAGCTCGTCTGTCACGACAGGCTTGGTCGCGAGCGTCCCGGCACTGAGACAAGACTGTCATGTTGCGGATGATTGAGAGGTGTTCAGGAGGAATCAAGTTTTGCTGGCGGTTGTAAGCGTCCGACCATGACTCGGAAGGATGCCGAAGGTCTGCAGGGGAGCGCCACGGTATAAACAACAGCAACACGCTGCGAGACCACACCTCAAGTTCTTCCGAGGTACCATCGTTTCGAGGTACACGGGGACCAATTAACACTGGAATGACCCAGACTACTCTTCTTCGGAGGAGATGAGTGTCATATTGAGGATGGCTTGGCATGAAGTTCCCGCGATCCTGCTGCGGACGGCCGGCGGACCGGCGGCCTGGGGCTGCTGTGGCGGTCCTGCGATCCAAGCGACGGGTTTCCGCAGTAGCGGTTATCTTTTCTGTAAGACCAACAAACTGGTACAATGGCATAGACTCGAACGGTTCGGCGTTCGGCCGGAGAAGATAGTCGTGCTGCTGACTCGTAGCAGAGATCGACCCGTTCGACAAGATAAGGGTGATGGTATCGGAACCATAGTCGCTTTCAGGGTTTGTACTCTGAAGAACGACTGTAGGGGAAGGTTCACCCGGAGATGCCGATGACGCACGAGTGCTAGTCGAACAATCCGGAGTGAATTCTCGAGCAGACGAGAGTCCCCCGACAGCGTCTGGTATGGAGTCATCACGGCCGAGCACCTCGACATCGACAGTCTCTGTTAGCTCGCCCCAGTGTTTTCGAACTATGCGGTCGAAGGCGGCGTAATAAAGGAGTCGGTACTTATGGCTGGTATAATGAGTACCCCCCCTACAATGGATCCCATAACTTGCTGTTCCGACACCTCATTCCGTGCTAACATGCTGTTGACTAGGACCGTCAGTGCCCCCGTGTCCTCACGAGACGTCCACTGCTCAACGCGACCATATTTAACGTTGGTGATCTGGATAGCATACATGAGGGCCGCGAGACCGAGGTGCGCGGGCAGGGAGGATTTGGTGATGTAGTCCGTGATGTAGTAAATTAAAGCCTTTGCGCCCTCGCCGGATCCAATGTGCTTCACATCTACGTTACATTGAAGCAAGAAGATTATAAGGTCGTTGTAATTCGCTATGCGGGGGTGAAGACGTCGAAGCAGAATTGACAGGGTCTCCTGGTCCAGCTCGGTGGCATCCCGTGTGCTTCCGTCGATACGCATCCGGCAATTCGCATCCGAGGGGGGCTGGTTGGGGCGCAAGTACTTCCAGCATGTATCGGTATGTTCGTGCCAGTTAAAGCACTGAACAAGCTGATTGACAAAAGCTGTATACTGGCTGCGAAACTCTGCAGGCAGGAGGTCCGCAACTCGTGGCGGCGGGCGAACACCTGGGTGCACGTTTCCGGGCCCTTCTTGGAATGGTGGTCTTGGCAACGGACGACCGTCCTCTTCGACTACGGTCTGCGTAGTTCCAAGCAACTCACTCTTGATTATGCTCTCCAGCCAGGAGAACATATGCAAGCGATAATCTGACGATTGCATCATTAGTTCTCTCATGTCGTGAGGATTGGGATGTCCCTCAATCCAGATAAGCATATGGCAATGAAGCGTACCGCGTGCCTGAGCCTCAACCGTCCCATAGTACGCCGTGCAGCGTCCGAAGAGACCGCGTTCGGGCCTCCCATATCGAAGGATCGTACGAATGAAGCCGGACACCATGACATGGAAGAACTTAGCACAGGCACTGGGACTCTTGGCCACAATCAACTTACGTTGCCATGCTGTAAGCTCCTCTCCAACAGCCGGATCTTCTAGTACAATATCCTCGCCGGCGAAGAGACGAACGAGCGGATGGTGGACATCCGAAGGGTTCAGCGTCACGAAGAAGGCGGGGGTCCCTTGAAAGTTCACAAGAGAGCGTATCTCGTTTCTGAGGTTTAGCTTGTAGCCTGTAGTTCCAGGGATGTTGTGAAGGACGGTTCCGACGTCGTTTATCAACGACAGCAACGCACGTTCCTCGGCGGAAGAGGGTTCAAACCCAGGGTCTCGCTGGTAGCGACCAATGAGTTGTTCGAGCAGACTTTTGTCGACGGAGAGAAGCTGGGCGACGATTCTGCGTTGCTGGGACGCTTTAACACGAAATCGCACAGAGTCGCAAACAGCCTTCTTCTGTAGTATGTTGTAGTACACAAAGGCAAAGTTGGGGTCACGTTCGAAGCGCGGGTCGTCCAACTCCAGAAGGTATCGCAATTGCTCCTCCATGGTTACAGTCTGGGTGCGGTACGGATGGTGAAATCCACCGATCCCCCAGGGGTCTAAGTGGGGGAAGAGCCAGGTGAGGAGTGCCGGATTCTCGAAGTCGGGTACAAATCGCTCACCCGCCGTGGACGTCAGGAACGCGCCTCCATGCAAGCAATGTGCCAGAGCACGCATCTTCATCTGCTGATATGATACTGGTGATTCATCTCCACACGTATAACCAACGTTGTCCATTAACAGTGTCTCACCATCGGGAGAATGATCATCGTCGTTTCGGTTGGTATACCCTGTAGCGGAAGCACGGAGAGCATCTGTCTCCTGTAAGAAACCGATGTCCATTGTGCACAGGACTCCGCAGTCTAACTCATCGGTGGCCGGCCCGAAGAGAGCATTTAAATTCGTGCGGTTGAGGCCGAGGAAAGCCTGACCATCTGCAGCATAGTAAGGATTGAACGTGATTAGAAATTGTAAGATGGTCTTGATTGTCGACTTACGAGCAAGCACAGGGCGGAGCTTCGAAATGGTCTCTCTGGTAGGGCGGGCGCGACCGACGAAGACGGCGCAAAGCGTGTCCCTTATCGCTGAGGGAGAGGGCGGGAGACTGGTGTGCAGGGCGGTTGAGTTCTGGGGCATGACGAGCACGTTTCCTCGAACATATCGTTGCGGCACAGACTCTCGCCCGGAACTGTGCTGCGGAGCGATTGGATCGGGCTCCCCGGGGGCAGGATGGGCGGTCACAGGGGCCTCGTTAAAGCGGAAGCAGATCCTGCTGGCACGCGCACGGGCGACCAATAGCCTGTCCACAGGTGTGCTTCGCGTCAACGCCGCAGACACCGACGAGGGCAAACGCTCGATACCGTAGTACAGCCAATTGGCCAGGCAGAGCCTGGGCATGCTTGCATGCTCGAGAAGATCCTTCTCGCACGTACTGCATACACGGATGGGGGATAAGCGCCACGGATCAGACATTCCTCGCGGATAAAGCAAAGCGCATTCGTACAGTTCGAACGCATAATTATCAGGCAAGACGATAGGCGGAAGAGCGTCGTTTCGAAGAAGGGAGAGGTCGATTTCGGAGGGGTCGATAAATCGAATGTTCTCGGCAGGCGTGCGACGTGCACACACTGCGCATGGATAAAGGCGGAGGACGTCGGTGGTGAATGTTTGTTGCCAGTCTTGGATGATGAAGTGGCGGAGCGCATCGTCCACGATGGGCAGGAAGGAAGTCGGAGAGACCTGGCGCGAGCGAGGGGGGATAGCGCGAGCGACAGAGGAACGTGTACCTTTACGAGGTCCTCCCAATGTAGTGAAGACGACGATGACGTGAGCACATAATCGAGTGCAGTCGTGGTCGAGTAATTTCTCAAACAACGTGGGCACTCTGTCGCGAGCGACAACACGAATTCCATGCACATGCGCCAGGATCTCAAGGTCTCGTCTCTTCCAGGTATTGTACAATGTCAGCAGCCGAATGAGATCGGAGCTTATGAGAACGTCGTCGCAGACCACGCTCAGTTCATCGAGGTTCACGGGATGGGTAACCCAGCGTACGCAAGCAAACGTGTGGGTAGTGTCGAGCGTCAGCTCGTCCTCGGAGCACCAGTCAAGATACGGGCGCCCGTCCGCCGTACATGACATACGTGCTACTCCACATGGAGCCCGATACACCGTTGTAGTTAGCATATGCACTGTCCCGAAACGTGTGGAGCACGTACCGATAACAGGCTCCTCGGGGTCGGTAGGAGGAGAGGAAAGCATGGTACATATATCTGAGCGAAAATTAGAGAGAGACGAAGGAGGACGTGGTCAGAGAAACGCACCGGTGGTAGTAATGGCCAGCTCGTCATATAGGTCTGCAAGAACCGAGGAGGAAGCATCTGTTGACAACGCGGACAGCGAGCAATGACGAACGAGCGACGTGAGAGGGGGAGGAGGAGGTGTGTAGAGAGGGCAACAAGAGAGCGGACGTACCTTCGGGGAAATACGACGTTGCTTGCAAGCGAATATGGACGAGATCGTCCGAGAGGGTGCGCAGAGTGTTTTGCATAGGTGTAGCAGGGTGCCGTGAACAGCAGAGGTAACAGCGGTGGCGACGACGCAATGTGGTGTGGGCGGTGAAGAGGAGGTTGTAGTTACGTGCGGATAGTGTGACTCACTTGGAATGGAAGCGATATCGATCGGGTCGCACGGGACGAAGAATGCTGTGAATAGCATTCACGTGAAGCGAGACTCGACGCTAGGCACATCGAGAAGAGACGAGGTGGAATGGCGTGGCAGACGTCGGAGGAAAGAGGCGGGAAGGAGAATGTCAACGAAGAGGATGATACGCGGCCCAGGCAATGTCGAGCTTGATCGGAAACACAGATCTCATCGAGATCAGGTCGTACGAAATACACAGCCAAGTCCTCGGAGACTGGAGTATAAGTATATAAGTATAGAGAAAACGCTGACGGGGGAGTCCCTACAGCACGTACCGAGTCATGTCTCTGCAACTTGACCCCGTTACCCAAGTCGACGAGACAATCTTGCGACCGGAGCTGACACGCTTTGTCTTATTTCCTATCCGGTACCCGGCAGTGAGTATCGGTCTATGAGGGGACTCAAACATACGGGCTTACGAGATTATAGTTGTGGAACATGTACAAGATTGCGTTAGGAACGTTCTGGACTCCGGCGGAGATCGACTTGTCGCTGGACGCCGGCCAGTGGAACGAGTTGCTGACGGAAGATGAGCGCAACTTCCTGTCTACAATCCTGGCGTTCTTTGCCGCCTCGGACGGCATCGTGGTTGAGAATCTGGCGACGAGGTTCTGCGCCGAAGTACAGATTGCTGAAGCCCGGTGTTTCTATGGGTTTCAGATCATGATGTACGCACCATGGACAGAGCAGAAAATCGGAGAACGTCACTGATCCTTCATGTCCTCACAGGGAAAACATCCACTCCGAGACGTACGCTCGCTTAATCCAGGAACTGGTCAGCGACGTGGACGAGCAGACTCGACTGTTCAATGCGCTGAGCAACATGCCTTCTGTGAGGGCGAAGGCCGACTGGTGCTTGCGGTGGATCGACTCACCCTACTCGGATTTCGCCACCCGCTTGGTCGCATTCGCCGTCGTGGAGTGTGTGTTCTTCTCCTCGTCCTTCGCGGCTATATTTTGGGTCCGTAGCCGTGGGTTGCTTCCGGGGCTGTGCTTGTCGAATGAGTTTATCGCACGTGATGAAGGACAACATACGGCGTTCGCGGTGCTGTTGTCTACGTACCTTCAGTGGCCGGCGCTGTACGGCGCGGTGGAGGAGATGATAGTGGAAGCAGTAAAGCTTGAACAAGACTTCTTCGACGGTACGTGGCCCTTGCTCGTAGCGCGTGACATAGCCGGTACTGACAATGTTCAAGCGGCCCTGCCACGCCCTCTGAACGGCATGAGCTCTGAGTTGATGCACGAGTATGTCGAGTATGTCGGCGACTTCCTCTTGAAGGAGTTGGGTTTCCTGCCTCACTTCCACGCCAGGAATCCGGTGAGCATTCAAGGACATGAACAGGGTCGTCGCTCATCATCCTGCCTGCAGTTTCCGTTCATGGAGGGGATCGCCGTGGGCGGGCGGGCAAACTTCTTCGAACGAGGCGTGAGCGAGTACGCGCTCGCCGTGTAAGCCGGCCGACCTGAAGAATCGAGTCACGGGGTGAGCGGGGAGTCCTGTACTTTTAGTTCGGTCACACCATTACATGTAACAACAGGCAAGGGGATGTCGACAAGGAGGGAGGTGGTGTGGACCTGTGCAGTATTCCGATCGAATTCGAGATTGATTCGCTATGATTGTAACTGCTCACGTCGACCCAGCGCAGCGACTGCATCTTGGAGACCAAAAGGGTTGTAAGACCGGGGTCTGACTGCTAGATGCGGAGGTCTGGCGGTCGGATAGGTGTTACGCAGCACGATCGGGAGATAATCCCATGTAGATCGTCGGAGGACGTTCAAAACAGACAGTTGCGCGATCGTGCGGATCCTCGATCTGTTGCCACCGAAGTGTCAGGGACGCAGCGATCGGCGTGTGATCGAATTCTTAAGACACCGACCTGGCCCCACAACGATCTCGGCATGAGATGAAGAACGTATGTTGCCGGCGCCCAGACAAATTCTCGGCGGAGGTCACGCTGACGCATAGCCAGGCAAGCGCCCCATGTGAGCTGCGTGAGTTCGGGAGACAGCGTACCTATATGAGCGGTTGGACGTTCTCACTTGAGAGCGAATTTTAAACCAATCCATCATGCCGTTGGTGTACGCACGATACCGCGATCAGGCCAGAACGTCGGCAAGAATTCTTCAAGGTCTTTCGAGAGCAATGAGGTGAGTATGGCCAACACGCACGCAGTCAGACGACGTTACAACCTACTCACCCACTTTGAAAGTACGACGGGCGCGATCTCTGGCGGGAGTACGCCAGACGACGACGGACCACCGCCGTTGGAACCTATAAGCCCACCGGAACATCTGCGCACGGGGCACACGTCGAGGATCGACGCGATGGAACAATATCTAGTGGTTGTTGTAGCTGGAGAGCGTGTAAGTCGTGCATAAGACGCTCTTCAGTCTCCTTCCTGACTTGTCTGGCAGTTGTTCTTCAGAATCTCCGTATGGATGGAGAGGACAGGAGAGTTGCTGCGACCGTCGGTCTTCGTGGACTACATGAACGACGTCCTCGGAGGCGGTCCGACCGATATAGAGCCATGGCTGCTGTTCTCGATGGAGCTCCAGGATCAACTGATGGGGCTTCTGAACGACGTCCTAGGGAGACGTTAGAGGAAATGAGCGAGGAGCAAGGAGAACCAACACGCCTCACTGTACAATTATGTATCGCGCACATGCATGTTCTGAAGACGGATGCTGCTAGTCGCGGCGAAAAAAGTAGTTACACCGTGCACAGTCCACGTACTTTCATGATTGAAGTCGGGCAGTAGAAGGTAAGAACGAAGGCGAAGCGAGCAAGCGGCGATCCGAGGTCACCATGAGCGACGGCGCTCTTGAGGTTAGACTGTCGGTACGTACTGGGTGTTTTGAGTACATACAATAACCGACGGTACCCAAGGAACTGTAGCCGCAGTGGTGTAACGGTCAGCGCGTGTGAATGGAGTGGCGCTACGCGCGGCTGCTAGGTCGAATCCCCGCACGGGAGTGTTATCGCGTTGTTTTTTTCTAATGCTCCGCTCACGACACGTCCATCCTGATAGCAACGACCGGGCGTTGGGGATAGTCGAGATTATGTAAGAAGGAGGATAGGGACGTGGAGTGCTACTTTCTGCTGGACATAGTCAGCGTACGTCCCGGATGGATTTGACAGGCAAATGGTGACTACAAGTCAGCTCCTCGTCTGTTCTCCGTACTGCCGTAGGCGGACTAGCGTTGGGTTGTAGACACGCGAGATGGGCCCCGAGGTAAACACGTGAACACAGTATTTTCGGAGTATAAATACGTGCTCGCGCAGACTCCACGACCCAGCGATTTCCCTTTCGCCCAACTATTCGAGTCCGACCATGATCATTTCCCCACTTGCCCAGATCGTCACTGGACCTGCTTCCACCCATCCCCGTCCAGCTCATCCCCCCCCCACCCGATGACGGCCCTGCGCCAGACAGAGCAAATTGCTCCTTGCCTGATATGCCAGAAGGGGACCTACTACGTGTGCTCGTCGTGCGGGACTAGAGACGCGTACTGCAGCCCACAGCACATTCTGCAAGTAAGTCTGGCCGTCCCGGATACCGTGGCTGTATGTTTCTCAACAAGCTGAACAGGGCTGGAGCGATCACTCTACTCGCTGCGATCGTTCCCAGATTATTAGCGCAGAGCACGCCGTTGCAATCGCCGGGGCATGCCCGCTCCGTCACTTAGACCGGGCAGTGACGAGACCCTCGATACCAATCCCTGGATTTATTCCCCCACCTCTTCATACACTCCTGACACTATCGACAACGAACGGGCAGTCATTGGTATGTATGCAAATCCCTCTCGAGGTATGTGTTCCTGTGGATGTGTTAATGCTGTGACGTGAGCTAACACAACTGCTACGTGTAGGAACACTGGCGCGAGTTACGATTCCTCTGGCACACATCAACAACGTCGATGGGAGCGGGATGTCGGGTAGGGCAGCTGTCGTCGCTGACTACATCCCAAGCCCAGTGTCAACAACCTTCGTTGGTTTCGGTGACGACCTGCTGCCGCGGGCCTCCCCGCTGCTCCTCATGTATCCGTTGAATGAGTACCTGTGGGGCCAGAAGGTAAATCGCTGCATCGCAGAGTTGACCGCAGGGGATGCGGACGCGGTGCCCTGGTACGGTCCAGTGCTTGTGTTGAAGCTAGCGGAGGACTCACCGTTTGACTTTGTCGATGTAAAGAAGGCGGACAAGAAAGACATACGTGGATATTTTGCTCGCATTCGTTGAGAGTTGCTTGTACTACCGTCTCATCTTATGTTGCTACGTCCACAATCCCTTCTGTCCAGATACGTAGTCGATGTTAGGACTCATGTTATTTTCTGATGTGCACACTCTGTCTTGGAGCATTCAAATTCACTGCCGTTTGCCCTCCGCCAAGCCTGGAAAATAAAGGGGTCACAGTGAGAACGTGCGAAGCATACGTATTAGTTACGTCTCGGGTGACATACTGGCAATGTAGAAAGCACCAGAAGTTTCGATAGAACGAATTGTAACTTCGATTTTCCCTGGCGTTCATACTGTGAGACAGCTATCATGGCCTGCAACGTAAGGTCACGTCAGCAGATCGACGTATACGAATTAGCTCCGCACCTCCCGGCCACTCTCGAACGTTCGAGACTCCTTTGTAAATTTAGATCATTGCTAAACGTAGCAAAGAAATAGTCGGAGCTGTCACACAACCCCAGTCTCTGCTGCGTGCGACACAGAATCATGTAGCGGTAAAATCTGATTCCGGGCCGTCAGTTAGCAACCGTGACTTAAAACTTGGTAGAGACTAGACAAAACCTGTGAGTCCGGTCGCGATAGTACGATTCTCGAACGTTCAAGAACCTCGTGAGTCTAGGTCGCTGCCTGGTCCACCGAACGTGGGGTCCCGACGGTGACACAGTCTTGGTTCCTGTAAAGTTCCGGTTCGTGCCGAGCGGAACTGAACAATAGTACAATCCCCGCCTGCATGTGACCCATCACCTTAGGTGGCGGTGATTCGAATATTGAGCACAAGTCAGACGAACCTTTCCACGGTTACAGTGGCAAGACGCTTGCAGACGTCCAACGTACACCCCGACAGGCTGCCTTTCCTTGGCAGGTTGTTGGTGTGTTTCTGTCTTATAGTTAGAGCCGTTGAAACCTGTTACAGGCAAGGACCCAGGATGGAGATCTTACAAATACGATTTGTGTGTAGATTGAACTGTGGCGGACGCAAGGATTGTTTGGGCATAGACGAAGCCGCCTCGGTGAAACACGTGAGAGGATTGAAGAGATTCTGCAAGCCATGCTTGGATCCTGCGACAAGAAGAGGTTAGCATAGAGCTAGATGACGCGTGTTGTCGACATGCGGGGCTGCGAAAATAAAGTCCCGCATAAGACAAAGCGGACGAAGAGAGGCCAACGTAGAGCAGACGGGCCGAACGTGAGTCGTGTGACCGACACAAGACGACCGAAACTCGCCCTCGCAAGCAGCGCTGAACGTCAGATAGGCGAACATACCGAGCGAACGGGCACAAGAGTCTTCGTGCAAAGCAGACTCGACCGACCGAAGCAGTAGCAAGAGCAGGAAGGAGGACGATCCCATACCATACGGCCAACGAAAGCCTTAAGAATCCTTGCCCGCGCCCCGGAAATTGTTCGGATCTCTTGGCAACTACTACAGCCGGGAGTCGCTTATCGCATTCCATCACAACATATACCCGGCCGAGGCCCCGCGTTATGGCGAAAGGGCGAGGCGTGTATAATGAGACGTCGTTGTCTTCGCACAGTACACCGCAGTTGAACGGACACCGGTTCGACCGCATATCGTACCAACTGACGTGGTGCTCCCCGACGGAAGTGGTTTACCGGGCGCGAACGAACGAAGCTGTACAGCCGCACGGCGACGGGCACGTGGATACGGGTCTCGCCTTCCTCATGCGGCACAAACACGCGAGCTTCTAGTTTTTGGGGCGGCGCATCATCAGACTAGCTCGCATGGCGCGCGCGGCGGCGCTCGCGGCCACGATCCGACGCTGCCAAGATATGAGAACGGCGCAAACGAACCTCACCGTAACACTGACAAGTAGCTCCGAGTGTCCTGAGGCATAGCAGCAAGCCAAGCCAGCAGACGAAAAGCCAGTTGATGTCTGCATACAACACACGGACGAGTTGAGGTAACACGCAGCTGACCACAAGCCGAGGAGACAAGAGGAGTCTCGCGTAGCCTCCTCCGCAGTCAGATCTTCCGGCCCGAACAGCGTCGGGAAACAGCCAGTACACGATGCGAGTCTCACTCGCAGTCACGTCGCCGGAAGGAAAGTAATAGCAGCAACATCACCTGGAGCAGCAACTCCGCGCCGACTAGGACCGAACCCCGAATGGTCGGAAGGTTGTGACCGCGGGCAGCGGAAGTAATGAGAAGTGTGCATACAAGCACCGTCACGCGCATGGCGCCACATATACATCGCTACGGGGCAAACAGGTTAATACCCACTTGTCAGACTGCAATCTTTCGCTGGCGATCTCATGCTACCCGGAAAGTGTCGGTACTCACGACGTCAATCTTCCGCCGCGAGACTAGGTCAGCGGCGGAGAAAGCCGGTGTAGTATCATGCTCGTTCGGACCGATGGCCAAGCACGATGTCGCGAGTGATACGAGACAGTCTGAGGGTAGAGCCCGAACGTGGGGGTCGATGTGCAATAGAGATCGACAAACTCGAAGGTATACGTCGTCTCGAACCTGTTCCTGGGCAAGGATAAGAGGGCGTCAGAGCAAGAGCAGGAAAACTGAAAATAACAAACGCACCTCCAACCTAGGCCAGCGTTCTAAAGTCCGTAGACGGCACGCTTCTGTCGCCGACCTCCTCGACATCACGATGGCTCCCGTCACGGCGTCACGGGCAACACGCTGGGGAAGACGGCTTTTTAGCGTCATCCAGAGAGGAATATGTCCAATGACTTGCTCCAGTAGAAAGAGACGTTCTACAGGGCGATTGGTCTGAGCAAAAAGCGGACGTCCTGAACACAGCTCCGCGAGCAAACATCCCAACGTAAACGAGTCAACAGAGACATTCCAGCTCAGCCCTTAGAGATCTGTTAGCGAATTCAAACGGCGAGTCTAAAGAAAGAAAATTGAACCTAGCGTGACCTCTGGGGGACGACAGAACTCCGTCCCGATCATGGCGTATCCGGGTTCCGCAGCAGAAACACAATCGCCGAGGTCTATGATGTAGAGCTCGAGGAAGACAAGCTCGCTCTAAGATGTAATGAGCCGTCGTCAATGCTGGCAGAGAACGTTGTCCTACTCGTCGTTGGTTTGTTCGAGGATTTCGAAGGGGCGCTCTGGTGGCAGACGATTTGAACATGACGTTCGTGCTCTTGACGTCAGTGTGGACAATTGACATATCGTGCAGATCTAGAAGATAGTCAGCGATGATAACAACAACGACCAAGGCCTTGCATACATTGTATTCCCGTCGCCACCTGACCGAAGATTTCGCCGATGTCAGCCCGATGTAGGGGACTGATGCCTGGAAATTGCAACGCTTCAGCAAGAGTCGCCTCGAGCAAAGGCAGGCAGATGTAAGCTTCCGAGTGAGTAGCGTAGGATTCCAAGACCGTCTGGAAGAGCCTTGAAACAGTCGTCAGCAGATTGCTACGATGCGGGCAAGAAGAGACACCCACCGCCGCCGATCATCGCTTGAAGAGTGAATGGCTCTGAGAACCGCTATCTCCGTAGTGACGATGTCGATGTTATCGATTCCGAGCGCAAAGACCTTCAACGCGACCGTGCAAGCATAGCGAGCATCGTGCGCAATGTAGACCGTCGACGTGCGCCCTTCACCCGCTATCCGGAGGTCGGTGTCTACCGGTAGTCAGTACGAGGAGGACGTTCGAAAGGCAGGACAGGTCACGGACAGTTCTGGAGACTCATTGTCGCGTACAAGAATTGCGTAGCGTGATTTCTCCCACACGGTGTCGTCTGTCTTAGCTTTATGGTCGTCGGTTCTTGACGTTTACTTCTGCGGGGGGGGGTCGCCTAGAGCAGACAACAGAAACTCGGTATTGCGGCCCGCCTCTTGCTCCGTATACATTGTACGTGAAGAGCGATAGCAAACGCATGTGATCGCGAGCCCAGCCGTAGCTGGGCTTGTCGTGCGATCCACGTACTGTAAAGGTATGGGTAGTAAGTCACGCGCGATGGAGTGACATGAGAGAGATCGCTACATCTGCTCACGGTCGCCATACACTCCCACTGACAGTCTGTTTGTTAGTACGGGGCTCGAACAGCCACCCCCCCCCCCTGAGGGCGTGTGACGCGAATCCTGAACGATCGAAGACCCAGAGCGGCGGGATGGTGATGTGTCTGTACAAGATTTGATCGGAGAGCACAGCGTACGACCGTGTAGAGGCTACAGAGGACAGTAAGATGCAACATGCGTCAGTGCAATGTCTCGACGCAGAGACAGGAAAGCAGGCGTACAAGTGCACTACACCCAGTACAGGAGAACAGGAGGAGAGCGACCGAACTCTTCTTCACTAATCGAAGACAGGGCGAAGATCTGCACGGCAGGGCATGGGTGTCAGAAGACTAGGAGGATTTCTAAGGGATGCACCGCGTCAGCAGAAGACGTAGAAACGGCGCTTACCAAGCGGCGAGAACGAATGAGTAAGTACTATCCAATCTCTAATACCGAGGTAATGTATGTCGCAGAGTTCTCAAATCGCTCAAGAGTGAGCTGAAATGTGGGGCAGTCGCCGAGATCGAATGAGCGAGGGCATGGCTTGGAGCTACTCCGTCTCGTCCTCGATGTCTTGATGGTCTACATATCCAAGGTCGGAGAGGCATGGATGGGAAGTGCTTGCCACGTCCGACCCAAGAACGGGAGTGCAGATGTCGCCGACTTAGCGGAAAGCACTGATCGCGCCCGTTCGGGACGAGTGTGCTCCCGTGAGAACCGGATTGTCCTGGCTGGACAGCATCAAGATGCCATCGGGAGGGGAGATTGGTCCGAACTGCGGGAAGAATACTCCCAGTCGTGGAGAAGACTGCGGTACATTGCTCATCCACTCTAACCCTATTAGGCCTCGCTCCGTTCAAAGGCGCGACTTGGTGGTAGGATACAGCAGAGATCTCTTCGTGCCGTCGGCAATACTGAAAGTGGGTAAATTCGCTCCCTGAGCCTATATCCCGCACGCCGAGAAGAGAACACTGCTCACCCTCGATTCATCACATGTCGGGAAGTTGAACGTTGCTCGGGACTTTGAGTACACGTGTGCCAGCAGCGTAACAATCGAGGCAACCTTGGAACCCCGATGAGGTAGCCGATTAAACCCTGAGCTTCTTGCAATCGCGGAGTCCGGGACGGAGCCCTGGATCGGCCTGGGAACGACACAGCATGTTCACAAGGGCGCCCGCAGCTCCAGCGCTCCGCAATACATGTCCGGATAATGTCCTTACTATTTTCGGATGGACACAGCTTCCACGCTGACATCGACCACGTCCTCACGTCCTCTAACAGCCTCGAGGCCAAGCCCACAAGAGCGGATAAGACCGTCATGTGGCTCTCTCGACATCTTCCTGGAACTCGTTAGTCGGGGATGTACATCTGTAAGTCGAGTTCTGTGACCGACGGAGGTCCATCACGCGAAGTCGCGACCGCACGACTCACGGTGACTGCTCACGTAGCTGTTACCCAAGATCGTTCAGAGCCTCAAACAGTGTACGCCACACGCCAAAGCTCTAACAGGGGTATGGTGGAAGAACTTGCTGCAGCCTCGAACTTGCGCTGACGGACGCGCTCGTACTTAAGGAGCAAAACAATCACCGGGCGCAACACTCGAACACTACAGCGACCGCAACTCCTGCACGTACTCATTTTCTACATGAGACCTGCGCCTATAGCTGACCGTGATCTCGTAGATGAGTATTGAGAAGGCTTTGGAGAGCGACTGGCGTCGAGCGAATATGGTTTCGGAAGATGCAGCGGCCATTCCTGTTACAACCCTTCCCGACCTCGTGCCGAAGACAGGTCAGATCGTCCAACTCGGCGACCACCAGGACAACGAGGACCCCACCCGAACAATCGAGATACATACCACGGTCCAGGAGCTTGTAGGACCGATCCAGTATGTTTCATCCTCTACATGACCGCACGCATGTTTGCGGCCGCTCACTCTCTTTCCAGGGTTCCCACCGATGTTGTCGTCGCTCTCATCCAACGATGCGACTTCAGATTGTTAGCGAAGTGGCGCGCCACCTGTCACGCGTACTTTGCAGTAGTCGCCGCTCATCTTCGGAGTCGCTACGAGCTGTGCCTGCAGCCGTTCGTCGACGACATCCCTGCCTTCGACGAACTGCTGATGTTGTACGGTGTCGTCATATCAGGCTCCGTCGCACTTCGATACTTCCTCCCAGACGAGACTTGGAACCCGAAAGATCTGGACCTGTACGTTCCCGACGACATGTTTGACCGCTTCGTCCTAGCGATCACGAACCCCCGGGGGCTGGACTTTACTCTAACCCCTCACCGTCACCCGTGGGAGTGCATCGACGACGAAGATGAAGCTGCGAGCTCGAGTCCTGGGTTAGACGGCACCCGCCACGAAGACGCCGCACTCCCACACCTCGAACCCACCACCCCTTCCTTCTCTATCGGGATCATGGAGGTCCGTCAGTTCTACACCACTCGAGACCGTCGCGTCGACGTGATTCGCGTGGCGAGCAACAATCCAGCGGTCGCCATCAATCGCTTCTGGGCGTCGCTTGTCATGAATTTTCTGCGCCCGAACGCTTGTGTGTGCGGGTATCCGGATACTACGCTCGCTCGCCGAGGAATGTTCAAACCTCGCATCACGGAGCGCGACAACAAGGCCGTCCAGAAGTACGAGAAGCGGCAATTCACCTTCACTCGCGAGACCTGGAGACGAGGTGCGGAGATGTGGGACGGCCTCTTCTTCGGCTGTCGGAGGGCAATGGTCACGTCCTTTCGTCTGGCCGTAGGCGACGAGCAGCCCAAGCTTCCAATCGTATGTACGGATCGGGGGTGGATCATCGAGTGCATGTGGCCGTGGAGCATCGGTCAGTGTCATCCACACATCGCTGAGCACCTTTCTGACCTAGAGTCTCCGTTGATCTCCCAGCGACTGCACAGAACACACGCGAGAACGGCGCGTGAATATTGAATGCAAGATACGTCGGCGGTCACTCGCAATAAGTCCGCGCTGCAATTTCTCGTTCATGCCTCCCTTTGCCAAGTCTGGTTCCCTTCGCAGCTAGGTTCAGTTACATCATGTACAGTATATCGTTGTGACGTCGACAATCACTTCCCTGAGCACAGCCATCTGCAGCGCCTGCCTGCTAGATCCACCCTAGATTGTGAGATACAACGACGCTCCTCCGTCATTTACTCATTCTCGTACGCCTTGCCCTACAGCGACCACGCAGCACGACTGCACCCGCCTGTCCGGACCATCAGATGCATCGAGTCATAGGCTTCTATCGGAGCTATCCGTCGACGCACGCAGCCTAGGCCGATCATAATTGAACTTTACCAAGATCTCGGAGGCCCGGATTGTGGACATAGTTCAGAAGAGTCCCGCGTTGACAGCGGCGACCTCACGAAGTTCGGACGTGGCATACGCAGGCACATATACAAAGAAGCGGGGTTTCCAAATAGCCCGTGACCATGACGAGGACCGGACCTTTCTTTAAAGTTCAGGGCCTATAGACGACGCAATCTTCTCCTCGACGTCGCAAGTTCCCGCCATCCGGGGCCGCCTCAGCCTCGTGTTGCAACGAGGCATCCCTTACGTTCGATTGTGGTTCTGTCGCGAGAAAGGTCGCGCAGGGCGACGCGCGTGCTATTAGTATCTGGAGAATACACCCACTCCTCTCCCCCCTCCCGCACTTGTTTCTCTCACTATTCGTCTCCTGCACGCCACTTCGTCGCCGCGTCTTAGCTTTACTCCCCGCGCCTTTCGTTGGTCGTTAGCACTGCCGCCATGGACCCCTCCAAACAGTCTCGTCTGCAACTTTTCTACCACAGTAACCCCGATCCCGGTGAGTTAGACGATCTCGCAGCGCGCGGACGTACGTGCGCTCTGCTTGTCGACTGACCTGATATTCTTCAGAGTTGAATCTTCCTGTATTATATGAGCCTATCTCTACGATGCCGAGACCCGTCGTACGTCTACCTCACTCGGGGTCGCTAGAAACGGTTGTTTACGGTATTACTTGACACGCACTGTCTACAGCGTCCCCTGCCTACCATGACCCGCGTCGGGCGCATCCGGACTGATCAAACACGCCGGAAGACATGCAAACGCTGCCGCAAGTACCTTCTCAACGTACGTCTGCACAGTCGGTATCGCTGTGGAATCTCTGCTGATGTCGCGTAGTGTGAGGGACATCCAGAGGTGGCGTGTGATCGCTGCAAGCAAGACCACGAGCCCTGCGATGTCTCCGACGACGACTCTGTTGCTGCGCTCGTCAATCCGCCGATGCCGATTGCGGCAGCTGCTCCACCCCCTGCCGTAGCAATTGCACCGGGCCCCTTAAACTTAGCTGATCCTACCCCTCTAGCGACGGTAAGTCTTCGTACAGTCGGTTACTTGGACTCCGTATCTCTAACCGCACTTCACTTCGCACGCGCAGGCGACCGGCGTTTCCGTGCCAGTCCATTCGCCTCATCAATCTTTCGGCCTTCCAGCTCACGACACGCTGCTGGCTTCGCAGTCTCTCGGTGTCTCATCCTCACGCGTGTCGACCGACTCTCACCCTCAGACGGCCTCCTCCGTGTCCACACATGCAGCCAAACCGCGACGCCGACAGAAGAGGGAACCCGCTGCGCGTCGCGCGGCTGTGACGTCCAGGAACACCGCGGGAGCGACTTCTGCTCTGTATCCGCTGCCTCCTGTGCAATCGCCTTCTAGCGCAATCGCCGTCGCCTCTGATCTCGAGCACGCCGCCGCAAGGAATGCGACACGACTTCGCAACGCCGAGCGGGAAGCAGCGCGTCTAGGTTTCCGACGCATTGCTCCCGCCGCGCCCACACAAGTGGGACTGGCCGCACCCTCAACGACTTCTTCTGGTGTTCCTCGGTCTTCACGGTCATTCCAGGTAAGGTTGGGGTCAGTACTGTGAACGGGAGGTCGCTAACATGCACTCCATCTTCATTGCTAGGCTGGAAATTCGTCCCTCACACACGCAAGCACCGGGCAACGAGGGGCAAGCACTTCGTCTGACCATGTCGCGGAGGATTACAACGGAGACAGGTACGACCGGCATTCACAGGGCGGTCGGCGAGTCTAATATACTCTTCTCAAACAGGGCTCCGTCCTCTTCGACACGCCCGCACCCTTACCGTTCCTCGCGCACGGTTAGGAGCCGGCCAGCAGACGCTGTCGTCGACTACATCGAGGCAGACCTACAGTGGTACGCGCAGCAAGGGAAGGCGTCAGAGGCTGGAGCCAAGTAAGGGGCCACACTTTTGAGCGGTGCGGATCACTGAATTGCAACTTCTCGCGTGACAGCCAATCGTCTGAGCATCCTACCAACTAAACAATGGTGTCAACTACGATATCAGAGATCGTCTTCTTGCAGCACAACCTCGCACGTTCCTCATTCCCCATCACGTCCACGTTTATTTACTACGTCCCTCTTGGATTGTTTCTGCTCATGTAACTCTCACCGTCACAGTTGTACTCAACCTGCATGTACTGCGCCTCCCTTAAGTCGGTGTAAATAGAACCTTCTTGCGCTTGATGCCGACTGGATCCTGTTCTGAAATTAGACTCTCGACAGTCGTTACGACCCTCCGCCGCCGTCGCTGATTTACACTCGCAATCCAGCCGCAATGTCGGCATTAGCAGCTAAGGGAGCAAAACCGTACATACTCCTCGGGAACTCGCTTGCACGTACATCCTCTTACGCACCTTCTCAAGAATCAACAGCGACCATATCGCGCTTACCTTCCACGTTCATTTCAGCAAGTACCATCGACTTGTTCTTTCAACAACAGGACCGGTCAGGCAACTGTCGCCCACGAACGATGACGGCGTCGTCATTTCTCCAGACCCGCGGCAACACACATAATGTACATCTTGTACGACGCCTCGACGTAGCCGCTGCTAGTCAACAAACCCCACCCCACAAACTGATATCATTACACCCGACCAACCTCCTCACTTGCAGCGTGTCCTACTTCCCGGTTCTGCCACTGCGGCGAGCTTTCCCGACTCCTCGTGGCAACCGCTCGAGAGAGCGTGCGGTTGGACGGATGTCGTCGCCAGCGGACTCCTCGACAGGGCGACCTTTGCGCTTCCTCACCACGACCGAGGTGGGTTCGCTGCTAAAGTCTTCACCCCCAGATCCGTCGGTTATGGTGGAACCGCCAGACCCGTTGTCGTCGAGATGCCCTGCGTCCTGGGGAGTAGCCTCAAGTATGACGTAGGATAGCATGGATGTATCCTCATCGTCGACGTCCATCTCCGAGGTAGATCCGTCCCTGCTGCGAGCGCGAAGATCTTCCCCGGGCTCTTCCTCGAAGCTCATCTCCTCGCCGGATTCTTCGGCAATGTCGTCCACCAGGAAATCGTCTCCTGAGCCATCCGCGCGAGCAACAGCCTCCGGGATGTCGAATGCGTCCTCGACGAGAGGTGTGTCCTCCGGAGCACCGAGGCCGTCTTCAGCGAAGAACTCGTCTCCTGTTTCGGGACCAGAGGTGTCGTCGCTCGGAAGTAGAGTGGCCGCAACAGCCTCCGTCCCACGTTCACCTTCAGGACGCTTCCCTTGGCGCACGTCCGCCCTCGCCGCCTGTCCAGCTAAAAACCTCGTGAGCAGTGCACAACTGACCACCGATCTAGTGACTTACCGTCAACTACAGTTCCGATGGGCAAAGTGCCGGCTTCGTCGTCTACATCCGGAGCGGCAAGCGAGCACGTCAGCAAGTAGACGTCGCGGTTCGCGCGCTGCACACGTATAACATGCGACACCATAGGGACCGGCCCCCAATCCTCCCGATCTTCGACATAGGTAATACCAAAGACCAAGCTGACCACGTCACCGTACTCGAGCTGGGGAGGGACGCAGTTGCTGATGAGCTCCAACCGGCCATCTTGCAAGCCACAGACCGTGGGATGCACCGGGTTCGCGCGATAGGTCTTGGACTTGCGGTGCGCTGCAGCGACCCACTCGTGAACCCCCTCAGGAGGGTCCGGCCGACCACCTCTAGCCTCGCAGGTTAGGAACATGGGAGTTCGGAACCAGTAGCGCAGGTGCCACGTATTCCCGTTTTGCCACTCCCGCCTTTTGACTTCGCGCGAGTTGAAGCCCGCGACACTCTGCATGTGCGCGTCCATTAACTGTGTTATAGTAAGCATGCGTACAACGGCCGGAGTCTTCGAAGTGCTGTGCGTACCGTCTGCAGTTCCCAGATCTCCTTGTCGTTGAAGGTCTCGATAGCGTACGAATACGCAGCCTTGAAGCCGGCGTACCGAGCGCTGAGCGGAGGTCAATTTACGAACATACACCGGACAAGCAACACCAAATACTCACACACGCCCCTCGTCGAGGCTACCCGGCACCGGTGCCTTACCCCACACGAAGTTGCCGGTATCATAGGGGTCCGCTTCCGAGAAAACCCCGGCGTACACAAAGATAGCCGGCGCGGACGTCCCAGGGCGGCAGAACTACACACATATTGGTGATTAGTCGGTCTCCACGTGTTCAGAGCCGCTCACTCACCACCCAATCTGACTTGCGCGTGGCAGACTGTCGAACCTCCACGAGCTCGTCGTCAGTTCCAAGCGACCGAACTGCGTCCGCGAAGGGAATCTCTACCGGTCGGTAGCGATGCTCCTTCCACTTCGACAATGCATCCAAGGTAAGCTGGTCCATGAAGAGTATGGAGACGAATAACCTCTTGACGTAGAAGCACTTCTGTGTCGTGCATACCGCCCTCTCCTGCTCTTCTTATACCCATCTGGGACCAGCGCCAATGAAAGGAACCTAGAAATCACGACGTAGCTCAATCGAGCACGCGACTCGTCCTCTCCTTCCATCCGCGGTCAAAACCATCGACGTCTCCTCCCGCTCGCAGACAGTCTGTTTCAACCGGAGCTCGCGTTCGTGAACGACACGAACACAGGTATGTGCCGAGACTTCTCCTGTATGCTGCTTTTTAGAATACATGCCGTCCATCATCAGTTCTTCACCGACAGTCTCTCTCCACGCACATCAGAAACAGCACATCGCAATCGGTTCTAGACACCTCCCGCCCTCTGATCCCACACACCACCCTCCTGTTCAATGCAGCCATCACCATCCAGATCTTCTCGTACGTAACCTTGGCAGACTCGACAACGTCTGTCACTCTGTGACGCCGATCGAAAGTATTTGTGCACTGGTCGAGACCCTTCGCCGTGTTAGAGAAGAGCATGCGGAGATCCCACAGCCCCCGGAATATCATGGCCATACTAACGTGCCTGACGTCATCAGAAGCCCGCCGTGTCCGATTGCACACAAGTCCTACATACCACGTCACGAGGACACACCGCGAAACACGATCTACAAAGCATACCGCCTGCCCCACTGCCTCGCAGTCGTCGCCTGTCCAGCCTCTCCAACACCAGATACAGCTTGCAGCAATGAGTTCGAAGAAGTGCTCGTTGTACAAGGGTCGTACTCCAGCCAGGGTTTGCAGCTCATAATCTCGAAGCAAATGTTTTCCTACTCACGAGCCGTCTTTCGAACTCGCAGCGACTCCGAGGAAACGCTCACGACTTGATTGAGTGGAGAGAGTACCTCGCGGAACACATGACCAATGTAAGCAGACGACGTTCGCACGCCCATTCGTCTCGCGCAACAGAAGAAGGAACTAACATTGTCTAGAACACGGACTTCCGACTGGTGACAGGAATGCTCTACCCCGCCACGATGCCTCGTGCACGAAGTATCCGTCTGCCCGTGTTTGTGCAGCATGACGACGACTTGCTGGCGACAGGCTGGGTCACAGACGTTCATACTGGTCCGTGGTTTCCACACGGCGCCATCTTCACTCGAGTCCATACGTTCCCGGGAACTGCAACGGAACTCACGAACGACTATACAATTGTCACCACGGCCCAGCCACGCCGTGCGCCCCTAAACCACGCAATCCAAACCTGTATGCACATTGGATTCAGAGGGAACGTGTTGGTTTTACGCCACGGACAGCGCCATCCCATGATAGCCACAAATGTCCACTATGCGGAGCGCAGCCTCATACAGCAGATTGTGCAGCAGTAAGCCACCCGTTCACCCGCGCGCGATCGTTCTAACCTGTCGCATAGTGCTCTCAATGAACGCATCCAGAGCCACCGCCGCCGATCATCCTAAGCATGTCCGACGTCCCCCCCCCCGCTACGATTTCTCGCTCACAAACCCGCACCAACCGACCCAGGCGTTCCGCCGACTGTAGTAGTATGAGAGCATTATCCTTCTAAATACCAGGACCTCCTACGACCGTGTTGTGGATCATAGTATATGTCCCCTCGACTGCGATTGTCTACCAACCGCACATGCATTCACCGAGCGGCCCGGCGGACTGAATCCTCCCGGACACGCCCCATTACTGTCGCTCGCCTGCCCACCCGCCTGCCCAACGCCCGAAGGCGTCGAAATCATGATCAGATCACACATCTTGATCGTCCTCGCTGACGTCGCAGCAGCTCCCGTCCCCATCCTCCCCCCCCCCCCCCGACGGATCTGATCTTTAGTTTACACAGCTTCCTGTCCGATCGGAGACGGACGATCACTTCTCCAATTCCCCTCTCCTGTCAAAGTCGCTCCGTCACTGCCGTACAAACGATACCCCGTCCAAGATCTACAGATAGCTGTCATCGACACCGGCAAGCTTGGACCGCAATCCAGAACCGCGCATGAAGACCTTCGCTGCATCTGCGCGGTCTGAGCTCGACTCCCCTCACCCCCCCCCCCTTCTCTCTCCTCTCCTCACCCCCCACCCCACTCGGCTGCTAAATCAGGGAGCTGCACGAAACGCGACTGTACAAATATCTGCACTCGTTCTCCTCGCCTCTCGCCCCTCGCACTCCGCTCAGTTCACCAACGTCTGTCCTTGTCCCCGCATTTGGCAGACTAGGTGTTCCTCTTGTGTCGTCATGAACCCAACGATGTCGGACACGTTGATCGCAAAGACAGGTAAGCTCCGTCAATTTGGACGCGCTCATCTTCCTGTACGAGTGCTGACGATACCTCCTGACAGATGGGTAAGTCACCACTATGTCGCTACGCTACCAAAGCCAACACCACCGCAGTCGACTACAGCCCTTCCAGAGGGAGAAGGCAACGTCTCCTTCCGCTTTCACAATTCCACGTCTTCTGACCTTCGCCCCATACCTTGCTATCGTTATACGCACAGCTTGAACATTCTATTCGCACCGTACGTGCTTGCAGACCGTCGGAGCACACATAATTGTTGAAAAGCCCCACAGCTCGCATGGGATCTGGACTGTTACATCCTCGACATTCCGACGTACGTTGGGTGCTTACGTTGTCCGCCGCCATATTCCTCACGTCCTCTGCTGCAGTCTCGTGGACATGATAGGCGCGAGCATGACTCCCGTCATCTCGTCCCAAGATCTCCTGGTAAGCATTACGACATCTTAGGCGAAGTACGCTCTGATCCACAGACCTTTGAAAGCTCCACTCAGCTGTTACCATCGCATCCTCATCCACGAGGCACCCTCACTTCTCAGCTCTCGCAAGTCGCCTCTTTGTCGTATCCATCCACAACATCACCCCCAAGATCTTCTCAACATGGGTGTCTGTACACGGGGAAGGTAACTCCAAACTGGTGTCATTCTACGAACGCTCTCACCGATTCCTGGGCAGGCATCGACGGGGCGTTCAACACGGATTTCGTCCTCCTCGTGCAGCACTACGCCTCGCAATTGGATAGTGCCATTGTACACTCGCGCGACTTCTTGTTCTCCTAGTATGTTGACGATCTCCGTTCGTTTCCACGTGAACCTCTAAATCGGACGCTCTATACAGCCCATCCATTCGAACGCTGGCGAACACGTACCTGCTACGGCACAACGGGAACATCATCGAGCGGCCACAGTTCATGTATATGCGTGTCGCGCTCGCTGCCCATGGCTACAATCTCGAGATGGTCTTACAAACTTACGACGCGCTCTCCCGACACCTGTTCACCCCTGCGTCCCCAGTACTCTTCAACGCAGGCACATGGAGTCGCAACTTTGCGTCCTGCTTCCTCTATCATCCGGACGTTTCCACCCCGTCTTCACAACTGCGCGGCGTCAACGATCTAGATACTTTCTGGCTCGCGGACGGCGGCATCGGGCTCTCCTTGGGAGGTGTCCCCGCTAAGACGTAAGACCTCCTCATCTTTCTCTACCCTCAAAGCTCACATCTGTCCTAGATCGGGACCGTATCATCAGCCCGGTATCATGGCGCTGCTGCGTGTATACGACGCCCATGCTCAGTACACCAGCCTCTGCCGGGCAAAGCGGCAGTCCACCATCACGGTGCACCTTCCGATGTGGCACGCGGACGTTCGGGCGTTCATCCTCTCTCGTACCAACTACGCTCAGCGGGCGCGCGTCTGGCACGTATATCCTAGCGTGTTCATCCCCGACATTTTGTGAGTATCCAGCGGATCCTTTGCTGTTGCTGTTGAGTTTGAATATGTCCGCTGCCGCTAGCATGCGCCGTCTGCGAGACGGGAAACACTGGACGCTCTTCGACCCCCGCGACGTCCCGCTCCTTCTTTCCACATTCGGCGACAAGTTCACGGAGGCGTACGAACGCTACGAGCAGGCCGCAATTCCCTCTCACGTCACATCCGCGCCAGAACTGTGGAACATGCTCTGTCGCGCACAGCAGGAGTCCGGGACGCCCTTCATCATGTATCCGGATGCGATCAACAGTAGGTTGCACGCAGGACCATGCCCTCGTACGCGCGTCCTGACCCTCGCTTACAGAGAAGAATAACCAGTCTCACCTGGGGATGGTCCGGACGTCCAACTTATGCACCGAAATCGTACAATACTCGTCTGCTGAACACACCGCCGTCTGCACCTTGGCATCCATCGCGCTCCCTTGCTTCGTCCGCCCTGGAATGTCGTTCGACTTCGAACAGTTGCACAGCGTCACCCGCCTTGCCGTACTCACTACCAACAATCTCATCGACCGCAACGACTACCCGACGGAGAGTACCCGACGATCCGCTCTCGATACCCGAGCCATAGGAATCGGAACGCAGGGCCTCGCGGATGTTTTCATGGCCTCTTCCATGCCCTTCGAATCCCCTGCGGCGCGAGAGCTCAATCGCGAGATATTCGAATGCATCTATCACGCTGCGTACGAGACAAGCTGCGACCTCGCTCAGAGGGATGGTCCATACCCGCTCTTTACAGGATCTCCCGCCGAGCGAGGCATACTGCAGCACCACATGTGGGGCAGCACCCTCTTGTCGGGACGGTATGACTTTGACGAACTGGTGGAGCGTATCAAATGCCACGGTCTTCGAAACTCCATGTTGACCGCACAGATGCCCACGGCATCCACCGCCAAACTCCTGGGGAACTTCGATTCCGTAGAGCCGTACACAAGGTATGGACTGAACCCCATGTGTCCGAGCCAGTAGCATCACTGACTATAGGCTCATCCACCTCACCAGTAACGTCGTCGCGCATCGTATTCTCAGCGGCGATTACGTCGAGTTCTGCCCCTGGCTGGTATACGAGCTCACGCGCCGCGGTCTATGGACTGAAGAGATCCGTCTCAACATCTTGCGTCATCACGGTAAGCTACTCCTGTCGTAGCATGACGCGCAATCGCGCAATCACTGACTGCATACTCGGTAGGCTCCGTTCAAGCCATACCGTCCGTACCTGACGACGTCAAAGCAGTCTTTCTGACGTCGTGGGAAGTCGATCCAAGAGTCGTCGTGGATATGGCCGCCGATCGTGCCCCATTTATCGACCAGTCCCAGTCGATGTCGCTTAGTGTACGGTCACCGACACCCGAAGTCCTGGTAGGTCGCGCCGTGTCCTCAGCTCCGTTCCGCTGCTGACGAACGCCCAGTTGGACTTACAACTCCGAGCATGGGAGCAAGGGCTGAAGACGGGGCTCTACTACCTCCGCACGCGCGCTCCTGCAAGCCCATTGTTCTTCGGTGTGGGAAGCGCGCCTCCGCAGGTTGTCAGCGCCGTGCCCGTGCTGGAGACAGTCCCGGAAGAAACAGAACAGACGGCGGAAGAAGAAGAACACGGCGACGAAAGGGATCAAAACCAAGCAAACGAGTCAGGGCCCCGGTGCGAGTCGTGCAGCGCGTGAAAAGTGCGCCCGCCCCGTTCGTACGCGCCTAATCGACCCCCCGCCCCCCCCCCCGATGCCCTCCAACTTCTGTATTTGTATGAACGCTCCTTCAGGCACGCGTGGACGACCGTCGGACGAAGTACGCACGTCCCTCCCTCGACTCGCCACGTTGCGCGACTGCTGTCTACCTCTTAACCCTGTACAACACGAAGTACGAGCACCGTTTTCTGTCGAGATCCCCATATGCGTCCCTCTATCACGTCTTACTCATTCTCTGTCGTCGATTGCTTGCGTCTCCGTGTTCTATTATGTGTTCTCGCCTCCTGTAATCTGCCCTGCACTGTACCTAACAGGGGCGTCGCCCTGTCTCAGCAGTATGTTATATAACTCGCCCTCCGACGTGGACGCACGACTGTTGTTGTATACACACCTCCGATGACACTCCAATGTTTCCCGACATGGGCTGGAAGAAGAGAAACCTGCATCAGATTGTGCGCGGCAGAATGGGCACCGGCCTCGCAGAGACACGCGCTCACCGACACGACAATTGAATCATTGCCAGTCCGGACGGTCAACTCCCAGTCATCGTAGTACAGGACAGCAAAGAGTGCACTAAACACCAAACGTAACACCCACGCGACAACATAGAGCACAATATTCACGCCGTGCGGCTGTAACCAGAGAAGACACTGGCATTATCGTACATTCTCAGCGATACAACTCCCGCCCGCCCAACCTCCCTACTGTAGGGAAAAGAGATTAAACCGAGCTCTCGAAAGACGGCAAGACGAGACCGACAATTAGCAAGGATACAGCTGAATCAAGCCCAGGAGGAAACCGTGGAATGTATCCGGAGCGAGACGTGGAGCACACGTAACCAACACGGAAGAGCAATGTCTGAATGAAAAGCCGTCCAGCTGATGGCACGACTAAGTCGCTCGAAGATGGCCGATGTGCCGCGACGGACTACCCGTTTCCAGGTACGACAGACGCGGTTCGTCTGCCCGGACCGCCTGCCGTCGCGCGAGGATAGCACTCTGGAGGTCCATGAACTGGGAGATTGATGAGACCAAACTCGCGTGCGGCGACGTCGTGACTCGCGTACCTTCCCCTCCACCCGTACTCTCTCCAAGTTGATTGTAAACAGTTCTTCTTGCATGTGAACGAGTATTATCTGGAACACGACTCCCATCAGAGGAGAGTACCCAGTCAGGAGCTCCCACGTACCCGAAGGGACCGATTAGTCAGGCCGCCATGGTCCGGAACACGTTCCAAGGGCAACGGATCGAGCCCCACAAGGCGGATCTGTTCCTCAAGCCACTGAACATAGTCCTCCAAGCAATCGACATAACAACGACTCTTGTCATGAGACGTGATGGTATCTCTAGACCGCCGACAACGTGTCATTTTCTGGCTGCTCAGGGATGCGGGACTAGACGAGCAACTTACGGATCAGTGATGTTGAAACCGACGTTGTCCGCAACGGCCCGGAAGTAGCTCTTACGCTGTGATACCCTCACCGCCCGCTCTTCGTCGGACCCGTGGCCCCCGCGGCGGTGGTCGGCTGCGAGGACCCGCACGGGCGTCGGGACCATGTGTGCCTCAGACTCATCGTCTGAAGATACGCCGCAAGGAAGTACGTGGTGTTCGAAAGGTAGCCCGACCTCGGCAGCCTGTTCGTTGGAGATAGTGGTGTATGCATTCACGAGTTCGGCTTTTTCAGACTCCGTCAGCTTGAAGTCGTCCTGAGCCGAGTACTCGTTGGCGACCACATCGGCGTACTCCGTAGAGTACGACAGTGGGTTGTCGTCGAAAGGTGGACCAACATGCTCCTCGCCATAGAAGAGCGAGTCGTCTGCGAATGGAGGAGGGACGGTGCGATGGTACGATACCGGGACGGGAGCTCGCAAAGGAACTCCCCACGAACCAGTGTAGCAATCAGAAGGGTCCATGTGAGAAGCATCTTCGTCGATAAGACCATCGGACGAACTGTGCAGCTGCCACGGTTGCATAACCTCTTGGCTATCTGCAGGAAGACCCGGAGGCGGAATAACCCCCCCTCGACGGGAGAAAACTGGTCGAGCTGTTCACAAACGTCAGCCACAAGAGTATATAGCAAGCGTCCGACTTACCTTCGGCGAGACGGGGAACTCCATGTCAGCAGCACGTACGCGTAGCAGCACACGATATCCGTTCAGAGGGTGAAGGCGAGATGAAATAACGGCCACAACTCGTCGCGGGATGCAGGACTAAGAACTGAACTTGCTGCAGCCCGTCATGGAGCGGCCGAGCCAGACCCTGGGCACGTCATCGTATCGGAGATGCGGTGTTAAGCTCCCGGAAGCAACTCCGAGATCGCGATCATCTGCGTGATCTCAACCCACCCTCGTGCATACGGTGACTAGGCTTCCCATCCACGTCCGCCATATTGCACTCTATCTCTAACGCACACACGTCCAAGGAACTCTCACCCGTCGACCGCTGCCGAGCGCCATCGACACTTAGTGCACGTACGGAGTAAGTTCCCACATATTCTCAATTGTCGCGGCAAAGACATTAGGGTCCCCCTCTAGCCCTCATGCCGCCTGATGCAGCGTTGTCACCAGGAATCCCAGAAGCAGCACAGCAACGACCCGATCAATTGTCATGTGTACAGCGACAGCGACGCGCGCCACGTACCCCACTTCACATCGTTCTCCATCCCAGTTTCCATATGCACCTCCGAAGACCGTCGGCTAGACACAATTATGTAGATCGGGAACTCAATGCCAGCGCCGACGAAGATCGTCGGTCTCAATTGTTCTCGACTGTGCAGAACAATACGAAGCTGTGTGCTCCGTTCTCACCGTGAAGGCCTACGCTGACGCTATCTTACGGCCTCCCAGAACCGACGCCAGACCGGACCGACATCGAAACAAACCCCTAACCAACTGCACCGCATGTAGGGCCGGTCGAAGGACAAACGGACTTCGCTCGTAGCTGACACCCTGTAGTCGTACGCGCCCATGCGTCTCCACACGACCGCTCATCGTCCCACTCACTCAACATAGGACACTCGTCACGACCAACTTCCCTCGCCCTCTTCGTCTGCCGCACCCCATCGCTCACAATGCAATCGACACACGTATACGAGTGCCCCGATTCTGCTTATAACGCCTATGATGCAAATGAACGCACAGGATCGCTCAGCGATTGTATGATGTCGCCGTACACCCCTCCGTCGCACGGCATCTACTCCGATGGCTCGACGGCATACCCCACCTATGCCATGTCGTCGCACAATCGCTTCCAAGGCAGCGAGGCTTCCGCCTTCGACCCCCCATACCGCAGCTTCTCACCGTACGGAAGTGCTTCATACGCCGCCACAGACGTCGCTACACCCATCTCCCATCCTCCCCCGCTTCAGTTCCTTCCATACCAGAATGAGCCCCTTCCAGTCCGCACTAAACGATCCCCGCGCAAAATATATGTGACAGACGTGAGCGACAAGCTGCACGTCAGGGATGGAATACAGCACCCATACGCCAGACTCTACAATCAGAAGGAACACGGAGGCAAGCGACGAAGGATGTGGAACCTACGCCTAGAGAAACATATCTTCACGACGGAAGAAATGTAAGTGCACACAACTACGGGGGACGTTCACCTTCCTGACCGTCGCATCCAGACTCAATATGCCCTCGCCACAGAGGCGGAAAATCTACGTCGCAAGCCTCGAGGCGCACGTCAATCGCTTACATGAGCAGCTACTGAAGCACTCGCTGATCCCGGTGCCTCTCGAGAAGCTAGAACCGTATCACGGCCTCCATCCCAAGACGGCCAAGGTACGTCACCATCACCGACCACCGCTCAAAAGTGAACTGACCTCCCCACGCCGCCCTACCTGTAGAGCATGGTATCCGGGCTACAATACGACGCCTCGGAAATGAACGTCAAGCTGCTGGAACTGGAACGCACCGTACGTTGCTCATCCTTCGTGCCGCGCCATCGCCTACACTGACAATCTGTTGCGGCCGACGCAGACCATGGACATGGAACGAAGCCTCGACGAGATGTGCGCCGGACCTTCCCGCCGTTCTTCATACTACTACATTCCTGACGCCTTCCGATGAGCTTCCTTCCTAGCGGCACCATGTCCACGCCTCTCTTCAGCTACCATAAGCTCCGCTGCACGCCGTTGTACAACATTGTCGCGAATCTTCGCTGTAACATCACCCTACGGAATTCCTCACTGTACGATCATGTAACTCGCCATGTCCTCTTGTTCGTAGTTCTATAAACAACCGATCGCCCGTCCGAAGCACTCGTAGACGAGAGGAAGACATCCACATTGCGGCAGTATGACGCAGCTGACGAAAACGACCCACGCGTCCTCAGTCGCAAGCCAATACTTCGCGCGAACAGTTCAGAGCGGTTGTGCAACCCATGCTAACGGAGCGGCGACTCCAAATGTCGCCGGACACCAGTCTCCACATTCTCAGCTTCCCGACTATCTTCCGCTGCCCACGACCCCTTCATCGTCGACAGTCCTGGGGCCCCGGATTCCGCCCGAGTTTACTCACGAACCCTCCCCTTGCGCTACCTTCCCATGCAATCGAGAGCGGAGCGTGAAAAAATACGCCCACTTTCCTACGTTTTTCTGGCCCACATATCCCAACAACTCCATGATCGGACAGCTGCGAAAACACCCACCACGCGCGCCCACACGAGGCGACGTCCACCGCCCAGCCAGAGGCCTAAGAGCGCTCCGGAGCGCACCCGTGAGAGTAAGTTGCCGATATTAGTGAGTTAAGACGCCAATCCGTAAACTTAATCACCCCAAACTGATCCGACATTACTCGACTGGAGACCTGACCACTTTCGTGGCCAGGAACATGTAACACAAAGCACTTCCAGAAAACAAAGTCAATGCAGATCGATCTAATGCAAACAAATCATACAACCGCCCCGTCGTCGTGCACTCGTCCAGCGGCACGGAACCATAGCCCAAAGAGCCCGAATCTCACAGCAACGACTCCGTCTCGAGGAGAAGGACGACGCTGTGGACGATCTCGGGGATGTTCTGGCTCCTGACGTCCACGGTAAGCTGTGGCCGCTCGAAGGGCTCGAACTCCTCGTCGACACCAGCGACGCCGGTGATCTCGCCCTTGCGTGCACGCGCGTAGACTCCCTTGCGGTCGTTCGCCTCGCAGTGCTCGAGAGGGGTCGCGACGTGGATCGCGAAGAAGTTGGAACCAGCGCCGGCCTGCTGGAGGATCGTGTTCTTGACGGTGTCGCGGGCGGCTTGCGAGTGCACCGTCGGTGCGAGGATGACCGCTGCACCTGCCCGCGCAAGCTCAGCCGCGACGAAGGACATGCGCTGGAGGTTTTTGCTGCGCTCCTCAGGGGTAGCGGAGAAGGCTGTAGAGGATCTGTTATACACAAGATCAATACTGGGGACTGGATGCGACGTACGGGTATCGAGCTCGGGACGGATGTTGTCGCCGAGAAGGAGGGAGACACTGCGGCCGCCCTGCTGGTTGAGAGTGACCTGGAGAGCCTTGGCGATGGTCTCCTTGCCAGACCCGTGCAGACCCGTGAGGAATACGACGAAGCCCTGCTTGAGACGAGGGGGGTAGCTCTCACGGAGCGTCTTCACAACCGCGCTGTAACACCCAAAGTCAGCTCACGACTCCCAGAAGCGAGGCAGCATGTGATGACGTACTCATAGCTGAACCAGTCGGGGATCGGCGCACCCGTCTTGAGACGACGCCTGAGCTCGGTGCCAGAGATGTCGAGGGTCTGGACGCCCTTCGGGACCTCGTCAACCGGCTGGTACTCATCCGTAGATGGCAGATAAGTCATCTGCTGGAAGGGGACCATCTCAATGTGGAGCTCCTCATGGTACTTCATGACGAGGTCCTGTGCATCATAAGGGCCGTAGAAGTCCTTGCCCTGCGAGTTCTTTCCGGGGCCGGCATGGTCACGACCGACGATGAAGTGGGTCGCACCGAAGTTCTTGCGAATGATCGCGTGCCAGACAGCCTCACGGGGACCAGCCATGCGCATCGCGAGGGGAAGGAGGGCGAGGTGACCCATGCCGTTGGGGTACTTGGCCATGATGGCCTCGTAGACGCGGACACGGGTGTAGTGGTCGACGTCACCGGGCTTGGTGAGACCGACGACGGGGTGGATAAGGACGTTCGCCTGACGTTGGCGGGCAGCACGGACGGTGAGCTCACGGTGAGCGCGGTGCATGGGGTTGCGAGTCTGGAAAGCGACGACTTTGCGCCATGCGAGCTTCCTGAAGTGGGCGCGGAGCTCGGCGGGGGTGACTATGGGAACTGGTCAGCACACAAGTATATGGAGCGAAAGATGCTGAAGACATACAGCGCAGGGCGACGTAGTCGAAGTGAGTGGGCGGCTGGATGGCCTGGACCTTGCCACCGACGTAGTACTCCTTGACCTTGTTGCGGAGGTACGCAACAGCGGGGTGCGCAGGATCGTCGGCGCCGAAGACCTGAATGGCCTCCTTGACCTGATCAGGCTGGTAGATGTCCTCGACTGCAGAGAGATAGTTCAGCATGAGTATATGCAGGCGTTCAATCCGAAGTCGTACTGGTTATGATGGCGAGAGCCTGGTCGTCACGCGGGTCACGGAGCGCGATGCGCGAGCCAGGAGCAATTGAAAGACGGTCGATGTCCTCACGAGAAACATCGAGGGTGATGGGCATCGGGAACAGGGTACCGTCCGCGAGACGAAGGGTATCGATGACCCTGGTGAACGAATCAGCACTCGCATCCGTGAAGTTAAGCGGAACCACTCACCCCTTGTAGTCTGCCTCGTTCATGAAGCCCTCGAGCGGGCTGAAGCCACCATTCATGATCAACTCGAGGTCGCATAGTTGACGCTACAATATGACATCATCGGTGAACCGAAGGTTAAGATGCAGTGAAGGAGAAGACGCACCTCGGTGAGGACGATGTCGGGAAGGGCATGTGCCTCGGCCTTGAGGTTCTCGCGGAGGTGCTCGTCTCTCGCGACAAGGTCCTGGTTTATGGCGATAAATTGCGTGCTTGATTGGGGCACCGGAAGGGAGATGAAATACCTTGAGAACACCACCATGGGGAGCGTTGGCCATCTTTTTTCTGAACTGCGACGACTACGTGCGAGAAGGCGAGCTTAAGGGGAGTATGCGTCCGTGGACGAGTAGGAGGAAGTTTTGAGGTGAGTGAGCCATCTCCGTCGCACCCAAGCTGACTTTATACGATGAGGAAGAGTGAGGAAGTGATCACGCAATCGACGCTCTCTGACTTGCCCCCGGAAAATGTGCGTGGCCCCTCCGCGTCCCCCGCCAGTGTGGTCGCATGCTTACACGTCGTCCTGATACTTGTCGCAGAGCCTGTCGCCGGGGACGTGCAAGATGGGGACGAAGACCGCTTTTCTCGCGAGCAAGGCCAATGGCAAGAGGCGGGATGCAAAGACGCCCGCGAGAGTCGCCCGCAATGCCCCGCATGCGGATATGTTCTGCTGCTCATTGGGCCTCGACGCACTGCTTGACTTCGCTCCATCACCGTCGGTCCTTGGCCTATCTGGAATTGCGACCGTCATTTGCCACGGAATCTGGAATTGCTGACCGGTGCATGTGCAAGAATCTGGAATACGGCTGCCTTCTATCGACATCTCTGGACGTGCTCTGCGGATTAGGATCTCCCTCATTGGCCTGGCGACGAAACCCTATCGCTTTTGGTGGTGCCAACGCTTGTCTTTCCGCGATGGGCGTGGATTCTGAGGTACTGTCTCACGCGACGCCGCCTTCTCGACTTCGTCGGCCGATCGCACAGGTGTGGTCTCGACAGTGCGGGGAATGTCAATTGGACGGAGCTGCGAGATGCACCGGGTCACAGGTCAAGGGGCGGGCGGTCAGTTCGCGTATACTTGACGTTCTTTCCTCCCATGAATACATCCCGTGCTATCGCTCTTTTCTCCTCTGTTCTCATCCTCAGCCAGAGCATCTTTAGACCGACAACGATGTGGTCGCCATTTTCGCTCGCTGGGACCGATACATGTCGTCAGATGCGGCGGTTTGATTCAATCGCCCGGTGTACCAACATACTTTGGCGTAGGGATGCAGGGCGACTGTCAGTGTCTCAAGATCTCGAAGGCGAGAGGTGTGACAGGCGACTTCGACAGGATGCAGCCTGAACGTTAAACGTTTGAACTGCTACGCCGGTGAGTGCATTCGTGATCGCAGATAGTGCTGACCTTGCAATCGATGTCGCAAAACCGTCGCGGTGAATTCTTATATAGCAGCCATGCAACCATGCAAACAACACTGTTTCTCGTAGCATCACTCTGAGCAATCACGTCGGTCGATCCGCAGAAGCCGACGCAAGCTGTTTCACCATATGTGAGCATTCGAAGTCGAGACTCAGGGAGATGATGGATCGCTCTATGTATGTAACGCGGAGTGCGTTCCCCGTTTCCAGTGGTTCGATGCAGGGCATGCCACCACGAACCTTGAAGGAGCGTCGAAGGACGTCGAGGGAGATGGAGCTCGATTTGAGCTCATGATGCTTCACCTATCGTTCAAATTCGCGAGTTATGTAGCACATTCCTGCAGGGCCATCCAGTTCTTCCGTCTCCCCTTCACATTACAGCCGTTCTGTCGGGAGGAATCTGTCGGAAGGAATCAGACTGAGCATAGAGCATGGCTGTTAGTAGAACTGTCCGGTCTACATCTTTACCGGTCGTCGTCCTCGCAACCTTTGTGTTGCACCGGCGATTGCTCGCACATCAACATACTGGGCGGTTCATCCGTCCTGTATCCGTGGCATTGCCATCCGACATCCGTGCGACGCAGGAAGGGCCGCTGAAGTGATTTGGTGAGTGAGTGGAAGAGCATAGAAGCTGCACACCTCGGTCAAAACAACCCAGCCGGTGCTCGGAGACGTCCTACTGCCACTGGCCCAGAAACGATACATGACACACCTGCCAGTCCGGTCCAGATGCGTCCGACCAATGCGTCTGAGTCTGCCTCTGAAGTACCGGTTATCTCAGGGATCATATTGTTGAAACTCCTTGCCGTAACGTACAACGTCCGAGCTGTCCTACGGAACGGTACACCATGATACCAAGGCGTCGGTGAAGCTGAGCTTTGTAACGCTCCCATCTAATTCCCACTAGCGTCATCCTCTCAGCGCAAGCCTGGGTGATCTAGCGTCGTGAACCCGACCGGTCATGACGGGGTCGGGAGAACCGAATGAGTCCATGAATGTCCGCATGAGAGGCGCGATGGGGCCGTGGACGACGTCGGCGACAGTACTTAGGAGAGCGAGGCGGAGAGGGAGCGGAGAGGCCATGCGGAGGCAGCTGGGAAACCTGGGCGATGGTCTGAGAAAGCAGAGGGCGGAGGGAGAGGGTCGGAAACAGCCGAGAACGGCGGGGGCGCACTCACGCCAGAGAATGAGCGCTCGGCCGACCCAAGCCTCTCTCTCCGCCTTCAGAGTCCTCCTGGAGTCCTCCATGCCACTCAGCTCATAGTCTCTCTGCCATGATCTTGCTCGATGGACTCGACAAGCACGACGACGCCCACCAAGGCCCTAAGCTCGTCGCTGAAGCCTCGACTTCCTACCCCGTAGCCCGTGTGCACACCCCTACCCCCTCCCTCCCCGACTACGAGGCCTCTCAGGCCCAGCTCCAGCCGACAACCCTTTCTTATCCTGATATCCAAAGGAAGCGGACCCGCAGGCGGAGATGCAAGAAATACACAATAATTGCGCTTGTCGTATACTTCGTCTTGACTTCTGTTATTGGCATCCCTATTCTCGTTGTCGTACGTCCATTCTCGCACGTTCTTACTAAACGTATATCGACGCAATTATGTCACCCCGTTTCAGAAATTGAAGCGGAAAGTGACGATGAAGTCGAGTCCGTACCAGCCATGGGAGGACAACAGCCCCATACCACCCACGACTATAAACCTGGGCGACGCACCATTACGGATATCAGCAGCGAAGTCCTGCAATTCGTGGAACGTGAAGGATAGACCAGATGGGTCGATGTTTGTTTCAGAGTACGTACCTTTCGCATCTGCAGAGGTTTCCTCTCGACCCTTCGCGCATGACCCCCCGGGAGTGCACGTCTCTGCGGAGACTTCACCTCGTAGTCTAGAAGCCAGCCGTTTTGAGCCGCACCCTGCCTCATCCCAGACAAGGCAAGGAAACGGGTAAGGGGACGAACGGGACACAACGTAGAATGTGGATCCGTGACTGGTGTATAGGCCTTCGGGGATGCGTCATGCTCAGCATGTCGAATCCCCCGCACGGCCTGACACTAGCCTTCTGAACAATATGTTCCTATGCGCTGTTCGCGTTCTGTCGACATGTGCACAGCCAATCCTAGACTGCGTACGAGGAGGTGCATATATGCGCTGCTTGTCTCTCCGAGCATGTTCAACGACCGCAGGTGACTTCGCGCACGCATCGCATTACAGAGCCACTGTCGAGGCAGATAACCATCCCCCACCCTTCTACAGATTCGGTCATGAATTGGTCTTCTCTCTGTTGCTTGCCTGCTCGTTGTTTGACCATCCCTGCCGTCTGGGATTGAGACTAGTGCCTTGCATCCGCTGTGCGTCTAGAGGCAGTTTCAGGAGATGTCATCTTGTCATTTCGCGAAGAGGGATTTGCAGCTCTTCTTCCGTCGTATCCGTCATTAACACCTTCCAACAGACTGGACTATCATCTGCCTGCGAACGGGTCCCTTTTCCTCAACACCAATATTTCATACGCAACAAATGCGTCGTACCTCAACCAGTTTGCTGGTTCGCTCCTCGTTGCTGTCAACGACGACGTCTCCGAACCCGACGGTCTAGTGCATGTCACCATGCACCACTCAAGTCAGAAGCTCAGCGAATCGACTAGCGTCTGCCTCATGGAGAACGGTCAGGGTAGTGGACTATATGTCTTTGTAAGTCCGCCACTCGTGGTCTGCCTGTTCCACATCTCTCATCGACCATTGCAGGCTCCTCAGAACCTCAGTATTACCGACGCCCTAATCTTCAACATCACCCTCCTGATCCCTCAGAATGGCACGTCCCCACGCAACATCCCCCAACTTCTGTGCCATCTCCCGCACTTCCAGCATACATACAACCAGCTCGACCCGCAGGTCACATTCGACAACTTTATCTCCGGGGGGCGATGTCTGGCGTCTACGTCGAGGTGCGACTATTCATGCATGCTGCTGCGTGTGCCTTTTACTGAAGATCCCGCAGTCAATACAAGCGGCATCTGCTGTGGTCAAGGCTTCCTCAGCGGAGATCCGTGGTAAATTCAAAGTTTCCCAGCAGCTGTCCTTGGAGACGGTGTCTGCGTATGTACCTCCTTCCTTCCCTCGCACCGTTGTGCTGACGCAGCGTCCGTTTATCAGGCCGATCAACGTGGAGGCTCACCTGTACAACGATGGGAATGTACGGGCACCAACGTTCATGCATCTGACCACCGGCAACAGGTATGCTTGCTTGAGTGGACTTCAGAACTAAGAGCTGATGCAGTACATTTGTAGTGTCCTGAACGCAAATGTCACGTTATATGTGCCACCGCCCGCGAACTCCACGGACAGTGTTGATTCCGACTCCGACGTGGATGAGGTATACTATCCCCGAGGTCCTCAATTTCTCACGTATGCCGAGACGTTCAACGCCCCTTTGAACATGGACATCGCGCACGAGGAAGGCTCCGCCGATACCAACTTCCGACTTCATGCGATCAATAACCTTGGTAATGCGCGGGTGTCGCTGGATTCGCGCTATGCGGGCACGTTCGACGTGAACACCATGTTCGCACAGGCGGACGTCCTGACCTGGGACGGCACGAGCTTCGACAAGCAGTATGGCTCGGATGGCGACGACGGAGACGATAGCGACGACGACGACTACAACAGCAGCAGCACAACCACCGATGACGCCACGTCTTCGTCCTCCACATCTCCTTCGTCGCCGACATCGGGCGCTACGAAGAACCATAAGGTTCGCTTGTTCCTCCCCAACGCGACATCCTCCGGTGCCTCCGATGCCGCCGATTCCAGTGGCAGATGTCTGGAGTACGACCTCATCTCGAGCTCAGAGATGCGTGGGTGGGTTGGCGTGCCTCCACGTCCATCCCGCGGGTCCCGTCCGTCCGGAAATCAGAGCCACGTCGAGGTCATCTCGTCGCTCAACGGCGCGCAGCTCATCCTCCAGCCTTAGTATGGTCCCCGCCATTCGTCGTGCTATCATTCTCGCTGTCGATGCATGCTATCGTCGCGGCTTTCGGGATGTCGTGGCCAGCATACTTGTCGCGGGGCGCACAGCCAGAGAGGGGGGCAGGTCGTTAGATTAGCTGTCTGGTTCCGGTTCCATAGCCCTGAGGTTTCTTCCGAGACGTTGCAGCATAGCATACTGTACTTTAGCATTACATAGCATCTTTAGCGTTTCAGCGTTCTTGCTTCACATAGGACCGTCCGTACGTAGCATCATCATCTTTCTCTTTGTGCTCTGTTTCCTCTTTCACCCCCGACACCTGCTTCAGTGTTCTTCAGCGTATCTTATTGCCACAGGGGCGTTCCTTCGCCTTAGCTCACCGCCATTCATACTCGTTGCGTACGTACCTCGCGGCTTGTTCTTTGCATTATCAAGTAGTTTACATACCTCACACGCTCGCTTGCAATACACCATAAATGTACTCAAACCAAGTGAAGGCAAGTCCGACCGTGACAAGGTTCCGCAGCACCCTCTCATTATTAGAAGATCTCGTCGTCAGACAAGGGGCCAAGGCACATAGGACTGCATCGATGCGAGGAGTCTTGTAACTCCGGCCGCTTCGCTTGCATGCGTCGACTCCTCGCTAATGATGTCGACTGCGAGTATGCTTGCGCTCGCATTCTCGGCCAAGTTGAGGATGTGCGGCTCGCCAGTGCTATCGAAGTGTGGAATTGGACGAGATCGAGAGCCTGGATGTCAGTCCTTCTCCTCGTGCAAGATGTCCTCTAACAACGAGATACCTGCGATGAGGGTACAAGTTGTGCATCAGCTGGCCATGGGAGAAGGACTCAACAACACGAATTGTACACGTCCTGAAGCCATTGTCAGGTTTATGTGCATACCCCAGGGCGACTCGTACACGCTTATAGGTTCCGGTTTCCGGGTCGTATTGAAGGACTTCTTCCTGAGGTCGAAGACGTAGTCGCCCTGCCCCTTCGTGATGAGGTCCTATGCCCGCTCTTACTGCCGTTGCCATGCTGGTACCGCTCTTCGCCGCCCCAAAACTTCGGCTCGGCGGCGTCGGCGTGTAGCGGATCGGCGTTGAAACTTGGCGCAAGCGGGCATGGTCGGGTGGCGCTCTTCAAAGGAGTATCGAATGGGGATGACAACACTACTATTTGGTGCGGCCCCGAGCGAGGCCGCTAATGGTCGTCCTTGTTGAGGACAACACGTATGACGCGGGCGGGCTGAATGTCGCTCTGAGCCATGCGTCGTTAACCACACCGAGTGGTACCCAGTCGTTGTACAAAAGTGGAGGTGGCTAGATGCCCCCACCACAGTACAAGACGTACTTGGTTCGGTGCGTACTGGAGCAGGTTTGCACCATGGTACATTATACGTAGAGAGAGTTCGCGTTTCAGATGGTGGAGTACATCAGGACTCGACTTGTACGTACTTACCTTAACCTCATGATGCTTGCGGCGCACTGAGTTTCAGAAAGTTCACCGTTCGTATATCCAAGGCCCATTGCTGGCCCTAGATTAGACACATATTTGTCAAGGTTATGCAGCTTGATCATCAGCATGTAGGAATGACCACAAGCCTGACCGAAGCCCGCTGCGTCGCGAGCGAAGAGTTAGCGGTTATACTGGCGGCTTCATGGAGTTCGCGTTTCACAGGGCGGGCCACAGGTACACAGGGCAGACCGAGCTGTTCCGTACTTGTTTGAGGTTACCTTGAGCGGTCTCCGGTGAGTTTGAAAGACTCGGCCGAGATTGAATGTACGTACTGCGAACGCTTACAAGTTGACCGCAACTGCAGCCTGAAGTTGTTGTGAAAGCGATGGCACACTACGACGCAATTTCAGGCCTCCGATGTTTGCAAGATACGTGGATCAAATATCGATCGGAGGACTTGGGAGGGGACATGATAGTGTGATGTAGCAGCCTAGTTGAGCCGCCTGCCAGTGCACTCGGCCCGGGCGCCTGGGTGCCATGCTTCCATCATCTCCACCCATACGACCATGTTCTTCTGAATACCCATCTCGAGCGCACATCTCGACGACCCTCGCGCTGCCCGCTCTGTGGCGGCGACATTTCAAAGCTCCGGCGACTATAAGCCCGACTTGGCCGCCCTCTCCATGCGGACGGGCCTCGCTTCCAATCGCCATCTGACTTGTTCAATGCAGGAATAGCCACCTGCACCCACACGCGCATGGTTCCATAGCTTCTCTTTCACCGCTCTGGCTCACGCGTGTGTCACACGCGACGAATTGTGTGCGTGATGTCCTGTATTGGCTCGCGTATGTCGATCTGTGGGCAACTCGACGAGGGCTGTGAGTACCGCCGGCTTCCCTACAATCAATCCATGCTTCCATCGGTCCATCGTCGTTGAGTCCGAGCTGACAGCCGCAACAGAACGCTGGAGTTTTGGATCGGGGATATAAGTAACTCGGACTTGCCCCACGGGCTTCAAGGGCCTTCCCGTTCCCTCCGACGCACTCGCAGCGTTCTCCGCAACCTCAGGTTCGAGGATGTTGTCCGCTCTCACCCTTGGTCTCTTTGCTCTCGTTGCCTCGTCCGAGGTGTCTGCTTCCCCCAAGCCGGTGCCGATTACGCTGCAGTCACGTAAGACTCCGAGAGGGCAATCTTCGGGTCTCCGTAGGCGTGCGCTTTCTGCAATCAGCGTGCCTCTGGACGACTTCTTCCTCGGTACGGACTTGCAGTGGTTCGGGAACATCTCTGGTACGTCACGAGGGCCCTATCTAGCCTCGACGGCACATCATAACCGCGTCCATCCCAGTGGGAACTCCTCCTCAGGACGTCAGCGTCGTGTTCGACACGGGCTCTTCCTCACTGGAGTTTGTGAGCACCGAATGCACTTCGTGCGTTCAGACTCCGAAGTTCGACCCTGCAAAGAGTTCGACCTTTGTGCGCGGCAGCCGCACTACCACCCTCGATTTCGCTACCGGCGTCGGGGTAGACCCTGTGGTGAACAATGACTATGTGTTAACCGTTCGTTCTGGCACGGACACTGTCACTGTCGGCGGCGTTCCCGCGAAGAACGTATCCCTGTTCACCATCATTGACCAAACTCCCGCCTTCAATGTCGACCCATTCCTCGGTATCCAGGGCATGGGATCCCGTGCTCAGGGCTTTTTCGCGGCTCTCGTCAAGGAGGGCCTGCCCTGTAAGTGGATCGTCAATGGTTTGTCTGCCGCGGACTCTGATTTCATCGGCAGCTCTGTTTAGTTTGTTCCTGACGCCCAATGCTGTCGGAAACGCCGAATTGCTCGTCGGTGGCATCGACAATACGAAGTTCAAGGGTGAGGCTCGTCGCTTACTCGTCTATTGCGGTCCTCGTTGACAAGGCCTCTCACCAGGTAACCTCACATTCGCCAACCAGGTCGGCAGCGGAGACTGGGAGGTTGAATCCACCCAGATCACCGTGAATGGCCAGACCACCTCTGTGCTGAAGCAGCGGCGCAGCATCATCTTCGATTCTGGGACCTCCAACATTCTCTTCTCCACCTCCACCACGAATGCGATGTATGCGCTCATCTCTTCCGACATCAAGCCCTTCAGCGCGGAGCCAGGGGCATACGGTCTTCCTTGCGCCAAGATCGGCAGCCTCCCCGCTGTGATCGACCTCACGTTTGTGTCGCAGCAAGGCACCCCTTTCAACTTGACTATCCCGAGCAGCGAGCTCAACGTTGGGCCGTTCAAGAGCGATCCCTCGATGTGCCAGACGCTCATCAACGCCTTCGATGGCCTCGACCTTGTGGGTGGCTCGGTGCTCAAGCACTACTACTCGGTTTGGGATGTCGGCAACCAGCGCATGGGCTTTGCGCCCAACGGTGAGTCCCAGAGCATTATGATAGGGGTCTCAATCAGCTAAGCCTCGCGTTCGACAGGTTTCTGAGCAGCATGTATATGCTATATTCGTAGTCATCGCTGTATCAGTATTCCTTGGATGCTAGCAGACATTCCTCAACCTTGATGTTCATGAGGTGGCCTCCCTGATATATATGAAAATCGCATAAGAAGGACCCTCCAATTGCGCGGACGCCGCTGGTAGGAGCACACACCCGATGCCGCACGCGTATCACCCTATTGGCCAACGTGCAGTGAGTCGCCTCGTACTCCCGATGCTCAATGTCCCGGAAGGCCAGTGAGTACCCTTTGTTGGCCCGAGTCGCGGAGTCAAGTAATTATCTCTCCAATCCCTCGTACGTCAAGCCGCTCTACATAGCGTGAAGGTCGGACGCAAGCGAACAAGTTTTTCGAGCCATTGAGAGTGCACTTCCGTTGCCCTGATTAAGTACTGTCGTGGGCAGCGTTGTAGGTTTGTTTTCTGAGATTCCTCGCTATTCGCCGCCCAAGGAGCAAACGAAGGCCACTGGGTCGTGGTTGACAACATTTAACCCTCTGCATGCGTGCCACATGCTAGTCGGGTTCGAGAAACACGGAAAGATTTGCGGACTGGCTGGCGAGTCTAAAGTATGGACATGATAGAGCATGGCGGTTGAATTTAAGACTTGCTCCTCACCCATATAACCGTTGTACCAGGCTGGCAGAAAGTAAGCGCTGGTAAGCACTCACTCATCTCAGGCCGCGATTACGTCAGATACCCTCAGTAAGTTAGCTTTGTTCCCACGTGGATTTTCCTTAGCAATTGTCTAGAGGCCACCCCTCACTCCTTCTGCTCCAACCACCACCACACCCTGTCCCCGGAGTCGTGTTATACGCGAGGAATGGAGACCCTCATCAAGACCCGTCGTTATTCTGCTGATTTGCATCCTAACAAGAAGACGGTGTACATCATTCCTAACCAGGACGAGCGGTGCACCGACGCCGAAGCCTTCGAACCGCGTCGACGACAATCTTACCGCGACGCGGAAGGGCTGGTTAACTTCTATGAGGACGCGGATCCCGCGAAAGACAAGTATTGGAGGGAGAGGATAGGAAAGTACCTGTGGGTACATGTTGTCAAGGAGGACATGCGCAGGAAAGGTATACCAGGTACGTCTTCCGTCTTGTCGCGTTTGTCGTCATACACCATGCCGACGTGTCACCCATGCCAGTCTCTGCCTCTCCCGACACATTCATTCTTGCTGCCTATCCTAAGCATTACAAGCTGTGGATACACAAGAAGGGCGACCCTGCCAATCCCCGAACCGATCATTACCTCTTTGGTGAGCCACACGGACTTGCGGCGACATTGTGATCACTCGCTCACGGGTTTCGACTGCACAGGCTCCCGCTTTGTTGACCGTTTCCGGTCTCCGGCGGAATTCTTCCTCCACATGAAATGGATCCTGGAAGGCATGCCGATGAAGGGTCCAGGGCAGCCGGATTGTCAGTGCTGCTACTGCGACGGCTCGCGTCCACAGGGGGAGATATCCCAGGCATTCGGCGTGTACCACCCGCACCGGAGAGACCGAGGAGGCGGCGACGACAAGGGTGGTGGTAAGGGTGGTGGCAAGGGTGCCAAGCCCGCTCGCCCACTTCTACGACCATCCCATTCAAGGACTACACGAAGCTCAACCTTCCTCCTTCCTCCTGATCAATGCCCCCCTCATACCTTTTCTTGCCTCTTTCTTGTTGCTCGCTATGATTTTGCATCGCTCATTGCTGTTATGTGGTCCTCGTTCACGTCTGTATTATGTGTAACATTTTCTTTGTGGGTTCTGTGAGTTCGCGCTATGCAATGCCTAATGTCTTAATGGTTCCTCTGTACCGTACTCTCTCGAGCTTCTGTACATAACTGTATCATACGACTTCTATGCTACTTCTCCCTCGTCTACGACACGCTGTGACTGGACGCGTTTGATGTGACCGAGGACCACGTTCGGCCACAGCGCTTCCTCCTCTGCAGCCGCCTCCCACCCTGGTCTTCCTTCCTGTCTTCATCGCTGTGATATACACTGTGTATCTGTCGCGCATATCGGTCTCATTCTGCATTCTCTGGCGCGTCAAAAGACTATGGCGATCAAGCACCCGTCTCTCGCTCCAGCCGAGCGCGAGCTGACCATACACCAACGAAACCTTGTGGATACGAACTTTGAAGAGGGGCAATATGAGGCCGCGATATTCGTGCTTGACGAGATTACGTCGCGCAAATGCAAACCGTTCCCGTGAGTGGCTATTTGGATAGTGCATTCGGCCGCTCTGTCAGCTTCCGTGGTTATGGACGTGGAAAGGAGGTTATGTGATGGGCAGTATACCAACACGGCGTGTATCACTACTATCCACGGCTTGTGGTGCGACAGTCGTGTTGCACGCTTTGTTCGTTCACGCGACGCAATGGGTCTTCGACCTCTTCGACGATCACGCAAGGGACCATCCACGACTTGTACACATTCGCGCAAAATACATACGAGTCGTGGAAGAAGCGTTATTGCTGTCATACGCGACTAGTGAATCTCACAGGTCCATGGGCTAGTACTGGTGTGGAATGTCTTTTCGCCGTGCACACGGTCGTGCGCAGACCGCAGCATGGAGCTGGTCATCATTCATGGCCGCCTATCGGCGCGCCTCCGTTTTCAATGCTTATATTTGTGAGGGCACGTTGCCTGTCATCTTCGTTACGGGATCGCGCACTACGTTCGGCAATACCTGTATTGACTGACCGCACCTCTGGCATCAGGGCGCATATACGGCAGCTCATCTACATCGCGCTATATCCTCCTCCATCCATCGAGGATCAACTCGAAGAGGAAGCAATGAAACTTGAGCCTGGAAGTCCAAGCAAGGTACTCTCGCGACGGCACAAGTCTTCTCTGGCACCTACTCCGAAAGCAGTTGCCTCCGCGCATAACCTACTCAAGAAGCTCTCCCGCACCAACAAGCCAGAATCACTCGCCTGCGCGGTCCCCAGCTATCCAGATGATCCAAGCCTAGGCTTGAACAATCGCACAGAGGAAGAGGACTCGTACATCGCCAAGCAGGCACTTCGTCTCCAAAACGCTCGTTGCTGTTGGGAGATTCTCAAGGAAGGTTTCATCCAACGTAGCGGCAGTGACATGATGTCCAGCCCGCGGAAGCCCGCAAGTCGGCGATCAACACGCGGCCACTATGACGGTGACGACGCATGGGAGGATGAGGACAACGACACTCCCGCGCCAGTCGGAGACCACGCCTGGAGTGTCCTCGACTGGTTATTGGCTCTTTTTGAGAAGGACGAGGCTGCTGTGGAACGCGCTGGGCAAGGTGAGGCTGCTAATTCGGTAGCTTTGTGGCGTTCTGGGTCAACTGATTCTGCATCTAGTCCTATACTCGCCCCTGCTCCTCAGTCAGATACCTCCATCGCGCGCACACAACACGCCGCGCTGGGACGTAGAGATACCGCTTGATGTGGCGTTTCATGCCCTCCTCCAGGATGGCGAGGCTCAGCGATCGCTCGGCGTCCGTCTCATTTCTTTGGTGAGTATCTGCCCATACCAGATCGCACCTTGCCGGCATCCTCGCCTGGCAGCACGCTGACAATTGCGCCCTCTTTCTACCCTGCAGCTTATCAACCTGACGTCAACGACCCTTCTCGACTTGAACATGTTCCTGAACGCTGTCTCCACGCGCGTTTCATCATCCTCCGTTGACACACTCTCGTATCTATTCTCGTCGCTGCCCCCACGCAGACAATCGCGCATTTCAAGGTGATGCTGTGCAGACACGCGCTGGGTGGTAGCCATACGATGGGCGGAAAGCCCAAACCACAGGCGCGTGCCCGAGCCCAGCCCCGGCGGCGCACACGGACGACAACGGATGCCGCCGTAGATGCTAGTGCGGGCGCAAGCACGAGCGCGGATGCGGATGCGGGCGCAAACGGCGCCCTGGGTGCTTCTAACCAACCCTCTACGCCAAACACACAGGACACAGGTGCGGACGGAGCTTCTTCCGTTGCACGAAAGTACCCTGCCATCTCGACATCAGACGTGCTCGAACTGTTCAGCCGTGCGAGCAAGTCGGACGCGGCCTCTGTCGCGCTGACGCTATCACTCAAGGCCGAGCTCCTCATCAGCTATGCACTGGTCCAGCAAAACCTTGGGCCGAATGATAGGGACGGCGCGTGGCAGGATATGCTGCATGACGGCACTCTGCGACGGGCGGTCGAGGACGTATTCGATCTGGGGCGCGTCTCGCGCTCGACCGATGCACAGATTAGAGAGCTCATTCGGACGAAGAAGGATGCATTGTTCCTGGCCATGTCGATGTGGTAGGGCGACGACGTTCAGCGCCCAACGCTGAGCCGCGGGACGTAGATGCTTTCAGGGATGCGAGTAGACCATTGTCGCGGGTGCTTGAGTCCGATTGCAGTCTGGTTCAGTGTACAAGGACACCATACTGCGTCCGCGTTTCCTCCTCTGTGCGTTAGCTGTTCGGACGACGTGTACTGCGACGCATTTGACAGTCGTCTTTGATAGATTGCAGCGTCCGTCATAGTATCCGCCTCGGTCATGCTGCTGCGATGCAACTTCTCGTACTTAACTGCATCCGTAGAACGCGGGGCCGCGGGACTAGTGGGTCGCTTGAAGCTACATCTGCCTGTGTTGGCAATCGCGTGCGCAACGTCACTGCCTTGATGGGTTTCGCGTGCCAGATAGCCTTTCCAACTGCGTGAAGTTCCTGAATATCCATGAGATCTCAGGAGGCTGGATACAGGGTCACTTCCTTCTCGTTACTGCGCCGTAATACGCATCACTGTCTCGCAAAATCTCATGCCACAAAGTCTCAGCCATACGGAACTTGAAGGCCACAGCATTCAGAGGGTATAGAGCGACGTCGTTACAGCGTCATAGCAATGCGGTTCTATGTATACATACTCTGTAAGTGAAATGGAGGTAGCGTCCGTCAAGAGAAGCTGATTGCATGCTGAACGTTGACGTCGACGTTCGGCCCTCCAGTCGCGATCGCATGCAAGGCTGCGGCTCCTCAGTCTTGCGTGACTAAGAACCTTCCGCCGATTACGACCTGGTCGGCAGGCAGAGCGGCTTGATACATAGCCAATGGAATGTATCCGATGTAATGCTCGCTTCCAAACCCGCCAACGTAATAGATGGACTGTCAATATGTAAGACTAGGTCAGCGCGAGCTAGCGATGACGTTAGTACAGAGGGCCATTAATGAATGACATACGTGGGGATCAAAACGGGCCCAGTATACCTACATAGGATTGTAATGCGTTCAGCGGCGCAACATGGCGACAGTGTTGCTGTCAGGAGATACTGTAAGTACTGACCGTATGTGGCTCGCTCCGGCCAGGGAGCCACCAACGCGCGTCCGGATGCTGTGCGAGATAGCACTCCTGAATGCCCTCCCTATCCGGGGTATCGTCGACGACCGGAAACAAAGTGACGTTGCCAGTCAGCGATACGCGGGGCCGACTCGCGGCAGGACGATCGCTCCAGACGGAGATCGAGGCGACATGGGCGGGAGATAGGAGGATGTTCTGGCTATGGCGGGAGATGGGCATGAACAGGAGCGTGAGTGAGCCATTCAGATGGCAGCTGTGACGATCGAAGGGAATCCAGGTCAGCCAAATGGCAAGCCAGCCTCCTCTTGAATGATCTGACGTGCCTGGCGTAATATTCTTGCAGTGAAAATGGTTCTCCTTCGAAGCGATCGGTTGTAACGCGACATACCACTTCATACGATCACGCTATGTCCGTACCTGCGAGCGATGCATGGTCTGCTGGATAGACAGTAGCCATGGTGCCTATGGACACATTGTTGACTAATTGCCGGGCAAACACCGCTGATTGAGAGAACGTTAGTCCTCTTACAGTATCCTTCGAGCTTCATAGTCACCGACCTGCCTCCTCCACGGTCTCCCATGCATACACGCTGAGGGCCGAGAACACGAAGAAAAGAGAACTGATGAACGAACGCGGCCACATAGCGAGCATGTATACACGAGCGGAGGTGGTGGGAAGAGGATAAGGAAGGCGTCCGTTCATCTAATCTGATAACTATGACGCGGTTTCTCGGACAATAATACCCTGGAGCACGACTTTTGCAGCCGTTTGATACCGTTTGCACTGTTTTGCTCGAGTTTGCAACGCTTTGCTCCTCTTTGCACGCTTTTGCAGCTAGCTTGACACGGCTTGCAGCCACTTGCAACGTCTTGCACCGCTTTGCAATGCGTGCGGAAATCCGTATAGACGCACTCGATAGGCGCCCATATTTCCTTCTCTTCCCTTTTGCACCCACTTGCAGCGGTTTGCAACCTCTTTGTAACAATATGCTTCGACATCCGGCAAGCATCTACTTTACCAGCGCTATGTGAGCCCTTGCCGTTCATGACAATCCTTGCACCGACTTGCACCCTTTTGCACCCAATTTGATACCCTTTTGCAGGCCGCCTTCCAGGCGAAACTCAACCGGCGCCTCACCACGTCCCCCCCCATTCCCCTCTTGCAGCCCTTTGCAACCTTTTGCTCTGCGTTGCACGGCGACTATGTCCTGCCGGGGCTTGGCATTCACGCCACTGACGTCGACGTCGGCCTCCGCGTCCGAACCCTCCGCCCTGGTCGGCGGCCGTGCCGTGGGCCATCGCACGCAATCCCCGACCCCGCCCCGCCTCCGCCATGTGCGCCCCGCGTCCCATGTGCGCGCCGCTTCCCCTGCAAAGCTTTACAGCTTCAGCTTCAGGCCTCCGACAGACAACTCCAGCCATCCTGTCCTCCATAGAGTTCCACTATGCCCTCCCAGCACGAGTTACAGAACCAATTGATGTTCACCCAGTTGAACAACATACGTCAATCGTACCTTAACCTCCAGCAGCGCGTTCAAGTCGCCCTGCGAGCATATGTCGGCGTAGGGACCTGCACGAGTATTGATTACTCGTGAGTGTGTGCAAGTTCACTCGTGGGAACACTTGCAAGTAATATACTCATGAGTACAAGTAACTCGTTTCCCACGGGTATCCGCGAGTACGAGTATCGATTTTGGTGCAGGCAAGTAACTCGTGAGTCCTTCCTTACAGGTTTGAAGGTTTGAAGGCCTAAACATGTAGAGTGCAGGTTCAAACTTGAATGAAGCAGTCATATAAGTAGTGAAGTAGTGAGTAGTACACATAAGCATCAAGATACAATAACGACATCATCATCATCATCACCATCATCGTCCGGGCCTGAGTCGGCTGGTGGTGCTGGACTGCCGGCGGACTTCCCCTTCCCCTTCCCTCGCTTCGCCTTCTGCTCGAAGAGCTGGATGACATCCCGCTCAGGGACGAGTCCAGGGACCTTAGTCCATGAGCTTAAGACCGTTGCCGCACGAGTAGACTCATCTGAAAGGTTATGCCGGAGCTTCGAGACCGTCAGCCCGCCGCGCGAGAAGGCTCGCTCAACATCAACAGAGGCAGCTTGAATCGATTCAGATCAGCACATTGTCGCCAAATATAGTCAGCGTGGAACCCACCGGGTGCAGACATGATATCAAGAGCCATCCGTGCGAGCGGAGTGTTCCCGTCATCAAGTACGTGCCAGTACTTGATTGGATCGTTCACGCTGGGGATGACGGGGGTGTTGAAATAGTCTTCGAGCGCATCGGAATCGACGGATACGCTGGCGCTGTCTAGTGCAACTGCAAAGATGTCGTCGGCCTACAACGCAGAGTTGCGGTATAGATTCATGAGCAGTACGGGACAAGTAGGGTTGATAACATACCGGTGTGTCGGTTACCGTAGCCGCAGTCGCTGTCACGGGCTTATACCGCTGCCATTCCTGACGGAGGATATCCTTTGCGGTCTCGATCCAATCGGGCAGCCACTTCTCATTGACGAAATACTGTGTCTTGTGCTTCGGATGCAAGACTATGACATAATGAGTGGTTAGTGATAGAATCGTGAGCGAGCTCAGTGGAAACTTACGTATGGCACAGCGATACATGATCGACTCGTCGGTCTTGCTATAGTACTTGTTTAAGACGTCGCGCCCGAGTGTGACGCCATACCGAACGAGAGGGTGCAGCTTGGTGTCGTTCGCGGCCTTCTTGAGCATGGCCTCGAGTATGTCAATGATGAGGATGACGTTGTGTAGGAGCGGCCGCTTCGAAACTGACATACGCTCAGTGGCATTGAGGAAATGCTGCAACAATGGTTAACTTACGGTCAGAACACCCGGGGTAACAGAGCGACTCACCGAGAGTATTGGTGCTAGTTGTTCCAGCATCTGCCACTGGGTCTGAGACAGCTTGAGGGTCTTGAGCTTACGCCCTCGGCCGCGAGTAGGGTTATGACGGGGGAGAGAGACCAGGGCGTCCAACGGCACCCGGAGATAGATCGCACGCTTGGACTCCATCGCGACACTGTTCCAGCGAGTCGGGACTGACTTGACAACCTTCAATGGTTTGCGGTCATACTTCTTGCAAAGCTCTGCAAGATCGTCAGTCAGAGTGGGACTGTTGTGAACGCGTTTCGTGAGGCTATGCAGCTGCATCATCGTCGACGTGAGCACGAGGTATGCAGGCAGGTAGATCTGAATGTCATACCTTGGATAGGGTCGTCCGGCCGAACTTGAGGTCGTCTTCGGAGATGTTGAACGACTTCCGGGCCTTGGCTTCGAGCTTGTCAATGACCAAGGCATCGCTGGCCGCCTGGTCTGGATCGACCTCGTACTCGTCCACCTCGTCCTCTTCAAGCTCGGTGTCGTCTTCATCGTCGTCCTCGAAATCGTCTCCGTCTTCATCGCCGGACCCGAGGTCCCCGTCTTCATCTGCGCTATCGTCCGTGTCCTCGTCGTGGGTGACTCGGATTGCCTTAACTTGGCGGTCCTTCCTGCTCGTCGCCTTGTTGAATGGGCGAAGGATGGCCTGCACATAACAGATACATCAGTATCAGACTACCAGACTGTAGACAATTCAGAAAAAGACCGGACAGAACGCACCTTGACGACCAAGTTCAAGATATGGCACATGCATCGTATGCGCGTCCGCTCACCACTCGGTCCGGGGAGAAGATTCTCGAGCGCAGCAACCATGGTGTCGTTGTTTGATGCATTGTCAGCTGTTTGCCCGTAAATCTATGATAGCAGAGGCTCTGGATAAGTACGGTGGCAGATGTAAGTATAGATGGTTCGACGTACCTTGTCCGAGATCCCGAACGTCTCAAGACACTTGCTGAGCTCCTCAGCAAGGTACTCGCCTGTATGACTGCGACGCAGCCTGACACAGAAAACTGTGAGCCGAAGCGACGGAAAAGGACAAGGCGAGAAGGGAGACGTACCGGATGTAGTCCAGAAGGATTGACTTGAGATCACCCCTCTCCTCGAAGCATACGACGACGCCTAAGAACGATAGAACGTTCGGCGAGGTCCAGCCATCAAACATGATATGAATGAGGCCACGTTGCGACTGGAGGTAGCTTGCTATCTCACGCTTGGCAAGCATGAAGACTTCTTTGACGTCTCTCGAGATTGTAGTGGCTGAGGGGACGACTGTCTTCGCATATAGCATCTTGAATATCTCCAGGAGGGGTTCGTCCTCAACAATTGCGAATGGGCGGTGGCACCGCGTCACCCATACAGACAGAAGATATCGGAACTTCGCGTGGGTATAGCTGGCACCCTGGGCGTAGTCGGCAATTGTACCGGGAGTGCCTGGAGGGGGCGGACTACATGCCTCCGCGTGATTCTTGAGGTTCGTCGTCGAATTATCGGTGCGCGCACGGGTGAGGACTGTCCCGGTGCTGTTGAGATGTCAGTACTTCGCACGGGAGTATGGATGTGTACTATTACTCACCGTGGACATCTAAACTTGTATTTCCACTCTCCCTTCTCGAGTACGATCTTCGGAGGCATGTCGTAGTGCTCGTAGAATTTTGACGTCCACTTCTCCATTTGCTTCTCTGAACGCGCGTAGAATGTGTGAGCATCAATGCAAGACATGTAAGACAAAGCAGAACGTACTCAAAACCTCCTGCGGCGTGTACTTGTCCGTCTTCCAACGTTTATCGAAGGCGGTCTTAGCCTTCTTGTTAGGCTGCGTGGTCTGGGAGGCCGTCGCTGTTGAGGTCGACTCTGCGGATGGACTCGCAGGGCGGCTCTGCGGAGGACTGGACTCAGCTCGAGTCCGCTTGTTCCCCTTCGCCATCACAAGGAAGGATTGGGGGAGCGTGGACGAGTGTGGCTGGTGAGTGGCACAGATGAGTGTGGCTGATTCGGAGGAGTAACCGCGGGGATAGACAGAGGCGATGGTCTGAGGCTGGACGGTTTGCTCGACGGCCTTTTAATCATGAGTCTCCTGGCCGGCCAAGCCAAACTCCGCAGTCTTGGCTTGAACAAAGCCTTGCTTTGCGGAGGCTCTTGTGCTTTGTCCGGAGCATGTTGAGTTGCTACGACCACACCGCCAGGGCGCCACAAAGGGTACGCTGCACTGCCACCTGCCGCAGCTCCCGGGCACGTTCAGCCAACGCGTTGTCCCCTCCACGTATCCCGTTTGTCCCGACTTCAGCCTCTGCCACCCATGCTTTGACCTTCTTTTCTCTTGCTTGGACAATGAACTCACGTCAAAGCGGCCTCTTGAGCTCGACAATCAGCGGACGTCCTTTGTGCCTCGCGGCCAACGATTGTGTCCTTCGTTTGCTTGAACCAACACACGTACGGAGCTGAGACACTGGACGGTCAAACATTTGAGGGTCTATGGAGTAGAGCGGGAGGCAAGGACACGTATAAAATCCCAGGTATGTCACTCGTCTTCCTCGATATTGTCTCAGGTTCCCCGCCTCCACAGTGCCCACATCGGCACGCACCTCCCGTCGCCCAACCATGGCTGATTTGTCCCGCCCACGGTCCCCAGATCATACAAGCTCTCCGTCCAACATAACCGCCATCTTACACACCGTCTGTCCATTCCTTGCCGCAGCAGCTCGTCTGTCTGTCGGATCGCGCATACCCGACTTCATCCACCTTACGGATTCTGTCGTTCGACTCTGTCTCAATGCCCCGGTCATCCAAGCTCTTCCCGCTGACAAGCAGCACGATGTGGTTGCGTTTATTACGGGGTACATATCGGTGAGTCCCAGCCCTATGCGCTGATACCTACGCAGGGCTAACTTGATTCATAATGTGCGACGTGCCAGCTCCTTACCCTTCGTCCTCTGCCCTCCTCCTCTGATCCCGTTGAACGTGTCTTCTCGACGGGTGCACGTCACGCTCAAGCACAGCGGCGTCATTACGATGAGGTCTCCGACGCATGGGTCTCGCCACAGGGAGTCTACCTTGCTCACGGCCGTCCCTCAGCTACAGAGTTCTACCCGATCAGTGTCGTGTTGCATCCCGCTGCTCAAGGCCTCGCCGACGATGTTTCTGACTCAGAAGTTCCCGACCTTGTTGATCTAGACTAGTTCCAACTTATAGTAGTGTCTATGTACATTAAGTAGTCGTGCGTGCAAGTTGGACGCTTGAATTGTATCCTATCAGTGTCGATATAAGTATACTTAAGTAACTTCAAACAAGTTACCTGTGGGTTACTTGTCAACCTAGCCACTCGTAAGTACCTGTGAAACTCGCGAGTATGGCACTCGCAAGTACAAGTATACCTGTGGGAACTACTTGCGCGAGTGTGAGTATTGATTTTCAGAACTGTCTACTTGCGAGTGACGAGTACGAGTGCACTCGCGAGTACACTCGTGCAGGTCCCTATGTCGGCGACCCGACTCGTCTCGCCGAAGTGCGCACTTTGGTCATGTCACTGTATTCCGCTGCAGAGCAGGTACGCGGCCACGTATATATCTTTCTTCTGCTCCTGACATCTCTCAGAACCACCATGTCCTCCCTCCCGCTGAGTACCGCACCTTGCGGGACAACTTAGTGCACATCGTCGCTGCTCTCGACGACGCGCGGCACAAGTCGATCGATCCCCCTGAGCTACCCTCTCTTCCCATCATCCAGACTGTTCGTACCGGCAAACGAGGTCGCCCTCCCCAGCCAATCGACCCCACGTTCCTCCGCCATGCGCTGGCAGTTCGAGGTCCCGCTCGAATCTCCAAAGTGCTCAAGTGTTCTTCCCGGCATGTCCGCCGTGAGGCCCTTCGCCAGGGTCTCGTACAACCCGCCCCTCCTGTATTCCGCCATGTCAACAACCCCGACGGCACCCAATCTCGTGTCCATACCTCGCAGACTGCTCCCGTATCCACGCTCTCAGATCACGAGCTAGACGCCACCCTCGCCGACATCCTGACCGCGTACCCGGGCTTCGGGCATGTCATGCTGGTTGGTGCCCTCCGAGCCCGTGGTTACCGCGTCCCAGAGAGCCGCGTCCGTCGCGCATGTGTGCGCATTCGCGGGGCCCCGCCCGACTTCGCGCGGCGTCGTATTATCCGCAAGAAATACAAGGTCCCTGGCCCTAACTCGCTTGTCCATCATGACGGCCAGCACGGTGCGTACCCCTCATCACTCCTAGCCCTCCTGTCTCTCATGCCCCCTCCCAGGCCTCATCCGCTGGAAATTCGTCATCCACTGTTTTATCGACGGCTTCTCCCGCTACGTCACTGGCATTCGGGTGCATACGAACAATCGCGCTCAGACGGTGTTAGACCTGTTCCTAGAGACAGTCCGTCAACACGGTTTGCCCAGCCGCGTCCGCGGCGACCATGGTACGGAGAACTTACGCGTTGCCGCGTATATGGAGCAAGAGCGCGGGGCTAACCGTGGGTCCTATATATGGGGAAGGTGCGCACCCCTGGTCGGCATGCGCTCAAATGGCTGATCTCCCTCTTTCAGGAGCGTCCACAACACTCGCATCGAACGTCTGTGGTTTGACGTCACGATCGGTTTCGGCGGCAAATGGAAGACGTTCTTCCTTGAGCTGGAGCACTACGACGGCCTTGACGTCGACCTCCCTGCTCATATATGGCTCATCCATCATCTGTTCCTTCACGCCATCAACCAGGACGCTCAGGAATGGTCTGCCATCTGGAACGCACACGGGCTGCACATCCGAGGAGAGCAAACTGCTAGCCCCCATGAGTTGTTTCTCTTCGGCGTGGCTGAGCATGGTGCCCGCGGCCTCTCTCATCTCGTCCGGCCTCCCCCGGAAGAACCCATTGAGGACATCGTCAACTATGGCGTCGACTGGGAAGTGCTTCAGGACCCCATTCTCATGCGTCACCATCGCGAGCACAACCGCGACGTGGGCGGCGCCCCGCCGGCGAACACGACAGTTCCTAGTCATCTCTCCGAGGTCACATGTGATCCTCCTCGTTGTCCGCTCCACGTCGACGTGGTCAGCATGCTCAATCAACATCTTAGCCACCATTTCGATCTTGCGTCACGCGACATGGTGCTCCGTCGTCAGCTGTGGCGATCTGCCTTGGCGTTCTGTACTCCGTGGTTCGAGTAGCATGTACATATACTACAGCGTAATATGTGACTATGTGTATGTCCGTCACTGTGCCGGAATCCAAGTTCCCTAGTTGCGACGTCCTAGTCGGGATGCGGGAGCGCTTATATGGCCACCATGACGCCCGCCCACACTTTCCACCTGCAACCCTCTGCAACCTCCATCCATCACATACTCGATATGACTCACGCCGGTGAGGGTCACCGTGCCCGCTCGCGGTCAGCACTGACTGTTTCTGGCAGGAACGCACGAGGTTGAGAACGACAGCATCGCTCACCGATATGTTGAAGCCGTAATTCGGGCCATCCAGTATCGCAGCGTGCACCCCAGCCCAGCTCAGCAGTCGGACATGTCATACGATCTCATCTTTGAAGAAGCCGCCCAGGAGGCCATTGGTGTATATCTTCGAGGAATAGGGCATCCAGACGACGAAGTCTTTCATGGGTTCAGATCCGCAGCGGCCTTCCAGCAGGATCAGGGCGACCCCACGCTGCGTGCACTAGGGACCTGCACGAGTGTACTCGCGAGTGCACTCGTACTCGTCACTCGCAAGTAGACAGTTCTGAAAATCAATACTCACACTCGCGCAAGTAGTTCCCACAGGTATACTTGTACTTGCGAGTGCCATACTCGCGAGTTTCACAGGTACTTACGAGTGGCTAGGTTGACAAGTAACCCACAGGTAACTTGTTTGAAGTTACTTAAGTATACTTATATCGACACTGATAGGATACAATTCAAGCGTCCAACTTGCACGCACGACTACTTAATGTACATAGACACTACTATAAGTTGGAACTAGTCTAGATCAACAAGGTCGGGAACTTCTGAGTCAGAAACATCGTCGGCGAGGCCTTGAGCAGCGGGATGCAACACGACACTGATCGGGTAGAACTCTGTAGCTGAGGGACGGCCGTGAGCAAGGTAGACTCCCTGTGGCGAGACCCATGCGTCGGAGACCTCATCGTAATGACGCCGCTGTGCTTGAGCGTGACGTGCACCCGTCGAGAAGACACGTTCAACGGGATCAGAGGAGGAGGGCAGAGGACGAAGGGTAAGGAGCTGGCACGTCGCACATTATGAATCAAGTTAGCCCTGCGTAGGTATCAGCGCATAGGGCTGGGACTCACCGATATGTACCCCGTAATAAACGCAACCACATCGTGCTGCTTGTCAGCGGGAAGAGCTTGGATGACCGGGGCATTGAGACAGAGTCGAACGACAGAATCCGTAAGGTGGATGAAGTCGGGTATGCGCGATCCGACAGACAGACGAGCTGCTGCGGCAAGGAATGGACAGACGGTGTGTAAGATGGCGGTTATGTTGGACGGAGAGCTTGTATGATCTGGGGACCGTGGGCGGGACAAATCAGCCATGGTTGGGCGACGGGAGGTGCGTGCCGATGTGGGCACTGTGGAGGCGGGGAACCTGAGACAATATCGAGGAAGACGAGTGACATACCTGGGATTTTATACGTGTCCTTGCCTCCCGCTCTACTCCATAGACCCTCAAATGTTTGACCGTCCAGTGTCTCAGCTCCGTACGTGTGTTGGTTCAAGCAAACGAAGGACACAATCGTTGGCCGCGAGGCACAAAGGACGTCCGCTGATTGTCGAGCTCAAGAGGCCGCTTTGACGTGAGTTCATTGTCCAAGCAAGAGAAAAGAAGGTCAAAGCATGGGTGGCAGAGGCTGAAGTCGGGACAAACGGGATACGTGGAGGGGACAACGCGTTGGCTGAACGTGCCCGGGAGCTGCGGCAGGTGGCAGTGCAGCGTACCCTTTGTGGCGCCCTGGCGGTGTGGTCGTAGCAACTCAACATGCTCCGGACAAAGCACAAGAGCCTCCGCAAAGCAAGGCTTTGTTCAAGCCAAGACTGCGGAGTTTGGCTTGGCCGGCCAGGAGACTCATGATTAAAAGGCCGTCGAGCAAACCGTCCAGCCTCAGACCATCGCCTCTGTCTATCCCCGCGGTTACTCCTCCGAATCAGCCACACTCATCTGTGCCACTCACCAGCCACACTCGTCCACGCTCCCCCAATCCTTCCTTGTGATGGCGAAGGGGAACAAGCGGACTCGAGCTGAGTCCAGTCCTCCGCAGAGCCGCCCTGCGAGTCCATCCGCAGAGTCGACCTCAACAGCGACGGCCTCCCAGACCACGCAGCCTAACAAGAAGGCTAAGACCGCCTTCGATAAACGTTGGAAGACGGACAAGTACACGCCGCAGGAGGTTTTGAGTACGTTCTGCTTTGTCTTACATGTCTTGCATTGATGCTCACACATTCTACGCGCGTTCAGAGAAGCAAATGGAGAAGTGGACGTCAAAATTCTACGAGCACTACGACATGCCTCCGAAGATCGTACTCGAGAAGGGAGAGTGGAAATACAAGTTTAGATGTCCACGGTGAGTAATAGTACACATCCATACTCCCGTGCGAAGTACTGACATCTCAACAGCACCGGGACAGTCCTCACCCGTGCGCGCACCGATAATTCGACGACGAACCTCAAGAATCACGCGGAGGCATGTAGTCCGCCCCCTCCAGGCACTCCCGGTACAATTGCCGACTACGCCCAGGGTGCCAGCTATACCCACGCGAAGTTCCGATATCTTCTGTCTGTATGGGTGACGCGGTGCCACCGCCCATTCGCAATTGTTGAGGACGAACCCCTCCTGGAGATATTCAAGATGCTATATGCGAAGACAGTCGTCCCCTCAGCCACTACAATCTCGAGAGACGTCAAAGAAGTCTTCATGCTTGCCAAGCGTGAGATAGCAAGCTACCTCCAGTCGCAACGTGGCCTCATTCATATCATGTTTGATGGCTGGACCTCGCCGAACGTTCTATCGTTCTTAGGCGTCGTCGTATGCTTCGAGGAGAGGGGTGATCTCAAGTCAATCCTTCTGGACTACATCCGGTACGTCTCCCTTCTCGCCTTGTCCTTTTCCGTCGCTTCGGCTCACAGTTTTCTGTGTCAGGCTGCGTCGCAGTCATACAGGCGAGTACCTTGCTGAGGAGCTCAGCAAGTGTCTTGAGACGTTCGGGATCTCGGACAAGGTACGTCGAACCATCTATACTTACATCTGCCACCGTACTTATCCAGAGCCTCTGCTATCATAGATTTACGGGCAAACAGCTGACAATGCATCAAACAACGACACCATGGTTGCTGCGCTCGAGAATCTTCTCCCCGGACCGAGTGGTGAGCGGACGCGCATACGATGCATGTGCCATATCTTGAACTTGGTCGTCAAGGTGCGTTCTGTCCGGTCTTTTTCTGAATTGTCTACAGTCTGGTAGTCTGATACTGATGTATCTGTTATGTGCAGGCCATCCTTCGCCCATTCAACAAGGCGACGAGCAGGAAGGACCGCCAAGTTAAGGCAATCCGAGTCACCCACGACGAGGACACGGACGATAGCGCAGATGAAGACGGGGACCTCGGGTCCGGCGATGAAGACGGAGACGATTTCGAGGACGACGATGAAGACGACACCGAGCTTGAAGAGGACGAGGTGGACGAGTACGAGGTCGATCCAGACCAGGCGGCCAGCGATGCCTTGGTCATTGACAAGCTCGAAGCCAAGGCCCGGAAGTCGTTCAACATCTCCGAAGACGACCTCAAGTTCGGCCGGACGACCCTATCCAAGGTATGACATTCAGATCTACCTGCCTGCATACCTCGTGCTCACGTCGACGATGATGCAGCTGCATAGCCTCACGAAACGCGTTCACAACAGTCCCACTCTGACTGACGATCTTGCAGAGCTTTGCAAGAAGTATGACCGCAAACCATTGAAGGTTGTCAAGTCAGTCCCGACTCGCTGGAACAGTGTCGCGATGGAGTCCAAGCGTGCGATCTATCTCCGGGTGCCGTTGGACGCCCTGGTCTCTCTCCCCCGTCATAACCCTACTCGCGGCCGAGGGCGTAAGCTCAAGACCCTCAAGCTGTCTCAGACCCAGTGGCAGATGCTGGAACAACTAGCACCAATACTCTCGGTGAGTCGCTCTGTTACCCCGGGTGTTCTGACCGTAAGTTAACCATTGTTGCAGCATTTCCTCAATGCCACTGAGCGTATGTCAGTTTCGAAGCGGCCGCTCCTACACAACGTCATCCTCATCATTGACATACTCGAGGCCATGCTCAAGAAGGCCGCGAACGACACCAAGCTGCACCCTCTCGTTCGGTATGGCGTCACACTCGGGCGCGACGTCTTAAACAAGTACTATAGCAAGACCGACGAGTCGATCATGTATCGCTGTGCCATACGTAAGTTTCCACTGAGCTCGCTCACGATTCTATCACTAACCACTCATTATGTCATAGTCTTGCATCCGAAGCACAAGACACAGTATTTCGTCAATGAGAAGTGGCTGCCCGATTGGATCGAGACCGCAAAGGATATCCTCCGTCAGGAATGGCAGCGGTATAAGCCCGTGACAGCGACTGCGGCTACGGTAACCGACACACCGGTATGTTATCAACCCTACTTGTCCCGTACTGCTCATGAATCTATACCGCAACTCTGCGTTGTAGGCCGACGACATCTTTGCAGTTGCACTAGACAGCGCCAGCGTATCCGTCGATTCCGATGCGCTCGAAGACTATTTCAACACCCCCGTCATCCCCAGCGTGAACGATCCAATCAAGTACTGGCACGTACTTGATGACGGGAACACTCCGCTCGCACGGATGGCTCTTGATATCATGTCTGCACCCGGTGGGTTCCACGCTGACTATATTTGGCGACAATGTGCTGATCTGAATCGATTCAAGCTGCCTCTGTTGATGTTGAGCGAGCCTTCTCGCGCGGCGGGCTGACGGTCTCGAAGCTCCGGCATAACCTTTCAGATGAGTCTACTCGTGCGGCAACGGTCTTAAGCTCATGGACTAAGGTCCCTGGACTCGTCCCTGAGCGGGATGTCATCCAGCTCTTCGAGCAGAAGGCGAAGCGAGGGAAGGGGAAGGGGAAGTCCGCCGGCAGTCCAGCACCACCAGCCGACTCAGGCCCGGACGATGATGGTGATGATGATGATGATGTCGTTATTGTATCTTGATGCTTATGTGTACTACTCACTACTTCACTACTTATATGACTGCTTCATTCAAGTTTGAACCTGCACTCTACATGTTTAGGCCTTCAAACCTTCAAACCTGTAAGGAAGGACTCACGAGTTACTTGCCTGCACCAAAATCGATACTCGTACTCGCGGATACCCGTGGGAAACGAGTTACTTGTACTCATGAGTATATTACTTGCAAGTGTTCCCACGAGTGAACTTGCACACACTCACGAGTAATCAATACTCGTGCAGGTCCCTATCGTCCCCTCAGCCACTACAATCTCGAGAGACGTCAAAGAAGTCTTCATGCTTGCCAAGCGTGAGATAGCAAGCTACCTCCAGTCGCAACGTGGCCTCATTCATATCATGTTTGATGGCTGGACCTCGCCGAACGTTCTATCGTTCTTAGGCGTCGTCGTATGCTTCGAGGAGAGGGGTGATCTCAAGTCAATCCTTCTGGACTACATCCGGTACGTCTCCCTTCTCGCCTTGTCCTTTTCCGTCGCTTCGGCTCACAGTTTTCTGTGTCAGGCTGCGTCGCAGTCATACAGGCGAGTACCTTGCTGAGGAGCTCAGCAAGTGTCTTGAGACGTTCGGGATCTCGGACAAGGTACGTCGAACCATCTATACTTACATCTGCCACCGTACTTATCCAGAGCCTCTGCTATCATAGATTTACGGGCAAACAGCTGACAATGCATCAAACAACGACACCATGGTTGCTGCGCTCGAGAATCTTCTCCCCGGACCGAGTGGTGAGCGGACGCGCATACGATGCATGTGCCATATCTTGAACTTGGTCGTCAAGGTGCGTTCTGTCCGGTCTTTTTCTGAATTGTCTACAGTCTGGTAGTCTGATACTGATGTATCTGTTATGTGCAGGCCATCCTTCGCCCATTCAACAAGGCGACGAGCAGGAAGGACCGCCAAGTTAAGGCAATCCGAGTCACCCACGACGAGGACACGGACGATAGCGCAGATGAAGACGGGGACCTCGGGTCCGGCGATGAAGACGGAGACGATTTCGAGGACGACGATGAAGACGACACCGAGCTTGAAGAGGACGAGGTGGACGAGTACGAGGTCGATCCAGACCAGGCGGCCAGCGATGCCTTGGTCATTGACAAGCTCGAAGCCAAGGCCCGGAAGTCGTTCAACATCTCCGAAGACGACCTCAAGTTCGGCCGGACGACCCTATCCAAGGTATGACATTCAGATCTACCTGCCTGCATACCTCGTGCTCACGTCGACGATGATGCAGCTGCATAGCCTCACGAAACGCGTTCACAACAGTCCCACTCTGACTGACGATCTTGCAGAGCTTTGCAAGAAGTATGACCGCAAACCATTGAAGGTTGTCAAGTCAGTCCCGACTCGCTGGAACAGTGTCGCGATGGAGTCCAAGCGTGCGATCTATCTCCGGGTGCCGTTGGACGCCCTGGTCTCTCTCCCCCGTCATAACCCTACTCGCGGCCGAGGGCGTAAGCTCAAGACCCTCAAGCTGTCTCAGACCCAGTGGCAGATGCTGGAACAACTAGCACCAATACTCTCGGTGAGTCGCTCTGTTACCCCGGGTGTTCTGACCGTAAGTTAACCATTGTTGCAGCATTTCCTCAATGCCACTGAGCGTATGTCAGTTTCGAAGCGGCCGCTCCTACACAACGTCATCCTCATCATTGACATACTCGAGGCCATGCTCAAGAAGGCCGCGAACGACACCAAGCTGCACCCTCTCGTTCGGTATGGCGTCACACTCGGGCGCGACGTCTTAAACAAGTACTATAGCAAGACCGACGAGTCGATCATGTATCGCTGTGCCATACGTAAGTTTCCACTGAGCTCGCTCACGATTCTATCACTAACCACTCATTATGTCATAGTCTTGCATCCGAAGCACAAGACACAGTATTTCGTCAATGAGAAGTGGCTGCCCGATTGGATCGAGACCGCAAAGGATATCCTCCGTCAGGAATGGCAGCGGTATAAGCCCGTGACAGCGACTGCGGCTACGGTAACCGACACACCGGTATGTTATCAACCCTACTTGTCCCGTACTGCTCATGAATCTATACCGCAACTCTGCGTTGTAGGCCGACGACATCTTTGCAGTTGCACTAGACAGCGCCAGCGTATCCGTCGATTCCGATGCGCTCGAAGACTATTTCAACACCCCCGTCATCCCCAGCGTGAACGATCCAATCAAGTACTGGCACGTACTTGATGACGGGAACACTCCGCTCGCACGGATGGCTCTTGATATCATGTCTGCACCCGGTGGGTTCCACGCTGACTATATTTGGCGACAATGTGCTGATCTGAATCGATTCAAGCTGCCTCTGTTGATGTTGAGCGAGCCTTCTCGCGCGGCGGGCTGACGGTCTCGAAGCTCCGGCATAACCTTTCAGATGAGTCTACTCGTGCGGCAACGGTCTTAAGCTCATGGACTAAGGTCCCTGGACTCGTCCCTGAGCGGGATGTCATCCAGCTCTTCGAGCAGAAGGCGAAGCGAGGGAAGGGGAAGGGGAAGTCCGCCGGCAGTCCAGCACCACCAGCCGACTCAGGCCCGGACGATGATGGTGATGATGATGATGATGTCGTTATTGTATCTTGATGCTTATGTGTACTACTCACTACTTCACTACTTATATGACTGCTTCATTCAAGTTTGAACCTGCACTCTACATGTTTAGGCCTTCAAACCTTCAAACCTGTAAGGAAGGACTCACGAGTTACTTGCCTGCACCAAAATCGATACTCGTACTCGCGGATACCCGTGGGAAACGAGTTACTTGTACTCATGAGTATATTACTTGCAAGTGTTCCCACGAGTGAACTTGCACACACTCACGAGTAATCAATACTCGTGCAGGTCCCTACATGGGACCCGCGTTGGCCGCCTGTTCTACCCACGACCATGATTGTGTACAAGACGATGTTGCTGTCGCTGACGAGGTCCCGAATGGTGATTCTGTCAGTGGCTTTACCTCCTCCGATGCGATGGTAGATCATGCGGTTTCAGAACATGTAACCGGTGAGTTCGTCGAACTGCCTCCCTCTGCGCATATCGGCTGTTGTTCACACTCACTGAGCGACCCACACGAGCAGATGCGCATAGTTCCCGAAGTCTCACCTATGAGTCCGGCGCACCCCAGGGGTCAGAGAGGGCAATGGAGCAGGACGAATGCGGTGAGTTCAGCTGGCTCATTTGTCTCCGTTCGCTGGCAACTCAATCTTATTCCCGCCGACGTGCAGCTTCTCTGAATACGGGCCAGTGCAGCGCTGGAGTCCCGATGCATGAAGACGAACACGGTCAGTGTTCCGCTACATTGTCCTCTGCAGTTCTTGGGTCTCACTGCAGTGCTAAGTTTCATCGCTGCCGACGCCGTCAGTCGCGTCTTATGAGTATCCAGGTCAGGCACATTCCGAGGCTGTCACCGCCATCGAAATATTGGCACCGCGGTGTGGCACTGAGGAGACCATGACGCACCCTGCGCTGCACTCTCCTCGGAGCGGGCCTCAGGCTATGAGGACCCACTTGTCGGCCCCGGAGTCTGCGCATGAAGTCCTGAGGCCATATGGTCCGCAGGAGGAGGTGTCGACTTGCGCAATGCCAGAGCAAACGCCGGAGGGTGGCGGTCCTGCTCCGAACGGTGACTCAACAAGGCATGCAAGCTTGGCCCGTGTGTTTCTGCAATTACTCATCGGGATTTCATAGGGCCATGCATATAGCCACAACAAGCATCCCTGTCCGGGTCGAGCCCTCCTCGGAGACGAACAATCGTGTCCGCGGCGCCCCTCGGCGGTTACCATTCCTGCCAGTGCCCCCAAACCTAGCCCTTCTGCATCACCGTGCCGTGCGCACACAGGTATGCGACTGTGTTCCGCCGTCGTTCGCGAGTGACTATTCACCCGAATGCGCGTGCAGTTGTCCAGCGCCCGCCTCATCAAGACCGAACGCCCGCTGCAGCTTTCGTCTATGGTCTCGAGGGCGGAGATCCCGCATGCTCAGCCATTCCAACCACCGTTGATCGCGCCGCGCAGTGAGACAGGTCCAGGCCCTCACCAAGCCCGAGCCACGTCCCCTGACCGTGATTCAGCCTCAGACAGCGACTCGAGCGTGAGACACATAGGTAACGTCCGCAGGGTCACCTTGGGGTACGACTTGAGCTAACACAAAGTCTGCTTCCAGACCTCGATCGTTCTTCTCCCATCCCTCCCGTGGAGGAAGAAGAAGATGAGGACTCCACGCGTGGTGCTACAGGCACGGGGGCGAGAGCGTTGCCGTCCGTCGACCCACTCATCGTGCAGCACATCTGCCGGGTTTTCCCCAAGCGCGTGGCCCGCGCTCGCGAGCTCAGTCGCCGCCCACCTGCATACGGGGTCGCGTATCGGGACGTCCTGCGGCTCAGGATCATCGGCGGTGCCCTAGCCGATTTGGGCATTGGCACATCGCAGAGCGATCGCACGTCGGTGACGGTACAAGAGGACGGCCGCCCTGTAGTTATACACCGAGACGACGTGATGGTGATGTTAGGCATGCGCCCCTCAACGTACCGATCCGTCCGTTCGCGCCTGGAGAAGGTGCAATCGGTATACACGTGGTTGGGCCAGAACAAACATGTCTGGGAGGAGCAGTTAGGCAGGCACGTCGTCACTTCCGTGGAGCATCGGGCATTTCATGCTATGAAAGCGCTGTTCGGACCAGCTCGTCTTCCGACTCGGCGCCATATACCAACGGAGCCGTTGCCCGCGGGCATACACGACGCGATCTGGGAGCCGTGCAAGACATTTATCACTTGGGCGCAAGCCATTGTGAATCGTTATGATCTCATCAAATCGAAGACGCTTCCCGTCTCTCCAGATTTTTACGATACAGAGGAGACAGAATAATCCCGGCTTACGACCTCGTACCGTAGATACCAATGATGTACCAGAGCACAATCTCCATGTATGTTTCATGCTGCCCACTAGCATTGGGCATTCTTGTCCCAACTATTGTGGCTTCAGCAGTTCGTGGCGACACTCCCTCCAACGCATCACACGGATCTTCGTAGTCCTGCCAAAAGGCTAAGATAATCTCTGGGTTTGTGTACAGCACGGTATCGAGTAACGGCGTACTGCGCCTGCAATATAATCATTCCACGTCTGACGTGTCTGGCGTAGGTAGTTCCCCAGGTGGTCTGACGTCCAAACGGTCGCCGTACCTCCGCCGAAAGGCATCACGGAACCTGAAGTATGCGTGGACGTCTGGGATAATTTCTTCGGCCTGGAGGGCCGCCAAACCCGGACAATGCCTGACGTTCACTGCACGGACAAGCACAGTGTAACGAAGCACGACACAGGCGTAGATATCGCTGCCTCGGCTGCGTGTAACCCATTCGCGGCGAAATGGGTTCCACATCTCGACCTCCTCCCCCTCGAGGGTCGCATACCCGTCACGAGTTCCTCGATGTTGGCTGAGCGAGACCCTGTGTTGACCTGTGCGCACTCGTGCATGGCAGATACGAGGTGGGCGGTGATCCTAGTCGGCGGAATTTCAGTATAGTGCAACCAGCCACGACACCGCGACACCGTGACAATACCACCGCGGTTCGTTCATACCTCTGTCCAGATGTACACCGTGAGCATCCACGATGACAACGTGCGATGTCTGTGCCACCATATCTCGCTCTGGTGGGCAGCTGTAATTGCGGCCAGTACGTCCTATTGGGTGAGATATGGTTGAGTATCCACCGTGAAACTGTTCGTCAGCGCACACGCACCTCCATGACGCGGACGGCCGGCAGCCGAGCAGTGTCTTCACGTTGAGATAGCGCCTTGCACGAAAGGTGAGAGTGCAGAAGCAAAAAACGCAGTAACGGTCGAAGATTGTTATTCGTCTCAGCCCACTCTCGGTACTATCGTGCGGGGCAACAATCGCGATCAGTAATTGATCTCCGGGGCCTTATTGCGTCCTTGGACTGCCGGCCGCATTCCCACCAAGGACGTCCTCCGCACGCAGTCCCCAACTCTCGCGGGTACCACGGGAAAAGAGAGCAGAAAGCGGTAAGTTAATATGTCTAACGTCCGAGTTCTCGTGAATACGGCGTCAATACATGGTTGTGCACATTGTAAGCTAATCAGAAAACGGGGCTGCACGACTGGTCTTCATCGGGATGCCAGCCTGGTTCCAGAGAGACCGGTGCGTAAAGTGCACCAGCAGGTGACGTTCACCGGTCTCCCAATCGGTCGCCTCATGCAGCACATCCTGCCCTCGTATAGCCACAACGTCCCCTGGGCGCAACACCACCTCCGTGCGCAACTCCTTGAACTTCAGTCTGCATGACCCGAACGTCCCGAAATAGATGATGATAGCCCAAGCCCAGTGCGGGTCCTGAGCATCCCAGTGCGCCTTTGAGAAGCGATTAAACTGTATCTCCCGCCCCTCAAAGAAGAGCTGCGGCTCGGTGAGGCCGGACAGCGCGCGCGAACTCGCGAACTTGCTCAGGCGCCACTCATATAGCTGCTCCAGGGACCTGTATTGGTCTGGATCAATGGTTTTCAGGAGCGCCATGACGTACGAATTGACAACGTCCAACTTCTCCAGCAGGGTGCACGCGGCGTTGAAAGTGAGGCGATTGCGCAGAACGTCGGCACACACGCCAGGTTCTTCATGCTGATGGTCCGCGTGAGCTCACAGCATGCACGCCTCATCAACATTGAAACGCACCGGGTGTCCAATCGCATGCCAGGCGAGTACGATGCGCGTGGTGCCGACTAGATCTCCAATGTCCTTGTAGCCGCCCTTCTTGTCGTTCGAGACCGACTTGCTAGGCTTGCAGACGTTACCCCACTCACGCGCCGCCTCGAACAGTTCCTCCTGGAGTAAGGCCATCCAGCACGTCATGAGCACGAATCGCTGCAAGCAGGCAGATAAACGCACCAGACTGCGGCCATGGATGCCGCCCGGTAGGTGGTAAATCAGGTCGAAGTCGTCCTCACTCTTCACCCGCCCTGGCTCTTCACCTCGCAGCACATGTACCGGCCCGGGGGGCTCAACGACCTGCACGTTATCTGGACGACCATGCGGTGTTTTGACGGCGTCTGCGAGGGAGAACACCTTCATCTGGACTATGGAGGCACAGTCAATCCCCGGGGGCACAGTCGACAGGTAGTTGTCGGTGGGTGGTACATACCGGTAGCGTGGTGCCTTTGAGCACGCCGGACGTCAGCACGAGCCTGCCGTCCGGCTCCCTTGACTACTGATGCTCGTTTGCCTTTGGCGGACCGTCTCTCCCATGTGGTTAAGAACCTTTCGGAGCGAGGTGAGGCAATTTTCATAGGCTGGGTGTGCATGAGACTCACTCGGGTTCCGACAGGTCGCTCATGGCATCCATGTCCTGCTCTAAGTCCAACGCAGCACGGTGCCTCTCAAACTCCTCGTGCGTCGGCCTGAATTGAGACCACTGTCTGCGCCCCGCCCGCTTTGGGGCGCTGTGTAAGTCTGCGCCCGCGACGGGTATCGGTCGGGAGGTGACGGCTGAAACAAAGTGTCAGCAAGGTACGCGCGGCAGAAGTTCACGGGCACTCACGCGGACATGAGTGGTTCACTGCACTCTGCGACCGAGTCAGAGGGCGGTCCGAGGTGGCTGAGGTACGTAGAACCGCAGACATCCCTATGAACGAATCGTTAACTCCCAAAATCATACTTGCCCCGGGAACATACCTTCTGGTCGCCTGTGTAGAGAAGATGGGACGTGCTCACAGAGCAGGCCACCGGCAGTTGTGGTAGCGGTTCAGAGTTAAGAAGAGGGGGAACGTCCTCGCCCCTCCGCGCTTGGTTTGAGACTCCGCCCGGAAGTCCCCGAATGGCAGTTTTCATAGCGCTCGCGCCTGAATGTTCGCACCTGGCTGCAACGTCCCCGAGGTTCACTCTCATCTCGCATCACTCTCATCTTCGCCCGCTGTGTATGCTAGGCCCCGGCCCCAGGAACCCGGCGAGGGGATCCTCGCCCCACGAAGATAGCCTGCGCGAGGTCATATGTGGAGACAAGGTGAGTAATCACATTGTGTATCTCGCTCAGCAAGACCTCCCCCGCCCCGCTGCCCCTCGAATACCTCGAATACCTTTAATTTGATATCAGACGATGCAGTGAGGCAGGCCCGGCCGACAGACGCTGTTCCAGCGACTGTCTTGCGCCGGGTGGTTGTGGCTGGTCGAGCTTGCGTTGTTCCAGCGCGCTCGACTCGGTCGCAGCTTCTTATAGTGTCGGGCGAGTCGAGTCAGGCAGGCCCGGCCGACAGACGCTGTTCCAGCGACTGTCTTGCGCCGGGTGGTTGTGGCTGGTCGAGCTTGCGTTGTTCCAGCGCGCTCGACTCGGTCGCAGCTTCTTATAGTGTCGGGCGAGTCGAGTCAGGCAGCCCCGGCCGACACACGCTGTTCCAGCGACTGTCTTGCGCCGGGTGGTTGTGGCTGGTCGAGCTTGCGTTGTTCCAGCGCGCTCGACTCGGTCGCAGCTTCTTATAGTGTCGGGCGAGTCGAGTCAGGCAGGCCCGGCCGACAGACGCTGTTCCAGCGACTGTCTTGCGCCGGGTGGTTGTGGCTGGTCGAGCTTGCGTTGTTCCAGCGCGCTCGACTCGGTCGCAGCTTCTTATAGTGTCGGGCGAGTCGAGTCAGGCAGCCCCGGCCGACACACGCTGTTCCAGCGGGTGTTTTGCGCCGGGTGGTTGTGGCGAGTCGAGCTTGCGTTGTTCCAGCGCGCTCGACTCGGTCGCAGCTCCTCATCTCCTCTCTCTCCCTGGCTGATATGACACACCGATCTGTGTGTTGCCGCATGGGCAGGTATGGTCAGGTTTCCATCTGGGTCCGGGTCGCTAACTCCAATTATGAACACAGGTGTGATCCGGGGATCTCAAGGCGATGTCACAGGAACGCTGGATGGGGATCCTGCCCAGCTGCATCGGGGCACGCAACGGCGTATGTGGTGCGTAGCATCTAGTTATACACCAGTAGGAGTTTGGTCGTAGTTCGTGCCGGTCGTCAGCCCACCACACGCCTTTTGTACATTGTCTGAATGATATTCGTGTCTATGCTACACTCGCCGATTCACACCTCTGCCGCGTGCGCTCCCACTGCATAGCTCGGGCCTCGTCGTGGGCCGAGCGACTGGAGTTCAAGTCCACACGGAGCAAATTGCGCGCCAGCCTTGCGCGCACGCTTTGGGTTATGCACACGCCAATATACAGGCCCGGGCCGAGCTACCATCAGCGGAACGCATTTTGATTCTTGGTTAATCTTGCTCCTCAGGCGTGTCGAGCTAGCCATGCGTCCTTGCCCGGCGACTGCACATGCAGCACAGAATACTGTGACAGGCAATCTTAACGTCCCGGACACTCGCACATGTGACATTGTTATAGCTGACTAGCGACGCACTGTGTACGGGCAGTATACACTCTTGTGGCATGCCAGAGATGTGAGATCGTTTGCAGCCTCCGATTGCTACACGGCGTCGGCGTACCATGCAGACACGTCTACTCCTGCGGTGTACCCGCCCCGTGCCGTTCCACCGCCAGCCAGAACTGTGCCTTGCGACACCGGCATGCCATCCAGTGCCTCTCCGTAGTCGCAGACGGATTCGTCGTCGGGGTCCGCGGCCGGTTGGGTTGGTGATGAAGGAGGATACCAGTTCCAACGACCTTGCCACCATGGATCGTCAAAGACCTCGTCCTGTGATATAGTCGTCAGATCCCGCTGCTGGCACGTCGCCGGACCGCAGTTACAATGCTCACCGGGAGATACTCCCTGCCCCAACGGGCAATGGCAGCAATCCTTGTCGTCTCCGCGACTTGCCCATCCTGTATGATATCGGACACTCCCTGGGCAAAGCGACGCCATTGCATGTCCAAGCATCGCTCGTCCGAGGGACAATGCCGGGCCCCAAAATATGCCAGGATCGAATGGAGATCGCGCAACCACCCGTCGTGCTCCAAGGTCAACAAATACTTGTCAATTTCGAGGGGCAGCCGCTCCTTCCAAGGTCGGGCAGCCTGCCGAGAGGGGGGAAACGGAACCTAGGATCCGCCGATGAGAACCTGACCGGATCCATGCCGAATCCATGGCGTACCAATATGCGCTGCCCAAGACCGTTCAGCACTCCCTCAGCACTCGGCATCTCGACAACCACCGTCAACGCATGGAGGCAGGACGATGTGCCGTGTCTTCCACTGTCCACAATCTTGACAACCGCATTACCGCGGACCGTCAAGTCGGGCAAGTTCCAAGGCTGCCATGATGGGAAAGGGTCCCCCCAACCACGGTGAGGGAGAGGAGGTGTCAGAGTGCGCGCTGGCATGCGAAGAATGTGCGGGGAAGCACAGACGGAAGACCTAGCGACGACCACTGCGCCGGCAGTGATAGATGAGAGGAAGAGGAAGCTCGGCCACCAGTGGTGATCGTCTTAGCGTCTTAGCGTCTAACATCACAGTTCCGTCCGTCGAATAAACCCGCAGCTTGTAGTAACCTCACGAAGGGACAACGGGGGTAGATCGCAAGACTCAAGAGCAAGCTACGCCGGGATGGACGCCACATTCCCAATACCTGTAGCAGGCTGGACTCCGACGGATATCCAACATCGAGACTTGGAATCGGATCCGCTGCCCGACCCATAGAACGGTCCGCGAACACCTCAGACCCCTGCCGCACTGCCCATGCTAGCTCCTTGTTATGAACGTAATTAGAGCCAGTTGAGTATCTCAAATTGTCGTCAACATATCCGTTGTCACACCGTCAGGTAGGCTGGCCCCGAGATCTTCCAAGAACCGCTCAAGGGAAGCCTGGCTGGCATACCAAGGCATTTCCCCCTCGACGCCCTCGACTTCCATGGCCTCCTCCAGCTCCAGGAGATCGGTGGGCGGCCATTCATCTTCGTCCGGGCCATCAATGAGACCCAACGGCCGCCACAACCACGGATCCTCGCTCGAATAGCCATAAAACCAATCGATCCACGGGGGCTCGGGCGTCGGGCACCGCTCCGCATCAGGGTGGTCTTCGGGTCGGGCCTCGGACGAGCCGTCGTAATCTGAAGAACACGCCATTGCTTCGTCCTGGAGGCTGATAAACGGATCATCAGAAGGACTGGTACTCCCGTGCAGCCCTTCGTGCAGGTAGTCGAGCTCCAAAGCGATAGCGCGGGAGCATTCTGAGAAGTGCACAAGTACGTGAAATGAGGCGAGGCGGGCTGGACCAGACAATCGCAGAAACAATCTCACCGCTCAAACGATCGGCCACCGCAACGCACGCGGCCGTGGTCGCTGGGTCGTATGAAGCTGCACCAACCTGCGTCAGGACGGTGGGACAATGGGGGCAGGAGGGCTGCCACGAATACTCGTACCACCAATGACCTCGGCATACCCTATGACCTGAGCGCGGAGCGCATGAAGCTGGGCAGAGAAGAAGTAGGGATTAGACAGATGATGCTCAGCCGTAGGCATAGAGCCATGGCGACGGGGCTTACATGGCGTTGCACTTGTAACAGATAGTTCTCGGTGGATGCTCGTTGCATCGTACCGTGGGCCACGACACAGGGACGGGGAGAAGGACAAGAGACGACGCCTCCGACGGACGTTTGGCGCAGGTTTATCATCGAGATCAATAATGGTGGTCGTGATCTTAGCGGTGCACTTCAACTCACAAACTGCCCCCGCGCTCGTCCTATTGACCACAAACATGGGCCGGAGACACAAAAATCAGTATTGACAACTCCATGAGCGCGCTCGTGGGCCGCAGCACTACAACCACGATTCATGCCGGATTACACTCTACTAACGGGCCTACATCACCAGCCGCCGTGGACATATGCAGCCAGAACTAACGAAACTACGCCTGGTTGAAATCCTCGGGATGAAGCAGAGCGCCATGCAACCACGCCTGGAAAGCCTTCCACGGCTTGCCCTGGTTTAGCAGGTTCCTCAGCCCGTCGTCTATGTACACAGTGGCCTCGTAGAAGCACGCATGAATATCAATCTACGAAGTCAGGACGCTTGAGAGAGACATCGCATGACCACCCACTGAGACGACGTACCGCTGCGGGGACAGGCCCAAGAGCACCAGGCGGAGGGGGAGGATCCGGACACCGCGTACCCTTGTGCCGGAAGGTGATCTGCAACCCAGTGTCAGCCCAACATCCTGCTCGCGCACGTCGACGAATAGGAATTCACCTGGATCTGCCAATCATCTTCCGGAGGGACTAAATCGCTGCCGGACATGATGGTCAAGAACATGCGAGGTCGGAGGCCACGGTCGCCCGCACCGGCGTCGAACGAGCTGCCGACAAGTGCCCGAATGCCGTCATCGTCGGGATGACCGGGCTGCTGCATGTAGTAGGCGAAGGCGACTTTAAACTCTGCCTCGAAGGTCTGATCCCATTCAGCCAGCGTGAGACCTCCTTCCGTGACGGTGAGGTCAACAGCGGACTCGTCAACACCGCTCTCGTAATGCATATGCCGCAAGAGAAGGTCACCGCTTTCCAAGCGCTTGTTGTACATGGCAGCCAAAATGTCCCGAGTCTCCCCCTGGAACGTCTACATTGAGAAGAATTAGGGGTGCGAGGACATCGTATGCCACACATATTGAAACGCACCGCGACGAGAGCCATGCGGTCGGGATGTGCCGCGAAGAAGCCGTCGATGAAGGCTTGCATGTCAGGTTCATCCTGGACCTGCCGTGCGCCAAAAACCAGAAACGAGACTAGATCCTGCTCGATGGTGTCTACGTCTTGGGGAGATAGAGGGTCGGTGCCATAGTGCTCGGGCTGTACACAACGGTGAGCGACTACACCAGCAACGAGCAGCAGCACGTACATCGATATCAGCAGCACTAAGGCGGCAGATTAGCGGATGCCCGGGCTCCTGCGGAAGCGGCTGGGTGATGTCGAAAGTGCGCCATGGCATAACACTCTCCAACAAGCCCGCATCCACCTCACCCATGAACTCCTCGTCCACGCGGCAGGCGTATGCGCGACCAAGCAAAGCGAGAAGTAAAAGATGCGGGGATATAGGATCCGCACCCGCCGTGCCGACGACCATATGGAGCAACGAGCTGAAACCTGCGGCCCGCAACGCTACGTCTCGATCCTCGCGAGCCTCACGCCTGCTAAACCACCTGATAGTAGCATAACGTCCACGTGAAAGCCAGCACTTCTGTTGAGCAACCAGGAGGTATATCAAGTTACGCATGACTGCACGGATCGGGCTGTCCCCCAGAGCGTCGTCGCTTGCGAGGATAATGAAAGCAACCTGTCAGCGACGTACGAAACAACTAGTGCGTGAGGGCAACGTACATGCGGATATGAAGGTGACGGGCATGTCGGAGAATTTCCGAGAGAGGCACCAGTTCGCAGTGATCATCCTCGCGTGAGAAATCGCGGGAGAAGGCTTCTTGGAAGGCGCGACGGTGTTGATGCGTGATGGGTCCGCTGGGTGCATGAGCGAATAACCACTGGATAAGAAACAGCAGCATGCTTGCCGCCACTTTGGGATCACGTGCCCGGATCATGGGCCGCAAGCCTGCGGAGCTGAGGGCGCCCCGAGGAATCGAGCTCACCACACGCTCCGCCCATCCGACGAGAGCATGGTGATCAATTTCCGCCAGTGGGGACGTGCGGCTGGGAGGATGAACCTTGAGAACAGAAGGGGGAAGGAATCAGGTACGGATGAACGATCAATAACTAGTTCAACGCACGGGAACGTGAGATTCCACAGGGCCATCCTCGACCATAGGAACATCACCGGAGGCGGGCTCCGTACTGGAGAACCGACGACGATTAGAAGGCGGGACGGCAGCGCTGGTCTGAGTGGGACAACGTCAGCGGTGTGCATCCCCGGCCGGCGGAACCAGGGATATCGTACCTCAGGCGATCCAACCTCCGAGTGCGTTCGCCTGAGCCCACGCGGCAGCGGAATGCTGGCGAGCTGACCCGAGGGCATCGAAGATGTACCAGCCTCAGGTTGCACCGACCCCTCTGGGCCAGGTGAGTCAAAGCCGACAGTCTCCGGCTCAGCGTCCCGCGAAGGAGGAGGACGCCCACCCGTGGTCATCCTAGCCGAACGTTGTGAGCGACGCGAGCGACGCGGAGCAGCAACCTGAAAAGGCTTGGTTAATGGCGGGCGGTGCCGGAACGAATGGGGTGACCTACAACCTCGATTGAGTCTGAAACCTCGGACAATGATGGATGAGAGGGGACCTCGCGAACGTCTCGGTTGGCCGTCATGGTTGCCCCCACGTCGGCGACCAAGGGAGCAATCGCGGGCGCATCGACTGGCGCTGAGACAGGTGGCATGGTGGCCTCGTCCGCGTCAAGGACAAGGGCGGAATCGCCTCGGTGAGGGGCCACCCAGCCAGCAAGAAACTGCGTGGAGACTGCGGGGTAGGTGGGGTGGGCGGGCGATTGAGTAGCGTGTATTCCTCGAGGGGAGGGAGAGGCTGTGGAACTAAGGGGGTAGGAGCCGAAACGGTCGAAGGCCCATCCGGTGTGTTGGACGCTCCTCCGCGCCTGGGTCGAGGTGCAGGGCGAGGGCGCGAAGAAGGACCGGCGATAGGAGACCCCGCGGGAGAAGACGGCTTTGACGATGTGGGACAATTGGCCCGACACATGGCGGAGAGCCCATCCACCGCCTCGGAGAGTATGCGGAAGGGGAAGCACGGATGCGGTAGTTCCGCGCCTGGAATGCTCATGAAGTCGCGGAGACCGGGGGCGCCCAGAACGTACGCAGGATGGTTAGCTAGCGGGGCTTGCAGGTCGCCGAACCGAGGTGCTGCAACGTAAGATGGCTCAGCCATGTAGGCTAGTGCGAGATCATCAAAATGACTGACCTATCCGTAGAAATGTATGCTGCATGAAGTCCTCGCCGATGGGACACTTGATAACGGTGAGTGAGGGCTTGGCGGCGAGTATGTTGCTAACTGTATACGTGAGTTCGTTGAACCCATCAAAGGGCACGTGGTTCTTGGTGGCGCGCCCAGTCGACGACATCAGAACAAAAGGTAGGTCGAGGGGAGAGCGCCACGGACGACTGGCGTCATACCCGGGCAGCGTTATGTCATTGGCGATCAACTGGGCCACGACCTGCTGCCCAAAGGACCTGTACACCGACCCTGTCTTCGCGAGGGTGACTTTGAACAGGAGGCCCCAATGCTCCAATGACTCGACGGCTTTGCCAAACGACCAGTCGGTCAGCTGGAAGGTCTTGCGAGGGAACTTGGCCCGAGTCGTGCCACAGGCGGGGTACTAGAACAAACGCAACATGAGGGGGAGAAGAGAAACATGCAGCGAGAAGAGAGATGTGACGAGACGACATACCGCGAATGGCCACATAGCGACCGAGAACGTTTCGTAATTGCTTTCCGAGGACGGAGGTGACGGAGCGGGCTGAACGTGCGCGGAGGAAGGCTGCCCGACTGACGGGGATGAGGTGTGGTTGGGGCGGAGTTGCAGCACAGGCGAGCCTGTGTCGCCGGCGCCGGAAAGGGCGGTCGACGTGACCTGGGTGCGTGATCGCGGGGCATTCACTGTCCTTGGGCCGGGCCCAGACTGATTGTGCGGGCGATGACGCTCGCACGCAGCGTGCCAACGGTCAGTGGTTGAGCCAGTTTCGACCCCGCGAACACCCCCGAACGCATCAATGGGAGGTGGAAGAGGGGGGGACACGGACGCAGTTGATGACGCCCGACCCGGCGGCACATGAAGGGTACCACCCAGACCTGCAATAGAAGGATGCGTAGTGCTGAACTGCGGTGGAGCCGCGGAGGAAACACGAGCACTGCACGGAGCGAGCGCACAATGAGTTTGCCACCAACGAAAGTATGTGAGTATGGTTGCTCACGCTGCTGTTCCAGTGCTGAGGGCCGAGGCGTGCGCGCGCAGGAGCAGCCCGCACACGCACTCCGTCGTGCGTCCCCAATTCTCGCGCGGCTCCAGCTTGAGGGGAATGTGAGCATGAGGCAGACCGTCGAGCGAGTGGATACGTACTGCAAAGAATCCTCCGCACGAACTTATCGCACACCCCCCCGTTGTGTCGCGGCTTCAAAAGATCCAGCGAGGTGCTGGAACCACGGATGATCACATTGAGCACAGATCTCTTCCGGGCGCAGCGCGTGCTGGGAACAAACATGTTCGTGAGTATGAAGACGAAGGGGGAGCGACGACGAGGTGCTCACGTCGCGACTGATGTGATTGTCCGTGACCTCGAAAAATGCGCAAGGGCCACGAGTATCGGCGAGACAATGAGCATTTTGGCAAGGACCGCGTGGCGGGCAAAAGGCGGTCAGCGGCGGCGAGGAAGCCATCGCCGGTGAGGGATGCGAGAAGATGGCGGAGGTAGTACGTGAAGTCGAGGGTTGAACTTGGGAAGAGGAGAGCCTCTCCCCCCTCCCCCCTCCCCCCCCGCCCCGTTGCCGGGGGGGGGGGCCGAGGCCGCTATCGGACATCCATCGGATTTGCTGCCGGGGATTTACTTTGTTGCATGACAAGAATAGCTGAGTGGCGCAGGCGTACCTGACGTGATTATCCTTGGCGTTGAGCAGAGTGAAGTTGAGGGAGTTCGCAGTCGTACGGTGGCTGTGCCAGAAGGGGAAGACTTCACCTCGGAGCGCGTCTGTGTGGGCGTCTGTGGGAGATTGACTTGCCGGCGTGGGACGTGCTGCGTGGTGCAACTAGGGTGCAAATGGGCTGCAAAGATGGGCAAGACGTTGCAAAAGGGTGCAAACACCCATCATCTGGAATGTTTGGTGGCGCAAAGGCATGTGCGCACTGATATGCGATGCAAACAGGGTGCAATTCGTTGCAAACCAGTGCAAAAAGGGTGCAAAACGATGCAAGTTGACGCAAAGCAGATCAATTCAGTGCAAATCCGTGCAAATGAGTGCAAAACAGTGCAAAGAGGAAACTCCAAGTTTATTGTCCTATAAATCTCGTCATAGATAACTTAACTGGTTTGACATGACGCTTGTTCTCGATAAGGCAGGTGTTAACGCTCAATCCACGTTGGCCACACTCTGTCATACGCTCGCAGAAACGAGGAACGCCACCGAGCCTGGTGATCCAGAATATTACAGGTCGCCTTCCGAGTCCTCCGCCTCGTCACCGTCATCTTCACCCTCCTCCACGACGTCCACGAGCTCTCCCTCGTCAGCACCCGTCTGGTCCTTCCCGGCCGCTTGCTGGGTGCGGTACATGTTCGCGAGGAAATCGGGCGTGCTGGCGTCCTCGATGCCCTTGTCTTCGCGGACTGACATAAAACGAGGGAAGCGGAGACTCAGCCCCCTCGTCTGCGAGATCAACCCTAGGGCGGCGACCGACACGGGACTGATAGTGATGCTGTGGCCTGATCAGTGGAAGGCACGGCGTACACACAATTCACGTACTCAGCACCCCGTATCTCCCACACCTCCTGCGGTTTAAAATACACTTCCGGCCTAAGTCCTATCGTAATCCAGACAGCCTTTGAGTCTGGGCTTCCCGGCGGCAGGGTGGACCCGAACATACCTCCAGTATCGCATTCGGGCTGCCACATGGGCTGTGAAGAACAAGTGTCTGAACCTTCGGGGTAACGTTCTCGCAGACTCTGCAAAGGACGCTCTGCGGTCAGCGCTGACAACCAGACGAATGATGTACCGCTCAAGGCGGTCTTCTTACCTTATAGAACGCATCGGAGAAACCTATTAAAACCTCTCAATACCCACGCACCGATGCTAGTCCATACGGGATGCGCCGACATACCTGACATGCACTTGCACACTGCCACGAGCTTCTGCGTTTCGGCATCCCATACCGCGAGCAGGATCGGACTCCACCACTGAGCCTTCCTGCCGTTGCCATGCCACGCACCGATGGGCACAAGGTCCAGACTATCCCCGAGCCCGACAACATAGTCCTTTTTGAGCTTTAGCCATGCGGACGTCCGTTTATCTGAATAACGCGTCAATTCGTCAGCTCCGGTCGGTCCTTCGCTGCACCGCGGATAAAACGATGTCCACGATCACACCGCAGCTAGGCAACTAAGGAGACCGACCTGGCTCATATGTGGCAGGTAGGGGCTTGCGACGTGGCTTGTCTTTCCTCTGGTTAGGTTCTTCCAAAATCTCACCGCTATCGAGAAGCTGCGTGCGTTCGTGCGGCCATCAGCGGCCAAGGTCGAGTGTGGCAGGAAACTTTCCACGAACCTTTACCATGAGCCCCTCGCTGGAGCTGTTCACAGCGGTCTGCCAGAACTCCTCCACAGCCTCACGCCCCTCCTCGCTCTCCACGCTCTTGACATGATCAAATCGCGCCGCTCCGTGCTGAGCTGGCGTGTAGGGAGGAAAGCGCGTCCGGAGCAAATTACGGCGCTCACGAAAGGGTCTTTCGAGCAAAATCTATTGTCGCCCGCAGGCGGCAGCCTTGTGAGGAACAGGATAACGTATGATGGAAGACGCCGAGGCTCACCTGACCGTCAAGAAACATGATGTCGAAGGCAAATACGCAGACAGAGACCTTAACTTCATCGAGCTTGACATCTTTGCGGGCGCGGTTCGATAATTCTTGGAACGTCTTCAGCGCCCCGGTTGCAGGGTCTACTGCCACAACCTCTGCGTCGATGATGAACGATTCGGTCTGCGGCGAAGTATTGAATATTTCTTGCACTAATGAGACGACGTCGGGATACTGTATAAGGGCAAGACAGGGTCAGCGAAGCAATACGGCAGAGCGAAGCTGAAAGATTGTCGCGCATGCCTTGTCAGTCATGTCTTCTAGGTGACGGGAAAAGATCCTGACAAACGGCTGGTGATTTTTGCCCCGTGATGCGTGTATTTGCGCGCGCTGACCGTCGTACTTGAACTCGGCGGTGAAGGGCAAGAAGCCAAGACGATCGTAAATTTCATCAAGGGAGCGGGTAGGAGATCCTAGCGTAGGAAGCAAGGGTACACCTGCATGGACGTTCTCGACATGAAACGCGAAGCACACACCGAGAGGGCAGGACTCACCGATCGTCAACGGGAGCTGTTCGGACAGCCCGTCAAGGCCGACCTCTAAGAGCGCCTTCACGATGTGATCGTAGTTAGGATGCTGGACATATACCCGCTTTAACAGACTTTCCGCGACAAGGTACACTTCGTTCAGTGCATCACGGGCTTCGTCGGCAACTTTCTTCTTCGCGTTGAGAGGTTTGACTCCAGCGAGAGTCTCCGCCCTAACGCGGAAGGGAGAATCATCTGCGATTGGTGCGGCGACCATCGGCGGAGGAGTGAGAACCATCGCCCTCGCCAGCGCTGCAAGGACAGTCCTGACAGCACCCACACGGAGGTTCTGTCCAAGGGTGCGAACGAGAAAGCGCGTCTCCTCTCCCCGCGCAGCGACGAGCAGCTTCTCAACGATAGCCTGTTTCGTCTTAGCGGCGCCAGACCCTTTAGCATGAGCTATCTTCAGCAAGGAATCATACACTCCGGTGATGAGAAGAGGTGGATGTGGGATGAGGGTCCGAATATTCGATTTGGCTTCGAACGCGACATCACCTGCATCAGAGACACCAACTCAGCGCTCAACCACCGGGGATTGCCTGGAGCTTACCTGGATCGCCGGTCTGGTTATACAGGCGTTTCAGGGCGGCTGGGCTGAGTCCGGAGACATGCTGAATAGCCTTGGAGATGATAGACGGCCCCAGGCCCAACTCTATTGGAGAATACGGCGGCGAAAGTGAATTGGATAACAGATACAGTGCCGGGAGCAGGGACGGAGGATGCTGTCGGCAAATAGTGCGTAACGCATTTGTCAGAGTGTCTAACTTGGCAATACGGGAGCGCGTCCCAGACAGCGTCGCGAGCGTGTGGGCCAGGAACGAGTACGGGACGGGTGCGTTGTGAGGCCATGGAACGCAGTCGAGATCATATGTCGGGGGATCGACGTTAAGGGGTTCATACGTCGGAGTCTCTAACGGATGGGCGTTGCCGATTGTAGTATGCTGCATGCGGGCGGGGGCCGGCGAGCGAGGTGCACTGGGCGATCGGCCGACGGTCGGTAGTGCTGTCGACGCGGGTGTCGCCAGTCGGGAAGGGGGAGATTTTCCAGGCGAGTCCTCGTCGCCGAAGGCGTCGACGTCTATCACCTCAGAATGTGCACTCTCATGGCGGGGAGGCGCTCCGGACAGATGTGCATTGCTTCCGCGAGACTCCAGATGTCGGAGCGCCTCCAAGTCAAGTCCGTCAGCCGCTGCAAGAGCCCATGCCACCTGCTCGTCGGTCAACGCCTCTTCATCTTTCTGGAGAGCTGTTGCGGGGGCGGACGTCGAGGCACTTGACTTGAACCCGGAAGGTTGGGAAGGACCCGCCGAATTTGGCGGCAGGTTGGTCGAAGCGCCAAAGAAGGAGTCAAGCCTGGACTGGCCGGCTGCAGCTGAGACTTTAGCTTTCTTCTTGGGAGAACCCGACGGGGAGGCTAGAGAACGCTTGGACATCTTGGTATAACGTCGGAGTAGGTTTGGAAACCGCAATAACATGTATCTCTGCGCAGCGGCCGGAGAGACAGAATCCTGACATATACGTCAGTCTATGCCGGTTAGGGGATTACCAGCCGCGCTGTTGCGAGCGGGGCTTGAGAGAAAGAGGGCGGATGAGGTCAAGGGGGAGATGGCCGTGCGGTTCAAACCAACCGGGCGGCGCTTCTTTTGCCGGCGCTCCTGCCGCATGTGGCAGCCAGCGTTCACACATGCATGTTCGCAGCTCCCGCCGCTGCCCTTGCTACGCTGCACGTCGACAACACAATCCGCGGACACATAACACCATCCTCGCAGGGTCGTAAGACTGTTTGCACGTCTATTGGAAGGACATTCGCCTATCTGTAGGAGTCTCCGCTCTCGTGGTACTATATAATCCCCTAAATTAAATCACAGGACACCCGTCATCGGGCATAGTGGAATCGGGGATACGATGACCAGGTAGGGGGCCTGAGCAGAATGATCGAGCGAAATATGAGTACCTGAGCGATTTGAACCTCGAAACAGGAATATTATTGTTTTTCCCCGCGATCATGAATTCGACATGTCGTCCGCCGCTTCCTACCCGCCGAGCTCGGTCCCGCCATCCCCCTTTCAGCTAGGAACATTTCTTGACTGCAATAACCCACGTCTCCTATGATGAGCAGCATCACGACATCCGGGATGACCGGTGACCCACTGCTTTGCAGCTGCCGAACGGCGGATTGTCATTCCATAGTTCAAGCGGTCCGAGGTGTGTTGATGACTCCAATACCCCTTGCGTGATCTGACAAGAGGTACAGACACTCTGGCCCACAGTCTGCGCGGTCTTCGAGATGCCAGAGATGTGAGATCACTGTCAGCTCTGCAAGGTCAACAGCGTTGACACTTGCGCAAGATGGTGAGTTCTTTTTGACAACGTCCTTTCTTCCGACCGCACTCGGTGTGTACGCACTGTCCACACCGATAGACGCCAAGTATCCCGACGCCACGGCGAGCTTGGTGGCGGCAGCGACACAAGGATCCTTGTGCCGTAACTTAAACGCACAATCCTCGCATTGGCGAAACCGGTGCCAGGACGCGCTGCGATATATTGATGTCAGGCTGCGAGCCTGCAGCGCAAAAGAGATCTGACGAAATTATCGTGCGCGCCCTCCTCCGGTGCATCACATCATGATATGGGGTTCTCGTCGCTCGATTCAGCCAGCCTTCCGTCCTAATGCCCGGATACACATAACCTTGCTGCATAGCAGACGCGCCAATCTGACGCCATCTGCGGTGACCTCGCAGTGGTGTGCAGGCATCTGCCCTGGCGGCGCGAGTTTATGAGTATGAAAGGGGGCCGGAGATGCCACGAAGAGGGCTGCGGACCGGATGCGTTCAAGAACGAACGCATCGAGAAGCCGGTTTGATAACTCATTATCATATTGAGAGTCTGGAGTTGAGTAGACACGATGTTGTGGCCTTCAGAGTACACACGACTGATATTGACGATGTCGGACCGCCCCCCTCGGAAGAGCGGGAGCAGGGACTGTTTCGGACTTCCGGGTCATAGTCATCGCGCGTTCCTGGCATAGTGGGTGATCGGGCGCGCGTCGAACACCGGTTTAAGGCTAGATTGCAAGGATATTTGCGCGGCGAGCTACGGTATTTTCTGCGTCTCGCTCAAGCATAAGACTCTGTGCAATATCCCAGATGCCGGGTCTATGGCCTAACTCTTTATGGTGGTCCCGTTGGTACGGCATCATTCACCGAATGACAGATCATCGTTGCTGTACTTTACTCTTTTTGCCTCGCACAATATTTTTGTAAGTTTCTTGTCATAGCGTTCGCGCTTCAGTTTGCCAGCTCCGAGCCATCGTCTTTGTGGCAGTGAGATTGTGCCTGGGTATGTCTCCCGCCGTCGCGGGGTGAGCGCCTTCAGAGACTACATATGAATGGCGATCATTCTCCTATCCTCACATTAGCCTCGCTGCTCTGGTCCCTCCAATGTCGGACAGACGCGCCCAGCCGTACCCTCCAAGTGCAAACGTCGCGCTCGCCTCCCAGTGGTCGGGAACCGGTCAATACCCCACCAGCTACGCGTCGCAAGACCACTACGCCTCATACCAGGGCCACCCTTCCCTTCGCGCCACATCCCACTCCGGCCAGTCCGTGGCCCCGTACGACGCCATGTCCGCACAGGCCCAAGCGATCGCAGCGCAGTATCACATCGCCGACAGTCAGATACACTACTCCCATCTGCCGACGTCGGACCGGCGTTCGTCCATATCTTCCATGGCACAGTACGGCGCGTACAGCGTGGACAGCCATCATGGCAGCCACAGCGCGGCGGCGCCCCGCTCGCACTCGCACTCGCACTCCTACTCGCACCCGTCCTCGCACGCACTCCCGCACTCCCCGACTCACTCGCAAGCATACGCGCAACAAGCCATGACCCCCCACTCATACGGAGCGCCACTGTCGTCATCTCCGCAGTCCCCCTCGGCAATGTCCAACATGGCAACCGCACAGTACGGTTCGCAGGCTGCGTACAGCCAAGGCCCGGTCAGCCCGTCCCAATATCCCGCTTCTCCCCCGCGCCCGTTCGCGTGCGACTTGTGCGCGCTGTCGTTCAACCGACAGCACGACCTCAAGAGGCACCGCGACACGCACACGGGTGAGAAGCCATTCTTCTGCAACGGCGGGTGCGGGAAGACGTTCACGAGGAAGGACGCTCTGAAGAGGCATCAGGTACGAAGAAATGTCTCTGTCTTCGTCGCCCCCACACTGACCTGTGCCTCCAGCTCGTCAAGCGGTGTGGCATCGACGAGAGCAGCTCATGAGCTTTCTCACTGGATCTTCTCTCTGTACGTCTTCCGTCTTCCGGTGCAGACGGTGGCGTCGATAGCTGACCGCTAAAATGCAGAACATACACTCACTAATTTACGGCACGAGACGTAGCCTACATTCCCTCGTCTTGACTTATGTTATGCGCCACTTGTGTCTTAGGTGTATTGGTACACACGCATTGTAAACGTATCGTGACATGGACACTACTGCGAGGTCAGGTAGATGTTAGCCTGCTCTGTAGTTTGCGTAGATTCGCAGTAAATGTATCTTACTACCAGTATCGTGCAATCATATCTATCAGCATCATTTGCCCTCGGCACCCTTGGATGGCTCAATGTCTCGCTGCAGTATCCATGCATCGTGTGGGGTAATCTTCTTGTAGTAATTCTCGAAGAGTCCGACCTCCTTGAAGCCGTGACGCTCGTAGAACCTTTTTGCATCACCATTCGAGACCTGAACGTGGAGGTAGATGGCGGTGATTTTGGGCTTCGCGTGCGCAGCTGCCGCATCAATGAGGTGCTGGAGGCTCTGAGACCCGATACCTCTGGAACGGTACGGCTGCGGAAGGGGGCGAGGGACACGAGATGGGTATTGGCGTGGGCAATACAACGATGTGTTAAACTCACTGCGAGCACTGCCAGTGTCATGAGGTAGAGCTTCGCCTCCCCGTCCTTCGTCTCTATCCTGCAGCACATGGTACCAATGGGTATGTCATTGTAGTAGACTGTGAGCATCGGTGAGTATACTCTGGTGGCTAGGACAGTATAGACACGTACTCAGCTGACAGAAGTCCTCGGTCTGCGGCTGGACTATGTCATTGTAGAACTTCTCGCTGTATTTTATGGGAAAGAGGACCGAGTTAAGCTTCCGGACGGTGCCTGGAGACGCATTAGCGTCGCAGTGTAGTGCAGGTGCTCGCAGGGACACACCGAGATTGTTGGGGGTCACCGCGGAGAAGGAGACCCGGGACGGGGACGGACGGGAGGACATGGGAGGCAGCGAGAGAAACAGGCGCCGGACGCGTTGCGGGCCGGCGTCAAGAGTCGCGTGTCGGTGTGCCACGACGGCGTAGGCATCTAGAAGCGGGCTTGTCTGGGCTTGGTCCATCACCATCTCCTTCCCCGGGCTCCCTTGTCCTTCTCTCTTCTGCTCTGGAAGCAATACAAGGTCACGAGGCACCTCAGAACCTCCGAAGCACCCCGATTGCGGGAACCAACAGTTTAACCAAGTTCCACGAACCCTCGCTTCCAGTACTTGCTACAATCGCTATCGCGATCTCCGCGAACCTCCCTGCTGTGGTCAATCGTACTGCACGGGTGTGTCTCAGAAGAAACAGCCGGGCTTGTTCCTCTTCCCGACGTTGTCGGAGGGATGTTCGATGCATTGATGCAGTCACATCGGTCGGTCTCACATGCATGCGCCAATTGCGTCTAAACCGTGTTTGCAAGTCGCCAGGCTGCGCGCCGGCACGGTCAATTTTTCCTTCACCGCTTCTCTGTATTTTTCCACCCGAACAAGCTGCAAGCTGCAATGCAACCGCCAACTCAAAACTCAGTCAATCTGCCGACGTAGCAAGCTTCATACAGGCTTCAGGAGATCAGCACGAGATGATGCATGCACCCGAGCTGGCCGCTGCGGACGCTGTGATCTCGTCACCCTCCTGCTCTTTACGTTGAGCATTGGCCAAGGTTGGCCGGGCATCTGCATCCGGAGTAGAGAGTACCGTCTACGACAGTGCTTTTCGAGCACTGGGATGCAACTATCCCTGTATGGCTTAGAGAAGACGCCTTGCAGGTATCGCTCAAGTCCCTGTCTGTCTTGTCACCAACTGATCATGTATGCAGGTTCTGCATTCTAGTGCGCTGCGCGGGCGATACTCATGCCGTTACTACCTGCCACTCGTGCACGGTATCTCGTTTCACTCTCTATCCGTTCTTCCGAGACGCCTCGGCGGCAGGGCTTCTCGCTTCATCACGAACTCAGTCCTTGTCTATTGCAACCTCAGGGCGCCATCGTAAGACCCTTTTGATATCTTCTCCGTAGGCTGTGCGCGAGTAGCTCTCGCACTAACCTGTTTTCGTATCCAGCAGCCATCTCTTGACCAAACTATCCCACCGCAATCCCCCGGGACCGTACCATCGACTGCGTGTCTAGATCCTGCGGCAAGCGAGATCGCAATCGGCCGCCTCAATGGTCAACATTGCCCATCTGTGTACGTGTGCAGGAATGTACAGACATGATCAATTTTCATGGTACGTCTCTCCACCGTCTCACGGGACATGGGTGATTGGTCACAAGTCCTGCCGCGGTCCCTGCGATGTTTTTGCATCCTCCCTGCTGTGGTTTCAGTAGGTGAAATGCTTGATCATCGACGTTGCGCGAAGTCGTCAAGTGAATGGCGTTTTTGTTCGGAACTCTCTGAGGTAGCCCCCAAACCTCCACCGCCCTCGCAGGGCCGCAGTGAATCCCATTGGGGTCGCTCCTGTCATTGAGACTCGGAGCATGTCCAATCAGCCAGCCTAGAATCGCTGATTCGTCCGCAAGATCGATCATGGATTCGTGCAGTTTTCTTCGGCTTCTAGCGTCTTGCCTTTGCCCGTTTTGACCGTGAACTAGGGTCCATTGAGCGATGCTCTCACGTTGTATGCAAGCAACATCCATCCAGGGTGGCGTAAGGTTCACGTTCCACCACGGTGTCCCCGGAATGCACCGTTGGTTCTATGTTGGTCGTCGGCGCTGTGAATCATGTGTTATGCTGTGGGTGGTCATTTTCTCAGCCTCGCGCTGGCCGCTCACACCTACAGTCCGCAGACCCCAATTTCCAATCATCTTTACAGCGGAGAAGATGTTGGCGGTCTTTTGGCGTCCCAACGTGCAGGGATTACGTCCTGGACTTGTGAGCCCATTTCTCCTGGCTTCACGGAACGGCCCCTCGACAGGGATCGTCGGATCCGTGTTCGGAATTCAGTGTTGGAGACACTTCCCTACGGCATCCTCTCCCTGAAAGTCTATCTCTTCGAATCTGTCATAGCGCAACCATCTCAGCACTGGCGCCGTTCCTGACATCGAGCATGAAACTCCACTGTCATTGGCTACGGAAGCTTGCGACGGCGTAGAGCGACCCCCGTGGATACCCGCGCGGGCTAACTGACATCTCCAATAGGCGGCTAATGTGTAGGAACCTGGATATCCTACTCCTGCGCGTCGTACGGCAGCCGTGCAGAGACGACATCGCGAGCTGGACGCTACTCGGCGCAGGAGGTACGGATCCCTTGTATAACGTGCCAAGCACATCGTCTAACGGCTGTCATCTCAAATGACCCTATTTTGTCAGGGTGTGCACACGCCCCGAGCGTTCACCCTCTCTGTGCAATGCGTCGCCGTAATTCGCTTTGAAGTACGGATCTTCATTTCTGTAATGCGACATTGGCATGACAATTGCATTTGCGCGCGACGTACGTTAGTCAGGAACGTACTGCGTCCAGTGACATCTCGCGACCGTCCTGCGCCCGTCTCGCTCAGGGCCTGGGCGACTGAACAGTCCACACACTGTATCGGGGCATTTCGTCCTTCCGCTGCCGTTCTGTCCGATCCAGCCCTGCAAGCCCGAGCAGTACTGTGAGGCAATGAACCTCTTTCATCGGTTAGAAACGGACCCTGATCTTCCCATTTCCTTTACAGGCGACAGCTCTCCATAGCTGCCACTGCAGTGAACGGCGGTCTGGACAGTATCCTCTAGACTCGGATTGTTGCCCCGCCGAACATAGCCCTGGTCTTGGATACCTCTCCGGACCCGAATCTGACGACACGCTCCACTCCCTCTCGTCCATGCGCCCACACCCCGTGTTTTCCGGACTGATTGTCTGTCCCGACGTCGGCAATGGGGTCGCGCCCATCCTCGGGCACACAGCATCCGCAATCAATGTCACGCCAATTGTGGGACCTCCGGGCTCATCAACGCCGCACTTCCACCGCCGTCGCACGTTTTTCACGCGTGGACATGGACGCTCGTTGGGCACTGGCAGCCGCCCCTGGATTTGTCTAGCCGAGCGCCCCGGTGTGTCGAACTCAGGCTGCGCCATGGTCCTGCGTTGGAATGTGCGCAGGCCGAATGAGGCCGGGGTGACGGAACAACTTGCGCCGGATGAGCGCTTTCTTAAACCATACGCATGGCCGTCGGTATCTTAAGTGCCAGCCTCCCCGTGGACGCCGTGTTCACACTTTTTTGTATTCCTGCCCCGCTAGGTTCGTAACACTGATTGAAAGCACAGGGCCGATGATCTCCCCATCCCCGTCGACTCTTCAAACGCGTCGCGTTGCGACGTTCCCGACTTCCGTTCAATTTCAACCGGTTCCTTGCTGCTCGGTTCTCCGGGAGCGATCGATGCGAGCCCTCATAGCGCTGCGGTACATGGGACATGCCCGTACAGGAGGGCCTAGACGAAGCAGGTCGCAAGTGCCCCCGGGGCACGGTCTGGCACGGCACTTAGCTTGTTCCTGCAATGTTCCTGGCCACTAAAGTGGACCAGGTTTGCATCGGACAAAATCCCCATCAGTTTGGGGTGGGAAATCCCACGTGGCAGTAGCTTCTGTGTTTCAGGTCGCTCGAATAGACGATTGTTTCTCGGGGTCAGCAAGTCTTGCAACCCAACCGCACAGAGCGCAAACACACAATGGGACGAGGCCGCAAGCAAGAGACCGGGAACACTAGAAAATGTTGCTTCCTTCTTGCCAATGGTGTGTAGAGGGGAGCAATGATCTTCAGCATGATTCCACCAAATCAACTGGCTTGCAACACATCGCAAGTCGGTATGGCGGCGGACGAGGGCGGGACGCAGGCCCGCTCTCGTGCGCCGCGTGACAATAAGATTGGAACTGCGAGCTCTGAGTCTATCTCAAGTGGTGGACGAGGGCGGGCGAAGCCGGCCGTCCGAACCGTGTACGTAGTCGAATTTGCTGGTCTGTGTAGTAGCATCCTTAGCTGTTTCATAGTTGGCAGTGGGCACAGAACTTTCACTGCAGGGGTGCCCTCATTTCTTCTGGATAGACCGGACAAACCCAGTGGCCAGGTGTGCCCGGAGGGGCGATGCTTATACCATAACATCGCGAACATATGCGTCTTGACATGTCGGCGGCGTCTAGCGGGACTTGACAAATCCCTAAGACGGCTCGGAGCGCGTGCCTCTGGCAACACACCGTTCCGTTCGCAAGACACAAGTCAGTCGACTATACCTCGGATCCTCGCCCGCACGGAGGCTTTCGAAGTCTGCAACATAGAGGTATGACATGAGTGTGCTGCTCAGGTTGTTCCGCCCGTGCCCGTCCGGTAACCGCGACTTACTGATTCATTGCTTCAGACAGCTATCTTTGTGGCGGCCGTTCCCACTGAAACCCACACACTCAGTAGTATTACGTTGAATTGCTGGCCGCTCGTCGGGGTTTTGTAAAAGCTCATCATGATGCGCTGTTCTCTTTAGCGCAGTGTTGCTGACAGCTGGGACTATGTGCTTACACCTTCCGGACATGCGAAGCAAAGGGGTGCGCAGTTCAGGCTCATGCTCCGCCAGTCCGGGGGTCGGGTGTTCCGACGACCATTGTTCAACCGGTGCGTCTGCTGGTCTCGCGTGTATCTATTCTTGACCGTCGCTGATCGGCCTTTGAACAGTTGCCGGTTGCCGTGGTGGGCTTCGTGCTTCGTGGTCTCGTTGTTCGTCCCCGGGTGTCTGCTTGGAGCGCAAGCCGATACTCCTACAGGCCCTAGGGGAAGGCCCAACATGGGAACAATGTGTCACCTCCCCTAGTGCGGGTGGTCGCATAGCCCTCTGCATTCTGAAAGACCTGGCGGGTCGTTTCGGTTGGTCACTGCCTGCCTACCGCAACATCTACCACTGCGTCTTTCAGCAGCAGAACTGACAGGCTCCTGTGAATGTCAGCATGGTTACTCTGGTTTTGGCTGTATGCATCAATTCCGTACCTTACTACCCACGCTAACTCACTCGTGTAGCTCTACAGTGCGCGTCCGCAGCCAGTAACGGCTTCCCCTGCATGCATAAGGGGTGGTCGGGTCTCCTGCCATTCGACAGGCGCACCTCATCCCCGCAAGTCTCATCCTGCTTCGGATCGAGCGCAGCAAAAATCTCGGGGAGGCCGCTTAGCTTCGGCGTGCGTAGGCCTTCTCTGCTCATTGCAATGCATCTTCATATATGTCATCGCCAACCCGGGGCATCCGACAGCATGGCTACGGGCGAGAGCCCCTGGTACTGTACCATTTACAAGGTGTGTTCCGGTTCTTCACCAGTGCTCGCACCGCCTCACAACTACGTGAGCACCACCGACAGGTGCGCTACTACAATTCATACAGGAACATTATGATCGCTCACTTTACGTCTTGCGCATGCGGGCTTCAGGACTCCGTGTGTCTCCATCCCGTCCTTGTTCACATATACGGTATGAGATTTGACGGCTGCTCTCCTAGTGCCGATGCGGTGATAGATGTCGTGCCTCGTGCCACCCCTCAGTAATGCACTAAGCATTCATCACAAGCATTGGAGGAACTGACACGTTAGCCGCGATATGTGGCGATAGCGCACACCCGGGGCCGATGCGCGAGATGTAATCTCCATCAGAGACAAGCGAGGCGGAACTGTACTGGAACAGTGGAATTGCGCACTCGGGGCGTTCGTTCGCCGTTTGGCAGTTCTAATGCCCTATGAGCCTCGCGGGACGCTCGGGAATCACAACGAGGTGCCGATGGAGGGCACCAAGTTCTGGTGCGCCGCGGCCTAGCGTCATCGTCCTTGCCCCTCGGAGGTCCGGTCCTTGCACCCCTCGTGATTAAATGCAATGTTGTCCGTGCATCAGATTCAGAATCGCGCCAACTTTCTACGACCAGCTCCGTGTCGACCCCGCCGGACTCACCAAGCCACACCGGATAGGCGAGTCACGTCTCGTTGGTGTATCCTCGTTCATGATCCCTACTGATTCAAGGGCTTGCAGAACCTCCCTCGTGACGCATCATCTACCTCGTTTTGAACTGAGCAGGCTGCGTGATAAGCGAGTTTACGCATTACCGGACCGCACGCACTACGTATGAGTACAGGCCCATTGGATGGTAAGTAAAGTACTCTCGACAAGTATGGGACCGCGGTCACGATACTGAAAGTCAGTCTGGACGCAGTGATGATAGCGCGCCCGGCCCGATTCCACTGATGACTCATGGTGTCGGCCTCGTTTGGCCGGCGGTTGCATTCGAGATGCAGCGATGTTTATAAAGTAAATACATGGGGGAAGGTGGGCTCTTTGTATAGTGCGAGCGACTTCGTAGCTTTCGGCTTTTCTGCGAGCCAGTACAGAGCGTTTAGCATCCATGAGACTGACTTCGTACCCGCTCTCTCTCCCTCGACTACGAGCAGCGTGCACTCGACAAGGACAAGGTCTCCTGAGTATAACTTAGCTTGGGATACTCTGTTCATCTTCGCTTTGTCTTCGAACTTCTCCTTCGCGTCGTATATCTCCTCGTGAGCCTGTGGTCGCAGATGAGAGTGTGTATATGGTGAATCAGGGATGTCACGGTACCTGTGCGCCTTCGTTGTCGCACGTTGGTGCGAGGGCGATGAAGGTTTCCATGCGCGAGATAGGCGTCGACGCTGCCTTGTTGTACAGCGCTATCGCTGCCTCGCGGTCTGTTTCCCGTACGAAGTCAACAACAACACGCAGGCGAGGAGCTGGGAAGTTTCGAGTCACGACCAATGATGCATCGACGAGGCTTGCGACTACCCAGATCAAGAGGGGTCGGTTGATGTGAGTGAGATGCATGTAGCGCGGATTCTCGTCGACGACTGCCCAGCGGAGGATGGGGGGCACGCGATGGATAGGAAACCGGGTGTCTTCCTCGTTGTAGTAGTTGATGAACTTGTATAGGTACCTGAACCGGAACATGTGAGTTAGTAAGCACTTCGCAGCTCGTCATCCTACGTACGCTGTGGTTCGGGGCGAGACCCATGGTTCTATGACAATGTCGGTTGAGCGAGCTTGGTAGTCGTTGGTATTTATGTGGATGACCTTGGGCCCCGTCGGCGATTGCCAGTGCAGTGAGACGGGTGAATTATCCGCTGTACGGGGCGTTCGGGGAGTTTTGGGCACATCTCGCTCAGAACTGACAATGGGCTCGTTTACGCGTTCTGTCGGTGCTAGCGATGTCACTTACCGAGGGCGTTTCCGAGGTGTTTCAGGCAAGGACGTTGTGTCGTCCTCTTCCCGACCCCCGACGCTGTCGTTATTGCACGTTTGGCTGCTGGGAGAATGGTCAGTAGCGATGTGTGACAACCTCTGCTACGCTTACGCACCTGGACTTCGATGCCGTGGTGCTGCTCATCGTTTGTACCTCTCGTGAGACGCGTGAGGGCGGAGTGTGTTCGACGTCTGCCATGCGGTGGGAACGATGACAGAGGATTGCAATAGAGACGTGGGTTGCTGTACATAGCTAACATAGCGCAACCTTGTGTGATCGGAGTGGATGACGCAGTGTGTTTGGTGTGTGCTGCTAAGACGCTTATGGCTTTTATTGAATATCTAAGGTAATCATGGAATGGAGTCTAAGTACAGACGCAGGCACTGAAATGAAGAGCGATGTCTAATAGAACTCTAAGCTCGAGGGGCGTGAATCTACGCCTTTTTGGTTAGTTCGAGACCCAAAGGAGATAGATGGCGGTCAGTTCGAAGCCGACATCGAACGTGGACCAGTTGTTTGCACGCGCTTTCCTCCAGCGCGTGAACTCTGCGTCGATCGCAATGATGTCGTTGTCTGTGAAGTCCACCGCGTTTATACGGCGGTCCTCGGTCTTCGCGAGCACTCCGTCGCGAGCGTCGAAGACATTTTTGAAGGGCACAACCTACGTGATCGAGAGTCAGTTCGGCCGGTGATGAGTTCAACGACGCTCGAACGTACCGTCTCAGCGAAGCTGCCGCGCTGGCGCTGTCCTTGGAGACGACTGGCAAATATCAGCTCCGGTATGCCTAGGCACTTTGTCAGTAAAGATCAATACGGTATGGCAATCGCGACTTACTGGTGGGAGGCTTCGCCATTTGGTACAGTTTCTCGATAGCTGCTTCATCTGCGTCGACGAGCGCGTGGACACCCACATTGACGCGGCTCTGAGGCGTGCCGGAGCGATCGAAGAACCAACTAGTTCGGACGCGTCCCGTGAAGCGCATGTAGGTGCTCGTGCTCGGTGTCTCGCATAGGCGTCTTTCCATACGGCCTCGTCCCCAGTCGAGACGTGCGGGAAGCCTTGTAACACTGTACGTGTGTTCAGCCGGAATCGACGTCGTGGTTATCTGCATGGCGAGTCTGAGGGATGTGTTCAGTCAGCGGATGTTATGAGACAGCGAAGCGGCGCTCGTTTACGGTGATGACTTACGCTTGAATAGGTGCGGGTACGTCTTGAAATCCGGGCAGGATTTGTGGCACGGGCGCGGTGATAGGCACATGCAGCGGTGGTACAGGCGCCGGCAGCTGGGGCTGGGGTTGTGCAAGCGGAAGGGCCTGCGTCTGCGCCGTTGCTGCGGGACCAGTCGGTGGTGCACCGATAGGAACCAAAGCTTGCTGTGGAGGAGGAGCAGGCATCGCGAATACTTGAGGCTGCGGCGCAAGCTGCTGGGGCTGGGGCTGTACGAGGGGCGCTCCATTGGGAACCAAAGGTTGCTGCGGCGGAGGAGGCACCGCGAACGCTTGAGGTTGCTGTGCCGTCGCGAGAGCCGCGAGTTGCTGCTGCGGTGTCGGGATGGGGTCGGGCGGCGATGCACTGGTCGCGGCCGCTGTCACCGTGGCGTCGCGAACTTCAGTGGCTGGAGCGACGAAGGTCGCGCCGTGGGCTGACACAACCGGCCCGACGGTCTCGACAGTGGAGGCAGTCGTGGCGGAAGATATCGCAGGCGTACCTCCGTTCGCGACCGCTGCATTTGCGGCGGACGCGGCTACGATGATGGGGGAGGGGCTGAGGGCTGCGGGCACTTCAATAGCAGACGCGGTGGGTGAAGTAGCTGCGACACCAAGTAGTGTTTGTTAGTCAGACAAGCGAATAGGGAGGGTGAGTTGGTGAACTCACCTGGCGCCTCCTTCAGCACTGTCGTGTTCTTCGACGTGCCGACGACGAGCTTCAACATGTTTGGAGCGGTTAAGATGTTGCGGTGTTCCCGGTCGTTGTCGACGATCACAGGAGCTTCTGCAGGGCTCTCCTGCGGCGTCGACACAGTGCTGCCATCGGTCACGGTCGAGGGCGTCGAAGGGGCCGGGGATAGGTCACCGTCGAAGGGAGGAGGAGTGGAAGGCGGTGTCGCGCTGTGGACGTCTCCTGCCCTGGAAGTATACTTTAGCGTGGAAGAGGGACGAGAGCCGGGGGCTTACAGTTCGGCGGCTGCGGCTTTGTCCGTGGCGGGGTTTTCTCCTTCGTCATCGGCTGTCGCATTGCTGTGGAGGCCGAAAGTCAGTAAGCACGGAGAGTCTGGCGATCGGTGACGTACCGGCGGCGTTTACGAACACGTTCGCTGATCGGTGAGCCGGGTCGCGGCGGCATTGAGTGCAGGAAGTGTTGGCGAAGGACGGTGTTGAGGAGAGGAGCGGGTTTGTGCGTGTGCGACGAGGTGGGCGAAGACGTCGCTGGAGATCTTGCATTTATAGGGCGGAGCACTGAGGATTTGCGGGCACCCGTCCAATTTTTTTTTGCTGCAAAACTGCGGGAGAGGCTTGTGTCCGGCGTCGGAATCGGTCTGCGGGTCTGGAACAAGCCAAAAAGAGGTCTTCAGCTGTCGGAGGTCGGGAACGTGCGGTGTTCGTACTTCCGGGACAATCTCGTCGTGGAGCGTCTCGAGTCATTGCAGTAGAATTGCTGGAAAAATCTTGCTTCGGCAGGAGGTCCGTGCGCCGTCTGCGGTGTTGATTTGCGGTCGGATACTGGCTACCGCTCCCCGAGGTGGAAGGAGGCGCGCTCCTTATAAGGAGCTGCGTTCGGGCTGGTGCAAGTGCGCTGTTTGGACTCTTGTGCTCATATGGCCTTCGTATCCGGTACGTGGCTGAGGCTCCTCGCTGCTGGCTATTGCTTACTTAGTATCGGGTCAGCTACCTCCACCGTTCTTGCTCGCGACCTTTGGCCGGAAGGGACTGGTCGCATCGCGTCCGATGTTGACGACGCAACTACGCTGCCCGTTCGTCGTGTGGTCCCTGTGACAGCGGACGAGATGTTCGGCTGGCTATGCGTTGACGCAGGTTCGGGAAACAGTACGACTGTGTGGGTGCATCCTGATATCTCAGAGGGGAGGCGCTTGCCACTGGTTGTACGTCTCCAAGGGATTGTGGAATCTGTGAGCTTGGGACCGCTGGGTGATTGGAACGGGTGAGTTACACGTTTGTTTCAGTCGTGAAGTCGTCCAGAGCAAGTGCTGAAGCGCGGTATGCAGACAGGTGGAAGGAGCGCCTAAAGCGATGCAGCTGTTGACGCTGGTCGGTACGCACTTCTCGGATGCCTTCGGGCCACAGCTTCGTGCTGTAGAGAATATTAGGGAGACCGTACTCCGTCTTCTGGGCCGTCCTGGTCTGGAAAAGGTGGACGGCAAAGGTTGTCTTGTTCTCAAGCGCCGTGTTTTCTCCAAGGTGAGTGGTGTCTCGGTCAGTGTGAGCGCGCCAAGCGAGGTTGTTGACTTTGCACTTTTGCTGCTAGGTGACGCACTCGACCGGAGACTCTGAGGGTGGTGTGGTTCTGACGCGCGCGGAGGATCCTGCCCAGCGAGTGGCCCGGATGAAGCACATGTGGAGGGTTGACCGGAGAGTTGCGGCAAGCGAGGCAGACGAGCTGGGCGTGTTGACCCGCATGACCCCGTTGAAGATCAAGACGGGCGATCTTGTCGACGTTGCTGTCTCTGTGGAGGCAGTGACGATGCGTACTCGCGCAGGTAGACGCACTGAGGTGATCTTCGCCCCTTTGCATGTCGTGCGACTTCAGCCGGCTGCGCGTATGAAGGTATGCAGCCACATGCGTTCCTTGTACGATGTCGATGCTGACAGTTTTTCACAGACACTCGCCGCTCAGCTGTATGGCCCTGTCGGCAATAGCGATGACGTTACGGAGTCTACAGTCGAGTATGAGACTGGCTTCGAGGTGGCGGGGACGCCAGTTGCTGAGGGGGACGCTATGGAGACGTGATGTATTGGTGTAGTATGTAGAGATGTGTCCGATCACCGAATCGACTGTCATGGTGTTATAGCTTCTCATATGAGTGTATGTGTAGATTGTACGGAGATTGATTGTTACGATGAGCCGAAGGGATGAGTTGAAGGGAGAGTCATTTATTACCGAGCGGTACATCACAACGAGTCGTATAACTGCCAGTCCTGAAGCACTCCGAGTCCATCCATGAGGCACTGACCTCCACACGGGCGATAGTCCAATCTCCATACGACGGTGGTGCGTAGTTGTGGGTGCGCAAGGGGGTCATGCCGGCAAGCGAGCGAGCCACCATCGCTGAAGCTTCGCGCTTGCGCTGTGCACGCCCACTTATGTGCGGGGCAGGGATGATTGATGTGACGGAACTCAGGCCAGGCTCGGGCGCTGAGTCGGATGTCGAAGCCACGGCTGATGTAGAGTTGCGTGTAGTCGATGTCGTCGGGATCCCCGTCGCTGAGAAGTGCCTTATGTTGGAACAAGAGCGCAGGATACCCTGTGCCGAAGTAGAGGCCGTTGACGTAGGAGGTGTGAATGGTGGAGGGAGAGCGCGCGATCGGAGTGAGTGGATCGTCCTGGTAGGATAGCGTACGGTAGATGTGGAGGTCGCCTTTGGTCGTGCGCATGGTGATGACGCTCGACGTGCCGTGCAAGGGCAGCCATGACGTCGACGCGCGGGGGCTTGGAATGGGACAGGGTACGATGTACGCTCCTTGCGCGAATGTAAGGTGATGGAGGAGCCTCTTCCAGTCGTGGTAACGGACGTATACCTCGAGCGCGTTCACTACGATGTGTTCCTCTCGAAGGAGGAATCCGAGAGCCCCATCGCCACCCAGAAACGCGTGCACGGCATTCAAGTTGTCGATGAAGAGCTCGGCATGTGGGAGGAAGGGTTGGACGATGTCGAACAAGGTGTCGTGCAGTGACTTCACGACTAGGTCGAGATACTCGTGTGAGCACAAGCGCAGGGTGAGGATGGTGCGGAGGGGTAAGAGTCGGCAGATACGGAGTTGTAGTCGGAGTGGAAGGTGTTTGTGCATGATGGGCGAGCAGGGGAGTGTTGAGGACCAGGACGGATTGCGAATGTACTGTATGTACATCGTACACGGGGAGAACCCCCAGAATGAAGTGTCCATGCCGTGTCGGTGCTACGGAGTCACAGGAACGGCGCGGAGGGCTACTACAGATCGGCGTAAGTGTCGAGCTTAACCACTGATGCGAACCAGTCCACGAAAGGGAAGAGAGCACCTTGGCGATGGATGCGATGCAGAGTGTGCTTATCGTCAATATGGTACAGTACAGGGACAAACTGAGTAAGAACTAGCGGACAATCTGACGTAAGCAAATTCGGGCACCAGGGTGATGAGCGGCTGGCCGCTGTGGCAGGCGGGTGAGCAGACATGTCCTCCTCGCCACCAGACGGCGGTGACGGACTCGATAGGCCCCAGGCTGCGTGTGTTTGTGCCTGCGATAGGGGCGGAGGAACCTCTGAAAGAGAACCTGTCACCAAAGGCACGTACCGCACTCGGGCACCCCAGCGAATCAACTCCTGCGCAGACACCGTCTTCCTCCCAACTCTCCCATTCGACCTGCAGTGTCCAGCCGTGCTTGGTCCAGCGTTCGCACTCTTCGCGGTGTTCTTCCGGTATGTCGAGGAATTTATCGAGTCGGGATGGGTTCAGAAGCGCGCGATTCTGGCGCGTCAGAGATGGGTAGCTCGAGCCGTATGATCGCGTAGAGACGTAGTTGAAGTACCCGCTGTGCAACGCGGACGTTATCGGGTACAGCGGCGAACGATTGGTGCTCTGAGTTGCATCGATAGTGAGACGCCCCTTGGTGAGACGGATGATGTTAGCGACGGCTTCTGGGAAGGTCTCTCCTGGGCGGAGACTCGCGACGAGCTGTCTGGCTCTGAATCCTTCTGTACGTTCGAGGTAGCAGACGACATCGAGGTATTGGTCATGGGCGACGTAAATGTGGATGTGATGTGGGAGGGCTGTGGTGGGGAACAGAATGTATGTAGCTCCGGCGCCGCCAACGACTGCGTAGTTGGAGTCGAGGGTGTCAACGAGGCGGTCGTAGTCATGCACGACGTTCGCGAAAATAGCACGCGAACGGATGTGGATTGTGGACACGACGTACGTCTCCGCTGTGCGGCTGACCTGACGGAGGCGGACCATATCATCGCCGTCGAGGAGTTCCATGACAGATCGTGTGAGCTCGGGGAGGAGGCCGTGGATGAAAGACGTATTGGCGTGGTTCGGAGGCGGGTACATGGTTGTAGGAACAATTCTGAATGTGTGTCGACAGTGAAGAAGACCAAATCTATTAAGGCGTCGACACAGTGGTCTTGTAATGGACAAGGCAGGCGCGAGTCGTCATCTAAAGGCCGCCGCGGTACCGGCTGTTCCTGCCGCAAGTGGTCCGGGCCGTACGATGAAGCAGGGTAAGCGCGGCGAGCTCGAAATTCACGGACCATGTGGCCCAACGATCGAGCGAGCTGCGGACGAAGCTGCATTCTGCCAAGACGATGTCTCCCTGGACAAACTCGTTGACTCCGAGTTGCCCCATGTTTGGTTGGAAGTCGAAACCTGCGCTACCGTCGTAGAGGTGGCGGAAGACCTGTCCGCTCCGTATGAGTAACATAGTGTTTAGAGCGTGCTATACGTACAGATTGAGTATCGGGAATGTGAGCTTCGGCAACTAGGATGTCTTCAGTAAGTGGATGGTCCTCTAAGAGGCGATGAGTCGCTGTGGGCATAGACTTAGAGACTGAGAGTGTACGCACTCGACTTGGGAGACGTCCGGCGATTGAGGCTCGCAAGCCGAAGGCGATCACATTCGCGAAGCAGCTCAATCTTGACCGAGAACGATGGCTTTTGCCGCGTACTAATACTGTATGAAACATCCGCGAGACAGCCAATGACCCAGATGGAGGCTTCGGTGTTCTCGACGCACAAGAGGTGTTCGCGCTGCCTTGTCCCCCAAGTGGCGTTTGGGGGCAGTGCACCGAGGGAGTAAATCCCTACCACCGGGTCGATAAACCGTGCCATAGCATCTAACTTGCTGCAGTGATATGGTCAGCGTACGAGGGGTCAAATGGAGATGACCGACTTACAACACATCTCGCATGGTGGTTGTGCTTGCAATGCTACGAGGTAGCACGAGTAAGTCCTTGCGATAGGTGGTGCGTATCTCCAGGTTGGCGTGGCGGACGCGCGAGCATGAGCCGTCCGTGGCGGCAGGCTCAGAACTTCGAATGACATGTGGGGTCTCAGCGATGTTCGGGAACTCAAACAGAGTTGCATACCTGGCCCGAGTAGTCCTGGTCGGAGGCATGGTGCTAACGCTAGCCCAAACGATCGACCTTAGACTTAAGCGTGCGAGGGGAGGTCATGTGCGGTTTTTTTTCGGTGTTGTGCGATTTGCACGGGAAGTTGCAGGTGCTTAGCATGGCGCCGTGTGGAGCTCAATCGCTATAATTTGCGCAGGGAGGGACACGGGCTTCCATCGGGGTAGAGATTTCCCGTACAACTGATAAGCAACTACAACTCGGGGACGTGCGTCTCCGACCGCAGTCCGAGGTGCCTCTGGGCTCAATTTCTGGCATTCTCAAGTGTAGCCGCTCCCGTCGATCCTGCGGCGGCGCGGATCTCTGGAGAGGCTCTGTGGACGCTGGCGGAACACGGCGGGAGTGTCGGGGAGGGGGACCTCCGGCGATGTGCGAATACTCCCGGTGGATTTGCGAACAATTTGAGTGAATGCAAGTGAATGCAAATTGAGCGGAGGTGTCTATTGGATGACGCAGGTACGGCCGCATAATTTTTCGCGCAAATTGAAGCAGCGTCGGTGAGATATGGGAAGGGACGTTCAATGAAGGGGCAGAGCACGACCTGGTTGTCCCCGATGAAGAGTGAGTTCATGTTCAGTGTCATATGATGGGATTTGCTTACGGGAAAGTGCAGGCGTGCAGCCACTGAGTGTCGTACGCGACGTGGTCCAGGAACCGGAACAGTCCACTGCGATATCTGCGCGTTCCCAGCTGTCGCAAATCAAGCGTGAGTTGTGATTGATTGTCTTTCGATGATATTTGCTTACGACAATGTGCAGCGGTGCTCCCTCTCAGCGTGTTACAGGGCGTCGTGAAGGAGGCGAGCCCTTCGACTACGATCACGGCTTTGTCGAAGCTCTCGCGTGAGATGAGGAAGATTGCGACCGCGGATTTGACTCGCCGTCATCGTGCGCTGTTCGGAAGGTGAGTGAATATGCGTTCACTCGAAGTATATGATACTTACGAAAAGTAGAGTCGTCTCTGACGTGGACGCGTTGCGCCATGTCATGCGGCAGTGCGACGCGGTGCTCGGGGGTTCTGCGGTACTCCAGATGGTGTGCCCAATCTTCGACGATGTTGGAGATTACGACTTCTACGTGCCACTCTCGAAGGTCGAGGACCTTGTGCAACACTTCGTGACGGCGGAGGGGTATGTACGCCGTGACGAGGACACGTACCCATCGTCAAATGGGTGCGTGCAGGGCAACTTGAACTACCTGAGTGGCATTGGGAAGCGCGTTAAGTTGGAGCTGGGTCGTCGTCGAGTGGACGTCATTGGCGTCGGCATCGGTGATGATTGGGACGCCGTCACGGTGCTGAGGCCCATTGCGTCGTGCTGGACGACACTCTTGTTCAACTACGCGACTGCGGACTGGATCGTGGTCGGGTATCCGTCACTCACTATGCACGGGCGAGGTCTGATCCAGTGGGAGCGCGTGTTGGATCCTAGCTTTCCGGCGAGAGGAACGCAACTTCCGGAGCTGGAGAAGTACCAGCGGAGGGGGTTCGTATTCCAGACTCATGCAGACGAGTGGGATGTGGACTCACACGGTGTGCCCAAGCCGTGCAAACTCAGCTGGGTTTGCCCGATTATGGGAAGGAGCTTCAATGATGGAGGTTGTCTGCGTGTATGCGTCGGGCGTGGTGGCGACACTGTTGCCTCCGTGCAGTGGACTTTCGGGGGAACAGCGTGCTCGTCCGTTTGCAAGCGGCCGGAGGGGGAGAGAGTGGACGCGGAGGTTCATGTCGCCTGGTGCGCATGTCACTAGAGATGTAATAGTGCTGTAAAACAGCGACGACGTTGACTATTATCTTGTCATTGTCAACCGAGTGTGATGGTGGATCGAAGGAGCAAGCGCGCGCTATGATGACCGCGACGTCGCAGAGAGCGCGTGGGAGTCGTGAGATCTTGGCGGCGTCTCTGCACTTCGGCGGACAAAGTGAGGGTGCACTCTTGAACAGCATAGGATAATGAACAACGTATATTATGGCATAATGAATACTGTAGAGCTAGGTGTTGCGGGTCTCTCGGAACGCGTACTGTATGATAGAAGCAAGGTTGTTCGCAACGAGGCGTGATACTGATCGACGGACAACCTCCCAAAAGGCGGTGTACGGGTGACCCGGACGGAAGTTAGGCATGGTGCGAACTCGTATGGTGATGGAGGGTGGACGCTGGTTGTCGTTCCTGCGAGGGATTTCGCGGGTAGAGAAAGTAAGGAGCATGTTGAACTGGAACGGAAAGACAGAGTCAGCGAGGTAGATAGCGATACATGAATGGGGATGGCGTACGGGCTCGCGACCGGCAGACATCCATAATATCTCAGCAAGTTCGCGCTGCATCTGCGGGTCGCTGATATAGATTCTTGCAGTAGGAAGCAAGGGACCGTCGAGAGCGTCCACAGTGATGGACTCGTACTGGAATTCAGCGATAGGACCGATGTCGTTATTGGCAGCGATGTTGTCCATCGTGATAGTCTTTGGGAGGATGAGAGCTATGTTAGTTGTGGTTGGATAGTGAGAAGAGAGAAAGGTACGTACGATGGGCTGAGCTTGGTGGCCCAGCTCAAGACGTAGGTATACAAGTTGCTAGCGGCCCGGGCTTCTGGAAGGTTAGAGTGGGAAGAGTGGAGTAGTCCGTCGATCGTGCGCTTCTCCTTACTGGACTAGCACGTAAACGTAGTGCGAGGCAAGGGAGGATCGTGAGGAGACGATCGACGAAGGCTGATGGATGGATGCGGAATCCGGGATGCAGTGACGTCCGGTCACCGCACCGTCGTGGAACCAGCAAGAGCCAGCAGGATCGATGTAGCGTGAAGTGAAATGCGCCCAACCAAAGTAGACTGCGCCTGTCAAACGCCAGGTGAAGACACGGTCAGCAATGAGTATGCGAATCTCATCATCTGGTAAGAGGGTCGCAGAAGCTAGGGACTCCAGGACAAGGAGCGGCGGTGGGGTATGTAAGGTCGTGACGGTCGAGGACCTTGCGCCACAATTTGGACAGAGACAGGAATAGCCGTAGTTGAGTAAGGCATCGACGTACTCTTGAGTGGAAATAGTTGAGCGGTCGGGGAAGTGTTCCCGGTACAAGACATCACCGAGGATCCACACGTACGAGTCTGACATGCGAGGTGGATCACTGTTCACTAGTGCGCACGACAAGCATGTTGAAGTAGCATGGGAGTAGGGAGTCGGACACGTGAGCAGTAGATAGAAGATCTCAGCAGCGGAGACTTTGCGCTGTCCATGCCGTGGATAGGTCTGTGGGGAAGTTGCGTACAGGATATCCCGAATGAGATCTCGGCAAAGGTCCAGGGCGGCGGGATTACCGCGTGCGGTGGGGAAATGTAGGCGCATGAGAGATAGTAAGGCATTTCCAGGAGCGACGCCAGCGAGCCAGGAATCGCCTAGATCTTCATAGAGATTCCATAGGATGGTCAAGACCGCGTCATATCCGCAGCTCCAGTTCGAGCGGTCCCAGATAAGGCCTATGCGCGGTGAGACAGCATGCGAGTCATGGGAAAGCTCGGTGTTAGTTCCATCGAGGTGCGATACGCCGCAAGCACTAGCCGGGGCTGTCTCTTGTACCTCATAGGGGGCTCTATCGCGCACCGCCTGCGGGTTCTTCCTTTTCGGTGCTCTTGACGGGGCCCAATTCTCTCCGGGACGTTTGATACCGCGGGCCGGGGCGGCGTCCTGCTGTTTTCCGTCTTTAGGCAGCGCTGCAGTCAAGTCTACAGAGAGCGTCAGCTCTTGTTCAGGCGCCTCGGACCAGTCCAGGGCAGGATGGACCAGGGGAGGCACAAACCGAGCACCCTTCCATGCACGGAAGGACGTCAGGAGCGCGGCACGAGAGTTCCCGTGAACATGGGATGGGAGAGTGCCCGAGAGCGAGGCCGTAGTGATGTAGTCCAATACCTCCAGTTCTCGGTATTCCCGCCGGAGAGAGCTTGAAGTGCCACTGGTAATCTTGGCCGTGTCAAATGTGTCGAGAATCAGAGTGCCTGCGAGGGAGGAGCTCCGTGAGAGACATGTATAGATTGATTGGTGGTTCTTACAGTACTTCAAATGGCAGACATTGTTGTCGCGAGTCTGTCCTTGGCATGCGAAATCTGTCACCGCAAAGTTCGGCAACACCATGACCTGCTCACGCTGCACTTGAACGGCGATGTCGTCAGCAGGTAAAATGCAGCGTACCGTCTTCTTGGTCTTCGTAAGAGGTATCACATTCGGAGGTAAGCCAGGCAGTTGTACAGGTCGAGGGGGGTTTGTCAACTCAACAAACAGAGTATCCAAAGTTAACTTACCACAGGGCATACGATGAGCCTCCCATTTGACTACACGCGCCTGCGCACCATTGGTCGCGCACAGTTCCGTAGCTTCGTTGTACTTGAGGATAACAGGCATGCCAACGCATAGCTGCAGTATACCTGCATGATGCTCGGTAAGAGTGGCAGGTATTCCCCACAGAGCCTCTTGTATGCGAGGAGCGATGATGTTACTTTGTCGAACAGGGTCTACGACGGCATTGTAGGCCTTCTGTGCCTGCCGGATGGAAGACCCGTCTTTGTTCTTGCCCCAGAGATCGTGAGAGTAGAAGCTGACGAGTGGCAGGTTCCGTGCACGGGCGTACTCGCGGACACGATCAGCGTTGATGGCGTCTCGATACGCGTTGAAAGCGGTAATGATGGGCACTTCTCGGAAACGATCCGTGTACAGCTCGTTGCCTCCCTTCAAAGGATCATGGACTCTGGTGAGGAGAAGCGCTACGTCGTCCTTAGTGCAACGCCCGAAGCGCATATTCTCTAGGGCGCGACGGAATTTAACGTCTTCTTCTGAGAGCCCGTTCTGGCGCATGTTCTGTCTGAGGATAACAACGACTGTGAATTGGTGCCAGAGAGCCTTACCCATCGCGCAACGCTGAGCGAATTGAGACGATGCCCTTGACCATTCTCCGACTGTGTGGCTGTACAGCGCAGGCGAACGGGGACCTGGAGGAGGAAGCTGCGCGAAATCACCGGCTAGAATGACGCTCTTGCCTCCGAAGGTGTGGCCAGTGTCGGGAAATGCTTTAGACAGACGCGAATTGATATGGAACACATCCAGACAAGATATCATAGACACTTCGTCTATGAAGATCAGGTCGACACGGAGCAGTCGGCTACGCAGTTTCTCGAGCGAGGTGAGACCGGAAACTTTCTTGTCCGATGGGAGCGAGAGACCGAGGATTGAATGATAAGTAGAACCGCCAATAAGGGATGCGCTGCTTCCGGTGGGACCAAGAACTATAAAGCGGTGCGCTTCATTACGCGCCTTCAAGAAGTCCATAACCGCGAGAAGTACTCGAGACTTGCCCGTACCGCCCATGCCCCCAAGATACATGCGCAACGGCTGTGCCTCGTGGTGGTGAAGATGCCTCGCAATGAGTTGAAAAGCCCGACATTGTTCGGTGTTCAGAGTATAGCGCTCTATCACGTTGTGCAACAGGAGCAGATGAGGGTCTTGTGGCCCGCGACTGATGTCGACATGTTGAGCCCGTAGAGACGCGAGGGCTTCTGCGCTGATCACCTGTACGACGCTCGCCCACGGAGGTACGCGCACTGAGTCAGTAGGATAGGGCGAAGGAGTGGCTGTGGTTGGTAATATACCTTGCCTTTCTTTCATGATGGCTTGACGAGCAGCTGCAAGCAGCGCTTTCCATTCCATTGGAGATTTTGAGACATTGACGGCAGGACATGGTACTACAGGGCGAGACGGTGAAGAGGCTTGGGGCTCGCCACAGTGCAATAGCGAACGCATGGCGTCCATCTGGAAGTTGATTTTCGCGGATCGCTTTCCTATTGCGCCCTCGACGAGCAAGTCGACGAGGGAGGTCTCGGTATGTTCGTATTCATCCTCGTCTGGCATGAAGGGTAGTTGATCTGAGGACCCAGTGTGAGAGCCTGCACCAAATCTCTGATCACCGTAAGCAGATGAATAACCTGCAGCACGCCGCTGAGCGGAGAAATCGTCTCTCGCGTCTAGGCACTCATACAAGAGGTTCATGTTGCGCATGACGGTCTCATGTTCAGAGTGGAAGGAAGTGCGCTCGAATGCTGCACTCCATGCTTCGCCTTGACGATGCAGATCTGTGCCCGCTCGCCAACCAGTGGGACAGAAAAGTGTCATCATGACTCTACAATACTCCTCGCGGTCTCCCCTGTCTGGGCGGGGCAACGACTTTCCGACGAAGTTTAGGACGTACGATTTCGACTGTGGCCGGAGATAAACGCCGTGAGTTCCACGCAAGGGATGACCTGACGTGAACCGATAGGCTTGGCCGGACGGTGGAGGAGGAGCGTCATCGTCGTCGTCGTCATTATCGGAACCGGCTGCACTGTCGAGATCATGCAGGTCATCAATATCATCATCATTGACAAGGTCATCCCCATCTGCAACCTCTACCTCATCGAGGCAGACTTCAGCCGGTGTACTGGCATTTTCGGCATCTTTCTTGCGGAGCTTTCGTACATCGGTGCGACGCAGGAAGTCATACAATGACCAGCGTGCGAAATAGGTCGGCCGGTAGATGTAGTCATTGACCCGGTTGAGCTGCACAACTCCGCGCGAAGTATATCCAAGCACCACGCGCTCTTCGCCTTCGGGTTCTGGTGGCGCGTTGTTGACGTCCTCGAAGTCTGTGCGCATCACAGTTTGGATGTATGAGTACCAGTAGAAGACTTTGAACGTACGATTAGTGTAGTGGTCAGAGAAGCCCAGCAGATGACTGCAAACAGACGGCCCTCCGATCTCAGAACCAGAAGTAAGAGCGTTGACGATCTTGACAATCAGGGACCGGGCCGCGTACTCTTTGTCGCGTTCTCCGGGAACAAGGATTTCTGTGTTCTTATCAAGGACCGCGCGAACGGTTTGGAAGAACGTGTTGGTGTTCAAAGTGGATTTCGTGACGTAGTCTGTGACATAAGCAACTACTGCTTTGACCTGCGTGCCGGACAACAAGCAAGTAACGTCTGAATTACACCGCAGAACGTAGGATAAGTACGGGTTGAAGGTGTTGATCCACTGGTCTGACTTGGCGAAGCGGATCGCGCCAGTAGACCTGTCTACTTCGGTACATGGCATCGCGTCGCGGGGAAAGCGGGCTTTGCAGTATCCCTTGGTATTGTCTCCTTTCCAACAACCTTTACCGTGGTATGGGTCGTGTCTATTCGAACGGAACAAAATTTCATCAACATCTACACGAAAATGAGAATCCCAAGAGGCGTACTGATCTGGATCCTCAGGGGGGGCACTGGTAGCTCGACTACGGGGTCTCGCAGACCTGGTCGAATACGGACACTGGGGACCATGTCTCCGTCTTCGTTCTGTTTGACGTAACGTTCCTCCAACCTGTCGGAGAGCTGCTCGCCAGTCTCCTGTAGGTAATCTCCGGTGTGACACTGTTCTAGCCAAGTAAGCAGAGCTTCTTCGAAGCACGAATCGGCGAGTATACGATCCCTGATCTGTTGTGGGGACAGCGACTGTTTGATCCAGAGTAAGGTATGGAGGTGGAGAGTCTTACGGCCCTGCTCTTCGACAGTGCCGTAGTACGCCTCTGTAGGGCCAAAAAGCCCAGGCTCGTCAGTGTCCGCCTTCAGGATGGTGCAAGTGAACAAACTGACCACCTTGTGAAAGAAACGAGCGGCCCCTATGGGGTTTCTTGCGATGGCGCGGAGGCGGTCATTGCTACCCGGAAGAGGCGGTGCGGGCCGTAGCAAGTCGATGTCTTCGCCGCAGTAATGGAGACAGAGAGGGTTCTTGAAGTCGGCAGGCGCGAACGTGATGAAAAACACGGGCACGCCAATGGCATATATGAGACTCTTGATTTCGTTCCGCTGATACTTGCGCGCTGTATGCGAGCCTTGTACGTGACCTGCAACATGATCTACAAAGGTCATGAGTTCAAAGCACGCCCGCTCTGCATCTGTCTCTGGTGTGACGTATGTACTGAGTCTGCTGCGCTCAATGAGGGAATCGAGAGCGTTGCGGTCAAGCGCAAGAATCTTGTCAGCGACGTGCTCGAAATTCTTCCGCGCAGTGAGTAGATAGCCGCCTTGTGCACTAGAACGGATTTGATCGTGATTGAAGACGATGAAGGGAAAGCAGCGGTCCGTTTGGAAGCGGCGGTCTGCATACAAAAGCTTAGCACGGACCTGAGGAGTTTTGCGCAGGCAAACGGACATTCGTTGATTCCCAAAACCGCCCAGCCCGTATGGGTATAGCCAAGGGAACATCGCGGGGAAAAGGGCAGGGTTGTGATAGATGCTCTGAGGAGTGTGTTCATGTCCGTAAGCGAGAACGTGACCGCCGCTGTCGAAATGCCGGATGGCAGCAGTCAGCTTTGCCTCATATGTCATATTCACGAACTCCGCGCTACTCAAACCATGCACGGTGAAGAGACACTCGCCTTCATCTGTAGTACGCTCGTTGATAGACTCATACACGGCCAGGGATTCGTCAGGAGCGGATGTGGAGGTGCGACGATAGATGATCCCGACAGGAGGCTCACCATCCGTATATGTGGCGAGGTTCTCGTGAGAAATCCGAACGCCGTCATATTCGATGGAGTTGAGCTGCAACCATTCCAGCGCACCGAGTACAATAGGAGGGCGGACAAGGAAAGGAGTCCGGCGAATATCCTCATCAGTAGGTTTCGCAGATCCCACGAAAAGGATCGCCAAACACTCCTCTATTTCTTTCTTTGGCGGAGGTAGGGCGTCGAGCAATCGAGGCACGGGTTGGCCAAATACTATCACGTTTGCTGCCAGAAAGCGCTGGCCAGAAGAGACCTGGGCGACACAGAAACTGTGACGCTGACGAGCGATTAAAAGCTGCTCGACATAGGTGAGCCCTTGAAGCTGAGGGGGGCATTCTCCAATCCATCTGCCATTAGCCAGTGCATACTTCGGAAGCTTGTGTCTGCGCACGACATTAAGACACGGTGCGCAAGCGGAGAAATGGCGGTGACCGTCAATGATACGAACGGCAGGGTCATAAAGGATCGGACCTGTTAATTCGGAGACGGGATCGGAGGGAGACAGACGTTCTTTTCGAGTAACGCCCTCGCCGGGCCGCTCTAGAGAGGAAAGATCGAGGTCGGCATCAGAGACTGCCTCGAGGTCCTTGGTGAGTGTCAAACGGGCGCAAATAGCACATGGTGCTTCGGAAAGCGACATAGCACTGATACCGTCACACCATTCCTTCACAATGGAAGACTGCTGTCTGTCGCTGAGAGGAACAGGCGGGAACTGTACCGGGGTAGGGGTTGCCGCAGACGCGGAGTTCTCGGACGTGCTGAGTTCAACAGGACTGTGCAAAGGAGCAGGTACGGGCAGGACGGAAAACAGGTACGAGATCGACGAACACGACGCAATGCACGTATGGGCAACGACCGCCGCCAGCATTTGCGGGCGGGTACGACAAGAACGGCTGAGGGGGATGCCATGCATGCGAAGGATAGTGGATAGAATGTCCACAGTAGCATAACGGGCAGCGAACACAAGCGGTGGACGAATCGCGAATAACGATAAGTCACACGCACACGCTTCCTCGGCATCCCCCTGCAAGCAACAACGAACGAGACGGGCACGAAAGGGCCGATCGACTGGCTTGGTGCCGCAAAGGGCGGACCACTGGAGGAGGTCAGCCTCCGTGGCCCATGCTGTGAAGCATAGTGAGCAAAGGGAGATAGGAGAATGCAGAGGTCACTCACGTAACGCTTGGGCCCTTTCACGAGCCATTAAGGTCACAGGGGGCGTGCAGGATATGAAGTGATCTTCTGAGCAGGTAAGAAGGGCGGCGAGGGAGTAACGAGGAGTAACATACCTGAAGCACAACGCGGGCTGCACCAATACGGCAGAGGACGACGGGAGTAGTGATGAAGGCGGCCACGCGATGAATGCGAGTGCAATCGGCACTGCACAGAGACGAGGTGCGACCTTCAGGGAGAGGACGGGTCACGGGAGGTCAGCAGAGCATGGACAGCGCCGGAAAGATAGTAACATGTACCTGGCAAGGCGTCGTCGTAGTTGGGATGAAGGAGGGCAGCTGGAGGGCGAGAGAGGGACGAGCGAAATGGCGAGCAACGGAGGTAGATGATAGCAGAATAGAGAGTACTTATGAGTGCGAAGCTGGCGAAGGAAGTTTGCAGGACAGGACGCCCAAGACGCCGTGACGGGACAAAACGGAACCCCGGAAGAGACCGGGTACCCAGGGGATCATGTGACAATGATATTCCGGTTCTCTAAACATGGAAACCGGTTTCACGCACGCATCTTACTTGCGCTGGCTCTTGCCCTCGACACACCATGCCGCGTCAAGCTTGAGATGTCGAAGGATCTCCGCCGCAACAACAGGAAACCCTCCGCCAACAAGCAGGACGCGGCGGAGAGGCTAAGAAAGAGGAGAGCAGCGGACGTGTCGGGCGAGGACACGCCGACAAGCAGGACGCGGCGGAGAGGCTAAGAAAGAGGAGAGCAGCGGACGTGTCGGGCGAGGAGAGAACGCCGTCTTTACTAAGGTAAGCATTACGCCTCTCGACACCGCAGGAAACACAATACGCAGCATCTCCGCGTAGGTCTGCCACCATGTACACGACAAGCAGCAAGGAAGACAACGTCCAGGGGATTGATATAAACTCCTTACCATTACACACCCACCTTCTATACGAGGCATCGACACAGGCGTCCGTCAAGGGTACTCAGCGCAGCCTGGCCACTGGGTGGAAGCGACAGTACGAGGTGAGTATTTGTACATACGCGGTTGTGGCGTTGCGCGCGTCTACCAGTCGATAAACAAAGTCACATGACCGACGCGTCGTCGGTTGATGTGTCGCCGAGACTCGGATAAAACCGGAAAGAGAACACGGAGCGCGCCGGGTACATGATTCAGGGGCACGTGACTGCGCAGGATTCAAAGAGATGATAAGCCGATTCCAGTGGAATCGGAACCTCGTTTTGAACTGAGCAGGCTGCGTGATAAGCGAGTTTACGCATTACCGGACCGCACGCACTACGTATGAGTACAGGCCCATTGGATGGTAAGTAAAGTACTCTCGACAAGTATGGGACCGCGGTCACGATACTGAAAGTCAGTCTGGACGCAGTGATGATAGTGATGCATGCATCTATCATAGTACGTACCTTGCTGCAGGCCTCGGTGTTCGTCCACATTCACAGAGCATGTGAGCTTGCGCTATGAATTCCTCATTCTCCAGGCGATTCCAATCTGAAGCTGCCGGATAAGTATCGTCGTCGTGCGAATTGAAATGCTTGGCCGAGCGTGCTTGGAGTTGGTACCTGGAAGTCATGTACCTCTTCAGGATACCTCAATGAGTCCCAGAAATTGTGAGGACGCGAAGAAGAGCCGTCGTCCGTGGGTAGGATGAGGAGAAGAGAGAGGTACGGCCATCGTGAGCTGTGTTCTACATTTGCTACTCGTGCAGCTCGGCTCAATCTAATAATATTGCTGTTGTGGTGCATGTATTGTGGTTCAGGCAATACATACATGCATGCAGCTCTAGTCAGGTATCTCTGCCACTGAGTCAGGTCGGTGAGTTACATTCACGCATGCGTCATTCTAGATGCGAGGCAAAGCACTCACGATGCTGGTATAATCTGTCCCATTCCGCATCAGCAGGGAACGGTTCACCCAAGTGGGTCGTGTCAGGCTCACGGCCCCGCAGAGACTGCATTCTGACGGACACAGCCCGCAACGTGGGGATCTCTCTCCTCAACTGTCGCACGAGCGCGTGCAGATCCAGCTTCTGGAAAAACACCTCCGCTGGGGATATAGGTGCGTCCTCCGTTGGGGTGTCGCGGCTTAGCCCGTGGTAGTCAAAACGAAGGCGCCCACAGTCCAGGCTTACTTGGAGCCACTGCAACTGCGCCGCGCCCACACAGGCAACGGCCAGCATGTCCTCACAAGGTGGTCGAGTCAGCGTTCGCGAAGCGCACTGGAGGCAGCAAGGCCAACTCACCAACATGCTACTGGGTTCGAGCCTGTGACGGTCAAAGGGGTCGAATCTGATGTCCAGCCTGAGTGCCGCGAGCCGGGACTGGGTACTAGCCTCCTCAGGCTGGCGGAACAACGTCCCGAAGTCTTCCAGTACCACCGTGTATGCGCCCACATCGATTGCTAGGTACTTCGGACGCGCCGTCCGCAGCTGCTCTGCGAATAAAGCGAACTGCCAACCAAGCAAATCTGGTATTTCCATCCTCTCCACCTCGCATTCGAGCGCGAGTGCCCACCAGTCGGGTACCGCCCCGCAGAAGTAATCCAGGCGGGGCCAGCTCCCATGGAATCGTTGGGCTGCGCAGTTGTCGGCGTGCCAGTCTTGGTAGTCAGGGAGGTCCTCCTCCTCCTTGTCCATAGACGTACTGACATCGAGATCGACGACGTTCGGGAAAGCGTGAGCGTAGTGATGGACGTGTATGGGAACCTTTGTACGCAGCTGGAGCGAAACAACACCGTGGAAGGCGATACCCTCATAGACGTCCTTCGTGGGATCCGTGGCACCCCATGTCCCCGAGACACTATAGAGGGTGTTGCACAGCGGCGCAAGGACGACGATAGGATTGTTCTGGTAACTGTCCAGATACCGACCCCTCCATTTCGAAGTCGGGAGCTCGAAGGCTACCGTGACATTGAGAACCTCGTTGCGCATCTCCTGGAACATCGCGCGCACCAGCAAGCCCGCCTCTCGAAGGCTGAGGCGACCGATAAAGTCGATCTCGGCAAACGCCTCGGGGAGGTAAGGGCCGGTGGCCAATATTTGTTCAGCATGGGCGATGGCCAAGACACGGAACAAGAGCATATGCCCGTAGTCGAAGAGGAAGTCCCGCAAGTGCGCGGCGCCTTGCGGGGATAGAAATTCGGCGGTGATGTGGACTTTGAGAGGATGACGGAATCAGTCCAGGTTCTCCGGGCCACCGAGCATGAAAGCGGTGAAGGAAACGATGTCGTCTTCAGAACGGAGAATAACCATTTCTGACAAGAGAAGCTTTGCCCCTTCAAGATAGAGGAGCTTGGACGTCTTCATCATCATTGAGACCTTGTCTTTGGCAGAATGTCATGACAAGGTGCAGGATGTCATAGTTGAGCTCCCGCGCGACGTCCATCTAGAAGGATCATTAGGTTGTCTGGAGGACTTGGAGATCAAGCCTGGAGATATAGCAGACGTACCAGCACTGCAGCAGAGGCGTGGTCAGTTGGTGATCCGAATCAAAGCATGCTGTGCGCAGTTAGCGGGGAGAGGGTGTAATTCAGCAGACGCTAGGGTATTTAGTGGAGGAGGAGGAGGGGGGAGGACCGTGTTCGATGCAAGCCGTAGTTTGTGGGAACCTCTTCCTTGCCTCTTCCGTCCACTCATCATGCTTCCCGGGGCTCGGGCCTCCGGTGCCGGAGCTTCGTGCCCTTCCTTTTCCGACCACTCATCCTATGGCGTCTTCAGCGTCAATCGAATCTACTAGCAAGATCGCTCTGAAGTAAGATCACTGGGAGTTCTGGTCTACCACCAGCCAGAACGTCCGCGTGCACCTTTGCCCAGACTTACATCGTGTTCTCGCACTTCCTTTGCCTTGTACAGTCGCCGAACGTAGCCTTCGCGGGCGGAGCGAACCGCGGCAGAAGCTTCTCACCTGCTTGAGGGTAAGTAGGGCCCGGCGGAAATCCGAGGGCGAGTGCGGTTGCTGACGAACGGCGCGCTCTTGAACGAGCAAAGAGTCACTGAAGTGCGGGAACGGAGTAAATGAGTATCAATAACAGAGCGTCGCGACGACGACAGAGAGCGTACAGCGTACAGCGTACAGTAACAGTGCGACTTCAGCAAGGACTGAGTACAACATACGCACACATGTATGTACAAGTTCTTGTGTGGAGGGGCCAGGAGATGAAGCGGTGATTGGCGACAGCAGCGATGCCAGATGGCAGCACGGCAGAAACCTTACGCGAATATGATACAGGAGATACAGCAAGAGCAGGCCAGTGGTAAGTATGTACATGAACGAATAACATCGATAAGTAATCGTCTGGATGTCCATGCTGTTAATGCTAGTAGCCGTTAGACCGAGCTCAGTAGGTGGAAGACCAACTGTATAATAAGTACCTAGTAGCCGTTAGACCGAGCTACGGTACATGGCGTGAGTAAGCTACGCTACACGACGACGGCGGGAAGGGACGCGTACCTCAGTAGGTGGAAGACCAACTGAGGAACGCGTAATAAGGGAGCGTAGGGATATATATAGCGGCGCTCGAGTGGTCCGTGCGCGCTGCCACGCGATGTCACATCCGTAACACTCCTCCTCAGCGTGAAGGCAGCGGGGAAGGAAGAAGGGAGAACGTAAGCTATAGTGTGGGCGAGACGAATGGATAATAAGTAGAGACTAATCGTAGGGTAGATCATGCGTATCAAGCGGGTGGCATAGTATGGAGAGGAAATGAGCGTATAAGGGGATGAGCGTATAGTAGTTGTAGACTGTCATGGGAACGAACAAGAACGACGGAGGGATGAGAGAGGGTAACACAAGAGAGAGGTAAAGGAGATGTGTCGCAGCTCCTCCTCGCCATAGAACAACTCCTCCTCGCATGGAATCAACGGAGACCGAGGGCACCACGGAGGTTGAGGAACTGTGGTTTGGGGAGCGGTTTGGTGAAGATGTCGGCGGTGTTGCGCGTTGTAGGGATCCAATGCAGCTGGACCTGATTGGAATTGGCGTATTCGCGAAGGATGTGATGCTTCACTTCGATGTGTTTAGTGCGAGCATGGAAGGATGGGTCGCCAGAGAGCACGATCGCGCCGGTGTTGTCCGCAGAGATGGGGGACGCTCGTGATTGAGGGTAGCCAAGGGAGTCCAAGATGCCGCGCAGCCAGACGCACTCCTTGGATGCGGTAGCAGCAGCGATGTACTCAGCTTCCGTAGAGGAATCCGAGACCGTCGCCTGCTTGCGAGCGGACCAAGACACGACGCCAGTGCCGAGCGAGAAGCAATAACCGCCGACGGAGCGACGAGTGTCGGGGCACCGCGCCCAGTCGGAGTCGGTGTAGCCCAGAAGAGTCGCGACGCGAGGGCCGCCAAGATGAAGACGCAGGTCCCGAGTGCCCTTGAGGTAACGAACGACGCGTTTTGCAGCCTCCCAATGAGCGCGACTATAACAGTCGAGGAATTGGGAGAGCTGTTGCACAGCGAAGGCGATGTCAGGGCGCGTGCCAACGGCGATGTAGTTGAGAGTGCCAACGAGCGCGCGATAAGGCCAGGAGGCGGCGGCTTGACGCTCCTCCTCGGTGGAAGGAGAGTCCGCGCGAGAAAGGTGGCACCCGGCGTCCATGGGAGTAGAGACTGGGTGCGCCTCTGACATGCCAAACTGGGAGATGACCTTGTCGATGAGGGCGACCTGGGACAATGCAACTGTTCGAGCCTTCTCGTCGCGCTCGATGGCAATGCCGACACAGAAGTGGGCGCGGCGAGTGGCGGAGACGGTCCAGCGCTGTTCGAGATCTTCGATGAACTGATCGTAAGCAGCGTCGCAGCTCGCGGTGCCTAGAAAATCGTCGACATGGACACCAGTGAGCACCGTACCCTCGGGGCGGACACGGCGGTATAGGCAATAGTCTCCAGGGAGGCGGGTGAAGCCGATGGCGACGAGATGGTCGTTCATCGTCTTGTTCCAGGTCCGTCCGCCCTGAGGCATGCCGTACAGACCCTTCTTAAGCTTCCACACCCAGTCCTCCTTACCGACCTCCTCAAACCCTTGAGGCTGTTCCATGTAGCAGACCTCGTTATCGGGGAGGAGACCGTGCAGAAAGGCGGTCTTGACATCGACCTGAAAAATGTTCCAGCCAAGGGACGCGCCGACGTGCAAGAGAACACGCATTGATTCCATGCGCATGGTAGGCGAGGTGGTATGGAAATAATCCTTCCCCCAGACGGCCTGATATCCTCTGCAGACCCAGCGCGCCTTGAATCGCGTGGGGTCACCGTGCTCGTCGCGCTTGAGACGAAACACAGGCTTGCCCGTCATGATCTTGCGACCGGAGGGGACTGAATCTCGAGGCACAAGTTCGTAGACCCCAAGGTCACGAATGGAGTCAAACTCCTCCTGAAGAGCAACGCGCCATTGGGGCGCGAAATTGCTCTCCATGGCCTCGCGCATGGTTGTCGGATCGCCCGCGTACTCACTGTCTAGCTTCAGAGAAGCCGCCAGGGCGTGGTCCAGAGCAGTGTATTGGGCAAATTCGGCCTCGAGCCGAGCCTGGTGGCGTTCAGCACGAGCCTCGCGGGCACGTTCAGTTGCTTCAAGAGCAAGCCCGAGGTCATAGTACTGCGCGACGTCCGCGTCAAGACGAGCACGGGTGCGCTCAGCACGCGCCTCTCGAACACGGGTAGCACTTTCGCGTACTTCTGCAACCGCGCGATCCAGGGCAGAGGCCGAGGCATCGGCATGCGAGGGATTCGCGAGACGGCTTGAGCGTCGAGGGCCGGAGGTGTCTTCTGCTGGAGGTTCATCTGGGAGGTCATCTGGAAGGGGGATGGACGCAGGGTCTGCAGCGGGAGCTGAATGACCAGGGACAGCAGGCGCAGAGTGCGGAACAGATGGCGAGAAGGCGGGGTCGTCAGCCCAAGACACAGGAGAAACCGGAGGGTCGGTAGGCGAAGAGCCCGAAGGTGACGCGGAAGGGGCAGATGAAGTAGGCGTGGTTGTAGTGGCTGAAGATGCCTCGTGCGACTCGATGAAGGCGACGTGATAAGAAGCGACCACACGCCCAGTTTGGCGGTGGTAGCAGCGATATGTCTTCGAATTGGACCCGTATCCAATTAGAACGCATTCGACGGAGCGGGCCTTCAGTTTAGGGTTGTGCGTGTTGACAAGGACGAATGCGCGGCATCCGATTTCGCGAAGATGAGAGAGAGATGGGGCTTTACCAAACCAAGCTTCGTAAGGGGTCGTGCCGCGTGGGAGGGAAGACGAAGGCGTGCGGTTGGTAAGGTAGCAAGCGGTCTGGTAGAACTCGTCCCAGCGGTTCTCGGGGACATTGGCCGCAAGACGCATGGCGCGCGACTTGCCCATGTACGTCCGATGAATGCGTTCAACCTTGCCGTTGTGAGCTGAAGTGTAGGGAGCAGTAAGCTCGAGCGCGACTCCGAGGTCCGCGCACACGCTCTTGATGTCATTGGTCAAGCATTCGCCGTTGTCCATGACGATCTTGCGAATGGGGCATCCCTCCGCGCGGCGAGCGACGATGAACGCACGGAGTTGAGGTGCGCAGGCAGCCTTGGAAGGCAACGGGAATGTCCAGCCATAGGAAGTGCAGTCATCGACAATATCGAGAGGACATACATTCCCAGACGCAGAACGAGTACATTGCGAGCCAGCTGGGTCGACGTAGAACACCGCCCCTCTCTCCTTACTCCTCTCTCCCTCGCGCGTCTTAGGTACGGCGGAGCGACACTGTTTGCCGAGGAGACAAGAGTCACACTTCGGAGGGGGTGAGGAGAGATCGATAGGCGTACCGGCGGTGCGAGCCTGGCGGGCAACTTCATACGTGACGCGGTAGTTGGCATGTCCGAGACGACGGTGCCAAGTCTCCAGGGTGGGAGCGCGCTTGGCAAGGTGAGCTTGGTCGACGACCGGGGCGGCTCCAGCCAGTGCGTAGAGTCCGCGACCAAATCGGTTTCCAGTGAAGAAGACTGCTCCGCTGCGGTGGCGCACGGTGACATTCTCGGAGTCGAAGTCGACGCGGTAGCCATGAGCGCCATCGCATAACGCGCGGACGGAGATTAGTCGCACGGTGGCGGCAGGGACGTAGAGTGCATTCTCGAGGATGAGATGCTTGCCGCGACCGACGGTGAGGCGGATCTTACCGATGGCGAGGGCTTGGATTACACTTCCACTGACGCCTTGGATTGGCTTCGGGGCGATTGGCTGGAGGTCGAAGAAATCACCGCGGACGGGCGACAAGTGCGTCGAAGCGCCAGAGTCGAAGAGCCACGGCTCAGTGAAGTTGGAACTAGCAACGAAGGCGGAGTGGGTCTTCCAGTCGACAGAAGAGCGAAGGTCGCCGGAGACAGCAAGGAACCCCTCGTAGCCAGTGTCGCCGTGAGAATCGAGAGAGGCTAGCCAGGCCGGAGTGTCGTCTGTAGAAGCAGAAGCGACGAGGGCATCGACGGGGTCCGTGAAGAGTTTGGCATCAACGGCGACGTTGGCGGATTCAACGGCGACGTTGGCGGATCCAGCGGGAGGTGTATCGGAGAGGGGTTGAAGGTTGTGTCCGGCGTCGACGAAGTATGCCTTCCCAGATGTGTCGTAGACGACTTTGGAAGAAGACGCACCACCACGAGCACCGCCAGAAGAACCGTACTTGCCGCGACGTGCGGCGATCCGAGCCATGACCTCCTCCTTGCGCCCCTCCATAGCACCCCCGGGCTGCCAGCAATCGTCGTAAGTGTGCTTGCCTTGCTTGCAGTTCGTGCAGCGGTTGTCAGTCTTGAAAGACTTGCCCTTGTGCGCGTTCAGCTTGGCAGCGAGCGCGAGGTCGGGAGCGCTACTCCCAGTCATGATGCGCTGCTCCGTTTCAAGGCGTTTGACGATGTCCTGAGCGCCGTATGGGTGGTCGACCGTAGCGCGGTTGAGGTTGTCCGCGACGTTGGCCTGAAGGTGCTTGAGCGAGTCCGTCATCATGTGAAGGAGGGCGACGGTCGCGAGTGAGTCGGCGTTGAGTTCGCCCATGTCGATGATGCGCTTGCATAGTTTGATTGCCGCGCTTGCCTGGGTAGAGAGTGACTTGCCTAGATCGAAACGCATATCGAGGAGATCGCGCAACAGCAACACTTGAGCGTGGCTGCCCGCGCGAGCGTGACGTTTTTCGATAGCGGTCCAGATAGAGGCGGCAGAAGTGGGAGGTGCGGGGAGGTGCGACGCTTCGGAGACAGAGCACTGGTAGCGCAAGAAGGCACTCACGTGGCGGTCGTTCAACTTCCAGAACCGCGAACTCGCAGGGAACTTCTCAGCATCCGGTTGCTTGAACTCCGGGTCGAGGTACTCCTCGAGGCCTCCAGATAGTGCCAGAATCTCGATGATCTTGTCGTGCCAGGCCGAGTGATTGCCTAGACCATGGTCGAGGAGGTCAGCTTCATCGAACTTGTTGACGAGGCTGTTCATGATCTGAAGGCGGGTGATGCTCGGGTCGTCCGGGTCAGCGGCAGCACTACTAGAGGCGCGTGTTTCCTTCGGTGGCATGTCGGGCGACTGTATGCGTATAGGAGACGACTAGATGCGCGACTATGGACCGAGGGCGATAGGGAGGGAAGCGTATGGTAGAAGAATGGAATGCACACTTAGAATGGGTGCTGTGGTCACACTCCAGGGAACGGCTACTGCGGGCTGATCTACGGGGATCAAGCCGACGCAGGGCTCATAACCTGTTAATGCTAGTAGCCGTTAGACCGAGCTCAGTAGGTGGAAGACCAACTGTATAATAAGTACCTAGTAGCCGTTAGACCGAGCTACGGTACATGGCGTGAGTAAGCTACGCTACACGACGACGGCGGGAAGGGACGCGTACCTCAGTAGGTGGAAGACCAACTGAGGAACGCGTAATAAGGGAGCGTAGGGATATATATAGCGGCGCTCGAGTGGTCCGTGCGCGCTGCCACGCGATGTCACATCCGTAACACATGCGATGCGGCGTGATGAGTTGTGAGTTGGTGGGGGTAAGTAGTCGAGGTGCGTGTGAGTGTGACGAGTGCGGTATACAAGATGTAGTACAGGACTAGTTTGATGAGGGGATGGCTGTACTTATACGTTGGGAGGTGTCGCTTATGTAGATATACATGCAGGTGATGAGGGCTATGAGGGTGTCGGGACAAAGGATGGTCGGATTTGCGCGACAGCTTCGATTCCGAGTCGGTGGGGCTTGTCAAGCCTTCGGGACAACACATCTTCCAAGCCAAGGCCCTGGAGACGTCGAGGTCTGATCCCGAGGAAAGCATGACGGGGACGTTTGTCACGACCTTATTGGCCCAGTCGTATAAGCGCCGTTGCGCCCCCCGTTGCCACGAGACGGTGAAAACCGTTCACCGTCCCCTCGGCGTGCTGCGCGAGGGAGGTGACGAGCTGGCAGGCTGAGGACCGTTGGCAGGACCTTGTCCCTGGCCTGGACTGTTTTTCTTTTTGTGGTTCCGTCGCCGTCCTTTCCCGCCGTGCCCGGGGCCACCGCGACCTTGGGGTTTGGAATTCGCAGCGGAGTCGGGGTGATGAGTAGCAGCTTGGGCATGCATTGAGCCATGAGAAGTGCGGTCGGCAGGGGCGGAAGTTGGGGTAGGGGTGGGGGGATGGAGGCTGTCGAGGTAGACGTCGGCATAGTTGCGGAAGACGCACCGCTCAGGCCCCCCCTCGTCGTACTCGGCCATCGTCGCCCACACGCAATGCCAGCCCTGCTCCTGCTCGAACTTGAGTGCGAATGCAGCATGGCGCTGCGTCCATCTGTCCTCCCGCTGCTTCCCTACCTTCGCGAGCCCTTCCAGGCCACCCGCCTTAGCACCGGAAGATGGCCCGGGGAGCGCCTGGAACGCCTTGTCGGACAGCGTGATGGACGCGGCGTGAGTGATGGTGAGCCCGAGGTCGGCGTGCGCAGACTGGGCGGCGCCGCGGGGGTTGAGGACGGGCGAGTCGCTCTCGAGGACCTTGGGCACGCCGCGATGGTGCGGGTCATAGCCGACGACGAGCAGCTGGAACGCGCTCCCGTCCGCGCAGTGGAGGGTGATGCAGGGGTGCGTGCGCGATCGGTGCACGCGCGAGAGCTTCTTGCCAACGAGCGTGGAGGGTTCAACGCCGATACCGTGTGGACGGGCATCGAGCGTGAGGGTGCGGTTGCGCGGCGCAGGCGGGACGAGTAATGGCGGCGGGGGAGACAGCGGGTATGTCTGGGTGCGCGTGCGCTGGTGGGATGTCTGATGTCTGTGCCCTGAGGCCGAGGAGGGGAAGTGTTTGAGGGGGAGGGCGCAGAGGTGTCCGGGGAGGTGGAGGGGCTGGAGGGCAGGTCGGAGTGGGATGAGCTGGCGGGTTCGTTGCTGCTCAGACTGGCGCTGCTGTAGGACGACATGGCAGGCAGCGCATGCGTATGGCGACAGCTGCGAGAGAGGTCGGGAGGAGGAAGACGGGTAGCGCAGAGATGAGTGCAGAGAGTACGCTCGAGCGCAGAGAAGCCCCGATATCGAAATCACCACCGCTGCCGCCCACAAACTGCGCCAAACACCTCGGCTAAGGACCCTTCCGAGTCTCCATTGTCCTCCGCTGTCCCCTGTCCGCCCCGTTGAGCACAATAGCACGCAGAACACTCACCCATCGTGCACCATCGGCCGTACAGCTGTGACGGCGGAGGGAGAGAAACGGAGAGAAATAGGGGTCATAACGCGTTCGGGACAACAAAACGCGTCCGCATCACGGGATGGGAAACACGCTCACGTGCAGTGTCTAGTGCATATCCTTCGTTCAGGACGCGTCGATTTGCACAGCGACTGCCAGCAAACTGCCAGCGCAGCTTGCGCAGCGAAAGTGCATTCCGGTTCGTACCGGCATGGTTAGGAAGTGCTCGCAGATCTGGTATCCAAGCGAGCGATCCAAAGCCTAATTTTCCGAGATCCCAGTTTGTGCCACCGATCCGCTACAGATTCGCGTCCGCATGGAACATTTCAATACCCAGCAGCATCAACGCTTCTACCTTCGGCCTTGTGCGAGCCATACTAACGAGGACACGCCTGCACATATTCTGCTCCAGTGTCTGCTATGTAGCAGGTGCTGCAGGTCGTGAGTTGTCGATCTTCTGAAGCCGGACAAACAAGGGTACGACTGTCCACTCGCGCTGGTACGGGCTTCTGTACGTGTGTATGTACCACAAATAAGGACGTCTATACATGTTACCTCAAACCTCTTCTCTGAGCGACTCCGCTCAGCAAGTATTCGAAGAAGAATGTCAATCAGACTCTTCAAAATCTACATCCTCAAGCGCGCCCGCATACCTTCAGACAGCATCCAAGAACTCCTCCACCTCCTTCCGCGCCGGCCCATCCTCCGCCCACGCGCCCTCCAGCGTCCGCCGCACCTCCGCCAGCTTCTCGCGCTTCCGCGCCCCGTCCTCGCCAAACGCACGCTCGAGCACGTCCCGGAACTCCGCCTTGACCGCGTCCACGGTGCCGACAGGCGTCCGCCCGGTGCGGTAGATCTTGCCTGCCCCGGCACCGTTCCGGACCTCGATGAGCTCGTATGCGATATCGAGGTTCTCCGCCAGGTGGATGGCGTTCATGGGCTGGTCGGCGTCGATGGGCCAAAGGATCCTGCAATGACATACACAAGAACCATGTCAGCGATCGTGCTCGCGGAAGAAGGCGTGCGGATGGACCGACGTTGGGATAGACGTCATGATGGTCTCGAGGGTGCTGTTATGCCCGCCGTGTGAGATGTACCAGCCTGTAGCCTGTCGGGTCACGTCAGCCACGAAGATGGAAGAGGAGGGGGAATGCATACCGGATGGTCTAGAAGCGCCTGCTGGGGCACCCAGTCCGCCATGATGGCGTCGCCATAGCGGGCTAGTTTTTCCTGCATCTCGGGTGGGGGCTTCCTCGAGAGCGTGGCGGCACCGCTCATAACCTGTTCAGCAGAGCGAGTCTACATTATGGTTCTGATGAGTAGGGGCAGGCGCACTCACAAATGGGATCTTCTTCTCCATGAGGACTTCGAGAACAGCCAGGAGCTTCGCATCATCCATTGGCCAGAACATCGACCCGAAGGAGATCTGTATTGCAAGCAGCCCCCGAGTCAATCGAAACGTCTTCAGGATGGGAAGATTCACGAAACTCACGTAGATCACAGACTTGGGACCATTCGTGGCCAGCTTCTCGTCGAGGAACTTGAGGATGCTGGCAGAACGCGGGTCGCTCGAGGTGTCCTCGGGGTTTGTCGGAATGAGCGGCCCAGCATAGTACACCTTGCGACCGGTCTCAGCCAACCATGTACGCATAGCCTCCGTTGCTTTCGGGCAGTAGTCCGCCGCGTCAAAGGTCAGCAATCCATCGCACTTCAGGATGTTTCTATCATGATAATCGGCTCAACCAGCGACATACTACATAGAGACAAGTATCACGGCACTCACCCTCCGACTTTGACCAGAATGTTCCCAGCCATCTCAGGAGGGAACGGGAACTAAGCAGTTCATGATTAGTGCTCGCACATACGTGGGACTGCGCAAAATAGTGACATACGGACTGAGGATGGGCTTCGTAGGCATACATTGGAGGCGTACACAGCGAGCGTACAATACCGTCCGAGTCGCTCGACTTCGACAGGTACATCTGATGAGTTCGCACAGCTCAGTAGTCAGCCTCAAGATCCAAGCATGGAAGACGTGCAACCGGACTGACCTCGAGACAAACAGAGTCGAAGGAGACGCCCCTGCGTGCGGCCTCGGCTCGAGCTTGCGGCTCGAAGTCTCTGCCGAAGGACATAGGAATGCTGAGGGTCGCGACCGGCACCCATATGTACACTTTCACAGCGCCGGCGCTGCGTTTCCGAACGACCTCGAATGCATTCGGGACGAACATCTATCATGCATCATTTTAGCTGAGAGCTGAGAGCACAAGAAAGACGTTCGAGGCACTCACGTCGAGGATAGCAGCGGCCGGACGACCGGGATGTGTTGCGAACGTCGTACCGGTCTTCGTGCACACTAGAGGCTCATCGTTGACGATTTTGAGCCAGGCGTCTTCAAATGCGGCCTCAACGCCCCTGGAGTCATGCACCTCTGCCCCTTCTTGAAGAGCAATAAGCCTATGGCGCTCATGTAACATCAGCGACCAGTAACTGCACGCAGATAACGATGCTGACGAACTCACCTGATACGAGCTTGAAGGTGCTGTTCATGCGGGTGGAAGTCGCGTCCAATCTCGGCTGAGACGCGGTCATAGAAGCCGCAGGTGGTGAAGAAGGTGACGGCGACGTTCCGCAGCTTCACCATCCGCGCGACCAGGGTGCACATCGTGCGGGTATGACCTGGCAAGTATCGCGAGTGAGTCTATGCGTTGTCGTACTCAATACGAGCTTACTTACCCCACATCTGCATCGGGAATACCACGACGTGCTTCTTGGTACCAACGGTCATTTTTTTAGTCTGTATAGCGGGAGAAATGGACAGTGAGGGAGATGAACGGCCTGTGATGACACAGCGGACAGGGATGTCTTATATGCGTGCATAGCGGGAGCGCTGCCGCCATTTGCATTTTACACAGCCGCTCCGTGTTTCATTGGCCCAGCAGTGCAATATTTCCGGTTTGCCGTTCGGAGACAACGCGTTCGGCGGCGAGGCCGACAGACAAAAGCTCTGTAGTCAGGCAGCGCCTGGCGTGCACTTCTGCCCGACTACTGAGTAACGCGTCAGGGATACCTGTGGGTCATTGATCTCCACGCAGGGCGGGCTACACATCGTGCTTAGCCGTGGGCCATGGCATTTAGCGAACCGTGGCGGACGCACCTTGTCGCAAAGCCGCTGCATGTCATCAAGGAAACAGAACGATACGCCCAGCAGATATCCCAGGGCGCGTTGCGTTGGTCCTGATACCTGAAGTATGAGATAACGTCAAGGACGAGACTGTTTCGCGCTCGAGTGTGGTCAGTATCAATGTATGTTTCACGCCGCCCACCACGGTGATCTACGGCTGAGCCCACCGCTGGCAATACACCAGCAGACAAAGCTTGTATGCAATACCGAGTATCTTATCGTGCTCGAGAGTCTGTGTCAACGTGGCGTGGTGGTGGTTCGAACACGAGCCTGGATTAGGCGCTACAGCGCCACTGCTGCTTTGACCTGCCAGTCTGAGTGCCACTAGCTATGATGTTCGCTGATCAACGTTCAACCTGGCCCTTGACCTCCCCCTCCCCGCTGTGCGCGCATACGATGAGCGAAGCTTCTGGTCTGCAAGTGCTATTTCTGATGTGTGGATCAACGCATTGTGCCTTTATGCGTGAGCAGAATTGCGTCCAATGTCAACAAAGATATGTATATGAGATACTAGGCAGGGAGCAAGGAGATCCTTTTTTGATTCCGAGTAACGGGGCACCCTCGGACGCCTTGTCTGTTTGCTTGTACAGTACAAGTTGTACAACTTGATGTACTGATACCTAGAAAAATCCCGCTGGGCATCTGACAGTCTTCTATGCAGTCGCACATTCTACGCATACTTAGAACCAAACTCAGATTGCGTCCAGCAACGCCTCGACCTCCCCTCTGGCGATACCATTCTCCGACCACGCAGTCTGCAGTGTCTTCCCAAGGCTCAAAATGTTCGCGCGTTTCCTCGCTCCTTCTTCGCCATATGCGCGCTCCAGTATATCCCGCATCTCCGCCTTGACAGCGTCTACAGTGCCGACGGGCACTCGACCGTTGCGGTAGATCTGTCCGGCACCCGCTCCATGCCGGACCTCAATGAGCTCGAAGGAGACATCAAGGGTCTCGGAAAGATGAACGGCGTTTGCAGGCTGATCCCCTGAGATAGGCCACAATATTCTAGGAGTATAGCGTGAGTCTGATGTTCCGTAGCCGACGAAGTGAAGGTGACTGACGTGGGGATTCCAGCCAAGATAGTCTCGAGTGTGCTATTGTGACCACCATGAGAGATGTACCACCCCGTCGCCTGAGAGCTCATCTGAGATGTCCATAACATGCGCATCAATTGTGCGATTACTCACCGGGTGGGCAAGCAGCGTTTGCTGCGGCACCCAGTCCGCCATGATGCCGTGACTGTAACGCGTGATCTTCTCTTGCATCTCTATCGGCGGCTTTGAGAACCACGCAGCTACGCAGCTCATGACCTAGGACATGGATGAGTTTATCGTGAAAACCCGGGCTGTGCCACGTAGACGTACGAAGGGAATGTTGCGCTCCATGATTACATCAAGGACAGCCCAAAGCTTCGCATTGTCGACTGGCCAGAAGAGGGATCCGAAGGAGATCTAGCCAGATGTGCACGTCAGAATTAACGAGACTTGTCTTGCTCGGGTCCCGACCCACATAGATGAGAGAGCCCTCGCCATGAGAGGTCAGCTTTTCGTCGAGGAACTTGGTCACCTCCTCGGAACGCTGGTCCTTGGATGTGTCTTCTTGGCGTTGGGGAATCAGTGGACCGGTGTAATAGACCTTGCGGCCTGTCTTTGCATAGTATGCCCGAAGTTGCTTTGCCGCGTGCGGCGCGTAGTCGGCGGCATCGAAAGTCACAATACCCTCCGTCTCTTCCAGAATCCTGGGATCGAAGGGGAACTCAGCCATGAACATCTCGGAGTTTGCTGTGTGACTGACTCAGGGATTCTCGCCATCACGTTGTCAATGAAGCCTGGCGGATATGGGAACTGAAGCATTCTTGTCAGCGAGGGGATGTATCGTCATTGTAGAGGTAACTTACCTCTTGAGGATTATACTCGTAGTCGTACATGTGTGGGTTGAAGGGGTCTCTGACGAGCTTGCCCTTCATGGAGGTCAATATCTAAGCCGGCTCGAAGTCAACTCACAGAAAGCTTGAGAAGGAGGTACGGGTGCATCTACCTCCTCTATCGTCTCGACTGGGCCGTCGTTCCCTCCGCTGGTGGTGTTCAGGCCCATGAAGAAGCGGCCGACCCCGACCACTGCCGGCTGCTACTATCATTGCTGTTACTCACATCCAAGATGGCTGCACTTGGGAGGACGGAATGAGGTTCGAACTCTGCCCCGGTCTTGGCGCACACCAGAGGCTGACGGTCCAGCATCTTGCCCCAAGCAATCTTAAACGCAGCCTCAGATCCGCTAGTATCGTGGAGATCATGACTTTGCTCGACAGCAATCAGCCTAGGTGCCAGCGGTACGCATGCCATGAGCACGATCTGCGGCGCAATATAAGTACCCGCGACTCACCGTAAGCGCGATGCGAGAAGCTCCTCTCCAGGTAAGAACTCTCGGGCGATTTCTGCTTGGACGTTATCATAGAACGACGGGACCGTGAAGAACGTCACAGTAGCCTCTCGCAGCTTGACAAGACGCGCGGCCAGCGTGCACATCGTGCGTGTATGCCCTATCACCACGACGTCCTCGGTAAAAATGTCCACAACAGCAATCTGTTCGTCTCACCCCATAGGTGTACCGGGAATAGTACCACATGTTTTCCTTTGTTGGCGGTCATCATGCGGGGACAGGATCTGGGAGGCTCGGAGGCTGAAGGTTGTTGTAATCCTTCACCTGGGTCAGAACCTATACTGTATATATAGCACGTACTCAAAAGCCTGCTTGAATATCTGATGGCATGTAGACCGGCTTCTATCCGGTAAGAGGCGGGTACGACGGGTTTGTGCGATGCCAGGTAACGAGAACTTTGTCGCGTACCATCAGTCGATGGCCACGTTCTCCGCGCACGCACCAGTCGAGCGGCCTGCACTGCATAGCCCGCTCTACACGGAAGACAACTGGAAGAGAACGGATATGTCAATCTGGCGCTCCAATGGTTTTGCATATAGACTGGCCGATCTTCTCCCATAACAGGACGATATCAAGGACTAGCCGAGGGTGTCCGCCAGGGCTCTGCCAACCTCTGCCTACTCACAGCAGTACTGAGGACTGCGAGCATCAACTAAGTGCCCCAGGGATCACCGCCGGAAGTGAGACTGTACCGGATAACAAGGTCAGCGAAACTCCACATAGAGATTGGATCGCAAATAATTACATCTTCATGGTGATGCGTGGGTAACACAGCGGCCACTCAACAAGGTCGGAAATGAAGAGGTGTCATCGATGCGCCTTGAACACTGCATCATGCGCCAACGCCAACCGAAGATTCAGCCGATTAGCGTGAAGATCCTCTGCTGTCCCTCAATTGAGGCCGGTGCCGATATATCATTCAGCCTGCCGTCCGCAGCGCATGGATTTGCGAGGCCTGGTGCGCAGCTTGTGAATATGTGTCCCGCCAAGTGGCCGCAAGTCAGAGTATCTTCGCCACCGGTCGTTGAGAAATGATTGAGAACGAAGGGGATGTTGTTGAGCGCACGAGACAAAGATGTGACCTCCATATGGTCGAAGGTCGTTGACGCAATAGTCCTGATAGAGATCAGTCACTTGGAAGGAACTACAAGGCCCCCTTAATAGCCCGTTGCGGCACTGGCGGCGCCCACCCGGCTGAACAACTGCTACGCCGCCAGCACGACTAGATCTCGTCCAAGAATGTCTCCACATCGCGCTTGGCAACTCCTGCGTCGGACCACGCAGATTGCAAGGTTTGTCGCAATGCTTCGAGCCTGGCTCTCTTCTGTGCCCCGTCCTCCCCGAACGCGCGCTCGAGCACTTCGCGCATCTCGCTCTTCACCGCCTCAATGGTGCCAATTGGCACCCTGCCGTTGCGATAGATGGGCCCTGCGCCCTTCCCGTTGCGTACTTCGATGAGCTCGTACGCGATATTCAGGTTCTCGGATAGGTGGATGGCATTGACAGGTTGGTCCGCGTCTATTGGGTAGACAATCCTGTGCCAGTGTGAGCATAACTGCGAGCAAAGATGTGCAGGTACGCACAAGGGGATGCCGGCCATGATCGTCTCTATCGTGCCGTTCAGACCTCCGTGGGAGAGAAACCATCCCGTGGCCTGAGAATTGAATCGTCAGCTTCGAGTTTTCGATGATCATTGTGGTCAGAACAGAACCACGCACGGGGTGTTCCAGCAGCGCTTGCTGAGGGACCCACTTGGCCACGATGGCGTTTCCGTAAGCGGAGAGCTTATCATCCATGCCCTCCGGAGGCCGGAAGAACTCTGCAGCGCAGCTCATGACCTGAGAAATCGTGAGCGTTTCACGAGGACTTGCGTTTCACTGTGAAGACGTACGAAGGGTATGTTCTTCTCCATGATCGTTTCCAATACTGCCCAGAGTTTTGCGTTGTCCGTAGGCCAGAACAGCGATCCGAAGGAGATCTGTATGAGTCGCCGCTGTCAAAATCGCGTAGCGAATGGATGACAGGACGACTAACATAAATCACGGATCTCTCTCCATGCGATGCGAGCTTCTCCTCGAGGAATCTCACGATCTTCTTTGACTGCTGGGACTGTTTCAGCTCGTTTGCCTCGGCATCCCTCCCGTGTGGGATTAGAGGACCGGCGTAGTAGATCCTGCGCTTTCTCTCCGCGAACCAAGCTCGTACCGCCTTCGCAGCTTCGGGGAGTAGTCGGCAGCATCAAAGGTAACCATCCCATCGACTTCCCGCACCACCCTAGAAGCGAAGTGTCAGGATACGCATGATGACGCAAGTTACTTGGTCGGCTATGCGCACCGAGTAGCCTTGGTGAGGACGTTAGCAACGAAGGCGGGCACAAACGGAAACTGTGTGCGCATCCATGTCAGATACCTCCATGACACCCGGGCCGTGTAGGGTATGCCTTACGTCCTGCGGGTGAAATTCATAGTCGTACATTGGAGGCATGCATGGCGTGCGGATCACTTTGCCCTCCGTCGACGTCACGAGCTGCCACAACCGTCAGCAGCACCCGGTATGCTCGCGCGAAGACACGTACATCGCAGGCGGCAGTCTCAAACGATACACCTCGTCGAGCAGCCTCTTGCTCTGCCAGGGTTTCTAAGTCCTGTGCGAAAATTCCAAAGAATACAAGAGTCGAGGACGCGAACCAAGCATAGACCTTGAGGGCGTCTCTGTGCTTGCGAGCGGCTTGGAATGCAAAGTAAAGGAAGCTCTGTCATGTTCATCAGGTCCCCGAACGCACATGCCATGACAACGAGACCCACGTCAACTAGAACAGCCGAGGGGCGTGCGGCAGGCGGTTCGTAGCTGGTGCCAGTCTTCACGCAGACTACGGCCTGGCCAGCGAGGAGCTTCTCCAGGGCTGCGCCGAAAGCCACTTGGATAGTATACATGTCATGTGGGTCGGTCCCCGATTCCAGAGCGACAAGCCTACGATCCTGGATGGTGAGCGCACGACTTCTGACGAGGACAATGACCCCTTACCTGATATGTGAAGCGCTGTCCTCCTCTCCGGGTTCGAAGTCTCGCGCTATCTCAGCCTTAACGCGCTCGTAGACACTCGCCGCGGTGAAGAATGTGATGGTAACCGGCCGTAACTTCACGATACGCGCGGCGAGGGTGCAAACAGAGCGGGTATGTCCTGTGGTTGGAATGAGCTCCGTCAACAGCGACTCCGCAAAAGATCATCATCACCCACCCCACATCTGCATGGGAAATACGACGAGGTGTTTGGTAGGGGTGCTCATCATGATAGGTGTTTGCTCAGTGAATACTGTATGCAACGAAATCAGGATGCAATCGACGCTCTGGCTTGACAATCTTCAAGTTGATGGGTTCAATAATGCTGGCGAGAGTCTTTCATTAGGCCAAACTAAATGAAGAGCAGTGGGACTACACTTTACCGCCCTCGCTGCTCCAATGCAGCGTCGAAAAGCTGTACCTAAGTACTTGGTCGGTGATGGACGGGAAGCAAAACCTCGAGCGTGCGGGCTGTTGCGTCGCCATCGATAGCGATTCTTGATGGTTACCGGCACCATCGATCAGTAGACGCACGGAGAAGGGCATGCTATGGCTAGATGCCACTGTTACAGTTCAGTCGTGTCGCTACGTTCTCATTTTGTTCGTGAGTAATAGTATCCGCCCAAGTGGGGAGAGCGCAAAGCTATTTGCACCACCTGGTGCAAGGAGCGCAGTTATCGTGGCTGTACAGAAAGATCCAGTTAGCGCAGTATTACTTTATAAACGTCTAAGCAGGAGGAAGCGTCGCGGCGGAAGTTCCCAGGAATTCCCCGATGCTATCTGTGACGGAGCACTTATGCGAACTGATGGTGGTTAACCCAACCTTCTGTCCGATCCAGCCGGCGGTATGGCAAGGCAACTCGCTCCGCCACCGCACTCGATGATCCTTCGATTCGCTGTGTCGCGGCTCGCCGCAACTTACAATGCACGGTTCAGACGCTCCGCCCAATCGGTAGAAGTTTGTACACCGAAGTGCGCGGTGTGCGCACAGCAGCATTCAAACTGAACAATGAACCACGTTGACAACTTGGAATTTCAAAGCATCATATTCCAGCCTGTCCGCTCTTAACAATCGCCAAGACGCACCGAACGGCTTCGCCGCAGGGACCCTGTGTGAGAGCGGTCGTTTCAGCGCACCGCCAGCGCGCAAAGCCCCCAGTTGCGGGTTGCGGAATTGGAGAGCAGTACTGCTGGGCCAGGCGGCCTCGGGGAATGATGGTCTAATAGGGGTGAGTAGGAGTTACGCATAGGGATAGACAGGGTCGAGGACGGAGGAGGGCGTAGCCGGAGAAGCAGTCGTCCAACACCGATGATAGACGACCAGATGTGGTGAGCGCGGCATGGGCGCACATCCTGAACACACCGTCGTGGAGGCAAGACCCACGCGATACTGTACAGACGGTGATTGCAGAATGGTATGGAATGATGGTAGCTCACCCGCGGATGCGACCAGGCCGCTGAGGGCACCCTTGGACACACTCAAGGGCTTTGCAATGATACGAGGCTTGAACGCAACTAACGTCCGAGGTGTTCGTGGGTTGTAGAGGTTGGGCATAGGGTGGACGTTTTGCCACACTTGATGCGCCCTCCGAAGAATGCGTCTGGGTCACACCCCCGAGCTGATCGACAATTAGCAATGGTGACGTTGGGAGCCATACGATCCTGAAAGTAGTGATAAGCGAGCTCAGTGCCCTTTGCAAAGTTTGCATAGAAGATTGTGGGTGGACGCCGAGACATACCTGGCTGGAAGGTCCCAATTCTTTGTCTTGAAGACGATGGTACAACAGTAGTGTCTGCAATAAGAGCACTTTTGCTGCATAAGGTACAAATGGGAGTTGACGACTGCCGCACCGTTCTGTCCTCCAATCGCCTTCATGGAACCGCATCCGAGGAGATTGCCTCCAAAGAGCACCCGACGTTAGCAAAGAACGCACGGGCACAGGTGAGAGCTGTGGGAATTTGCGGCCACGTCCAAGCATTGCGAGAGGTTCGGTCGGGTGCAGTATCGTATCGGTTGGCCGTGCAGTGTTGAAACATGTCAAGCGGGATTAACAACAGTTCATCGTTGTCCTAAAAGCATGGATCGCACAGCACATAGAGGACTGTGCAAGATGATGTATAGTCGCACTGTGCTGTTACAAGCTATGTCTGTGCTGCGGGCTGCACCTCGGTCGGCGCCTTCGTCTTCAAGGAGAGAGCGTGGAGTCCTGCTGCGAACTCGTCGGAGAGAGCGGCGTAGATCATGCGATGCCGCTGCATGGTATTCTAAATTGTTGAGTGTGTCAGAACCCAACAATAACAAGTCGTCAGTTGTCCTGCGTGCAATAATCCCCCGTACGACCATATTACCTTGCCTTGAAACTGCTCTGATACCACATGTACCGAAAAGTCTGCGAGCGCAGCAAGTTTGAGGACGCGGATGCGGCACGGAATTTTGGGGAGGTAGCGAGGGAAGTACGCACGAGTCTCGCCGTTACCGCCGCCAGCAGCTCGCATGGGAGCATGATGTCTGTGTTGCCACGAGTCATTGGTAATTTCCAGCTGCGAGGGTCGCAGGAGCTCGGTAAGCTGCACGAGTGACAGGATCAGCGGGAGAGTGGGTAGAAATGGATGCGGTAACGCCAACAAGCATCGGGCGTGCATGCCCAAGCTCGGGTCACGATTGGCTGACGGCTGCGTACCTTTGCCCTGATTGACTGCTCGATGGGCCCTACCGGAGACGATTCCCTGGGATCTTTGGCAGCGGTGGACATGGTCGCCATGATATTGAATCTGGATGGACGGTTTCGAACGACAGCGATGGCCAGTCGTCGCGTGGCAAGCATTGAAGGCGGTGCCAAGATCTGACGCAAATGTTCTGCTCTTCTTTGCCAAGTTCTGCAGCGAGCACGGACCAGGACAAGCAGCGCAGACGGAGGAGACGAAGCTGCTGGTGGTAGCGAGTCAAGAGCAAGTTCGCGTCGCCCAGGCTCGGGCCGCCACCTCGGTCCGGGTTCAAGCGTCTAACCTTGTGCCTCGACGCTCACCATCGTCTTCCTTTGCTCCTCCTCGCCATGTTCTGCCGTGATGCAAGTACTTCGAAGAGACCGTGTGTGTCGCAATGTTTTAAGGTGCGTATCTGTGTAGTCACTGCCGATCTGCATAACGGGAGGTCAACGGCGTACACCAAGTTGTCCCTCACATGCTGATGATCAATATATTCAAGAGCTCTACATGATGCAAACGCAACACGGGCTCAGACGGACACCATTGTCATAGCAGCAACCGGCAAACGTCAGAGGACCGAATAGATCCTCACGATAGTCTGGGGTCACTCGACTCTTCGGATCCTAAGGCCGCAGCACACGCTTTTCCGCATCGTGTGCGTCATTACTGTGCCCACCCGATGCTGAAAGGTTGTACCGCACCGAATTCTATGCTGCCTTCGTCGTCACCAACACTGGGACTGGGTCGTGTTTCCTCAGTGCTCCCTACAGGCGTTTCTGAACGTGAAACGGATGGGGATGATGAGCGCCTTACCTGCTACCTGGTGCGGTTTGCGGCCTGTCGTCGTGCATGCGAGTGTGAACAGATTGAGTGGATCGCAAGAAGGTCGACTTGCAAGGTTAAGCTTCGCGACGTGGTTGGGCGATCAGTACTAGTTCCACGTGCACGGTGACACTGACTGTCGACGAGCAGCAACTGCGCATGCCCGCGGCGTGGGTGACGACGCGACAAACCCACCATTTCGCCATCAGGACCGATGTACGTGCACGGTGACCATCGTACTGCTTGCTCTGATCCCTGATTCCGCCAGTGAAGGCTCTCAGTCCTCGATCTCAGATCGCTCGCAATGAATTAGGCGCACAGACGCGTCAATCCGAGTCCGCCGCCCATTGACATCCCTAGATCATTCCCCAGGTCTGCCTCGAGGAAACAACTCGCGGTCAATTAGCCGGTCTGCGCTCAAAGCTCAAACGACCCTCCGCTCGTCTAGCCTCGGCCTCGCCAGCGGGGACAGTGCTGTTCTCTCAACCTGCTCGGCATCCTGCTCCGGACGTCTGTACGTTCACGACTGTCATCACGACCGTTGTCGACGCCCTCACGGATACATGGAGACCGCCTCCGCGCAGTTGCAATGGGTCTACAGGGAATCACTACAGCATCCATCCAGGTTCCCAGATTCAATCCCCGATCGAGACCCGCGGTGCGCAACAGGATCCGTTCGCTTGGGTGTGGCTGCCTTTGCGTAACTGTTCGTCGTCCGAGGAGTATATAGCACAATGCTGGTCTCGATGGTTCCGGATACTTCACCCCTCAGATCCTCGCCCGTCTGCTCCATTTCCCTCCTCTCCCTTGTAGCGTTCGTGCCATGCCTCCTCGTCCGTTCTCTTCCTCTTCCTCTTCAAGTGACCCCGCCGGACGAGGCGAGCAGCGGCCGACGCTACCCCCCATTCGACAGATTTTTGGATGTGAGTCCTGTCCGCAGCTCTGCCCTCTCCGAAGCCTGTTCTGACGATATATACCATTACAGCTGAACTAGCCCGGTCTGTCCCGCCACACCAGACCCGGCAGTCGTCGTCCCCTCATATGGGTCGTCGGACATTGGCCGAAGAGGATCCTCGTTACATGTCGCGCGGCGCATCGTCTCCCGTCCCGTATCCCCATGCCCAGGGAACTCCACGCTCTTATCCCGGTTATCCCGACATGACGGGGCAGCCTGCTCCTTCCCAGCACCCTCGGGGCGCGTCCGACCCTTCTGCCTATCCTGCGTACGCGCAAAACGTGCCGCCGCATGCCTCCGTGCAAAGCTATCCCCGCGGATATCCTCCTCCTCAGTATGCCCATCACCCACGCAATCCCATCCCGACTGGGAGTTATCCGTATGCTGGCTCCCAGGTCATGTCGCATGTCGGGCCGTCGATGCAGCAGCAGCCGTACCCCGGCATGGAGGGGGCAGGCGCTGATCGGAGTTCTTCCTCACGTTACGAGTGTAACTACTGCGGCAAAGGGTTTACTCGGCCCAGTAGCTTGAAGGTGCGCTCACGGTTTCTTCCGCTCTGCAAGTCGCGGTGGGCGTGTTTCATCTAACGCGACAGTTTGCATTGCAGATTCACTTGAATACTCACACGGGGGAAAAACGTGAGTATTGTGCACTGATTTCACACTGCGCGGCGCGCTAACGGTGATGATTTGACGGGCGCGACAGCATTCACATGTCCGTACGAAGGCTGTGGCCGTAGCTTCAGTGTCCAGAGCAACATGCGCCGGCATGCGCGGGTGCACACGCGTGGATCGGAAGCCCAGGGCGGCGATCTCGAAGAGGAAGGCGAGAGCGCAGAAGAGGAGTACCCTTCCTCCGAGTCGTCACCCAACTCCCGTCGGTCCTAAGCGAAACGCGCCCTACACGCTATTCGACGCGTCGCGACCAGGGCCACCCTCATAAGTATGACGATACAAGCTATCCTATTTCCTCACTATCTCACTCGCCGCACGCTATTGATATTTGTTATTTATTCGCTATCCTCGCACTGCACTGTACACTACGCATTGTTCATCCATTGTGTTCTTCATCCTCCCCTTTTGGCCTGGATGTTTGTTTCATTGGATACTCAACTGGCCCTGTTGCTTTCTTATTTATCTGACCACTCCACTGCATCCTTGGCCACCGTATTCGCTCACTGTGACATTAGCACTATTTATCACCGCACGCACTCTCCAGTCCCCTCATTACGCATCGCACAGCACCGTCATTCGCATCCTCACGCTCTCTCACACGGCATCGCCTGCATTCACTCACTCCTATTTATCCACACATCCGGGTTCCAAGTCCTCCAGCCTCTGGGCTTTGTATCATATATCTACCGTCTCCGACCGTGACGCTCCGGTCATCATCGCACGCTCGCGGCCTCCTCCCAACCTGTACTATCCTTGCATACACATCACACTCCTTAGAAAGCACTGCACTGTACTAGAACACCATCCTGCGGACTACTCTGGACCTCACACCACTGTACCATCTCTGCATCCCCATCCTCCATCTTGCATTCGCATCCTAGCATCTCACCTTAAATCTCCCCCGATACTCTCACCTTACCTCACTCACTACACCGTAGTAGGAACCCTACCCAGCACTGTCGTTAGTAGAACAATACTCCCGCATACGTACATCCCCGCACTGGCTGCGCAGCTAACTACAACACAATCTTCATTCTGGCAATGAACATCCCTTCCTGTGCATATCGTCCCGAAGCCGCGCTCGTGTTCACAGTCGAACCTCCCAATCGTCCAAGCTTGCACCCTGGAGGCATGTCAAGTACGTCGTGTCGCCCGCTCGAAGTACCCGAACATAAGGATACGTGCATTAACCGCTGTAAGGAACATGCGAACAAAACGATCTACTAGTGCGCCCACCGCAGTCTAAGACTCTAAGGTACCCTGGCGCGAGGCAGCTGACAACACAAATAGGAGAGGAGAGACTCGAGAGAGTAGCTAAGAGCCGCCGAACCGTGCTCGCGCTCATGCATCGCTGTCCGTGTCCTCGGGCCTAGGACCGCCGAACGCCAGCCAGTTGAGCTTGCGGACGCGCCGCCGCTCCTCCTGAGCCTTCTGCTGGTTGCGGGTCATCTTCTTCTTCTTCTTGACGGGCGGCGTGGCGGTGCCGTTCGCCTTGCCTTCCGTACCACTGCCCGCAGGCGTGGCATTGGTCGACGCTGCGGGGGTCTGCGTGCGCGAGAGCGCAGGCGTGTTGCTGCCGCTGCCCTTCGGCGACTTGACTGCAAGGGCGTCCTCAACGACTGCGATCTTCCCCTTGTGGGTCAAACGGCCCTGGTCGATGTGCCAAATCTCGGGACCTGTGCGAGCACCGCCAGAGTGAGACGAATGCCCCCGTGTACAGAAGCAGGGTACTTACAGAGTGCCGTTACGAACTCTTCGTTGTGGGAAATGATCACCTGCGAGTGAAGGGATGCGTGAGCAACGATTGGCCTCTAGATAAGTCGTGGAAGATATCACGTACGACTGCGCCGGCCCAGTTTTGGATGGCAACGGCCAAGCCACCAAGCGCTTCGCGATCCAAGAAGTTGCTGGGCTCATCAAGCACGCAGATCTGTAGCACGAAGGATGCAAAAGGCGAAGTTAGCATATGCTGTAGCTACACTCTTGGTACTACGGTGACGTACCTGAGGGTTGTTCCAGAGACAGGCTGCAATTACAAGCTTGATCTTCTGGCCTGTGATGCATGGCGGATGTAAGTTTAACGTGGAAGACAAAGCTAATAAAGAACGAACCTCCGGACAAGCCCGCGATCTCGTTGTACTGCGCAATGTCACCATCCAATCCGATATCTTCCAGATGCTTGCGAACAATATGTGCTGACGTGTCACGCTGACCGGCACCTTCTCGTGAAGACTCGAGATCGTCGAATTGCTGGACAAGCTTCCCGAACCCCTTGGAAAGGAGCTCTTCACGGGGAATCCAAGTATTGAACTTGTGATCATAGCCTGTCGGTGATGAGAGTCAGGATCGCGTGAGTCGCTGCGAACGCGCATAATCATTCCCCGCTCACCTCTCCATTTGATCTCGTACTGGAACGACTTCTTCAACTTTTGGCGACCCATGATCAACTATGAGAAGGAATGAAGGGCAGGCAGCGGTCAGTACATGCAGGGATATCGGGATTTGATCGACATGAAACCAACCTCGAGCTTGCGCCGCTGTCCATTCTTCCCGACGAAGTCTGTCTCAAGGAGCGCCTTGTCCTCATCCGTGAGAACACGGGTAGCCTTCTCCAGGATTTCACCTGATGGTGAGGGCGATCAGCACAGAGTGCACATATTTGCGGACGGGTTATACGCACGGTCGTGTCCATCCTGGAAGCGCCATTGGATGTACTGGATCGGCGTCTTCTCGAGGTGGCGTTCTATGAGAGATCATGATCTTCAGTCGTGATAACTACTTCCGGCGGGGGCAAGTATTTACCGATATGATGAGTAGCATGCTGTGAGACGTATCCAATACGCAGCGCGGGGTGCTTGTAGACTGTGCCCTCCTGAGGCTCCGTCTCTCCCTGTAACATGGACATAACCTTCAATGCTGTGTACGACATAGTGACCGATGTTACGCACAGTCAAAATCTTGATAAGTGTGGACTTCCCAGCACCGTTAGGGCCTATGATACCGACCCGACTACACCGGAGGTTCCCAGGTTAATATCACCGCCGCCGGCGGGAGGGATAACGTGGAGGGACGCACCTTGACAAGGACAGCGCGCAGCTGACGTTGAAGAGACTGGGCTTCGGTCGACCGGGATACGTGAAGGTACAGTTTGTCATCTTCAGGATCGCACGGGTGTTGCTGCGAACGCCCATCAAGGAACCCGGTGGCGGGAACGAAAACTTGACTGATGTCGCTGCGAGGGTATAGTATGACTTCGCTTCCGGATGCTTTGCCACGAATGTCGACAAGTTGCCGGGATAGTACACGAGCTATGAACATTGAAGATCAGTGCCTACATTCTCTTGTCATGCGGTCGACACAAACCTTCTTGCTCTCATAGTGAATTATATCTGTCGTCACGTTGTCTAGGAATCTATAACAGACGACCATCAGCTTCCGTCGTTAGTACAGACGTATCGCACTGAACGTACCCGGAGTCGTGACTGATGATTAGGCAGGTGATGTTCTTCTGCGAGATGAGGTACTCCTCCAGCCACTTCACGGATGCACGGTCCAACTACACCGGGATGTTAGTCGACCATCACAATTAGTCTGACGACACGCGACATACGTGGTTAGTAGGCTGTGCAAAGTGATGTTATCAGCATAGAAGTCCCTGAAAGAACGACGGCTGCATACCTCATCCAACAGCAAAAGGTCCGCGTTGTAGAGCATCGCCCTAGCAAGTTCGAGCTTCATCTTCCAGCCTCCGGACAAGCCGCCGACGACATCCGCCTGTCGGGCATCATCGAAGCCGACTTCAAGGAGCTGCTCCCTGATCTTGGACCGCGGCACGTGCGCGAGGGCCTTGTCCGAAGCAACGAAGTCCAGAACCGAAACGGACGTGTCCTCGCCCTGGAGTGAGTGCTCCACCATCACACAGCGGAGTTGGTCTTGTGGTGGGAAATTCTCGACCTTCCCGTCACGCAGCTGCCGCATGAGCGTGGACTTGCCGGAGCCGTTGGTACCCAGGATACCGTACCTGCGCCCGCGGAAGAGGCGCAAGCGTGTGTGGGAAAGCAGTAACAAGGCTCCGTACGCAAGGGAGAAGAGGGTGTCACAGAGAAGCTCTCCTTCCTCCGAGGAACCGTTCGAAACGAGTCCATGCTTCGCTTCGTCGACCGCGAGGAAATGCGCACGGACACGTTCAGTAAACTTTGCGGCGTCGGTCGTGCCTGCGGGGAACCAGGGGTCAAGGAAGCCACCGAGACACCGCTGCCAGGCCTGAGAATCCTCAAACTTGCGGGCGTGGACCAGGTCCGCGACGAGGCCGGCGGAGAACTCGAGAATCTGCTTCAGCAGCGGGTGCCGAGGCTCGTGCGGACCATTAGGAGCACCCGCGGAGATGATAGCGAGCTCCTCGGGAAGCAAGGTGAGCAATGTGGACATGACTTCGGACCTTTCGGCTTCAATGTCGCGATGGGCAGGAGGAGGACCATCCTTGGATGCGCCAGACTTCTGGAGCGTCGTCAATGCGGTCTCGGCGAAGGCACGGACCTAAGAAGTAGCGATGAGTGCGTGTAGTGAGAAAACTAGAAGCATGGGACGGACCTCTGGGAACGCGGCACCTTTGGCGATCTTTTCCACGCCGTCGACCAGGGGGCTCAGGTAAGTCGCTGCTACATTTTGATCGCGGACGAGCTTGACCAAGTTATCGATGACGACCACAGTGCGACGCTGGACTTCCATCGAACGATCGTTCAGGGCACGGATCAAAAGGGGCACGAGAACGGCGAGAGCGGGTGCCGTAACTTCGGCGACGAAAGTAGTGTTAGACAGCGACTTGATACATTGAGGCACAGTATCGGGATTGGACATGCACTTGACGAGTGTAGGGATGTGGGGGCTCAAATCAGGGTTCGCGAGTGTAGTGCACAATGCGGTAGCACATTTGATAGCAGCCGAAGACACCTGGTGCACGGTCAAGCTCTGGTCTGCCAATCTAACTCACAGTTCAGACGCACCTCGGCCTTAGTATCGTGCATGGCGCGCTCCACCTTAGGGATCGTCGTACCGAGCTCGTTGGCGACAGCGTCCTTCGCAGTGCTGACGAAGCTCCTCATCGCGTCGAGTACTCCAACCTTGGTGCGCCATTTGCCCTGGTCCAAGATGTCCTCCAGCGTCCGGAAAACGGTACCGGTTGCCTCCGGAGGGAAGAGTTTGAGGATGCCTTTGACGGCTGAGGTTGCGGCGCTGCGGACAACGTCTCCCTTGTCCATGTAGAGATCGAAGAGAACCGGTAAGGATTGGAGTAGGACCGGCGCCGCCGGTCTCCCCAGGGTGTGGGCCAGGGACAGGAAGGCGATGGCGGCGGATTCACGCTCGTACCCGGACTTTTTGTTGGTGGCATAGCCGTGAAGTGCTGTGATGATGTTGGCGTCGCTATATGGACGTACAATCAGCGTAAATCCTCTCCATCGTCTCCTCCCCACGATAACGGCCATGTACGAGAACAGTGGAGCACAGTGGAAGTGCAAGCGCGCCCGCCGACCGGACTTCCACTGTTTGCCCGACGAGCACCCGAACGCCCGACACGACAAGCTGTTGGGGAACGCTCGTCGTGCCGCCACGCATCACTCTGGACCTGTCCCCGTTGGCAGCGGTCTTCCTTGAGTAGGGACTGAATGTGAGACAGGCCGAAGGGCAATGCAGTGAAAAGTCCGGCCGTCCGGGCAACATCCATTCCACATAGTTCTTGTCACGGCCCATGTAGATTACTCACCTCAGCGACTCGAGACCAGTCTTTTGAATCTCCCGAGCGAGACGGTCGGCAGCGGCCTTCGCATCTAATCGACCAAAGCTCCAGTACCTCCATGGACAGACGGCGAATATTACTCACCTGGGCCGGTGGGGGCGGTGCGAAGCGCATCTAGAAGTGGTGCGAAGTGGGAATCCGAAGCTACAGACATGGCGACAGGAGACATAGTTGCAGATACAAGTGATACAGATGTAGAACCCGAGAGCGAAGATCTATGCGAATGCGAGGCGTTCGATTACTGTGTGGTTCGATAGAGTGCAGACAGTGGTCGGTCGTGGTATGTTGCCGCGGGAGTCTAAGAGCGTTCAAGATCTAGATACAAGAGTGCAGTCGTGGGGGAATGCCTTGCTCGCTGCAGGGCGCAGGCGGGAGGATGAAGGACGAAGACAAGCTCGTTTGAAGAAAAATGAGATCGGCCTGTGCAGAGTCCCGATTAGGCAGGTGTGAGAACTTTCGCCTGCCTATCAAAACTCGCTACTTACGGCCGTAAGAAGTTGTAATGAAGCCAAGCCAGGAGGATTAAACAGCAGTAAACATTACGTAAGAGACGAGCAGTAGGCAGTGTACGACATTGACCGCGCGCAACCTCGACCATCTGCTCGCCGGTATTTATAACGAGCACAGTGACAACATCTACGCAGTATCTTTGGAACAGCCGATTTGCGACAACTCCTCGTTATCTGCAAAAGTACACATGGGGACTGCACTACTCGACCAGTCCGGGTTCCGTGTCGCATGGTACCACATCGTAGCCGCGCACATCGCCTCACTCGGTGCGACCCAGCATCCGTCAACTGCGAGAATCATCGCTCTATCCGCACTGTCACCTCCTACGCAACCATGTGGGTAAGCAATAGGAATCATCTGCTGCCAGGGCTCCTAACAGAGCATAGCAAGTGGCACTTTGCTGATAGTCTCCAGGTATATGAGGACCTCGCGAGCTGAGTGCGGACGCTCTTCCTCGCGTCGTCCCTTCATTCCCCGAGCGGGCTCCCCGTAACGGACACGCCACGCTTGCCCCACGCTTGCCCCGCGCTGTCTCCCTCTCGCCAGTCGCCATGCAATCCTCGAGCAGCACACATGTCAGTAGCATGCCTCGTGGTGCTTGGTCGGTGTCTAGACTGATTCCGTGTGTACAGACGTTTGCAAAGCGGAGCGTGTCGCTCGATCCGTCGCTCATTGCCGGGATCGTCGTCGTGGTCGTGGCCTTTAACCTCATCATCGCCGTATCCTGGTGCATCGTGCGCGACCGCAGGAAGCTGAGGAAGCTGCACAAGCGGCGCATATCTGCCCCGGCGGACTGCGAGAAGTACGAGCACAGCGTTGCATTCGCGATCTCCACGGGAGCTGCTGTCCCGCTCAAGTCGAAGGAGCAGGATCGGCGAACGGAGGTCAGCAACTCGTACTACGAGCTCCTCCAGGCGCTGCAGCGACAGCCGGACGACGCGTTCTCCCCTGTGCCAACGCGTTGGTCGCGAGGCTCGTCGAGGAGCTCCAGCTCCGCAGACAGCCATGGTCTGGCAAGGTTCGTCCTGCGACCACAGGACCTCAAGGACCTCAGCGGCACGCCTCTCTATCCGAAGACCAAGGGCTCGAGTCAGACGCAAGTGGCGCAGGACAGCATCAACCTTAGTGTGCCTGTGCGCGCAGATTTGCGGCGAGCTAATTCCCTCACGGAGACAGCCAGTGTCTACTCGTCCGCATCGGCGCCGCTCGCGTACAGTGACCAATTATTCCGCGACCGATTACTACGCACACAGCCATTCGCGCTGGACCCCACGTCACCCGCGAGTGTCCCTGCGTGGTTGAGCCAGCTCCCGAAGCCCCCTTGCCCAGCCCTCTCCCGCTCCGACGTGTCCTTGGTCGACGTGGACGTTTCATGCCCGTCTCCGACCACCTCTTCGGCGAGCTCGGTCGCCTCCACCATCGTTCCGAGACTGCCAAACCCTCATTCACCTATCGCTCTCTCGCCTATTTCTGTCCCGTCCTCATCCACTCCTTCGCCTGTCCGTCCGCGCACCTATTCCAATCCGTCTGCCCCACCTCAAATCCGCTGGGTTACCCCGCAGAAGAGCACAGCGTACCCTCCACGTGCACGAAGGCCAAACTCGATCTCCTCGCTATCGACGATATTCTCTGTGCAAGAGGCAACTCGCGGGCCCGCAGCCGCGCCCGTCATAGTCACCCCGCCGCTCTACGCTCGCCAACCTGATGACTCGAAGTGGGCCTCTATCGACTTATCGCGGTCGGCGACGCCACTTGCGTCGCCCTCGTCGCTTTCGCACTCGCAGTTAGGCGTACCTGTGATAGCGTTTGTCCCCGCTATCCCCACCACGCCGACGTTTCAGCCGAGCTCGGGACCGGTGCTGCCAGCGCGGTCTCCCCGACGACCCGCCCCGGGTCCGCGTCGGTCGAGCATCTTCCCAGTGTAGCCTAGCTGTTCTGACGACGGAATATCTGATCGATCCTTTGCTCAAATTGTTGTAGTGCTGTCACTGCTGTGTTGCTACTTATTCGGCTCTTACATCCTATGCCGTCCTCTGTCTTTGCCGTGGACCTGGTCTCACCCAGGCCCTGTACTACTAGCATGTATCACACCCTCTGACCCGTGTTGTAACAAGACTTGTGCTGTTAGACATGTTGCTCCATTACAATACTGTCCAGATATAAATGTGAACATCGCCGGCGGAGTCGGAGATGCAAGAGTGAGAATGACGCTTATGTCATGGGCATCATCCTCGCTCGGTCGCATATATGTATGTAGCAACAACAGAAGACTTGGGGCGGGACTTCGCTTGTAGCTGTCTCTATCCGGTAAGAAGAAGCTTGGATTTGTGAAGGCCGATGAGGCTCGTGCTGACTAGTCTTTGCCGAGGAATGATCGCACGAATACTGGACCAACAAGTTCGACGTTGGTGGCGAACACCCCTCAACTTCAGCGTCGTTCTTTTTGGCAAGCGGAATGTTCTGATCGCGCTTTCCGTTCAGCACTAGAGTCACACTAGTGGGTGCTAGTGGGTGTCACTTAGACTGCAATAATGAAAGCCAACAGGATGACAACGCGGTGCTGCTTTCGGACTAGAGGTGTGGTTATCGGTGACGACGCTGCCACTGCTCCGCGCCGCTGGCAGAGTTCGTCAAGCTAATTCCATGAATCCAGCAAACCAGGTGAGTCAGGCTATCCCGACGCGCTCATGCTGTCCAATCATGTACTTACTCTGTCTTCGAGCGGAACGGCTGGTGAATGAAGTTTTCCGGGGTATTGGAGCTCAAGGCGTCATGTCGTCGAAGAACGCGGGGTCATCATTGAAATAAGTACGAGTCGCCCGTTTCACTGGTGTTGCCAAACCAATCAACGAGCGATCAGGATTCGCGTGTTCGACTTGCGATGATGAAGCGGCTGGGACGGCGGAACGGGACGAAAGTGCCGCGTGGAGAGCACCGGCATCGCGAAGTTTGGCTGTGCACATTTCACCCTGAAGACACCGCATCACGTCTCGAGAACGACGACAAGAGCCAGCAAGAGCCTCCTTGTGAGGCACAGAATGCAAACAACGCGCGACGAGGAGAGCAAGCAGCCACAATAGAGAAGTCGTGAAACAATTGCGACGGACCCGGGGAACGGTGGCGGGCGGGCGGGCGCTCCGCGCGATTTTGGCGGGATAGACGCGGGGCGAAGGCGCGTTGGCGGCGGCGTGAGACTTGATGGTTTCAAGGTCCGCGTATGGTGAGCGTAGAAAAGCCTCAGCTGGCGTGCTGGTCTTCCAGGACGACGCCCCCGTCACCGTTACCCTTCCCCGTGCTCCCCGTGCTCTCCGTGCTCCCCGTCCCCCCTCCCCCTCCCCCTTCCGCTCCCTCTCCTCTCCCAGACCGAACGGTTCCCGCCTACCGTATTCCGTCCTTTCCACACCTGTCATTACCTCCCCCACACGATGATGTTCTCATCCATCTCCCTCGCCGCTCTTGCTGTCGCGCTTGTCGCGCCGTCTGCCGTCAATGCCCACGGTTACGTTCAAGATCTCACCGTCGACGGGAAGAGCTACTCCGGATGGCTTCCGTTTACCGACCCGTGCGTATTTTGCGCGCTCCGAGAATACAGGACGATCGACTGAAAGTATGACGCACTTCCTGCAGGTACGCCTCGCCCGTCCCGAAGCGAATCGTTAGGAAGGTCCCCGATGATGGTCCCGGTAAGTCTCAGGATTTGATATTTGACTCGTAACGAGTACCATCTCGTTTTGGTATGTGGTTACTTGTCATACTGACTTCTTGTTCGCGCGTGACCAGTCCTCGACGCGACTTCCTCGGATGTCGTCTGCAACAAGGGCGGCGAGTCCGGCGCGGGTGCGGTCGCGACCGTTGCTGCAGGGAGCCAGGTCGTCTTCCACTGGACAAACGTACGTGATATCGCCGCTGTCTTGGTGGCCTGTGCACTGAACGTTCGGTCATCAGTGGCCCGCCGATCACCAGGGCCCTGTCTCGACCTATATGACTTCCTGCAACGGCGACTGCAAGAACTTTGACGCTTCCAACGCCAAGTGGTTCAAGGTCGATGCTGCTGGCTTCTCCAACGGCAAGTGGGCCGCGACTCAGCTTATTGAGAACGGCAACAAATGGACCAGTACCATCCCCAGCCAACTGAAGGCCGGCCAATACGTGAGTGGCATTCGTCCTGCAACTAGACTGAATGAAGTACTCACGGAATGCGGTGCTTCTGTAGTTGATTCGCAACGAGATGTGCGTGCGACACGGACGTTGACTTACGTGATAAAGAGGCTGATTTCTCGACAGTGTCGCTCTTCACTCCGTCGGCCAGCCTCAGTTCTACCCCAGCTGCGCGTACGTTGTCTTGCGACTGCCCGTTTCACACAGGACTGACCGCAGGTTGTAGTCAGATTGAAGTGACCGGTGGCGGTAGCACCGTGCCTTCCGGCTCGGAGTTGGTCTCGATCCCGGGTCTGTACAACAGCGTCCAGTGGCCCGACATCTGGTCCGACAACTTCAAGAGCTTCAAGATTCCTGGCCCTGCCGCCCTTGGTGACTCGAGCAGTGGTTCCGGCAACTCCGACCCCGCCTCGTCATCCCCGGTTGTATCATCTACGAAGGCTTCCTCCGCCTCCCACGCGTCCTCCACCCACGCTGCGTCGACGGCGGGCTCCCCCTCCGCTTCGTCAACGCATGTGTCCTCGACTGCGGCTCACACCTCCGCTGAGTCCAAGCCGACGTCCTCGACGGTTGCCACCTCCTCGGCGCCCGCGTCGACGGGCAGGTGCAAGACCAAGCGCAGCCGCGGCATGGTCAAGCGCCACGTCTCCCACCACGCCAAGAGGCACCACTGATTTCCCTTTTTTCCTCCATGTGTGAGTGGTTTGCTTTCGCGCACCGCGGTCTTCTCATGCGTCGAAACCCGCTGCTGACATGGGATTCCGTGTTCGCAGGCTCTTGGCTCGTTTCGAGATCTCGATCTTGCTTTTGAGAAGCACTGGTCGACGGGATCTCAATGTCTGTCTACCGTGGCCGCCAGGCTCTGCGCCACGTTCCTGCGCATAAGCTCGCAAGTTCATATTGTTATCGACCTCGTCTTTCCCCGCATTGTTAATGCTCCACTGCTATGTATCGGTGCCTGCTTGCACGCACCGCGCCGCACGATTGTACCGGAATACAACGACATTTGATGTTTTCCGCGCTCCGTTTGAGTCTCAGGCACCCACCTGCGTTGTCGTAAGTCCAGCTGTGCGGTCGTGTCCTGCCTGACGCTTCCCAGCCTCAAACGGGAAGAATGTCAAGAGAAGCACACGCGCCTCGTGTCGGTACGCCCATGTCCACATGGCCCGATGTCAAGGACGTGTCTGCGCCCGTACGCGCGTCACGGAAGGAAGCACAGCACGCGGCAGCATCCACGGATCGGCGGCGAAGTGTGAACTGAACCACGAATCTCGCGGCGCGCGCACACTGCGCCGTGGCCGCAAGTCACAGTGCGGCCGCGCGTTCTTGCAGGTGGATGCGCCAACCTACCGTGCGGTGGAGGCTTCCATGACAAGCTCCGGGTGCAGATCCGGCGAAGTAGATTGCGTTGACCATTGTCTCGACCGTGACTGGCTCGTGTGCGAAGAGCCTCCGAGTGTGTCGACGACGTGCTGTGGTCGTAGATGGCCCTTGGGTACCGACCATGTGGGTTGTGGAACTTGTGGTCCGTGAACCATAGTCTCCGGCGGCTCGTACATACGACGGGTGGCACGGTGCACGCGTGGAACCGTGATATGGAGTCGAAGACTGGCTTAGTGCACGGATGGAGGCGGTGCGGCTGGCGAGCTTCGAATTCGTTCGCGGAAGCAGATTCCGGGGGCTTTGATTACCATCTGCTCTTCCTCATCTCGTCTCCATCGGACTCACACGTCTCGACCGCGGACACACGATGGGCAAGACGATGGCGACAGCGGTGCTCAGGGAAGACTGACAAGTGCCTGGGACGAACAAGGGACGATCGCAAGCCAAGGGATGAGTGATAATAGGACGACACTAGCTAGTAGAGATCCGTAGTCCGATGCAGCAACCAAGTCCCAAGCATTAGCATAAATCATATAAGGCGATTAGTAAGATAAAGATCTGGAGGGATGGGGTAGCAAGAGTAGGAAGAGGAGGAGGAAGGATGCGTACAGTAATAGCTGTAATGACATAGGTGATAAGTCAGGAATTGCGCGATATACATAATGGTGTAGTAAGGGGCCAGAATGCGTACGTGGATGGATACAATGCCGTGCAGGGAGGGGAGGGGGAAGATGGGATGGAATGTGGGGAATGCGGTGACTAGATGACAGATAGATAGTACGATGCAGCAGCGGTGACGAGGGTGGTGCGAATGCGGGGACCGGGTAACATAGGAATATGGAAACAGAAAACGGGCGGGGGACGAGAACGCGAGAGCGGCGATGGCGATGGCGTGCGATAACAGGTAGGAAGCATAAATGTGAACGGGACGGAACGTAACGGCAGACAGCTGCAGTCCTGGCTAGATGCGAGTCCCTGTGCAGGCAGAGTTCAGCTGTTACGTGAAAGATGCGGGTGTGCCCCCGCAATGCAAATAACGGCGCGAAGGGCGGAAGACGCGTAGCGCAATGCTCCCGCACACTAGAAGGCGCGAAGAATTGACTGACGGATGGCGACGCGGAGGGATGGAGGCTGACGCAAGTGGTAGCACGTAAATGCCCAATCAAACGGCGCGTCGCACATCGTGCAGCGTGCAGAATGCGTGGCGCTGGGAGGACGCGTTCGGGGCGATGCCGGTCGAGGAACGTGTTGGTGGGTGAGGTAGAGTCGTGGCAGCACAGGCGCGGGGTCCGGAATGCGAGGGTGGGGTGCGATGTCGCCGCGATCAAAACAATCGCCGGACTTCGTGTCTGTGCGGATCTTCCTCATGGCTCCTCCGGTGGGAGGAAGGATTCGGGGATGGGTTTAGGCGGCCAGACGACGCATGCATCCCTCCCATGTCGCTGGGAGGTCGCGGAGTGCCGTAGCCAACCTGACTGGCACTCGAGGGACCCATCGCCGAGGACAGATGGCCGGGATAGGCTCCTGTCTGCGGGAGTGGGGTCGTTGTGGGAGGGGGTGCGGAGTGCGACGGCGCAGCATACGGCTGGCTCGTCGTAGGGGGTGCGCTGGCCGCCGCCTGGCGGGAGCTCTGCCGCATCGCTTGCCGTTTATTCTGGAACCTGTCAACCCGACGGGGACGCCGTAATGTGAAGGTCCGTCAGTTGGATACATACGTAAGAGAACGGGGAGGGGCGCACCATATCTGTACGCTGCGCGCAGACATGCCCAGCTTCTTGGCCAGCTCTATGCGCTCCTCGGTCGATGGGAAGGCGGTGCGGTTGTACGTCTCGTTGAGAACCTTGAGCTGCTCGGCGTCAGCCCGTTTACGCTTCTTCTTGACGGGCTCGACCGGGGGTTCCGGAGCGTGGGTAGCGACGGAGGGGACGCGTGGGTACGGAGTACTACCATGCCCACCAGGGCGCATGGAATTCCTCTCCACTAGAGAGTTGCGTCGAGCTCCCAGTCCCGACGACGGGTCGTACGGGTGCATCGACGGAATGGGTGGGGGCAAGCTGCGAGGGTCGGGAGCTGTTGCCCCGTGGGGGAAGCTGTACGCAGAATGCGCTTGCTGCTGAGGGTAGGGTGCGTAGGCAGCATAGCCAGCGGTAGGAGAGCGAACTTGGGTAGCGGGCGCCATAGAGATGTGCGGGGGCATCTGCGATGGGTGCATATTAACTGGTGGTGGTAATATACGCGAGTCGTGGGGTCCTGCGATCATGTTCGGCGATGCGCGAGACGGATATGAGCCGTATGCGGGCTGTTGACTTTGGTATCGGGGATCAGAAGAGAACGGCGTGACAGCCTGTTGGTGTCCTTGTACTGGAGGCCGGAAAAACGGAACGGGCGAGACGCCGTCAGCGTGCGACGAAGAGAAGGGAAGCCCTCACGCATACCTTGATGCGCTTGCCAATCCTGCTGGCTAAAATGAGCTATGCTTGGATCGGTGGTCTGCGTGGGATCTTGCTGGGGAAATTGAGAAGAGAGTGAGGGGTTAGGTGCTGCGTTAAGGAAGATGGGTTGAGTTCTTTCATACAGTGTAAGGTACTCCGAAGGAGAACAGACCTGGAGAACGTGAGGTTCGAAAGGGAAGATGAAGAGGAGGGAGCACAGTTCGCCCACCCTGTCCGAGATGAAATAGTCCGCGGCGTGAGTTGTTGTTATTGTTGTTGCCACCTGTTGGTGTGTTCGTGCCTCTTCGGGGTCCACGAGGGAAACAGCCGTAATGAAAGTGGTCGTCCGGGTGCTGGTGATTCGACATTGAAGAATTTAAAGAAGCGGGAGTGGATGGATCGTCGAGAAGTCCTCTCAGCTCTGAATATGTACCTTCTTGGAGGGACAAGGCGATGAGGCAGGGGCATGGCAGGATCCCCCTGTGTACTCTGGCACCGGACTGTGCAGCCAGCGACCACACACCCAACACAGTGAGAAGACGAGAGAGAGAGACCGGCAACCGCTACGGTGAGGCATGAACTCCAGGGCACCAGAGAGGGCCGAGGTGACGTCCGACAACACGAGGCCGGCGTTGGGCAGTGGGCAAGCGTGGTATCCTGGAGCTGGATGAGAGTGGGTTTGCTAAATCAGCAAAGAGGTCTGGAGGCCGGGCAGACGAGGCAGTGAGGGAGGCTCGACGTCAAGGAGCAGGCCAAAGACAGGCGCGAGGGACCACTTCGCCGCATCAAGGAAATGCCGAAAAGGAAAAGGTCGCCGCATTTTATGACCCTGTCCACTCGACGGTGCAGTGCGACCACGGAAGGCTGCGTATCAGCCTCGTGTCATGCGTCGTGTTTGTGGACCCGCTCTTCAGCAAATTCCCAGGTTATTTTCTCCAGGGGAGAGGGCTCGGAGCAGCAAAACATCGCCGGACGTGTCCGTCAGCCGGGTAGAAGGACATTCCGCGAAGGTGCAAGCCTTCTCTACCCGGCCGGAAGTCACCCGAGGCGCGGACCTGCTTCGTCGGAGCGCGCGGAGCTAGATGCGCGATATTAATTTCGGGTCAGAGCTTCGAATCGGCGACTGGCATACGGCGTCGACAGCAAGGATGCCCTCTCTCTCCACGGACGACTGTCCAACGTTCCAGGATGTGCAAGGCCTGTGGTGAGGTAAGGACGAGAGGGAAATATACACGCAAGGAGACAAGTGCTGACCTGGAGATAGATCGGGATATTTGACCGCACATGCCAAACACGAAGTTAAATGGTTAGAGTTTCTATCGGGTTCTCGGACGATCACTCGTGGCAGGGTGCCGGGATTAGTTTGCTACGCTACGAATGGGAGCCGGAACTTGCTGGAACTGATAGCATGACAGTGTGCGACAAGTCACAGTAGAGGCGAGAGAAGAGGACCCGGTAATACTGCTAAACGCGGTTGAGCATTGCGCAAAACAAGTTTGAGAGGAAGAGAACCGTGCGGGCGGAGCAGACACAAGCTTCAGGGCCGGGCGCCTGTGAAGGACGTGACTCCATACATGTGACGCGTCACTTGACGTGATTGCCGAATCGAGCGCTGTCGCGGTCCGGTGCCCCAGTCGGAAGCGACTCAATCTCCTCCGTCGCTGCTGCCGCCGCCCTCGTCGTCGTCGAGAACAGCGACGGGCTCGACCACCATGGCTTCCCCGCGTCGCCCGCTTCCCACTCCGCCAGTGAGCCCGCAGCGCAACGACTGGGAAAGCTACTATCCAGACGGTGGTCTACCCGGCGGCCTTCCCGACATATACCCGTATGGAACCTCTTACATGGCTCCCTATCCATACCACCCCAGTCTTCCTCCACCGCCCGAGACAACCCCGGATTACGACGCCCCTTCAGCGACCTTGAGAGGCGGTACCCTACTGCACAAAGGTTTCTACGATCTCCTTGCGCTCATTCCGTCAATCCCGTCCACTCCGTCTCCATCTCGCCTCTTCTGGCCGCGTGTGCAGACTTCGGAGAACGAGTTAATATCTGGGCCAAGATATGAAGAGATCCCCAACGCTAGCGTACCGCCTCCAAAGTCGGTCCAACCGAGCCCACCGGTCGTCTCACCTTCGCCGAGGAATCTGAAGGCGAGGAGGATAAGCAAAGACATGGTGTCGAAACCGACGGGATTCGTGTACGTTCAATGATATGTTGAATTTTGTCATATGAGTCGAAAGCCAAACCCGTTATAGTCATCTCGTCCATGCGTCCGATGCGGATCAGGCTGCAGCCCTCCTTACGCGCTGGGGTCCCGAAGGTCAGGGTAAACTAGGAGGTCCGTGTGTCACCATTACGCTCTATCTCGGCTCGTCTCATCGCATGCATTAGACCCTCGCTGGGCGGACCCAATCAAGAATATGATTCGGCATACCGCCCAAGCGAGAGCGATCAATGAGGTAGTGAGCGCCTTCAAGCCAACCCCCAGTAGCTCGGGCAGGCCGGACGCTCCTTCGTTGCCTCCTTTACGTGTGATGAACGGAATCAGCGCCACCAACACATCGTCGATCCTGACCACGGCTGCGGGGGAAAATGTATCCTTGTCGCCGCTGTCGCCGACTTTCCAGCCACAGTCACCTCCCACGCCGGTACCACGCCCTCCGAGTTTTGGGCAGCCAGGAAACTCTACTATTCGGTGGACTGCAGGACTTCCCGTACATGCTGAACATGAGCAGGAAGATGCAGCCGCTATGGACGCCGACAAGGAATATCCGGAGATACCCACCCCCGTCCCCATGAAACCGATCACGCCTTCCTTGACCACGCTGGAGAAAGCGGTCGCTGCGAAGATTTACTTCGAAAACCTATACTTCCCCCTCCTGCGCCATCCGCCGTCGCGTGAGCAGCGTCGTATAGCCATGGAGAAGGAGATGGCAGCCATGCAGCTAAGCGAGGCTCAGAAGGAGAATATCCGCCGTCGTTGGCTCCAGAACGAAACCGACTACCTGCGCGACCGCCGTCGGAAGGTCGACGTCAATGCATTTGTCAAACTCAAGACCATCGGACATGGTTCGAACCCCGCTCATGTTCGATGTTCGGCTAACCAATCTTTAACCTTGTGCAGGTGCATTCGGCGTCGTATCCCTCGTTCGCGAACGGTCTACGGGTCAACTGTATGCCATGAAACAGGTAATTTAAGCCCTCACCTCTTTTTCTATCTCCACCGATCCTTGACGCCTCTCGTTGATACGTCCATTCTACCAGTTGCGCAAGACTGACATGCTCAGAAAAGGCCAGGAAGGGCATGTACGTGCTGAACGTGACCTTCTCCGGTCGGCATCGCTCGTCAGCACACCCAACACCGCGGAATGGATCGTCAAGCTATTCTATAGCTTCCAGGATCGTGACCACCTATACTTGGTAACAGGCCGCCTGCTACGCCCCGCTTCAGCTTCATTGATTTCATTTCGATTTCATATCTGATAGGTACTGGAGTTTATGGGCGGCGGGGACCTTCTCAACCTCCTGATAGAACGGGACGTATTTGAGGAAGATTTCACGCGGTTCTATGTGGCAGAGGTCCGGTCTCCACTGGCTCATCGGATAACCGTTTTGCTAACATCTAGCTTTCCTTCGGTTGTCGACGCCCTTTCTCCGCCGACGTGTGCTCCGGTCACGGTATCTGTGCCTCAGATGGTACTCGCCATCGAATCATGCCACAAACATGGCTTCATTCACAGGGACATTAAGCCGGATGTAGGTGTGCATCGGCCACTTTCCGCCTCGGGATGTGGAACCGGTCATGTTCCGGGTTGATGGCAGACGCTGATCTCCTGCATTCCACCGACAGAACTTTTTGTTTGACCCGGAAGGACACATCAGGCTGAGCGACTTCGGCCTTGCGTGAGTGAAAATGTTCCCACTGGTTGTCTAGCTTCAGCGCTGACACACCGTTCGCATCGGCCTCGCTGCATGACATTACCACAGCACTGACTTGCACTGGGCCCACGACACATCCTGTCTGTATTTCTCACACCCCCATCCGCTGCGCTTCCCGTACTCATCCACTGCGGGGGGCAGATTATGAGCAGCAGCGCCTCCACTTGCTTCACAAGCACGGAATCGATCTCGAAGACAGCAGCGGATTTGGGGATGGCACGCGGACCAAGCGTTTGGATCGCAAGGAGGTCGAGCGACTCATGGGAGGAGGCGATGGACAGAGCGGTGTCTTCACCTGGAGGGAGAAGCACCGGAGGAAGGTGCGTCTTGCCTCGCTGTGTCGGTCTTGAACCTCATCTAATCGCAACGGCTAACTTGCGTAGTTGGCATACTCGGTGTAAGTGTTCAAATTCGCGTGGGATTTGAGAGGCCTCTGACGTTGCATGTTTTCCTCCCGACTTCCCTGGCCACCACCACAGCTGTGGTACAAACTCCTACAGTAAGCGTTTAGGGTCCTCGCGCCGCTTCCTACTCGCGCTGATATACCTCTTCGGCGCAGTGTCCCCGGAAGTTATCAGGGGTCATGGGTACACGTTCTCGTGCGATTGGTGGAGTTTGGGAGTGATCATGTTCGAGTGTCTTTACGGGTACGCCGATGTTCGGCTGGGTTCCCATTGCACCTGTCTGACTGTTCATTCTTGCCCCAGCTTCCCTCCATTCGTCAGCAACTCGGTGAGTGGTCTCTGTCCCTACACCCAGGATGGGCATGCCTTGCTAACGTCCGAACGTACCCTCCCCAAACCTTCCCCCCCCCACGATTGTGCTGCACTACACTTGACTGTGTTTCCGAACATCGCGCACACCAGCGGCATGTCACTAGGCAGAAGATCCTGAGCTGGAAACAATCCCTCCGCTTCCCATCCCGCCCACGGGTCTCGCATGAAGGCGTCAATTTGATGGAGCAATTGCTTTGCGAGCCGGAAGATCGCCTCGGATCGCAAGCGTCGTCCTCTGTTAGCAGGCCAAACTCCATGATTATGCAAGCGCGCCGCAGCGGCTTCATCACGCCTCAAGGGACTATGGGTAGTGTGGATGGCGCGCATTTGATCAAGGTTATGGTTTCGGGTCATTGGTGCCTCGGCCGCGGTGTAGCTGACACCCTCTTCTTCTGCGCAGGCCCATCCGTGGTTCCGCGGCATCGACTGGGAGAACATCCATCGATATCCTGCTCTGTATAGACCCGAGCTCCGGAACCCCGAGGACACCAAACATTTCGATGATGACATCCCACCGGAGGTCAGCTATTCACTCCGCACCCTTCTCTGTTAGCTCGTGGTTGATCGATCGAGAATCACACAGCCTCTTGCTCCCGCGAACGGCGCCGCTGCAGACGCGACCCGCGATCCCGTTCTTCGCAGCAAGGTCTACGGGGAGGAGGTCCTCGAGGTTCGCAAGGCGCTCGCCTTTGCTGGCTTCACACACAAGGCCCCGCGGGCAATCAGCTACGTCCGGGCTGACAAGGCATTCGACCCCGAGCCCGATACCTACGGCCAGCCGGAGCCGGAGAGAGGCCGCTCCACGATTCGCGAGTTCCGCGATGTGGGCGCGGGACGAGCCATGTCCCTGTAACATTCCGACGTCACGGTCATCTACTACAACGCCTCCTACACGAGTCGCCGCGGCAGCCTTCGCTCATACCCCCGTGGTCCGCTCCGTACGGCTGTATTCCCTGTTGATATACGTGATATACGGACCGTCGTATCGTTATGATGTCTTGGAAGTATCGCACGCTTGTAATCCTAGTCCTGGCATCTGCTTCGTATAGGCTGTTCTGCGCATGACCAACTATCTAACTTTGTATCTTTCTTGCTGCTGTACTAAGCACCCAGATATCCAAGCGCTTTATGACTCATTGTCCTTCGGCACGAACGCGAGCGAAAACTAACCAGACCGCAGTGACGACCCCGGATGCAATTTGCAGCAGCATTACCGCATGGTGGCCTCGCGGATCACACCCACCGTCGTGTGGACCTACAACATACGATTGACTCGGTTGGTGCTCGGGCAAGGCAGCCGAACTTACATTCTCGGGGACGCTGGGCGTTCAGCCTCAGGCTGACAAGTAAGGTTTCAGCGGTATCAGACATGCTTGCTCGGCGCACCCGCTAGAGACAGCATGCTTGCTAGTGGTTGGATCTGGGTATAGGCGAGGCTCAAGGCAGGCGTCGTAGTGACTGGGCCCGAGCAGTAGGCTCACGGCAGCGCGTCTGGGACAGGGGAGGCTACCCGCCTTGGCACCCGAGCGGGTCGTTCGCATCGGTCGAAGTGGGTAGCACGCGGACGCCTCGGGTTCCCTCGAAAGTCTAACTCTAAACACCGTCGGGGCCCGAGGAACTCGCCCTTCTGTAGATCAGCCTCTGGGGTCATATCGGTTATTTCATGCCTGGATACAAGCCGACATTAACACGGTTTCCAAGGTCACACTCGGCGAGTCTATCGTTATCTATCGTCATAGTGTCGCGCTGGTGTGTTGCCGCGGATACATACGTACGCGTTCTCGGCAGCAGGGACATGCGCCCTGCGCAGTGTCAGACAGGCTCAGGGCTTGCAAGCCGTGTCCTCGTGTTCGCGTCGTGTACAGGGCGTGCGGGCCTTGCTATACAGATGGCAGCGATGTGAGCCCGAGATCAAGTACTCTGCAATTCAAAACAAGATCGGCTTCGAAGACGTACGAGTGGTGCTGTTATCAGTTTTGATGAACTTGGCATTTGCGTTACGCGATAGAGTAGGATAGAGTTGGGGGACGAGGTCACCGTAGCCTGCCATGAGCCTGATGGACGTGCTTTTACACCGGATTTACCTAAGGAACGCGTAAGAGAAGATGCCGTTGGACCGTGCCTATGTCAAGTAGTGCTAGATGACCGATATGCGACGCATTCGGTTTGGAAGGTCAAGAGGCTGGCCTACCGGAGCTGATCGGCCAAATGCGGGCCCCCTTTCACCTCCTTGGATATGCTGATTCGCCTGCACGAGTTTGATGCCAAATTGCCGAGGGATGCGGACGGTCAGTACGTACCACCACGAGCTTTTTCGGCATTGCTGGTATAGTAAGCGACCGAAGCTTATACGCTGTCCATGTGCATCGTCTGCGTACAGCTATATTGCTCATGACCACCGCAAGGCGACCCCACTCCATTTTCATTGCAGAAGTAATCCATAAAAGACAACGTTGTGCGTCCTGTACGTCATATCAGCCTACCGATGTTGTCGGGAAACCACGAACCCTACCGTCGATGTCATGTCGCAGTATCATGAGGCGGCTCGAGTGTCTTCTCAATTACGACCGGAAAGCGTCAGATCGACGAACCGAGATTCTCGCCACCATGGGGTTACCGCTTGAAGCTTCCGTATATGGCAACCGTTCAAGAACGTGCAAGTAAGCGCCCGCAGGGAATACAACGTCACGCAAGCGAGTTATCAAGGTTGTATGACACTGAGTAGTCGGGGCCGTCAATATCGTCTCCTGGCGCACAAGAAAGTCACCGCTGACCGTTGATAGTCGGCACCTCTTCTCAGAGAGGGTCCGTGTTGGCGTCTTCGAAGAGCACACCGTCGAAGTCAAGCGTGCATGTGCAAGCGTACTATGTCCATTGCATATTATGAGATAGGTATGATACTGTCCACGATACGTCAGCGGAGTATATGATAAGAACGCGTGCAAGAGATAGTACCTGTTGTACACCACGGCCACGATTTTCTTACGGCATTCCAGCGCGCATATTGTCATACTGGCTCCCTTCGTACTGCAGCCAGTTCGGACTCCGATCGAGCTCGCCCATGGCGTTCTTGACCACTGCCACGAGACTCCGCCCTGGCTGCGGGTCTTTCCCAGGACCACCCTCCATGCCGTCACGCGGCGATCCCTTGTCGCCGCTCAACTCCCAGAACATGCTCCCTCGCAGGCCCTCCCGCCGGATGTACTCGCCCTTCCAGTGCCCGACCTGTTCGCTGTCGTAGCTGATCATCTCCTTCTTCTCGTAGTCATACGACCAGCTCGCGAGCAGCTTGTCGTCCTGGAAGACGTACGAGCCTGGTAGAGGCAGCGCGCGGTAATCGTAGACACCCTGCTCCCAGCTGCCGGGACCGAGCCCTTGGAACGGCGCGCCTGGTCCCTCCGTATTCATGAAGCTTCGGCCGTAGAGGGGGATGCCCATGACGACCTTGTCGCGTGGGACACCCTGGGCGACATACCAGTTGATTGCCTGTGAAGCACTGATTTGGCCGCCGAAGACGTTCGCTTGGTGGCCTGCCACGGAGTCCCAGGAACCAGCTGCGCGAAAGACAAGACGGTGAGTAGGTGAATATGAAGTACTCGTGGAATGTGCTCACCGAAGTCATACGCCATCATGTTCCAGAAGTCAAGGGACTGGTCCATCTCGCGAACGTGCAGCTTCTGGTAGTTGTCCGGACCACACGGCGCCGCGATCTGCGCATGTTGTCAGCACGCGTGGTCCTGCGCAGCAGGAACAGGGACGAGCTTACAGTTAGCAGGAACCTGTAGTTGGCGCCTTTGCGACTTGCGTGGGCATCCAATGCTGCCCTCATCTCTCGCAGAAGAGCCACATAACCGCGCGCTTGCTCGTCGTTCTGCGGATACTCGTAATCGACGTCAAGGCCATCCAGACCCAGGTCTTCGAGCAGCCTGATCGAGGAGGCCACGAACTTAGAGCGCAGGGCAGGATTGACGACAATCGGGTGGAAGCGGGGAGAGTAGGTCCAACCCCCGATCGAGAGTAAGACTTTCAGGTGGCGATGCTGCTGCTTAAGCTTGTAGATCGCCTTGAAGTTGCCGTAGAGGTTCTTGCCGTTGTCATTCCATGAATCGCCGGGGTAATGAATGTCCGTATCGGCCCAACTGTCGGAGAGATGAACTTCTCCAGTGTCTGCTTTGAGATCCGCGAAGGCGTAAAGGATGTGTCTGTGAAACGCGTCACAATGGCGCAACAGGAATCCGACGATCTGTGTACGCACGTGAGGTTATCTGCTGGGATGAGTGACGGCGGGAACTTGCGTCCGTAGATCCCCCTGCGAAAGATGCGTCATATAGGGATGATCGTTCCTCGTACTATGACGCGCACCAGTTCACAAAGCTGCGGAGAGGAAGCGTTCAGTATAGCGTTTAGGATATATGGTGCCACAGAACAGGGGAGCCCAACGTTTGTCAAAACATGTGCGCAAGTATAGGACGTCTACCAATCGTGATAGACAGTAGACGCCATAGACTCTGAGCTAACTATGATGTACCGTTGTTCACAAGCTGTGGCCCTTAACAGCGCTGTTCCAAGGGGTACACATGCCGCTGCATCATACTTGAAACGGGGGCGCACCACCACATTGACAGATGTACGATCGAGGGGGAGGGGGCAAAGACTACCAAGTTAGGATAAGTACTCACTAGCCAACACTGTATTTCCCTCCTGAAGACATATCGGTATCGTTTGACGGTGGTGTGGGTGTGGGAGGCTTGATGATGATATCTTCTTCGCTATGCCCGGGAGAGCCGTCGGATCCTGTTCCTGGACCAAGATGTGTCTTCTCTGCGGTCCACTCTTCCGACTTGTACGCTGCTAGCGAGACGAGGACGACCGTGAGGGAGAAGAGCAAGAGTCTGCGGACGGTGAGCAGCCTGGTTTGTGTCTTTTGTGGGGATTGCGCAGGCGGTGCGTCCGAATCCGATGGTACAGGTTCGTACGCAGTCGACATTGCGCACAGGCTGGGACAGTGACGGATATGGTGCGAGACCGAGCGCCTTTGCCGACCTTGACCTCATCGCCTCGGCTATACACGTGACCGGCGCGTCGCGTCGCGACGCGTCTGTGGCAACCGCGTGCCCAGCACGGAGTCTCAAAGTGTTCATACCTCGAGGAACAAAGTAGTACACGACGTTGTCCGTAGCATATCTCGGTATAACTATCATTGCTCAGCACAGACACGGCAAATGCAAGCTGGCCATCGAGCACGATGCGCCCGTGGGTGTATCGTTCCCTTCCTGGAGGTACACGTCGTACACGGTAGCGTCGGCAGTGGAGCAGGCCAAGAAGTTGAGTTCCCGCGGCGCAGTCGTGATGATCGTGTCTCCCTCAAGGGCCCAGTCCGTCGTCTTCGCAACGGCGTCGAGGGTGAGCGGCTTGTACGAGGTCGCCGCGCTGGTGTCCACGTTGACGTAGAGCTTGCTTCCGTCCGCGTTGTTCAGCGAGATCGTCGTCCCGATCGTGAAGTACCCTGAAGACGCCTCAGGACCCAGGACCGGCTTCCCGCCTGCGGGCAAATAGGAGTCGACGTCAGCCAGCTGCGCTGTGGGCAGTGCAGCACTGCGGGTGGCGGCAGGAGAAGGCACTGTGGTAGCGCAGGTGACGTACCCTTGTTCTGGAGGTAGAAGTGGTATACGGGTCCCTCGACAGCGCGGATCTGGGACCCTGTGGGCGTTGCTCCGGTCGATGTTGTGGTAGGTCCCTGCGGCACCGTCGTGGGCACTGTGCTGGTAGGCGGGGTAATGGTGCTACCGGGAGCGGTCGCGATTGTCGTGCTCGACGCGGCGCCGGGGATGCACTGCGAGTAATCTGCGACAGGGTCCGTCAATAACGGAGCAACGGGAGCACGTAGGTGTGTGATGAAGGTGACACGTACAGTCGTTGAGCTTCGTGCATACAGAGCCCGATGCGCAGGTGGTGCTTCCTGCCCTGCATCACCAACCGGTTGGCCACAACTGCCAAATTCGAGGATGTTCGCGAAACGACTCACCAGCCGACTCCACCACACTGTCCCCAGGCAGGCGCCTGCGCAGAAACGCGCGCAGCGAGCAGGAAGAAGCTGAGTGCAATGAAGATACCGTAGAGCATCTTGATCTGTCCGCGGGCGTACGCCACGACCGCAACGGACAGTTATATGACGTCGGAGTAAAAGTGGGAAAACCTCGTCACTGTCGTATTTCTGGGTGCGAGGTTGCCCCTTCCATGTCATCGGAGGGCGCATCTCGATCACGCATGATTGTCCGGGGAATGAGTACTGATCAGGCGGGGTTGTATCGCTGTAGCCAAAGGCGTGGCGTACAGTAATGGACCAAAATGCTGTGGACGCCGGCTGCTGGAGAATCATGAAGGATCGCGACCGGAGATCCCTGAAGATCCACCAGAGTCAAGACGCGATCGTGGCGGAATGAGATAGAGGGAGTATCGACGCGACATGCGTGTTCGAATTGTGGGTCCATTGTGCCTAATGATGGAGAATCTGCGGACGAAGCGTCAACGTCATCCGCGCGAGTCTTGTCTAACATGACCTTACAACATTCATGTGAGTACCGAAGAAGAGACAGGTACATACCTTCCCTCGAACCTGCGCAGCTGTCTTCGCGGCGGGAAGCCGCAGTGGCACGAGCATAAGGGGGATATCATACAAGCACAGGTGATAGATACACTACAGACATTACGTTGTTCAGTCCAATGAGTGGAGACATATGGCACAGCACATGAAAAGATACCACTGAACACAGACTATGTACCGCGACGCCGCTTGCCCTTCTTCTTCGGCTGGGGGATCTCCACCGGACGCTGGCAAATCGGACAGCGCCCCGATACGTCCGTGAGCCACGGGTCCAGGCAAGTTTTCTAGGTGGCAGATGAAGGTGAGTACCCTGCAGATGATCGGGATATCGTATATCGACACTCACGTGGAATACATGTCCACACCCCAACAATCTCAACGGTTGCGCCCCCTCCCCGGCATCAGTCAACTTCAAGTTGTCCCGCTCCTCCTCCGTGACAGCCTCCACCTGGATCTCCTGCGTCGCCTCCGCACCGGGCGCACCCGGAGACGGAGCAGAAGGTTCGCCATTCGCGTCATCTTCGGCGGCAGCGGCCTTCTTGCCACGTATGCGCTTCGGCTCCTCAAAGTCCATCAAGCAGATCGCACACACAGCGCGGTTGCCCTCGAGCCGGACGAACGGAAAGTCGCCCTTCTCCCACATCTCGTCCCACGGCACGTCCTCGTCGTCGTCTGTTTCGGGAGCGGCCTCGAGGTCCTTCTCTTTGTCGGATCGAGCCTTGAAGTCGGACGACCCTCCATGCGCAGCGGAAGCATTCTTGCTCTTCTTGCGCTGGAAGAACGCAAACCGTCGTTTCGGTAGAGAAGGTGCAGAATTCTTGGGAGGATAAGAGTGTGCTGCGGGGGGATTGTGATAGGATCTGCGGACTCGCCAGGCGGAGGTGGGATGTAGAGCACAAGGGGTATCTGGTCGACGACGGACTTTGCGAGCTTGTCGATGTCGGGCTTGATATAATGCGGGTTCTGGAGAGGATGCCGTCCCAGGCACAGAAGTATAATGTTGTACATGAGCTACGCCAACGATGTGAGTATACTGTGATGAACGCGAGGCTTGACGGCTTACAAATAGAACCGGACCGAGTATGAAAACGAGGAGGCCCAGCAGAAAGATCTCGAGGATCATGAGGTAGAGGGTACATAAGATGCCGAACGTGAGCCACCAAACATGTGGCGCAGCGGTGCGACAAGTGTTGACGGACGTGTACTCGAGGACATGCGCCGCCAAGAACCACGCCAATCCGATGAAAGATGTAAAGAGCGACACCCTGAATACTTACGATATCAGTGACACTTGCTCTTACAAGGTGGGATGTGCTGACCTTGCATATAGGCGCGATGGCGGCGGCCCGTCACGCCGATTCTCTCCATTCGAACCCGTCCCTTCATAGGACAGTCCTGACGTGCGCGAGGAATTGGGCCGACGGGGAGCCGCCCTACCAGCATTGGCCCGCGGATAGTGAGGTTGGCCGTTCAGGACGCGTTGCCTTGCGAGTTCGTCCTCATCGTTGGTGCTATTGCGCTGCCTCATCGTGCTGTAGATGAAGATCAATCGTGAGGGACAAGAACAGGAGCAGGGAACGCTCACTTCCTGGCATGTACGCGTTCCCTCTGCCAGGCCCACAATGACAACGCGGAACTGAGCACGACTTTGATCAGCCATAGAGCGTTCCACATCCCCAATGGCCTGTCACATGCCTCCCACTCCGTCAATCCAGGCATCGTCGGGCTCTCGTGTGTGCCTGAGTACACCAAGAGAGTGATGACAACGACAAACTGCAGACTACAATCAGCGCCATTGAGCTATCATGGGCGACACCTTTTCGTGGATCACTCTGCTACATGCCAAATGTGTCGCCTGCCCGTGTTTGTTACGTAGCGCGCAGACGCATACTCGCGCCACAAAGTCTCGGTGCATGGCGGTCAGGTCCTTGAAATGTCTTCGAGGAAAGTACAACTTCCACTGTTTTGCCCGACGGCCACCATCCGCCTGTGTACGGCAGGAGAGACTGCAGCATCTCTTACTGCGAGCAGCTCCCTGGGGTTCGGTATGGAATGGTTTTGAGTGCTCCTTCTGGTCTCCTACCTCGTGTAAGAGGTCAATCTTCCAGGCTGTGTGAGCAGCGCGGCGGCTGGCCGTACACATCCGAAGGACTGGAAGTGAAAGCGGAAGGGCAAAGCAATGAAAGTCCGGCCGTCTGGGGAACTTCCACTGTCCTACGACTCACGTCACGACGGGGGCAGATGTAGCATGTCTCAGAGTGTCCCACGGCTCGGGACGTCGCTCAAAGCAAGACGTACCTGGGCAAACCACCACAACTGGGCGAACACCAATGACACCAGTGCTCGTCGGGCCTTCGCATCCTGGCCGGCATAGCCCAAAAGCTCCAGGAGCTTGCCCAGAAATCCTCTCGGTGGATCAGGCGGTCGCCCGCCACCAGCATGGTTTCCCTCCCCGCCTGTATTTGTGTTCGTCGCGGCTCTCCGCCCGTCTTCGAAGAGGGGTACGTCCCATATAGGTGCACGTGGAGGCGGTGGGTTGTCCACGCGCTCGCCATTTGACGGTAGAGCAGGACCACGTCCTATGGTCAGACCGGGTGGGACTGCGGTAGGCACAGGGATGGCGGGGTATCGAACGGCCTCCCCAGATCGCTGGAGCAGCTCGGGAGTACTCAACGATACTGGATCTGAGCGGCGCGATGCATGACCACGCGCGCCACGCGTCCTTGATGGGGCCTCGGATGTTGACGCGGATATGGGGAATGTGCCGGCGGAACGCGTTCTCCGGTGGTTCGGCCTGTTGCGCTCATCCCGCCTCTCTTGCAGTGAGAGCGTTCGCGACATGGCGGTGTGATGCAGGCGTCCTAGGATACGATAGCTGGTTCAACCACCAGCTTCCAGCTTATGACAAGCGTATGACAGAAGATTGAGGTCCGTGTGAGTGAATGGGTGTGGGTGAAGGTTCATCAGATAACACGAACGCGTGCTGGCAGACATTGAGTGCTCACCGTCAACTTCGTCTCTGAGCGCTGTGACAAGATGGACAGGCCTGGGGGATGGTCATGCGTTGCAGAGAAGGAGGCGCATATAGTCCACAGTCTTATATGAAGTACACGGCGTTCAAGTGCAAGTCAGGAGAGCTCAGGAGGCGCCGTGACTGACGCGTCCACAACTAGCAGCGGAGGCTGTACTGTACAAAAATGGCACCTTTCCTGGTCTTCCACTCTGAGTCTTTTGTTGCTCTCAACAACTCTGCTGTCTGACTCGTTGTGTGTGCCATCTTCTGTCGCGACGCTGTGTCTGACTATCTGTCAAATCTAGTCCAATCCGGCTTCTGTCTACGACATCTAGCCCACTATATGCACGCTTCCGAGTCTCGGGCCTTCGGGCGGATAGACGCATCTCAGAATCGATAGCCTGGGTTCAAGTCCGTTCAACCTCCGCGGAACCATTTCCTGTCCGTCTTCCAGTCACAGAAGGTTGAGAGTATACCGGGAAGCTTACCGGATTGCGAGCGGATGCGTCGTCGGAAGGTGTGCAGCGCCATGCATTACTGTCATTCCCGTGACGACCAACGGTGGTCTGATACGACAATAACGACAACGACATCGGAATACAGCGCGCTCACTGCCTACATACACATATGCTACATACAACGCCTCGTCGTGACGTTCCGATCTCCAGAGTACAATGGGAGTGATACCGAAGAAGACGAGAACCTCCAAAAACACAAGACAGCCCGGTCACAATAATCGTGTGATAACGCCCAGACCCTGCCCGCCGTCGTCAGTAAGAATGCATACAGTAACACAGCAAGATTCAGGAGCGGTCTGGGCGAGACGCACCTTCGTCTTGCCCTCGCGGAAGAGCAGCTTCATGCCCTCCTTGATGAACTCGGGGTGCGAGATGAACTCGAACGTCACCGTCGCCCGGTCCCCAGTGCGAAGGATCCCTTGCGGGTGATCCATGGACACTATGCGCACTGTCTGGCGCACAGCCTGCGATCAAAGTCCGAGTCAGCACCTCACTCGCGCAGCTATATATCATCGTAATGCCGATGACTAGACACTGAAGACTTACACCACAGTGCAGCATGGCTTGATAATTCCGTTGCAGAGTAGTGTTGTGACTATCAACACGTTAGCACACAGCCGTGCAGCTCCAAGAGCATACGTACTACAGGATGAGGACCTGGCCCTCGAACTGCCGGACAGCTGCGCATTTATGTGATGAGCACATCGTTCGTATAAGTATATGCACTGGATAAACTTCACCTTTGGGCAGTGTCTCGGTCTTGTGCACCAAGACCATGCCCTTCCTCACATCCGTACGTCTTACACGCTTGAGCGCAAAGGACACGCACTGCCCGGCCTCGGCACTCGGCACCCGTGCGCTAGAGTAATGGGAGCATCGTCAACATGGCCGTGATCCTCGCGCATCATGGAGACACATACCGTTTACGCTCTATCGACTTGATGACAGTGCCGTGAAAATTGCCGTTCGAGTCCGGACCAAAGAGGACGGAGTCCCCGGTCTTCACGGTGCCCGAATTGAGGATCCCGTCGACCACGGTTCCTACGTAGGGCACGGAGTAGACCTCAGTTATTGAGTACTGGATAACCGGTGAGCGACAAGTACAAGCATCTGTGTGGCTGAGAGAGCACCTCTAAAGGCTGGTCGGTCAGGAACTTCTCGCTGTCACTCTCGCTGGCCGGAAGTAGGTTGAGGAACGTCCTCAGCTAAAGCAGCAGGTTAACAGACGCAACGATGCGAGGGAAGCTGACACGTACGTAGTCCAGTCCCTCTCCAGTGACATTCGAAGTTTGGAAGACCGGTGCTAATCTGTCAAAACCTGAGTAAGAGAGCGTGTCGCCGTAGCTTAAGCAGTGCCATACCGCTCCTTGCCGAAAGACTGGGCCACCGCGACTGCAGACTCAATGGACTTGATAAATACGGGTGTTTTCCTAAGAGACGATCAGATCGCTTTCGAGACCCATGACAGCGGTCGAACTGACCTACACCCCGGGCTACGCAGGATCTTCGACACTTGCTCCACCGTCTTCGCAAGGATGTTAGGAGGAGTCATGTCAATCTATCACCGCATATATGCGCGTAAGTGAGAGTCTGCCCCGAAGAGTAAGAGCCGACTTGCCTTCGTTATGCAGACGACCACAGGCACGCTGAGAGCCAGAGCTATTGCTAAGTGCTCCTTCGACATTCCTATGAGTCCGGCGTTGCCTCCGACGATAAGGATAACACAGGATGGCGACCCTGATGTCAACCCGTATAGGGTGGTCTTCAGATATCGTTCATGGCCGGCCAGGTCTGTATGGACAGCGTTGAGCGGAGTGGACTATCGGACAAGGAACAGACACACGTACCACTGAACGAGATTATCTTGGATGCCTGTATTGAAATCTCCTCCCAGCCCATCTTCTCCCGGCGAATGACCTCCGGGTCGGTTGAATGCGCTGTCGGCGGAAGTATTGGCTTTCCGGTCGGCCCGAACCCAAGAATCTGCACGAGGACCAGCGCATTGTAAGACGTGCGGAGAGCGACGGATGCATAGAATTACGCACCTCCATGCCCACGCTAGAAGTCCGTCCACTCTCAATCTCGTGCTTGTGCCTGAATAAGCTCACTCTCGCGCGTCCTCTGCCATCGTCCAGCTGTCCTGTCGACAACGTGCATGAGGAGGCAAGCCCACAGACAATCCAGAAGGACATACCCCTTGTCAGGACACCTAACGTGGTCGACTTGCCACTGTCCACGTTCCCGACCACCGCGCACCGGACCTCCGGCGTAGTGGCTACATCGGGCGGTGGTAATCGTAGCAGTAACGCTGCCCTTGGATGATCTGACCTGCTGTCGAACAATATTGACGTCTTTTGGGAGAGTACAAGACGTTCAGAGAGTAGAAGGTCTGATGGCGAGCAAACAGACACGCACCTTCCCACCAACCTCATCCACTACGGTTGTAGTCTCCTGAATGATGACGTCGAGCTCCTCAGTCGTCCGCGCCGTTCCCTGCCATGTATCCTCCTCGGTGACTGGTTGCACAGCGAACAATCTTGCATGTGTCGGGTGCGAACCTATTCGGAACACATACTCGCCAAAGTTTCGCGTAAGTAGGGAGGCGATGAGGTTCCGAGCTGTCTCGAGGTTTTCGGGTATTCGGGAGAGCAGTAATGACTGCCATTCGGTGCATCGGGACGCATGTCAGCGTGATGGTTGACAATGACAGGTGCGTGTAGCGACGTAAAGCGCGATGCGGGGTAGACTGGGGTAAGGCACTCACCTGGAGCTGCTCATCGACATCCGACATCACTGCATCTCCGCTGCCCGGGACAGCGGGGGACGCTATTGGCTCTTTGGCCGGGGACTTCGAGACGTCGGCGGCCTCAGTGCTCTCTTTCCGCGCATGGCCCTTGCTAGTGGTCTTCTTCGCGTCTTTCTCGAGCTTTGCTCGCTCGACGGCGTACGCGCGCTGCTTCGCGACCTCGCGGTGCGATATCTCGTCTATCTCGGTTTGGAACGTGCGTAAGCTGGTCATGGTGGGGTAATGTGGGCTCTAGAAGGTCGCCAGAAAGGATTATATGCCGTTGCGGCGCGAGTCAGGTCAAGTCAGAGTTGGGTACGACCGCTAAAGCAAATATGTCACTTGTGTATGACTCGTCACGCCCTGCCTCTTACACCCGGATCTTGGCTACAGCCCCTTATCACAGCCTGCGCGTTATGGGAGGACTCTGAAGCGATAGTTCCAGCAATAAGTGGTTGCAAGAGATGTACTTTTGAGCGACAGGAAGAAGGTAGCGGCCCGCCCTGGCGCGTCACGGCATCGAGTCTAGACGCCCACACGTGATGTCATTTCAGAGAGGCGCCTAACGCACGAGGACTCGGGCAGCTCGAGGACGGTGGGTTGCATCCTCACCATCGCCCGCGACGTCGACGACACCTTCAGGATTCATCCACTACATCTCCAGAAGCTCTGCCTGGCCTCACTCTACGGCTTGCGACGAACCTTCCTTCCACTGACGCGTCGGAGTGGGCCTCAACGCGAGTCGCGACACGATGTCTTTCGTCCCGGGTTCATCTCGCCAGCCCGGACCACGCCAACTCCAGGGCTCCAGGCCTGGCCTCCTCGACCCCACTCAGCCTTCACGCGTTCTGCGCTATCCCAACTCGACCCTCTCCTTTGCCGCCTTTGATCCGCTTGCCGCCTCTGGCAATGCGCAACCACGCAAGTACGCTCCCGACGCGGATCCGGCACGTCCCAAACGCATCGTAATCGAAACCACCCCAGGGAACCGGGTGCCGAGCAAGTGGAGGTTTGTCCCCCGCGCGCGACGCGCACCAGGCACGCCGGGTCTTGGGGATGAGGGAGTTTGGCCGCGGCTGGTTATGATCAACGGGTACGTGTTATTCAGGAATTCGGAGCCATGTGCCTATAGCCAGTGCGAAGTCCGCGGTGCTGGTGTCGAACCCGTTCAAAGTGGCAGTATGGCAGACGGTCGTGAATCGAGGCTAAGCACCGTCCGCCATATGTCGTGGTGTGCAGCGTTCTCGTGTATGCGGTAGGGTGGCGTTTGCTGACCTTGTCCGCCCTATGCTCAGAGAACCATTCATTCTATCCGAAGATCAGTGGGATATCTACAAGCTTGACCCTGCCTACGACTGTTTCATTCCTGCTGCTCCTCACCACCCCATCATCACTCGGAAGGACCCATCACTCGGAGAACCTTCGCATCGCGTGAGCGGCACAACCAACTACCCGAAGAAACGGCGCCTGTCGTCCCCTGCTCCAGACGCAGAAGAGCACAGAAATCTCAACAAGAAATTCCGCACCGTCGTCTCTCTGGTCACAGATGACGAGGGCACCGACGTTGAAGAGGCCTCGGAGAGCGGCGATGAGGATGAGGTGGAGGAGATTGTGATCGAGGAATCTCCTCGACGTGACCCGCGGCACTCAGATCGTGCCAAGCAACGACGCAAGGCACGAGAAGAGCAGACACGGGAACGACGCGAGAAAGTCAAGGCCAAGTCTGGATCCTCTTTAAAGTCGAACCGCTCTCGGACCCCCGAAATCGTCGATCTCACAATGGACGACATCACTCCAGAACCAACAACAGACAACGGTGCACCTGCTGCAGGTCCTACGAAGCGCAAAGGTGCGTACCCCACTCTGTGTTCGTGGTGCTTGTGCTAAGACTCGAGAAGTCTTCCATGGGTCGGAATCGCCAGAGGAGACTTCTCCTCGCGGCCACTCGCACCAGCCCAACAAGCGTGCGCGAACATTGTCGCCAGGCGCAGCCCGAGCCGACTTGGACAGGAAACGAGCTGAACGCGAGCGCAGACGCATGGCTCAAATCCACGAGCGCATGAACGGTTTGAAGGAGCAGCGTGAGCAGCAGTTCTGGAAGGAGCTGTTCGCACAGACACCCCTACCAACTCCGCCACCATCACAGCACAACGGTAAGTGCAAGCCTTTCGGTATCCCGTCACGTCTGCTCACCTTCCTGATAGGTGATGGACAGCACACAGCTGAGCAGGCTCCACCCAGTGAAGAGGACGCGGAGCGTCAAGCGGCGATCGAGGAGTCTCGACGGAAGCTCGCCGAGCTCGAGAAAGACCGACCACTGTGGGAACAAGAGGCCCAGAAGCGTGCGATGCGGGAACGAATGGAAGAGGAAGCTCGCCGACTACGCAAAGAGGAAGAGCGTTTGCGTGCAGCGGAGGTCGCGGCTGAGGAACAGCGACAGCGCCAACGAGCTGAAGCAGCAGCAGCGGAAGAGCAAAGGCGTACTCAAGCCGAGCAGACGCGCGTGCAGCAAGAGCGTGAGCAGCGCCGGCGCAAAGAGCGTGCAAGGTGGTCCTACGGACCCTGGACAATTGGGCGTGCGATGGAACGGTACAAGATGCTCTCGGAGGAGTTCGACGCGACCAAGTTCACGGCGGACAACCCGCTTGACTTCGAGAGAGTCCCGTGGCCGGTCCTACATGCGCCTGTGACGCTGCGGCTGGAGGACATCGAGTGGTCTGCGGTCGAGGCGTTCTTCGAGGCGGCCAAGAAGCACATGCGGGCGCAAGACTACAAGACGTTCGTCGAGAAGAGCCACAAGCGGTTCCATCCCGACCGGTGGCGCGCCCGTGGTATCCTCAAGAGCGTCGCCGACGAGGACCTCCGAAATTGCCTTGAAGTTGCCGCCAACACCGTTGCGCAGGCTTTGACGCCTATCTGGAGGGCCATGAAGGGTTAAGTGCCCCGGGGGAGTTTTGTATGGTTGTATCAGGCGAGTCTTTGTACATCGTGTTGCATTATATCGGAAAGTGCCGATTTGCCGTTGCCAACGTATTCATTCGAGTGCGCTTTCCTATCTCCAGAACCCTGGTACGTTTGTCAGGCCTGGCTACCTCACCATGCTGGGCAGCGAACCAGAACGAAGCGATCCCATAGATCAGTGGTACGTGCTCAGCACATACGGCAACAGACTGCGGGGCTCAAGAGCAGTAGGTATGGGTTCTTCTGGACACAACAATTCCAAGCTATCTCGACAGACACAGGCGAAGGCATAACCACCTTATCTCCCCTAGACAGACATTGACGAAATTGCCGGCGTTCTACACATGGATCCCTCGCCGGACTATTCTCCTTTCCTCCCTTCTGCTCATCGCATTTTGCAAGGCCCACATGTCGATAGGGCGATCGGCTTTGAGTGCCAGCGGTGAGATCGTAACATGGCCTACTTCAGCGACACGCACTAACGTCTGGCCGATATAGCCCAACTTCCTCGCCACTGTGCACTGGCTATACGCAGCCGTCATGAATGTTCCAACAGAGGGACCGAGGATCCTCCAAAGGGTGATTGGATCCAGTTCATCCTCGGAAAACTCCAACACGCCTGGCGTGTCGGAACCTCCCCAGCACAGCTGGCATCGAAAACTTGGTATAGTTGTCCCGTGGAGTCCTGGAGTTTTCTGGCCGGGAGGTCGTGAAGATTGACCGGCTGGTAATCGCGAGGGCGGAGGAACGCCAATTCGTAACAATGGAGGAAGGGCAGGACCTCTCGGTCTGGATCATATGTGTCCGGTTTCGACTCCAGCTCAGAAATAATCTATGTGCCCATCATCAGATACTGCGGACTGTGGAAAAGATGCCTCACGTACGTCGTCAACTGAAGACACGGTTCCGCGACGCTCAATCATCTTCTTGCTGAGATACTCCAGGATGACCCGACAGGGCACCAGCACAACCGTGGTAAAAGGAGCGGAATCGGGGTCTGGATCTATATCCTTCAGAAGATGGCTGCAAGATTCGCAGACTACGCTCGATGAGTCGACATGCAATGTGACACTGAGAGTGAGGTACGTACGATTAATCTCGTCGCCTCTTAACACATAATCCATCACACTCTGGTCGACAAGACCAAAATTGCGACCGTCCAACCTCCACTATTCCGCGTATGAGCTTGGTTTCCCGCATGAAGATAGCTCTTACCTGGGTATGGGCTGCGTCGTCGTCGTCGTGAAGGATGTTTCTTGGAGTACCGTGATAATTCGCAGTGCAGATAGCGCAACGACGGCTGCGACGCTGCTGCCGCGCATGCAGTGAAGATCTAAGCTCTTTGAAATCTCTTTGGGTTTCGCAGTATGTCATGTTCGTGTCGTGGCGGGATCTTGGTTCAGGGTTATTATATATATGTACGTGAGCACCTCCTATCCACCGAGTACGGGCTGACATCATCCGAAGCGCATTCAGAGTGAGCCCTGTTCGTCACTCTACAACGGGACTGGCTAGTGTTCGCTACCATCCTACTATTCTGGGAATACCTACCGGGTATCCAGACAAAATGTCATGATACTACGTTGAGTCGGAGCTTTCCCGGGACACTGGAGCAGGCCAACCCGCCGCTTCCGACGTAGCGGAGCGTTCTCAAACAGACCAGTCGATTTCGCAATTCCTGTGGACTCGGATCGAAGGATGGGACGAATCGGTTGTTGTCACATAATCTCAATGATAGACCAGTGGTTAAGAGTTACATATCTATGTAGCAGCCATCCCGAGATAACGAAGAATGATCTCCAGTCTGAGCAGCACCGCGACACTTTAGGAGGGAGGACTGTGCAATCAAGTCAGTATTAGGCCGCAACTTCGTTTGCACGAGGACTTACACAGGGGCAACGGAGGTGGCCGGACCGGGGTCGGTGGGGAGAGTGGGGAAGGGAGTGCTGGCACAAGCCTGCTCAACGTCATTGTGAGTGAGACCGGCGGGGAGGTGCGCCTGGGAGGCCGGGGCTGGGGGAGTCGGGACGACGTCGGAGCAGTCAACCAGCGAGCCCTCGTCGTGGCCGAGGATCGTCATCTTGCGGAAGGCAGCAGCGAAGGCGGACTGGAGCTTGGCCTGGTTGTCTATATGCAGCCGTCAAGTGAGTTCACTGTCCACATAGAAGGGGAGAGGGGAGGGCTGTTGGATACTCACTGACGAAGGACTGCCACTCGCAAGCAGTGCGAGAGTCACGAGCGAGCTCAGAGTCGGACTGGAGACGGAGCTCGCCGCGGAGGGGCGACTCGACCTCACCCTGGTTGCCGCCAGTGCCGGGGAAGAGCGTACCACGGAGCTGCGTCTCGATGAAGAACTGAGTGTCGAAGAGCTCAGGCGTCGAGTCGAAGGGGGTTCCGGGGATCGAGGGGTCGACGTGGTCGGCCGCGGCGATAGTGTGGCTACAGGTGACTTGTCAGCAAAGATAGATGGATCTGTTTGTCAAATTACTTACGAGCCAAGGAGAGCCACAACCTCTTCAGGAGTGAAGCCACCGGCATCGTCGAAGCGCTGCAGGATGCTGTCGACGGTGTCAAAGGGCTCCGGGACGGTCAAGTCGGGCGCGGGCTGGGTGGCATCAGGACGGCCGACAAACACCGCGAGGCGAGGAGCACCAGGACAGTTGCTGACACCGATGGCACCAGCGAGCTGGATGCTAAGGGGAGGATCAGTCGTGTGCATTGCAGACGGCAGTATGCAGTGGGCTTACAAGTCAGCCGTGGTGATGTTGTGGCGCTGGATGAGCGGGCGTTGTTCGCCGATGATCTCATCGACACCGTTGTTCGCGTGGAAGTTAGTCTCGATGTCGTCGAATATGGCGATCGAACCGTCGGCGCCGCCACCACTGTCGAAAGTCAAGTCTCAGACATGCATGCATAATTAGCAGGCAGCATTCGTACTGACCCGAATTGGCCGCGGGAGGCGATAGCGGGGATATACCGATGGCGTCGTGGAAGGTCAGACGAAGGGATTCGTGGACCTCCTCACCGCACTCGCCGCCGTCGAAGAGGTTCGTCTGGAGATCCTGAATCACCGGGAAGAGTGCGCAGCACGCCGCGTTCGCCGTGACGCTGCCGTCAGCGCAAGTAACTCGGCGGACGAGGGCACCTAAGCCAAAGAAGTGGGAGTAAGAAGCTGCCGCCAAGAAGCTTGGGGGACGACTGACCGTTAGCGGCTTGGAAAGCCGCGAGAACTGAGACGAAAGACGCGAGTGTTTTGAAGGCCATTGTCCGAAGAGGAGATGGAGCGACTGAGGAGAGGTAGATGTCCTGAGGTTTGGTCGTCGTCGCCCCAGCTCCTTTATACTCGTTCGCCAAAGCCTTAACGGTGATGCTATGTCTCGACCTTGCGAGGCGTAGGTCGTGTTCAAGGAGACCAGCCAATCGCGCTGCACCCATTCTCACAGCGTGAACGCAGGCACCCGATTCCCTGGGTGTTTGAGGCATTCCGCATCGTCGGTGTGTCGGCGTACAGTATGTACGGAGCCAATGGAAGGCCAATGACTACCCAAACGGTACGGCGGGTACCCAGCGGGTCATGTTTCGCGCTGCTGGCATCGCACCTGTACCAAGCTTCGGGTGCGCTCCTGAGAACTAAAGCCACCTTAGTGTGGTTCAGAACCTCGGCTGCGGGCAGCGTAGGAGCTGTTCGAAGCGGTTGCGCGATTGGTACCGGTCCCTGCGAGCACGACCACGGTATCGATGCGACAGTGGAGTGGATGTTCGAGAGAATCTACGAACAGGGACCTAGTTGATGAGATGGGCAGATGCAGGTGGGTAGACTTACCACAGCAGTGGGCAGATCGGAGGACCGGTATTGGGTTCTTGGTGGGAGTGTCTTACCAGGGTCAGCGCTGTGTCTGCACAGATGTATGATTTCGACTGCAAGTCCTACGTACCGTCCGAGCACGCGTATTTCGCAGCGCACTTCGAGCCAATATATTTGCATGACAGTTGTACGTATATTGGTCCTTGTGGTACGCCTGAATGCTGACACGTTGCTGACAGGCTGAGGGAGTGGGACTGTTCAGTAGAATGGGACGTCCGGCAACCGCCGATGTGGACGGACTTGCCATAATTGGAGCGTGTGGTTCGCAGGACCATGATCTGAACGTCGCAGAACTTTCTTGGTCAAAGGTCCTCGGTAACTGTGCGACAACCTGCTCTGATAAGTCAACGGGAAGTATCATTAGTGCATCGCTACTCACCGGGGGTGCATGGCGGCATAGCGTGCCGGATTGTGCAACTCCCACAGCTGTGGCGAGCTAGGCAGGGGCGAGCGCATCGTAGGCTCACGGCTTGTGCACCGTGGAAGCGACGAGTAGTACAAACACCTGCTCGTTATGCTCCACTTCCGGAGGATAGCACCCCCTGATGAAACTAACGGCAACGAAGATCCTTCCGGGACCGAGCCCTGGGTTTACGGCCACTCCCAGATCCCTGGGAGGAGCTTGGAAGGCTATTCCCATGTTCACGAGATCCTTCTCATGCTACTTACTCACGGCTGTCGTCCTCGCTGATGGGATACGGTGAGTCACAGTTGGACTTTTGGCACGGAGGCAGAGCAGCGGCAGGATCTACTCGTTCTAATCTCGACGCGGAACAAGAGGATCCCGGGAGGCACGCTGCGCAGCGCAGAGCAGAGTCTGGAGCGTGAATACTTAGATGTGTGTTTTCAGGACCTGAGTTCGCACCTGTCCCGACGAACGAAGCTCCTGAGTAATCAACTTGCATGAGTACGACCAGGTTGCCTCGTCAGAGACAATGACAGACTGACTGATGCTCCCACCGCAGACAAGGCGATTGCGCAATAAGGGACGTCCGTTAGCGATAGGTACATGCATGCAACCATCCCTCACAGGTTGGTCATCGCCGCTAGCAGGTCCGTTCTCGCCGACGAGGACTGAGGTGGGAAAGGCGGGGACGGATGCTCGAAGCGTTGTCGGCGGTGCTGAAGGGAAGAGGGTAACATGATGGAGACCGCACAGACGTACCATTTATATATGTTCCTCATGAATACAGGTGCTGGCGAGTTTCCTGAAGGCTAAGTCCTCCCCATCGGGGCACGAACTGGCAGAGTCAATGGCAATGTACCCGCCACAGCGGATGGGCGATCGTCCACGGCGTCGGTGTGTCGGTCGACCATTTAGTCCATACAAGTGAGCGGTAGACCACACGTTCTGTATGTGACCACTGAGTCAATGCCTGCCTTCCTCTGTGAACACCCGACGTCGCGGTAGCCAGCCAATACTTCTCAAGCGGGGCGACCACATACCTGAGCCTCGTCGCCAGGCGCGATTTGATCGTCCGAAACGACACTGCAATTGACCACAAGACGGCGATGCTTTGGCCGTCAAAGGTGAGATGGAACGAGACTTGAGAGCACAGAAAGTCGCCATGGCCGTGGTTCAGCGACCCGAAGGTCTGGTCTCCATGGTTTAGAGGTGCTGACGGAACATAGAGGATGTTTGCACGGATGTATCGCGATGCTTAGGCGCGACATACCCTTCCGCAGTTTGGGTAACCGACCAAAGAGGCAGGTGGGTGGATCACTGGCTCGGAGAGCTGTGGCTTGAATGGTCGTCCGATGTCGCCGTAGTCTCGAACCACTGTCATTGTGACCTTAAGAAAAGTGCAACAAATCGCGAGTACACGACGAGAAGAACCAGGACATGATCAAGGACATAGGAATGTGCATGAAGCTCAAAGTAAGAATCAAGGTGAGAACCGCAACTCTAATGAACCAATACATTCCTCTTCATCCCATCGAACCGTCCACCCGTAAGCCGCGTCGAAGGCTCGCCAGCCGCCTGCGCAGTCATGCTGTTCGTCGACGCCCTCCGCCGCGCTTGTGGGACAGTCTGGTGGCCACGGTTTGGCGTCCCCGCGTCCGTCCCCTTGTGTGCGTCGAAGGTCCAGGAACTGGACGCGGGAACGTCTGGCCGCATGAGTACTTGTTCACCCTCGTCCGAAGAGAAGCCCGCTTGCGACACCGAAGGCGAGAAAGGGTTGAAGGTGGTAGGCACATCAGGAGAGCACGGTGTAGGCGCGGAAGACTGGCGCATGTGAGAGTCGCTGCCGATCGATGTCAGCGAGGACGAGCTGCCGAGCCGGACGGTGACGCTCGAGCCTAAGGAAGGCGACCAGGGGATGTCGCCCCGACTGGTCGCGATGAGGTCCTGCGTCTCGTTGCAATGGTCGCCCGAGACCGCGAACGAGAACGCAGGTGTCGCAAGCGCGGAGGGCAGACGATCGCGACGAGGAGGCAGCGGGATGTTCTTGAGCCTCTTGTCTTGGCGGTGAGGCGCTGGCTCCGAGAGATCTTGCTCATGTGCAGCGGGTATCTGCGACGAAAGTCCGCGGGTGCTGAACCCATAGTCTCCAGTGGAGTCCGTCGCATTGCACGTCGCCGCAGGAAGCCGCAAGGGAGCTGAGCTAGCGGCATCGGTATCACCCAGGGAAGATTTAGCAAGAGAAACAGTGCTAGCTATAGCACGGGAGACATGCTCAGACTCGCCACGACGCAGCAGCTTCTCGATAATGGACCTTTGGGCGATGACGCGGAGTTGATATGTCCTCAAGGATGTGCCAGCCTTGAGATCGACAGAGTCCTTCCGAACTGGTCCGACGCGCGAAGGGACAAAGGATGAGAAGTCGCTGGTGCTATTCGACAATGGGGACGAGGGCTCGGAACAAGCTGGCTCCGTGAGTTCCCCCTCCGCGGCGGTCTCGTCGATAGCGCGGCCCTTGCCCTTGCGGTCGTATACTGCTTGTTCCTCAGTCGGCAAATTCTCAACAGTGGTACTACCCTCGCGGGCGGAGGACGCCGCTGATACACTAGCGAGGGACCGCGCGGACTGCGTGCGCGAACGCGACTGCCGAGTTTTGCTTTGCGCGACAATGTCGGAATAGCTAGAGAGATTCGCTCACAGTCAGAGGAGCGCATCCAATAACATGCCTTCGCGACTCACCTGGTGCGGCCAAGCTTCGGGGACGCTTACCCTGATTCGGGACGGTGTTGTCCTGCCCAGGACACTCGCTCCCCACACGCTGCATCGGCGGTTCCGAAGTGGCCCGCGACACCTTTGAGCTCGGGCCGACGGAAGCACTACGCGATCGTGAAGCAGAGGCCGGGGTGGCCTCCAACCTGACGCTGCTCGTGGACCGCGCGATGGTCTTCGTCCGACTACGGCCGATCTCACATACAGCGCGTCGCTCCTGTACACCGCTTGCCAATGGCGGGTATCGTGCACCGTCCAGGATATCCCGAGCGACTCTAGCAGGGACATGTTCCAGATAATTCCGCCGTTCGTCTCGAACCTCGTAGTCCCTGCGAACTATGCTGCTCCCGTAGCGTCAATACTGCGTACGTATGGACGCATACAACGACTTACCTGCGGTCCACATGTTTAGCCCTCGCCTCGGCGGTGATGCTCTCCCGACGACAACGACGTCCTCGTTCCCCGCCGGCGACTTCGGCCTCTAGCTGCTCTGCGGCGTAGTCGATACCTTGCGGGGTCAACGCGAACGGTCTGCCACCGACGAGACCGGAAGATGCAACAACCACCTGATCTGAAACGTCAACTGAGCAACATTGTGAAGGGTTAACAGACCTACGCTGGTGCTTCGTCGAGAATGAGAGCGGGACAACTTGCGTCTGGGAGGCGTCTGGGCGGTGGCGAATGTCGGAGGCCCCTTGCGACTTCCAGATGCAAGTGATGGCGACGGCTCGACTTCGGCGAGAGAGTTCGCTTCAGTGTCGAGGGGCACAGACGCAGTCAACCGTACAGGCTCGGGAGATCGGCCCCGAGAGGGGGACTCGGTTGACTCCCCGTCAAACGGTGAGCTCAGATGATCCTCGACCTCCGCCGCCTCCCGTGCATCTCGCGCGTCATTGCCGTCGTCGATGTCGGCCGGAGCATACACTGGTCCTGCAGCCGACGCGGAGGTGAAGAGGTGTGCTTCTTCTGAGTCACGCATCACCGAGAGGATGCTGCTAGGAGAACCCGAGCGCAACACATGGATGCTCGGGGAGTCCGAGCCAGGATCCTCGTCGGCGGCGGCGGGAGCAGGAGACTCACTCAAGAACCCTGGGTGCGTCTCGTCACCCGAGTGATCAGTGTCCTCGGGCTGTTCCTCTTCTGTCGCCGCGTCAACACCTGATGTTCTTGATTCGCGAGCAGTCATTGTCAAGAGCGGCGCCACAACACCGAGGATGGGCTGTGGCATCATTAAGGGAAACCCTGTGAATGTGTCTGTTTCTGGACTCGACATCACTCCGTCCGTGGCACGCCTCTTCTTTGCACCATATGTGATACCACGATCGTCCACCATGGCCAAGCGACCACCTCGGATACCGGAAAACCAGCGCGCGCGAGGTGTACTTGGGGAATCATGGTCCGACTCCGGCTCCTCTGTCTTCTCTGACACGTCGGTCGGCACGCCATTGATGACTTCGTCCGTGATCAAAGGGGGAGCTGCTTTGAGTTGATCTTGCGTAAGTAGAATGGGCGGCTGAGGCAAGAAGATCCGAGGTTCAAAGTCGGTGTGTCGCTGCGGTTGCGGGTGCGGAGAAGGTGGTGCGGTCCAGTAGTCATCAGGAGCAGGGGAAACTGGGGCGTCGCACTCGAAAGGTGCCTTCTCACATGCCTTCTCTAGCGACCACGAGGACCGAGGGGGGCGTGCATCTTGCTCTTCACCAGTTCTGAGAAGCGAGGGCAATCCTATGTGACAGCCAAGCTGAGATGTCGAACAGTCATCCAGAAGCAAAACTGACTGGACAGAAGACGGGTCCGAACACCTGAGAACAGGAGACGTAGCACGATTATGCACAGTTGCATGTGGAGCAACATCATGCGCGGAGGTCAGCTTCATGGACGACGCTTCTTGAGTGGTCGTACTTCGAGGCGATGAGGGAGATCGAAGACGATGGGGAGAATCGCCGAGCACAGGTCTTTGAGTTGACGACGCTCGTTCGACATTGGTCGGGACGGAGGGCTGAGATCTATCAGGCATATGCAAACTACCGCGGGCTGCGACGGAACGTTCATCGAGTACGAGGTCTTGCGCCGCCGCTCCGAGGGTGATGGAGGAATGAGAAGACAATGAGACTTGCTGACGAGAAGATACAGGTCCAGAGAGCAAAGAGACCAAAACCCGTGATTGCTCGCCACACGTGGAAACCATCACGCTGTCCTTGTCGCCCATAGGAGCTGTAGTATCGTCGTCCAGTATCGCCAGAACCAGCGGCTTAAGGGTACGTCCAGGAGGCTTCAATATGCGACGCGAGATCGACAGTAGCATCACAACAGCCACAAGCAGGATGATAGCTGCACCAGCCAACCTTGAGGAGGTAGGAGTGTTGATACGGGAGATGTAGTGATGCATACTCTTCCAGATGATTTCAAGAGCTTCGAAGACTGGCGGCGGGTCGTCCCAAGGCTCTGTCAATGCATCGGCGAGGGTCTCCGGCGTGAGGCTTGCATTGATTTCGCGAGCAATTGGATACTTTGAAGAGCTCCCGATTGAGAAACTTGCCGAGATGTATTGAGGGGTTCGGGCCTTGGAGAAAGGTGCAGCGACCCAGGGCCAAAGTTCGACCTCCGAATCGTCTGGCTCCTCGGGAAACAGTAGAGGCAGCAAAGGCAAGAGTGACGCCAAGATCGCATGAAACCGTGCATTATTAGTCATGATTTGGCGGTATGATAGAGGGTTCGCAGGAAGGAGAGGAAGGAGGGTGTCGCGGATGGTGGTGGTATGAAGGCAAGAGACGATCTTCCGGTTCGGTTGGGGTTGCTAGAGTCAATTGCGCGAGGACTGCACCAAGCGCCATCGCGAGGAGTCACAGTCAGGTGATCCCAGTCACGAAGCTAGGAAGTAAGTATCAAGGCTCACGCATGCGTTTGGTCCCGACTGCGACTCAGTACTCTCCCTTATGTTGACACGTCTCAGCAAGCTTACCGCAAGTCAACCGCGTGGACCGAAGCAGCGAGGACGTTGCGTATGATTGAACATATATGGCGATACACCGAGGAGTGCAATCCACCAATCAGCACGCGTCGGTTTATCAAGTGATGAGTGCCTGGCTGTGTGGTATGTAGTCCTGCATTTATCTGACACTCACGCGCTCTATCCTTAGCCACTGCGGCGCGGCCAAGCCGTCGGTCTTCAGGGGTCCAGTACTTATCAGTAGGTCTTCATCTCCTCCACAACCAGCCCACAACTCATCTTTTGACTGCACGCACCACGACATGGGCTCCTCGCCGTCCAAGCCTACGGTGTCTGCGCCGGCCGACTCCCGCCGTTCTGTCTCCGAGAAGAACAGTTACGCCTCCGCTGAGCTGTCGGAGTCTCTTGCGCACCTGCGGATCTCCGCTCCCCTCTCTGCGGACGGTGCGCTCACCCTTGGACACGTCGATGACTGGGAGGACGTCGTCGCGCAGTCGCCTAAGCTGCAGCTCTCTCGTACAATTCTGAACCATACCAACATTCGCGAGACCCTCGTGTCCCGCAAGGCCGTGATCGCGGATGCCCATGTGTTCAACACCGAGGTTGACTTCAAGACGAACCCCATCACGAGCCAGAAGAGCTCCGGCCGGTGTTGGCTGTTCGCGACCACTAATGTCCTCCGGTATAACATTATGAAGAAGCTGAACCTCGGCGACTTCCAGCTTTCTCAGGTGCGTGTGGCACCCGCTTCTCTGTTCACCGACTAATGGTGCTATCATGTGTGGCAGGCGTATCTCTTCTTCTGGGACAAGCTGAATAAGTCCAACTACTTCCTCGAGCTGTCCATCGAGAACGCGGACTTGCCCATTGACGACCGTATCGTCGACTACCTCTCCGACGAACTCATTTCCGACGGCGGTCAGTGGGATATGGTCGTCAACATCCTCGAAACGTATGGTGTCGTCCCCCAAGCTGTCTACCCGGAGTCCCTGCATTCGTCGCTCTCCTCTCCCTTAAACACGCTCCTCAAGACCAAGCTACGCGAACACTCCCTCATTCTCCGCGACCTCTCTTCGTCTCTTCGCGCGAACACCTCGCTGTCGGAGGATGCCATCCTCCAGACGTTGCGCTCGAAGAAGGAAGAGCTCCTCAAGGAGGTGTACATCATCATGAGCGCGACGCTCGGCGTTGTCCCTAAGCCCGACGAACCCTTCACCTGGGACTACCTGGACAAGGACGGCAAGGCGGCTTCATGGACCGGTACGCCGAAGCAGTTCTACAAGACCTTTGCGTACGATAAGTACTCGGTGGGTGTCGGTGTTCACCGTAGCGCCTATGTTTGTTCACCTTCGTCACGACTACCAGCCGTCGGATTCGTTTTCTCTCATCAACGACCCCCGTAACGAGTACGGCAAACTGTACACGGTTGACAAGCTCGGCAACATCTGGGGCGCACGTCCCGTCCTCTGTATGTGCCCTCTCTGCTTCAAGCTCCTTGCTCCAGCTCCTGCTCATTGGCGACGCGCGCAGACGTCAACACGCAAATCGACGACCTCAAGCAGGCGGTCGTGAAGCAGATCAAGGCCGGCCAGCCCGTCTTCTTCGGCTGTGACGTCGGCCAGTTCTCCGACCGCAACGCGGGCATCATGGACACCGCGCTGTTCGAGTACGAAGCAGCGTTCGACATCAAGTTCGGGCTGACCAAGGCAGACCGCCTGCGCACGAACGAGTCCTCCATGACGCACGCGATGGTCATCTCTGGGGTCCACCTCGACCCCGCGGGCAAGCCCGTACGGTACAAGGTCGAGAACTCGTGGGGCCCCGACGTCGGGAACAAGGGCTACTTCGTCATGTCGGACGCGTGGTTTGAGCAGTTCGTGTATCAGGTTGTGGTGCCCAAGGCGTTTGCACCGAAGGAGCTTGTGAAGGTATATGAGAGCGGGGAGAAGGTCGTGCTTCCCGCTTGGGACCCTATGGTAAGCCAGCCGTTCCTTGACTTATCTCCGCTGATGGCGTTGCTGATGACGCTGCAACGCAGGGTTCGCTAGCATGAGCGTGGAACATCATCTCCTATAGTGCATGATGCGCTGCTTATGTCGTGATGTACAGTAAGGTATCTAGTTAGCAGTCGATCGTTTCAAGTGGCATTTACGTTTAACGACGTCGAATGTCCTCGTTCCATATCCTCGCGACCTCGCGGAGACGCAGGCCTTTCGGCAGCCGGCACTCCGGCTTGATCTACAACGGTTGCGAGTTCCGTGGCGCTAGCGTCCTCGCAATCGGTATCCCACCGTCCCGTCTCGTGCAGCGTCGAGGCCGAGAACCCCATATCTACCAGCTCGCCCATCGAGGAGATGAATGGTGGTAATGTTTTCGTGCCTTGCGAAGCGGGCCCGGACGCGGTTGATTCGGTGGGGTTGCTCACATCGGGAGTGAAGCGCATCGTGGTGGTGAATGCCGACGGCCCTGTGCTGGTAACGTTATGACCGACTTCCACTTTACGGAGGTTGATGAGGAGGCGGCACGCGAGGACCGAGGTCGCACTGTGCCAGCATGCCAATGGTAGACGAGTCAGTCATGCACGCGTACGATGAAAGAGGAGCGGTGACGCTTGCGGGTCAATAAACAACGAGACCACACTAGAGTTGCGCAGGAATTGCTCTGCCTGTCGTAACATGCGCGATTAGCTTGCCGCCAGAGTTGAGGCTCGGAAGGCACGCACCCCTGTCTCGGTCAGAATAGTGTGCAGTATGTTCAGGAAAGCGAGTGGGCTGCATTTCAAGGAATGTGTCAATCCAGTGACAGTCTTTCCGTGATATACGTCGCAGGAGGCGTACATGAAGTATATGATCCCTGCCAGCGGAGAGAAAGGTCAGGTAATGTTACTCGACCAATGCTGCGGTACTCACCGCTTCGCAGCAGGGTTTTAGCCAGAGAAGGACCGACAGATCCTTGCAGGTTTTGCACGGAATAGGATGTCTTCTGCCATGTGATGATGATAACCAGGAGGTCCGCAACGGAGAGCATCCCTCGTGAGATGCCAGTGACTGGGTGATCGGTGGATGCTCAGAGGCGGCGTTGGAGGCAGATGCCATGAATTTGCTACTCACATCTGCATCAGCGTAAAAGGGTAAGCGCATGTGCCAAACCTTTGAAGCTTAGAAACGAGATTCACATAACACCCATCTTGTGGTCGGCATTGTCACTGACCACGCAGCCGAAGTCCGGTACATAAATGGGCTTCTCCCAGACGAAGTGCGCCTGAAGATCAGTATGTTAATGGACGCCGCGTGAGGTCCCGTTGGTGTCCAACAAGCAGACTCTGGATCCGCCGTACTCACGGAGTTGGCATATATCGGCCCCAAGGCGAAGAAGAGGACGATGGCAGCAAGAAACTTGTTTTGTGCCGTCAATGCGTACACGCGCAAGGCGGAGAATACTGAGACGACGGCATAAGTAGGGGGGTAATAGAGGTGGTTAACATCTTGATTGGGACTCACCGGCCGGGAAGAGGTATATCAGAAGTTGTGTCACCATCACGGTGTACATGTACGCCTCGCAGCTGGGTGTGCTCGGTTCATCAGAGCATTCCGGGTGATCTGTTGCGACGCACGTACCTCTATAGAACACGACATCTTCCATTAGCATGGGTTCAAACGGAGCCGGGTCGCTAGCAATCAACTCACAACTCCTTGGAGGTGTGTCGTCGGGTACCCCATAATCCAGAAGAAGACAACGGGGTAGCGGATGGCAAAGTACAGGATCGACGCTGCGGAGACGCGTCGATTCCAGAAGAGGCTGATCTCGTCGTCCAGGGTCAACATCCAGTCATAGCACATGTATACTGCGTAGTACATCCACGTTCAGAACGCGGACGGACGCCTCGGGGAGTCACTCCTTGAAGGAGGCACTGACCGAACGTGGCATAACTGCAGCATAGCGATACGAAGCTGTCCTCGACGCATGAGCTCGCGGGCACAGAAACAGACTTTACTGAATACTCACAGAGACTCGTACTGCGCGATGATCTCGACGTTATCAGAAGTAGAAGATTCGGACATGGTAGTGGCGGGGAGGGGGGGGGGCGCACTATGATCTGTCCAGCTCGGTTCATATAAGTAGCACGTACATGAGCTGCAAGCTCCGACGGGACGGAGCAATCGCTTGCGGGACATTGACTAGGCTGTCTCCAAGCCGCCGTAACGCCCTGCGTCGCCAAGCGGGTCGAAGAATAATCTTCGTCGAATGCTATCACCAAGTGCGGTTAGGATGACTGGATTATTGCATCATCACTAAAATGGGCACTGCATAACGCCTCACAAGACCTACATCAATCTCGCATGCCTGCAGGGCTCTGCATGGTAGTTAAGTACTGGGCAGCGGCTGTCTGGCGGCCCTGTTGCACCGCATGCGCAGATCATAATGATTGGCAGTAAGCTACTGACCGGTAATACACACCGAGTCTGAACAGAGGTTGAAAGACCCGGGCTGTAACGACGGATTACAGCGGGGAGATGCATTGCAAGGAGATGGGGCCGGTGCAAGACGTACTTACTAGTGAACTCCGGACTCTGTGAAGCGCTGGTGATATATATCAGGTCGACGGGAGAGTCCGAGCTATTGTAAGCAAAGACGGAAGCCAAACGAGAGCTCCAGCGAGGAGGGGACTCCTGGATTGCATATACCAAATAGTCAAGAAACACTGCATAGATGCGGGCAATTATGGACGACAATTGTGGGACATACACTGCAACGGTCGCTGAGATCTGAGAGGCGGTCCCGATGCAGCATGCTTGAGCAAGGAGGAAAAGACTGAAGCGGAAGCATCCGGGGTGGCGAGCAAGCGGTACATATGGTTGAGGACAGGAAACAGCGAAGTCGAGGTGCGGGGAGATCCGGGATACTTGAGCTGTGGGCGTACTTACGTAAGGCCGACGGCGTCGAGAATTGGACATACTTTCTTTGCTTGGATTGGCAGGGATGGTGGATTGGAGAAATAAGAACTTCGACCGACTTCGACGATGCTCTCTACTTTTACTGACAGCGACAACAACTCCACAATGGGCAACTCTGAAAGTGTGGGAGAAATGACTTCCTGGAGGCAGTGAAGGGAACGATTCGTACTACAGTACGTCTGTACGAGTACTATATTGGCAGGTGTGAATGCGACGCCTTCCCATTACTTACATCAGAACCAAGGTCAGAAGGGAGCAAGAACGGGAGATGATATATGTATTGAGAATCATCGGTCCAGACGATGCATACATGGGAGCGGCTCGTAATGGAGCACAAGATCGAAACACGCTCTACTTCAGACTGGCGAAGCCGACAGCGTTCTGGTCGAACGAGAACACAGAGTAGACGTTCTTCATGAAGCTGCACACAATCCATCAGCATCTGGCTTCTCACAACTACAGGCCCGCACGAGCAAAGACTCACCTGTCACCAACGAGCCAGACGTTCGTGCCCAGGCCGAGGTCGTGACCGACAATTGCCCCAATGCACCGCGTACTCCCGGCACTGGCTTGTCCGAGGTTCATGTTCGCCGCGGAGATCGTCCAGCTCTTGCCGCCCCAGCTGAACCCGACGTTCGACGGGACGGCGTTGCACGGGAACGAGTAGAAGCCGTTCTTCGAGTCGTACACCTGCGAGCCGGGGATGCTCTGATAGAACGTCGCGACCTGGCTCGGAGGGCCATAGATGAGCGTCGTCCCCGAGTCGATGATCGTCTGGATGCTAGACACCACCGCCTGTCATCATCATCCATCAGTGTGTGCTCTCGGCTTCAAGCACAAGACGGGAGAGCCGCGTACCTTGGAGCCAACCATGACCTTCGCCGTGTTCCCGCTGCCGATCTGCCAGAACCCAGAACCAGTATTCACGGAGTGGTACTCGATCGAGTCCTTGTAGAGATTCGGGTTCGTGCCGCCGAGATAGAGCTCCGAGCCAGACTTGGCGAGCTTGAACGCGAACACCCCGGCCTTGACCGTGCCCTGCGCCTTGGCGCTGTTGAAGAACGGGTTCTGGCGGAACTGCGAGAGCGCGGGGTACGCCATGCCCAGGATCCCGTCCATCTTCTCGCCCGCGAACGACGACGACAGCTGCGTGACGGGCGAGAAGTACTGGCCCGTTGCGGTGACTCCCGCCACAGTGACGGTTTCCATGTACACAGGGCCCGAAACGGTCGAGCCGTCCCCATATGAAATCGAGAACTGGCCTGACTTGCGCGCGGAGGTGGTGGACGCCTTGCCGTCGTACTTGTGCTTGCCATTGCACGTGGAGCTCGTGCAGTTGACGGAGGGCACCCAGAGGTCGGACGAGCCGGTGTCGAAGTCGATATAGAACGGCTGCTTGTTGCTGCCGATGGAGATTGTGCCGGCCCAGTACACGTCGTTGTTCTCGTCGTTGAGGGCCTCGGCTTGGCGCGCGGCGAGGCCTGAGGAGGAGCTGGTGAGGTTGGCGACGGGGCGGATGTGTGCGCCCTCGTTGAACGCCTGTTCACCCTCGTTGCGCTTGAGGTTCAGAAGGTTACGGCGGTGCTTGCTAGAGGAGACAAGTCGATGAGTTCTGGGGATACGGGCGAGCGAGGCGAGAAGGTGGCTTACTTGGAATCGCGGACAACCTGCTTGATCGCGCCAGTGTGGTCGAACGACCCGTCGTCCTTGATGAGTGTGTTGCGCTTCTCGATGGCAACTGCAGTGCCAAGTCCCACGACCAGCGGGGTTGCAGAGGCGGACATAACGAGGGCCAGGCTGATCAAGCTGCTCTTGATGAACATCGCGGAGAAAGGTATGCTCGGTATGGGTGTAGGTGTAGGTGTGCTGAGAAGTGGGTGCTGGTTCGATGCCTCTCAGTCGTCGAGGCGGGCGTGGTTATATGCTCTTCGACGACCATCCGACCCCTCGGATAGGAACAGGGAAGACCAGCGGGATGTGAGTGAAGTTTAGCTCCCGCAGTCGGGTGGTACAGCATATCCGGGAGAGAAAGGATGCACTCGCCCCGAGATCGCTGGAGTTAGGCCAGATTGGAACACATAGTCGCTAGTTGGACTCCCTGCCGGATCTTGACGGTGGTAATTGCAATCGTGACCAAGGGGAACATCGTTCGGTTGGGTTCGTAACCTGGCTCAAATGCTTACAGGTTGGATGCATTGATTCCACGACTACATACACAGTGATCAGCTTGCGGTCACACGGAGTTGGTGGGCGAGATCTAAACTCACCGCTTTGCCAGTCGGCATGTTGACCCGATCTCGCAGGAGACGGTTCAGAGAATGGAGGGCGTGAATTCGTCATCTTGCAACTACATACAGCACGACATACAAGTACACGCACAGCAAGCACCACAAGATAACCACAGCTTCGAGCCGGCGATCTATATAAAGCAGTACTACCTACGGATGATTGAACACTAGTGCTCCAACAGGTCATAAGAGAGTTCGGGACATTGGGTGCGGCGACGAGACAACTGGGGGCAAAGGGAAGCGATGTGTCACACAGACACATGGCATGGTGTATGGGGTCCGAGGGGAGAAGGCGGGCAGCTACCGAGGGAAGAGGTGAGGGGTAGCGCAAGCAATAAACAAATGGTCTGTATCGGTGGAAATCCTGCAAATGGGGACAAAGAGAAAGGGAGGCGCACGATGATTTACAGATGGTGTACACATAAGCGCTACTTCTTCCAAAGACAATGCCTCCACCAGGATGATCCGCGATGAGAATGAGAGATGAAACCGGGGGATGGCTAAAGGAAGCAGTTCGTGAGTTTATCATGTCGTGTGCGATTCGTATGCGTAGTTAGGCTGGTCGTAACGTAGACGAGGTGAAGGGCGGGGTCGCGCGCAGGACTCAGTTCATGTCCTCCCAGTTCGGTCTAGACCCGCCTATCGAGAGCTTGCCCATGAGCTTGCGCTGGCGCAGGTTCTTCACCTCAGTGCTGATGAGGTCCCGTAACCGCTCCAGGTCGAGGCTGCGCTCCGCTCTGGAGCCCATCAACAAGTTGCGCCAGATGCCCGCGGCAGCGACGGAATTCTCGATCGGGAGCTGCATCGGGCGATGCAGGCGGACCATCTTCTGCATGAGATGGTCGGGACTGGGGTATATAGCGTCGGGCCATGCGATCCGGATAGCGAACCACCAGCCAAGGGGCTAATACCCACAAAAGATGTCAGGGATATGGTCTCGGGTCAGAGATATAGGCTGTACTCACGCGGCCATCGGGGAGACACCGCTCGGGATACGTGTCGTATGTTGTGAGCGACCCATCAGGCAGGGAGAAGCTGCGCACTCCAAAGGTAAGTGACCACCCGGAAACGCGCCACAAGTCACCACTCACCGATGCACGACCCAATGGTTATCATCGTTCCGATGCTTCGCCAGTACAATCAACAGCCTCGGAATGCCCTCCAGCCCAAAAGGCGCCCACAGATCTCGGAGCATCCCACAAGCATCCCCGTGCCTCCCATTGTACACGGCTGTGCTGATCGCGTCCGCCATATTCGGGGGCACGAACAGTCGATCCACGCGGCCAGGCGGGCTGTCCGTCATCTTCGCGCGCACGTACCGCTTGTACGTCTGCGTCGACCAGATGCTCAGCGCGATCTCGTCAACCTGCATGCCGCGGACGCAACTGTTCACGGCGTTGTCCAGCTCCGTCATCGGCCACACAATCGCCCAGCTCAGCAGCCGCTGGTGGATCCGCTGCCACGGCGGCAGCATCCGGGGCTCGCTGCTGTAATCACCCTGCTGCCACACCTGTCCGTCGAGCGGCATCATGTCGCCCCGCTCCTGTGGCAGCGGCGGGAGCGGCGGCGATCCCGTTCGCGTGTACCCGCCTGTGTTCCCGTCTGGGATCTCCGGGAGCCCGGACTCGGTGATGGCTGCCTGCGCATCGCCGTCCTCGTCCTCGTCCTGTGCCCCGTCACCCCGCGCGAGCTCCCAGGTCTTGTGCGTTGTTACGGAGTGGCTGGGCTTGAGGCGAAGCTTGTATAGCTCCTGCTCGAGGTACTGCTGCCCTGGGGAGTTCTCGCGGTCGTGCACTGCGTACTCGCTCTCTAGACCACGGGTGTCGGCGTCGGTGTGCGCAAATTGGTGCTCCTCCTCGTCCTCGTAGATGTCTTCCTCGCGGATCGCGCCATGCATCGAGCCATCGTGGTGGTGCATCGATCCAGGGAGGGTGTGTAAGTGTGTCGAGTCGCGGATTATCTCCGCATCAGTCTGGTACATCGACTCATCGCCAGTGGGGTGCTGGTGGACGTCGATGGTCTGCGTCATATGGCTGTGCGCGTACCCCTCATCGATCTGCGAGCTCGGATAGTGGTGGTGGCCATTCGCGTAGTCACCCCGCTCGGACATATAAGAGCCGCCACCACGCGACGAGCGAAGACTCTTCTCAATCTTAGGAGCAAGTTCGTCGATCCGGTTCTGCATGTTGATGAAGCCTTGGAGAAGCTCCTTCGCCCACTCGGGAGGCTCCTGATTCGAACCGCCGACCTGGGAGCGCCCTCCTACTTTCGAGCTGGTACCCGTCAGTGCAGCCGCGAGGTGGACCGCGGGATCGTGGTCATGGAACGACTTCCGATACGCCTTGATAGACTACGGAGACATTGGGTCCTCAGTATTCGCCCACTGAGATGGGGCACTGCAGCCTCACCTCGTTATCATACTTCATGCCAAGCTTCTTGACGCGAGCCCTGACAGCTTTACGCACCGCTTTCTTGACCGGCTCGCCCATAGGCTGATCCAACGCATGAAGTAATTGGCACAATTCCATATCATGGAAATGCGAGTTGACAACCTCAGGTTCGAGCATCGACGGTGCCATGGTGGACAGCGCGTAGGACGTCCGCGTCTGAGCGGGTATACCGAGAACGCTCTGTACAATGCGCTGCTCCTCGGCATTGAGATGGAAGTTGTCGGGGGTGGCGGCACGCGACTGAGTGGGTGTCGTGTCGGGATCTCTAACAGTGTGTCTCGACCGTGCAGGCGACATCGGCGGTGCCGCCGATCTACCTTCCGTGGGTGCAATGCTTGGCTCTCGCTGCATCGCGGTGGTTTGGCTTCGTGGTGACATCGGGCCCTGCGATCGGGCTATGGAATAGTCGGAATGCGGACGCAGTGTGCTAGAAAATACTGAACTCACCAGCACTCTGCGACTTCGCATGATTCGTACCCGCCTTACTAGGCTGGGGCTGGCCATTCACCTCCGTCGTGCTCCTTACCGACTTCGAAGGCTTGTGCGATGGCTCCAGCTCATCCACCATCTCCAGCCGCTGCTGTTCCATGACCTGCTGCTGGCGCGCACGTCGACTGCCGACCATGGACGCAGACTCTGATGGCGAGATTGAGTATGCTTTATTCGTTCGCTGACCATCGTCAAGCACAGACTCGGGTAGCGGCGGATAGACCGTGCCCTTCGTCTTCTGGGTGTCGCGCGACTTCACCGATCGGTTTTGTGAAGCAGCAGTTCGTGGCGACCATGGGCGCTCAGGAGTAGCGCCTCCGGCGGCGGTACCCGTACGTGTCGGTGACAGTGCGCGCGAGGCTGCCTTGGGGAGCGCACCTAGCCCACACGATGAGTATATGACACATCACACTGAGTCGGACCACCAACCCCGTTCTCAGCCGCTGAGGGAGCTTTCTGCGAGGTCTTCGCAGAGGCCGCCTGACGAGTGCGCGACCCTACACCGCTAGGGGCACCAGCGATACCAGTCGTAGCTGCGGGGGCCATGCCGAATTGCTGATGTAGGGTCAAAACGTACCCCGGCGACCGAGTATATAAGACGAGACGTTACCTGGAACGGATTTGGGTGACTCTCAGCGGGAGAGCCAGGCACTCCAAGAGACGTCTCGGGAAGAGGCACAGCTGCAGCCTTGGAAGGGCTGGTCTGTGCGCAGAGAGGACGGCATGTTTAGGAAGCAGTGCGCGCGATCAAGAAGCTAGGAACTCACGACGCCATTTCGCCCGTTGAAGCTTTCCCGGGGAAGAGGCCCGAAGTTGCCAAAAGAAGATCCGTAAGACTCAAATTTAGGACCGGGCGGGTCGTCAGGACCTGGCTCATGCTCCGGCTGGGATGGGAAGTGAGTCGTCTCTTCAATGTGAACACGATGCGGCACACTCACGACACCGGTAGTGTGAATGGGGATGGTTCGCCCGAGATCAGAGGGATGTTCTTGGACGTCAGACCTGATGTCTTCGCCGCCGTTCTCTCCCTCAGGATCCGCGAGGTCTTCCAGCTGCCGGACGCTACTCGCGCCCTTGCTCTTGGCGCGAGAGGACCGGGGAGCTTGAGACCCCACGGTGCTAGCCTTGTCATCTTCGGGGGGTCTCTGTTCATCCCATCGAGATAGAGAAGAACTGGCCGGGGATGCGGTCATCAAGCGGGACAACAAGGTTTGGCACGGGCATCATACCTTTCTCGTTGGATGCTGCACGATGTGTGAAGAGGTCAATGTGACGCGTGAACGTAGCAGATGGCATGGGCGTACCGGGAGTGCTAGAGCGCATCATGAGGGTATGGAGGGAGCCTCCTTGGGGTCCGACGCCGAGTGCGGACATGATTGGACTGGATGAGGTTCGGTTGGTATGAGGATGCAGAGCAAGGTCGTTCAATTGATGAGGCGTAAAGATACAGTCGTAAGAGGCAGTGATAAGGTATCCAGATGAGATTAGTGAGGAGAGGGTGGTGTCACACAGCGGAGAGAGGACTATGACCGCAAGCAGCCGCAAGCCCAGCGCAAGCCGGAGGGCGCATGTTCGTCTTTCTGTTGTCGCCTGTTTGCGAGCGAACATCATGCCCTGGGCGCTTCCAGCTGCGGCGTGCATCATGCATGCTGTGGACGACCTCTCCGCCGACGCTGCACCGACGGCGTCACTCGCTGTGCACATTTGCTTCCGTCCACCGATCACACAACGACGGACATACCGGCTACATCCTCCGCGCCCCTTTCACGGTCTCCGGCGTCGGTGCATGCTCTGGATACCCATGTACGCAAGAGTATCGCACTCAACCTCTATACATGATGTTCACTCGCAAAGTCACAGGCCCCAGGTCCGAACCCGGCCTGGACTGTGTCGCAGTCTGCCATGGAAGAGGGAGAGAAGGAGAGGTTTGTGTTCACTCCAAAAAGTCTCGCTGTTATATCTCCCTCTGGGATCTCTGCGGCCGTTTCTGTGACGGGTCTCGTTCACGTCGAGCTCGACGTCCATCGATGATCGCAAGCCGGGTCCTCCGTCACGGTGCGTCATGCATTGACCTCGACCTCTTATACGGCTCCAGGTCTGGGCGACGGAGGACAGAGTACGCGATAGACTACATGGCGCCTTCAGGGCGGCGATATGCATATGTGCATTGCAGGAGCCCTGCGATACATTCCATGAATCGGAGATGGGCCCCTGTCGATCGCGATACACAGTACACTGCACAACACGTCTGCCAGGCCAGCCGTCATATATTCATATGCTGCAAGCCTGGTACCTACTGGACTTTCCGAGGAGATTCTCGCACCGAAGCTCTCTCATACGGGACGCGCGCAAACTAGTGAATCTGGATCTCGTCCGTCCCGAGCATTGCACGGCCGCGATCTCACGTCGTGTAACAGGTCCATTGGACCTGCTGAGTTGTGAATCCAACCGAGAGATGTTCCGCTCGGTCTCAATCAGCATGGAGCACTCGGTTCCGCTAGGAATCGCAACTTGGCAGTTGTCCGTTCAAATCTGGCCTGCACTCAGTGGCCGCCGGACAAGTACGTCCTCTCATTCTAGCGACTGCTGGTTTCAATTTAGCCCGTACTACAGTGTAGTGCATCCTTTCTCTCCCGGATATGCTGTACAACCCGACTGCGGGAGCTAAACTTCACTCACATCCCGCTGGTCTTCCCTGTTCCTATCCGAGGGGTCGGATGTGCGTCGAAGAGCATATAACCACGCCCGCCTCGACGACTGAGAGGCATCGAACCAGCACCCACTTCTCAGCACACCTACACCTACACCCATACCGAGCATACCTTTCTCCGCCATGTTCATTAAGAGCAGCTTGATCAGCCTGGCGCTCGTTATGTCCGCCTCTGCAACCCCGCTGGCCGGGGGACTTGGCACTGCAGTTGCCATCGACAAGCGCAACACACTCATCAAGGACGACGGGTCGTTCGACCACACTGGCGCGATCAAGCAGGTTGTCCGCGATTCCAAGTAAGCCGCCTTCTCGCCTCGCTCGCCCATATCCCCAGAACTCATCGACTTGCCTCCTCTAGCAAGCACCGCCGCAACCTCCTGAATCTCAAGCGCAACGAGGGTGAACAGGCGTTCAACGAGGGCGCACACATCCGCCCCGTCGCCAACCTCACCAGCTCCTCCTCAGGCCTCGCCGCGCGCCAAGGCGAGGCCCTCAACGACGAGAACAACGACGTGTACTGGGCCGGCACAATCTCCATCGGCGGCAACAAGCAGCCGTTCTATATCGACTTCGACACGGGCTCGTCCGACCTCTGGGTGCCCTCCGTCAACTGCACGAGCTCTACGTGCAATGGCAAACACAAGTACGACGGGAAGGCGTCCACCACCTCCGCACGCAAGTCGGGCCAGTTCTCGATCTCATATGGGGACGGCTCGACCGTCTCGGGCCCTGTGTACACGGAGACCGTCACCGTCGCAGGAGTCACCGCAACGGGCCAATACTTCTCGCCCGTCACGCAGCTGTCGGCGTCGTTCGCGGGCGAGAAGATGGACGGGATCCTGGGCATGGCGTACCCCGCGCTCTCGCAGTTCCGCCAGAACCCGTTCTTCAACAGCGCGAAGGCGCAGGGCACGGTGAAGGCCGGGGTGTTCGCGTTCAAGCTGGCCAAGTCTGGCTCGGAGCTCTACCTCGGCGGCACGAACCCGAATCTCTACAAGGACTCGATCGAGTACCACTCCGTGAATACCGGTTCTGGGTTCTGGCAGATCGGCAGCGGGAACACGGCGAAGGTCATGGTTGGCTCCAAGGTACGCGGCTCTCCCGTCTGGTGCTTGGAGTCTAGAGCACACACTGATGGATTATGGCAGGCGGTGGTGTCTAGCATCCAGACGATCATCGACTCGGGGACGACGCTGATCTACGGCCCTCCGAGCCAGGTCGCGACGTTCTATCAGAGCATCCCCGGCTCGCAAGTGTACGACTCGAAGAACGGCTTCTACTCGTTTCCGTGCAACGCTGTACCGTCGAACGTCGGGTTCAGCTGGGGCGGCAAGAGCTGGACGATCTCCGCGGCGAACATGAACCTCGGACAAGCCAGTGCCGGGAGCACGCGGTGCATTGGGGCAATTGTCGGCCACGACCTCGGTCTGGGCACGAACGTCTGGCTCGTTGGTGACAGGTGAGTCTTTGCTCGTGCGGGCCTGTAGTTGTGGGAAGCCACATGCTGATGCATCGTGTGCAGCTTCATGAAGAACGTCTACTCTGTGTTCTCGTTCGACCAGAACGCTGTCGGCTTCGCCAGTCTGAAGTAGAGCGTGTTTCGATCTTGTGCTCCATTACGAGCCGCTCCCATGTATGCATCGTCTGGACCGATGATTCTCAATACATATATCATCTCCCGTTCTTGATCCCTTCTGACCTTGGGGGCTTACCCGACCCAGTGGGGACCTGGGTCCGCGAAAGTACTTATCGTGCGGCGGACGGGAATGAGTACTGGGACGCGGACCTCGAGCACTGAAAAGGCGTAGAGTACATGATGCCATGGTTCCCGAGGACGTTGAGCTTCTCCTTCAGGAATCGATGCTAGCATCGGCGAAGCGACATGGTTGCCGTGAGCGCCAATGCTCGCAACTGCACTGGGCAAAGATATGAGGGTCTATTCAGGCCATTAATAACGTTTGTAACGAGAAATATCTACGTGGAGCTCGACCATTCAGAATTTACTTCCACGACTTCTCGACCTCGAGCAACGACGTGATCGTCTCGTCGAGAGTCTCCTCCAACCCGATATACTCCTTGATGCCGAGGACCTCCCTCGCACGCGTCGTGTCGCTCTTCGACAGCGGGCCGGGCAGCGGAGGGGCGTTTTCCAGCGTCGGGAGGCGATCCCTTAGCTCGGGGTACTTCTCGGCGACATACTTGACCACTTCGGTGTAGACGGCCGGTACGGGTGCGGCGACGATGAACCGCTTGTTGCGGATGTCACCGCTGGCGGGGACCTTCGGAAGCTTGAGCGCGAGAATGTGGGCTCGCGCGGCGTCGGCGACGTGGCAGTACTCTGGGGAAGCTTGCGGAGGGAGCGGGCGGCCGCCCTTGCCGGCGATGAGCTGGTAGAGGATGACGTTCGAGCCAAGGGAGCTTGGGCCGTCGCCGGGGTGGAGGAGGAACTTTCCAAACAGGAAAGGTGGGTTGACTGAGCCAGATCACAGTCAGTTACATCTGTCTTGTGAGCCTACGCGGCAGAATGGACGTACTTGTGGCAAGGTCAAACTGCGGATTCTCCTCGGCAAACTTCCAGGCAGCCTCTTCGGCGAGGATCTTGCTGCCCATGTAGATGTAGAACGGGTCGTGATTCCCGTTGATGAGGTCCTCGCGAGTCGCCTTCCCGTAGTCTGGATGAGTTGGTTAAATGAAGATGAAACGGTCACGATTCAAGTACTCACTCTGCTCGGTGAACGTGATGCCCTTGAAGACGTCCTTGTGGTCGGCTAGAACGGTATGAGCACATAAAGGATGCCTCGGTCTGACTGGAGGACTTACGGTCCAATAACGTGGCCCAGCTGCTCGTCACGACAGCCTTGTAGATACCTGCGGCAACGGCCTGACGAAGCACGTTCAACGTGCCCTCGACCGCGCCCTGAGTTATATGCAATGTCAGAGTGATGTTGGGTATCGATGGTCCAGCGAACGCACCTGGATCTGCTCAGCAGGAGCTGCCTTCCCAACGAGAGGCGACGCCGTATGGATGACAGCGTTGACGCCTACGAATGGTGGAAGAGCGATTTAGCTTACGGTCTGTCGCGAATGCCGCAGGTAGGCAAGTAGTGATCGCACCTTTGAGGGCAGAAGAGAAGTCGCCGGTAGCGATGTCATCGATCTTCACGGCCTCAAAATTGGGATTGGCCTTGAAGTGCTCGCGAATGAGGTCAAGCTTTGCGCCACGTGCGGTACTGTTGTGGGTGAGAGGGCTGTTGTGAATGTAGGGGAAGAATTCTCACCCCCTGACGCGGTAGCCACCCTCGAGTAGCTGAGTCACGATGTGTGTGGCAAGAAAGCCAGAGGCACCAGTGACCTAGGGAGCAACACTGGTTAAATCACAGCGGCCTATCGATCAGTAAAGTACTCACCAAGATTAGGGCAGGGGGGAGATAGACATGGTTCGCGTTGCAGTACAGATCCTGGACAGGCAGAGGACGGGAGCGGGTGAATACTGGAAGGGTCATATCGAGCAGCCGGCTTTTATGGCCACGGAAGCGTCAGCCGCGCCTTGGAAACCGCTCGGAGACCATGTCGGGCACCTTACGCGTGCTCCTACTCTTGTGCATACGTAAGAAAGGTCGGTGGCACGGTGCGGGTTCATTGATGAGTGACAGTCCCATCTTGCGGCAGGGCAAGTCTTCAGTTCAGGTCATCTTTACCAGGTCATCTTCGGCGTTGAGAGTTTAACTGCCCGAGGGGATGAGCGCCTTGGTCTAGGAGGACAGAGTTACCAAAAACGGGATGTCCTCGGCGTTCTTTGGTTGATGCCGAAGGTCATAGCCACTGTGGTTACGAATCGCCCGAGTCGTTCCCCGTGCGCCACCACTGTGCATTTGTCCGCTTTTACGCGGATGAGGGGGGAAGTTTAGCTGCCATGCTCTGTCATCACTAGCATAGTTAGCCGTGCCTGTCAATCCGGGCTCTGAGCAAGACATTCTTCTCTCGCCACTCCGAGTCCAGCTGGCACCTCACATAACAACGATCAGCCGCAAGTACGGCCGCCGTTCCTTACTGATGGGAGACTCGGAGAGAGAACGAAGTTCGGAGAGCGAGCCTTGAACGTCATCCGACATTAGCGCTTGATGTCTTGAATAGCAACGTCGACATGGCTTCATGAACAGAGAACCTCTGTCTCCAAGCACTCGAACTATTTTGACTGCAGAGTGCGTTGAGAAACATGGAGTCAGACCCCGGATGCGTACCTAGGCGTAGCTACGCCACATCCCGAGTATCTTGACGAAGATCAACAACGCCCTTTTGCAGACTGAGTCCGCGATTCTTGCATCTTACGATATGGGCTCGGCATCCAATGGCTTGGCGGGTTTGATGCATTCAGACTCACCGGTGGCGTCTCTGAGTGCGAGTGCGACCACAGTCCGTAGAGCAGGTAGCCGGCGCACGCCACGACTAGGGCCGCATAGTAGATCGACCTAGACATTCGGGGTTGAGACACGACTTGAACGGTGCGACCATGACCTCAGCCCCTGAGAGTGACACCCTTGAGCGTGCCTGATAACCCAGATCTTTGGGTCCCATAAGGTCTGGCTTCAGCTTGACGGGATGGCGAAGGGTCGCTCAACCCAGAAGAGCTCGGTGCGACCTGATGGCAATGCGACGCGATCTGTGCAGACTGCGCATATGACATCGCTGTGTGGAATTGCGGTTAGCTGGCACAGTCAGCAAATTGGCCACGATCATGCTTGTCGCCGCACAGCGCAAGGCCCGTGAGGAGGAGGAAGGATCTGGTATGGTCATATCCATGGAAAGCGTGCAGAACAGAAGGAGGTCGCCCTGTCCGTCAAGCGCCCTGCCTGCGCGCCTGCGCGGTGACAGGACGCGTCTTGCCTCCGAACCACCACTACTACCGAACCACCACTACTACGTTACTATTCTGCTGTTCCGTGGCAGCTTCGACGATCAAGGCGTCCGTTTGCTGGGCTATGCGGCAGAAACATTCACTACCGCTCGATCGCCACAGACTTCTGCTGAATGGACTGCAATCCAATCGGTGAGCTCTGTGGAGGATCCAGGACTGCCGAAGTTGACTAGTCGACTGTCGATATCTGCAGACTCACGGATCCGCGGGGGAATGAGAGTAAGTGTTCATGCTTCATGCTATGAAAGCGGCTATATTCTGGTCGATTTAGGCGGCTCCGGACGACCAGCGAAACGCCAGCGGACGGACGGCTTGAACTCACGCTTCGATCGTATGATACAAACAGTCAACACTTTGCATGCGACCCCCAATAACGCAACGCGCGCCCGTCGTCAGCGAGCAACTTCATCCTCATCGGCGACAACATATGACGCTCCGCGAACTCCGGTGGATACGTACAATGCCTTCGATGGCGGGGCTCTTGGAGAGGATTTTTCTGTCCTGAAGATGGACGGTGCCGGAGCGTCGGTGAGAGATCATGATGACCCTTTCGATCGCTCCGCTTTTTGCGACTGGGATGAAGACTCTCCTCGAACTACCGATGCGACCAGATCTCTGCCTCCCTGGTTGCGGGGTACAATCACAACTCTCGGATCGAAACATCCATTGCGTCTACTCCTTCCAACATCAGACTCGGGCGGCCAGATACCAGACGGAAGTTCCGACAGTGCTAGTCATTTGGCGGTGGAGACCTCGCCCTTTGCCTTCGGACCTCCTGCAGAGCCTGAGCTTCCTGTCGCTCCTGAACGACTACCCCGTGATTGCGCCCCGCTCGAGTCAACGCTGGGCTACGTGCACGGACCTGTAATTCCAGAGGTTCCACTAGTGTGGCTCGCATCGCCCGAGGATCAAAGTCCCTCTCCTCGTCTGTCCCCACCAACTGAGCTCCCCTTCTCTACTGCTGGACCTGCATCATGTCTATCATCATTCGTCGACAGTGCCTCTGCTCCTGCGCCTCGGGTAAATCACGCCTTGAATACTGTCGCTATGTATGCCGACTCATACACAGCGCCGATGCCCGTACCTTTCTCGACTCCTGGACTTGCTTGTCTCACTGATGGATTCGCGCGTCCTGTCGTACATGCACCCAATCTTGCTCCTGTTTCGGCTACGTCGGTTCTGCGCTCAAGACTGGACCGACAGTCACCGCCACCGGCCCTGTCACCCTGGCTAGCCGTACAGCCGTTCTCCACACCCGGACCTAAGAACATGTCTACAGCCCCTACCTTTGTGGGCTTTCGCCAGTCTTTCAGCAATCCGATGACTTTGCAATCGTGCCCTCAAGACCGCTTTCCGGGACCTTCTCATCCATCCATCCATGCTCAATGGATCACCAGTCCCTCCAGAAACACATTCACCGCACCGTCCTGCACCTCTCCATCTCTGGAATGCTTCATGCCTGACCTTGCTGAGTGTCGTAAACCCGACCTCGGTACTCCTCTCGAGACCGACGAGCCTGGGACTCCTCATTCGCAACAGGTTGACTACGAGGCGCTCGACTTCAAGTGGGAGAAGTTCGACCGTGGTGACATTGTCTTGGATGCCCCTTCGTCTCCTCTTCCTCCTGCAGACAGCTATTCTGAGGAGGTATTCTGGAGTCAGCCAAGAGCGCCGGAGCCGCATACACCCATCCGCACCGACTCCTTCGACCCCCCGGATGCTGCGCTGGAGTCCTCGCCTGCCTCTCTTAGACTCAGTGGGATCTCGACCCCAGACATGCAGAGCCCTCAGATCCAGCGTCATGCCGACGCGCATATACACACTCCATCGAGACGATACCACGCAACTCACGACTCACGATACACGCAAACGGACCGCCGTTTGCGCTCAGTAGCAACTCCCCGGATGACTGCCCCGTCGACACAGGCGGAACTTAGCGATCAGGACCCTTGGGCCGAGGATGTTCGTGAGCATCTTATGGGCGTACGGCCCCAGGACGGGCAACGGAGTCGCTCGTACGACGATGGCGTGGACGAGGAAGAAGCAGAACCGCGCAGTGATACCCCTCCTGCAGCGTCATTTGCTCCTGCGCCCGGTATCTACATATCACCGCTGCGAGGTCCGGCTGACGTCGATGGAGAAGGAGAAGGAGTTGTGGAGGGATTAAGTTCTCATCCAAAAGATCGGGTTGCGCAGGTGAGTACACACGCGGAACTATACTGGAATTTTGCTGATGGGAGTGTACAAAGAGAGCCGTTCACGCGAACACGCGATCCTCCAATCCGTCCCTCAAGCCCTCCGCAATCGTTCACGACCAGCCGGCATCGGAGGAAGAGATCAGCCAGTCGACTTCACAAAGTGGGGAACACGCCGCAGGGTGCGGTTCTTGGGCCGACGAGATTGAAGAGGACGAGTTGGCGCGGTCCTCCCAGGAGTCGAAGGATACGATCGAGTCGTGGTCTGACTGAGAGCGCTGAGTGTTCCTTAGCCCTTTTCCCACAATCACAATCGCTTCGCGTTCGTCATTAGCGGACGTTCACCGGCGACCGTGTTGTTCTGAAATAACCCAAGTGCCCGAGAAGGCCAGAGTCGACGGCGAAACGGCTCGGAATCATCGCCAGGACACACCACTGATGATGACCAGTAAGTAGTTGTGTAGTCGCATATTATCATTGTTGCATACTGAACTATGCGGCTCAGCCCCTTAGCATATAGCGTGCTTCAGGAGTATGAATGGCGAGCCTCGGCGTGTCGCTGTAGCACGCATGACTGGGAGATTAGCCGTCTCGGAACGAGAGCAGTTCCGAATCATCTCCCGCCCGACCTTCTGATGACGACATTCTTCGGGCATCTTGTAGCTCTGGGAAGACGGCCAGTCTCCGCCTACAGTTTGAACGCTTGCGAAGGTCAGGAACGGCAGAGCTTGTCAAGGAGCGCCTTCGGATTGTCTCTAGCAATACACCCTCCTGACCACGTTCTTCGCGTGAACATCCACCGAGCCCCTGATATCCCGTCCACCGGTGAGGTCACTGTCGTTTCTGAAGTTGAATGCTGATCGCCAGCATCCCGCCGCAGTGCTCCAGTTGGCAACATCATCGCACGGAACCGTCCACGGACACTCCGCAGGTAGTTATCCTCGGTGAATCACACGTTACTGATATCCTTCCACATATGAGTTGGACGGTGTGCTCGCTGTGAGCGCCAGTTGGAAGGAGTATCACCTCCAATGTGCTCCGCCCTTCGAGCACATGCAACACGGCGCTCAGACCGGGAAGCAGCATTGCCTCCCACTCGGCGGTATCGAGAGTGCTGATCACATTATCCCCCAACGCAAGCAGAGTCGACACATCCTGTGCCTCTTGAATCTCTTCTCGCTGATTTCGCGATTTCGAGACGTCTGCTGCCAATGATTTGGCCGAGAGGGACTCGAGCGCATACAGTCAACTAGCGAGCGAACTGATGACAATGGGCGTCGTCCGTTTCTATATAACAACCAGACGACATCACTCGATATGTCCCCAGACATCGTCGTCGGTCTGTCGATATCGCCATGTTGTCAGCTCTGCTCGCCGCAGCGGTTGCGGCACTGTCCGTCGTAGCCACCGCTACAGCTGCAAGCGCTCCCACCCCGGGGAAGCTCCGCGGCGTCGTCGAGAACAGTGGCGTGTGTGAGACCACCACCGGTGTCTACCAGGCTTCTGGATACAGTGATATCTCTTCCGACGGTAGCGTCTGGTGCGTTGCCACTTCTTCGCCCCTCTGTAGGAGTGCTAACCGTGGGCGAATCATAGGTTCTGGTTCTTCGAGGCACGCAACAACCCAGACACGGCTCCGTTGACGGTATGGCTTCAAGGAGAGGTGCGTAGTCTGTCTGTTCTGGCGTCCTGTGGGGTCCTGAAGTCACTTTATACGATAGGGCGGTACCTCAAGCATGGTCGGCCTGCTGACGGAGAATGGACCGTGCCGTCTCAATGACGACGAGAAGACGGTAGCCCTCAACCCGTACTCTTTCAATCAAGTCTCCAATGTGTATGTGCGCAGGGTGTTATGGCTGGATTGCATGCTCACCTTGCCGTCAGCCTTTACATTGACCAGCCGATCGGCGTCGGCTTCTCGTACGGGTCAAGGAACATCAGTACCACACAGGCGGCGGCCGCTGATGTGTGGCAGGTGTGTGCCCAGATGACCCCAGAGAAGGACCTCTGCTGATACCTCTGTGCAGTTCCTACAAATATTCTTCGCCGACTCTCGCTTCGCCAAGTATCAGAAGAATGACTTCGGTCTCTGGAGTGAACAGTGAGTTGTGCTGCGTGCTGCGTGCTCAATGGGAGTTTGACTCTGGTTGGACAGCTACGGAGGCACGCTGGTTTCAACCTTTGCTACGTGAGTCATCCGGGCATTTATATGACTGGGCGAACAATTTATCCGATGTTGGATTGCCAGGCACTTTTTGAACCAGAACGACGCCGTCGACGCCGGGACTGTCTCAGGTGTTAAGATAAATGTGAAGAACATTGGCATAGGAGGACCATACATGGTCAGGATATGGTTTACTGCATATCGTGATCTTGGAATATCTTACTGACCATCAGCATACAGGACCCCCTCCTTCAGCTCCCGTACTACCTGGACTACACTGTTGGCAACCCGTGAGTTAGAAGCACAACTTGATCTCCTGCATCCAGCGACTCACCTCTGCCCGCGCATTGGTCAGGTACGCTCAGCTTGTCTCGGCATCAACCATCCTCGAACAAGATCGCCTGTGGTATGCAACCGACAACTCGGGCATTCAGAAGAAAGTCCAGGACTGCTACGCCAACAACACCTCCAACAACCAGCTCATCTGCTGGGACGCCGGCCTCGCCGCCGAGCAGAACTTCTACGACCCGCTCGTCGGCAGCTTCAACCAGTTTCACGTAAACTCGAACAAGACCGACCCGTCCACCACGACGTACCTTTCCGACTCCGCTATCCAGTCCAAGATTGGCGCGACGTCTCAGTACACCGAGGGCAACATCTACGTGGCGTACAACTTCAAGACCACTGGGAGCTGGATCCGCAACTCCAGGCCGCTCCTCGAGGGTTTGATAAACAAGAACATCCTGGTTGGAATGTGGTCTGGTGACGCTGTACGCCTCCAGTTTCTGCGAACGTCTCTACATCAGAGCTCATAACTTGGGACCGACAGGATTTCATCGGCAACCACATGCTCACTGAGGCACTTGCCGCTGACCTCGACACCGATGCGACGTCGGACTTCTACTTCACCCAGTGGACCCCGTACAAGGTTGGGAGCGAGACGGTCGGGCAGTTCAAGCAGCTCCCGCCGTTCACCTATGTCCGCTTCTCTGGCGCGTGAGTATTTTCTCTTCAGCCACGAGGACACTCTCATAGCAGGCTCACAGCGGCCACAACATCGGCGACTCTGCGACGGGCTCGCTGGGCAAGGGAGAGGCTGCGCTCCAGTTCTTCAATCAAACGATACACGGACAGACCATCGCATGATCACTATGTTGCATCTTAGTGCTTGACGTCGTCGGGAGTAGTCCCCGACACATTCCTATGTGTATCTGGTGATCCCCGAAGTTTCAAAAAGCATGAAAGTGAAGTGCTGTACTAGTACACGCGTCGCAACCCCACTCCAGACGAAGGCCGCTCGCATGCTAAGCAATCCGGACAAGACCATATATTCATCCAGACAATAATTGCGATTTAGAGTACTGAAAGCGTATCGACAGCGAGTAAGTAACAAAACGACAACAAGAAGACACAAACAATTCAAAGAAACGACCTCCGCACGCCTCGGACATCTACCAGCCGACATCCCCACCGTCGTAGGGCTGCACGCGCACGCGACGTTCGCCCTTGACCTTCTGGAGGCGGTAACGCTCCAGTTCGTACCGCTCGTACGAAGCGGCAGCCAGCTTCATTGCGCGAATGTGGTGGGGACGAGAGTTTGCCGCGGCCGCGTGCGCACGCGACTGCCAGATGCACGTCGCGAGGTTGAGACCCGTCGTTGGGTGCGGCGTCCCGTACCAGTACAAAATCAACTGAGAGAAAAATATCCGTAAGTAGGAGGGTCATTGGGTTAGGGCGACGATGCACGTACACCGCCATTTGAGACGGCCTCTTCATGAGCCTTCTTGTCCGCCTCGTAGAGGGCTATAAGGAGCGAATGTCAGTAAGGAACACGCATGCAGAGACCATGCATATACTCACGACCGCCGTCGCTGCCCTCCTTCCGCTTGCTACGGAAAGCGACGCAATACCACTCGCGCTCCTCGTCCTCTGGGAGCTCGAGCTCCTCCCAGTTGAACGCCTCAGAATACGGCACGGCTGCGTATTCCTCTGTCACCGGTCGGAAATTGTGCAACGCGCGATGCAAAGACAGCGACACAGGGTCTATGGATGGGAGGCGCGTGTCGGTTGCAAGCGGACGCGGTGCGCTCGGGGAGGAGAATGCTGGTGACGACACTGGGTAGCCAGGGTGGACAACTCCTACGGGCAGAGAAGAGAGCAGGGGCGGGAGGTAGAGAATGGGCGACTGCGAGCGCGACGTGAAAGTGGGGAGGACGTGGGGGTCGCGAGCTTCTTTTGCGGGCTTGTCCGCCAGTATCTGCTCGGTGTCGTTGCTGGGCTTAGAGGCGTCCATAGGTGGGCTCAGGATGTCGTCCGTAGAGGCGGGCAAAGCAATAGGTGCGGCAACAGCGACTTGGGACATCGTGTATGTGACTCGAGAGAACGCTCAAGTGAGTAAGCAGAGGAAGTCGACGCTGGCCGCTCGGATACGATGAGAGGAATCTGGGGAATTGCGGGGAGGTGACGGTGAAAAGGCTGACGAGACCTGCCGAGATTTATAGGCAGTGGTCATCTTGGCCACCAATCGAACGACGAGCACGACAGCGCGGGCAAGACACGTAAAATCGCAGTGTCGCCGTATGGCCGCGAACGGAGGGAGAGCCCAGCCTTGGGCGGATGGTGCGAAGTGGTGTAAAGCAAGGCCTGCGATTGCGCGATCGGGAGCTCATCGAGTGGGCCCTCCGCGACATCCGCTGTTCTGGCGACAGGTTCAGCACTGTTTCAGCGTCGGACAGAGCCAATTGAGCACTTACAATACGTCCGTGTCACTTTCGTTGCAAACGCAGGCAGGAACAATGGACCGAAATCGCGTTCAACAAGGGCCCTGGCCGACGTCGGGCGTGTACCCCGCCACCGCGAGGCAACCGGTGATAGTTCCGCACTGCCCGTTCGAGCATCTGCTGGTCGACGTCTCTTGGCAGGCAATAGCAAGCAGGTCATTTGCAGTATCTGTGCACACGAAACGCGACACCATCAAGGACGTGGAGGACAGCTGCGAAACCGGGCCTGGGCGAATGGCTGCAGGCAGTCGCCCGCAGAGCATGTGACCGCACGGACACAACCGCGGCGTCGTTGTTCGCTCCTCGACAAGAGCTTCACCGACAACGACGACCACCGCCTCCATCTCCCCCGTGCTCGTCGGCCATGGCGTCTCGTATGGCTGCAGACCATACGCTCTACCATCTCAGCCCCCGCGGCTTCTGGAAGAAATTCAGTACGCTGGTTTGCTCATCCGAGTCTAACACATGTCCTCACCACTTGCCGCACGCTTGCAGGGGAAGTCGTCTCCGTGCGGCCTGACATCTCCAGTGGACTCCCCATTGCCGGCGTTCACCGCTATCCCCCTCCTGGTTCGAGGCCAGAGAAGTACTCGACCCCTGCCACGAAAGGTTCGCAAGGCGGGCGTATCTCACTTGTATAAGTGGTGTGTCTCAATATCCTTGCTCCAGCCTCCGACCCCGCGCAAAACCCCTACTGGAAACGTGATGTGCGCCGTGCGTACCCGAAGCTATCCGTGGTGACGCAGTCGGAGCTGTCTACGCTGCTCCTTGACCACGCAAAGGCGCAACAAATGTATGTTCTACCTCCCATCACACGCTTCTTGTCCTCCCACCCTAACGCGGATCCATTGCAGTATCGCGGCCCCTAATGCAGCTGAGAAGTCGGATGTCCCCGCGGAGCAGCAGGGTGCCGTTGACCTCACCCAAGCAATTGCGACGATTGCCTCCGCTCGCAAAGTCTACTCCGAGTCCAAGCTCCCGCCCATTCCTCCCCATGCCGCCAAGCGTTGGCGTCCAGAGCGCGTCGAGGATGCGCCCCATGATCCCCACGCATACTTCCCGATGTTGCTCGTGAAGTAGAGTAGAGACCGGCAATGCATCAGCCACTGTCGGCATCGTTTCGCGTCTTCCTCTCTACAGTGAACTCTTGACAGCTTCATACGGGTTGCCTCTCGACGCAACTCTTGTACTCTCTGCGTTCTTGTGCTGCATGTGAAGTTTCGAATGTTGATATGTATACAGTTCGCCGTCCGACAGGGAGACTCACCGTGGGAAGAGCCACTATACGGTGCCGCCGCAGTGAATTCCAGCCCAAGTCAACACCGCTCATCTCCTCGGCCTTGACTCGTGTATCTCTCACTCTCAATCTTCGTGGCTAGCAGTGGATTCTCCTCTTGTACTCTTATAGCATAGTCTCTGTTCGCCGAATCACCCAAAGCTTCTGTACAACATCCAACATGTCGACGGCAGAGGATGGCGCGCCTCCCGCTGCACTCGCGAGCGGGTCTTCTGCTGAGGCCCAAGCCGCCGCGTTCGCTGACGACCCACGCGTTCATTTCGACCAGCAAGCGGGAGCATGGCGGTTTGAGCAGGACGATGGGAGTGAACTCGAGTACGACGCGGCGAAGGGTGCATGGGTCCCAGTGGTGAGTGCGTTACTACAAAGCTAGGCCTACCTCTGGGTACTGACCTTCCTACTTGTACTGTAGCTTGATGAGGAACTTGTGAAGGCCCAACAGGCGGCCTACTCCGTTGCTGGGGTGGATGAAGAGGTATGTCTGCTCTCGCCCCTGCCCCATCTTCTTCAGACCTATACCGACTTCCATCCCTCCTAGACCCCAGCCGCCCCCGTTCTCAAGCGCACCACCAAGAAACGCAAAGAGCCCGAAGACGGACCCGTAAACATCGCCGCAGGGAACAAACGAGGCAAGAAAGCCGCTGCCTCGGATAACAACGGGGCCTCCACCTCCGCCGCCCCCGAACGCAAGTCCAAGAACACCGCCATATACGTCACCGGGCTCCCCGCCGATACCGACGCGGACGAGATCATCGCGCGCTTCGGGAAGTTCGGGATCATCTTGGAGGACGACGCGGGGGACCCGAAGGTGAAGCTGTACGCGCGCGACGACGGCACGTTCTCCGGGGACGCGCTCGTCGTGTACTATAAGGAGGAGTCGGTCGAGCTCGCGATCACGATGCTGGACGATGCGGAGCTGCGGGTGGGCGATCCGGCGACGCGGATGCGCGTACAGCGCGCGCAGTTCTCGCACAAGCACGAGGGTGGCGAGCAGGGCCAGGGCCAGGGCGGGAGCGCGGCGGCGAAGCCGAGGAGGACGATGGAGGACAAGAAGAGGGCGACAAGGAGGATCGGGAAGATGCAAAAGTGCGTGCCCACTCATGCTATATTATCAGGGCATGCACACTTACTGCCGTGGCTGTTCTACAGGAAGCTGGGCGAATGGGACGACGAGGATGGGTTCGGTCCCATGATCACAGAAGAGGACAAGGCGAACGTCATGAACAAGCACGGGCGCGTGGTAGTACTCAAGCACATGTTCACGCTCAAGGAGCTGGAAGAGGACAAGTCGCTCCTGCTTGACCTGAAGGACGATGTACGAGAAGAATGCTCGACACTGGGAGAAGTCACCAACGTTGTACTATATGATGTGCGTCCCTCTTCTCATCACAGTGTCAAGGTCCTGTGTTGACTGTCCCGCGTAGGAGGAACCGGAAGGCATCATGACCGTCAAGTTCAAAGACCCCTTGAGTGCCCAAGCATGCGTGATAGTGAGTGTCCCCCGACCATCCAGACGGTCCTTCCGCTCACGCTGGCTGTAGAAAATGAACGGCAGATTCTTCTCCGGTCGGCGGATAGAAGCTACCCTGTACGCCGGTAGACAGCGGTTCAAACGGAGTGGGCAGACCACCGACGGCCTGGGCGACAGTGAGGACACCGAGAAGAAACGTCTGGACGACTTCGCCCAGTGGCTCATGGCGGAGGGAGAGTGATCTTGCTTGCATCCACACCTCACCGATTCGTGTCGTAGTCTAGCAGAGTCTTGGCAGTATCTATGCATTATATCGTGCCTCCAAGCGTAGCGATCTAAATGTACACGGAAGTGGAAACAGCGATATTGGGTCCTCATGCAAAGAAAGCATCACGAAAGCACGATGGTAGTGTACAAGAATCCAAAAAGCCCCACGAGATCCAACATACTACCTCACCAACACGAGCACAGGGGCTTCACATCTACAGTCTCAAGGCGCTACAAAGGCGTATCTGGCGTTAGCAACTGTGAACACGAGCCTGACTGAAACATGACACGTACCTCTACAATGACTGTCCGCGCCTTCGGACTCTCCGCCGCCTGCATCCAGTCCAGGCTAGGCTGTTCCTCCTCGCGGATCGGAGGGGAGTGGTAGCTCGTGAAGCGGGTGTGCAACGCCGAGTGCGGGGCCTCTATCTGGCTCGTGCTCTTCGACATCGCGACCAGGTCCTCCTCCGCGTAGGACATCGACAGCGCGTCGGTCGCGTACCCGTCCCCGTCCCCGTCGTCCGCCTCGGGCACTGCAGGCAGCCGGTCCGACAGCGCGGATGGCGAAAGAAGAGCTGCAGCGGGAGCGCCCTCGCCGCCGGACGGCTCGCGCGACATCGGGGGCGAGCCAAAACTCGACTGCGTCGGAGGTGCGGAGGAAGGCATCCGCGCTGGAACAGACGACGAGGACTCCCCGACGTCGACTTCCATCCCATCCTCCTCCTCCTCCGCGTCGTCCACTCCAAGCCGCTTCAGCCCGGCCTCGACGGCATCGAGGCGCTCCATGTGTTCGAGGACCGTGACACCAGTTGTCGCCGGGTGGACCCGCTGGAACTTGGCGGAGAAGGAGACGGGGCGGGAGAGACCGCTCAGGTCGGTCGATGTGCGGCGTATAGGGGGAGGGAAGTCGGAGATGCTCTGGCTGCGCGCCCTGCGGGCCTGCGTCGGCAGAGGGGGCATGGACACTATTGACGCGTGCGGGGAGATGGGCGGGACATGCGCTGAATACGAAGAGCTGTTCAAGATATCCGGCAGCATGTCTTCTGTTACGGGAATCTCGTCGTCCCAGACTAGGACTTTCTTCCGCCGTGTCAACTCCAGAGGACCTTCATCCTGAGATGGGTGTGAGCGTCCCCGCCCAATGAAGGTGAAGCCACCTACTTACCGCATGTCGGAGAGACTGCACGATGTTCCATGCCTGCCCCTTGATGACCGCCAGTTGCCTCTGGAGGATCTAATCAGCGCCAGACGGTGTCATGAGTGACGGACACGCAAGCTTACTCGGAACATCTTGGGATGGAAGTCGGGGTCGACCGCGAAGAGTTTCCGGAGCTCGTATGTCGTGTCTCTCCACCACGCCTTCGACGTCAGCAGCGGCAAGAAGTGGTCTCGCGTCTTCTGACTGAACGGCCGCCCAATGATGGTCACGGGAGGTATAACCATCCGTACGTGTACGAGCGCCAGCCCTTCGGGTGCTCGTGAGGGAAGGAAAGGGAGTTGTCGATCGCCGCTATGTGTATATGTGGCTGCTTGGTATATGGGAGGCTCTGTGAATACAGCGGTGGTGTCGAGGTACCGCCGATGATGGTCTGTCCGCTCCCGACCGCCTCGGTCCGACGTAGTTCTGTCATCATGGGCATCTCGGGTCGTGAGGTTCGTGATGGCGCGACGTCGACAAGAGATTTTGAGTGGTCTCCCTCACAGTACTTGATCATGTAGTTGTCCGCGCCGCGATCGGTGTTGAGCATGAGATAGTCTGAGAGAAATCACTGAGTGACATGTTAGGACAACTCGCCGCCGAACCTCACCTAGTATGACAAGCCTGCAGCAGTGAGAAGTTTCAGCGACGCGTCGTTGACGTTCTGAATATGACTACGCACTTTTCCAGCTCCTCTCGGAAGTTGTCTTGCAACGCCGGAGTCCAATAGAAAGGCTCGCCTGTGCGGCTCTCCGTCCTGTCATAGAGCATGCGGCTGTCCGCATCGTCGTCATCGTCGTACCCGTCGTCTTCCGCGCCTGTGCTCCCGCACACGACCTTCATAGCAGCCAGGAACTTCTTCTGTAAACCACCTTTCCGGTGGCTATCGTCGTCGAACGTGTCTGAGATGGCTCGTCCAGGCCAGGGGTGTTTGCGCAGGAAGTCCGACGCGTCCGTGTAGCCGTGGAGGAAGTACTGCATGCTGCCAATCTTCTCCGGGAGCGGTTTACCCTTCTTTGCTGCGTTTCTATCCAGCCAGTCGTAGAAGAACGCTGGTGACGAAAGAGACACAAGCTGCGTCCTTGGAACGATGTTGAGACTCAGGCGCTCATCCAGCAGAGATGCAGCGGCTTCGGAGACGTAGCTGCGAGACGTCAGTCTGGAACATGAGGACCTAACACCTCAACTTACCTCAGGTTTGGAATTAAACATGCGCGTCCGAAGGGGATAATCCACCGAAACTGCCGGTGCAGCCACTTCGTAGTCTAATATCGCGCTACTGGTGAACAATAGGGGAAAGGGGAAGCGAACGCTGACACTCACCTTCGGGTTCAACCGACCATACGGCTCCTCGTCTTTGGGCTTGAACACGCTGATGATGGCTCAGGCAGTAGTTCCACGAGCGAGGTCATAGGGGACGTACGCGACGGTCTGAACGCGGCCATCAACCTTCGCGCGAGCAAAGTACGACCCAGAAGACCCCTTGGTGATCATCTTGGGATGAATACCCTCGGCAATAGCCTCCCGAACTGCTTGCACGTATCTTGTGCCGTCAGTCAGGCGGATGCGGACCAAATAGCAGCACCACTCACGATTCGAAGTCGGCCGCAGTCATGGGCGGTTTGTGGTCGAGTGTCTTGACCTGACAAGGACGTTGAAGGAAGCGGTCACTGAGAGCAATCACCGGCACTTACAGGTCCAGTCTGGACGGTATTGGCGACATAATGAGGCTCGAATACACTGTGCCATATCTCCTTCTTGGAGTTGTCCTCGACCTTCTTCTTCCGCTTGACCTTCTGGGCAATAGACTCTGTCCAGCTTCACGCGCCTTCGGTGCTTCATTCATACAATGCAGTATGGCAATATGCGTACCGTTTGAATGCGCTATCCAACTTGCTCAAGTCAATATGCACTGGCCTCTGTGCCCTCCGTAAGCCGCGTGTTGGTTGCGGGTTGAGTCCCTCCGACACATCTTCCTCCTCGTCCACGCTCTGAGTCAGCGGCTGGTATTCGGAGCGGTTTGGAGGCATGCGAGACGGAGTTAGAGGGGAGACGGGGCGGCGGCGGAGGACGAGCAGGCTGAGGAAGTTGCGCGCGGTATGCCACTGAGCTGAGGAGGGCGGCCACGCACCGGCACAGCCTCCGCTCTCCCAATGAAGCAATTGGTTATCGGGCCAGTGGGCATTAACATGCCTTCATGCCGCACGGCCGCAGTCACACCTCGGCCATTTACACTGGCATGGACCTTCCAAAACATTGCAATGAACTAGCTTTGAGACTCCTACAGTGAAGTGATGTCAATGCGTATTCCACTAGCGACTGCCAAATCAACTCAACAAATCGACAACAAGTATGATTGCATTCAAGCGCTCCATCCAAGACACATAAACTCAAGAGATATCGATATTGATTACTGTCGAACGCTGAGATGTGAGCGGTAATGACGACGGAAGACCTTCTGAAGGCTTACAGGCGTTGCGAGCGCGAAGCAGCACGCAACTCGGTCAACCCAACGGGTCCGGAACTCAAGGACTTCCGTCATAGTCCGTGTCGTCGCTGCGAGGCGTACCTCCGCTGTCAGCGGACCTTCCGAGTCCCCGAGTCTGCTGTCGATTCTCGTAAGAGGAGTTCCATGAATAGAAGTTGACACATTTGGTTCGTTCGAAATGTTCGCTCGCAGTACCCTCAGGTAATGTGTAGATCGTGCACAACCTTGCTTGATCTAACCACAAATCATCATAATATAGGATCCAGGAGTGACTCTGTTGCAGTGGAAGCTAACACCGGACGTAGGTATAAGTACTTGGGTGGCAGTGCTGTAACAGCTCGAGAAGCGCCAGATCGACCGCTCCCGCCGCCCCCAATCCTCCTGCTCCGAGTGGCTAACCAATTCCGAATTGCTACTGGGCACTGTGCCCTCTGTGACGGATGCCGCGCTGCCCATCGCACTTCCCAGGATATGCAGAGGCCGCTATTGGAGGCCAGACCTCGTCTCGTGTTCCGAAGGCTCGCTATTCGGAATTCGCTAGATGAGCTCCGGCCCCAATGCCCTGACAAGTATTCGGAGGCGTGGAGGCGGGTCAGCATCAGCCAGCATGCGTAGCATCTATATAGGTCCAGCCTTCGCCGTTTTGACGTGGCTCCGCCTCTTCCCCTTTCCTTTGGCCCATCGTAAGCTCCGTGGGGCTTGTCCTCGCCCACTATGTCGCTATTACTCCCCGTTCACGCTTGGAAGAGTTGGAAGGAACGTATCCGGTGAGTGTATCTTGTAACTGTATGTTTTGTGCTCGGTCAAATGGCTCTTGGGATCAGGAGCCGCGGTAGGAGCATTGCGTTGGTCGGCGTCTCGGTATAGACGCTCAGGCATCGTGAGCGTGGCTTGCTACCGTGACCTCTGCATGCATGGTGACCGACGTAAGAGCAAGCGGGGAAGGCTTGCTACGTCTGTTCTCTTCAGGGAAGCTACTACCCAGTTGGAGATCGTGCCGCCCTGCGTGCACGATCCCCTGGCGCCATCTCACATCAGCCATTGTCTCGAATAAATATTCATACCATCTGTAACGTTGGGACACAATTGCTGACACGGATACGTAGCCACTTCACCTGGGCCTGGCATGCCGTTATTATGGGCACTGGCGTTGTCTCGGCCCTCCTGCACAACTTTCCTTACCACAATGAAAGCCTGGTGCTCAAGATCGCTGCCCTCGCAATATTCCTGCTCAACCTCGTGCTCTTCGTGTTTGTTTGCACATGCACAATACTCCGCTATGTTTTATTCCCCGAGGTGCGTCATCTACTCAGGATCTCCTTTGCGCTCCTCTCGTAATTGTCGCGTACATACTCATGTTTTCTATAGATCTGGAGCCTGATGATCCATCATCCAGCTCAAAGCTTGTTTATCGGTTGTTTCCCCATGGGGGCCGCTACTTTGATCAACTCCGCACTAGTGAGTCCCTGTCGACATGCTCTGACCTTTTGTGACTCAAGTTTCTGCAGAACATCAACCAAGACTGGGGTTTTGGTGGCGAGACGCTCCTGTGGACCCTCTGGGGATTCTGGTGGCTGGATTCCGCGGTATCATACCTCGTCGCCTTTGGCATGCTCTACGCGATGTATGTACAGTTAATAGGTGTCTCCCTCATATCACTAATTATTCTCCAGGATCACCAAACAGGATCAGCCGCTACCGAAGATGACTGCGGTATGGCTCCTCCCGGTAGTCACTCTCATCGTCGCATCGTCTACGGGTGGTCTGCTGTCCCACGCTCTCATGCCCCACTCAACGACCATAGCGCTCGTCACGAGTGGCTTCTCCTTCACCATGGTCATCATCGGCCTAGGCTTTGCCCTCATGATGATCACCGTGTACCTTCTCCGCCTCATCACCAGCGGACCGCCCGATCCCGCGCTCATTCTCTCCGCCTTCATCACCCTCGGTCCTCTCGGTCAGGGCGGGTTTTCCCTCCTCGTCAACGGTCAGGACCTCTCCGAGATCCTGCCTCTTCACATGGGAGAGGAATTCCCGACGATCGCGCTAGCTGGGCAAATGATTTTTGCCGGATGTTTCCTTGGGGCCTTCGTCCTGTTCTCGTTGGGCGTCGCATGGATCCTCCTTGCTGTCATCTCCATCGCCCATGTCCGTTCGACCGCGAAGATCCCGTTCTCGATGGCCTACTGGGGTCTTATTTTCCCGAACGGTGTCTTCGCATTGCTGTGCGTACAGCTCGCGAAGGTGCTGGACAGTCCCGTATTCCGAGCCATTGCGGCGGCATGGTGTGGTATGCTTCAGGTTCTCTTGCTTGAATGTCGAGAGCCCCTGCTGACTTGCTTGCCTTGATAGGTGTGGTATTCCTCCTCTGGATCACGATATTCGTGCGGAGCATACCGGCGTTCATCGACGGGTCGATGTTCAAGGCGCCATACGTGCCGGACCAACCCAGCGTGTCCTCGGGGCCCAAGAACACATTTGACCCTGAGAAAGGCTTCGGTAGCCAAGGCAACTCCTCGTCCACCGTAGTGCTCTAGCTCTGACGGATTCTGGGCCGCTGGCCCGCCTTCTGAATAGGTATCATCCCGCATATTCCTGACTTCCCCCCGCGCGTTCCTGCCCGCTCGCCGGTCCCTCCTCTAGATATCGACTGTATCATACACATCACGCAAGGACGACACGACGTGTATGTGGCTGAGTGACCGTCTGTCTCTACATTGTATCGCTGCGGATAGATTCCCGGCCACCGGACCCTCGAGCTCGAACGAGACTGAGTGTTGCATCCTGTGCCGTGTGTTATATATTATTGTGTGCTAGTTAATCCGGATTGTAAAATATAGGTCAATTTTCTCTGAGTCCTGCGCTCGCTGTGACCATCGACAGTCAAGCACCGGGAGAATCGGACGCGTCACGCGAGGCCCCATTGTGTACAGGCGGTCGCTCCCTAGTACGCAAGTGTCGTGGTTACCGACATGCTCGCACAGCCTGGCATCTGTGGACTCTTCCGCTTTCCTTCCGCATGCCCCATATCGAAGTCCTCCAGACACGGCGACTCGAAGATCGCGCCATTATGTACGAGGGTCAAAGTCCGCACAAACACCCATGCCCACAAGACAAGCGTGCCCGCGGAGTAGATGGATCCCCACACACGGAAGAACGGGGAATCGAGCTCCCGATAGAGCTGGATCGTCAAATTCGCGTACACGCCCTGTCAAACCGCATCATGTGTCAGATGGGAAATTCGAATGGACCCACAAACGTGACAAGGATGGGACTTACGTTAGGGAATATGAGTCCCCAGAATGCCTGCTTGAACGGCAAGCGTACCTCTCGGGTGCTCTCCAGGACGGCCAGTATTGCGTAGATGAACCACATCGTCGCGAGTGACCATAGCGCCATCGCGACGCATATGCTGAGAACGCTGATGATCTCTCCGGCGTGCTCCTGGCGCAGTATCGTCGATCCGCCGTACTTCAGTGGTAGAGCGGATTGTAAGCCCTGTCCAATGAGAAGGAGGGAATAGCCGGCTTGTCCCATGGGACCAAGCGGCATGAACACGCTGAGCACGCCGGGACCCGACGGGACTCCATGGAGGATGAGACGGAGGAGGTACGTGGTGAGGATCATGCAGGCAAGTCCGAGTCCCATGAAGACAATAACCGCCGAGGCAGTGTAGGTCAAAAGGGAATGCGAGGCGGAGTACTTGGCCAATGGCGCGGCAAGGACGCCCCCCGTGGAAGACGCGACAATGAGAGTCACAACCGGCAGCAACCAGACCGCAGTCATTCGTTGTAAGACGTGTTCATGACGCGTTTTCCTGACGTCAGGTTAGCTTTCAATAGCATAGTGACAGGACGCGCACAACCCAAACTTACATAATATGAACGATGGCGAACGTGCATAGGAGAGATAATGCAACGTCGAGCCACCAGAGAGCCCACAAGGTATACAGGAAGGTCCGACCACCGAAACCGCCTCCGTAGATGAGTCCGACGGCGACGCTGATGAGCGTGGCGGCTCCCATCGGATACGTCCCCAGGTAAAGACTTTGAGTCGAGTGGCGCAACATGATGGACCATATATCAGGGAACAGAATGTATCGGGCGGCCGTGAGGGCATTGAAGATGATGAAAAGGGCGAGGTTGAGGAAGAAGAATATGTAGGTGAACACTACCATTATTCTTGATTCGGTCGCATATGGGAAGTTGTGGAACAGGATGGAGATCGATCCCGTACCTGCAAAAATCAGGACAGTGAGCGATGATTAAGAGTGACCTAGCGTGAATCGCATACCCATGATGACGGCAAACCATGCTGGCGTGAAATGTCTGTTTAAATTTCACCATCATGAACGCCGGTCAGCATCGCAAACTTCAAGCGACACATGGCATGGGACTCCGCTGCTTACCGGACGCAATCTTTGAGAGATTTGCGAGTTTGGCTGTCGGAGAGGGTATCCATGGCGTGGGCAGCAAGCCTGAGGGGGATTGTACAGGGTGTTCCGGTTATAAGTGTCACGAATTTGACCCATTCCGAATGTTGATCGCCACCACGCGAGTCACAGGACGCACCGCCACCGCAGGCCACCCTCCGGCAGGCGGCGGTTTGAGGGTTGTCTAGGTTTGCATGACTGCAGATTTTGAGCTTGAGCTCTGATTAGGCCTGGGATGTGGATGAATACGGGTATCAATGGCTAGTGGTGGAAGAACAGCGGTGAATGTCATGTAAGAGAGGGGCCAGAAGCGCATTCAGCGCGCGCGAATTCACAACGTTCCCTCGCCCCACGCAGGCGGTTGGGCTAACGACAAAGGTGAGCTCATAGTGCGCCACGTACAGAGTTGGAGGTGCCCTCATGGCCGTATTCGGGAGGCATGTGAATGCATACGTACATGAACCATGGGCGAAAGAGCGCAGATATCTCAGGCTTCCCGGATAAGTCCAGGTCCTATGTATAACCAGCATGGAAGTGATCCACTGCATGTCCGCCATGTGCTGTTGGGGCACATCGGGGATAAGTGCTGCCAGTCGCAGTAATTCGTTCACGCAGTATCAGGCTATCAGCACAGTACACCCCAGCAGCAGGCCATTGAGGTGGACTTACCGGCTTTCTTAATAGGAAATCAGCTGGCGCCGAGTATTTCCATCCATGGCGCAGGATCTGGAAGACACGGCACAGATCGTTAAAGTGGGTAAGCTCACGATAACGACGAGTCAGATGGTCATCACTAGATGTGTGCAGCTAGCAGAGGTGCTTGTCGCAGCGAGCTCATAATCTCATTGCAGCCGAAATCAAGATGAACGGCCGAGCCCTACAGAGGCTCGCGGTGTGTTCCAAGCAGAAATGCAAGAGACCGCAGTTGATACAGTGAGGCGGGATGGGACGCCCATAGCCCAAAAAGGAGAAGGCGGGCATTTGGCCATGTTTGCCAAAACCTTCCGAATTCAACAAGGACAAACTCGTCTTATGGCGCCGAAGCCGACGTGGCGTGTCTGTCTTCCACCATGACGGCTGCTGAAACGGACTGGGACTTAATATCATCTTATGCTGGTCTCCTTACACTAGCATGCGTCTCCATCTATGCCGGCTCCCATGGCTCACTCTCGGTCAGATTCTCAGGCTTGCTATTCCGCTATCACCGTCGCACTAAAAGTCGTGCTGCTGTAGAAGCGGAACACAAGGAGTCATCAGCCAGGATCAGAGCCGGAGGAAGAGGAGGAAGAGGAAGTTGACCGGTTGTCATCTCAGGACGCTTATCTCTTCCCGGTGGTTCGTCATGGGTTCTGCATTCAGTGACACTATATGTCCGTTGACGCCGTCTCTCTGCTTGGTACAGATTGGCTCTGTGGTGCTGTTTGGCCTCTATCTTATCGTCACGTACTTCGGGAAAGAGTGGATCACATGGCTGCTGCAATGGTACTTCACCATCGCGGGCGTCGGCAGTGTAGGCAAGGTATGTAGTCTATCTTCATGTGTCTCGTGCGTCGGGTCATGCGATGCTGAAGCGCGACAGTCTCTTATCTCCCTGTCGCGATGGACCCTCGGGGATACACGATGGAAGGCGTTTGATAACATACAGCTCAGGGTACTTAAGGGACCAAGAGGTGCGTTATCACACCTTTCTCGACTTCCCCGCTTACCCATGACGGGCAGAACTGCTGTCTATCTCGCTGCGAACCCCGTCCCTGTTCCTCATTCCCGCCGGGTCTATACCCTCGATTGTATACACATTCGGTGGCAGCGCTACCCGACGTTCGTCTCTGCTCACCGACATACTGGCACTGTCGTTCTCCCACAATGCACTCTCCTTGCTCAAACTGGACTCATTCAAGACTGGCTGCGTGCTCCTTTCTGGCTTATTCCTCTACGACATCTGGTGGGTCTTCGGCACGGAAGTGGTGAGTACCGTACTATCTTTGCCCAGTGCACATGTGAACATCGCGGACCTTTCCCCAGATGGTCAAGGTTGCAACAAACCTTGACGTCCCTATCAAGCTTCTCTGGCCGAAGTCTATCACGTTCTCCACCGAACGCGGTTTTACCATGCTCGGCCTTGGAGACATCGTCATTCCTGGCATGTTCGTTGCTACTGCGCTCCGGTATGACTATCACAGAGCCTCGAAGCACGGCCCTTCTGCGTCCGTGACCAAGGTGTACTTCTACGGCACCCTCTCCGCGTATGCGGCTGGCCTCATTGCGACCATGTCCGTCATGCACTTCTTCAGGAAGGCGCAACCCGCCCTGCTCTACCTCAGGTACGTATCCGATTACCGCGGCCTGTATCGCCTGTCTCACGCCTACCAGTCCTGCTTGCATCATTTCTTTTTTCCTCATCGCACTCTCTCGCGGAGAACTTCACGACGCGTGGAGTTGGTCTGACGAGCTTGAAGACAAATCGGCGAAGGCGGCCGCCCAGCCGACCACGGACGGCAAAACTACCGATGACGTGAAGCAACCCGTTGCTGAGCAGCTTCCCTCGGAGGAGGTACCGACTTCCCTACCCTCATCGTCGTCACAAGGTGAACTCCAAGCGGCGCCAGAGAGTGCGGAGAAGAAGAAGCGCTCCAAGAAGGAATGAAACTGAATATTTTATTCCACCTCGTGTATTGTCTTGCTATACTAGACTGCAGATTTACCCTAGTCTACACTTCTGTGACCTCTTTGCCGCATCTGCTGGGCCGACGTCGACGTCCGATATACTTGGAGACTCGCCCTCGGGATGTACGTCAAGAGCCACTGACAAGACTCAGTTCTACTGTGTATTGAGGTGGGTGCGATGCCCGCGTGTTCCTTGATATTGACGACAGCTGGCTTCCTGCAGAACTTGCACATACTTGAGAGTTGCGACGCCGCTGGGTCCCTAGCGGCATTGTGCGCTGGACCCCGACCGTTCGACGGGGCTTCAATTCCGATTACCCATTTACACCTCTACGAAGGCTCGGGCGCAGCATGAAAACGGTAGGATGTTGCAGAGGATAGAACCTCTTGTTCCCGCAGAAGGTCCGCGAAGCTTGACACGGAAATTGAAGGTGAGGATCTTTCATGGAACCGCTCCTCAGCTTCTGGCAATGCCTGTGTGTAGTCGTGAACTTTCGCGGTGCGTTCTTCCCCGCACTACTGCTCAGTATGGGTCGCTCACGTGCATGGCAGATCCTGTTCTTTCTCTACACCGCGAAGTCTCAAAGCGCAGCGAAGACGGCATGTTCGAATTCAGGCTCGCAGAGAGCGATTCTTCGCTCTATGCAGGTGGAACGGACACGCGGCTCGCTCGAGTAAGTATCATGCAACTTGGTAACAAGAGCTAGTCGGATTCCTCAACTGGTCGGGACACCAGACCTCCCCTCTTCAATCTGTGGACCATGGTTGATTCCGGCACGAACATCATCTGTGGCCCTCCCAGTCGAGTGAAAATCATCTACGGTGGCATCCTCGACTCACAGGTGTACGGGGCCGTGCCGTCCTGGACCGTCTGTGCCGCCAACTTCAACATGTTGCATCAAAGCGACAGCTGTCCTGTCGGATTCAAGCTGTAACAGCCTTGGGGCGAGCGATCAGAAAGGTCAGTGGCCTTGCAAATATTGTCGGCACCAGAACGATGTTGACACCACGATTCGGTCAATTTCTAGATCGCGTTGTCGGTGGACCAGAGCGCTGTTGGATTTGCTACGCTATGTCGAGACGCATTCCATCCTGTGCGTATGTATATGGACGTTGTGTAAAACGATCGCTTTGCTCTCGTTCAATCATGAATGCATCGCGGCGATGTGATCCGTTGGATTCGTATTGCTGATCTACCCTCCATGATGACGGTGTCTCACCTTGTCTCACTCGGCAGGTCTCCGGAGCTACTCGGATAGACAAGGAAGCGGTTCAGGTCCTATCGAGGTCGTTATCGGCACGCATGTAAATCCTCTCACTCACTCATGTTCGATGTTGGCTGACTGCCGTGTCACAGACTCGCGGCTCCTGAACACCCCTATCGCACAATTTGGTGAACTTTGAACCATGAAAGTTTCCCAGCGGCGGACAGGGGCCAGGTCAATCCATGGCAACCTACTCCGCAATACCCCGCAGGAATACCGACACATCTGTTCAGCATATCTCCGTCGATCGTGCGCCAGCTCGATCAGGCTTCGACCGTTGGTTCGCGGCAAGCCGCAGGAGGAGGTCCCGCATGGCGTCCAATGCCGCACACGCCATTCGACTCGCACGGCGGTGGGCGGAATTCCGAATTGACGGGCTAGTGTTCCGCCGCGGCCGACGGCCGTCCCTGGAAGAAGCTGCAGTTCCTGCGGCACCGAACCTCGCAGCAGCCCAATGTGGCGGTGGGTCTGAGCTCGGGTGTCCGTTCGATGCGCTCACGATTCGATCCAGAATTCTGACTGCACCATGCCGGGCCCGCTTGGCGGCATCATCTTTCGGTGTGGTATGCCGCCGGATGGCGGATAAGTGTGCGGCGGCCAGGGGAACGTGATTTCAACTTTTTGTGCCCCTGCGCTAAGTACTTAGGTTAAGAATGGTAGTTGCTACATACCAAGATTGTTACGCTTTCACTTACCCTACCTAGGTGAAACTTGCACAAGATGCGCAGGAGTAATAGCAGCGATAAGCCCATATGAACCGCCAGATTGCATCGGGCTCGGCGAGCTACACGGTGGCTGTGAAGACGATGAAATGCAGGCACCCACGAGAGCATCCTACTGTGTGTCCGGTGAGTTTGCTGGACACGAGAGAGATGAAGGACGGACTTATCTTCGATGCCACGCGAGACGCACGCTGCGACAAGGCCAACATGGCGTTCACTCAGAACACCGGACACGCGAGATAGCATTGTGAATGTTATCTGTCCCAGGTGCGCGGGGCTGTAAAGAGCGTCACAGGGTGCCGAGATGAGGACGTATCGACTGGGACAATCTCCACGGAAGTATAGAACGCGGGGACACCGTAATATGGACCATGATCAGCGGAAGCCTGACTTGGACTGCTCACCTCGGGTAGAGCACTGACGTTACGCGTCATGTGCACAAATACCGCATCCCATTTCGCGCGAATGCACCTTTCTGCACATAGCTGTACAAGAATTCTCGTCGTAACCTCGCGCATTCCGGGCTCCGCCTGGTTCGAACTGTTCACCGCCTGAGCCAGCTTCAACGCACGGGAAGTCCCGACGCCAGGTACACTCGGTGAAATATATCCCAGTATGGTGGTGAGCTTTTGAGCTTCTGCCGGGGCGTACTTACCGGAAGGGCGATAGTTCCAAGATGCGGGCGGCGCGACAACTGTCAGTGTCAGCGGCCTGGGAGGAGTCCGGCGCGGTCTCCCCTGGTCTCCCCAGCTCGCAGTTCTCATGAACGTTCGAGCGGGGGCGCCGGCGGACACAAAGGAGCGATGAAATGGGTCATCAGGGCGGCACCCTCGGGTTATACTGACACAGTGACAGCATGAGCACCATCGCCTCGCCACGATGCGTATTGTGCGGCTTCTGTTGCTGCGTTCTAGAGTCCTGACATGGAGTGTTGTTGGCCAAGGAGATCCAACCAGACGTCATTGCACACCGCCCTAACCGCATCCGGCGGAAGAAGCAAGTAGAGGAGGACATGGGAGGACAAGCTCACCGATGAGGAGAAGCGTCTCGCACACGACTTGTCTCATGACCCGCGCCCAACAGCGTGCTATAGAGCCCGCAGCACGGCGTACGGCAGACGCGGTGCTAGCGGTGTGCCAGCGCGACAAAACGGCGATCTTGGGCTACATCACGCAGCGAAGCATACAAATCGCAGACCTTTCGTATGGAGATTCGACGGGATGCTCGTATCACCTGACGTCGAGGCCGAAGCACGGCACGAGTATACGGACCTTGCTGTACCAACCGCACCTCGCGGGGCAATGGGCCAAACGTAGGGAACGCCCTGGTCAGCGATGCCGCACCACGCGTTCATCGAGTCCGTGGGATCCCCGAGCTGAACGCTTCTCGCAACGTGTCATCCCAGAAGGTGTACGGAAGGACCGTGGGTCAGACAGGGACAGTGTCGGTCCCGGTCCAATAGAAGATTACCACGAAAGAGCTTGCACACAGGAAGTGCTGAAACGTCGAAGAGCACCTTCTGCGGAGTGTCCATGGATGTGAGGAGCACGCGCAGTGTTGTGAGGTGGGGCTGCGGGAGTGCTCCTGATCGGCGTCCGAGAGTGGCGTACTGACACCGATAGATCGAGAGCAAAGTGAGCTGTAAGCTTACACAGCATACCCACCTTAGATGACCTCGCCCGGACGTCTGAAGCACGCAGCAGTATGAAGAAGTCGCCAGGTGATGTCAATACTGTAGCTAGAAGCCCAGGCTTAGCAAGGTCGGAGTGATTGGAGCCCGAGGCCCCGAGATGGCGAGGTAGGACTTCTGGGCGACCATATGGAGGGGCCACTGGGTATACAAAAGTTGACGCGATGGTCCGGCCGAAGATCCCTCTGCAGGGCATGCTACGCATTTGAGAGAATCTATTTTCATGAACAGGACAATTCGTCAGTAAGGTCAGTCACACCGACTCACACGCAGCTTGAACGATGCCAAGCCCCAGGTTCTGCGGGGTAGCGTCTCTGGAATATGAATACATACACCGATCCCGAGGAGAGCGGACCAAGCTGCAAGCACTTCGCATGTTGGCTCGACGCACGGCGTTGAAGTGGTTCCCTGTACGGTATCAGGCGGCGTTGCACAGCAACCAGGTAGAGACCCTGGAGGCATGTGAGCTATGGATGGCACTAGAGAGGAAATCAGCAGCCGGATCCGGGAGACGGGCAGAGGAGTGGAGGCACTTACTACCACAGAGACGATCCGAAGGGTCGGCGCGAGCGAGATCACAGACCTCTGACAACGCGTACGCGCAGTGATAGCTGACTTGCTGAGTTCGTCCTTGGCTTGTGCACGACCAGCGCCGATCCCGACGAGATCACGATGCACTCACTTGGGAACAATGGCTTTGCGACGGAACAGGAGTACAGCCTGTACGATGAGTCGGGGGCGGAGGGAATCTTACTTACAGTTAGAGCGACCGCCGACCGGGCTCCCCGACTAGTGTCAGCGCTGCAGGGCGCCGACAATTCTCGCTCAAAAGGGGTGGTAGGAAATTCGTTAGGAAGTGGTGGCGGGCCGGCCATCGATGGTGCAAAATACTTTTCGTGCGATCCAGAGGAGCATACTTTCCGAACGACCCGCCTGTGGCACTCGGGCACCCGCTGGGCTCCTTCTCGCTCGATACTTACGTTGTTATGGCCCGAAGCCGCAGAGTATATACTTCGGCTTCGGGAGCCGGAATGCCAGCGGCGTCGGGTGCGGGGGACAGCTCGTGGGAGGGAAGGGGAGAGCAGCGGGCAGCGGAAGCGAGCCACCGGTGGGCGCATTGATCTCAAAATAATTAATTGCCAGTAACTGCCAGATCGGCAATAATAACGACCCGCCCGCCTGCGAGCGGTCTGTTTGGCTCTCGGGCACGGTCCGTCCTCCTCCCTCACCATCTCCTCGTCTGCCGCACCCGTTCCCCTCCTCCTCGACGCCCCGACGTCGTCGCCGACCTGGACTACTCAATATCCCGCCCTCAGCACGCTGCCTAGTCGCGCACCCACCGCGAGCATCTGCTACGCCCGGTGCCTGCTCACTCCAGGGCACTACGTCCCATCATAGTCGTGCGTTGCTTCTGCAGTTCTCCCAAGATTTGCCTCAAACATGCTCATTGGTCGCGTGCTTGTTCTACAGAGGGAGTCTTATGGAACTCCCGCCTGGCGCTGCTCGAGCCATCACCGACGCACACAAGCAAGCCTGGTCTTCATCTGGGCGCCCTACCGTCAACACCTCGGCTTTACCACCCCCGGGGCCATCATCGACCCCCCATAACCAAAGCCCTCCTCTCTCTTCCGTCTCCCAGTCGACAAGTTCTTCTCCTTGGTCACCTCACCTTCCCCTCGCGGCGTCCGCGCAGCCCCAATCTAACCCCTTCATGCTGCAACACCCCGTCCCGCCCATGTCTCATCATGACGTCCCTTCCCAGGTCGGGTCGTCCTCCCCACTAGGGAATAACGAGTGGGGACATTTGTTCTCCTCTCCTCTGGATCCGTCCACTTTCCAAGTCCTTGCTGCGTCCGGCGTGCTGGGGCCTCCCACAGGAGGTGTGCCTTCCAGTCTACCTGCGCGATCTAATCATACCCCGCACGAATTTGGCGTCAATCCTCGTACGCAGCCACTTAACGTCAAGGACGTCAGTCGTACTGGCGCGAACCAGGGCGTCCCATTGGCCTGGTCGAACGTTTCCTCCCCGTATTCGTCCCCTCCTGCTACATCTTCAAGAGCATCTCCTATCCACTTACGATCGGGTTCTGGTGGACCTGGTCCGTATGCTCGTCGCAACTCCCCCTCGAGTGGCGGCGCGCATTCCTATGGTCCCGTCAACATGCGCCATCCTACCTCCTCTATGCCTCTACCCATGACCCCCTATGATGCCCACCAAGTTTCCGGCGACTTCGGCCATGATAGGCATGGCTCCATCCATCAGCAGCTACCCGCCGCGCACATCTCAGGACCGAGCGGTCGCGGTAGCGTACCTATGACCCCTGGTATCGACACTCATTTCGATCAACATCCTCACAACTTTCGCTCGTCGTTTGAATTCAGCTCACATCAGTCTCAGCAGCCCGAACGCTTTGCGCCGGGCATACCGCCCTCGTTATGGATGTCCTCTGCCAACCTACCTTCTACTTCCTCCAGTTATTCCGAGGCAAACTCTTTCCTTTCGCTCAACCATATGGGCCCTCCCCGTCACAGTTCGTTCTCCGAGTCGCTAGCCACATCTTCCAGTCCGACCGCCCTCTCACTTTACGAATCTGGGAAGTCCACTACGCCTACCTCTGCATCTAGCCCGAAAGGGCGCGCCATCTCTGAGTTGTTCTCCGACCCCCTGTTCCCTTCGAGGGCGACGCCGTTGGATGGTTCCGGGCCGCAATCCTTCGCGTCTCCCAAAATGTCGGGCTCTCCGGATCTGAAGTCCGTGGAACTGACGGGCGCGGATGCTGATCCGGAGTTGATGGCCAAGGAGGACCCGCTTGCGACGCAGGTGTGGAGGATGTACGCGCGACAGAAGGCAACTTTGCCGCACGCTCAGAGGATGGAGAACTTGACGTGGCGGATGATGGCGCTGGCGCTGAAGAAGAAGAAAGAGGACGAGGTAAAGGAGCGGGAGAGGGAGAGGGCGAGAGAGAAGGGCAAGGGCCGGGATGCGGACGCGCAGCAAGGGAGTAGCCCGGGATTTAGCGGTGAGAAGACAGAGGGACCGGCAAGTCTGGCCGGTGGGGTAGAGGCGGCGACTCAGACGGAGAGAGGACGAACGATTGATAAAGGGAAGGCGAGAGTGCAGGTCGTAGGTTTTGACGGCGCGAACCAGGACGGCGCTGACGAGGACGAGTGCGTTTTCTATTCTATTGCGCCATCTTCCGTCTTACTGAGTTGCGTTTACTACCCATTAGCGAAGTGCCGATGGATTGGCGTGCTATCAGCCGCTCCCGGTCTCGCGCGCCTATGGACTGGCGGCCTGCGAGTCGTTCCCGCTCACGACCACCGGTGGGCGGTATGTCCGATCTGCAGAATCAGTTCAAGTTCCCTCCATCGTCGCCACCCAAGCGAGATGTGACGTCTCCTAGTATTCCCATTCCTGGCTCCTCTGGCCGTCGTAGTCCCCACTCCTCGCTGCCGTCCAACCTCATGCTTCCTGCTGTCTTCGAGTCCGCCGGGGAACATCGCGAACAGTACAACAACCTTGACTCGTTCTCGCTGCTTCAGAGTCCTCTTGGTCACCCGTCCTCGCTTCCTTCTACTGGGATCCTCGGCCGGGCTTCCGCATCGACACTTCCATCTCCGGAACTCAAGGCGTTCCCCAAGCACGTCAGGAAGACGAGCTTTGATCACACTGTCGCCAGAGAGGGCATATTCTCCGGTGTGAGTGGTCGTCATCAGGTCAATGGAAAGCCCAGGTCACCTGAAGGTCTTCTTGGCACGAAGCGGCGCGCCGACGCACCCCACGCAGAGAGCATGCTCCGTGCTGACCCGCCCGCCGGCTTTGACCTGCCACCTGCTATGGAGACGAAGGACGTGGACCATATGAGGCGAGAGAGTCCTTTCCCGAGCTCCTCCTTCAACTTTTCCGTACCGTATGAGTCGTTCTTCGACCTCAGTGCGGCCAACAACCTCGGCCACCACATATCCTCTTCGCTCCCTACATCGAAGGAGAGTCATCATCCCGACTTCTCATTCTCTGACTCAATACGATCGTCGCTGAACGGCACATACTCCCCACCTGGCGCCAACGAGGGACTATCAGCAGCCGCTGCTGCAGCCTCCGCCGCCGTTGCGGAGACGTACGCCCAGTTCAACATGTCTAGCATGGGGCTCGAGAACTTCCCGCTTATGAGCATGATGTATCACAATAACCCTCACGACCTCGGCCACGCCATGGGCCCGAACGCCAATTCGTTCACCGTCGACCCACACCAGATTCTTCCCCTCGACCATACCGAGTTCCACCCAAGTCCCTCCAGCGACGGCTGGGGGAACGGCGTTGGGTCAAGCTCGAATGCATCTCCTGAACCATACAACGCATCAAACGCCTCTACGCCACCGTCCGCGGAGGGTGGTCCGTCTCGAAATGCTCACTCTCGCAAGATTGCATCAACGAAGCGCGTCACCCAGGATGCTGCTCGAGCAGGCGCGAGTGGCGCGCAGCGGAAGGGGTGAGTTAGCAGGGTCTATCTCAGTGGCGCAAGCTCATCTGGTGTTGCAGGAGCACGCCTGAGGCTGGCTCAAGTGGCCAAGCGCGGATTGCGGGCGAGGATGGCGACTCTTCACCGACAGTGTGCACGAATTGTCAGACCACCATCACTCCATTGTGGCGTCGGGATCCTGACGGCCAGCCTCTTTGTACGTCCTACTATCCTCGTATTGCTCGCCTCTTGTTGATAGTCCTCGCACCGTGCAGGCAACGCGTGTGGTTTGTTCTATGTGAGTCTCTCGATCCCTCCATTATCAGCGCTCATATTGACTTTGACCTCAGAAATTACACGGTGTTGTGCGGCCTCTATCGTTGAAGACGGACGTCATCAAGAAGAGGTTCGTCTCTTCTATCGACTGTGAGCTTGGCTCCTGGTTGACGTGAAACTTGCAGGAACCGTGCGTCTGGTACTCCCCACGGCTCTTCAAGGAAGAATAGCTCGACCCTACCGAAGATAGCTGCTCAGGCGAATAGGCCACGATCCTCGACAACGAGTTCTGTACCGTCCAACACGCGGCTTTCGCCCGCGAGCCGGGTGGGGGCACCCGCCTCAGCCTCGATGAAGCGTCAGCGACGGACTTCCACGAGCGCGCAATTGCAGTCGTCTACATCGAAAGACGGCGGCGGGGGAACCTAGGACTTACGTTTGGGGCGAGTTTCGACGTTTAATGCTGCTGCTTTCTCTATGTGCTTTCTATCATCCATGCCTGTAATCTGACTAGATCTTGTGTAGCTGCAGTCGGTTAGTATTTGCTCTTGCAACGACCCCACATGTTCTCCTTCTTCGCTCACGACCAGGGTTCGCGCTGTACGATGTGGCCGTAGATGTTATAGATTATTGTTCAACAGTCATTCCGTAGTACTTCTAGCGTGTTGGAGACTACATATATCACAGGAGGTGGCCCTGGCAATAAATGCGCCGCGGCGTCGCGGAAATGGAGAGATCATTGGGGTGCTCCAGCGAATCCAGAGCGTGCCGCGCCTTGACCTCGTACGGCGACGTCGCTAAGCCTCCGTCTCTCACCCTGGCGTCCCTCTTCAGACAAACATCACCGCGGTCCCCAGTACCGCCATCATCGTTCCCTACTGGCCTGCAGCCGGTCGGATCGAAGGACACCCATGGAATAGCTGGCCGACGCACTTCACGGACTGAGCTAGATTTCGAGCAGGCTCTGCGAGCTGGGGGCACCGTCTTGCTCAAGGAAGGTCGCGACGTTGACGAGCTCGGTGCAGACCTTTCAAACGCCTCAATTGCGCTTTCTTCGTCCCCTTCACCGCCGCCACAAAGGGGGTATCTCGGGCTCCAGCCATCGACACCAATCATTGTGCCGCCCACACCGTCCCCAGGAAATAGTGCCGCCCGCACTGGCCTCTCCGCCTCAAGTGCGCTCACATCCGCCTCCTCGTCGACGAGCGAGGTTTTCTACGACGCCCCCGAAGATATCGACTACCAGACGAGGCGGCGTTCCATGTATCGTTCACCGGGAACGGCGAGCAGCCCCGACCTCGCCACCCTTCTTAGAAAAGCGAAGGAACGCAGCGGTGTTAGTGGAGGGAAGGACGGGAAGAGGAATGGCATGTCCTCGTCGTCGCGAGACGGTGCGTGTCATGACTGCGTTCCATACCTTGTTGTGTAGTACTCATTCTCGACGACCTCGTACATCCCCCCTCTATCCGGGCGGCCCACATGCTCGCACGTATCATTGTCGACATTGCACCCCTTCTGAACCTTATCATGCGTTACATTCGCCATACGGTGTTCCGTCTCGTTGTGCTCAGCTCAATCGCCGGGACCGTCATCAACGCAAGTCACCCCCCTTCCCAAGGGCAGGATGAGGTCTTCCCAGAACCTGTCTGCCCAACGTGAAGCGGCCGCTGCAAGCGCAACGAGTCCCGACTGGGTCCTCACAAGCCCGAGGTCGTTCGGGTCGATGAAGGACGGCAAGGTGTGTTTCTATTCTCATTCACTCATTGTATCGCAGATGATAATGCCACGCCTCCACCTTCAGCCTGCTAAGTCCTCAGTTCGTGCGAAGACTTCCGCATTTCTGGGCAAAATGTTGGGAGCTGGGTCTGCACGGGAACGATCGGTACGTCTGACATTCTGTTGTCGTGTGTAAGTGCGGATTTGCCTCAAGTGAGATGCTGCATCATTCCCAACTGTGCGAGGTCGGCCATGGTATACTCGCTGCGCTCAAAGCGCAAGTGTTGACACGACTGGCAGACAGTGCTCTATTCAAGCATTCGATTATACATCGTTCGAGGACGTGCCCGAACCTGCACATGCAGTTCTGCGTGCTGTCGCGCCTGGGACAGACCGATGGTCAGCACGCATGACAACTACGAGACAATGTGGTTACTGTCTCAATCATGAACCATGAGGTTCCACCTGAATGGCGCGCAGATGCCCCGCCGTCCATTGATCATCTTCATGCATTCCATCATGCATGCTCTTCGGACGCTGATGACCACAATCACTTTATAACAACAGCGAACGCTCACGTCGTCACCCTCTACGACCTCGATTGCAACCTATTCCAGCTCACCGCTGTTTGACGCCTTCCCTCCTCCTGTGCCTCCATTACCTAAAGACACCGTCAGGAAGGCTGGCCCGCCCCTGCCGACGCAGCCGACGTCTTCTCTACCCCGTCCACGTCTGGTGAAGAGAAGCCTCTTCCCGCCATTAGCAACGAGCAAGGCCGACGTCCGAGCATGTCAGACACAGACGACGACCAGTCAGTTGTCATGGTCAACGCACCAGGGCAGCGCTCTCGATCTCCGTCACCGAACGAGACGGTCAAGGAGCGTCCGGGCAAACACGCGAAAGCGCCCAGTCGGAGCAAGAGGAGGAGTATGAGCGTGAGCGACGCAGAGCTGAAGAAGGTGATGAGCACAGGCACAACGCCAACACCTCTGCGTATCTCAACAGACTCGAAGGCTTTCGAGGGATCGCCGGGCTGGGGTACCCGGCTCGAAGGTATCATGTCGCAGTTCCGTGGTGAGCTTCAGAACCTTGAATCTCGCTCCACCTCTCTGGATCTTCGTGATCCTACTACACCATCCAAACGGCCGCTCAATGCCCGTGCACAAAGCGACGAACTCGTTCCTCCCCTTTCGGCACCACCAACTTTCCGCCCTACACCTCGGGCAACACATTCACTACCCGACGAGCTCGGCACACCTGCAGTTACCCTTCATTCTGTGTCAGGAGGGGAAGAGTCTCTGGTGAACGCTGGTCCGTCCTCCAATGCTCCCTCACCCGTGGACGCCCCCATTGTACCACCACGTACTTCCTCCCTCAGCACTCCTTTGCGCCCGCGTCCCGGCTCTAATGCCGGTTACCCGCGCTCTCCGAACCCCAAGTATGGCCCACGTTCGCCACCAACTCGACTTGCCGGCCCCCTACTACACCACGCTCATTCTGCTTCTCGAGATTCCAATAGACTCCGCGTTCAACATCGGTCTACTGCTTCCGCGTCAGAGCCTTCGCTTGTCCCGGACCGGGACGAAGGCCGTGCTGGTGAGCCTCCCCGCACTACTCGCATTGTTTTATGCCGAATGGCGTTGTTGATCCTAATTCAGTACACGGCTTGGCAGCGGCATCTCAGCAAGATCTCACGACCAACGATCTCGTGCCGGCACGATTCTCCCTACGACAGTCTCCCGCAAAACGCGAAGAGTCGTATGCAGAACTTGACAACAGAGGCAAAGAGCTCGCCGGCCGGTGTTGGGTGGAAGACGAGGAGTTCCTGCCAAAGGACAAGATTGCGGAGTGGCTTGGTGGACAGTGGGTCATCTTTGTACTGCCAGTCTGTTTGACGCTAAGTCTCCGTGTAGGAGCCTCATCAACAAGGCTGCTTTGCGCCACTACATCAACAACTTCGACTTCTCAAACCTCCGATTGGACCAAGCATTCAGGTCCGTTCTTTGCTGATGAGCAGCACGCAGGCTGATCCTTAAAATTTCTTGCAGGCGGCTATGCGCGAAACTCTACCTCAAGGCTGAGACGCAACAGGTCGACCGGATCTTGGAGGAGTTTGCACGTCGATACTTCGAGTGCAACCCTACGACCATTCTTGGCAACGCTAGTAAGCCTCACGGGATCGCTGAATGCGCATTGAAACCTGAACATCATTCACCCTACCTTCCCAGATGTCGTTCACGCAGTCGTCTATTCAGTGCTCCTGCTGAACACTGATCTCCATGTCGCCGAACTTGTGAACCGCATGTCGAGGAATCAGTTCATCAGGAACACGATGACCACCATACAGCTTCAACTGCAGCCGAGCGGTATGGCTTCGAGCACGGACCTGACCCATGACGACTGGAGCAGTGTGCGCGGCGGTTCCGAGCATGGTGACGTTCCTGGGAACACCATACGAGCGCGAGGCAAGCGGAGCGATAGCATCACCAGCTGGAGTTCTGTCACCAGAGAAGCTCTGGTGCCTTCATCCGGTACACTGGTCAATTCCTCCGGCCAGCTCACGCTAGCGTCCGATCCTGCTGGCTCTTCGTCAGCCAACCAGAGCTCGGTGTCCGTCGGGGCATCGAGCAATTTCGAGAGCAAGCAGGGCCAGGATGCGAATGTACCACCACCACCAGCCACTACTTCTGTATCAGCTCCATCGGCCATCGTGTATGACCGCAACTGGGAAACGGAGATAGAGAGTATGCTCAAGGTTGGTATACTATTCTAGATATCAGAGGTAGTCCCTGACCTCCTCGGATATAGGAAATCTACAACGCCGTCAAAGCCCAGCAGATTCTCTTACCCATCGGGAACACCTTGTTGGCTCGGTCGTCGACATCATCACTGACGCCCCACGGAACGGTTCTCCGCAGCCGGAGCGTGCGCGCGCAGCAGGATCGACTGACGACTCTCAAGCGTGGTAGCATACGGGGGTTGCAGTCCATCCTCGGTGGGCAAGGCCACAGCCCGTACAGCAGTGGAAGCAGTCTTGATGGACGCGCGAGTCCGGCACCGAGCTTTGCGACATCCAACGAGGTTAGTCCGGCAGAGTGCCACTCTATGGCAGAGGTGTTAACTCAAGTTGTAGGGTCTCCATGGTTCCTCCGTGTCCTTCCTTGCACCCGCTCTTGGCTTTGCTTCCAATCTTTCCCATACTATCATTCGAGAGCAACGGGAAGACGACGAGCATAGTCTGCGCAGCGACGACTCCTCGTCAACGGACATCAGCATCACAGACGAGGAGCTTGCTCTTCTCGGCCCGCCATGGGCGAAAGAGGGTATGCTCTGTCGCAAGCAGTACTGGGAATCCACAGGCAAGCGTGCGAAGTCGAAAGCCTGGATGGACGTGTTCGTCGTGATTCAGAAGGGCGAACTGAGCATGTTCACTTTCGGCGAACACGGGATGGGCGGCGCGAGCGTGGTAGGAGGCGGAAATTGGCTGGTGAGTATCCATTCATTTGTGTTGACGTGGGCAGCGGGTAACCGTCGCGCAGGAAAATGCGACTCCTGAGGGCACCCTCCTCCTTGCCCACTCGCTCGCCCATGCGCTCCCACCACCGGGTTACAACCGGCAACGCCCACACTGCATGGTGCTCACGCTGTCCAACGGCGGCGTCTACTTCTTCCAGGCTGGTACCGAGGAGCTGGTCAACGAGTGGGTGTCGACATGCAACTACTGGGCGGCCCGCCAGAGCAAGGAGCCTCTCGTTGGTGGTGTCTCGAACATGGAATACGGCTGGAATCGTGTTGTGGACCCTGTCAGCCACGCGCGATCCGTGTCGGAGGACGATTATTCAATGCGCGAAACCGACAACCAGAGTGTCCGTAGTGGACGTAGCCGTTTCAAGGACATGGCAGCCACCGTCCGCGCGGATAAGTCGCCGTGGGCCGACAGGACGTACCTCAATGAGTGGAAGCCCCCGTTGCCACCATCCGTTCCAAGCATGCACGACGAGGAGACGCAGCTGGAGGCGTTGCAAAAGCATGTCGCCCATCTCAAGGAAGACCTGCAGCAACATAATGAGCTGAGGACCCCGATGACCAAGCTGGTGAGTGTCGCACTGCGGTCTGATGCATAGCGTGTTTTATGTGGAGTCGCCGACTGATCGTTGACTTGCCGTATGTGCCATCAGTATCAGCCGCGTTCGTCCAACGCGCAGAAGGCGCAGTCAAACTGGGAGAAGAAGTCGCAGTATCTCTTGACGGAGATCGTCAAGTACGATTCGTACATCGACTCCTTGCAGGCCGCGATGTCGCTGCGCCTGAAGAAGCGCGGCGAGAAGGCGCTCGAGAAGGCTCTGGTCACGTCCTCGCCGAGCCCGGACGAGACGGCTGGACCGAAGGCGCGATGGAAGGGACAGCCGGACGAGGAGACGATCGAGGAGAGCGAGGAACCTCCACCGAGTGCCGGCATCCAGCAGTCCCCCGTCCGCATGCATCACCGACGCGAGGTAGCGCAAGCGGGCTCCGACGAGGATGACTGAGCGAAGTCATCAACATCTCTTTATGCATATGTGGTTGCAATGGAGCGGGGGCGGCTTGTATATGTACTTTGGGTACACGGAGTCAGTACTCATGATCTTGTGGAGTAATTATCTCTTCGATTCTGTAAGGCACATATCTTACTTGGATACCCATGGGCGGACGATGTAATACCTTCTATGAATATGCGTGTTGCTGGTGGAATACATGTTGGGTTAGCACCCTCCTTCTCCGTGCTTGCTCCTTGAGTTGGCGTTGAGTACATGTCGATCTAAAAGGATCTCGGAAGCGTCATCACATGGGTGTCATGCTTGATCCGTCTAACCCTGCGATGCGGTACAGTTTGGCGGTTTGCGGTCAGTGATACTACGTAGACTGCAGTGAGCAGAACGACTGCCACAGTGCCCACGCCGGGCCTAGAAGTGCTATTTTCACGCTGCGTCATAGAGGCGGGGGAATGATGGGATGGGACTGCTCCCGTGCGGTCTTCGGGGTCCGGGGCCAGCAGATACATGTTCTGCGCGCTGCATTTCGGGGTGCCCTCGAGCTTGTCCTCCCTCCGTCCTTCGTTGCACTCTCCCCGCCGTCCAGGCATACTTAGCCTACGTTCTCCACGTCCTTGCTCTCGCTAGTCGAAGCCCCACGACCACGCTCTCTACCATGCAGCTCTCCTTTGTTGTCTCCGCTGTGGCTATGGCCATCCTGTCCGGCGTCTCCGTACGCGCAGAAACCCATACGATCCGTTTCGAGAACAAGTGAGTAACGACGCCACTGTTCTCCGGCTGGAAAGGTTACTCATGTGCGGAACTGCAGGTGCGGGAAAGGAACTGTGAGTCATAGGCCCAGGACGAGATAGTCTGCAGGAACTTATCGGTCTGTAGCCCCAACTCATCCAGAACGGCAAGGTCCTCTCCAGCGGTGAGGACTTCGTCAGCAACGGACCTTTCTCGGCCGCCATTGCGTGAGTCTTCGCGTGTGCTATGCATGCGTATATCGATGCTGATGATCTACCAGTTATCTGCAGACCGGTACGATTGCACCACGTTCTCGTGCGCAACTTTGTCACTTATTCTTCTACAGGCGAATGTCTTCTCAACGGAGAGAAGTGCACTACTCTGGAGATGACCCTCGTGGACCCCACGGCTCCTGGCTCTGGCTCCTCGACCGACATCAGCTTGATTGCGCCTCATGCGTTCAACGTGCCGGCGTCCTTCAGGTAAGTTACAAAGCAATCCAGTACGCCAATCGCACTCACGGCTTGATGTGACCGTTCAGCTACTTTGGCGGCTGCGATCGCCAGGGCGCCACATGCAACAGCGCGGACTGCTCGACGGCGTTCTTCAAGCCTGATGACAACCAGGTTCAGGTTCAGTGCGAGACGACCAACGTACGTAGCTTTTTGAACGAACCTGACTCCTCTTAACGCCTTCCTGTTTGTTCAGGTGGACCTCCTCATCACGTTCTGCGGCGACGCCACCCAGTCTACCGCCTTCTCTGACTCTGGGAAATCGAGCAAGCTGTCGTCGTCCGTCTTCTCGCACACTTCTGCTGCTGCCTCGACCAAGTCCGCAGTGTCGCACGCGGCTTCCAGCACCAAGGTCGCCACCAGCGCCGTTGCGGCCATCGCGACCTCCGCGTCGTCCTCTGCTCCCGCGTCCAAATCCTCCGCGTCAGCGTCCTCTGCCCCGAAGTGCCGTGCTGGAGCTCGCCGCCGTCGTTCCGCTGAGGAGGCCGAGGTTGCCGCCCGCGCGTCCTTCGACGCCCACCGCCGCCACCACGCCCGCAATATGGAAGCTGTCCGTCGTGCCGCTTCCCACTGAGCGACTGCTCCCCTGCCCATCCATCCCTCCAGGCTCAAGCTCCCTGGCAGTGATGCACCCGATGACCCCCACACACACCACGTCGCCACGCTCACTCTCGTTATCCCTCCCTCTCATTTTGTCTCGGTTGTCTTGATTGTGCTCTGCTTGCTATCGGGTTCTCCATTGCTCCAGTTTGTCCGCCGCGGCTCGCGTGCGAGCCCGCGTTGACGTCATTGACATGACCTGTGTACGACCGCCATGCCCTGGAAAGGGGACGACCTGCATGTTGTACCACTGTACCACTGTAACAGTTGCTGTCCCTGGCTCGCGGTCTGCTGCGCATGTAGCTAGTCTCGTGCGTGGCGTGCATGTCTAGGCGGCTCGGTTACTTATTATTTGTAGCTTATGTGAAGCGATTGAATCCATAGATGTTTGAATATTGCCGCTCCTCGTTGGTCACGGTGGTGGTTGACGTACGGTGAACAGTACTGCTGGTGCCGGAGATGATTGTGGAGTACGCGAGACGCGCCCGCCCGGTGGGCGCTCGTGTTTCGCCATCGCTGCCTTCGATTTCGCGATTCTGAATCTGGATGTGTCTCAGATCTCAGTTGGAATGCACACGTCTGTACTGAACGCTTTCCATGTTTTTAACCATGACGGTCCTTCCTCCTCCTCATGGCCTTCCGATGTGCGACGGCATGCATGACCATCGCCCGATTTCTGCTGACTGAGCCAGCTGACCGCGATTACACACGGCACCGGCATCTGCACTTATCGCGACACGCTGGACTGAACGGTCCTCTGTCCCCCCATGCTCAAGCCAGGTCTCATTGCAGAGCCCCAGACGTTGGGTCATCAGGCTCGCCCACACGTGTCTAGGTCGATATACCATGTCGTTCTAGTCGCTGCGTGCGCCAGCTATCTGTTCTATGGACTGTGGTCGCACCCGCACCTTGGCTCAGCTCTTCAATCATGTCTTACCGGAAGCTCGCGCACTCGAGTGCCGTCGGCGTCGAAGAACCCGGCGTACATCATTCGGGCCACCCACGGAGCCGTCGCCAGTGAGAATGAGCTGTGCTCGCAGATCGGGGTGAACACGATGAAGGCGGGAGGGAACGCGGTCGACGCTGCCGTGAGCACGACTTTGTGCATTGGGGTGGTCAACATGTTCTCGTGAGTGTTGCCTTCTGCCGTCTGAGCGTCGTATTGACGGTCGATCTGTCTGCTAGCTCGGGCATCGGAGGTGGAGGTTTCATGACCGTTCGTCTACCGCCCACGGCCGCCAATGGCACGTCCGAGGTCTTCACGATCGACTTTCGGGAGACCGCCCCTGCGCTCAGTAACAAGACGATGTACATTGGTGATCCTGATTTGTCGCGCTGGGGCGGGCTCGCTGTAGGTGTACCCGGTGAATTGCGCGGTCTCGAGGAGGCACATAGACGGTGGGGAACGCTTCCTTGGAAGGACCTGGTCAAGCCCGCAGCAGAGTTGGCCAAGGGATGGACTGTGCAGCGGGAACTCGAACGCAGGATCGAGGTGACTACATGCGCTTTTCTTGGATTGTCTTGACTTCTGAGCGCGGTTCAAAGATGTTCTCTCCTCTGATGCTGAACGTGCCTGATTGGCGAGCTGTTTTCGCGCCTGGCGGCCAACTGCTCAAAGAGGGTCAAGTGATACGTCGGACCAACCTGTCCAGGACACTCGAAACCATCGCACGAGAGGGACCTGACGCGTTCTACAAAGGGCCCATCGCTGACGCTATCGTGGACAAGGTCAAGGCGACTGGTGGCATCCTGAGCCACGAAGACCTCGAGAACTATCAGGCCATTGTGAGACCCGCACTCCAGGGCTCGTATCGGGGACGAAAGATCTACACTCCCCATGCACCTACTTCAGGGCCAGTCCTGCTCCATATGCTTAACCTTATGGAGCACTATCCGGACCTGGTTCACGATGGTCGGACATTGTTGAACGTGCATAGGTTCATCGAAGCAATGAAGTGTGAGTTTTTGCGCACATCCTGACAATTCTGCATACGCTTATTCGCGCTTTTAGTCGGTTTCGCTGCTCGGTGAGTGTTGTCTCACCGTCAACCATGTGAAGCCGAGGTCATGATTGATCTAGTACACGCATTGGAGATCCTGCGTTCCATGACCATGTCGAGCGTATAGCCGAGATTCCGAGGAAGGAGTACGCGGCTGAGATTTTCGCGAATATTACAGACGTGCGTATCTCCTCATGTCGAACCTGCTTTCCGTTCTGAGTTGACCTGCAGGACCGCACCCACTCTCCGGAGTACTACAATCCGGAGTACGATGTGGTCACTGATCATGGCACTGTCAGTACTGCGGTATACACCTCTATTTAAATGCGACTTACCGTACATCAGAGCCATTCGTCGATAGTAGACAAGGACGGCATGGCGGTAGCTTTGACGACCACCGTTAATCTCGTCTTCGGTTCTGCAGTGCTAGATCCCATAACGGGCGTCATTTTAAACGATGAGGTAGGGTCCTCATCAGCGATGCGGGAGCGGTTCTGACGAGTCTCGCTGCAGATGGATGACTTCTCAACCCCTGGTACCCCGAACGCGTTCGGCCTGTACCCATCTCCTTGTACGTCCCGGCGAGTCGTATGCGTGATTGTGCGTTGACGGTCCGCGCCCCAGATAACTACCCCGAACCAGGGAAGCGCCCCCTGTCTTCCACTGTGCCTACGATTGTAGAGAACGAGGATGGCTCTTTCTACCTCGCCATCGGCGGCTCTGGAGGCTCCCGTATCTTCCCCGCCGTCTTCCAGGTGCTGTTGAACCTCGACTGGGGTATGAACATCAGCGCGGCAATCGAGTATGGCCGCGTACATGACCAGCTCTTCCCCACGATGGTGGATGCGGACGACATTCTTCCGGCGGAACTCTTGGACGGCCTCAGGGACAAGGGTCATAACATCACAGGTGCGCGACTTTGTTACCTGGACGGTCCGCTCGTGAGCTGACCCGCGAGAGAAGTGTCGGACACGGGACGCGTTGCAGCAGTGATCCAGGGTGTGGTGAAGCTTAACGATACTATTTACGGTGAGTCTGACCATTGTACCCGGCCCGCATGATACTCACGGTGTGATAGCTGCGAGTGACTCTAGGAAGAATGGCATTGCAGCGGGTTACTGACAGGCAGCGACTATTATGCCGATGCTTGCTCCCAATCTATTCACTTCCGCTCATCTTATGAGGTATTGCGTGCACCTCCAATCTCCGGATAGGTACGTGACGAACCTACGAGTGGCCCCGTGCACAGGTTACGCGGAGCCGACCTTGAGGCTGCTCAAGTATCCCCGGTGCGCTGGCAGGCCCCGGTCCTGGCGGGATCGCGGTGTTATCTATCACGTGTGCGTGTAAGTATGCTCGTCGACACAGCTGGCTCCCCTCCTTCTGCTTGGTGAATCACGCCTTCTTGCTTCTCCAGCCTGTTCTGGGTGCGCCTACCGTCCGTCTCTTCTGCCACCGGAACAAAGTACCATCCGTGCGCTGTCCACGAGATCTAGCTCGAATCCTCACTTAGACTCTACGTCGACAGGCAGGATAAACTTCGCATAAAATGAGGTTGCGGAGTATCGCCGGGCTCGGGACAAGCATCATGCCCTGGGCAGGTTCTGCTTTGGCGGGCAGCTGGCAACGCGTTATAAGGGCTCATGACAGGCTGACGCGCTCTGTTGCTCCGCGACCATCCACTACTGACCTCCGTGCAGACATGTTCGGCCCTGGCCTGGTGGCATTGGCAATTGCATTCGCGCCGTTTGTGCGTGCTGCGTCTCCCGAGTGGGGACAGGTGAGCTGACGTCTCACCGCTCAAGTCATGCGCGCGGAGCTGATGTTGTCCCTGGTAGTGCGGTGGGATCGGCTGGAGTGGCGACACCAGTGCGTCCTGCCACATATCCACTCGTGCATGGAGATGTTGACTTCTTGCTGCAGCATGTGTCACCGGAACCGTATGCACGGTTCTGAACCCATACTACTCCAGTGCATCCCCGGGACAAGTGCACCCACGCCGCCTGCGACTACGCCGACCCCGACGCCCTCGCCGCCGTCCACGAGCCCTACCACGACTTCAGGGACTGGGACGACCACCGCTGCTCCGCCTCCAGCTTCGACCGGCTTTGTACAGGTCTCCGGGCAGAAGTTTGTCTTGAATGGGAAGACCTACCCTCTTGTTGGGTGAGAGCGCTTAGCAAGACTGCATGGAAAATGAGAAGCTGATAGACACGCTCAGCGCAAACTCGTACTGGGTTGGGCTCATGGGCTACAGCACGGCCAACATGAACCAGGCTTTCGCTGACATCGCTAAGGCTGGCGGTACCACAGTCCGCACGTGGTATGTACCAGCTTTTCTAGCTTCCTCCCTTGCTCTCTCATCGCTGCGATCTTTGCTGTAGGGGATTCAATGACGTCACGACTGCCAACGGCATCTACTATCAGCTGTGGCAAAACGGCAAGGCTACGGTCAACACCGGAGCGACAGGATTGCAAAACTTTGGTATGTAACGATGATCGTGCTCGTGAAGGAGTTTCTGAATTGTGTGCAGACAATGTCGTCGCTGCCGCAAAGGCAAACGGCATCCGTCTCATCGTCTCCTTGTAAGCAACTGTCAGGAAGTTGGAGTTCACCTACTGACTCCAGTCACGTCTCCGCTTAGAACAAACAACTGGAGTGACTACGGTGGTATGGACGTCTACGTGTCCCAGATCACCGGAACCCAGAACCATGACTTCTTCTACACGAATGCTAACGTGATTGTGAGTGGCGACCTTGCGACGCGAGCAGTAAGGATTGTGCTGAAGCGATACACCAGGCGGCGTTCAAGTCCTACATCCAGACCTTTGTGACTCGTTACAAGAACGAGCCTACCATATTGGGCTGGGAGCTCGCGAACGAGCCGAGGTGCAAGGGCAGTACCGGGTACGGGGTCTTGCAGCATCACCGGTGTCACCCGCATTTGACAAACGATACGTGACTGCAGCTCGAGCAGCGGGACGTGCACCACCACGACTATCACTAAATGGGCTAGCGATATCTCGGCATTCATCAAGTCGATTGACTCCAACCACTTGGTCGCGATAGGTGACGAGGGCTTCTTCAACGACCCCGGTAACCCGCTCTACCCCTACCAGTTCGTATTATACCGTTTTCAAGGTATGCAGTCCTCGAGCTGACCGTCATGGCAGAGGATCGGAGGGTATCGATTTCAATGCCAACCTGAACATCAGCACCCTTGACTTCGGGACTGCTCACGTAAGTTCCGACGCTTGACACTTAGAGCGCTCTCGAAAACTGACGATGCCCCTCTTCCATAGCTGTACCCGGTCAGTGGGCGGCCTTACAGATATCAGACTCACGTGCTGACGCCACCTGCAGGAGAGCTGGGGACAAACGACTGATCCCGTCGGCTTTGGTACGCAGTGGATCAGCGACCACGCGGCGTCTGGCAAGGCAGTCAACAAGCCCGTCATTCTGGAGGAGTTCGGTGTCACAAACAATCAAGCGTCGACATACACCTCTTGGTACAGCACAATTATCAGCTCCGGTCTCACTGGAGATCTCATCTGGTGCGATCAGTTCTGCGAGAATTGTCGTACTGAGCTAACAGCACGCGCAGGCAAGCGGGTTCCCACTTCTCTACGGGAAGCACACCGGATGATGGCTACGCCGTGAGTAGTCCTGTTGGAAAAGGACCTCGCTCGCTGCTTACCTGAGTGCTAGATTTTCCCCGACGATCCCGTCTATCCCATTGAGTCGCAACACGCCGCCGCTATCAAGGCGAGAGGATAAGGCATTGCAGGTGGAAGAGTCTCAAGTCTTGTGGTCTATCTTCCCATGGTCATCGCGTTCAATTGTACCTTCTTATCACAGCAAATCTGATGGTAGTCTCTATGAAGGTTCGGGTCTACTACTCGCGGAAGTCTACTTGACGGCAACTTCCGAGGCGCGACCTGCATGTCTGCATATGGAATGTTAGGCGCTGATCGTGGAAGGCGCAGTTGCTCGACCACCGTTCTCTCCATCGGCCTATGCGGCCGAGCTCTTTTCCTATCTGCATGAATTCGAATAAGAACTTTGATTACGGGTGTCGACAGTCGACTTGGTCTACCCATCGTATGCAATGCGAAAGGCCGCCAACGCAGTGAGCGTGCTCGGGCTCGATCCTAATGTCAGAAGCCCACCCGCCGACGCGATCCTCCGCTCAGGAAACGTGGATTCCGTCGGATGTCAGCCACAGTGGCATATCTCGCGCGCGCGCAAGGTCAGCCTCTCCACCTATTCTTGCCTCCGTACCACGACTTGCTTGACGCAGTCAAACCCTTGATTTTCACCTACACTTCTCATTACTATCTGTTCTCATCATGCGCACGTCTACGTGCGACAGCTTCCGCGACAACGAGATGACCTGTGCGATTTTTTCGACGCCATTCGGAATCCCGTTCTTCGGCTGGACCGGGGACGACTACCGCAAGCTCACGATGGAGGAGCTTCGCCCGCAATACGAAACCTGGGAGAGCCAGCAGGCCGGTGAGTATCCTCTCGCATATGCTGGTTCGCTCACTGATGCGACTATGCTGGTAGCTCTCAGGAAGCATGCTCAAACTTTGGTCCGTGAGGCGGACGAAGCCCAGATCGAGGAGGAGCTCTTCAAGGAAGACGAGGACGAGGGCGACGTCCAGTGCTTGGAATACCTGACTGTCGAGGATCCCGGTACGTTTGCCCGCCCCATCTCTGAACAGCGAAATATGACGCCAATCATCGATCTACAGTTCCTGGGATCATCTGCGACACTGCGCCTTTGACCGTTGCAGACGTCGACACGAGCAGCTTCAGCAAGAAGGACCCATCGAAGTTCATCGTCATAGTCCAGGACGTTGAGGCTGTCTCCGACTTCATACATGACAAGCTTGACATCTGCGAGGCAGTTGTTGTCACTGAAGAGGAGGTCTCAGAGGACGTTGGTAAGTCTCCGCTCAATTCTGTGTACGCTCGGGGTTGCGAATTCTGAATAACATCCCTAGTTCTCAAAGTCAGCGGCGCGACAAACACACATCCCCAATATTCTTTGATTTCGTTCATCGGCGCTCATTTTCTCAAGCGCATTTTCGGCAATCGCAGCTCAGCGGGCACACACGACGTCGTCGCTGCTGAAGAGCTTGAAGACGAGCGCGAAGTTGAAGAGTGGCTGTTTGTCAGAGTTGAAGAAGACGACGACGAAGTCGTGGCTGTGAGTGTGGATATCGTAGGAAGTGGTATTGGGGCTGACGTCTGACCGCAGCCTCAGTGCAAGGGAAAGCCCAAGCAGCAGCGGCGCTCTCGCGTCAACAACGTCAAGAGGCGGTCACTTGCATCGATCGGCAACAACATGAAGCGGTGAACGCGAGTCGACAGCGAATGGAACGAGGAGTGAGCGGCTGTGTGGCTGCCGTCACTCGCTCCTCGTTTCGTCCGCCTCCGGGTGGATACGGGGAGGTCCCTTCCTGAGCAGGTGAGTCATTCTTCCCGAGGGAGGGACTTCGGTCCTGGCGCATACCTCTTCGTGGTCCTCGGGACGAGTACCTGCCCGTCCGACAGTGGGCGGGCAGGGAAACCGAAATGCGCAGACTTGTGTCTTGGACCAGGAAAGTCAGCAAAGGCTTGCTAGTTGGTCACGCTTGTGTCGCTCGTGCGATGGTTCGATTCATCTTTACTTGGCTATCCGATTAGCACGAGACTGGCCAGTGGCAGGAGGTTTTGTGGTCAGCATTCGGAGTACTACTACGATTCACGAAGCGCCCCCGCCAACCGAACACGTGGCTCGCGCGGTTAGTACATAGCTGGCACCGACGCACGCAGTTTCCTTCTTCTCCTGAACCTCTCGCTATCCAGAACACCTACTTAGTCCGGCGGAGTTGATCGAGACCTCAAGTAAGACAGTCTCGGTGTGCTTCGAATCTCGTGACGAGTGGCTGCCCAAGTCAGCCGTGCAGGGTCATTCCGAATTACAGCGGCTATTCGGAATTCGGAGCTTGAGATACTGAGGAGCCCTGCCGCTTGTCTACGTTATAAAACCAGATCTTCCGGGGTGCGTGGCTATATACTCGTCCTCCCCGCTCCGAACTTTCGTCGTATTAGTTGCAAGGAGCACCATGTTTAGACTCACTAGCCGCACTGCGTCCGGTCGCGCTTCCGCGATGCGCGTACAACCCCGTCACGTCCACACCCATACTCGCCGCGCGCTGCCCTCTGTACTGCGAGAGACAGCCGAGCCTCTCCTTGTAGCTCGGGGAACGGTGTCACCAGCGTCAGTGCGAGGAGTCGCGTCGCTGTCGCGTGCAAACACCAACAGTATCCCACCTGCAGAGCCGTGGAGGCGACACCCTAGCTCCGACTCGGAGACACCCACCGTCTTCACGTTCTACGAGAAGGACACCTCGACGTGGCAGTACATCGTTGTCGACCCCAGGACCTCCGAGGCCGTCATTATCGACCCCGTCTTGGACTACGACCCCGCGTCTGGCGTCCTATCCACCGCCACTGCCGACGGCCTCGTGTCTTTCGTAGAGCATAACGGTTTGAAGGTTATCAGGATCCTGTGAGGGGCTTCATATATCTTTGGTGGCTCAGACGCTCATTGTTCCCAATCAGCGAAACGCATGCTCACGCGGATCACCTCACCGCCGCGCAGTATCTCAAACAAGAGCTCAACGGGGAGGTCCCCGTCTGCATCGGTCGACGGATCAAGCAAGTCCAGGAGACCTTCGCTCCTATCTATGGACTCGAGCTCTCGTCTCTGGAGAACGTTTTTGATGTCTACCTCGGGGATAACGAGGAGTTCAAACTCGGGTCCTTGTCATGCCATGTGCTCCATCTCCCTGGGCATACTCCTGACCATGTCGGGTTTGTCATTGGCAAGGCCGTGTTCACTGGGGATTCCATCTTCAATGTACGCAATGCCAAATTTCAGAGTTGGCGTTCGCTAATGATCGGCTTAGCCTGATGTAGGGTCTGCCCGTGCAGACTTCCCAGGGGCAATGTCGAGACGCTCTATGCGGTAAGGCGCCATCCCCGAGGCTGTCTGTTTCAGAAGCTAATCCACAACTAATGTCTGTAGTCCATGCAGCGGCTTCTTTCCCTTCCCGGGGATTACCGCCTCTATGTCGGGCATGATTACCCACAGAACCGGGACCAAGCCTGCTTCTCCACCGTTGCCGAACAGCGTGCAAAGAACAGGCACGTCAAGGAAGGCACAGACGCTACGACTTTCATACAGTGGCGGAAGGATCGCGATGCCGTCCTCGGCGCCCCTCGACTGCTGCACCCCTCTCTGCAGGTCAACATCCGGGCCGGAAGGCTTCCTCCCCCGGACGGCCATGGGAGGGTCTTCTTGCGCACGCCTGTCAAGCTCGATGTGAAGCTTGAGTAGGGTGCATGCGTCGTACTTCCATAATAACAATCTCAGTTGTCATGCGTCTCATTTCCAACCATGGGCCCTGTGGGGCGTCCGGCCTGAACGACCCATGCGGTTCCGGATTTAGGGATCGGTATCTCTTCGCTTGTGTCTCTGTTTTCGCAACGGCTTTCCGGCCAGCTTATCCCACAAAGTGGCAGTGCTACACAGGAAGCTTGGTGATTCGGACTTGACGGCCACGCCTTCTGGCACGGTCAAGTTGTCATCCCATGCAAGGCGTCGCTGATCTCAGTCAAACCTCAGCATGATTAATGACCGCCGTCAGTAACACCCCTGACACGCTCGCCCTCTACTCACCGGTCTGTCGTGTACCTGGATATAAAGCGAGGATCCCGAGACGGAACAACGGTGTGCATCCACGTACTGCCGCTTCGCCTTGCGCTGATATGTCTTTCCAACTCCTGCAGAATGACTTGCCTCTCGAGATTTGGCAGCATATCTTCACCCACGCATGCACCGACGGAGGTTACACCGGGACTTCCTTGGCGCTGGTCAACAAGTTCTTCCACAGAGCATCCATCCCTACCCGCTTCCGATCTCTTTCCTTCTCTTCTTTAGTGCAGGTCGAGGGATTCCTCACATACGTCAGGGCCTACCAACAAGACTCGAAACTCCGAATACTCCACCTTCTCCTTTCCTTCCCCAACGCCATACCTACCGAATCGTCCTCACAGGATGACGTCGGACCCTCTCAATCGCTCAATGTCTGGTACACTATGCGACAGCAACGCGAGCATGAGAAGGCAGTATGGGACAGGCAATTCCTGCAGCTCGTCCCGAGCCTCCTCCAGCTCGCTGCGCCCCACCTCGAGACCCTCGCGTTGCTACAATCCGACGGGTTCGCAATTCCGACCATACAGATCATCCTCCCCGATTGCGCGAACTCACACTTCTCGCGGGTATCTCGGCGACACTAAGCGAGGGAGACTTCCAATGTGAATCTGAATCCTCCCCAATGGAGGGTGGGTGGATGTCTCCCGAGACCGGCTACTCGCACTTCAGGGTCAACACTCCCGTGTCCGCACCCACATTGGCATCCACGTCGCCGACCGGCACGGCTTCCGCGCGGAAGTTCTCCTTCTCGCCGTCCACTGCATCTGCGACATCATCTCTCGGAGACCGTCCACACGGCGCGCGTTTCCCCGCACTCAAGCGCCTGCATGTCGTATGTGGCCGACACCGTGACTGGACGCTGCGCGCACCGCTCGCACACCTCATGCTGCTTGCGCCCGCGCTCACCCACCTGCGCATTTCCAACACGACGTACACACACGGCCAGGATGACTCTATCCCGGCATTCTTGCGCGACGCGCTTGGGATACCGCATTTCCTGGCCAGGCCCGGGGATCATCACGCCAGTGGTACGCGGGCACCGATGCTCGCACCCTCTGCTCTCCTGCAATACCCGTTTGCCCAGCCTGCCGTTATGCCGGGATTGCGACGCGTGGTGCTGCATTCAGTACCGCCGCCCGCCGGAGGGCGGAGTGACAACACACACAAGGACTACCGCGGGCTCGTGGGCGCGGTGCAGGCGATAGCTGACACCTGCGAGGGCTCCGATGATGTGCGTGTGAGGTGGATCGAGGGCGAGCGCATGAGGTGCAAGGACTGGGAACAGTTGATTCGGGCGCAGTGGATGGACAGGATCACGGGCGGGTGCGGGTGTTGGGAAGACGGTAGGTTGAAACAGACGTTGCAGGCTTAACCGGGGACACAGCTGTGGTTGGGTTTGGTTCTGGACCATCATTCTGAGACTGTTCTCTCCCAGTGGGTCGTTGTATTCTTGACGCTCTGCTGTTGTTGTATTGTTCTGAGTCCTGACATGCTATCTGTGATTGCACTGCTCTCGAGACGCAATATAGTCCGATATAGTCGATGACGGTCACTATTTGACCGCGACAGCGTTTATGCAGTTATGAAACGGTCGGCCCAAGTGGTGGTTCCCATTCGCCCGGCGTTCCCAACAAAACATACCACCACAGGTCACTTCGAGTTGGCCCGTAGAGCTACGTATTGTCACGGTGGCGATCCTCGGCGAGGCTGGGCAAACGTTAGCTGACTCGCAAATTACTGTGAGGTTGATCGCAGCACGCTCTGAGATGCATGTAGCACGCAGGTCATCGAACAATATAGCCAGATGTCTTGGAAGATCACTAGGTCCCACAGCCTCGAAGCGGTCCTGGAGTATGCGCGAGGAAAAGTACAGCATAGCACAGGCAAGCCTTTGTTAGACACAAAGAAATAAGTGAAGTGAGTATATGACATGCCAGAGCACGCAGCCTCCTCGGACCGAACCTGGACAAGAATAGGTTGAAACAAAAGTAGCGTCATCCGGCATCTCAGTATCAAGGGTCGATGTCTTCATACTCTTCGTCGATCCCCAAGTAGGTCCTGATGTCCGACGCGGACACGCCGTTCTGACGCGTGAAATGGGAGAGCAACATGATATAGTTGTCTGTGCACGAGCAGCATCAGTAAAGCCCGGGTATGAGTCCGCAGGATGTGACCTACCAGTCCAGCGTACGGCAGCCTCCTTCGCCAGGACGAGAGCCCGCCGCTTCTCCTCGAGCTTCACCGGGTCGCAGGCGCCGTACGCACTCAACTCGCTTTCGAGCTGGGCAAACTCCGTCTTCAACGAAGAGAGCTCCTCCAGAGCTCGTGCGCGTTCGTCCTGGGTGGATGTCAGACAAGAATGCGCGGCACGATGCAGTGCTGACTCACACTTTCAGGTCGTGATGCCTTCTCAGCTTCCAGTACCGAACGCAGGTCCGCAACCTGGTTCTGCAACGTCGTCTGTTGCTCCCTAATGGTGGCGAGACGGGCTTGCATCTATGTGGCGTCGTCAGCCGGACACACACATTGTGGAATAATTCGAAGACTAACGATTGCGCCTCGTTGTGACGGAAAGCTCCAAAAGACTGAGTATATGCGCATATAGTCAGTCATAACCTTCCACCGAGAGACGCTGCTCACAATTCGACGACCCGATCTTGTCCATCTGCACCAGCCCATCGTCGACCAGCGATTGCAGCACTTCCTTCACCGACTGCGACACTGAGGTCCGAGGGTTTGTGGACATGCGTGCAGTAGAGACGCTAGTACGCACCGATACCCTTCATCTTCGGCCCCATCTTCTCCAACTCCTTGAGCTAAGGGGCAGCACGCCGTCAGTACGTGCATATACGCAGGTCTCCAGCTTGGAAATCCCCGACAAGCCTACCTGGAAGAAGTCTTTCTGTATGCGAGGTGAGACATTTGGGGTACAGCAAAGTACACTAGCCGACACCCACCGTCTCATGGAATATCTCGACCAGCTTGACCCGCTTCTCTTCCGCCGAAAGTCCTCGAGGAGCCTGGCGAAGCGTCGAGGTCAGCACAAGATGCGCCTTGCGAGTGTTTGATTTGACGCACCATGTCGAAGGAGGAAATATGTAGAGGATGCTAGTTGCGCGTACTTATGGCAGGAAGGAGAAGACGAAGGAGAGAGAGATCCGCTCGCACGAATGCGGGATGTCTCCTTCTATCGATCTAGAAGCAACGTCAAAAGCCTATACAAGTCATTGACAGCCTTGTTTAGGCTTGCGGCACGGCAGCCGAATAGCGCAACCCTTGTACCTGGTTCGTAGCAACGACACCGATCAGCCACACCCGCACCGGAAAAGAACGAGTCCGCGAATTAATAGGCAAACCTGGGAGCTACATATACATCGGCCACCGACAAGAGACAGAGCAAAGACGATGGCAACGATTACAGTGGAGGGTGAGTGGGCATGTGACGGGAATGCAGAATGCGTGCGTGATGCGCGATACGCAAGATATGAGGCAGCGTTCAGCAATGAGAAGGGTGCAAAGCGCAAACGACACGTGGCGGCATGATGAGACAGGAATCGAAGAGCAGTGAGCGACAAGAAGCGGCAATCAGGAATCGGGGAAAGGTGACGAGAGGAAGCTGAGGTTGACGGAAGGTATGAACGAGGGATCAAGTGTCCGCGATGGGGAGGAGTGTCCGTAGAAAACAAATGATGGGGATAGATAGTTTGAAAGGCATGGCTGGAGGGGTGTATGTGACACGAGCAGTATGGTGTCCCATTTGTATTAAATAGTGGATATGCGGGAGCTGACTTGAGCGAGTCACAATCCAGACGTGATGACTACCGGAGGACCTCCAGACGCTGGTCGCTCGACGGGTAGCGGTATGCGACGAACTCGGGGTCCTGGTCCACGAGCTCCGCAATGTTCTTCTTGGACGCAATTGACATCCTCGGAGCATTGCTGCTGTGTGCAGATCCGGGGCCACCGAAGCCGTTGTAGCTCTGCTCGTCGCGCTGGTCCGAGGTAGACGATCTGTACGGGTTGTAGTCGAGCGGATCCAAGGTGTCAGACCCGCTCGGCGCGTTGTTGACGAATACCTGCGAGGCCCTATCGATCTCCCCCGACTTCTTCCCAAACAAGGAGGAGAGTCCGAACCTGCTACGCCGCTGCTTCGGCTTGTGCGGCGTGGTCACCGAACGCTTGCCTGCTTGGGTAGCGCCCCACTGCGACAGGGCCGGCGTCGACGCGCCGAACTCGGCGTACTTCTCCTCCGCCAAGAACGGAGGAACGTTGAGCTGACCTCGTGCATACGGGCTGCGGCCAGGGAGAGTCTGTACAGCCGGATGCGGAGTAGAGGCCATGCCACCAAATGACTGCCGCCTGTTCTCCGAGTTTCTGAATGGCGCCTGAGGGGGCACAAGGCCGCTACCCGCGGGTGGCGCCTGAAGCAGGTCATACATAGTCTGCGGCCGTGCATCGGGCATGGGATGAGATGGGAACTCGACAGCGCCATCGCCAGGCAGAGGCGGAAGCGACTTGTCGCGGCGTGACATGGCCACGGACTGAGGACGATTAGGAGGGGAGGTACCAGGCGTCGCTGGTCCAAGGCTAGACAATGTCCGTGACGAACTCTGCGTCGTCCGTCCACGAGCGTCGAAGTCGTTCTCGTTAGAAGGGCCAAGCTCGAGCGCAGATATACGGTGATCTGGAACGACGTCCTGGACGACTTGTTCCTTCTGGGTCTCACCATTGAGCTGGGTCTCAAGGGCAGGATAGCGAGACGACGTGGGCGAAGGCAGCGCACTGGAGGGTGCCGTGGGCGGCGAGGAAGCCCATTGCGAGAACTGATTAGGTGAGACTGAAGAAAGCAAGGAGGGTGTAGAGACGTGCCGTCTCGATCCGCGCTCACGGTCCACCAAATAGGACAGCGGCGGAGGGGGTGCAAGGGGCATGTCGTCCTCATGTCTGTCAACAGAACGCGAGACACCAGCGCCCTTTCCGACACCTTTGGAGCCAGTCACCAGCTTCCAGATCTTCTTGAGCCCGTTCTTCTTCTTGGTAGTAGTAGGCACAGAAGATGCAGGCGGCTCCGGCGAGGTAGCTGCTCGGGGCCATGACTGAGATGCCCTCAAGGTGGGCGTGTTGCTGCTGATGTCAATTGCTGACGGATGAGCAGCAAAGTAGGCTTGCTCTTGTTGGAGGGCCACACTACGGAGAAGTGTGAGTAGGAAGCACGTGAGGGAGGACAATTGGGACACATACTGCATATCAACCATGCTACCAGACGGTGCCATGCTATCGCGGCTTTGCCAAGCTGCACTCAGGTTCCTGAAGCCGAAGAAGCGAGACCGCCTTGGTGACGCGGAACCGAGGCTCTGCATGTCCGAGAAGGACGCCTGAGATTGGGCACGCAGCAACGATTGCGGACGATCGCCACCGATGGTGAGCACGCTGTTCGGGCGGGGCGAAAAGGACTGCGAGTACCGCGAGTCGCGGGTATTAGAGAAGTACCCGCTATCCATTTGCGGCAGTGGGCTCGCCAGAGGCACGGAGTAGACCGATGCGACGTCGGCCGCAGACCGCGAGCTCCGGGACGATTTGCGTGCACGACTCCGCTCGCGTTTCTCCTCCTTCCGTCTGCGCTCGCGCTCCTCCTTCTCCTCTCGGCGCAGGTCTACGTGCTCCACGATCATTCCATTCTCCAGAAGCGTGACTTCGCGCGAGTGACTTTGCGAGGGCACTGGCGCGACACGTGGGGACTTGATGCGCAACGCACCAATGTCGTCCGTAGGCTGCGAACTGTTGCCGAGCTCATAAGCAGATCGGCGAAGTTGTGTAAACGTATCGCGCATCTTCTCATCCAGCAAGCGAGACTCGCGCAGTGCCCGTGCACGGGCCAAAGCGTCTGCTTCCAGGAGGGAACGTTGTGACTTGACATATTGATCCAAAGTCTGTTGACGGGAAGAGGGCTCCTTGGGGTTCTGTACACATGTAAGGGAGTGAACTTGCAAGTAATGAACAAACGTGACGCACGATACTGAGCCAGAACTTCAGGTTCTCCTCGGTGAGCGGCCCACCCCTGGCTCGAGGACGATGGTGACTGTCGGACGACGCACGACCTGATACCTCTTCCTCTGCTTCCCTCCGGCACAGCTCCTCGTAGAGGACGTCGCTCTCTCGATCCCATACTCCGGGGCTTGTAACATCCACGTCCGCCATATCCTGATCACGCATCGCACACTCCACGCAAACCTCCTCTTTCGGAACTTGCGGCGGAGAGAACGACGGTTGCATGGCAGGCGCGGAAGCAGGAGTGATGTATGTAGGATGCTGTGCGTACGCTCGGGGTTTCGGAGAGATTGGAATTTGCATGGCCGTGGGGTTATACGTGGGTCCAGCAGAGAGAGGGACGATCGGCGACATGGCAGATGAACTGGGACCAGCGCCGATTCCAGCAGCCGGAAGCGATGGATGGCGCGGCGAGGACGCCGCCCCGGACGATAGGACAGGCGTATTCGGACCAACACCAGGGGTAGTGACAGGTTCACATTGCGTGGCGAGCCTGATGCGTTGGAATCGTACTGATCACCATTGGGTCTGGCACTTGGTGACCGCTGGCCCATGTCTGGAGACCGACGAGGGAGGTCCGCGAATTGTCTTCGGGGATCCGCAGAAGGGTCGTTCGACGACCCGTTTGCAGCCGGAAGGTCTGGGAAGTAACTTCCGACAGGGGCGTTGCCGTCCGCTGGCGACGTGAGCCCCGCGCCGGACGACTGTGCCTCTAGGACAGCGGTAGTTGGGCCACTGCGTGAGGGGTCCCAGCCATCCACGGGCTCTGCCGCGATGTTCTCGCCGAGCCAGGCTTTCTGCGGAGGCGATGTACCTGGGGATTGGCTTTGTTCGTAGCTGGCTCTCAAGGCCGCTGTCATGCCCGCGTCAATTGCGGGGTCGTGGACGCCCCTGCGAAACGAGCGGTGGCAGAAATGGGGGATTTGAGTGAAGAATGTCTTGGATAACGGTCGTCGCTAAGGTCGAACTCGTTCAAAGGGAGCCTTTGAGAGTAGCTGTTGGAATGGGAGTGGCCTGGCTGGTTCGGCGAGACGAGGCCCATGGTACCCTCGTTCAGAGGGGCGCCAGTGTCCGGCGAAGGGAGATGTACGGCGGTCGCCATGTCTCTCCAAGACTCCTTCAGCGAGTACGCCAGCGAGGAAGGAGGAAATAAGGTGGACGAAGGGGGTTGATGGGCGTGAGCGAGGCGGAGAACACAGCCCGGGCGGATGGAAATTACGTCTGCGCCACAAAGGAGCTCACCAAGGCACTAGCGCTCGATTGCTACGTGTCGTCGTCGTACCGTCGTGCGTCGTGAACGAGGTTCCAAAGGCTCCTCGTCGTGGATGGATGTGGTGAGCAGCAAAGCGGACACAGCGACATGCGACCCTAGCCGCGGGGTCCTGCCTGGAACCCGCCTAATTGATATTTCCGGTGTTTGCCGGAGTCTATGAGAGTCTATACTTGGTGTACTCGACGGCTCTCTGCGTGTTTCCCCGCACAGTCTCCACGTCTCTGATTACCATGGTCTCGACGCAAGTGTAGGCTGCATCAGGGAACACCTAGAAGCAGCACTGAGCAACCACTGACTACATCATAGAAGGCGATGGACCACAGAGAACAACGCTGATTTGATTCTAGAGTATGGATGACGAGAGCGCTCCAGTAATCTACCTATGAGCTCAACTACTTCCGATACCTGGGATTCGATGTCAACTTTCGACAAACGTCTTGGATGCGCGAGGTCAAACACGTACCAGAGGACGCCCTTGCGGCTTCGCCGCATCTTCCGCTGAAGCTGCAGCATGCCGTACAACAGAGCCTCCGCCGTCGGTGGGCAACCGGGTACGTAGATGTCAACGGGAACGATCCCTGGTTGCCGAAATGCGATGATCAGACACTAATGACACAGCTCCCAAGGTGGGGCACTCACGGTCACATCCCCGCACGACGGAGTAGGAGTAATGGTAGTATCCACCACCGTTCGCACAAGAGCCCATGGAGATGACCCAGCCTGTGCCACGGAACACCGCGGGGTCAGCACATGTAGACGTCGCGGAAAAGAGGGACCTGGAACGCACGAGGCTCAGGCATCTGGTCGTACACCTTGCGAAGCGCGGGGGCCATCTTATTCGTCAAAGTTCCCGCGACGATCATGATGTCGGACTGCCTAGGACTGGCACGGAACACAACACCCAGACGGTCCTGATCGTACCGGGCGGCAGCCATGTGCATCATCTCGACGGCACAGCAGGCGAGACCTGTATGCGAGGGAGGTACAGTTGAGCGGTGAGCTTTGCGAATGTAGAGGAGTGTCACGTACCGAACGTCATGGGCCACATAGACCCTTGCCGTGCCCAGTTCGCAATCTTGTCGAGAGTCGAGAGGACATACTCCGCTTTGTTTGAAGGGGTCTCCAAACTCAGCTGATTCGAGCCACGCTTCGCAATTTGGGTGATAGGTTCGGCAGGGTTGGTCGAGTACGTAGGAATAGTAGAGGGCGACGACGACGCAGATTGTGATGAGTGGATCTTGCGGCATGCTTTTCGGACCAAAACGAATGCTTAGATCCCAAGGAATGAGACGAAAAACACAGGAGCGTACCATAAACACCAACTTGCGGTCGCAAAGCTGCTCGCCGACCAGCGTTCGCAACTAGGAGCATGCTGTCAGCAGTGAAGTCTCCAGAGATGCAGGAAGAGGCTCACGCGCTGAGTTGAAGATAGGGAGCGACATGGTGGTGGAGGGGGCAAAGTCTCGAGGTGAGCAGCGTTGAGCTCGCCGTCGGTGACGATGCCGGAACCTGTTTGCTAAGCGCGCATTCTGATTGGCCAGTCCTCAACCCGGGCGTCTCCGGTATGTCGTTGGCCCTTGGGATCGATCTCTGTTCGAACCCGCGTGTGGTTTGTTTCCATAAGGCACTCTACAATGGTATACGTATAAGTACATAGTGTGGCCGACGGATGGTCCTAAAGTAGTGGTAGTGTGGCAAAGGCGGTATACACGGACGAGAACGCGGCCCTTGGCGGTACAGTATGCAATGGAGGCAATGTGGGAGGAGAACATGACATGTATCAATGCAATGGTATCTGACATGTGCGATAGTGGCGGAGAAACGGAGGTGGACGCATAATGGACAGATTGTACGATATAGTGATGGAAGACGAAGCCGAATAACAATACGAGTGACCGTTCACGTTCATCGTCCATGCGCCGCCGCCAGAGCGGGCGCATTTATACTTCCCAGCCGAACGGCGCGAACACGATATGGAGACACGCGCGATTAGTGCGCATGCCCTAGGATGCAGGATGGGATATCAGAAAACGGGAGATGTTCTTCAGTCGCGCCCTCGGCTTTCGAGCGCGCCACGCAGCCAGGAATGGTTCCGGACCTCGTGAATATCCGCACGAAACTCCGGTTCCTTCTCCAAGCAGCGCGCCATGAGCGATATCGCCGACCTGCTCAGAGGGCCCGCCTTAGGCTCGCGAATGACGACGCGCCCCTCCTTGGCATCTTGCTCAGTTGGGAAAGGGGAGTGACCGGTGAGGAGATAGGACAGGAGCACTCCCATTGTCCATACCTCGGCGGGTGGCGCTTGGTACTTCTTTTTCAGGAGGATCTCCGAGGAGGCGTATGCGGTGGTGCCGAAGAACAGGTTGTAGAACGGACGAGGCCGAGTAGGGTCTGCGACGACGGCGCTGCCGAAGTCGATCAACTTGACCTGGGTGATGATGAGCGCATGTCAACTACGGAAACATAGTGGCGTACCTTCAGATCAGCATCCACGACGAGGTTCTCGTCCTTGATGTCGCAATGAGTGATGCCTTGGCTGTCCAGATAGTAGACGGCCTCGACCACTTGCGCGAAGATGTAACGCGCCTGATTCTCCGTCAGACGCTTGTGCTTGCTTTGCTCAATGCACTCGAAGAGGTCGTGGGATGGACGCCGCGTGAACTTCGGAGGCGCCGCAGGAGGAGGGGCAAGCAAAACATCATCGTGGACATCGGCAAGTGATTCTGCCAGCGTCTCGACAGGAACGGGAACACGCAGGTCATTGATGTTCGTCAACGCCTCCAGGGGAGTGTGCGGCGCCGAGCCCAGACTCGATGCAGAGGAAGACGAAGGCGTCAGGCTGGGGGTTTCCGACGGCGGAAGCTTCCCATACGTAGAGCTCGACTTCCGTTTCTTCTGCTTCCTGGACACCCACGGGGTGCCGTGGAGCTCTTGGACCTGACGTGAGCGGAGTCAGTAAGTACGCTCCCTGATATAGGAAACGTGCAGATCGCTCACCAAGTAGTAGTATACATCATCCTCGAACAGGTCCAGGCACTTGACGATGTTCTCGTGGTTCACGAGGCTCAGGAGCATGACCTCCGTCGGGACCCGACCGTACACGTCGTCGTCCCACCACGCGTGCTCTGGCACCTTGTCCTTTATAATGAACTTCACGGCAACCTCGTGGCCCTCTGTCCGGTGGCGCGCTGTCATCACGAATCCGTAGCCGCCGGCGCCCAGCTCATCCTCGAGTTGGTAATGGCGGACGAAGTGGATGTTGAGAAGGTGATCGAGTGAGAAGCGGGGGAATAGAGCCGGCCCTCGCAGAGCGCCGAGTCTTCCGCGACATCGTCCTGAAAGAACAGCGGGCTGTCGTGATGGGCATGCGGAGGGGCGAGATGAAGGGATGGACGATCGTCTGCATCGTCGCAGCCGATATTGGATAGCGTGAGAGACGGAAGGGAAGATAGCTTGCTCCCTGACGGAGAAGCATCGGGATGGAGGAAGGGTGACGCGGAGAAAACGGGTGAGCCAGGTTGGAACGTCTGTCGCGTCGGGGTAAAGGGGGACGCGGTAGGGTCTAGGGCGCGCGAAGAGTAGCCGGGAGATGGGAAGTGGGTGCTTTCTCGAGATGCGCTCGATATGTCCAGGGCGCAAGAAGGCGGGAACCGGTGGGAGAAGTCATGAGAACGCTCGGACTCGGAAGAAGAGTGGTGCGGAGAAAGACGACGGTAGACGGGGGAGCTGTACTGAGTCTTCTCCGCGTCGAGATAGTACTCGGAGTCATCGTCAGTGTCGATAGAGTGGTAGATGTCCTGCGTGAAGTGGTGCTCTTCGTATACGTCGCAAGGATGGAGGCGGCGATCGTGATGCTCCGTGAGGGGGGTATGGAGGCTGTCGCCGTCGTCTGAAGACATATCTCCTGAGTCCGAGGAGGGCGAGAACACGCCGAACAAAGGGGACTGGGCGGGCATGCACGAGCGGGTGCTGCTGCTCGTCGCGAGCATCGTCGGAAGCTAGAGGGGCGGCGGGAGGGAGAGGTGGCACGGAGGGAGAGACGGGGGGGACGAGAAAAGAAAGTGAACACCCTGTGACGGTATTTATTCGAACGCAGAGCATGGCGTCCGAAGTACGAGAAGCTGTGGCCGAACAAGAGGCCACGAACTCGCGTGGCTTGAGTCCGGCCGATCACCCTTCATTAGCTGTCAGCGTCCCATTTCCCTTCTCGTACCTGCATCACCTGCGGAGGTTGTGCACTTGTGGCCGATCCCATGCCCGCTGCAGCTGCGCGACATGATTGCGCCGTCCCAGCCCCGGAAGCACCACGGCGGACGCTATCGTCGCGTCCATCATGTCTTCCCAAACGTGTTTTCCCTCGTTCTGACTGCGCCAATCATGCAGTCGAGGAGCTGTCTGGGAGTATCCATGCGATCGACATCGATACGACAGGACAAAGTCCGACGTGCGTGCCCGTGAGGGTTAGAGTTGAAAGCCAGAAGGTGTGGCGGGCGGGGTGCGACCAGATCCCATCCACGTTCGCGATCGTGCACGCAGATCTCACCGTAATAAACATTACGTCACCAAAGTCAGAGTCGCAGTGCCGTTCGGGCTGGTATGAATGATAAGAAACATAGGCCGACTGGCAGGTGCAGGTTCCGAACACTCTCAAGGAAATATCATTCAGGGACTAGTGAGCAGCCGTCAACTCCGGTGCAGCAACGTCGTGAGTTGCCGGGAACCCTGACGTCAGGCGTCTAAGTTGCCACATTTGGATGTTCATCCGAGTTACTTACATACATCCGACGACTCGGACTACAGCCCGGAAATCTCTGCTACGTACGAAAGACATCTGAACTGACATTGGGGTGTTCCATGTCACCGATTTCGCCGGCGCTTAGGCCTGGAAACGGTACAAGGGAACACTCCAATGGTAGTTCACCATACACCTTTCTGGGCGGGTGCACGTAAGTAGTGTAGGACGATTGAACCACAGTCCACTCCGGGCATACCACTGCAAGCGCGGCAAGTCATAGTCCCGCCGGCAAACTTGGTCACGGACTCCAGGTTTTGCTCATTAAGTCAGCTGGAATGCGGGTGAAAGAGAAGCGGCCAGCTCGGGCGGGCTTTCGCCGGCCCTCACCAGGCCGCTACTTCGTGGTTTTGCAATTGCATGAGTGTTCGACTCCGAGTCGGATTGCACGCGCAACGCACACCAGACGTGACCGGAGGCGGGCCATCGAAATTTGAAAGACCTTCAGGATCTTGTGTCGGGACCGAGGTCACCCTCCCAAGAACACTCTCAGACACGCCAGCGGGGTCGCGCAATGCAGCCACGGGAGTGCGAGGAACCCACCCCTTAAGTACATTTGCTCGCAATTGTGGATTCTACATACCTATCCCGGCCACCTAAAACGCCGAAACACGCTCTCCATCCCGAAAGACGTTGCAATTACTGTGTCTCAAACCTGGCACCTTTGGTGACCACGAATAAGGAACGTTCTCAAACTTGATGTCACGGTATGTGATCTTCACGTCGTGGCATGCCGACGGCTTGGATGAGGGAGAGAAATGCGCTGCCTTCAACTTGTCACAGATCTGGAATTTTAGATATATTGACTTCCGCGAAACACCGAGACGATGCATTTCGGCACGGCTTCTGGCCGCTCACAAGACATAAGACGGCGGGAAGGTCTGGACGAGAGTCCATAAGGGCAGAGAGCTGATCTTGCCGCTTGCGACACCCACTCCAGATGACACTCACATAGAGACAAGACAGGATTATTTGGGCTCTTCGGCGAGCGCCCACATGTAATACACTCCTGAATCCAACCTTCAGTAACCACGAAGCAATTCCGACCCGGCGTCGGGACACAAAGGATGGGAACTCACCCAAGCTCCGGTACGGTCTCCAGCAATCCGTCAGTGCTTCCATCTCTTTCGGCGTCAGAAGGGCGCCTCTGTCAAGGTGAGCAGGCAGCCGCAACCTCAGCATCGCATGCGTGCAGAAGACATGAAAATGAGCACGCACTTGATTTTGTTCTTCCCGTTCAGTCTCGTCTTCATCTGCGCGACGGTCAGGCCTTCCGGCAAGGGCGGCAGCTTGACTTCCGTCCCGCTGCCCTCGCCCGGCTTCCCCAGCATGTTCAGCGTGCGGTTGATTGACGGCGTGAACGGCTCGGGGAGGTCCATACTCGTTTCAGCAGCAGCCGCGGTGCCGTCCGATGCTTGGCTCTTGCCCTTCTTCTTGGGCGTCGACGGGAGAAGCGTATCGGGCACCGGAGGCACGGAAGACGCGTCCGGCGTCGTCGCGCGTGCTTCTTCGAGGACGTTCGGGGTGCCGCTCACAGGGCTGTCATCCGCGCCTTGATCTGTCAGCTTGTCCTTGCGGAGTGACACCGGATACGCGGGAGCGTGAAGCGCGACGAACCAGCGTAGCAGGCCGCGCTGCACGCCCAGGTCGCCTGGACATGCCATCATTAGTTTGAGGCTGTCACGAGTGTGAAGCAAGTGACGTGCCTACTGGTAGGATGTCCGGTCGCCGCAACGAGAACATGGCGAACATGTTCACTGGGCGAGCATCAGAGGCACCGAAGACAAGCTGCGTCGCAGCCCGACGTACCTGTCCACTGTAGGGTGAACGTGAGCAAGCGTGATTAATGATGCCGTCGACGATAGCGTTACTGACCGTGCCTATTCCTCGCACTTCGATGAGCATACGGTGAAGCTCCTCGTCGTCCGCCTCGAGCAACTTCCTGGTGGACAAGCGACCGTCGGCGAACCTGGACGCCAAGTCGAGAACTGCACAGCGCACATCAGGCCCGGGTCGGCGTCGGCGAGCGGACAACCCACTGTACTCAGCCTTCCGGGCACTCAGCCCTGCGGTTCGCAATGTCGCGACGTCCTTCATGATAACTTGATGTGCTGAGGGGAAAAAGTCACCCCTTCGAAGTGTCAGTGCGTGCGACATGTCAAGGGATGACAAGGCACGTACTCATACTCCGACAATGTCTCGGGAGTGATGGGTCGAAGAGACGTCTGAACTTGTGAGTGATTGCTGCTGCGGCCTTCCATGATATTTGCTGGCCCCTGTGCACGATCAAAGTGTGTCAGAACGAGCAGAACAGCTTGTAGCCGCGCTCGGGATGAGGTCAACTGGGGACACACTCAAACAGTAGTGACTGTTTCAGGGCGATTGGATGAAGGGCTTACAATATCGAATGGGCCAGAGTCCTGTTCATAGCAATCAATCCCCACTCCTCATGTTGAGAGAAGACGGACACACCGGAAAGGGTCAACCCGCTCGAGGTGCTCGTAGGGCTTGCACTTCACTCGGCGGAAGACATCCTCGAAACGGGGGTCAACACTTATGAGGTGTCGCTTAGCTTCATCGAAGGAGAAGGTGAGGACGGCGGGGACAAGCTCTTCCGTCTCCGAGTTCCCTGTCTGGACAGGTTGCGTAGGTGTCGCAGCAGCTGCAGGTGCGGCCTGGGCGGGAGTCTTCGCACTTGCACTTTTCGTCCTCTTCGCGGGGGCTTTCGGTGCAGAAGTGCGCTTCCTCTTGCCAGTGTTCTCGGTCACATCCACGACGTTCTCTTCTGTATCGATCGTCCCATTCCCCGTAGCTACGACTGTAGCACTGCGAGTCGCCGAGCGCGTGATAGGCATCGTGAAGTTCAATGGCGGGCGCCGTGCGTGCAGCGAAAAGGAGAGCTTGAGTGGTCTTAATGCAGCCCTCACGGCGACGCAGGTGTGCATGCAATGTGGTGGTTGCGGTCCAAGTTGCACTGTGACTTACTTTGCTCCATAGTCATCAACTTCCCACTGCCGCGGCGACGGACCCGCCACGCGCTAAGGCGGGAGCGCGATGGCGTTAATTACGCGTCCGGGTCACGTGTCGACGCGATCGCGTTCACGGTTCATGCGCCACCGTGCCTGGGCCCCGCCATTCTGAGGCTGTCCCACAACCTCCTGCATGATAGTTCCTTCCGGAATTCTATCGCCTGGGTTGGCCTTATATACTGCGCGTCGCGTCTCTTCCGCTCTCATCTCTACCACCACCATCCATACCCATCTTGTAACGACCTCGCTCCGTCGTTTGACCACTGCCAGAACCACCATGTCCGGACGTGAGTATCAAGCACGATCGCGTCATACACGGAGCCTGAGCTCATGTGCTTCACGCAGGTTACATCGTCGTGTTCAAGGACCACGTCTCTCAGGGCGAGGTCGACAAGTACGCGAACGAGGTTGCAGCAAACGGTACGTGGTGCCCGCAGTCACTTCACCCGCAGTACTCATTCCTTGCGTCCTATCCGCAGGCGGCGCAGTAAAGCAGCGTTACGATACTGTCCTCAAGGTGTGTGCACGCGCTGCTCGCCACTCCGATGCGCAGAGCCTGACATAGGCATTCTTGCAGGGTTTCTCCGCGTCCATCCCAGACACGTACTTGCAGCAGCTGCAGTCGTTCCAGGGCAGCGTTATCGACTATATCGGTAAGTCTCTCAGTCTCGTGCTATCCACATCGCTCTTCCCACTCTCGTCACACCCCCATAATCCCGTTCCTCACCGAACGATGTGCGCTCCCTGGGCTCGAGTTTTGGACCGCGTACAGAGCGCTGACCGCCCATGCTGTCGTCTACAGAGCCCGATGGCGTCGTCACTACTCAGTAGTAGATCCTCGCCGCGATCGTCGCTTTTCGGACCCCAGCGGCGGGAGTACCCAGATACGGAACTCACTGATGAACCCGGATTGTATAAATGTAAAGGGATGACGGACTTGCGATCGCTGCTGTATCACCAGGGAATTTGCCGATGTTCTTCGAAAGTGTAGTTTAGTCGCTTTCTGCAGTAGCTTGGATTACATCCTGTTGGGATCTACACATACCACATGCTCAACGAGTGATGATAAAACGAGTGCTGTGATGTTACAGGGAGTGAGGGTACATGCACTAATAAGGGTATCGCATCGGGAAGGGTGGTCGTAACAGGTCGTGAATGCGGAGGCTACGAACATCAATGATACAAGGCGACATAACACACTGACAGCAAATCCGGGGTATGAACGAGAGACGAAGAGTCTAGTAGAACGATCACGTCAAGAGCCAAGAGTCCAAAATGTCCCGCTCCGCTGATCAGGCAGGGACAAGGGGGCACCGTTCACTACCCCTTCGTGCGCACCTGCATCACCCACGGCAGCGACACCGTTCTCATCCACCAAGTCCGCCGCGTCCTCCGGGCTCACAGGCTTCGCAGAGAACGCGGCGCCAGCCGCTTTGCCCAACGTCTCCGAAGCAGGCGGCGTCGGAGGAGTGACCGTCACCTCAGGCACGCCTTCTTCGTCGTTCCCGGGAACATGTTCGGTCTGGACGGCGGGCTTCGCGGGAGGTGCCACGAAGGCAGGCGCGTGGTTCGGCTGGGGAAGCGGGGGCGTGAGCATGATGGGATCGAGTACGGGAGCCCGCGAATCCGAAGCAGGCGGCGCCGGCGCAGGAGCGTCCTTGTCGCCATCCGCAGGCTTCGAGTCTGGGGAGGCTGAGGGAAGTCCCATGGGCGTGGGACGAGCGCGGCGGGCATGATCCATGTCGCGGCGCATACGACGCCTTGGCCCTCGTCCTGCCCCGAATCGCATTGAACTCGGCGTCGATGTACTGCGACATGTACCGTACGAAGGGGAGAATCTCGCGCACTCCGCCGTTCGCGACCGACAGTGCGGTGAGGAAGTTGACGACTGTATGCGCGATTGACGGCACATTCTATGAAGGAGATGTTTGAACGCGTGAGAAGAAGAGTAGGTTCGGGCCACCTACGCTCAGGTACTGCACGGACGGCTCTGGAATGACCACTTCCAGGCCCCACCAATCTGTAAACGACATCATGAGCACTGCAAGCTAAGATGCAAAGGCCACTCTTACAGGTGATGACAGACATACGGTCTGTCGGCGGGTATACGCCTGCATGTGACGGCAGGATGGACTTGCCCGTCGCATAGCCAAGAGCCATGAGCTGCGGAGTGATCTGCTCCACACCTTCGATGACGGTCTTCGCGGTAGGGACAGCTCCGCTCAAGAGTCCAGGCGCGTCACCGGGTTGCCCGAATCCGAGGTCTGGCACAGTGATAAGGCTTATGACGTCCAAGTCCGAGAGCATCTCCTTGAGCTTCTCATACGAAGATGTCGTCACGCTCGTGATACCGTCAAGGGTTCTGCTGGATGCAGCGGACAAGTCCAGCTCGCCTGCGGCCGTCTTCGGGAAAACTCCCGGCGACGGCGGGGCAGAGACGGGAACCTTGTCAAGCTTGGCGAACCGCTTCTCGTGTGCCTCCGCGTCCGTGTAGGGCAGACAGACCGCATGGATAGGACCGCTCGTGAGGAACTTGATGTCTTCGCCGGAGCTCGTCTTGCCTACGACAACAGGCGCGCCCGAGCTGGGGAGTCGACGGAGTTGTGCGATGACCTTCTTCGCAGACTTCGGCTCGAGAAGCTGCGCCTTCACCTTCGAGACCTTCTGCCTTGGAGGAACCGCAGACGCTGCGACCTTGGAGCTCTTGGGCGGTGCAGCAGCAGAGGGTGTAGCAAAGGGACCGATGATGAGCTCACGCACGACGAGGGCGGAAGCGTGCGCACGCTTGTCCGAGCGGGCGCGCAGAATGCGCCGCTCAGTGTACTCGCGCCGCACTACTGCCTCCTTCTCTGCTTCTTCGCGCAGCGTCGGGGAGCAACCTTGCGATCGTGCGACGCTCTTGGCTGGACGAGCGTGCGCCAGGAAAAGCGCTTCTCTGCCCGGGGACGCGGTACGGGCTCATCGGTAGACTGGGTGGTAATCGCGCCAGTAATGGGAGCAGAAGGAGGTGCAGTGGATGGGCCTTCCTCCCGAGTGGACGAGGTCTCCGTACCTGAGTCTACCGTCGCACCCGCCTGGCCGATTACGCGGTCGGACGCAGACGACTTGTCCTGAGCAGAGAGCGTGCTCTCAAATGGTAGCTTTGCTTCCTCCTTCAGCTCGGTGAGAAGCTCCTTCGACTTCCCCGCGGGATAAGACCAGAATCCGAACACCATGTCCTGCAGCGTTCGAGTGTCAAGCAGAAGAGGAACGAAGAGCAAAGTGCCGTGCAGGAGGAGCTCTTATAGCCCACGAGGAGTCCGACCTTAGCTCAGTCGACGGCGAGGTTGGCGGAGGATCCCAGACAGCGGGCGTGGAGGCGATGGTAGGGACTGAGCGCGACGATAATGGCGGACACTCGTTGCCTGCCGGTGAGGTCACGATCACGTGCCGCTGCTGCACCGTTGTGGCGTCCAGGCTCGCCGACCGCCAACTCCGTCCGCCTCCTCCATCTTGCCACAGCCGTGTCGCAGAGACAACCGACCAGACGACATACACGGCATCTCCTCACAAGATCTATGTGATAGCTCCGCCAGCGGACTTCATGGTCAACAGTGGTCGCTATGTACCGGTACCTTCAATCCTGACCCCCTGATACCGAGTCAACGGTCATCGAAAATTTGGTACATCGCAATCGGAGCGATACGACGACAGTGCCCACGCTCAAGATCAGCCCTATTGTGCGCGAGTCCGAGTCTTGATTCTGATTCCTCGGAGTGACTTACCGCGCTGGGACATATCGGGCGCGTTCAGGCGCTCCGACGAGCAGATGTGACTTGGTGCTCTGGCTGAATCGGCGGAGGTGAGTGTTTCAATTCGACTCGATCCGTGTTGTTAGAATGTATATGTGCTTTTGCCTCCGAAGGGGGCTTCTTTTGACCGCTGCATCGAGCTTCGAGCGGCCCGCTCAGCAGAGAGAGCCGAGACTAAGTACACCCAGGTCTTGAGGTCCAACACGTTAAACACCGCGATGACCCCATATAGCACCATATAGCACCATATCTCAACACCGCTGCTTGTAATCTGCCTAAGTGATGGACCATCTGGAGTCGAGGACCATATCCTTCGATTATCGAGTCGTAATTCAAACTGGGCATACTTTCGAAATGCCTACAGGCTCCCACGTCGGACGAGTTTGGCAACAGGATGTGATGACTTCAGCGCGGTCGCGCAGTATTCTGGAATAATGTGGTTTCTTCGTTCTGGTGCTATGACTGCGAGCGGAAACAATAGATTCTTGTTTTGGGGTCTGTTGTTTTCGGCTGCGCGGTTCGATGGAGACGATGTTCTGCGTGACTTCTGTGTGCGCGCTGGGTATTTTCTGCTTCCCCTGAACAATCTTCGCGGGAGAGATGTGTGGGACCAGGAGGCGAAGGACGTGCCTCGAGGCTTCCATGATGCGGTACCACAAGGTTCGATATCCACCCTATTATCCTAGAACACTGCACGCGTGTTTCTGAGACAGTAGAAGCTATGATGTCCTAGGACCTGGAATCCTGGGTGCAGGCTTCGCCTGAGATTGCCGGCCATAGAATCACCCGCTAAGGATTGTCGTCCTGACTCCGTCTGTGCGCTGGATACTGAAGTGACCATCGAGCGAGACATAGATGCTCTGATGTCGGATCAATCCCATTGATACTTATGGTCGACGATACGGCGTGGCAATCTGGTGTTGCACAGGTTATGCCGGTGTGGACATCACTGCCAGCGTGACGAAGACGTTCCATTCAGTTGTTCTTTCCGTGAGGGTGGACCAAATCATCAAGCGAAGTCTTCGGTACCTTCACCTCCTCCTGAGTCTGCGTGTCTAGTACTTTATCTACATTTGGAGATATATGTGTCGACCCTGCGCCGCCTCAAGGCAGCAGGCGCATTCAAATTGCGGCGGGGACCGGATATGCCACTAGCTTGAGTACTCATAGGGTAGCATTTCCACCAAGTTGACCTGAACGTAAAGGAGAAATGTTAACTCCTGCTACCTTTCGGATGTAGTGGGTCATCAAAGAAAGTATACGAGAATGCGAGCCGACCGCGCATTGGCCGGTGGACTTCGGACTCCGAGGTGACCACCAGGCGCCCACTGCGCGCTACTCGGTGGTTGTCCTCTGAGTCCACCACGCTATTGTTCGACGACAAACCAGCTTCACCATGGGGCAAACTACCTTTGAAGAGCTAGAGCTGACTCCTCCGACTGCAAGTACTTCTTCCATCTCGCTAATCAACATGGTGCCAACCAGATTTATAGATACCGTGCGACAAGGTTCTGGACTTCATGGATCCGTACGAGTTGAACGACTTCTGGCACGCCATCAGCGCGTGGCTAGCGCACAGGGACGTGCAGCTCTATGATTTGCGTCTCCCAGAACCGCATTCGTCGGACGAATGGCTATCGGAGGCATGGTACACACCTTTGGTGAGTACTGCAGCGCCACTGCCCTTCGCGCGGTGCCTGCAACTGGATACAGCCCTTTCGAGCGCGATCGATACATACGTATGTACCAACGTCTCAGTACAGCTTTATGTTCGCTGATGAGAATTGTCAGCCCCATCTCGCGTGCGGCCAGGACTTTCTAGGCAGAGACGTCATGCTCAAACTGGTGGATACGAATAGCCATCAGTACAGTATTTTCGAGACGCTGCTGCGGCAACTAGACTGTTTCTCTGATCCGCGCACGTTCCCGTGCGTCTTGCCGCCCCTTGCCATCTTCGACACTCCACATAACTATGCTGTCGTCTCTATGCCGATGTGGGCCAGCCCCGTCCATATTGAAGACATGCGCACCGTGCGTGAAGTTCTGAGGTTCATGGAATGCCTCATTCGAGTGAGGTCGCTTCGTATTCTTCATAGACCATGGTGCTCACGATTGCTTGCACCAGGGCCTGAGGTTTCTGCACGCGAATCGTATAGCACACCGCGTAAGTACGAGTGAGCTATCTCTCTACTCATGTGCACCCAATTGAGCCGTATCTGTAGGACATATGGGAAGACAACATCGTGGTCAATTGCTATCGGTTGGATCATTGCCTCGAGCACTTGCGTGAAGATCTGCGCCAACATCGGGAGAGCGGCGACGTCTATTATGCGCTCATGGACTATGACCAGTCGATCCAGCACCCTGCAAATGCTTGCCTCAAGCATTTTCGTCGTCCAGCCCTCGAAGCCATGTGTGGATCACCCCTGTACAGGCCAGACGATGTCTGTTTGGGCGAACCAGACTACAACCCGTTCGCGTTTGACGTAGCGATGCTGGGTAACCTCTTCCGCGCGCACTTTGTGGTATGTATTTCCATGCGTTTCACGTCGCCCGTCTGATCACCGAGAGCAGGAAGCAGTACCAGCAGTGCCTGCGCTTGCCGCCTTGTTTGATGCGATGACTACTCGTGTTCAGTCGCAACGGTTCACAGCGGAAGAGGCATGGCGATTCTATACCGCGGAGACCGCCAATCTGCCTCACGCCGTGCTTGATACCACAGTGCAGGTGTGTGTCAACTGGAGCGCGATCAACAACCCGGATGTCTACTGGTCAATCATTTCCCCTGAGCTTCAGGCTTCGTGGACACACTTCCGCGCACCTCCGCGCTCCATGTGGTCTTATATTCTCAATTGGTTCATCGGCTTTCCCAGGTGCTGCCAATTTATTGTCATCACCCGTCGCGCTTTAGGCATTTGAGCGCCGGATTCTCGCATAGTATCATTAAGGAGTTCCTTGTTCTATATATTATACTCTAGCTTCAATCTACAGGGAGTGGTCCCCTATAGGCTCCGTCTGACTTCTCATGACCTCAAGTTGCCTTCTGGAGAACTTTGCGTTTCTAGATCTAGCCTCAAGGCCGGCAGGTCCCGGGCGGCGGAAGACGTTCCATTAGTACTAATGAGGGATCCTACCTTTGAGACACAATTTATCGAATATTTAATGTGGAGGACGAGGAGGGGGAGCATTGACCGGATTTATGCGAGTCGACCTGTGTGGATCACGTGATCGTGTTGCCCAGTTCAACTTCAAGGCTGGGTACTACTTACGCGTTGTCCTCCCCCACACTACGCGAACGGGCCGGAAATCTCGAAATATTGACCATGTCGCAAGGTAGTCTAGGTGTATCGGAGATGACTCCTCCCAATGTGAGTACCTCAGCCATCTTCTCGATAGCACCGAGCTAATGGAGTTGATAGATCCCATGCGACAGGGTTGAGCATTTCCGTGACTTAGATGGGTTGGACCAATTTTGGCTCAGCATAGACTTGTGGTTAGCGCACAGAGGCGTGAAACTCTATATGATATGCGTGTCCCTGAGCCGACTCCTACAAACCGATGTCCAGTCGAGGCGTGGTGTACACCGTCGGTCAGCACTGCAGCGCCGCTGCCCTTTGCACGATGTCTTCAAATGGATCAAACCCCTTCCAGGTTTTTTCAGACACCAGTACGCGCTGACTTTTACTACTTCATGCTGCTCGCTGATGAGGTCGACAGCCCCGGCTCGCGTGCGGCCAGGACTCCCTTGGCAGGGACGTCATGCTCAAACTGGTGGATACGGATAGCCACCAGTACCGCATTTTTGAGACGTTGCTTCGGCAACTGGATTCTTTCTCCAATTCGCGCAATTTTCCCTGCGTGTTGCCGCCCCTTGCCATCATCGACGCCCCGCAGAACTACGCTGTCGTCTCCATGCCGCTGTGGGGCAGCCCGGTCTTTATCACAGACATGCGTACTGTACGCCAAGTACTGAGGTTCATGGAATGCCTGATTCGAGTGAGTTCACTTCATGTCGCACTCCGAGCCCACCAGGCTCATCACAGCTTTGACCAGGGACTCAAGTTTCTGCATGATAATCGGATTGCACACCGCGTAAGTATGAGTGACGCTTCTCCCCGCTCACCAGAACTTAGATTGAGCTGCTTGCAGGATATATGGGAGCACAACATCGTCGTGGATTGCTATCGACCGGATCAGTCCCGAGAACATCTGCGTGAAGATCTACGCCAACTTCGTGACAGTGGCGACGTCCTCTATGCGCTTATGGACTATGACCAGTCGATCCAGCACCCTGCGAACGCTTCTCTCAAGGAGTTTCGCCGTCCTGCCGACGAAGCGATGTGTGGATCAACCATGTACCGGCCATACGATGTCTGCTTGGGCGAACCGGATTACAACCCGTTCGCATTCGACGTCGCGATGCTCGGTAACCTCTTTCGCGTGCACTTTGTGGTATGAACATTCACTGGTTACTTGCATCGCACATCTGATCATTGAGAGCAGGAAGCGGTGCCTGCAGTGCCTGCGCTCGCTGCATTGTACGATGGGATGACTACTCACGTACTGTCGCAGCGTTTCACGGCCCAAGAAGCATGGCAATTCTTTAATACCCAGGTGGTAAATTTACCCCTCGACGTGCTTGAGACTACCGTGCAGCCGTCTATCAACTGGAGCGCAAGGGTTGACCCGGACGTCTACTGGTCAACTCTTTCCCCTGAGCTCCAGGCTTCGTGGGGACACTTCCGCGCCCCTCCTTGCTCTATATGGTCCGATCTTCTGAATTGGTTTATAGGTTTTCCGAGATGTTGCCAGTTGATCGTTTTCACTCGTTGCGTGCTGGGCATATGAGCTCCATCTCCGAGCAGCAGCTTGGCGAGCGGTCCTTGAGGATGATCGCGTCATTGGTGGGCCCAGACAGACTAGAGCCGTATGTCATTCGTCAATTATTTCCGGCCCTGACTTGAGCTGAGGAAGGACATTCTGTTCACACAGTACACCGTCGTGTTTCTAGAATGCCGGCGGCCTGTACGGCAGTGGCAGGCGTACTAAGGGCCTAGATCTAGGCAGAATTCCAACATGACCATTCCTATGTACGCCGGCTCCTGAGGCCTCGGGCCCTGTATGAGCAGCTCAAAACGAATGATAGCTGACCAAAGTCGGACGGACGGCGTAGCCTCCGATAGAGATGCCAGTGCCACGATAAGTGCCCGGGAGCACATAGCGGGATCCTTGTCAACGTAGTACTTGCCAAGATTCGTGCTATAGTGTGAGACATGTACGACCGCAATGACTTACGCCGCCCGAAAGCAGAACACAGGCAGAACATGGTCAACCGTTGCCAGTGCGCGTCGCGATCCTAGTAAGTAGATCGTGGCTGTACAATCACGTAAGCCTCCTGAGGCGCGCATGTTGAAGGTCGCAGTGTATATTCGTACGACGTCTGCGCCTTCCTTACATCAAGCTTCCAGGTACGTTGCAACACAAAACGTCAACAGTTTTTTTATATGGATATACAGAACTGCTGGAGTGAAACATGGCAGATTGCGATCGAGTTGACCGGCTAGTAGGCGACGAGACTGCTGCCAAGTGGCCTCTGCCAGATGTACGTGTTATACCATCCTACAACAGAGTATCAATACTGACCGTGCGTTACCAGCTACCCCTAGAAGACATTAACTCTTTTCACAAGAGAGAGGACGGATTTCCGTGTTGGTATGAAATGCGGCAGTTCTGGTCAGCCTACCGAGACTGGCTTGCCACTCGTGGCTTCTATCTTCACGCATTGGACCGACGCGAGTATGAGAGAGAGGACATGTGGTATCCTCCTCCGACCTCTACTTGTGCGGCGTTGTTGCCCTACGCAGAACGTATCGCTCATGATGCAATTGGCGAGTGTGTGCCGCTCCCGTATGTGAGTGGTGCACCATCCGACGGATGTTCAATTCATCTGACACATTACAAGTCCAAGTGTGCACCGGCTCAAGACAGCCATGGCCGAGACGTCACCATCAAGTTGGTCAATACGTACACACACGAATATGGCATTTACCAGGACCTCCTGCGATGCGACGAGCTGTTCGGACAGGACTTCCAGGGTGTTCTCCCCCCGTCGCAATCTTGGATACCCCGTACAGATTCTCGTTCATTGTCATGCCTACGTAAGTGACATCTGTGCGCGCAAGCTACCCGCTGACCGACCGGGCCTTGTAGCTGGGGTAACTACAATCCTTTGGGCGACTTTGAGACCGTAGGACAGGTGGTGCGGTTCATGTACTGCATGTTGAAGGTGGGTAGGGCATGAAGTTCGACGCGCTGGATATGGACTCACGTGTGTCGTAGGGCTTGAGGTTCCTGCACAGCCGGCGCGTGGCTCATCGTGTACGTCGAGCCCGATATCGCCACGCTAAATCAATGTACTGACGACCAGGCCTTAGGACATCGATCAACAGAACATCATGAACAACATCTATACCCTCTGGCGACCTTCTGACGCATTCCCGACCCGTCTGGCCGAACACAGACGAACCTCGCGCGTCTTGTACTGTCTCTTCGATTTCAATTTGTCGGTGCAGTTCCCGTTGAACACGCCCCTGCATGAGTGTCGGCTTGTGTCGGAGAACTGCACCTTTACGGGCTCGGCGTATGTTCCTTGGGACGTGTGCTTTGGAGCCTACGACTATGATCCGTTCGCATACGATGTTGCCTGTCTCGGGAACATTTTTCGCGCACAATTCGCGGTGGGTATCATGCTACAGGTCTGATGACGAATGCTTGCTCATCCATCTCTTACAGACAATTGTGCACAATGTTCCGGAGTTTGCCCTCTTATTCGAGAAGATGACGACATACGTTATACAGGACCGCCTCAGCGCATCTGAGGCGTTTGCATGCCTTCACCAAACGGTCAAGCGACTACCCGACCGCGTACTTGACATGAACATCATCCTGAAACCCACTTTGAATTACGGGGATGCTGAGAGGTATTGGTCCCTTGTACCAGCGGAGCTCGCGGTAGCCTGGGCGAAGTACAGGACGCCGCCCGCGCCTCTATGGTACGCGCTTTTGGACTATATTTTAGAATACCGCTTTGGTCAGACTATGTTGCTCTATATACGCCGCAAGCTGCGATTCTAGTGCGTCTGTGGCATTTGTCCCTTCGCATCGCGATTGCCAGAAATACTGGGCATATGTACTTGATTCGGAAGATCAATCTGGTCGGCGATAGGAGATCTGAGCGCTGCCTCGAAAGAGTAAGTGGTCAGTCTGTGGAAGTTCTCGTGTGAATCACCTTCACCTAATCAGTCGCTACTACTATACTGGCCCTTGTCCCTTTCCGGAGACTTACTATGACTCGAAACGAATACGCGTGTGGAGGGCGTGCGCATATGTGCACACGCTTGAGATGCTTCCAGGCAGCGGCCTACAAATACTCACGGCTCACATTTTGCTGATGTACAGACGAGGTCTCTCCCCCGGGCCTCCCTTCTACTTCTCACACACGCGACACTGCACCATCAGCCATCACGCTCAACATGCAAGTCCCTCGCCCTCCGAAAAAACACGACACCGAGAATCCCCTCTGGAAAGAGCTCAGCGTTGAAGTAGGCAACGCATCTATTTCATCTCACACACTCCGCACTGAGATTTCCATCACAGCCGTTCCAACTCATGAAGTTGACACGCGAGCATGTCCCCCACTCCTTCAAGGCGGGTGATATTGTCAGCTTATCTGACGACGTTCGGATGGATATTCATTATAGTCCGCCCAAGGTGAGCTGACCTATTCTCCCGACCTGCACCTTGCGAGCCGCTAACTCTATAACATCGGTCTGTAGCAGCCAGGGCAGCGTATGGAGAACGTCAACATGAACAGTATCGCCTCAGTGAAGATATACAAGTGGACAGTGCGAGAAACTGCAGTCGCTGTCCGAACACTGGAGGGCGGCTCGATCCAGCACGCTCATCTCGTCGACCCTAACACCAACAAAGTCGGTGAAAAGCAATGGGAGCTGAAGAGCAGGGTGTGTACTGAATGTTTCATGCTCAGTTTTCTGTCCGCACCATTGATTGACGGTGCGTTGCGGGTACCAGGTCAAAGTTTTGGCTAAGGGTGCCAAGGACTATACGACGGCCACCTATCCTGCTTACCCCGTTCCTGGGGTAAAAGGTATCCCATTCCTGACAAGACGGAAGGGATCGTGCTCAATTGCGAGACTCCTACGGTGCGAACCTCCTGGCTCAGTTGCTGGGGTATGTGCGATGCTCACTAGCACGACTTCATAGGGTGTGGTCCTCTCGGGCCGAGGCGGCGGCACTACTGGCACCAGCGCCCGCACCCTTTCCATCTCAACCTACGTCGTGGAGTTCACAATGCTTGAGACTGAACATGTCTGGGTCGCCTGCGATTGGCACGTTCCCATCTCTCATCTTGCGCACTTGACCCCAGCGGAAATGGCCACAGAGAAAACCCATATCGGCCAGACGGCGGGTCGGAAGACGCGTGCTTTGGTCTCCCACAGGAAGGCCGGCGTTACATTCCCCGGCCTTGGTAGCGTATCCTCCATTTAAACGAGGCCACCATACTCTCGGATGCCTTCATGTACGATTATTACTCGAGACGGCGAAGAGTTAGCTGTGAATGTGATCGATGCCTGCAATGCTTTGCAATACCATGACAAGCGAACCATACTACGTCTTGAGGGCGGGACATGTGAACGCTGGTAATACTTAACGTAACGTCGAATCCATCGGTGAGCCACTGAAGCACGAGAGCAACCTAGCCGTTATGCAATTGTATCTGCTACGTGCAGATAAAGTTTTTGAATCCCAGGAGACACAAACGATTACACGACGCATAAACAGAATATTGTTACACCCGCGAGATCCCTCGAACGACATCAGGATAGGCCGACGCAATCAACTGTGGCGTAGAGCTCGTGGTAAAAAACGGGCCGCCTATTTGGCGAGAAAGAAAGACAATGTACTGCGATTCGTGAACAACGCCGCCGGGGCACGGACAGCGAGCACTTGCGGATCGTCCCCAGGCCGACGAGACTGCGTGCAGCTAGTCAGCGAGTGGAGGCCTCAGGCTTTGATATGCGATCCAAAACTCACACAGTGGAAAGGATGGCCTCGATGCGCGGCGGAGGATTGCGTGAGAGCCGCGTGGTGAGCGGGGAGCGATAGTCAGGAAAGACCTAGCAATTTAATGGGCTCTGGCCGTCAGCGCTGTACTAGTACGAAGAGTGCGTTTCTGAGAGAAGAGACTGTGGTCGGAGAGATACTAGTAGTAGACAACGGAGCCTGGGAAACGCACTCTCGAGGTGCCCGGATACAACAGGCCGATGGCGTCGGCTGGTTGGGAGGATCAGGGATGCACTGTAGGGCTGCGGCGTAGGACGTTCTCGATCTAACTAGGGAGTCGTTGACGACAGTACAGACCTTGGCTACCTTGGCTGAATCTGCAGTACTCTCAGTAGTCGCTTTGACCTGTCTGAGAAAGTCGGCCCACAGGTCAGTAGTATAGCGGCCCAAATAGTGCTGCCAGGGGGGAGTTGCTTGGCATGCGAGGCGCAGCCGGAGCTGGAGTATTGTTTCTCGGGGCGCAGTGGCGGGGATCCAAAGGGTGCCGGTAATTGGGAGCACTGGCAAAGACTCGGACTCCCAGCCTGAGGGTGGCACCTTCGGAGGATTGTGGCTATGTATGTCGAGACGCGCATGTTGAAGCTATCGGAGAGGGACGCCTTAAGCCTCGCATACTTACCCTGATACGGCTCCCTTTCAACCCAGAAAGGGATCTGTTGCACTTCAGAGGACAAGTTTATACGAGATGACGAGTAGCGACCAAGTCGATCCCCTCGACGCGGATGGCATTCAACTCCCAGGAGCGACCGGTTGGACTCTGCCAGATGTGGGTAGTACGACTTCACCTGCATGAGTATCAAGGCTGACGCGATGTTAGATTCCACTACAAGACGTCAATTCCTTCTACAATAGCGAGGATGACTGCCCAAGTCTGGGTGACATGCGGTCTTTCTGGTCAGCCTATCGGGGTTGGCTTGCCGCTCGTGGTTTCCATTTGCACGCGTTGCAGAAACGGGAAGATATGTACGACTCAGTATGGTGTCCTCCTACGGTCACCTGTGCTGCACTATTACCTTATGCAGAACGTTGGTTTGATGACGCGACTCGGACTGGTGCTCTCCAGCCAAGGACACCGAATGTGAGTGGTGAACCATCCGATGCATGTCAGATTCAATTGACGGATTTACCAGCTCAAATGTGCACCGGCTCAAGATAGCCATGGCCGAGATGTCACGATTAAGCTGGTCAACACGTACACAGACGAATATCGCATATACCAAGACCTTATTGGATGCGAGGAATTGTTTGGGCAGGAGTTCCAGGGCGTCCTCCCGCCCGTGGCGATCCTGGATACCCCATACAAATTTTCGTTCATTGTGATGCCTACGTAGGTGACACATATCTACTCACGGAGGATATCGGCTCATCCGACTCCTCATAGTTGGAATGACTGCAATCCCTATCGCAACTTTGAGACCGTTAGCCATGTGGTGCGATACATGCACTGTACGTTGAAGGTGAGTGGCGCAGTTCGACGCGCTAGACATGGACTCATCCGCACTGCAGGGACTGAGCTTCCTACACAGCCGGCGAGTGGCTCATCGTGTACGTATGCTTAATACTGTCGCGCCTCAAACAACTAACGGTTCGTTTCCACCTGCTCCCTAGGACGTCGACGGACATAACGTTATGAGCAACTTCTACACCCTTGGAGAACGCGGTGAGCCAGCGTTCATAAACCGTCTGGTTCAGCACGGACGAACGTATCGCATTCTCTACTGCCTCTTCGACTTCAATATGTCGGTGCAGTTCCCACTAGACACGCGCCTGCGCGAGTGCCGTCTGGTGACGAACGACCACATATTCTCATACTCGCCGTTTAGGCCTCTGGACCTGAATTATGGGGAATACGACTATGACCCGTTCGCATACGACGTTGCTTGTCTTGGGAACATGTTTCGCTCGAAATTCGCGGTGAGTCCAGTGTTGAGTGTGCACTGAAGCATGATTTCTCATTCGAGTGTCGTAGGCGATTGTCGGCAACATACCGGAGATTGTCCTCTTATTCGACAACATGACGACACATGTGGTATGTGACCGCCTCAGTGCCTCTGAAGCGCTTGCGTACTTCGACCAAATGGTGCAGGGATTGCCAGCGCACGTACTTGAACATGCCGCCGTCCTGAACGCCAGCTTGGAACTCGAAGATACGGAACGGTATTGGTCCCTGTTGCCCCCAGAACTCGCCACAGTCTGGGCAAAGTACAGGACACCGCCGATGCCGCTGCGATACAAGGTTATGGACTATATTTTGCGATACCGCCCTGCTGGAACTGCGCTGCTGTATATACGTCGCAAGTTGCGAATTTAACGCGACCTCCGTCTTGAAATACTTGCAGCCTGCTCTCATGTCGCTGATGCTCGCGGGGCCGGTGCGTGCAGCAGCGAGGGACGCGGCGGACGACCACCACGGCAGGGGAGTCGGACTCGTCACTCGGGAGCACGTGTGCGTGCATGTCACGTGACCGTGGTTTCCAGAGTTGAAGTTGAACCGCGGTGCGCTTCACGGTTCGCTTGAAACACCCAGGTAACACCTTGACACCGCGCGCAAACACCTCCCACTGGCGCAGTGTGAGCATCATAATGAGAGAAGGCGCATTTATCCCAGATGTGCGTTTCCATATGCCTGGACGTTATGCAATCGCCTATTGACAGTGACACTCACCCTCCCCAGATCCCGCATGTCAGCGTCGCCGAATTCGGAAGGGACGGAGTGCCCACTCCGTATCAGCTTAATGATTTTTGGGATCAGTGTCGGCCCTGGCTGGCTAACGAAGGAGTTGAACTATATGAGCTAGTTGTCCCAAAGGTAGCTTGGCGGCCCAAGTGCTGGCGCACTCCCGTGGTTCATGCGCCCCCCGCCCAGTTGCCCTTCGCTGTTGACACACACGCCTTGAACACTGCACCGAATGAGTACAATACGATGGTATGTTACTGCGTACAATTGGCGTTCCGGTTTTGACCCGCGCGTTGTAGGATAGACTTGCTCCTGCTCGGGATATGTTCGGGCGAGATCTCATGCTCAAACTTGTCGACAAGGACAGCGCTGAATGTGCGATCTTCAAGGACTTGCTTGAGTGCTCCGACTTTTCGGACTCGAAAACCTTTCCATGTGTTCTTCCTCCAGTCCGCATACTCGACACGCCTCATGGCTATGTCATCGTCGCCATGCCCATGTGAGTTGAAATGGTGCTTCATGTCATCCATACTAATGTTCTAGTACGCAAGGTGGGGCAACCCCGTGTACATTGAAGATTTGGCCACCGTCAGAGAAGTGATGCAGTTCATGGAGTGCATCTTGCGGGTACGTTGACCCTTACATCGACGTCCTGCTCTGAATCTCACTGCTCATCCTCAGGGATTGACATTCTTGCACAATCGTCGAATCGCCCATCGTGTGAGTGTACGATACGCATCACGGCATGATACGGGCACTAACTTACCATAGGATATCTGCGACTACAACATGGTCATCAACCGCTATCGAGTCGATCATGACCGAGACCTGCTTAAGGAAGACTTGCGCCAGCATCGGGTTGGCGATGAGGTCTTCTACGCGCTGATGGACTACGACCAGTCTATACAACTGCCGCAAGAGTGTTCCCTCAGGAATTGTCGGCGCCCAGCATCTGAGTCCACCTTCGGAGCCGAGATATACCGACCGGAGGATTGTGCGTCTGGAGAGCCGACGTACAATCCATTTGCCTTCGACGTCGCGATGCTAGGGAATGTCTTTCGGTTCCACTTCTCGGTAAGCCTCTTTCTCCACCTTTGATGACGCCGTGCTGAACGTCTCGCGCATAGGAAGTGGCCCCGTTCGCACCCTCGCTTGCGGCTCTGTTCGATAGAATGACTACACCAAACACGGAGAAGCGATTCACAGCTCAAGAAGCTCTGCAGTTCTTCCGGGATACAACGGCATCACTTCCTGGAAAAACGCTGGACGCCCACGTAGTGCTGCAAGTCGGCTTTGCACCGATGTTTGATGCGGACATCTATTGGTCGAAATTGCCTCCAGAATCGCTTGCGATCTACGGCGTACATCGTACGCCACCACCTTCCTGGTGGACACGGGCACTAGATTGGATGCTCTCCTTTTCAATTGGGTTCAGGGTTATCATCCCGCTGCGTCGTCTGCTCAATATTTGAACACCTTTCGTAGAGTACGTGAATTGCTATGACTCGCATGCTTTCGCTACGGAATGTGGAACACGCCGGAGGAAGGATCAGAAGCCAACATGAGCGCGACCATCCAGAAGCACGGAAACTGTAGATGGTACATATTCCGATGCACTTGCACCGTTTTCGTCTGTCTGACTCACAATTACTGATCTAGATTCCTAATGAGGTTGCTTGCCTCGTGCGAGGTGTATTAGGGTCCTTTGTTCTGCGGAGGTACTTCTTGCGCGCTCCAGGCAAGAAGTCCACGCATGAGCGCGGCCTCCTCCAAAGGTTCGCCGCAGCAAGCCGCAACTCAGCGGCGACATCCAGTCGTGGAGGGTATATAATGTGTCCAGCGAATGATCTCCCTGTCCCCAGGCCTCTCATCACCAGTTTCCCATCGCCGGTCTCTCCAAAATCGCGCTCGCCCTTCTCGCTATGACAGACCCTCGGACCCACCCCACCCAGCCCTCCCAGCGAGGCCGTCCCGCTGTCCCCTTCCAGGGAAATAATCGGCATGCGACTAGCCAATATGCGCTTCCTGTTACCGCCGCCCGAGCCGGTAACGATCCCAGGACTCCGGAGCCTCGTCTTCCATCGCAGCTGATGTTCAGAGTAAGCGGTGTTGCGTTCCCCATCTCTGTTCACGACGGCTGAAGACCCCGGTGTTGAACTCAGGCGGGCCAGCTCGTGCGCCTGTTGACCGACGTCAATCAGGAATTCCGTGCGGGACAGATCGTGAAGATCACTGGTTACATGGCTCTCCCCAAGAGCGATACTGTGGTACGTCCGGTTCATATCGTCCCGCGCCGTCGTTGTTGCTTTGCTAACCACGGGCTCATGTAGAGGGAGGGCCAGTCGACCCAGTGGACGGAAACGGATGCCGACACGCTTTACAAGTTCGAGAAGCGCGTTCTGGTTCCTCGCCGCGTCCAAATTGACTCTTACAACTTCGAGCGCTCTATCTCTCACAAGCAACTGGCTCGGCAACGGGACGGCCAGCCTGACATGTCCGGGGAGAGATACCCAGAGGGAAGCGTGGTAAGCCGTACATCTCATCATAGTAAGTATAGTCGTATTGATCTATCCACCAACAAGGTCTACACGCTCGTGGACATCGAGTTCCCATACGGACCTACTCCGCGGGACACAATCACAGTTTCCAAGGGTACTCGCTGTTGGGTCAAGGCCCACACTACCCGGAAGGTGTGCTACCCGTCGATCCCTCAGCTTCGTTTCCTCTGACATCTCTTCTAGGCAGGCGAAGCAGGTAGCAAGAAGTACGCGACGCCTATGCCCAACTTCATCGGCAGGTTCTGGTATTGCCTGCAGGCCCAGGTCCGTGTTTGGCAATGGGTCACGGTCCCTTGCAAGAACGCCAAAGAGGCGGGCAACTTCGTCGCCCTGACTAGCCATGAGGTGCGGGCGTATAACTTGGACAACCCGGAGACTGTTCCGAAGCCGCAAGTGGAAGACTGGGAGTGAAGGTCGGCTTGAAGAGGTGCATTGTACGATAGATTCACAACGACGCTCTATGCCTGCGATATAGCCCACAATTGTCCCTTGTATCGAAATGTGATTATAGTCCCCGCCGACGAGTGCGAGTTGATCGAGCCGCTCCATACGTGACAGATGCTAAAAGCCTGCGAGGCCGTACCACAGGCGAATGTCCAGCCAATACGTCGATAATTACTGGTGACACACATACGGTCGTGCAAATCCACGGAACAATAACAACTAAACGACACGTAAGGTACAAGGTTTCTATACTCGCGGAACCCCTCGGACGACATCGGGATATGTCGACGCAATCAACTGTGGCGTAGAGCTCGTAGTCAACAACGGGCCGCCTATCTGGCGAAAGGGATAGAGAACGTACCGCGAACAACGCCGGGGCACGGACGGCGAGCACTTGCGGATCTTCCCCAGACCGACGAAGCTGCAAACAGACCGTCAGCAAGCGAAGGCGTAGGTAGACAGTTCGGAACTCACATGGTGGAAACACCGGCCTCGATCGCTGAGGAAAGCGTGAGAGCTGCGTGGAGATTGCGTGAGCGGGGAGCGGAAGTCAGCTTCGATCATGACACTCACAGCTTTGCAGCCCGATCAAGAACGCGAAGAGCACGACGGGCGCGGTGTACTGGCCGTCGGCGTTGTACGAAGGGTGCGTGTCTGAAAGAAGAGATCGTGGTCAAAAAGGTGGCCGCCGACGAAGGCCGGAGTATGCACTCACAGCGCAGGTAGAGGTACCCGAACAGAGAGCACAACAGGCCGATCGCGTACGCGCCCCATGTGAGCGCTGGGTGGAAGCGTCAGCGATGGAGGGGTAGAGGGAAGCTGACGGTACGTACTCATCCCGACCAGGGAGTCGTTGACGATGGCGTCGATACCGCGATCCTTGAACAGATGCCAGGTGTCTTTCGCCGCAGAGAGGTAGGGCTTGCCGTACAACGCTGATAATACAGTCAGCTGGGGATCCCTTGTCCGCCACCTTCACGTTGCTCACCGATCTCGATGTACGCGTAGCTACAGAAGAAACGCAATTGAGTGTCTGCCACACTCCGAATTTGCCAATGCGAACGCACCGGTTGAAGTACTGAACTAGACCCTCGATGCATCCGATAAAGCACTCAGCGCAGAGCGCCAGGCAGGCTTCGACGGCTAGTAGGGTGATCGTGCCGTTAATATTGCGGCTCACCGTCTGACGAGGATGTTTACAGGTACTCACGATGGCCTTCAGCATTGGCACTATTCCGTGCGGCATTGAGCAGCATCCGCATCAGCTCCAGAATGGTGACAATCAGCGAGCCGAAGGCGATAGAGCCCAGGGAGAGTGTCGAGGCCCGGACGAACGACGTGAGCGTCGGGTGCTTGGGCTGGTGGGTAGCGACGTCAACATAATGCTCTCATCATAGGACCACAGTACGTACCATCAAACCCTGCTCGCGAGGGCCGAAGTAGTACCAGCCTGACCGTGGGCGTTAGCGCTCTGCATGAATGGACGAATGCGCGTATACTGACTGCCAAAGGGCCCGCCGGCGAGCGTTGCGAGCGCGACGTTGCCAATCACCTGCGACGTCCACAGGAAGGAGAACGTCTCGTAGATGATGAACCCGGTGACCTTTGCTGAAGAGCAAGTGTCGCCGAGATCGCAAGCTGAGCACGCGCTCGTCAGCACACGCGGTTCCAACAACGAGGTGCACATAACATACTTGGGCTCCCAGGAGTGTACCGCACATATCTGGAACAACGAGATGAGACGGGGAACCAAGTCAGGACCTGATGTCACTCACGTTGCGATCACAGTGAAGGTGTACCATCTGCGCACAGAACCGTCAGCGCCCATGCATGAGTGCTGGATATCTTACTCACACGCTGAGTGCTGCCTGTAGAACGAGCGATGTGAACGCGACGACATACACGCTGGGGTGGTGCTTCGTCACATCCATGACGACCTGCAGGAGCAAAGCTGCCAGCGGGATGCGAGAACGATAGCCCCAGTAGGCCAGTACTGATATCACAGCAATCACCGTGAAGATGATTGCTCCTGCTGTTTGAGATGGGATAGATGAATCGATGAACTTGCGGCAAATGAGGGTCGAGGGGACGCACAGTAATACTTTGTGATCCAGTAGTACACGGCAATACCACTGCACGGCCCACGGTCAGTGCCAGGTGTTGGTTCTGAGCGCTACAAACACTACTCACATGTTGAGCAATATGGACAGCACGAGCGTGATGTGCATGATGGCCCTCGTGAATGCACGCGTGAGGATAAGGTAGAGCGCAGAGAGCACGAGGGCTGCCCCGGTGACAAACAAGAGCAGTATGGCGGTGTGGCTGCATGTCTGCGCGTCAAGTAGCTTTCTGCAAAGATGGCATGGGGACGCACTAGTTGAGAGTAATGCGACTGCCCGTTGCGCCCGAGCCTACGCCACCTCCGAGGCCACCCGCATCCCCAGTGAACTTGGAGAGGGTGATGACCGAGATGACGATAAAACCAACCAACTGAAAATGTCATGTTTGATATGCAATGGGTATGTGATGGTGCGCACTCGGAGTACATACCTGCGCGATGAAGAGGATGAGGAATATGGGGTCGTTGATCCTCTTCTTGGGTTTGAACCGCTCTCCTTCGTATGGGTTCTTCTGGTCTCCACTATAGCCTCCACCACCTTGGCCGTAGCCTTGGCCGTACTCGCCTTGACCATAGGCAGGTTGCCCATACGAAGGCGCATAGACCGGGGTGGGACCGGGAGCAGGGCCGTCCACGGGTTGATATTGGGGTGGCGAAGAGGGCTTCCAGCTCATTGCAAGTCGTCAATGGACTACACCGGTCCGCGCGTGTCAATGTATAGGATATACGAGTGTCGAGTGTCGGTGGGCGGGGGCAAACCTGGGCGTTTTGAACCTGGCCTCGAGGCGGGCGAAACGCGCTAGCACGGTGTTGCGCGGATATGCGAGCGGCTTATGGGTATAAGTGGGCTGAGATGGGTGAGCTGAAGTCGGCCGGGCGCAGACGACGGGGAGGACGGCAAGCGTGTCGAGCTTCCAGCAGGGAAGCGGTGCGGGCGAGGCAGCGGCCCAGCCACAGTAGTGCAGCTTGGACGCATGCATGACGTCACGCTGATTGCCGCCACGGTCCGCTTCTCAACCACATCTTACCCTCCTTATCCTGGAATTCCCAGCGACTCGGAGGTACAACGACGGAGGTGTGGAAGGCGCAGATTCACGTACGAGAGACCACGGCGAGCAGGGGCAAAGCGACGCGCGCAGGCTGTGAGTCACACCAACAAGACTTGCAAGGAACTCTTGAATTGACAGCCAAACAAATCTCCCGGGCATGTCATTGTCAGACAGCTGAAGCCGTACGCTGCGGACCAACAAAGGTCCACAACTTCCGAGATCTGATCTGACCCACAATCCCTACCCCGTAGTATTCACACAGAACGCAGCCCCTCTGTTCGTTTATCACGGTATCACATACCTGCATGTGCTTGGAACCGCACACGATTGTTGCTCAGCGCTCGATATTCACTGTTGACCCCACCTCGAGTTGCAGACGATCGGACGCCCCTTCCCTCCAGAGAGCCGCATCGAAGCCGTAGTCGATTAGATTTGCACGTATGGGTAGGGTACCTGGATGGTATGATACATCGGGATGTTCAAGGTGTGTGTAGGCACAACTGTAAGGCGATTCACTATGCACATGAAACCCAAAGAAACATGGGAACGATCGGCCAAGGGGGCAAGAAGTAGGATTAGCTAAGTGCGAGAAGAACTGGGTGTATAATCATCTGTAGGGTCGGGTATGATGCAGATCGCGTCGTCGCTGCTAATGACGGGCGACGACGATTTCGGCGGCAAATTGTATAAGAACCGTCGCGAGTGCTTCCGAAGCCTACAGCAGCACGACCAGTCAGCCAGTTACTTGGGCCATTATGTGAGGAGACCATACCCATGCACTATTTCCGAGCCTCGGTATAGCCACCGTCAATTCGCCTTGAGGCTCTCTGGAGGGTCCCGGAAGCGCACGACGAGAACCGTGACGTTGTCAGTCGAGTAGTTCTTATACGCGTGCTCGAGCAGCTCCTCGGCTGCTTTCTTGGGATCTGCCAGCGTCCGCACGAGATCGCAGGCACCCTGATCGTTTACGACATCCCAAAGCTGCAGGCCAATCAGTATCAGAGTATGCTACGCCGAAATTAAGTTACGTACCCCGTCACACGCCAGAATCAGGAACTCGTCGTGCTCGCTCAGCTCGGTCTCGGTCGTGTAAGGCGAGCCGACCACGAACTCCTTCATCGAGGAGTCACCAAGACTGCGGGTGACGTTGAGCACGCCGTTGACACGCCCGCTCATGACGAATCCGCCAGCATCCATGATTCTCTTCGCCTCCTGCTTATCCGATCCCTTGTGGTCGTACGTCAATCGGACGGCCTTCCCCGCACGACAGAGTACGCCTCGTGCGTCCCCTGCGTTGGCGCAGTAGAGCACCCTGCGCACGTTGGTCGGAGGCACGATAGCCTTCTCCGATTGCGCACTTGGAGGGTCTGTGTTGGCAGACGAGGAAGGAGAGTGTGAAGAAGCCGAACCGAGGGTCTTGATAGCATGCATAAGCTTACTCGTCGTGCCCTTGGACTTGGTATCTTCGTCGCTGCGGTTGTTGTCGTCGCTGTTACTGTTGCTGAGGGCTTCGGCCGGAGAGGGTATCGAGGGTGCAGGGAAGTCGTAGTCAGGCGGGAGGAAGGATTGGCCGCCGTTCTCGTCCTCAAGGCGAAGGAATGCGGTGACTGCCGTACATCCGGAGTGCATCTTACCATCGGACTCCTCGGAGAGCTTGGACAGGTTCATGTCCACGTCGTGAAACGTCTGATTGAGCACATCGGGAATAGCGGAGTTCTTGTCCTTCCGGAGCGCGTTGAGGAGACACTGAGGGAGCGCTGTAGGTATGTGCGGAGCTTTACAGCATAGAAACGGGATCGTACCAAAGCAAAGTTCTGCCCACACCATTCTGCTGCTTGCTTCCCCGCGTGTCCGTCGAATATCGCGAAGAATCCTTGCCCGCGTACGCCACCGAAGGGCACAACAATCGAGTGCGCATCTTCCATAAACCGCCGGGGTCCCTTGGAGTCGGTCACCGCGCATTTGAAGGAGAGACTGGGCGGGACGGATGCGTCAGACGTGACCCTACAAGTACACCATATGGTGAGCTGCGTGTACGCGTGTACGTGGCGAACACTTACTGAGAGGTACTCTGGGCTGGGGCATCGAGGAATCGCGACAGACGGTGATCAGATGTGACCGACTTTGGCAGATCAAACCAGACTCACAAGGTCCATCTGCAGAGGCCATTGGAAGTAATTGTCGGGTTTGGACGCGAAAACAAGGTGGGTGGTTGGCGGGTGGTGGGGGAGCGGAAGAGAGTACTGCTCAGGTGGGGTTGCGCCGAGGCCCTTAACGCGGCGTCTCACCGGCAGGCCACCGCGTCATCCCACGTGCACCAGGACGGCCAAGGGTTAGGGTTCGGGCTCGACATGCAAACACGCGGCTACGGAACGTTCAATCAAGATCAACCTGCAATCAACCACATCCTTCTCCGGCTTACGACCACTTCTTCCTCACCCACCTCCTACCTTCCAAAAGCGTGAATCAAAATTCCATCGTGCACGGTCCACCACACTCAACCTCTCTTCTGATTGCGCTCTTTCATACTTCTACGCGCCACCATGAGCTGCGCTTCGTCGGAACATACCATTGATACACTCTCCGTATGTTCCTGCCTTCTCTGCGTATCGGTATCCCAGCTCAGTGCCCAACAATAGAACTATGAATTGCACGAAGAGCTTGCGCAGGGGGTCGCATCGACCGTCTATCGTGCGACGTGCAAGCGAGGGAGATTGCGCAATCGTCTGGTTGCTGTGAAGAAGGTGCGTCCTTGAGTCTCCACAATATGGCTCGCACATCAACGTAGGGCGAACAGATTGCATCGCATCACAAAATCGCATCCTCTGCTAAAGACAGGATCGCTGCGGCGTCACTCCATGCGGCTCTATGCCACCCATCCGTCGTATCTCTCATATCTTTCTTCACCACGATTTCCGGCTTTTATCAGGTCATCGATTACTGTCAGTATGGAAGCCTCGCAGACGTTCTTTCCGCCCGAGATCCTAGCGTCCTCACCGAAGACGAGCTCCGCGGAGTCGCGAGGACCCTCGTCGACAGCCTGGTCTACTTGAGGAAGGAGCGTGTTCTTCACAGAGACATCAAACCGAGTCACGTCCTCATTGATTCTGACCACCGACTGGTAAGTGCCAAATGTTACCGTGGGGGGTCGGCGTTGAAATGTGTACAGAAATTATGCGGATTCAGCTCAGCAATCAGGCTACCAACTATCGATTCGACTGAGACGACCTTCTGCGGTTCGGCTAACTACGTCTCTCCGTAGGTCTTGAATGTGTGGAATTTGAGCGCATATATTGACCGTTTGTCTCAGGGAGATCCTGTCTGGACAGCCCTACAGCTTCCCCACGGATGTATGGTCCTTGGGCTGTGTGTTGCTGACCTGTCTATCCGGCAAGCCCGCGTTCTTTGTACGTGCATGGTTCATCAGCATATTTATGGCTGATTCCGTTACCAACTGCCTGCCGCGTAGGCTCCGACGCCGGACAAGGTCTTCGATAACATCTGTTCTGCGAGGTACACCCTGCCTGAGACGGTCTCTTACGAAGCACAAGATCTGTTATGCGGGCTATTGCAGAAGGTGTACCCGTCTCTTGTATCTTTGTCCTGCCCATCCTGACCATGGACCACAGAGCTCACTCGATCGCACCCCGCTCCACAGGGTTCTCACACATCCGTTCTTCAAACCCTCCCTAGGGGTCACGGCCATATCTATCCCCGACAGAAACCACGACCAACCACGACGACCCGTCAAAGAACAGCCGTCATCTCTCTCACGCAGCCCCACACGTCTCCGGCCCTCAGCAAAATTGTTCAAGGACAAACATGCGATCAGCATCAAGAGGATGCCACTCGAGGACATCACGAACCTGTATCAGGACGACTCCCTGGATGACCTCGATCTCTTGCAAGAACCTACAAGGCCCGTCGTCTTGGCTCCTGTGCATCCGCTTGCATCTCAACACCACAGGTCTAATCGCGAAGTCGACTCTCGGCCACCGACTCCTGCTCTGACCGCTGACTCTGGGACGCCAAGCATGTCTTCTCTTGCTGCCATGTCGGAAAAGCGCGACACCCTCATCTCCGCCGCTCTTCCGCAGTTGTCATCTGGGCGACCTCTCCTGGTATCTCCTCGCAAACAGCTGAAGCGCATCATGTCCGATCCGTGTTCTCTACCGTCTCAACCACAGCCACGTCTTGCCGACAAGCTTCCGCGCAGGCTCTTCTCCAAGGCGACTAGCTCTACCGCTGTGTCGCAAGGCCACCTCCCTGGATCTCCTCCGGCCTCTCCATCGTCTGGGACGAAGAAGCATCGGCACTGTCGACCTACTGAGACGACGAAGGCAATACTCAACACTCGTAGGCTCAAGTCTCAGACTCACAAGATCTCACGTGGACAGCTAGTGGTCCTGCCTTCGAAGTGTCTACTCGTTGACTTTCGGGAGGGAGAACGACGGAAGGGGCGTCCGGGGAAGGAGGTTCTCGTCATCAGCTCCGACGGTCGCAATGTGAGCAATGCCAATTTCGAATATATCACAACTGACAGGAGTCGATTAGCTTGAGGTCTATGATGCGCCTCATCTCAGTACACCATGCTGCCTTGCGGAACCCGTGGCCAGCTACTCTGTCGACCACTTACCGTCACAGTATGCCAAGCTGTACGAAGACGCCGCGCACCTCGTTGACCAGCTCAATTCCCGCATTCCCAAGGTTTGTGGCATCTGTATGCTGGATTGGTGCTGGTTTGACCGTTTTATCACAGCTGGTACACTACGCCGACGCAGCCAAGTGCACGCTCATGGGGAATGGGCCTCCTGGAGATGTAGAGGTCCTCCTTCCTGGGGACGATGACCTTAGTTCTGGTCGACGGGAAGCGATCCGTCTCCGCCTGCATCGCGGCAACCGGACCCTGGAAGTGTCTCGGCACGTCTCGAAAGCCGGCACCAGCAAGGACGTCGGCGAGTGGACGAAGAAGGTCGTACTCCTCAGCAATCTTCTCGATTTCTCTGGCGAAGATCTGCTCGCACTGGACGGTTCTGAACGGACGGCTCTTGCTTGTCTGGGCGACTTCTTGCGCATCTGCGACGTTGCGGAGGGAGTGGAGGTTGACAGCAGAGATCCTGGCGGGGAGAACCTCGGACTCGGAGAGAATGGGCGAGCGCGACTTGAACGGGTCTTGCGCCACTGGGAGAATAAGTCTGAGGATGTCGTACCTGATGTGAGGCGGCCGCCCTCGCAGAGCAGGTTGGGCGCGAGCGGGGTGTCATCGATGGTTGTCCCGCCGCGGCCGCGCAAGTTCTCGGCTGCTACCATGCTGCGATAGTCTTTGTCGGTTTTGTCTGTCGTGTAACATGAGAATCGCAGCGCATTTCCACCAATACTGTAGTTGCCTAATCTGGCTCATCACCCGATCAAGATTCGGGTACAGGATTTGAGGAGACGCCGGAAGGAGCAGCTCTTCTCTCCCGCCGCCGCCGTTCATCGAAACCTGTGGATGTCTCAGCAAGCAGCCGCTCCCAAGCCTACGCTACAGGGCGTCCGTATCAGAGCTAGGAAGCGTGCCGTGAAGGCGCAAGCCAAGCACGAACCCGAGGGTGAGCTGCCCGTTTCCGACTCGAATATCCCGAGCTCACGCCCGCCCTCGCCCAGTATTCAGAGACCAGCTGCTCAAGCACCTCGAGAACGTCCCGCCGAGCGACTTCGACGCTATCACCAATAAACTAGTCCAGGCCGGTGGCACCCTCGAGTTCCTCAAGTATGCAGACGCCCTCTTCGAGATTCTCCTCGTCGGTGGCCTCCTCCAGCCCGGAGGCCAGTACGTCGACGACGGCGCCCCTCTGTCGCCGTTTTCTCTCCTCAACGCTAAGACGCCTGTGGAGGTGGCAGACGTGAAGCAGTATGTTGAGGTGATGAACAAACTTATCCGGAGGTGAGTCCTGCTTTACCTCTTTTGCCTCCTCCATGCATCCCCGTCGTGAACATATGCGCGGCTCCCGCGCCGACGCTGTGGTATAGCCAAATTTTGCGTGCGTGGGCTATGATGTTACTGTGGTTTCCTCGCCACCTTGTCTGTCGTGACCCTATATCTCCGTTGACTCTGGACCAATCGCAACCCTTTGTCAGATACAAATACCTCCAAAGGCCACTTGAAGAGACCACCCTCCCGAACCTGCTGCAGTACTTGAACCGGTGGCCGGAGGAGCACAGGGAGAAGATCGCCGTTGCCATCGGCCTCCTGATGGCACAGGGCCTTGCCAGTGCGAGCTGCCTGCAGAGTCTGACGAAGGACCATCTCGTCAAGAACGGTACGTCACCTAGCCGCGCATCTTGTTCACCTGTTGACGTGCGCGCCTTGCTGTCGTCCAGACCTGTCGGCGAACACCATCACGCTCGTCTTCCGCGCCTACCTCTCCATGCAGTCCATGGAGCACCTTGCGGGCTCGCTCAAGCGCGGGGGCATCAAGGACCTCCTCGCGTTCTTTCCGCCCAACAAGCGTGACGACAAGACGCTAGACGAGCACTTCCGCAAGGCAGGCTTGCCGCAGATCGCGGAGTGGTGGACAAAGCGCCAGACCGCGTCCCTCAAGGACGGCCTCGTTAAGGCGCTGAAGGAGATGCTCGAGCACGGGGACTCGCACGCGGACATCGTGGCGGCGATCAAGACCCGCCAGGAGGAGCAGCCGCTCCCTGAGTCCGAGCTCATCTCGTGCATCTGGCAGGGCCTCATTTCCTCGATCGACTGGAGTGCGCGCCAGGATCAAAATGAGGCGCTCGCGTTGCGCGAGATCACGGTAAGTCCCACTGCTGCTATGGGATCGAGGGCGTGCTGTGCTAAGACTACCTGCAGAACTTCTGTGATATCTTGCAGCCGTTCTGCAATGGGCCCAAGACCGAAGTGGCCCTCATCAACACTGTACAGGTGTATAGCTATGAAGACACGCGTATCATCAAAGCATTCCCGCAAATCCTCAAGGTTCGTTCTTGACCTTGTCTTGATGCTCGCTCGTGCGATCGGCTTCTGACCATCTGCGTCTCGTTCCAGGTTCTGTACAGCAAAGATTGCATCTCTGATCAGGCTATCATATACTGGCACCAGAAGGGCTCGAAGCCCCAGGGCCGGCAGCACTTCCTGCAGGCCGCGCAGCCACTCGTCAAGGTATGTCGCTTTGTCTTCTGACTTGTGCTGACGCCGTCGCTAAGACATATATGCAGTTCTTGCAGGAGGAAGAGAGCGAGGATGAAGACGAGGAGTGACGGACCATTGCATCGGCGTCGCATAATCATACTATGTATATACCGTTTCATTGGGCTTCCGTGTGTATCGAAACATAGCTCTATAGTAAGTTTAGACTTGTCCGTGCGCGTGAATGCGCGTAGGGATTGGTGCCAAGTTCTGCGGCCAACTTGTGCGGCAGGCACAAATCGACGCCGATCTCGGTTGTCCCCTCAGCTTTCCGCTATCCAATCCGGCTGTCGGCGTGTAAGATTGTCACGTACAGCTCCGCTGGACAGTGGGGTTTGTGGAGACACACTCGAGCTGAAAAGGGAACGGGGCTTATACCGGAGTGGTGACGCGCCACGGCGTTTCTAGACGTGCGGCAAGTAAGCAAAGAGTCTGGTCTCCTTGATGTGAATGGCGATACTAAGATATTCGCTTGCAATTATCTTACAGGGATTGACATAGTGGAGCTCGATTCAACTGCTTGTACTATGTACTAAGTATCTTATGTTACCTTCTCGGGGAAACCTGCAACCTCGTCAGTGCTTTATTAGAGTCGGCAGGAGTATGAATCACCTAAACGTTTCCGCGCAAGTAGTGTGTAGATCTCTGTAGCCGCTACCATCGCTGCATGTTTATCGGACCGTTCAAACCCCAGGTACTGGTTGATGCCCTGCACGAACTTACATGTGGTCGCAAGCAGCGTATAGCTGACGAACGAGCGCGGCAGCGCACTGATACCGCCGAAATCTATGAGTGTTACCCGCAACGTCTCGGGGTCGATGAGGAAGTTGTGTGGTTTGATGTCGCGGTGGATCACCAACGGCTCGTCTGCGATCTTCACTGTTAGCGGTGGGGCAGACCCCGGACGGCGACGGAGAGCCTATTGTATCGATGTCATCATGGCGAAATTGAATATGCAATGACACTTTACACACCTCATTGAGATGCCGCTCTAGAGCAGGCGCGCCGCTATAGCGCAGTGATGCAGTAAAGTCGACGCCGAAGAGTCGATGATGAGCGCAGCCACTTCGCGCGCGGACAAAATCCCTTTGCGTCCGAGCGAACGGGCCTTCGAGCAGGCCGATATCGGCGCCAAGAGGGGGAGACAGAGAAAAAGCCAGCGGAGGGCGTGGGCGACGGCCCCACAGGCCATATCGAAGCGGGACTGCGACTCAGCCTCGCTGGCCGCGCCGTTGATCCAAGCCTCCCGGCACTCGGATGGTCGATGCGTTCCATCACGAGGTATTGCATACCGTCCCAGGTGAAGCAATCGTATACCTGTGGAACGGGCGGTGCGCCCGGAGAGCTCTTGGATGCGGCGTAGACGAAAGCCTGCGTGTCTCCTTCGTTGAGAATGCCGGCTTCGCTGAACTTGACGACGTAATCGGGCAATAAGACGACACGAGGCGCGGTGAAGTCCTTCTTAGTGGTCTGTACCGCGAAAGTGCAGTTACTAACAACGGTTGCTTAATACGAAGTGAGGGGTACGTTGAGGGACGAATCTGGATACTTAAGTGCTACTGTATGATGTATCACGATGTTGGGCAACAATGTGAAGCGAACGAGACGCTCACGCACGTAGAGCCATGTCTGGCTGTACAAGCGACTCAATTGCACTGGAAGCAAGACCGCAGACGCGGGTGGCGTGAAGTCAGGAAGGAGCCTCCTGAGTGGCTGCACGCAGTGGTTTGGGTTTGAGTAGTTGAGTTCGGCTTTCTCCGACGGCCCGCAAACGTAAGCGCTGGTCCGGCGTCTGTCTAGGTCTGATTCCGTGGCAGCACCTGGCAGCACGCATCGTTGCGACAACAACGGTCCATTCCTTGTCCGTTCCCAGTTCACTGAACCCAGGGTGGAGCACTAATTTTGGATTGCTTGTAGTGTAAAGCTGACGAACGACCGCTGCAGCACACTGACACCGCCGAAGTCCGCGTCTATGCCAGTGAGGCACCCGCAGCGTCTCAAATCTCAGAGTCAATGAGGAAAGGCTGTGTTCGGTAGTCGTTGGCCAGCATCAGCGGCTCTTCCTCGTTCTGCACGAGCCTGACGGGCGGAAGTCTCCGATTGCGCGTACGACGAAGGGCCGCATACGCCGACTGGCGAAGTGGTGTGTTATGATCTGATATTTTGCCGGTCAACACTGTGTGGCCGCGATCTGAATTCTGGTGGTGCGGGCATAGGTGCACACAACCTACAAGCGTCTCCAACGAGTTACGAACACAGCCAGAGGTGGTGCCCCTTAGTCACGATTGCAATCAACGCCGTCAAGGTCCGGTACTGCAGGGAGCTCACTTACATAGCGATCGACTAACCATTCAAATCCGGCCTGTGCAGTGTCCTCCGCGCGAATGCATGATATTCCTTCCGGATATACTGCAATAATGGACCGCGGGATCCCAGCTCCACTCACATCCCGTCAGTCTTGCCTGTTTCTATCCGACGGATCGGATGTACGTCGAGCAGCATATAACCACGCTCGCCTCGACGACTTGGAAGCATCGAACCAGCACCCACTTCCACAGCGCACCCACTCCCACACCCATATTGAACATACACTTCTCCATCATGTTCATCAAGAGCAGCTTGATTACCTTGGCCCTCGTTATGTCCGCCTCTGCAACCCCGCTGGTCGGGGGACTTGGCACTGCAGTTGCCATCGAGAAGCGCAACACGCTCACTAAGGACGACGGGTCGTTCGACCACACTGGCGCGCTTGAGCAGGTTGTCCGCGATTCCAAGTAAGTCTGGTATCATTTCGCCTCGCTCACTCCCGGAATTCATCAACTTGCGTCCTCTAGCAAGCACCGCCGCAACCTTCTGAACCTGGAGCGCAACGAGGGCGTACAAGCGTTCAACGAGGGCGCACACATTCGCCCCGTCGCCAACCTTACTACCTCCCTCACTGGTCTCGCGGCGCGCCAAGCCGAGTCCCTCACGGACGAGGGAAACGATGTGTATTGGGCCGGCCCAATCTCCATTGGCAGCAACAAGCAGCCGTTCTACATTGACTTCGACACCGGCTCGTCGGATCTCTGGGTGCCCTCCGTCAACTGCACGAGCTCCACGTGCAATGGCAAGCACAAGTACGACGGCAAGGCCTCCACCACTTCCGCGCGCAAGTCAGGCCAGTTCTCCATCTCATACGGAGACGGCTCGTCCGTCTCGGGCCCTGTGTACACGGAGACCGTCACCGTCGCAGGAGTCACCGCGAAGGGCCAGTACTTCTCGCCCGTCACCCAGCTGTCGTCGTCGTTTGCGGGCGAGAAGATGGATGGCATTCTGGGCATGGCGTACCCCGCGCTCTCGCAGTTCCGCCAGAATCCGTTCTTCAACAGCGCCAAGGCGCAAGGCACGGTGAAGGCCGGGGTGTTCGCGTTCAAGCTCGCCAAGTCTGGCTCGGAGCTCTACCTCGGCGGTACGAACTCGAAGCTCTACACGGGCTCGATCGAGTACCACTCCGTCACTGGCTCTGGGTTCTGGCAGATCGGCAGCGGAAACACCGCAAAGGTCCTGGTCGGCTCCAAGGTACGCGACTCTCCCGTCTGGTGCTTGAAGCCGAGAGCAAACACTGATCGATGACGATGACAGGCGGTGGTTTCTAACATCCAGACGATCATCGATTCGGGCACGACGCTCATCTACGGCCCTCCCAGCCAAGTTGCGACGTTCTACAAGAGCATACCCGGGTCGCAAGTGTACGACTCGAAAACTGGCTTCTACACATTCCCGTGCAACGCCGTTCCCTCTAACGTCGCGTTCAGCTGGGGCGGCAAGAGCTGGACAATCTCCGCGGCCAACATGAACCTCGGACGCGTTAGCAGCAAGAGCACGCAGTGCGTTGGGGCTATTCTTGGCCACGACCTCGGCCTCGGCAAGGACGTCTGGCTCGTCGGTGACAGGTGAGCTGACTCGCCCCGTATTGGCAGATGCCGAATGCTGACGAACCCTGTGCAGCTTCATGAAGAACGTCTACTCTGTGTTCTCGTTTGATCAGAACGCTGTTGGCTTCGCCAGTCTCAAGTAGAGAGTGCGAGAGCCTGTGTCGTCCTTGTACTCGGGTCCCGGGGACCTCTCCTGTGTATGCATCGTCTGGCATGATGTTGCTCAATACATCCATCCATCATCGTCTCTCGAGGTCAATTGCACGCTGCTAATCTCGGTAAACCGTACCTGTATCATCGACCCAGCACAAGGTGAGTCTTGATCACCACAGACCATGTAATAGTCGCAAGACGATGCATTCGCTCGGTGTTCGGTGAGATAAAGCGATCGGTTTTATATATTGCCATTCAATGACCTCTCCTTCACTGCTTCCTGAATTGGGCAACAGTGGTGTTGTTGAAGCTGCAAGTGCCACCGGATTCTTTCAGCGACTGCATGAGGGTTTGTAGCCATGATGGCACTTACCCGATCCAATGGGGACCCGGGTCAATGAAGTGACTGCGGAGGACGCAAATGAGCACTCAGATGCAGAACGTGCCCACTGGAGGGCATACATGTAGCCACGGTCCCCGGGGATGTTAAGCTTCTCCTTCAGGAACTTGAATACTACACTCGCAATTTGCGAGTTCCCCTCCTCGGTGAAGCCCAGGCCCATCTGCAAGACCGGTGAGCTAACGGTGGATGGATGCTCCGGAAGGGCAGACATACAATGGTGAGCAGGAAGGCAGGCTCGAATGACCCCGCAAAAGTCAAGGGCTTCCCCTGGTCGAGGTGGACGGAAATATAAGTTTCAGGCTTTCCGAGAACTTCAGCAGCGAGCTGAGAAAGTGCCGTGGCCGTCAGGACCCCTTACTGGTGGGTCGATTTCGCAGAAGACTGATGCTCACCTTGGAGAACTGGAGGCAAAAGGCCTTCGGGTCCTCGACAGTAACATTGGTCCTCAGTTCAAGGAAGGGCATGATGGAGAAACTAGGTTAGCGAAGTAGGGAGAGCTGCTCACATTCAACGAAATCCGTAGGTATTTATCTGTCTGGCATGAGTCACAGCATGCCAGTGAAACGTGAGGCCGCATCCCATGATGATGCACGGCGATGGTCTACCCGGTTATGTCCGCTGCACCGCGGTGCTTAGAAGAACGCTGAACATTGATCTCCATACAATGTTGTCGTAACACTCAGGAGGAGAGTTGGAGCCTGGAGGAGATCCGGCTGACAGCATCCACTGTACTTACTCACGTTGTGTAGAATGCATCAGTAATCAGATTGGTAAGTCCCTGCTCGCCCCGAGTGGAATCCGGGACGTCGCGATGTAGAAGATTGGATGCGGACTTTCGTCTTGCTCCGATCGGCGTCGGGGGTCGTTGAATCAGCATGCGATGCTCAACGTCCAACAGTAGCGACGATACTTTCTAAGGACTTGGTCAATTTGGCTCGCACATTCGCTTTCGTGTGTTACCAACTTTGCAGAACATTTCGCTCCTACTTCCACATATAATTGCCCGAAACTTGAAGAGCTGCCGCTGTCGTAGCTGTGTTCCGGCGGCAAACTTCTGACTTATGATGCTCAGCGCTCGATTTGCGTAGCCAGCGACTGTTCGAGTTCGCCATATCGCAGCCCGCGCGATGGGCGAGTACACTGACCAATCATTGGCTACCAGTGGACGGTGTCGTTGGTTGTGCGATGCGAAGAGAGCAGAACCGCTGGGCGGGTGGCGGTGGGCGATAAGTAACGAATCCCGGTTATGGTAAGTACGAAAGCGGTCCGGGTAACGCCAGTACTCACTAGCTCGGGAACTCTCTCGGCGACTGTGAGTCGCGACGGCCAGTTTCCCGAGAGGCTCGAGGGACGAGCTGTCCTGGTACGTGGGTCTGAAATTTGTCCGAATCCTATCCTTCCGTCAAAATCTCAATCTGAGAGCTGGCATTGGAACTTAACCACACATAGTTGATGTGTAGCTGTAGTGCGGTGCTGTCGTGGAGGCTATGCCGAAGTGGTGATGGTGCGAAGCCCCTTCTTGCACGTCCGGAGTCGCCTTGCATTGGAGTGGACGGTCCTTCGGCGGGAGGGCGAAAGGCCAGGGGAGGGCGTCGGAGACGACAGGTCATATCGAAGCGGGGCTGTGTGATCCATTCTCGCTGGCAGCGTCATTGATACAAGTGTCCACAGTAGGTCGTTTGAAACGCTCCGTGACAAGGTTTGCATGCGGTTCCAGGAGAACTTGAAGCAGTGGTATACTTCTGGGGCGCGCGATGCGTCGGGGGAGCTTTCGGATGCTGCGTGTATCGCCTTCCTTGAGAATGTCCGCGTCCACCTCGTTGTTCTTGACGACGCATTCTGCGAAGAAGAGGACACCGTAGGTACAGTAACGTCCTTCTCAATGATCTGTACCCCTGCACTGGCCCATTGAGTGGATCCCAGCTTGATACCAGCTCAGTGATCCATTGCAGGGATCTGCAGGTCACAAAGATGAGCAGCGGTTTCAAGCTGATGGGAACAAAAAGCACGGCGTGATCAAGTACGTCGCAGCTGTACTTCGAAGCGTGCCACTGACTTACAGGGACCGCTAAGCCGTTACGAGCGCGTCAACAGCTGAAGCGCGTATCTTATGGACATATGCACGACGGGTGCACTCAAAGCAGCTCGAGTACATTGACAACCGGATCGTCTACCTGCGCAATGCAGTGACGATGCGGACGTATATGTACTCAGTACAGACAACGCAAGTAAGCACACAGCAACGTACTTCAGACAGGACTTGAGCTTGAGACCTAACTAGTATACAGTACGCCACCCCCAATGGATCCAGATCGTACATCCTATTTTTCAGCAGCACAAGCAAGCAGATGCGTACACGATCCTCAGTCCTCAAGAGAGAAGTTGCGTGCAGCCGGAGTCGCCAAGCCGGAGGTGTTGTTAAGTTGCATAGATCGGAAAACTACCACAATATAAACGTTGAATTTGTGAAGAGAGAGAAACAGGACAACTACCACGCCTCGGGGATCTGCGGGAAGTCGCCCATCCAGCCGTTCGGGTGGCCCATCTGGAGGAAGATGCCATCGGAGCCGTTGATCGGGAGGCCGAGGTCCGTGAGGCTCTGCTCCTGGAGCCACAGCGGGATCGAGCTCGGGTGGAAGATGCGCTGGTCGTGCGCCCAGGGCCCGAGCTCCTGCTCCGTAAACGGCGGCGGGGGCGCGATGCTCGGGTCGATGAACGAGGGCTGGCCCATCATCGCGTCCGCACCCGGAGGAAGGGGCGGCATGCCCGCGGCGGTGAGGCCGACCTTGCGGCGGAGGTTGGCGAGCATGATGCGAAGGGTGAGGGCGTAGCGCTCGGCAGCGACGTCGGAGAGGAGCTGCGCAAGCTGCTCGACCTGGATGGTGATCGCGCCCAGGTCGAGCTCGGCGGGGAAGAGGTTCGCCATCTTGAGCAGAAACAGGCCCGAGAAGGCTGCCATGACGAGCGTGTCGTGCACGGCGTAGCGCAGCGCGGCACGGTAAGTGGGCGAGTCGAGCAGGTTTGAAAGACAATTTGAGGCGGCGTCTTTCGCTTGGAAGGCGAGCTCGCGCTGCTCGAAGGGCATCTTGTCCCAGGAGACGCCGCGGAGTGCAACGCAGACGAGCCATAACTTGGCATAGTGCAGCTCGCCGACGAGGATCTTTCGCGGAAGCGCCTCTTCGTCCATGGTTTGTCCTGATTGGATGGTCAGCGCGGTCTAGAGACCGAAGAAGAGGTACTTACTGTGGAGGTCATCACAGTCGTTCCACCACTTGTCCAGGGCGATGTTCGCTCGCCGGATAAATGCGAGCGTATTGTGATTGACCTGACCGTTGAGTGGGGATAGGGTTTCGTAGATTTGCGCTGATGAAACCTCTGTCAGCGATACTGCGCCAAGGGGTCGGTCCAAACTCTTACTCTTCTGTGCTATTAACTCCACCTGGGAAACCAGTCTTACATCCGTCGGAGACGCCATGGGATGTGAGAGCAGCAGACGGCAGTGCCTGATAGAACTCTCATCGCGGAGCACAATCGGCCGGCCGGTCCCCAGGCTCATCTGGTGGTCAAACCAGTACAGGCACAACCATATGCGAGCGGAAACCACTGTACCAGGACACATGGTTAGCAGATTCTACATACCCATGGAAGCACTTCTACCAGGCACGCACCAAGATTCCGCTCCTCCTCCTCGCTGCGCTTCTTTCCACCATCGTCCGCAAGCTTCTCGAGTGCACGGTGAAGCCCCAGGTCCAGGGCCATGCGCATCGCGTGGCCGCTGGGGAGCCACCCGTTGGTGCTCCAAGCCGCGAGCAGGAGCATCCCCTGGACGGCTTCCTTGCGCACCACCGGGCCGAAAAGGGACGACCGCGCAATACCCTGCGCCTCCTCAAGACACTTGTAGAATGCAGGGATGAGCGGGCCGGTCCCGCTCCGGATCTTCGCCGCTACCGCCAGAATCGCGTCGAACGTCCAAGGGGACCGTTCCATGAGCCCCTCATAAGTGTCGTAGGACGGATCGAAGACGGGGATGAAGATGTGGCAGCCGGAGAAGAATCTACGCTAGACGTGAGTTACGCGTCGGACTGCCAATCAAGAGGAGCTCACATGTGGTAGAGCTCGCGAGCCTCGGTGTCCGAGACAAGTCCCTAACGCGGACTGGTAAGTCTCTGGGGATAGATTAGCGGACAAAGTTGTCTACCTTCTCGACGACATGAGGGAATGCATTGCGAGGAGTGGGTTCAGCCCGCTTCCGCTTCTTCACCCTAGGACACGACCATCAGCGGACATTTACCGGGCACTTGGTAACCACCTGCCTCGGAGGTGAAGTAGATGGGGCGGCCGCGGCTTCTGCCGCCGCGTTGGCGAGACCTTGCAGAGCTTCGATAGGGGCGTTGAGGGTAGAGCGGGGAAGCGTGTCCTCAGACTCGTCATCCGAGGACGGCGCCGTGCTGGGCACGATTCCATACGTCGCATATTTATGGGGCTAAATTGCGGCTGTATATCAGCCAAGACGGAGACGCGAACCGAGGAAGACGCGTGTACGCACCGGCGGGGCGAAGCCGGGTAGCGGTGGGAACGCCCTGGGACGAGACGGCCCCTCTCCTTGGGGCGAGTTGTACATCTCGGAATGGGTGCGAATGGGAGGCAACGGACCTGACAAGATAGGGCTGTCGCGGGAGCCGGTGGGGTAGACGGGATGCTGGACGACCGGGGGCTCTGGTTCTGGCCCTGGCTCTGGATAGCGGAGAGGATGCGGTCGAGGGAGGACTGCATGCCAATCATCTGGCTCTGCATGACCTGCACGACGGTCCCGTGAGCCGGGGACACGCGATGTGGTTGTGGGTCGACAGCACGTACCAGGTACTGGCCCTCGAGGCGGGAGAGACGCCTGTGGGTGGGGGAGGTGGTGGATGGGGCATGAGCAGGGGCTGGACATGGCAGGCGGGAGAGAGGGGCGGGCTCAGCGGAGGAAGACTCACTCGACGGAAGCAGAGGACAACGCCTGGACATTCTTCTTCTCTGGTTTCTCAAACACACAGACCGCGCCGCTCAGTTGGCATCGACGACACGGAGCCTGGCAGAGAGCAGCCCGGGCCGGGCGGGTGGGCGGGCAGACGGGAGACGGGACGGGGGCTACAGTCAGGCCCGCGGTGCGATGGCGGTGATGGAGAGAGACGCACCTCGCCCTCACACCTGTTCTTGCCCTTGCGGCAGTTTGTGCAGGCCCGCGCGCCCCGCTTCGGGATGTGCGACGGGGAGGACACGTTATGGTCCTGTGGGGACGCCATCTCGGTCCGGCCGCCGCTGCCGTTCGCGTTCGTGCTGAAGCTCTGGGTGCGCCTTCGCTTGCCGTTTGGCTGGTCGTCGTAGTTCGAGGTCGACGTCGTGGGCGACAGCGACATCATGGGGGACGGAGGGGACGGGCGCAACGAAGGCGGGACGCCGGGGCCTGCCTTTACTTACACGGCCCACCCAGCCGTTATCGCGGAAAATAACCCAAACCTTGCCAAAATTACGTGCAAAACTCCGCCCCGGCAGCTGACCGCCACGGTGCGTGCGGTCGCGTCCTCCTCGTCCCCCGCTTCGGATTCGCGAACGTACAGACAGACTCGCCCTCGACCCCAGCACGCACCGTTCGCTGTCTCGGCGTGCGTGTATCTCCTTCTTGTGGCGTCAAGGTTATATCCTCCGGCCCTGTTACGCTCGACAATAAGCTGCGATCGTCATATCGCCCACGCCTGATTAGCTCCCTCACCCTTCGAGGACGATGCACATCATCCCCAGAGACTCGCTGCTGCTCTCGCTGTCCGCCCATCCTGGTGCGGCCTCACACATCCACCAGCTATCGCCTTGCCTCTCGCCATAAGGTCCATGGAAAACGATCCACCTTCTGTTGTCATCAACCCACCAACCCCCTCGCAGCCTTGTAACGGCACCGTGCTCCCACACCTTCCGCACCTTCGGCCACATGACTGTCCCTCGTCGTCGCGCGCCCACGAATAGCTTTGGGGGCAGGGTTCTTAGGCCAGGGTTCACCGCGTCGCGGGACAGAACGGGGGTCGCGAGTCGCGACTTCGGGCTCGCACCTGACGGCGTTCTGACGCGTTCATATAATACGCGTAACCCAAATGGTGCTTCTCCCAGAGCCACTCCCAACTCGTTCGTCTTCGGCCGCCACCGTGTGATGGGAGCCTTGGTTCTTGTTCGGGATTCGCGGTCGCCGTGTAAGTACTAAACCCTATGGGCTGTCTTGCTTGCCCATGACGGAGCTCTTACTCTAGCCCGTAGCAGAGGTGATACGCGAGCTACCACCTACCGGAGCCCTCTGACATATACGCCGTTCGTCAGAAACGTACGAGAACATACATGTCACCGCAGTGAAGCCGCACAACAACACCCAGGCACAGAATTACGTTCACGAGCCCGTCGGACTTCCAACCCCAGAGGACCCCAGACCGGTGGAGCGATTCCCTTGCACAACCTCGCAATATAATCGAACCTCGCCTATATGATGCCGCACGACGTCAAAAGCCTCCGCGGCACGTTCAACCTGGTTAGGTCAATACCCGAACCATCTCTGGCACAAGTCAACGAACGTCGAACCGCGATGCGCTTATGTGCGAGCTACGCCCGGTATCCGCGGTCCAACTGCCCACCTCTTGCAAAATTTGCGGCCTTCTCTCGCATCTCGCAATTTACGCTCGCCTTCTAGTTTGCACCATCCCAAGGGAATCGACCACGGTGAACACCCTCAATATACTTCGAACGCCCGGGATCACCGTCCTGCGTTCCGCCTCGCGTTTGCCGCTCCGCACAACGTTCGCGGTGGACCCGTGGACGGAATGCAAGCTTGTTCTGCGCTTCCCGTGCTTCGCCCTTCCTTTCGGTCTAGGTCCTGCAATCCGAACTCCCAGCCAGCATGCTGGATCCTTGCGACATCGCCTTCGTCTTCATCGCGTCTCGGTTTCAGGCGTCAGGTGCAGCTCCGCTGAATGCAGCGGACACGTACAGCGGCCTCCCGTGCGGCCGCCATCTCCTCAGGCTTGTCATCAATGCGGTCACGTCGCGGAAATCTAGCTCCGCCGCGCGACGACAAGGAAGCACCGAACGCTATCAGGAGGCTGTATGCATGTGGTGCGCATGGGAGCCAGATACGAATCTCATTCTGTGTACGAGATGCGGGACGGTTGACGTTAGTGCGGGATTTGCTACGTGTCTATCGATCGTTCGACTGTGCTTGTCTGCAACTACATGGTTGGATATCGTGTATGCGAAAATGATTAGACATAGAATACGTGTCTACAGTATGTGCGAGTCCGTCCGAATCCACGATGAGCAAAATGACTGGGAAAGATTGAGACAGCGATGCTTGAATCTGGAAAGATAATGATGAAATAGGATCACGAGATACGTTGGGCCGCGCTGGTGACGACGGACAGGCCGAGCGAACACACCACGGCCATGAGAGGAGAGAAGAAATACTGCACACATGCGTGTGAGCTGAGGTTGTTACAGCGAACATCAATACTGAGCACATACCGCGGCGGTGAGGTAGCCAGCAATCGCTCCCTGGTTGATGTCCACCATCTCGGCGACACTGACCAGGAGCATAGCAGATGGTCCAGATGGGATGAGAACCAGTAGGAACCTGGATGATGATCGGCGGTAAGCGAACTACAATAAGTACAGAGTTGGTAAGGTATCACTCACCAGACGAGTTTATCGTCGACGTATAGGCCACGCCCCGCTGTGGCCCACACGAAGAGCAGCGATACCGCGGGCATGATGATGAAGCGCACGAAGAGGATCCATGAGGTGGAGAGCACTCCCGGATTCGAGGATTTGACGATGGCGAGCTCCGCGCCGACTGTGAATGTTTGAAGCACAACGCTACATTGTTCTCATGTCAGTGCACCTGTACTGAGGCATCTACACTGCACGTACAAGAGTTCTCCGAGGTTCTCGATACTCTGCAGGATACTACTGTACAAAGGGCCGTCTTCATCCAGGATAGCTCGGTGCAGTGGTGGGGTAATCTACGCAACAACGGTCAAGAGTTTGTTATAGCAGGAGCAGGCCTAGAACTCACTCCTATAATCAAGGCGATAATTGCACCCAGGAGCACTGGGCTCACGAAACTGCAGGCCTTGTTCACGGGCTTCTCGAGGAATTTGAGTCGCTCTGGCCAATGGATGTCTGGTTGGTCGATGATGGCGCCAACGGCACGCGTATATGCACTCTCTCCGGCCCGGGTCTCGTCTGCATCGGAGTCGCCGTAGTCGTGCAGCAAGCCAACGCGCTCAGAATCTTGCACCACCGACGTCAGCCTTCCCGGGCCGGGGCGCAGCCTGTCTTGACTCTCTGGGTCATCGTCGTCCTTGTGCCCATCGTCGCGCGCCATAATGCCCGGAGCGAGCTGGAACGTGAACGTTTGCTGCACGATGGCATTCAGCAGGATGAGAGACTTTGCCCGGCTGAGGGTCGCGCTGATACTCTCGCCATCCTTGGATAGCACGTCTAGTACACCCGTATGCTCGAGCGACTGCAACAAGAGGAGGGGCAGCGCGTTTGAGTTCGGGCGGCCGCACGCGACGACGGTCCAGTACGGGAGCTTCATGACGCGTTTCCCGGCGTACCCGATGGCGTGAGCCAAGAGGGTGCTCGCTAGGCCCCAGAGCGGGATGATTCAGACGCTGGAGAGGTTGCGCGCGGTGAGCTCGGGGCCCATCTCTTCGATGATGAGGCATGGGAGGAAGAGGGTCGTGCAGAGCTTGGAGATATGGCGGACGGTTTGGTGGTTGAGGTATCCTTTACGAGCCATAACGTATCCGGCGAGGAGGGTGAGGAGGACGGAGATGCAGCCCTGGAACGCGCCCGAGAACGTCTCGAGCAGCGTTCCCGCCGAGGTTGCAGAGTCTTCTTTGCCCATCGCGTTCATCTTCGTGGCCGGTGCAGGGAGGAGGAAGCCCAAGTGAGGTGGTCGTGCGACCTGCCGTGCTCCAGCGACCTTCCCGGGTTCAAAATAGAGAACGCCATGACGCGTGACGCAGTCCTCGTCGACGTCCCGCTCCAAGCGCGACGTGAGCCTGAGCGCACCCTCACGCCATGACGTCATCCTATATGCGACGCTCAGTCGCCATCTTCCCCTTTAGGGCATCTGTCTAGGGTTAAGTTAAACGTTAACTTCCCACCGGGTAAAGTGCGATTGGGGAGCCAATTTCGATGCTGCTCTCTCGCGGAGGACATGCAGTGCTGCAACTTGGCTCAGAAATCGTGTTGATTTTGTCCCTGACAGCCAACGCCGGGGTCTTGGTTCCGACCGAATCAAGTTGCGCCAGCCAGCGGTCGATTCGAAGAGGGGGGCCTTCGGGGACGGAACGAGTCCTCATGTGGGCGACCATCGACGCGTCCAGCTAGGAAAACAGAAGCGCCGACTGGCAGCGGCTCCAAGATTTTGGAGTCGTGTATTACTATCAGGCTACTATTAGTTAGTGCTAGTAACGCGTGTCCATTGCATTCAGAGTCTGTGTCCTGTGAGCTCTCACACCGGCGGTTCAGACGTCGACGCTGGGAAGGTGAGCAAGGATGTCCGCAGTGGTGACGCCGCTGAAGATCTCGTAGTCTGCGTCGACCTCGCACAGCGTGTTCTTGGCCGGAACCTGCAGGATCGGTAACAACGCATCATGAGACCGACTCATCGTTCGTGCCACCAGCTCGGGAATAGCCACTCACCGTTCCGTTCACGAAATACGCAGCGAGTAGGTTGATCGTGCATGCAGACGGCTCAGCGATAGTAGCATGCTGTCAATGGTGCCAGATGATGAGTGCACATGCCCACGCCAAGCGAGGGGACCAGGAAGCACGCACCCCGAATCCGTTCTGCCGGACCAACACCGCGTCCTCTCCCAGTTCACGCGCAGTTTCCTCTGCACTTGCGAGCGGAGTGACCGGGTCATACTGCACGCCATCGAGTTAGTGAATCAAGAATCAATACAGAAGAAGACGAGAAAGAGTGAGCGCACTGACCACGTTGGAAGCGACTATGATCTTGTTCGCGAATTTCTTGTTCCATGGACCCTTGTACCTCTCGACGGCACGCACAGGCCAGAACGCGCATAAGTAAGCCTGGGAAGGCCAGTAGGAGCCGACTGTGCACGCCCGGGGGTGGTCAGCGCGCCCATTGTCACCGCTGGTGACGGGAAAGAGGCGTACGTACACATGTGCGATATGTTCCGCGTGGTATCTATGATACCCTTGAACTGCTCCTCCATCGTGACGCCGTGCATGTCAATGGCGTCCCCGCATTGAATCGCGTGAGTGCTGTATGGCGAGGAGTCGTTGGGAATTGTGCGTTTCAGCAGCCTGCTATCCCAGAAGGGCTTCAAGTCAAATCAAGACCGCATCGAATAATGGGAAGATAACGCACGAGTTGCGACGAACAGAGGTCTCAAACCACTTGGCCAGGGAATCGTTTGCCGGTGCCTCTCCCTTGACTATCTCCACCGCTTGTGTCCAGCCCTCCTTCATGAAGCTGTCCCAGAGCGCGGGTCCGTACAGTTCATTGAGAAGGACCACTGCGGTCACCAGGATCAATAGACAGCCTCACGTCGTCATGCCATACGCGACACACACCTCTAAGGATCCCCGACGATAGAAGGACAGACGGGTTGGCTACAGTGGCATCGTGCGCAGCTGTGAGAAGGGCCTGGAACTTTGCATCGATGTCGAGAGGTCCGTCGCCCTCTGAGGCGGCAGGGCACCCAGCAGGGCCTGTGAGCGCGCACCCCGTGATGAGGCCCTTGTAGACGGTATCAGAAGAGAGGAGCTGGTGCGACCACAGCTAGATTCGAGCGAGTATGCATGAGTGACATGGTGAGCGCGTGAAGACCGTGAAGACGTACGATAGAAGGCTTCTGCGTGGCCCAAGTGACGGGATTGACAACACCGTCGATAACCACCCTCCCGACGCGCTTCATTCACCAGTTAGTAAGTCCTGAGTCCACGACAAATGAGAATTGTCCCTACTTCCGGGAACACTGACGAGCATAGATGTCAGCTGCAGCCTGGCGCTCAAGGGGACACTGCAGTACTCACTGTTAACAAAATACGAGCCAATGATAGTCCCACCGGATATGCCGTAGTAGTTGATCGGGGCGTCAGGGCCGTCGATCGCGTTGGCCATAGAGACTATGTCGCGGACGGTTGCAGCAGTTCCGATGTACTTGAGATACCTGCCGTTGGGGGAGCTCAAGCACTTCTGGCCGAGCTCCTTATACTTCTTCTGCATGACTGGGGCTTGTGCAAGCAGTGCATTCACGTCGGCCGGGTCGGTGAAGTTTCCAGTCTCCTCTATGCCGGTCAGCTCGATCGTCCCGTTGAAGAACGCGGCGTGCTCCGCGGCGCTGTCGAAGCAGAAGATCCCTCCGGGGCTACAGAGTGTTACAGTAAGTGGCTTCCGGCGCATAGCTCAAGGGACACGGCACTGACACGGTGAGGTTGCCGACACCGCGCGGGTCCCAGCTGATGATGTCGTAGACACCGCCAGTGGCATTGAGTAGAAACTCCTTGATGACAGGGGCGCTCAGCTCGGATAGCCCAGAGAGACCAGGTCCGCCTGCGGTGCTTTGTGCGTTAGCAAGCTGGTCGTCTGTATTCTAAGGGATACTAACCAGGGTTGAAGAAGACGGATCCTTGGCGCTCCCCAGTCGCGTTGGCCTTGACTATGGCCAACCGTGCCTGCCCAGCGAAGGGATTATGATAGTCTAGGGGAACATTCAGGAATCCACAAGAGAGCGACGCGTCGGTCACGACGGAAGGGTCGCAAGCTCCCCAAACGATCTGAGTATCGCCCTGAGAGACTTGCGTTAGTCAAATAATGGGTGAAGACGTCAGGACGACGTACATGGTGCGAGGGAGCCGCTTGACACGCGGTGCATGCGAGGAGAAGAGAGAGGGTGTATCTATTATACAATACCATATTCTTGAAGCAGGGAACTGGGGAGTGACGATGTTCTCCAAGAGAGGAATGGAGGCTTATATGCATTCCCCGATGCTGACGGTCTAAGCAGCCCTACGACGACTCGCTCCGCAAACCGACGTGCGCGTTGCCAGACGGAGTCCGCGCATAAGCGGAGGCAATGCTTGAAAAGATAAAGTAGCGAGTCATGTGGTCCGGGGCCCCGACGGTTGCTGCCACTGGGCAGATCCGCGCCTCCTCTGGCAGTAGACTAGTGGGAAATCTGGGTTCGTCGCTGGCAGGCAGAAGACCTCGTTTCATCATATCATGAAATGGCTCAGGTCCGCAGCCCGGTACGAACTTCGAAGCGCCCGTTGACGGTGCACTTCGATACTGGCGGTCAGTCGTAGGCTCTACGCTGAGTCTGGTGAGCAGGTAGGCTGTGACGTGGGGGCCGCAGCGCGGACTGTAGCACCCCGCCGGCGGAAGGCGGTACTTATGTGAGTAGCTCTGGATCTCACTGCCATAGAACAAGAGAGAGTAACATACGTGACACAAGGTGCACCGTGCTGCACAGTCCGGACCCCGAAGCACTGAGGGTCTCGCAAGTCGACGGTGACATTCAAGTGATGGCTTGCCAGTGCCAGCGGCCCGTGTCCGAGGTTTCCTAGCAGCTGGCGCCTCCGCGCATCTTGCCTGACTCAGCAGGAATATGTCAGTGCAAAGCTTCAGCGCTTCAGGCTGCACTGCCGCGAGTGCGCGCGACGCGCCAGTGTTGTTACAGTGTTGTGTAGCTTGGCAGTACTTATCCGCCTTAAGCTTGAAGACGTAAGTCTCTGACAGACTCCGCCCGCCTTGGGAACACATGCCAAGATGCCGCCTATGTCGCCGTTGTAGGCTCGCAAGCCAGCTTCTAGTTGAACGAAAGGGAGTACTTAGTCGTTCCTTCAACCTGAGTCCCAGTAGCCTCGCCGCGGCCGTTCCTCGGCGTGGTGCAGCAGGCTGAGTACTGACTATTGGTACAGAGTAAGTATGCACAGTAACGCATGCAGGGAATCGAAGAGAACGCAAAGTAAGTATGTACTTAGTCTGGGATACTTAGTACCTATCAGGCAGTGTAAACTCCGTGCTCTAGACCCGAACAGCCCAAGGCCAAGGGCTTGGTTCCGACCCAGTTGCGCGAGCGATTTCTTCCAGCTCCCGCACCGGTTGGTTTGAGGACAGTAGTCGGTGACCACTGCCACCGATAGCTTCTCCGCATTCAGCACATACAGCAGTGTGTACAGCACCTCCACACTACATGATTTCGTTAGACGGATTGGACGACTTTGACCTTGCCCTGATGGAGCGACATACCTCGCCAATGACAAAGACGCGACCGTTGGGACACTTGTAGAAATGCCCGACGTGCGCTGTGAACAACACATGAGCAGACATAAACCAAGTCGAGGAACGAGGGGTTACTCACAGAAGCCGAGCCCTCGAACCACTTGCGTCAGCTCCTCGAGCGAGACGGGTTCGTAGAACGTATCACGACGCAGGGACTTCTCCAGCGCTTTCCAGTCGTCCAAGATGGCCTGCGCAGGGACGAGGAAATCGGCCTGCATCCAGTTCGCCAGTTCGCCAGTCTTCCCCCGACGAGCGACCCTCATGCGGACTTCATTGACGCGCTCTTGAGCTCCCGAAAGCTTCTCATCCGCGCTGTTGGCCATCTTGGTCCGGTTATCTTCGTTCATCTTGTGCGTCTGCCGCATCATCTGGACGTTAAACCGGAACTGCTCCATCTCGACGCGCATGATGAGCAACACCGTGCTCGCCTCCTGGCGGTGGCTCTCGGACTCCTGTGTGATCTGCAGCGCGAGCTCCGCGTCGGCCGCGCAGGAGCGGAGGAGGAAGGATGTGTATGTCGCCCAAATGCGTCGGTTTGCGGGTGGGTACCTGTTCACCGGTGGGTCCCCACGAAGCCGGGTGGCGGGAGCCTTCTCGGGGCGCTCAGAAATGCGGCCAAGCCATACACCCAGGAGCTCGACGAGAGTGAGCCGGATGTTGACGGTTGTCCAGAACGACTCGACGAGGAAACGCTTATCGGCCCGCGGGGGTGGCTGGCCAACTCGGAGGCGGGCAGCCCGCATCGCGTACTCGTGCGGGTTCCTAGGTGCTGTGACCGGGTTCGCGACGATGTCGTCTACCTCCTTCTGATACAAATATGCGAACGATGCCTCCCATGCGTGCGAGTGCGCGGAGCGCGTCTGCGACACCGTAGCGGTGTCCTTGTAGGCGTTGAACAACGGCAAGACGATCTTCTTCCATGCCTTCGCCTCGTCATTCGGAAGTCCGTGTAGTTTGGCGTTGAGTGGGTCAATGTCCTGGAGAGTAAACGGTATGACACGCTTTGCCTGGAGGAGCCCTGTGTGACTGCGCTGCAGGGACTTCAACTCCTTCGTGGACAGCGTGAGAGGCGCAGCGGCGATCTTCGAAGCGAGGTCCTTAACGGCGGTGTCCAGCTGAGGTTTCGAGATAGCATCGAGCTTCACGCGGACGGCGCCCAGAGACTTGGACATATGGAAGGCGACATTGTTTTCGAGGATATCTAGGTCGGCGCGCTTGAAGACGCGACCATAGCGAGGAGCAGTGATTGCGCCGCGACACGTCGGACACGCGGGAGGCTGCTTGAAGCCTGGAGGTGGGGCCTCTAGACCAACCCACTTATCTCCTTTGGCATCGCGGCGGTAGTAATTATTGAGCTCGCAAACGCCGTCGAGGGTCTCGATCGTGAAAACATGGCGACAATTCGGCAAGGTGATGGTTAGTTCATCGAGGCTGTCGCTTTCGACGTCCAGGTCTGCGAGGGTCCGCCCCATCACGAGATCGACGACCACGTTGTCGTCCGGCGCGCATGTAGGACAAATCTGAATGGAACAGTCTTCGCCGCAAACTGGCCCGATATCAGCTTTGATTGACGACTGTCAGTATTCATGAATGGAAGGCATACCTGATGGACAGCGATGTCCGCAAGGTAGGACTTGTTCGCAGCGCTTATCGCATGGGAGACGGGCGCAGATCTATCATAGCAGCAGTGGCGAATGAGCGATAGAATGCGAAGATCTGGTGCATCACGTACCGTGCCGCAGGGCAATGGGCAAGTGTAGTGCAAGCAACGCCTATACGAGGATCAGACAAGAAGCTTGGAGCTAGCATGCATAGGCGTACCAAGTGCACGGTTCCTGGCAGGGGGCGCATGGAACGGAGCAGTAGTTTCTGCAGCGAGCATGAGCGCAGACTTGTCGACAAGCCTCTTTGCAGGCGACGGTGCATTCATGATTAGCCGAACACTGCTTCCCGCACAGATGTCCGCAGAATAGAGTCCTCTGGCAGGGATGCCCGACGTGATTAAGCCGCTTCCGCTGGGGCTCCTCGTTGTTGTTCACTTCGTTCTCTTCGTCATTCTCGTCCGGCGGGACTTCAGGAGCGGCACTGAGAGACTGGCACTGGTGACACTGAGCCTTGCATCGACGACCGCAGCAGCTCATGATCCCGCTGCAAACCGCACGGCACGCATAATGTCGAGGATTGTCGGAGCATCGCATGGTCGCCTTGTGTTCGCATCCTGGGAGGGATTTTTGAACTTGAACACTGCAGATGACTTGGTCCAAATTGTCGCGTTGGTAACTGCGAAGGGTATCATTGGCATTTGCGCAGCGTTTGGCAACGGTGTTGGCCACCTACCAGGAGATCTTTGGCGCGATGTGGCCACACGGTAGAGGGACGTCGGCGACCTCGATATAGCATTGGTCACAGGGTTCAGCACATTGCTTCGTGCAGGGGTGACCGTAGGGACAGAGGCGAGTGCAGCGCTGCACACATGACACCGAGACATGTCGAGGGTCGTCCGAGTGACACTGGGGTTAGAGTGAGGGTTATGATTGCTGCTAGTACTCATGTGTCAACATAGGTGACTCACCTTGTACGGGCAGAGGTGACCACAATTGAGACGTGTGTCGCACTGCAGGAGGCAGCCCCCTTATAGAGGTGAGCGACTCAGTGGACGGCGAGAGAAGTGCTGATCGGGCCACTCACCGTCAGGAGCAATACGCGACAATTGTCCAGGCTTGGAGACTTGTTCCACAGTCTGCGGATGACGATGGCACGCCACGGGCAAGGATGTACCAAGGCATTCACGCTTGCGGAGTTCATCAACTACTTCTCGCCACATCTTGCTTCTTGCGGAGAGATTGGTGGCGTTGCCAAAGATGTACATGCCTTCCCGCGCACGAGAGAGGGCGACTGAAGTGTGATCTCAGTATATGAAACCGAATGCTCTGCAGTGAGGAACTACCATTTGTCCTATTTTCGGACTGCAGACGTAAATGTCAGGCCGCGTATGTGCAAGACAGTCATTACCTACCCTTAAAAATCCAATGTTGACGCGCCCTTTGGAGCCATGACCCTGCACCTCGTCCTCTTCTGCGCCGCCGGAGTTGCGGACGAGCGATAGGATAACGATCTGCAAAAGTACCGGCTTAGTCGCAGTTATCACGACTCTATCGAACGATTGACCTTCGCCTCCTCTCCTTGGAAGTTGTCAATGGTACGCAGGAGTACCTATGGGACAAGTCAACCTTCATAACGATCCGTTATACTCACGGTACACACCCGGCGCGAGACCTTCACCCGCTCGAAGGCGCTGTTCGACTGGGTCACGTCCTCCGTCTCGGCATTCCTGTCATCAAGCTCGGCTTGATCCCGCTCATCGAGTACGACAGCGACTTCGTTTGAAAAGGCGTCTCGTAAGCGGGAGAGCTGCCCGAGGTATGCGCAGAGGACGACAATATCCCCTTCTGCTGAGTATGGACCTTGCCTGATAAAGAGCTATAGTTAAAGCACGGGGTACAGCAGAGCAGAATGCATGCGGATACTTATTACTGACCGCAGAAGGTACAATACCAGGTCCTTGATCATGTCCACCTGGTAGCAATCGAGCGGACGTGAGCGAGACAGGGAAACATGATCAGAACACCAGTGAGTGGAATTGATTACATACCTCAAACTGATTGTACTTGCTGACAAAGTCATCTTCGCCGCCGTTCTCCTTGTGGTCGTGGGTGAAGAAGAAGACGTCTTTCGCCATACCTTGGACGTGTGGATAGTTCTTCACTAGATCATGGTCCTCGAGCCGCGGGTACAATGTCATCCTGGGGGCATTTGACGTCATGCTTGTGATGATAAGTAGTCATGGATACGACCTACCGGACCAGGTCCGCGATCTCAGGCCGCATCCGTCGCTGCACATTGATTTGAGACATCGCCATCCCAGATGAGGACAGTCGCTCCATGAGGGACATGTCGAACTTGTAGATCATCTTGCCGTGAGGGTGGTCCATAGATAGCGCTGTCAAGCCGGTTAGCTGGATCCCGCTACTCCTCTGGAGGATAGACATACAGTAGTTATTGAGCGTCGGTCGAAGTTGAAGTGGATCACCAATGAGCACCATGTGCTGGATGCTGGGAACCAAGCTGCCGAGTACGTGTGCCTCAAGGACTTGACCAGCCTCTTCTATGAGGAGGACTTTGGGACCGATACCCTGAATGGGACGATGTTCAATATCGATCATCTGCGGCGATGAACAAAAGATCAGACCTTCAACAACGCCGTGAGCTTTGCAGCTCCTGAGGGATCTTGTCAGCGGCACGGACGAAGACGCTGCATGACGATATCCACTCACCAGTTGTTGTGCAGCCAATGATGTCAACATTACGGAGGAGCTGCTTCCTGATCTACATGAGGAATGAATGCATGAGACTCCAGCTAAGCCAGCACAAATAATCAACATACCTCGGCTTGGCCTTCCTGGTACTCCTGCGCTGCTCGTGCATGCTTCTCATGGAGACGCCTGAACTCCTGCGTCTGTGTCTCCTGGCTCGTGATGCGGACTTCGTCAGACCAACTGTTGTGCAACAACCGTCGCTCGGTTGCCGACATCGACCATGCATCGATTTCTCCCAGGAGCTCGTGGATCGGCCGTGAGGCGACAGGTACAGTGGGGACGTCGGAGTATCCATACGCGGCGAAAAACTGAAGCAGATCGACGAAGTCGTCTGGACGTATGTCGCCCGATCGCGGCGCGGCGTGGAAAGATGTAGGCGAAGACGATTCTGGGGCGTACATTGCAGCCGCAGGAACAGCAGGTGGAGAGGAAGATGCAGGTTGGAGTCTTGGTTGGAGTTGTTGTTCATCTGCAGCTTCGATACTGTCAGGATCATCCAGGTCGAGGAGGATGGCATCATTGAGCCATTCTTCCTCCGGAGATGCATCGACGGATACGAAGTCGTCGCTGTCTGAATCCGACTCTGCGTCTCGAGCTGCTGCCTCCGCGCCCTCCTCACCTGTCGGGCCCTCTGCCATGACAGTCTGCAGGGAGATGTCCTGTGGCTCGTCCAATGCTTCAGATGACAGTGCCTCGAAACGATTCGCGGAGCCAGGATGTACTGCACGCTGTTGCGCAGCTGTCGTCTGTCGGTGTCGCATGTCGTAACGCACGTTATGTAGGAATTCGATATCGCCACCTCGGACCCAGAACCCGTACAGAGAGTCGTCTCTCTCACCAGCATCCTTACCATCTGCGCCCGCGACATGCCATCCTTCCTGCTCTTCCGTCGCCTCTTGGATCGCACTTATCCATGCAGGCGGATCTTGGATAGACTCGAGCAACATAGGAGAGTCGAACATGAGATACCGGACGATGTCTTCTGTGTCGACGTCGGTCTTGAAGAAGCCTTCCATGAATTTTTTGATCTCGTTCTCGACATCACGGAGTGCGCGGCGGTATTCATAAAAAGCGTGGTTGAGCCGCGATTTCCCGGCGACCATCTCGACGTGCTCAATTGAGAACTCTGCGATACGCTCGTCCGCAGAACGGGAGCCGAGACGCACGATCTTGTTGGTAATTTGAGCGTCGAGGACAGAGCGGAGCATATGGTCGAGCGCGTGATTCGTGAAGGCGATCATCAAGATGGGCCCGGCTCCGTTCGCAATGAGCACGCGCAAGAGCTCGACACCGGTGTAGCTCTGCGAGACATACATATGAGCTGTGACACAAATGTGTGACCAGATGACTGACCTTCCCGGTTCCTGGAGGACTGATCATGCAGGCATCAGAAGGGCATCGTGAGTTAGAATTGGATTTGGACCAGCGGGCAATCGCTCACCCTTGTATCAAGCTCAGCTCCCTGACAAGGGTGTCCACCATGGCATCTGCTTGACTCGGATCCAGGCGACTGCTGCGCTTCAACGTGTCGCGTGCATTCTCAATGGAGGCTGGGTCGCTGACGACGAGCTTGAGATCTTCGACGCCGGCCTCAGGTGGAAAGAGGGACGACAGCTGGAACGCGAATCCAGGCAACCTGGCGTACGCAGGCGGGGAAATCTGCAGCGTGCGATAGAACACGGAAGGGCGGTGGACGAGATATCGAGCGAATGGGACGTTCTCGGGATCCACACGCAACGCCTCCAAGAACGGTCGGATGGATTCGAACATGACGGTCGCCTCGATCAACAGCTTGGTAGACCGACGCTCTGTGATCGGGATCCGCAGCTCTTGCAGTATGCGCAGTTCGACCTCCGGAGAGAAGAAGGATAATCGGATGTTGACGCGGTCTGGGGTCTGCTTGGCGGAGTCGGTGAGGTCCTTCAGCGCGCTGGCGACAGTGCCGAGGTGAACCTCTGTTGTTGTCCCATGCTGCCATACAAGCGCAATGAGTCCGCCCTGCATGAGACGCTTGCTACTCATACTCTCCCAGAATATCACCCTCGACTTGGCCTGCGGCGCGCGCGCGCGACCGGGTGGGGCGTCAAGGGACATCCCAACGGTGAGCCCACGCTGGCTTGGGGCGATCGTCAGGAACTCGGCGTTCGTGTAGACGTTGAACAACACGGTGTCGGAGCCAGAGGCGTGTCCACGATATTTGCCGCCCTGCTTTTTGAGGAGCTCATCGAGCTGCGTGCGACGGTCCTTCTCCCTGAGGTCGGAAAGCACGTTCTGCGCGGACGTGCGGAGGGATGCCCTACGTACGGGTATGTCAGCAGGAGTCTACAGCGATCGAGTGTGCAACTTACGTGAGCTCTTCCCTGAGTAAACGGAACTGGATATCCAGCAACTGCTCCATAGATTCGGACGGAAGGGGATGTGGAGCGCCGTACATATTGGCAGGTAGGAACGGCTGGTGGGGAGAAGTGAGCTCCTCATGGGTGGGCCCAATCTGAACGTCTGAGATATTGACAAAGTCGTTGTCGTGGCGAGGTCCTCCGGGACGGAGCTCACCAGGACCCTCGTAAGAATTGTGAAGAGCAGCGAGGACACCTTCGTTACTCGACGAGGGCAAGGAGATCATCGTACGGATGGGTTGCTTAGCCCGCTCGTTGTCTCTGTGCTTCCGATCCACGATGGCAACAAGACGACCAACGAGCGCGCGAAGGCGCTCTATGACGAAGTGGCGGGCTTGCTGAGGAGCATCGGCGATCAGGTCCTCGAAAGTGACTGGAGTAGAGGATATCCCAGCAATCCATGTCTCTGTCCACTCATGGAGATCTTTGACGAGATCAAGCAAGGTAGGATGAGTTGCAACTGCGTTCTTGAAGCGCGTGATATATCTAGGCCTAGTGAGCGGACATTGTGACGGGGCTGGACGCATGGCGACTCACTCGAAGAGAACTTGCGCGATGGATGACAATACGGAGCTCCCCATCAGGTCTGCCTGACCGGGTTCCTTAAACGACTTGTAGGTCGAGAAAGCGTCGTCCAAGCACGAGCGAATGATCTCGGAGAATCGATCAAAGTGCTCCATGATCAGAGAGTAGAGGGAGCTACACGTGTACGATGAGCTGCCTAGGCGGATACTAGAGAGAACTTCTCCTCTTACTTCACGGTCTTGCTCGTGATACTTTTCACAACGTACTCCGACGAAAAATACTATATGGAGATGAGCGTACAGAGCAGCCAACGAGAGACACTTTACATACCCTCAAAAGCGGTATATAGCCTCGTCCAAACGAGAGACATGTCTTCGCCCTGGGTCGCAGTGCAACATCGTTCCAGCTCAGGATATCTCCGATCCTCAGGAGACCGTTCTCCTGTTGCTTCGGCATGAGCATGTTACGCGATCAAGGCCGTCAAAGTGACTCACACTTCCGACAGTCGACAAGAATAGCTGGCTCTCTTATCAGTTTGACTTGCGAGATACTGAGGATAGCCGCTTACCTGCCCATCTTCGGGTGACTGGAAGCTCATGAGACATGTTCGAAGCGGATGCAGATATATGGACGTACCCAAGACGCATTCCCAGAACTTGCGTTGCTCATCAGCGCTACGAAGCCGTAGACATCCGCTGCGAACCTGAATCTGTAGTCGTCGACGAGGAATCTCCGGACATGATAGTTGACTTCGGATGGCTTCATATCGCCCGGAGAAGTAAAGAAGCCGTCGGTCCCTGCGCCCTGAATCCTGGCGAGTGCGGCAGGAGTCAAGAAAGAAGCGAGATTAGCGATCGATGAATTGGGCGTTGAAGTTGAAGTTGAGGTTGAGGGTTGGGTGAGACCATGGCTAGGACCCTCGTGTCTGAAGCGACATTCAGAGCCTCGCGAGCAAAATCCGCGATTGTAGTAGAAATTGCAGACCCCATTGGGAGCTCGGGGACCGGCTGAGAGAGGCCCACCGCCTCTCTGGAAGCCGCGATGGCCACCGCCTCGCGGCGATCCATGAGAGGTTCCGTCGGGGCTCGAGGTTGGACCTTCAACGTGTCGAAACCTGCAGTCGGCGCGGTAGCAGCCCCCAGGTGTGCCGTAATATCTGCATCTTGGCATGCTGCCTGACGAAGACATGGTGAGCGGGGAGGAGGGAAACACACGAGGCATCACGTTGTGGCTACCTTTATACGAGATGCTTGAGCGCTAGAAGGTCGCACATGTCGTGACAACCAATCCCGTGAGGTACACGGGCACGCGCGAACCTTATACGAAGCCTGGACCTGTATGGAACACTGCTACGAAGGTGAGCAAATTCAAGTCGGGGTTCCCCCCGAGGACAGGAACACGTACACCGTGCGACGAGTCCCTCGGAGACAGGGTACCAGATGTCGTTTCACGCAGACAAAAATTACCAGGGCTGCAATGACGACGGCGTGCACGGTGCACGGCCTACGTCCCTCGGGAGAGGATCCGCTAGCCGCAGAGCGCTACCATCTACCGCAGCACCAGCGCGCACTGAGCTTGGGAACGTCCAGGCGTCATTGATAATAGCCATTGTTCTCAGCCTCATGTGCCCGAGCTGGGACAAAATGTGCTTAGCTGTAGAGAATCAGAGTGAGCATCCTCGGACATCGCGAGGATTGTAGATAAATTGACGTACCACGAGTTCCTCGCCGACGTACTTCGCAGAACAGCGGTGCCTTTCGTCTGCGACCAACCATGCGAGTAGCCAAGCTACGTATATGTGTGCCAGACATGATACCGTGGGCTCTTCCAGGATGAGAGTACTGGCCGGCGGTGGTTGAGGCTGAGCGCTGAAGCTGAAGGGTTAAAACGACGGTGACGTTATCGCGAGCGCCTGTTGGAGGCGCACGTGAATGAGACGGATTGGGCGACGATCCCGATGACCCGTCTGGGGTAGCACCGGGTAGCACTTGTTCTCCGACCACCATGCTCCGCCTACGCCCAGTCCTCCGCTGCCGACCTCTGTCCAGACACTACGCGACTGCAACTGGTCCCCATGCCCTTGTTTTCCTCGAACATCGGGAGGGCGTCATTGACTCGGGGTCGCTGTCTGCCCTCGCAGCCGCTCAGCAACTCGGAGGACAGGTCACCGGTCTGGTGATTGGAGCACCGGATCAGGTGAAAGACGTCGTGGAGAAGGCGAAGAAGTGAGTCTGCAACTTCTCGTGAGCCTTACGGATGTTGAGATGTGTGGTCAGGCTGAAGGGAGTCTCGACTGTCCTCCACTCAGCTTCGGAGCAGTACTCCCATGCACTCCCAGAGACCGTCTCCCCTCTACTTGAGAAGCTGCTGGGAGAGAACAGTCCGTACACCCATGCTGTCTCTGCACACTCGTCATCCGCCAAGTCCATCCTCCCCCGTACCGCCGCAAGGCTTGACCTGCCCGCGGTCTCGGACATCACCTCGCTCGAGCACGATGCTTCCTCGAATGCGACCACCTTTACGCGTCCGATCTATGCTGGGAACGCAATTGCGACCGTCAAGGCCCCATCTTCACTCCGTGTCAAGTTCTTCACCGTCCGCTCAACCGCGTTCAAGGCCGCTACCGAAGACCAGAACACCCAGGCGGAGGCGCAAGCAGTAGATCCCGTTGAGGTGCCCAATCCGCCTACGCAGCACGTCAGGACGGACCTTACGAAGTCGGACCGGCCTGACCTTGGCTCGGCTAGCCGCGTGGTGTCGGGTGGTCGTGCGCTGAAGAACGCGGAGACGTTCAAGTCGACGCTTGAGCCTCTCGCGGACGCACTCGGTGCTGCTATCGGCGCGTCGCGCGCAGCGGTGGATGCGGGCTACGCGGACAACTCGCTACAGGTCGGCCAGACTGGCAAGGTTGTCGCGCCTGAGCTCTACATGGCTATCGGCATCTCCGGCGCCATTCAGCACTTGGCAGGAATGAAGGACTCGAAGCTCATCGTTGCCATCAACAAGGCAAGTAATTTTACTGGTCGTCGCGGTTGCATACTGATTGGTATTACGCTAGGATCCGGAGGCGCCTATCTTCCAGGTGGCGGACGTTGGCCTTGTCGCGGATTTGTACGACGCGGTCCCAGAGCTTGTACAGAAATTGAAGCAGTAGGCGCACAATGCAATCAGCAATGGCGACTCTACACAATGTACTCCGTGATCCCCCGCGCCTACAGGGCTGCTCTCATGGACTGAAGCATTCCCAACGCTCTATCTCGTTCACTCTGCGGCGTGGTGTCCCAAAGCCAGTCCCATTGGCTTCCAATCAAGGGGCCTAGGGGAACCAGGTTATCGCCGAGGGGACCATTGAACTCGTACATGTTTCCTGATTGTCTGGAGCCCTCGAGGACATGATTGGCCATCGGGAGACGGACGCGTTCATAAGCTGTGAGCGCCCTCGGAATTGCGGATCGAGAGGTATGACGATGTCCCAACACTTCTGCCAAGACAAACGCATCCTGGAGGGCTGGAATGTGAGCTTCAGTTCGGCCAGCCAATGCAAAACGCACTTCGATGGCTTGCCCAGCTCCTGCCCCTTGGTGTGGCGTCATAGCGTGAGCCTGTCATCGAACAACTTAGTGGGCCAAACTAGGGTTGTAAAACGTAAAATGCCACAGACTGCATCTCCGAGCAGCACTACCCTGCCAGTGAAGTAGAATGGCAGCGGCTTCAGTTCGTGTATGGCCCATCTGGTCGGCTTCTCGATGCACTGCGAGACCGTGTCACCCACAGTGCTTCGTCCTCAAGGAGAGTTCAAGGATTACTGACCTTCAATAATTCTTGCACTTCCGGCTCCCAACCCGCGTAGCATTCCTGCACCTCAGTCGGACTGCAATCCGTCACCCACGGACCGTTAAAAGGGGATCCGTACAGCTGTGGCTGAGATGCCAACGTGACGACGTTCACGATCGAACCCGCTGATATAGAGTAGCTCACGACGTGCTGCGTTAATCCCGTAATCAGTGCACCTGGCAACGGGTGTTGTTAAACGGGGTAGTATACCTTGTCCTTTCCGCAATACTGAATCCATTCTTTGAGTAAGCCAGCGGAACCTCGAAGTTCCAGCAGGTGCCGACACGCACCATCATGGGACTGTCTATAGTTCTATGCTTCTGCCCGTCAGGTTTCACCAGACGTCGGACTGGAATGAGGGCCCTGTATGCGATCGTCCCGCTCCACACGGGGTCGATGTGGTCCAGGAGTTTGCGGTCGCCTCCACGCTTGTGGACGTGTTCCTCGAGCATCTGCTTCCGGATGGTCGACTTGATGCCGTCACATCCAACGAGCAGATCGCATACAGCTGTCGAGCCGTCCGCAAACTGGAGGGCGATCGGAGTATCCCCTCCGTGTGACTTGGGTTGGTTGGTGTATGTGGTGAGGCGCTTCCCGAAGTGGGCGACACCTTCCGGGAGGTGGCTGACTAGGACATCGAGAAACTGTGCTCTGTGGAATCGGATGCACCCATCTACAGGATGTCTATGTGAGCAAGCTCGGGAGATGAACATGATATTGTTGGACACATACATGGCACCTGGAACAAGTAAAATCGGGAGCCCTCCTGCAATTGGTCGGACTTGCGATAGTCGAAGCCAATGCCTGCACGGACTCGGAATTAAGCAGACAAACTACGAGACGTGATAAAGAATACCTACCAGGAGACCGATTGGGAGGTGCATGTGCGATACGAGCAAAATCTTCAGCCATGCCGAGCATAGAGAGGATTTCCCATGTCCGGGCCCATATCATAACACCGGCGCCGATCTCCTTGAACTGGCCTGCGGCTTCATACACATCCACCTGGATGTCATGATATCTAGAAAGCGCTACGGCCAACGTCAAGCCACCTATGCCGCCGCCACTTGCGAAGAGCGTCAGCCTTTGGCGGTGAGCGAGGCTTGATGATACACACCAGATCGCTACTCGGAACTTTACTCCCATCTGCTTGATACCGCGACCCACGGAGTCTCACGAACACAGCAGCGGGAGGAATGTAAGAGCAAAGCCGACTCGTCCCGCTCTCCCACTCTTATATTCTCCACACAGCTCATCAGGAAGCCATCCTGCCCAAAGCGCGCCGGGTCAAGCGTCTCGTACCAGGAACAGGAAGACTTACACGATCGTGGCGGACTCTTGGGCGGCCGCTATACTTATACCCCACGGGTGAGCCTTCGCAGTATGGCCTCACGAGGACAACCAAGTACGGAGTCAATCCAAAGTCTATGAGAATACACGGCGTACAGATATAGAGTGACCATACAACAGCACTCAGCGCTTGCCTGCGATACCGATCCGGCCGCCACGGTTCTGCTTCTTCGCGGCCTGCGAGAGGGACATGTAGGCGTAAGGATCCACGCCGCCCTTTTTGACATCTCCACCGGCCTTCTGTTATCAGAATGAATGGGTGAGCCATCGGCTGGGAAGGAGGCAAAGCGAGGAGAGTGACCAACCTTCGCCTTGAACTCTTGGCCAAACTTCGGCTCTGCCTTCCTCTTCGTCTTCTTGTGGGACTTCTGTGCCTCTGCGTCCGCCATTTCGACGTCCATATCTGCTTCCTCGTTCTCCCGCCGCCGCTTCTTCGTGTCCTTGTTGAACTTTACCCTCCCATTGGGACCGCGTGTGAACCCATCCACAGACGTCAAGCTCTCGCGGTAGGCGTCGCCCTCGACATTCTCCTCGCCTGCAGCAGCCTCCTCCGCCTCTGAGTCAGACTCGATGACCATCTTGCCAGTGTCGTCGTCTGTCTTGAACCGCGCAGCATCCTGTCCGGGCTTCTTGCGCCTAGCGGCGTTCGCAGCTGTAATGGCAGCTTATCAGCAATCGTCTGAATGGATGCCACGATGCACTTACTCGTGACACGAGATGCAGCACCAGAGAGCAGGTCCATGGGCTCGTCATTGTCCACACGCAGGCGCGCACCTGCGTCCTTCCCTTTACGTTTCGAGGCAGTGGCGGTTTGTGACGGACGGTCCTCATCATCGCTGTCGTCGAGCTCGCTCTCGCTTCCGTACAGCACGTCTTCGAAGGCATCCCCAGCGACGGGCTTCACCTTGGGTACATCGTCATCGTCCTCCACTGCGTTTGCGCGCTTCCGCTTGGCCCGGTCCTTGCGCTTCTTGATGTTCACCAGAACCTTGCGTGCCTCCTCTTCCTGGGCGCATCCGTAGACATCTTCCCAGCCAAACCTTCTGATCATGCGCTCGAAGATGTGGCGGACCTTGGCCTTGAAGTGGTTCTTGTGGTCGTGTGACCACCTGAGCAGCGCCGGTACGAGCTCCTTGAGGTGTGGGCGCATGAGCTCCGCCGGCATGGTGTGGATGGCGAGCTTGATGAAGCCGAGGACGGACTTCACGATCTCGCGGTTGGCGGAGGTGACGAAGACGAGCAGTGTGGTGAAGATCTCCGACAACATGTTGCTCGAAATCGTATCTGTTTGTCTGGGGTAAGAGGCGGGTGTACGAAGTAGAAGAAGCGGACAAACCTCTGAACTCGAAGACAAGACGGGAGATGGCGGTAACCGTCGCGCTGATCATGTGTGGGGATGCGCCAGCCAGGCCACCCGCCACCATCGTCATGTATTCCTCGATGTTGGCCGTCGCTGCACATGATGGTCAGTATAGACGAGATTAGCCAAAGATGAGGAACCACACCATCTCCAGCTCCATCTTCGTCCATGCCCTCTATATTTTGGCGCTTCACAACGCCTCCTTCGGTCATCTTCTTGCCCATAGCGACGATGAGGTCAAATGCGGCATTGCGCGCCTTCTCCGACGGCTCCTTGGTGCCCAACACGGCCTCGGGAATGATGGAGGGGATGAGATGGAGGGACTCCTTGGGGATGACGGGCACGAGCGCAGCAAACAGTTGGAAGCGGTCCTTCTTCGCAGCGGCAGCGAGACCATCGGCCAAGCCTTCCAGCTTCTTCAGCACTGCGGCCGCGTCTACTTCCACCTTTCCGCTCTCGACCAAACGAGCAAGGATCTTGTACCCCCGCTTCTGTACGCCGTTGTCCCTGCTCTCGAGGACGTCGGAGACAAGGTACATGTTCAAAAGGGCGGTTGCATCCTCTGCAGAGAGATATGGAAGAGCAAGCAAGAGCAGATCTTGTGTCACGACCGTCATAGTATCCGATGCAAGCCCCTTAGCAGGAGCAGCTTGCGCTTTGGCAAGGCTTTGCGTGAATAGTGTGACAAGCTTGCGATACGCTTGCGCAACTTCCTGAATCAATAATGAGTGTCCAAACCTCATTGCACCATGGCGGGTGACATACCTTCGCATCAGCGATGGCGATCCACGCACTGACGACATCGCCGACCATACCCTGGCTGTCTCGGCCGACGCTGCCAAACACATTGAACAATACAGCAAGCCAGCTCTCGGCCTGAGTCCGAAGAAAGGCAACGTTGGCCTGAGCCTCCTCCGTAGAGATCGGGTCCGCGCGAACACTCGCCGGCAGCTTCGCGATCTTCTCAGGGTCTTCGCTCGCAAGTGCGACATTCGAGTCGACCATGATCTTCAGTGCACGGAGCACGGCGGGCCGTAACTCTGGTTGATTGTAAAGTAGCTGTGAGAGCAGTTGCGAGAACTGAGTGGTGAGGGACTAGATATTGATGATGAGCAATGGTTATCCCGGTATTGCCAAGCTATAGCGCACCTCTTTGAGGTCTGCAGGGGCCCAGCAATAGCCTGGTAGCCCGACCCATATTTGCTCGATGAGCACACTCCAGACCTTTGCCTCCGACTGGCGACCTTCTGCCTCGGCCGTCGCTTGGAGTTCAAACATCCGCTCAGTGAGTGGAACGAAGTAAGACAAGAAGTGACCGAGGGGGGAAGGATGTGGCTGCGCCAGCAATGGAAGGAGGAACGCGCGAGGCTCACGACCTGCTTGTCTACTCAGCGTAAGCTATCAATTCAGTGAGTGCACTGACTGGGTATGCATACCTATCCACCGTTTCAAGGTTAAGAGGCAGCCAGGCAAGCAGGACTTGTGGTCCAAGAACACGCATGGCGGTACTGAGTGTCGCATCGGCTGCCTCCTTGTGTTCGAAAGTCTTCTGTACCCTCAAATCCGCGATCTTCGTCACTAGAGGCTGCAAAAGTTGCTCCGCAGCAGTAGGGTTCTTCCTTGAACCGCCTCGGTATCGCAGGTTTTCTATTAGTGAGGATGCGACAAACAGAATGTCTGGTATGGCCCGGGCGTGGGCAAGAGAGTCAAGCGCGTCCGTTGTCTGCGAGATGATCTTGCCCAGTACAGACTTTCGTTCCGCGGAGTCCTTCTCCTTGATTGCAGCGGCGATAAGGGCGGGTGTGAAACATTGGCCAAGGGTTGACAAGGCCTCTGCTGCGGCCTTGCGCGTTGCAGCGTCCTGTGAGTCAAGTAGATTCCATATCGCCTTCCAGACCTTGCCAAGCTCCGCCGCACACTCATCGGCGTTGTGCTGGTGGTACGCGAGCATGGTGTTGCCGAGCACACCGGCCCAAGCCGCCGTGAGGGCAGAATCGCTCCGTAAAGGGGGAGAGGAGAGGACAACCTTGAGCATGTCAGACATGTGGGACTGGATGTTCACGGTAGGATCGTCCATTGAGAGTGCTAGTAGGTCAGACAGGATGGAGTATGCTGACTGGGAGAGGTACGGGTTTCCTAGACGCGGGAGGAGCAGCAGAGATGAGGTGATTGAGGAAAGCGACTGCACAAACGGTCGTCAGTCATTCGAACATGAGAAGGACTCGTCCTCCCCGCCCGGCCTCAGTCGACGATAGCTGATGCACAGATACTTGGATCTCTAGCACTCCGAGAAAACCGGAGCGAGAGGAGGATGTTCAATCCGAGGATGAAATCTTGATACGCACCTCAGCGGGTAGTGTGGGTAGCACCGGGCGCACGAACGCGAGGAGATGGATGGCTGCCTCCGAGCCCTCTGACTCCGCCTTCTTGCCCTTAAACTTCGGGACACCACCCGCACTCACTTCTGTGAGTGCAGCTTTCACCCATTCCGCGACCCTCTCCGCATACGGGTGCTTGATGAGAGGACGTGGGGGTGCCGAAAGAACATCCTTGACAATCTCTGCCGCCTTCCTGCGCACCTTCGGACGCGGATCGAGGGTGAGTTGGACGATAGTCATGAATGCCTGCCGGAGGCCCTGAGTGTCGAGTTGAGGGCGTTCCAGAGCGATCAAGATGGTGCCATAGAGTGTGAGCTGTGAGCGCAAGGGTGGTGCATGTGCAGACAGAGTAGGGAATAGCGGGGACGTCAAGGAGAGGACGGTAGAGAGATGAGAGCGGATCACTGGATGGGGAACGTAGGGCGCGACCGCAGCGAGAAGGTAGAGTACAGCAGGGAGCACATCACCCTCTCCGAGGGCAGGTCCGGATGCTCGCGACGACTGGAGGGCGCCGTCGAGAGTAGTGATGAGTGCGGCGAAATAAGCAGTCGCCGAAGGCTCCGTGTTTTGTTCGCGGAAAGTGGCCTCGATCGCACGGAGAAGCGTTGCAGGAGCCTTTTGGTGCGCGAGGGAGGAGGAGGTGTGAGGGCGGATTTTGGAGAGCACAGACTCGACGTTGTCGGCCATGATGTGCAGGTTGTCCTCGACGATGGGCAGACAACTGCAGACAACCGAAAGCAAGAAAAACTTGTGCCGCTGGTATCCGTCGGGCCGGCTTTCCCGAAGCCGCACGGTCTTCAAGTTCGAATATTTCTCGACGATATCTGCACACTGATTGTCGGTCGCTGTTGGGTTCCTACGCACAACACCCTGTGGCTTGTCTCCCGTAGGCAGACATTGACGGACCTTTTGATGTGCAGAGAGGACGGCACCCTGTGGCACCATGCAGCACCGCACTCGTTGAAGTCGACACAGCTGCATAACGTGAGATCATCGTTCGGCATATGTAGGTATCTCATGTTGGACTCGCTATGTACTCAAGCCTATCCGCATTAATACGAGGTGAGGAAGAGCAGGAGAGGTGACGTGCAGCGTGCTCAGATATTGCAGGTGAGAGAGACAACTTGAACTCTATGGGCTCGCCCGACCGCTTCATGGCAGACATCATTTGTTTTGCGCGGAGATGTGGCTCATCCTGGGATGCTCGAACAGGCTCTGACCCCGTCGATGTTGTTGAGTCTCTGAAGAAACCTCGGAATGTAGTGCTACTAAGTATACGAATACTACTCAAGTGCAATGCGTTGGCCCTTCCCACTTCTGCTTCGCCACTCCTGGGATAATGCTAGCCTCTAGTTCCTGGATGATGCCTTCTATGCACGACTACTTGTAGACGCGTTGGGTCTGTCCTGTGGGATGTCGGGTGCGACTAGTTGACTGCAGGGTGATGAACAAGACTACCGCAAACTAAAGGACAAAAAGTGTCCCAGGGAGGATTAGTCCGGAGCGCGCGGCGCACGAGAGCGCGAATACTGCGAGTCGCGGATGCAGGCCTCGCGTCGCACCTCCGCACCACATAATTATCTAGGCCGCCCTCCGTCTTCCTGAGCTTGTGGCCTACCTCCAACCATGAGGAAGTCATCCTACGTGATCGCCTTCTTCGCCGTCGCCGCGACGTTGATTCTGGTGAGCTCCGTCTTCGCGCAAGCTGAGGGCACAAGCTGAGTCTACCCACACAGAACATCCTTTCTGTCCAGCGCCCCGACTGGTCTGTCTCCCCGCCCTCGATCCAACCCAGGTAACCTGCTCACAAGCCACCCCCAGGCTCGTCGTGAGCGAACCGGACATCATCCACGACAAGGTTGTCGTCGAGTATGGCCTCAATCGCCGCTGCGAGACTCGCGTGATCCAGCTCCCGTATCCGGGTGGCTCGAAGAACACGTACACCAGTTACGAGTGCCGCGCGTTCCCAATGCGCGCGCCGGATGGCTGCGAGAAGGACAACAAGACGTTCTGCATGATCTGGAGCACTGCAGGCTACTTCGGTGAGCTCGGTATCGGGTTCGCGGTCGTCGCTTGCCTGGCGATTCTGTTTGGCGTGACGACGCACTCGCGGAGGAGGCGGATCTGGAAGTCGGCGTCGGTGTTGGTTGTGCTGCATGGTAAGTGGCCAACTGGTCTCTTTGTTGGTTCGTACGAGTACAACTCAGTGTCGTTTGGACAGTCTTGTCTCAAATTACTGCCTTCGCTGTTGTGACGGAGTTGTACCGCACTGAAGCGTTCCCTACGTTCAATCACGCCCGCCCTGGTGAGTCGCTCTGGTCAGTCACGCGCGACGCTCCCTAATTGGCGTCCTGCAGGTCTCGCCTATGTTCTGAATACCATCTCCTGGGTCGTTGGTCTCTTGGTGGCGGCTGGTGTGGTGATCACTGGTATATCCGCTAACAAGGGTCATCAGTGGGCAGCAGGTAACCGTGCATACCGTCCGATCGATGGTTGAGACTGTTCTTTACTCGGAATCGACTATCGCACATATGTTGTGTTGTTGTACATCCTGTTACCCTCATGCCTCTCCACTCAGCTCTCGATATCGATGTACACGTTTAACAGCTCGTATTCATTAGTGTCACTTGTATAGGTCGATCATATATACACGTTGGAATTCATCAGTAGTCATCGTCCGGATAATCGACGTCGTACAGGCGCAGCGTTTCGTTCCAGTCACGCTTTCTTCGCCTGCGCACGGAGAAGTACTTGGCCTTGCTCGCCCACCGCCCGAGTACGCGGCCTTTCTCCTTCCCACCGCTCTCGGCAAAGTACTTCTCTGGCTCCTCCGGCAGGCCCAGTGTGCCCACGGCGAGCTCCATGACGCGGCGGTGCAGGTCCTCTCGCTTCTCCCGCATCTGTCGCAGAGCAGGCTTCCCAATCAAGAGGAGACGTGTGAGCGATGTGAGCGCGCGGAACGCCGACACTGCGTCCTCCATCCATCGCAGACTCATCCACATCGCGACGGGTACGAAGACGGCGGTCAATGGCGCGAAGGGGAGCGTGACGAGCATGGAGAAGAGCCAGGTGCATATGCCGGAGATCAGCCCGTAGGTGAGCTTGTACTGCGCGATCTCGTCGTATGTGTCCCAGACTGGCCCGGTGCGCTTGAACTGGTGCACGGCGATGAATGTGGTGACAAAGACCGGAAGCCAGAGCATGAGACCAGGTAGGGAGATGGTGAGGAGGAACAGTGACCACACAGCTCGCAGGCAGATCCGGTAGAGTATGACTGGGCGAGTGAGGGGGCGACGGACGCGGTCATCTTTGATGCCCCAACGGGAAAGTTGGTCCTGGTACTCCTGAGACGGAGCGTCAGCGTTGTGCGGCCTTGCATGACAGCGAGGTGACGTACCTTTAAGTCGCGCGCAAGCTGTACGACCTTCATGTCCTCGCGAGCAATCTGCTCGGGCGGAGTCGCTTCACCTTCGCTCGAGGGGCCCGTCCGTGGGGCTTCCGCCCACTTGAACGCATCGACGAACGTTCGGACTACGCGGACGTAGTCACCCAGAGACATAGTCGTACCAAGCGGCGCATAAATTCTCGCGGCAAGCTTGGCTATGCGGATGAGCCTCCACGAGGGTGCATCCAACGTCCCCGAGCTGATCTGCTGGTGCATCTTCGCCGTCAACGACCGGATCTCAGCGTAATCAATTGGTGTGAGGAGCTCCGGATTACTCTGTGACACCATAAGCATGGTCTCGTTGCTTCCTTACAGAGCATCTTACCTTCGGAGTGAACTTCATGGGAGGGTGGAAGGTGACTAGCACGTCAGAACGAAAGTGCTGCCGGTGCCTGCAGAGATGTGAGTACAACTGGTATAGTGAAGACTGGCAAACCGACATGTAGGTGATTGAACAGGTCAGAACATCAATCTCAAAATCCGGGTTATGGCGGTTGCGCGAGAGCATATCCGAGACAAGCCGTGCAACTAGAAAGAAAGTGGGTGATTAGTGGAATACGTGTAACGCCGTCGTACACGTACCTCCCGTCTTCAGTGGCGCAATGGTAGGATGGTACCTGCTCATTCCTTCCGGAAAGAGGCAAACAGCATCCCCGAGCTCGAGTGCCTATGAACGCAGTCAGACCGTGCTGAAAGGGCCGCGGCAGGTGGCAAAGAGCAGAGCAACTCTAGTGCGCTGGTGCATTAGAACGGCTATCACAGCATCGCTAGGCTCCTCCCAGCAATGGATATGCTGCACTGACACTTCTGGCCACGGCGAATTTCTGGCATACGGATGCTCCGGTGCTCACATATGTTCTAACGACCAACATCAACGATTTGACTCACCTCCATTAGATGCTGCATGACATCAGAGTTGTCCACCTCCGTATCCCCATAGTCCTTGCGCCTCTTGATTGGCACGGTCCCCGCAGACTCGATCAGCCAGCTCGTGAACGTCTTCCTTCCAAACTGGGTAGACTTGGCAGTCAACCTGAGGAGGTTGCGCTTCTGTTATGCGAGAAGTGAGAACTTGCACGCGTATAGGAAGAGCCGAAGTGTTCGAACCCTCGATGGAATGGAAGTGACAAGGAGCCTGTTCGAGCGAGTTAAGGCGTGCCAGAAAAACTGACGCGTACAGGAGCACTCACAACGCATCGGTGAGTGAGTTGCTGTGGTTAGCACAAACTATACTGTTGTCCCGTCAGCAACGCGTCCGCCGCAACGTGAGAGACGGAGACTCACCATGGTATGCCCCGTGGCGGTATATAGTCGACGTTTTCCACCACTATGGTGCCGTAGAATATCTTGAGCACGAACTTGAACAGCCATCTGTGCTCCTTCGTGAGTTTTTGTCGTGGCACTGGACGATGGTCGCATACCGGATGAATAGGTATGACCATGGTGTCGGTGAGCCTGCCGGCGGCGCGGTCATGGAAGTACTTGCACCGAATGGAGATCAAGCAAGCAGGTTGAATCAAATCGGGTCGATGCTAGAGAGGAACGTTAACCGTGTAAGATGGGAGCATGAGTAGAACCTGACGAGTGCGCAGCTGGTAGAGCCGCAGGACGCGGTGCAGGCAGGCACAACCATTGACCAAGCGAAGGACGTCGCTTGCCAGCGCTTGCCCCACAGTTCGGCCCGGTAGTACCACGCCCGGCCCGGGCGCTACTGAGAATGTGAACCGTGACAAGTGTGGAAGCATCGGGAAGTTGGAACTTGAACTTGAAGCTTGAAGGGCACGAGCATGCATTGTACGTACCTTGTGGAGGTTGCTAAACATACAAAGGAAACATAGCTGTCAAATGACTCAAGCCATGAAGGATAGCGACAGAGAAGTTGTCCGCTTGAACGACGACGACGACGGATTCGCTGTGTTGAAGCAGGGTCTGCCAAATGTCGGTGGTATAACATCTTACAGCGGAGCATCAATACTGACAATAAAGTGCCTATAGCTCCCTTGGGAAGACGTCAACTCTTTTCACACCAGAGAGGATGGCTTTCCAAACTGGTGTCATATGCGCCTGTTCTGGTTAGCTTACCGTGACTGGCTTGCCGCTCGTGGTTTCTATCTTCATGCATTGCACGATTTCGAGTATACGTATGGGGAGACGTGGTGTCCTCCTCCATTCACATGTGCGGCGCCGTCACCCTACGCAGAACGTGACGCTCATGACGCGACTGGCAAGCGTGTGCCGAATCGATATAATGTGAGTAGCGCACCGTTCGACGGATGTTCGTGTCATCTGACATATCCACAAGTCCAAATGTGCTCCGGCTCAAGACAGCCATGGCCGAGACGTCACCATCAAGTTGGTCAATACGTACACACACGAATATGGCGTATACCAGGACCTCCTGCGATGCGACGAGCTGTTCGGACAGGACTTCCAGGGTGTTCTCCCTCCTGTGGCAATTTTGGATACCCCATACCGATTCTCGTTTATTGTCATGCCTACGTGAGTGGTATTGGTGCGCCGAAGATACCGGCTGACCGACACCTTGTAGCTGGGGAGACGTCAATTCTTTGGGTCACTTCGAGACGGTCGGACAGGCTGTGCGGTGGATGTACTGCACGTTGAAGGTGAGTAGAGTATGACATTCGACGCGCTAAACATGGACTCACGCGTGCCGTAGGGCTTGAGCTTTCTACACAGCCGGCGAGTGGCTCATCGTGTACGTCAGGTGATACTGCCACGCTAAATAGTACTGATGTATGCCTTAGGACGTCGACGAACAGAACGTCATGAATAATTTCTATACCCTCTGGCGACCTTCTGACGCGTTCCGGACCCGTCTGGCCGAACACAGACGAACCTCGCGCGTCTTGTACTGTCTCTTCGACTTCAATTTGTCGGTGCAGTTCCCGCTAGACACGCCCCTCCGTGAGTGCCGCCTCGTGACGGGGAAGTGCACATCCTTCGGCTCGGGATATCGCCCTTGGGACCTGAGCTTTGGCGCCTATGACTATGACCCGTTCGCATATGACGTTGCTTGTCTCGGGAACATATTCCGCGCACATTTCGCGGTGAGCACCACGATACTTGTGTGCCGAACGATGCTCATCTATTGATCGCAGATTATTGCGGGCAATGTTCCGGAGTTTGCCATCTTATTCGACAAGATGACGACGCATGTCATCAGTGACCGCCTGAGCGCATCTGAAGCGTTTGCATGCTTCAATCAAACGGTCGAGGAGATACCAGACAGCGTACTCGACAAGGAGATTAGCTCGGACCCCAGCTTGGATTACGATTTCGAGGATCCGGAAAGGTATTGGTCCCTTGTATCCCCAGAGCTTGTGATAGCCTGGGCAAAGTACAGGACGCCGCCAGAGCCTCTACGGCACAAGGTTGTGGACTACACATTGAGATACCGTTTTAGTCGGAGTGCATTCCTCTATGTACGTAGCAGTTTGCGGCTATGATGTACCTATGGCATCAATTCCACTCTCTTCGCGTGCTAGGGCATCAGATTCCGAGACATCCTGTACCTATGTATCTCGATTAATAGAATAAAATGTGGCGACGATGGTAAATATCAAACTGAGCACAAGCTGCGTGACACGCAGTTAACGAGGCTGATGTTCAGAACGCTAGGCACACGGGTTGAGGTGCACGTCGCTACACCTTAATATTGTTGAGTGTCATACATGGTCATTCACGTTATCATCATATTCGCGGAAGACATCTGAACCCATTTCCGCGCGCAATCAGCGTCCAGGTGTCTGTCAGCTCTTCAAGTCAAGTAGCTTAGGATTCCGTGGCGGCAGACGGTTGGCCTTCGTGTACGATGGGCCGCTTCATCTCTGTCCACTGGTTCTGCCGGACCTCTCTCTCCTGTCTGAACTGACGGAAGAGCAGAGCAAGCCCACCGAAGTATGCCAATGCAAGCAGCTGTCGTACGCGCCGTCAGCACCAAGTCGCCAAATTCTTCTGAAGGTACTCACAATGATCCAAACATACCAGAAGACGTTGGCGCCGTTCGATACGGGGCCCCGTCCGGTTTGCGCAGGCCATTCCGAGCGGAAGCCCGTGCGGACCTGGGAGGGATCAAAGTCAGGGTCAGCAACCACGTCCAACTCTGATGGATCGCAGAATGGAAGGAACAGCGGACACCACTGGATCTGGGTACTGCGCAGCAGATGTGGGTGCACTTACCTGGAACATCGCGAAGGCGATGAGCAACAGCCCGAAGGCGGCATGGAAGTAATTCTGGAATGGACGGCGGCCGACTCCCGTGGCCCAGGCGCGCGGCTTGTAGTAGTGGATGGTCGCTCCCAAGGCGAGCTGCGCAAGGTACAGCACAAAAATGGCGATGCCCCACCTCTTGTGGACATCGTTCGTGCCGCCAGACTGCGCAAGCTCAACAGCGTGTATGCCAAGAGCAACACCCGTGATGATAATGGGACCCGCTGTCAACACACAGAGAGTCAGTGCACCGGAAGGGAAGGCGAGGACGGGAGCATTGTCTGCCCGCGTGATGCGTACGTAGAGGGATGGGGAAGTGATACTATAGCATGACACGCACCTATCGCGAACTGGACGATCCAATGCGCAGTGAACCACGCCGGGCTGTACGTGCGCGTGTATCGCGCGAGGAGGGCGCCGAGAGGGAGCAGTCCCAAGAAGCCAATCACGCACAGTACTGCGTGCCCGATGATGTATTTCTCGAAGGGCAAGAGCGGAATGACAAGGCCGGGCATGGCGGGGACGCTGAGAGAGGCGATACGAGAGGACTGGGCGTGTTCCCTTCGCGAGCTCCTGTCATTCAGTCATTCTCAAGTGTCAGTCGATGGGCATGCCAAGCAGGGGAACCAGGGACGTACCGGGAGGGTGCAGAACGCTCGCACTGCGGGCATGTTTATAACGCAAACCAGTTTCAGTGGTGGGATACAGAGACGTCTAAAGTCGCCGGACTATTCTGTTGTCGAGGAAGCCGGTCGACTCTCTTTCACACCAACCTGAGGTGAGAAGCTGCGCATGCTCCTCCAGAGCGGGAAAATATACGGCCGCGATCGAGCTGAGTCTGTTCGTGTGAGTGAAACGTAGACATGTGGGAAGGAACGTTAATTCGTGCTTACCAGCTACTCGCAGTGACTTGCGATGAGACACTGATGTGCTGGCGTGCAGTGCTCGATCTTCAGACATCGTGGAAGGAGAAGAGAAGCAGCTGCGTCCATCGATCATCGCGGGCGACGAGTATTGCCTGCGAATGCTATGGTCATGCGAAGTCTGGCATACCATCCAATGACGAGGCTCGAGTACGCAATCCGCTCACTCCCGCGCTTCACATACGCATCGGAGTGCTGAAGTGGGGGCACATCGTGGTATTGCAGTTGAAGCTTTGAAGCACTGCGAGTCCGAGGTGAGTCCGAGTCCCGGGGAAGCGCTCTGGCTATAATACTGGACTTCTGAGATAGGTATCGTAAACATCTATTGGGATGTTGGTAATACTATAGAAGATATAGGCTACACGAAGATGTAAGTTCGTCCGCGGCGAGGTTCTAGACACATGGAGGTCATCTGGTAAATTTCAACCTGTCCGTCGTTCGATCGAGATGGGGAGCGTTCGACGTAAGAGAAACATAGAGCAAGAACGCTAGAGTGGACTGGCGAGGCGGGATGCATGATCTATGTGCGCTATGCCTAGATTATGGCCTGTCAGAGTAGCGAGGCTCATCAGCGTAGCTAGGACGCATAGCGTAGTCGTCGGAGGGGGCCTGCTTCTGTTGTGGCCGCTCTTGCCGGAACTGCTTCGGGAGCAAGGCAAGCCCCGCGAGATACAGAACCGGAACGAGCTAGGCAGTCGTCGAGATCAGCCAACGCACAGTCACGACGATGTGAAGTTCGAACTTACCGCAACCCAGACATACCACACGATGTTGGCAGCCTTGCTGATTGGTGGCCTGCCTGACACCCTCGTCCATTCCTCCGTGAACCCATTGCGTACCTGTCGTATCACAGCATGAGATGAGGTGTGCAACGCCCGCGGACTTCCGAGCAATCGAACGCACCTGATAGAACGCTAGACCAATGACTAGAAGGCCAAGAATAGCATGGAAGTAGTTCTGAACAGGGCGTTTCCTCCGCACGGTCCAGGATGTCGGCTTGACATAATGCACGAGCGCCCCGAGTGCACACTGGATGAAATAGAGCACGAAGATGGCGATACCCCAACGCTTGTGGTCGTCGTCCAAGTGCACTGCGCCGGCAGTGGATACGGCGGAGATGCCCACGGCCACGCCGGAGACGATAATAGGAGCCGCTGCGACACGCAACGAAGCACATAGCCGGACAATATCAGTACGCTTCGACATGAAACGCAAGAGGGGCGGCTCGTACCAATAGCAAACTGAAACAGCCAGTGACCCTTAAACCAGCCACTCGTGAACGTGCGTGCAAAGCGCGCGAGGAGGGCGCCGGCGGGGAGCAGGATCAGGAACCCGATGGTGCACAGGAGCGCGTGTGCGACAATCATCTTCTGGAACGGAAGCAGGGGCTTGCTCTCAATACCGCTAGATGCATTCGGATCGCTGACAGGGTCGGATGTGCCGTTACTCGACGAGATGGGTTGCGAGAGGTCGAGAGTCGTGGCTGATGACTCGAGATGTTGCTCGAGGACCGCGTCGGCGGCCTTGCTGCCGGGATTCATGTTGCCAAACGCCCAGATCAGGTTGGCCGTCTTGGAGCCGTCAGACTGCATCAGGGGCGGGCATTAGCTTTGACAGCGGCAGCACCGAGCGCTGGCGGCGTCGGGCGACGTGTGCGTACCGGGATGGTAAACGTCAGCTTGGGCTGTGTCCCGGTCAGATCGCTCGCTGCGGCGTCGACGTTGGCGACGCGAGGCGGCGATGAGTCCACGGTGGGCATGACTTCCCCGGGGGCTTTCCGTTGCGAGATGGTGATACTTCCGTCGCCGGAGTTAGGCCACATAATGACCATAGGCGTGTTGGTCATTTGAACACCAAAGCCACTATCAATGTATGTAGTCGAGGTGAGCGACATGGACATGTGGTAAACGCAATCTTGCTCACAGAGCCATCCAGCCGAGGTCTGCCTTGCCAGTGCTCTGCATGGTGTCTGCATTGCCGTGAGTCAAACACTGCAGACTCTGTTCGGACTCCGGAGAATATCGACACTCACATTGTACGGTCGAACCGTTGACGATACCGGAGATACACATATAGGAGCCTACACATTTTGAGCCACCAGTCAAACCCGACGTCGAGTTCGAAGCGTCTGAGGCTGCGGCGCCCGTAGCCGTCGGACTGGAGCCTGAGGCTGTCCCGCTCGCATCTCCATGGTCGTCACCACCGTAGTAGGAGTCGTCGCTGTCCTTACCCTGAAAAGAGCGGGCAGCTCGGTGAGCAGAGCGTGTTAAACGGACTGAACACGACTTGAACTTACCCGGCCGTCTTTGGCAGCGACAAGAGAAGCAAGTCCGAGCAAGAAAAGTCCGAGACCCGAGCGCATGGTACGGCAGCCAGAGACAGAACAAGTCCTGGTAGAACCCGCGCAGCTTCTGTGCCCAGGGGCTATATACTAGAAGGCTGCCTGGGAGCGGGGAGGTGCTGCGCACAAAGCGGGCGTTTCACGCGCGGCGTCATCGGTGAGAGCGTATCGGATCGCATAGGTAATTGCGCGCGTCTTGAGTCTCGCAATTGGTTAGAACGAGCGACGTGTGGGATAGTCGCGTTTGAGAAGCGTTTCATCGAAACCGCGGACCCTGGTTGGCTGCTCCGCAGGCCCTGCCAGGACTGCAATCTGTTCGGGGTGTTTAGTCGCTCCGCAGCAGAAACGATGTGCGTAGACGTACCGTGGCGCTCCATGGATGCATTCCATCCTTCTTACGTCCATTACACTGCCATAGAGAACTGCTCTCCATGCTTCCTGCTGCGCCCGCCCTACTGCCTGATATGCGCAAGGACGTCTTTGAAGGCCGTGCATTCACTCCAATCCCCACCAAGCCATTTCAGAATCACTTCACCTGCTCGTGTTCGATGGCACTCTGCCGTCAAGGTCAATTGAGTCGGATTCGACAACTCCGTCTAACGAATCGCATTACTTCGGGAGGCATAGTGCCGTTGCTTATCGGGACTCCGCCGCGCGTCACGTTGTGAATGTATGGCGATCGGCCACCCTCAATGAGAAGCGCAACCTGTCCGTTACACTGCTTCACAGTCATCCTGGATCTTAGACTAGCGCACGAAGTACCCGACCCTCGTTCAAAGAACACATTCTGCAAGGCGGAAATAGACAGCTGTGTATCCAGCCGTGGATCCCGATGAAGATTGCATGGTCTTCTCGCGCGGCAAGGCCTGAACACATCCGCACATTTTGATGTGCGCCCACCCGCTCAGCGCCACCTCAATCCCGAGTCCCGACTGGTAAGCAACAGGAGAGCGGGCGGCGTGAGATGAGCGAACACAGACTCACACATAGGTGACAGCAGTTACGATAGACTGTGATCGCAAACGGCCGCAGTGAGAACGACCCTCCAACGCGCACACAGCCTGCCGTGACGAGCAAGCAGCATGTCTAAGCTGTCATCTCGGAGTTCCCGTCTTCCCATCACCCGTGCGATTCGGAGTTCGGAGGGGCGAGAGACGTGCGTATCGTGGCGAACAACTCCGCCACGTCGCGGATACAGCATCAACAGGACCGGGCACTACGAGGCTACCATGGGACATTGAGCTGACTGGCATTTCCCGGTGGCGCAGACATGCGGATCGCATTGCGAAGCACACCTTCGATGCCGGTATGGTTCGCGCCACACACTTCAAGTATGTGAGCTAGAAGCGCTGAGGCAACTTCCGCGCACGACGACAGACTCCTGGTGGAGGTACGCGCAGCATGGCGCAAAGGATGGCCTGGGCTCTGCGCAGGGCTGCACAGAGTTATGGGGCTCCTTCTATTCAGTTGGAATACGCTCTGGCGCGCGGGGTCATCTGGAAAAGCCACGACAGAGACTCTCGGCCATACCAGAGAACGAAAAGTAGCGCACCAAGGTTTATGTGGGCTTACTGTCCACGTTTGCCTCCATAGCTCAGTTCTGCGCTCGCAGCGGTTCACCAATAGCCTGTGGAGAAGTTTGCATTGAACATGATTGAACAGCAACTCTACGCTTCGAATCGCTTGCTGCTGAGAGCAGACCTCGACATATTGAGGATGGAGTGAACTTCAGTGCTGGGTTTCATAGGACATCGCAGCTGGTACTGGATGATCATTACAAAATAGCTCGACCGCGTTGGGACGTACCTTCATGGCGATACTGCCTGGTGCTCGCCTACCTCCGACAAACGACTCAGCGCAAACACTACGTGATCGGGCGTAGTATATGCAGACGCAAACCATGTACACAGTATCGTCTTGGGGCAAAGTAGAAGAAAACTGACCTGTTCCTCTTCTGCGTTGATCAAATAGACGGTAACTTGATCCCGTGGAAGGACCTCAGGCTGTTGACATCTGCTGAGATGGAAGACTTGGTACACCATCTGTGAGATGCGGGCGCAATGTCGGCTACCTTCCGGCTGTTGCACGCTGCACAGGCAGCACTCGCCGGTGCAAATGGCTTGAACGGTGACTTGGCAGCCGGAGGGCAGCGGACCGAGTGCGTTATGGGGATTGGTGTTGCGCAAACGCGGCGACTAGAGATGGCCAAAAAGTTGCCCAGACCAGGTCGAGTACGGCCGAGCTGCGCAGCGGATGAGAGTGCCAGGAGACGATGATCATGTCGAACGAGCCAAGGTCAGTCGAGGTGGTAACGGTGCAACGTCTGAGAGCGAGCAGACATGACCGGATATCCGGGAGCGCTGTGATACCCGGGAACGTATCCGGGTATCTGAGATCGGTGCCCGAGCGGTCCCTTATGTGGGCCGAGACGGCGTCGGGCGGTGCAGCGACGGCCGGCATGGAGGTTCTGAATTGCCGGATGCGTCGGGGGCGCAGTATGAGAGGGGCGCGAGATGTTGTGTCTCTCGTCCCACTCTCTGCTTGCCCGCTGGGGGCTCTGTACTCGTCTGGCCTGGTGAAATACGCGTTACGACCTTCTAATTCACGACCATGTCTTCGACCTCGGCGACGGCGACGGCGACGTCCACGACCTCGTCCGCTCCTTCTGCTTCCTCTTCCGCAGCGTCTGGCTCCCTCACCGTTCCGAGTAACCTCAAGGCAATCCTGTTCCTCTCATATTGGCGTCGCACCCAATCTCATATCTCTGTGCTTAGGTCATCGGCATCATACTCGCGGTGGCCAGTGGCCTCCTCATCGGGTCTTCTTTCGTATTCAAGAAGAAAGGTCTTCTTCGGTCTCAGCGCGGTTTAGTGGCGGGCGAGGGTGTTGCATATCTCAAATCGGTGCGTACTACGCTTCTCATCTCTTGGCGCCCTCGTTCACACTCCTGTAGCCACTATGGTGGATAGGAATGACCAGTGAGTTCGTGGCCTCGGCGCGCATAGCGTACGGCTTACCTTGGCGTAGTGATGATTATTGGGGAGATATGCAACTTCGCTGGTATGTTCTACCCCCTTCTTCTTACATTTGTAGCTCACCGTTCGTAGCATATGCTTTCGTGGAAGCCATCGTTGTGGTATGTCGGACGGTCAAAGTGTCTCCTTGGTTCAGTTCTTGACATGCACCTTTAGACCCCTATGGGCGCACTTTCCGTCGTCATATGCGCGATCCTATCTTCTCTTTTCCTCAATGAGAAATTGAGCTTCTTTGGCTGGCTGGGCTGTGGTCTCTGCGTCGTACGTCCGTCTCTCCTGTCTCAGAGAAGGCGTCCTCTTAACCACGCCGTATCTCCGTCAGCTGGGTTCTGTCATCATAGCGCTGAACGGTAAAGTCTCATTTTTGTCCAGTGGCCCCGGCCGCGAGTATCTGCCTGACATGTCGGAACTTAGGTCCACAAGAGGAGTCTGTTGGCCAGATCGTCCAGTTCCAGAAGCTGTTCTTGTCCCCGGGATTCCTGGTGTACGGCTCCATCCTCATCGCCGCCGCTCTGGTGATAATCTTCTGGTTTGCCCCAAAGTGCGTCCTTCAGTCCGGCTCTCGAGGGTGTCATTGTGACGTTGCTGTTGAAGATATGGCAAGAACAGCATGCTGTGGTATATCATGGTGTGCAGTATGATTGGTGGCATCAGTGTCAGTGTCACCACTGGCCTGGGATCTGCGATTGTAACCACTGCTATGGGCGACAATCAGGTGCGCGTCTGAGACCATATACACATCAGGATTTAGCTGACGTCTCTCCCCTTCCAGTTCAAGCACTGGTTCATCTACTTCCTCATGGTATTCGTCGCTGTAACATTAAGTGAGTAACGGTCTCTCGGGATGATGACGTACTAAACAAGTTCCGAAAGTCACGGAGGTGTACTATCTCAATGTGGCGCTGGCGCTCTTCAATACTGGTTAGTGGTCTTCAACTTGCGGAGTGCAATGGCTGACAGACATTTGGTGCAAATGTTTTAGCAATGGGTATGTCTTCCCGATCTCCGGCTGCTATCTGCTGAGTTGACATCGATCTCAAGTCACGCCAACATATTATGTGATCTGTATGTTGACTATCTAGTCTCAGAGGATTCCATGCTGAATATTTCGCTTTTAAGTCACCTTCTTTTCGATGGTCACCACCATCGTATTGTTCCAGGGCCTCAAGGCACCGGTCGTCCAGATCATCACTCTCGTCATGGGATTTTTGGTCATCTGCGTCGGCATCACCGTGCTCCAGTTGAGCAAGGTCGATCCCACAACACTGAAGAAGCTGGATCGTCGCTCGACCCTCCTGTTGCAGGCAGCAAGGAGCAATACAGGGGGTCTTGACGAAGAAAAACTCTCCGCCGTTGAAGATCCCGGCATGGATGCACTTCGTGGGAGTTTCGGCACGATGGGCAGCATCATTCGAGCGCGGAGTGCAAGACGCATGAGCATGTCTAGCCGTGCTTCAGCATCTATCCGCTCTGGTTACACCCCTCCTGTACCACCGCTCCCTCAACACAATGACCCGTTGAGCGGTGTCAAGCGGCATCAGCTGTTCGATAAACCCATGCCAACCACCCCTGAAGCTCACGGCGACGACCGCATGTCGTTGGCTAGCCAGCCGTCAGGGCTAGGCTCGCCCTTCGCACAGCGGAAGCAGACTATCAAGTTTGGCGATCAGGACGTCGTGCATTCGTATCATGTGCCTGGCACAGGGGACGATACAGCGACCCATGAGCGCAGGAACAACGCGCTCCACAACAGCTTCAGATACGATTCGGTCAGTAGTACCGCTGGCTGGTCCCATGAGTCCGTAGTCGGGACTAACGGCGGCGAGAAGACGCCAACTGCCAGCGGTCAAGTCCTCAACTTCCCTGTCCTCGACTCCCGGGACGACATATCCGATCCTACTGCCCCACTCACTGCCCCGCCTGTCCTGAGTAGCGGCAGTACCGACTCCTTTCCCCGTCCGACCTTGACCCTTGACGGATTACCCTCCACCACCACACTATCCTCCTTCCCCTCCGGCATATCATCAGATCCATCTTCTGGCGGTCGTGGTCGTCCGCTCCCAGCGTCACCCTCGACGCGCTCGCGACACTTGCAACTATTCGGACGCTCGCCCGCACGCTCACCGGGTGGGCGACACTACCCACCGGGCGACCGTGACGACGACCGCGAGGAGACCGAGAGCCTGTGGCACCGACCGTCCACAGAGAGCTCAGACACAGGGAGCGAAACCGACCTTCCGGGCGGCGGCATTAGGCTGGTACCTAGCTCGAACGCGCGGCATCGATCGGACGTGCTTTGATCCCTTCTCCCCTTGTCCAGTGTGTAATTTTTATTCTCTCTCTCCCCTCGAACTTGTGCTACATACAATGTCTGGAATTGTATGGCAGATCTGATAGATACCTGTGAGATAGATATAACTCGGACATTGACTGGACTCCCAGCTAGCTTTCGACTTCGTGGTTTCTGACAAGTTTCTGATTCTCCCGGCCTTTCACAGTTCTCGGTTGGCACTCGGAATGTATATCTGTCCGACACCGCGCTCCATGACCTGCCCCTAGTCCATGTCCTCCGCGGAATGGACGTGGCATGTCGTAACTGTGAAGGTGCGTGCATGTGAATTGCTCCGTCCGTCGGACTTGGCCGATGGGCGTGCTAAAACCGACTCTTGACAGCTTCGGGTGAGTTGATCCCCATGCCGTGGCGCTTGACACCAGGGGCGCGGTGTGTCCTTCCATGCATTGGTGCGATGGTGCCAATGCTCTCGTCGGAGTCTCCATGCGCGCGAGCGACCGACGCCAACAATTCGCCGCTCGACAGCCGCCAATGGCCGCGATTATGCTTCCGCGAACGCGTGGGATATGGGTGCGCATGTGGGACACATCGGGTCTCCGACGCGTTTCTGATGCTTGTTTCCGATTCGATCGCATGGCAAGTGTACCGTAAGTACGCCCGCTCGTCGCCGATGCATTTGGCCATTGGTCGATCCGTTTGTCACTTGCAGACCATATAGGCGATGGCACCGCACGGTCGCGCGCCCGCTAGACGTTAACGTCGTCGGTACATGTAGATCCTCGACATGTCCTCGGCTCGCCGTGGTCTGCCGTGCCCTATTATGAGCTGAGAATTCATTATGAAAATGGGAACACAGCTTCTCCTTCCGGCCTCGACTCGCTTCTGTTCTTTTACGTGTCCTGCTCGGACGCAATATTTGCGACACGAAGCCCCTTGAGGCGCCGGTGGAGGAGCTAGTAGCGACGTTCGACGGCCTCGGGGTACGAAATCACAAAGTCGCATGCATACATGTGGGAACTCCCTGACGCAGCATGGACAGAGAGGATCGTGCACACGCGCTTGTCCCAGCGGTAGGGCACAGTTTAATAAACACGACTGGAGTAGCGGAGAACACCATCTGGATTCAGAGGGGATTCGTGTAAGGGAATGAACATGCCAGGGATTACAGCGATGGGAATACAAACCATGAGCATGCACTAAGACTGGTAAGCAAGCGATGGATGCCAGATGCAATGTAAGTAAATGTCATACATAGTACTACTGAGCCTGAAGCGGAGATTCCGGGAGTGTCAGTAAATAAGCTAAGGTAAGATCAATGCTAAACGACAACAGCGCACAGTATCCATAACAGCAGGGGCGCAGACAAGCAATGGAATATCCCGAGGATGACAGGTGGCGGTAGGAGGGGGTACATGCCCGAGATGGTGAGGCGATAAAGGGGTCAGCGGGTGGGAAGGGGAGCCAATAGTCCGGTAAGGCTCGGACCCAACGGGGTTTGAGAAGTGGACCGAGAGAAGAAGGCGGACACAGAAAGGATTATAGAGACACAGAGACGGAGGGGCGGCGGAACAGGTCGTCGGTGAGGTCGTACACCCGAGGCCGAATGCCTCGCCTCGAAGTCGCGGGATACACGCACTTGAGCTTGCGCTTCGAGCATTGACTAGAGGTACCGCATGAGCACCTATGCTTTGTGAGGTAGTGAGCGAAGTGAACACTTACTTGCAACTCCGGTCAAGCGAGCCCGCCGGCGGGCTCTGGCAGGCAATCTTGCGCTTCCGGCAAAAGAAGCACGCAAGAGTCAACGGCTTCTTCGGGCTATCCTCAATCAGCGATGAGGGTCGCGGGATGGATGGCGGGGCAGGGATGCTCGGAATCGACAGTACGCGGTGATGCGGAGGCAACATGTCATCCGAGGGACAAGTGCTGTTGTGAAGGTTGTGGATGTCGTGGACCTGCTGCGGACGCGGCGCGTGTATATAGCCAGATCGTCTCAAGGACGCCGACAACGAGTGCGAGCCATACGCTGACCCCGACGACTGGACGTGAGGGTAGGAGTACGGGCACGAAGGGGGCTGGTAAAAGCGGATGTGCTGTGCCTTCGACAACGAGTAGCCAACGTGTGTGGGGGTGTCCAGGGCAAGCTGAGTTCGGTCCTGGTAGTAGCTCAGCCGTTGAGAGTAGTCGCATGCTGAGTACATCTAGAAGTCAGGTATGATAATCAATATAGTCCATTTCTTCGTACCTTGCGCGGAAGTCCGATCGCAATAAGCAGACTCTTCATCAGGAGACTCCGTGTAACTGTCGTCGTGACATACCCCGGACGCATAGGGCATACCGCTGGCGCGTGCGGAAGCATCCAGAGAATATGGTAGGAGAGGATACGGTAGTGGCTGTAGTGAGATGTCAGTGGAGGTATCTTGGTGTGGACAGATTGTACGTACCGCGTTGCCTGCGTCATCTGACTGCTGAGATGTCTCCCTTGAGTACACCGACATGTATGCGTCCTTGCTAGCGCAAAGCACATCATCTGCTTCGCGCTTCATATACCGCATAGTGGGCGTCCCATAGTGCGTGCGGGGTGAATCAACTTGACTCGCCGGAGTGAACGAAGAGTCTCGCGAGTTTGCGAGAACGCTCCTGGATATGTGAACGGTTGATTCGACGTCGATGGTACTTGGTGGAAGTAGACTCGGGGTGATCAGCGGATAGGCGGCTATGGTGGTATCGGCCGGCTGCTGACTGCAGCCATCCGGCGCAGTTACCTATAATGAACGGGTCATGCTTCGGCGCAGGCTAAACAAGGTGGGCAATGACTTACTGGGTAAGGGGTTTGAAGAAGGAGGCCTTGATGCGGAGACGGCCCACCGTACTCCGAACTTCCAGGAAGCCCCAGATGGTCCCCCGAGCGGCCTACCGCATACTCGGCACCTCCGTAAGCTTCCGTCGAGTAATAGTAGTTTGTGAGCGGCGCATATTCCGCAACGTAAGGCTGGCAAGAAGCAGGCGGGTCGACCGGTGTTCCGAGGTAGTCAGAGTCGGAGTCGACGTCGGTAGCGCCGTTACGGAGCGGCGAAATGTGCTGAGGCGACATCGGGGAGCGCGAATTAGGAAGGTGTGCAAGAACGGAGTGATGGGTGTGGACGCGTTGGATTGAATTGAAGCGTCGGGGAGGTCAAGCGGGGGTGGTGCAGCGGAGGCAAGGGGACAGGTTCAACAGGCGAAGTCTTTGTAGGTCGCATGTCTTTATGAACGTGAAGGGTGCCCGGAGTGTAAGGAAGTCAGGGTTGAGGACAAACAAGCGCCCGCACAAAATCCGGTTAGATTCTCCAAGAATTCGACACTCAGATGATGGCCCACGCCATCATCTCTCCTGGATCTGGCTCAATTTTGTCTTTCCACAGATTCCCGAAGATATGCTTCCGAGACAGTCAGCTCTCACCTGCTCTCACTCGCGTCCCAGGGCCATAGGCACGTCGACGTTAGATTTGCTCCCGCAACCTCCGAGGAGTTCCATTCGCGTTCTCTCACAAGCCTGGTGATGGAACCAGGGGCCGGCCCTTGGGAATGCGCGATAGTGGTGACGCGTCAGATTTGCTATATTCTTCTGGGGCGGCCAGCCCGGCCTGCAGTAAAGGAAAGTGACTATCCTTCGAGACGTTGTTCTGGACATCAATATGACTTATCCGAGTGCGTCCCAAACCCGGGGTCCTGCCTGGAGGCCCGCTTAGATGACTGGATCTCTGTGGTGACCAATTTTCCGGGACAACTTTGCACTATGATCATGCCGACAGGCCTCGCTCAGTCCTTCGGAAATGCCCGTAAAGGGCAGCCTGGGACCGCGGAGGGACCGGGGTCCATTGTGGCCAATGACGACGATGTCAATCATCCCAGGTTCTTTGGAGAGGCCAGAAGCTATGCCTCGAGGTTCCCCACAACCTTCCACAGATTGCCGAGGCCGACAGTGATTATTTCGCAAGTGCCCGCTCAATACAAGGTCGCAGGTACACGCTGCTCACACGGTCGGGTGGAATGTGCGCCTGCGATGACAACGCAGCGCCAGCTGTAGTGAACAACTCGTACACCGCCCGTGCCCAACTGACGGTCGGCGGAAGCAACCGAATGTCCATGGGCCTTGCGGACCACCGTCCGTGCTTCATTCACCACGCAGACTCCACGGTGCGTCACGTCGGCTTGTGGCCACGAATACGCGTGGCCAAGGCACAGCTCCGGGAACGCTTCGGCCTAAGTGAGCACACGAATTCTTCCATCCACGAGGTCCAGGCGGGGGCTATGGGGAGCGTCGATGCCGAACAACGCGCACTGCGGTTGTGACCGCTGATCAGACAATGTCGAGCGCGGCCGTTCTACGCACGACGTCTTGGAGGCCAGCTTCCGCACGCTTCGGTACTGGTGTGGTCGGTGGACAAAGATGAGCAGTGGCATGGCGCCACCGTTGAATGCTGCTTGGCAGCGCTGGTGAATTAGGGCACGGATTTGCAGATCCGACGCTGCATGACTGGTCGTCGGATGCTTGTGGCATCTGTGCTGACATACGTAGTTAGGAGCAGTGCGACCAAATACAAATACTCTCGACATACCCAAGGGCACGACAGCGTTGTTCAGAACCTAGCTAAATCTGTCGTGAGGGCATTCGTCGTGAGTACAAGGTTGGCGTCCTTTCCCGTTCGTGACTTCCAGGTCATCCGAATGCGGATAAAGGGTAGGGCCAACGCATAAGGCCCAGCGACTTCCTGATTCGCGACGCCATACCCTTGCCACTGGTCACGAAGCCCGTCAGTTTGAGTTACAGTGCTTCCTTTCCTGAAATCGCACCTTACGTGCTGCACCCCGGGTCGCCTAACGCCACTCAGTGGACCAGCCTACGCGCATCCGCATCCCGACTAAAGCGGCGTTGTGCTTGCCCATCCTAGGACAACTTGGCAAGATCAAACCTAGCCCTGGAGCCCTGCGTCGGGGCATTCGCGCGCAATCCGCATGTGAGCGCCTCGAGAAGATCAGAACGTTCGCGCGGGCACACGACGCACCATTCATTTCGCTCACCTCGGCGAGTCGCGCCGTTCTCTTCGCCATTGGTGGGAACGGCCCTGCCGGCATAGACATTGCGGGCCTCAACGCGAGGACATACACAAAACAGGTTTGATTGAGGAGGAGGCTCGTGCCTTCGCCTTCGCGGCGCATTCAAACGCAGGACTCACAGGGCCTACGAGGTCTATGAGGGCCAGAAGGAAGAGTGAGGGTGCAATTCGCTGGCACTATTGGGTCTCAGGGAGGCACGCCAGGCCAATACACAGGACACTTCTCACCCGTCTTTGTCGCCCGGCTTCGCATTCCCAGTGGCTCCCAAACGCGTTATGGGATCGCCCGGGATCTAGAACGCGCGTCACGTTCAGATTAGGTTGTTCTTCCAGTGGATTGCGGCGTACAGCGAACCCAATCTGCATTCGGTCTTGCGCTCTCCCTCTCTTGGACATCTCGTTGGCTCTCGTTCCTGCAGAGTGATCAGGGGACGACACACCATACTTTCAGTCACAATCTCAAGGATGTTGATGTGCTTGCACAGCAGAACCCGCGACAGCGTGGCAAGCGATATTTTCTCCCGCGGCGCCGATGGAGAACTCAGCTTCAGCAGGCAACTTCCCTCCGCCGATGAGGCCCCTCGAATGCGGGAATAAGAGGATCTCAGAACGTACCCAGGCCTTTGACGAGCCAATCAAAGGCAGCTTCTACGGCCGCTGGAATAGCATGTCATACGAGTGAGTACCCTCGTCGGCATGAGCGAGGATAATGTATGTGAAGCAACTTCGCTGAAACACGCGGACACTGGACAAGCAAGAGGCGACATGGGCGGGCTCACCTAGTGCTGATAGAGCGCAAAGTGCTGCAACTTGAAGTCCCCGAAGTTGCAGCTCGGACCAGATGTGGAGATAAATGCGTCTGAGCTCGTGCTTCATGGTTCCAATTCCTTACTGATCGAGGAATCATCAGTAGACAGTCTCGGCGATATTGCCGTATCGATGCACTTGTGGAAGGCACAAAGAGGGCCTTGACCTTGGCCAAACTGACTGCTGACGCTCACTATCTTGGGACCATGACAGTGGGATTGCAACGGCCTCTACAAGGTCCGAGATGAAGGACCTGTGATCCCATGTGAGGTTCGGCGTAGAAGGCGCGAAGATCACTCTAGGAAGCGTGTTCGGAGCGCCCTCGCAATCCTCGCTGACGTCTGCAGCTCGTCTGCACCAAAGGCGTGTGTTGCCACCCGACGAGATGTCGGTGGAGCACGAACAAAGCGGTATGGGGCGGGTCCTGGAGAACAACGGTGGGGTGCCTGGTAGCTGCGTGGCATGCTAGCGGAGACAAAGAACAGGGTAAGTATACAACGGGTGTTGGGCATCAGAGTGTCAAGTCGTGCACGTGTCGATGGACGTGGAAGCGCTGTTGCAACGTTGCGTGCATGCGAGCCTGTGTGAGCACGCCAGGCGACGTCGGAGAGCGTGTCGTCTCATCGTTCACCCAAGGGCGGCGGCATTCGGTTGTTGAGCGCAGCCAGCGGAGAACGTGTCCCGAGGAGCATGAAAACAGTTAGCATGGTCAATGTAGCGAAGCGTGCGAGGACCCCGAATCGTGTTCTTCATTGTGACATGCAAATCCGCAATGCTGGTAAATGAACGCTGAACAGTGAGACCAGGCCGCACAATAATCGCGATGAGCTCACTGAATGCTGCAACACGCGTTGCGACGTTCGGCGTACACTGTCCTCATGCACCGCGTTCCATGTCCATGAGAAGTGTATCACATACCGAATTTCGAGCAGCTTCGCACAAGTGAGGGAAGGCCGCGGACACAAGGTCCTGTGCGCAGTCTAAGTGTGTCAAGCTCCAAATAGTCCCTCAGTGACGTAGGTCCCAGCAAGATAAAGCGATCCCACTGGTATATGGTAGAAGACATACACATGACTACAAACCCTCGAGTGGCCCTCCGATTCATGGATATGGGAATGTCGTTCAAATGTCGCCGGTCATGACAAATCTTGACGCTCAGGGAAAGGAACGGGGTCTACAGTGCGAGCTGCCTCCCCATAGGTGAGGACGCCAACATACGGCATGATGTTATACTTGAGAGTGTAGTGAGCAGGCGGTGCATCCCTATGGTGGAAGAGGCATCAGCAAGTCCGCGGATTAACGGTCGATCATGCACAAGCAGAGACGGGGGTTACGAAAGAGTTCTCATGCGACAATCATCGGAAGGCTTCTCCCTGCCGTCTTCTGAGCTGTCCCGCCTTTTACCGAGCAGTCGAACATATGCGAGCGACACCCAATCAGCAAGCAGAGTGTCGATGGTCACAGAGCGGGTAGCGGAGGATATGCGGCGCCGAATTGCACTGAAGCAATTGGAATGCTAGAGATCTGGGGTACTCACTTGAAGGACGCGCTCACGTCGCGGAAGACATACTTGTTTCGCCCCGCGACAGAGAGACCGGCGTCTTCCTTCCGGCGGACGATACGATCCCATATGACAACCTCGTTTCTCACCTATTGAGCATGTCAACTGACGTCAGAATGGTCGAGAATACGAGGCTGGACTCACGCCTTGCTTGTTCTCGTATTCTGCACTGACGTACAGGAAGAGCTGCTTCGTGTTCCAGTTGAACAGAGGCGTGAGGTCTGGTGCGCTGGTCTGTGAGTATGTTCCGCCTTTTTGGGGACAAGCTAACCTGCTGTTAGATTGAAGTTTACGAAGGTGAAGTCTTGGTTCTTGTTCGAGTATCGACGCGCGTTTCCGGGGAATCTAGAGGAGTCCATGAACAGCTGGACAAAAACGCGTTACGAGAGTACGGACACCTGGATAGACGAGATGCTGAGTGTCCCCTTAGGATCTGCAGTGAAGAGGAGCGAGGAGAGCGAGATCGCGCCGAGAAGGACCATGAGACAGGTCGAGACCATCGCGGAGACATTGTTGACTCGTGAATATAAGGTATGCATGTCAAGCTGTTTTGCGGCGGCCTGACTGTCGCAGTCGGTGAGGTTACAGGGACCGGAGAGTGGGCGAGGTGAATGGCAAGATGCAAGATGGATGTGCGCGTCCGCCAGTGCGCGACACGTACATGGCGGCACGTGCGCGTAGCGCGAGCACTTGCCATAACGGGACGCATATGGAGCGCGGGAGGTCACCAGGACCATGGGGAACCGTCCGCCGGAATCCGGCGGAATAGACGCTGATCCGGCGGACAGTGGCGGTGCTGGGTGTAGTAATGTTTTGTATTCACCTTAGTACGTTTTGTAGTCTCCGTTACATCCAGACGGTTATTCGTCTTACTTCAGTCCGGCGTATTTAGTGACTGGGCTGGACTGAATTCTGCCTAGGCTGGAAGTGAACAGGTCTAGCGAAAACGTCCCAGGGATGTAAGTGATGACGGTCGGAGATGAAGCAAAGGTTGCTGAAGTGAACATTTACGCCGGGAGTAAGTTGTACGGTGTATCAGTCCCAGGACGGGGCCTGGAGCACAAACATGCCAGGGCGGTTCAGCCGAAACGATACCAGTCCGGGGCAGAGCGGCAATGTAAACTAACACCAGCACAGTAAGTAGCAGTTTGCAATGCTATGTAAAATTCAAAGTCGACATGAATCCAAGTAAGTATCAAGGTCAATATAGAGTACTTAAGCATTATCGAGGCCGGGGTCGAGCGAATTGATACAAGGCCAGCGATAAAGTGTCCTACCGTCAGACAGAGACGGATTGAGGGAGGCTATCCCGTAGTACTCCTTTGCTATCTGTATGAGTTGGTTTTGGCGCGCTAGTGTCGGAGGAGGGGGCCTGGGACATTTGAAGTTTGGACCTAGCCTGGAACGTTCGACCTTTACGCGCCAGCCTGAGACATATGTCCACAAGGAAGCGTTCAAAATGCATCAGCGATTCTGCGAGCAAGCAAGCTAGCATGAGATGTAAGGGACTTACCTTGACAATGTGCATGGCTACGCTGCCTGTAGCTCTTGTGCTGTATGCTTCTGGCTGGCAGCGAATACTGTACCTAGAATGTCACCTACAAAGCTGGAAGCGAAGCATAAGTACATACCGCGGTCCGCATCGCAGTCAAGGTAACGTACAAGTTATATTCGTGTGCAGTATTTTCTGCTGTTCTGCAGGGAAATAAAACGCCTTCGCCTGAGTACGCCTGAGTACGCCTGAGTGTGAAAGAACCTACCTGAGTCGTTTGCGGTTGGCCTTGCGTGGAAACGCTTGAGTGCTCCGAGCTACACGGCCTATATGAAGGTCATTATTCCCTGTCAATGGCGGTATACATGGTGTCTAGTCTTGGGTTGAAACGACCGAGCGCAGCATGATTATGTAGCAGAGCCCCGTGCCTACCTGTCAGCCGGATCAGCGTCTAATCCGCCGGAATCCGGCGGAGGGTCCCCCATGGTCCGGACAGTTAGGAGCGCGGGGCAGCGCCGAGAGCACAAGCCAGGTCCACGTCCGCCTCTGGTGGGCCTCCTCGTCTCGACCACCACCTCCTGCTGTCGTCTCTGCTTGCTTGCTGGCCATGTCGGACGCGTACCTCGCTCACAGGATTATACGTCGCATCGCCGGCTGGGCCGTTGTCTCGTTCTTCACAGAGATCCATGTCATTGGGGGCGAGAATGTGCCGAAGCAAGGTCCAATTATTGTGTGAGTCCTACTCCATGCATGATCATGCCTATCTTGCACTCCACCTCCCATGTTCATCCTTCTCTCGGATGCGCGGTGGGGTCCAGGGTCCGATGCCCTGAGTCTGCCCCGCAGCTGGCAAGTGAGCATGGTGGCGGCGCGGACCCTGTCCTGGGTGTTCGCGTGGCACACCGTTCTCGTGCGCAATGTCACCCCGGACACTAGGACCTATGCCTCACTTCAGGTCCGCAGCCGTTTCTACGTACGGCATCGAGTCTATCTCAAAACAAGCTTCGGTGCTGTCGGCAGTCATTACGGGGAACCTGCTTTCGAAGTTGTTCGGCTCGAACTGCTGCTCTATGCTTCCGGGCTGTGGAAGTGGTAGCGTATGGTCATATGCAGTTCATCGGCGGCTGGCGAACATGCTGAACCTGCGCCTTGTGACTTCGCGCATACTCTGTTCTACCTGGAGCCTGTCTTCCGGCTGAGTCTTCTCCTTAGACTTTCGAAAGCTTTCCCATTGGGTGCAGACCTTCTTATGTATTAACACCTTCTCGACTGCAGGACTGCGACACACCATAACATGATGCTCGACCCAGCCGTCCTTTGTACGTGAAGAGCTAATACCCCAGACATCCCAAAGCTGATTAAATATCACATAGCGTGTGCCTTCCCGTACAAGAGGGTTCTTCACTACTGGGCCAAAGGTGGGTCGCTTGCCGAACTCCGGGCTCCGCCATGTTGACCAGCAGATTCCAGCGTCATTATTCGCGAACCCTGTCATGAAATACGTCCTCACGTCCGCCGGTAACATCCCGGTAGACCGCAAGGCTTCAGACAAGCGTGTTCTGTTCCAGGGCACATTTCGTACCTTGGCCGCTGGCGAGGCAGTGGCGTTGTTCCCCGAAGGTACCAGTTACACCGAACCTCAAATCATGCAGGTCAAGGACGGCGCTGCTTGGGCTGCTCTGGAGTACACCAAATGGGCGAAGGAGAATCCAGACAAGGTTCAGCAAGGTGCCGAGAAGGTCGTGATCGTCCCTGCCGCAATTGTCTACACGAATAAGTCGAAGTACCGCAGTCAGGTCAGTACTGCTGGAGGGCGTCATGAATGACGACCATAATGCTGATGTTCGTACGTCTTAGGTGATTATGGAGTAAGTATTATTGGCCTGTTCCTTGAGAGGCACAATGTTCAATCATTCCGCCGCCAGGTTCGGACAACCAATAAAGATGGAAGACTACATGGAACAGTTCATGTCCGGAGAAGATGGCGCACCCCGGGCAGCAGTCAAGCGTTTAACGGCGGCGATCGAGAGAGAGCTCACCCAGTCGACGATCAACGCACCGGACTGGCTAGTAAATTATCCTGTCCGATTCGCACATGTCTCACCCCAGTTTTGCCTCATTGCAGGGATACTCTCTATGCTGCTCGGATGGCACGGGACCTTTTGTGGCCAGGAGAACGTTCTATAAACCTTGATGAATTCGTGACCATATCTCAAACGTACGTAGGACCTCCGGCTATCCATTAAATGTCCTTCGGCCGTGCTGAAACAATATGCGCAGCCTCGTTGACCTCTTCTCTACTCCCGACCTCGTTCCGAACATCAATGCTATCAGAAGGCACCTCCTCACGTACTACTCATTGCTAGAGTCCACGCACCTCACGAATGCTGTCTTGTCTTCCCTGCCTCTGTCAGCGGCCCTTGATCCTCGTCAACCGGTCCCTATACCCAGTCGTCTACTCACGCTCAGCATCTTGGTCCGGGATTCGGTCGCGCTGCTCCTACCTCTGCCCTTTTCAATCATTCCCATCATCCTTCATGCACCTGCATACGTGATGGGTCGCATTGGTGCGCGACTGGTGGAAGATGAAGAAGAGACCCAGGCGCAGAACAAGGTGGTATTCGGTCTACTCCTCTTGCTCATGATATACCCTGCCGCCTTCTTCTTTGTCTGGGCGTTCTTGTGGTATACTCCGGTCGGCGCGCTTGTTGCCCTCACCTCCGTCTTTGGGTTCGCCAGGTACCACAATTGGTTGATCAATGGTACGTTCTGCCCGTCTTTCCGAGGTCCGAACTTACCTCACGTTCGTCGTGACTGGCCGTAAACAGATAGCTACGATCGGTAAGTGCCAACAGCGTCGCGCATCAAGTGCGCAGAGCACTTAACTCTGTCTGACACCGTTCTGATCCTGCAGCGCCAAACGCCTTGTCGCCGCCTGGCGTGTCCTCGTCGGCGTTTGGGCACCTAAGCGGTGGGACATGTCCCTCAGTGCTATGGCGCAGTACACCGTTCCCCGGATCCCGCCCGAGAACCCGTGGATAGACCGCTCGAAAGCCAGATCGAAATCTCGACCGGTCACGCCCTCTACGTCCTCTACCGCACTGTCCGGTTCTTCGCCCTCACCTTCGAATACGTCTTCGCCCACTCCACCCTCGCCCTCACCTTCGGAGAAGCGGCGCCGTCCGCCTTCACGCCGGCTCATCCGTCATGTTCTTCTTGCCCGCGTCGATGCCGCCAAGGCACTTGCATCGCTATTTGCGCAGCTCGAGCGTGCCCCTGATAGCAAGCGTGTCCGTGCCTCCGTCCACCTCGCACGAGCGTACGGTGGACAAGTCGAACCTTCGGGGGAAAACTACGCGACGGAGGAGGGAGTCGAGCCCAGCCCGGAGCCAGTCGGCTGGCGGAGTGCTCGTGAGGTGGTGGCGTTCCTGCGTGCTCGCGGAGCGAAGTTCCGGGAGCTGGAGATCCCCGTGGAGGGCGACTGGGCGGCGCTGAGCGATGGAGAGGGCGAGGGCTATGACAGCGAGACCGTCAGCAGCTCGAGGGAGGATGACATCGTGTGGGTGGCACCAGGCCAGCGCTGAACCTGGTTGTCGAGAGCGTTCACCTTAGGAGCTACGCGTCCCGTTGCGACGGGATTGGCATGTTTCCCTGCCACATCGCTTCCGCTGCATTGACATTGCATTCACTCGTATCTTACGATTTGGAATATGTATGCCTTCATTTCTATGCGCTTCGTCTGGGACTGGACTGGTGTCTGCGAGGGTACGGGCCAATAATGATATTGTTTTACAGTATTGTACAGTGCGATATGTGACGGATCTGCGGATACTACAAGGGTATACACGGATACGGGTGGTCTAGCAGTTGATTAGCGAACATGTACAGATGCTGACGAAGACCAGATGGAATAAGTTAAGGCTATAGTCCGAATAACTGCAGACAACGGAGAATCGCGGTCACAAAGGAATGGGTCGACAAAGCTCAAAAATCTTCTCCCGGAGATCGAGGTCGGGCATCCCGGTCTTGGTCTCGATGCTTGTCATTTGCATGAACGCTAGCTTCGTCAATGCATTGTCGATGCGGAGCGAGAGCGAGTGGAGCACCGTCGTGAGATGCGCATCAGAGGATGTCTCGTCCATGACGGGGAGGTAGAGGCTAGGGTCGTCGAATACAACCAGGGAGGACTCGGAAGCGGGATCTGGACTTGTCTGCTGTCCTGTAACCGACGCAATGCTGCCCTTGCGCGTGGGAAGAGGGCGAAAAACGCGGGAGTTCGCCAGGGTCTCGAGCCGAACACAAAGAAGGCCGAGCTCCCGCATCTGCTCCACGCTGAACTGCACGCGCGACCCTGAGGCGGTCGGCGGGGTCTCGAAGGCCTCAAGGTTCTGTCGGCCAGCAAGCTCGGAAGGGTAGAGGATGGAAAGCATCTCCGGCACTTCGAGGCCCTTCAGCTTGACTTCGCCAACGGGGAAGATCTTGACACCCATCCGCCGGATGGCGTCGATGGCGTTCGGAGGCTGGAGGTACGAGTGCTCGGTTTCTGGGCCCATGTCGAGAATGCGGGCGTTGATCTCCTTGATGACGTCCGCACTACACATGATCTGCCCACCGGCCGCCACGGCGTTGACTCGTGCGGCACGGTTGACCATGGGTCCGAAGTAGTCCATACGACCAGTCACTGGGTCAGGTTCGCACACGGGCTGACCACAGTGGATACCCATACGCAGGGAGAGACCGCGAGCGATGGGGCGCCCTTCTGAGTCCAATATTTCCTTGCCATCCTCGCACTCCAGGAGCTCGAGAGGCCATGGAAGACTGAGGAGCTGTATCTGGACGCTCATGCACCACCACAACGCTGCAAGAGTCGTAGGGAAGGAGCACATGAAGGCGTCTCCTTCCGTCTTCACCTCGTAACCACCACAGAAGCGAAGAAGGCGACGGAGCAAGTTGTTGTGCAGGACCATGGCAGACTGCATTCCGGGGTTGACTTCCCAGAGATGCGTCGAGTTCCGGATGTCTGTGAACACCAAGGCAACGTGTCCAGTAGGTGGCGACACCTCGTCGTCCAGACGCGAGATATCTCGGTTGATGATCTGGTTGCGCTTGCGCTTCGCGAGACTTTGTATGACCTCCTCGGGGATGACGGGCTCCGGGCTGCGTTGAAGGTCGCGTGGGAGTCCGCGGTTGAAGAGATCGGACACCTTGATGACCATGATCATCGTGGTCCCCTCGGCCCCGTAGCAGATCGCGAAGTCGCGGAGTTTTTGAGCAGCGATCATAGGGTCCCGCTCCTTGCGTGCGATGTCCACCGCGGTCTGGTACGACACGTAGTCCCACAGCCCGCGGTTGCCGACGATGACGAATTCGTCCGTCTCGGAGAGCTGGTATGTGTAGACATCGGGCCGTGGGTTGACCACGGGGAGAAGATAGTAGAAGCCGAACGACCGTGAGACGTCGATCTCGTCGTTTACGGTACCTTTAGGGGAGACCCAGCCTTCCGCGGCGCGTATCCGGGCGGTCTCCTGCCGATCAAAGGGGTCATGTTTCCGAGAGACCAACTTCGCGATGCCCTGGTTGGAGACGACAGCAAGTGCGTTGCCAGCATTCGCGACGAACAGCGTGCGTTCCACGAGGTACAGGACGATTCCCGACGCTCCGACCTTGTCGTGGATGGTCTGCGGCGCTGATGCGCTGACATGCGACATCTTCCGACCGGACGTTGAGTAGAGGTGGTCGTGAAGGATCTTGTTGAGCTTCAAGAACGATCTCCGCATGGCGTCGTCGACGCGCTCCTTCGCCTGGAGCTTGTCAATCTCCTCCGTAAACACGCGCAGGAAGTTGTCGTGGAGGAACTTCGTGAGCTTGTTATTGCTCGCGATGTGCGACGCGCGACCAAACATAGCGAAGATGGCCTCGTTGTGCATCCCGCGGAAGTGTGGTTGGACAAGATCGATCATCGTGAGATGTTCCGTCATCCCGAGCGTGTCGGCGATCCCGTACGCCATCCCATTCACTTCTGCCATGGACGTACGAACACGGCGGTCTTCGCTCTCATCGGGGATGTTCGTCTGCATGCCGATGGTCACGTCCATGAGGCCGAGGATGCGTATCTGTGTCAGACTGGCGAAGTCCGAGAGCTGCTGCTGGTTCCGCGACTGTCGGTGGTTCATGTCCGGCTTGATCTCAAGCCGCTTGTTCCCCGACAGGTTCAGATAGCGCAGGTTCGTGTTGAAGTTCCTGAGTAGCACGCGTCAGCAATAAGTCCTACGTCCTAGCCATGCAAGCCACTCACCAATTCCAATCAAACTCCCAGTTGTTAATATTGTACTTCAACACGTTGCTCCCGACATCCATGACCGACAGGTTCGTGAGCTTGCTGATCTCCCGCGGCAGCGTCTGCAACTTGTTGCCGTTCAGGAAGAGCACCTCCAACTTCGTCATATGTTGCAAGTTCTCCGTCGGAATAGCGGATATGGTGTTCCCGCTGAGGTAGAGTTCGCGGAGCTGTGTGAGGTTCCGGAAGAAGCTGCTTGGGAGCTGCTGAATGTTGTTGAACGAGAGGTTCAGCACTCGCAGCTCCTTCAGGAGGGCAAGAGGATGCAAGCTGTCCGCCGTCAGGCTGTTCTCGCCGACGTACAGCTTCTCGAGAGACGACGCAAGAGCGGGGAGAGCAGTTCCAGACGTGATAGAGCCATTCGACGCCTTTCGGTCCGAAAGGAGGCTGACCGTGCTGCCCCAGGCATGCAGGACCGCTACCTCCAGGTCGATCGATCCAGGAGGAAGGTTCCATGTACTGATCACGTTCGAAGTGACGTTGATCACCTGCAGCGATGAACAATTCCACAGGCTCATCGGGAGTTCGGAAAGGTCGTTGTTGTGCGCCTCCAATGTCTCCAGCCACTGCAGACGCCCGATACTACTCGGCAGCGTAAACAAGTGGTTGTTCGAGCATGAGAGGTGCCTGAGACGGCTGAGCCCGCCGAGGCTCTCTGGCAGGGAACGGATGGAGTTGTGGTCTATGTAGAGCACCTCGAGCGAAGTGAGCTGCGCGAGAGCTTGGTCGTCGAGAGCCGAGAGCTTCGCGTGTGACAGGTTGAGTGTTGTGAGCGCATGTGGCAACCCGAGCGGGCCAGGGACAAGGTTAAGCTGCGTGATGTCGTTGTGCGACGCATCCAGCTGCTTCAGAGCAGGTCCAAACGAGACGTCAAGGGCGTGCATGGAGTTGTGATCGGCTAGCAGCTGCTCGATCTTGGGGAGCCTGCACACCGCAGATATATCCGTGATGTGGTTCCGCCTGCAATCGAGCACCCGAAGGTTCCTCAGGTTTGAGCACTGCTCGGGGATCTTGGACACCTCGTTCCCGACTATGGTCAGAGTATCAAGGTCGGTGAGCTGCCCGAGTTCCTCAGGGAGCTCCTGGATAGAGTTGAATGAGGCATCGAGGTCGACCAGCGAAGTAATCTCGCAGACCACGGGCACGATGCGCTTGAACTTGTTGTTCGAGATGTTGAGGTCGCGCAGCTCCCGCAAGTGTGCGAAGTAGATGGGAAGGTTCTCCATCCGGTTATTCTGCAGCTTCAAGTGCCGGAGCTGTGGTATTCGATCCAGTCCCGCGTCCTCGAGGTCCCCTATTCGGTTGCACGACAGGTCCAACCACTGCAGCGTACGACAATGGCGCACGCTCTGGGGCACCTTCTTCAGAGCCATGTGGGACAATCGCAGCTCGCGAAGAGTCGTGCAAGACTGAATGAAGTCTAGGGGGATCTCGAGCATAGGGTTGCGGGAGAGATTCAGGGAGACGATGGCTTCCGCATGCCCATACAACGCAACTGGCACGGCCTTGAGACTGCGAGAGGTCAAGTCGATGAGGTCGAACGAGTCGAACTGCATCTCTTCCTCCTGAACAAACAGTCAGACTACTGTCCTTTCGGCTACTCGTAGCGCACGACTCACCGGAGGTCCGAGCACATTGCTTTTGTAGACGAACTTCAGCAAGAACTGGATGTCGTCGGCGCCTAGCAGGTCCAGCCCGTCTGCCACATCATATCCGGCCTGCTCCAATCGCCGTCGGACGATATCAGCGGGCTTCTCCGTTGGTGCGAGGACTCGTTCTGCATAGCTTCATATCAATTGACACCCAACCTGCACTTTTCCGAACCTCGTACCTCTTCCCCGCTCCTTGAGATGCAGGCGATGTGGCTCTACGCCCGGATCAAGCAACAGCTTCTTGTTCAGCTGCGGCGTCAACTGTGCAACCGTCACGTTCAAGTCGCACGAGACGACGTGGTACGAGTTGTTCGCGCGATAGATCCGGACCTTGTACAGCAGCTTGCCCCCTGGAGGCCGCTTTCTCCGTTTTCGCCCGGCTTTGCCTCTTGCACTCTCGTCAGATGAAGAGTAGGCGGCCGCCGCATCCTCGCCCTCCTTCTCCACGGCCCAACTCTCCGGCGCAGTCCACGATGGAGAGTCGGTGTCCAGAACGGGCTGGACGGCGACCGGCGGGCGGGCCTTGGGAGATATCTTACGACCATCGAAGATGACCTGGCCAGGAGCAAGCCGCTTGGACTGACTCGAGGGCAGGAACGGGTTGCTGAACAGGCTGTGGTGCGATGTACTCGTGGACCCGAATTGCATGGAGGAGACGTCCGAGCTCGAGTGATACGAGGACTCGAACCCGCTACCCGGGGAGCTGCTATCGACGCTGGTCGCAGGCAAGACGGACATATCGACGATGCCGTCCATCTCGTTCAGATTCGTGTCCAACGCAAAGAGGGACTCCTTTGGCGGAAGAGGCGGGGGGGACACGTAGGGTAGCTTCTTACCCCTGCGGGGCCGGTCCTTGCGGGAGGATATCGAGCCCGGTGGCGTAGTCGGCGTAGGGTGGAATGAGAGATCAGGAGCAGCAGGCGAGGGCAACGGCGGCGGGGTCTCAGTGGGCAGGGGCTCTGAGCGTAGACGGCTCCGCGACCGCTTCTTCATGAAGTTCAGCGGATTCAGCGACGGCTTCTTGCGGGAGTCGGAGGAGCGGATAGACTCGTTTGAATGTACGCTGTACGATTCCGAGGGACGAGCGGTGGACGTGGTGGAGACGCTGATACTCGACGTACTGGCGTGTCGAGGTAGGGTGAAGGACGAGAACGACGGTTTGTGCGGGAAGCCGAACCGGTGCGCGGACAGCTTAGGGGGCGGCGTGGGCTAGTGAAGCAGAGAGGTCAGTCTCGAGCTTCAAGAAACAAGACTGCAAGTAACAACAGAAGGCGTCGTTGGCAATGAGTTGCAACTCTGCACCGTCTGGCTTGGTTCCGACCGTGCGGTTCGCGTGTGACACTAGCGAAGCGACTTCTCATTCGATTCTGCGCCTTTGGAGGAACTTCCTCCCTAAGTGATAAACAAGAGACTCCTCTCGCATGCGTATACAAGTGTTCAAAGCACCTCGATCTTCGGGGCTTATCGAGCGGCCTGCAGTAAGAGCTATTGCACTCCCCAGCCTCGTCGTCATGTCAGGGGCGCAGTCGCAACTGGCTGTCGCTAAGCCCAGCGAGAGCAGGGTATCACGGCTTTGACTGCCTCAGGCGTGATGCGCGAGGTAGGCCATGCGATGGCTCATGGCAGACAGACAATGTTGATTGTAGGAGAGCAGCAGGCTGAGGAGAGGCCTTCACGCATCTGAGCCAAGCCGTAACTGCAACTCCGCTCTTGCGTCGTCCCTCGAGAAGCTGTACGTCGGCGAGAACAACCTGACGGCGGACAGGCTTCATCCTCTTGCCCTAATAAAGGAGCTGCGAGCGTGAAACCTCTCGTTCAACAACATTCAGCAGCTCCCAAGCAGCTTCTTCCGCAACCTCACACAAATCCGCGAACTCTACCTCAGCGGGAACGCCATATCCGCGAGCCCAATGGAGAGCCTGCCATTGTAATCACTTGCGACTTCGACAGCCCTGACGCACCAGAATGGCAGGCCCTCACAGTCGTGTCCGGCTGGGGGGATGTCCAACAACAACCCTCACTCTTCCTGAGAGTTTCTGAGAATTCTCTGGTGCATGAGGGCGAGCACCCCTCCCATCGGCGACAGACGCATGGAGGAGGGGGGGTCGGGCTCCCAACGCACTACACTTCGTGAAGTCTTCAGTGGCCACCTCCTCAGCACAACCAACATTGCCTGTCTTTCAAGGGTCATCGCAGCGCCCGTCTCGCACGCGGTTGCGTCAGACAACTCATACGGTTCCATACGCATCACAACGCCAACCGCCTCGGAGATGCTTCGGTCTCTTGTATGCTCGAAAGCATACAGGCCCAGGTGGGCAGACTCCGCGGGACAATGCCCAGGCGGAGAAAGCGGACCACACCGAGCAGATGCCGACAGTCAGGATGCCCTCCTGAGACATTGCAGAGACTTCGGAAGCCCTCTCGACAACTGAAGCCGTCTCGACAAAGCGAACGGCAGAGGTGAAGAACTCACTGGTTCTGAGCCATTGTTCGGCGTCGCCCATGGTGCAATCTCCGCAAGATTCGAGTCCTCCGCGAGAGTAAGGGACGACAGAGAGTCATGGTCTATCAGTTCCGGCGATATCGAGTTCGAGAAATCCTTCGAGATACGGATGGCGGTGGGATAGTTCTGGTACGCTGCTGCCTCTGCTTGCATGCTGTGCGGTCCGTAAACGAGGTGAGACGACGAGGTCAAAGTCGGGGAGACCGTGGAGGATAGGTCGGTCGGCGCCGACGTCTTGTCGTTGCTCGAGCTTGGGGGCGCGGCGCAGACAGAACAAGTGGAAGCACGGAGGACGGACAGAAGACTGGAGAGGCGGCCTCGCGCTCGAGCTTCGCGCCTTCAGTCTGATCGGTGGCGGTTTTCTGCCTAATATGGATCCATTGCGTTCTTATGTAAGAGACGGAGTGTTGTGCGATGTCCCACAAGCCTTCTTCTGTGCTTGACACCAGCCATCGTCCAACTCCCAGGCGACGGCCTTGTAACCAGCACAGGCCGCCGCACTGCAACGCCGACCTCTCCCACCGCGCGTCTCGCAGCACCCAAGTGAACCGCCTGCTCGCTGCGACCGCCTCGGTGCACTCTCGACGCCTCTCGCTCTGTGCCCGTCACGCTCAGCCGCCGCCGTCCCTCCTTCGTCCTCTCTGCCTCGTCTCTCTTGCCGCCTTGCGCTCCCCGCCTTGCCACTCTCTGCGCTGTCTCTCCTCTCTGTCTCTTCCCTCCGCCTTGCCACTCCGCCCGCCGCCCGCCGCCCCCGTCCTCTGCTACATGCCCGCACGCTCGCGCTGTCGCATAGGAGTGTAGTACGATTCTATTGCTGCATGTAGTAAGCACTACAATAAAGTCTTTTCCGCCCTTGCTATCGACGTGGCTCGCGTTCCCTCGGCCGTCGCGTCTGACGGCCATGAGCGCGTATGGCGCGCATGGACAGCTTCGTAAGCGTCTCGCGATACACTCATGACGGGCACCGCGTCGCAACACCACCCATATCCATCCGACCACACAACACAGCACGACAGGTGCGTATTGCTCCCGCCAAACGTCCCCTGCGCGATGCTGACACGCACCGGCGCAGTTCATCTCCTCTCTCATCATACCCACGACGCGCACGTCGCGTCCACTCACGCGCACACCAATCAGCCCACCCTCGTCGCGTACTGCGAGCACACGGTGCGAGTACGCGTCCCGAGCTCCCGTTGGCAACCTCGAACATCGAACACGCGCCGGAACGCGTCGCAAGTCCGCGCGCGCCGTCCCCGACACATTCTCTCCAATAGCGCCACAAATCGCTCCCACCGTCCGCGCATACAGCCGCACGCGTGCGCAACATGGCACATCACGTAGCGGCGTGCTCTGCCAGCCAGAGCATGTCTGTTCGTGCGAAACGGCCAAGGGTACGTGGAGTTATCCTCGAATCTCTGTCGACGTGCGCCCCTTTTCGCAGATATCTCACTTGCCCGCGTCGCACATGCCTCCAAACACACGCGCTGGCCAACGTGCACCTCCCCGCGACGACCGGGACCTGTTTTGCGGCCGCCGGAAGAAGTCGACTATCGCGTCAGTTCGCGATTTCATGCGCGCCGCGCACCCGACTCGACCTCGACGTCCCCGGCCGAGCCTCGCTCACAGCCGCCGACGCAACTGGCCAGGGCTGTAGTAGCAACTCCGAACGACCCCTGCATGTCTGACGCGCCGGGGAACGCGGCGGCGACGTCCGCAACGTCCTCGTCTGCCCGGCACACCCCGGGTACTGGAACCTCCATAGCCCGCCCAATTCCCGCCTAAGGCCGTCGAATAGGTGCTACAGTCAACGCTGAACACCCTCATCGAGGCATCAACACGGCGCATCGATCTGGGCGGGTCCAGAAATCGCCTTCAAGCGCGATTTCTTTGCATTTCGCCAACCGATCGTATTCTGCGACTCTCCTGCACGCCCCGGCGTCCGGACGGCCGGCGACGTTTCAGACGCATTAAGCAGTCTCTCAGGACCGCGTACGGTCGAGTTCCAAGTCGACCTCCAAAATCTCGTCGTGACAGCCAGCTGCTGGCTGGCTGGCACGCGCGTCAGAATTCCGGCCATATCTCTCCCGCCCCGGCCAGAATACAATGAAACTTTCATCCTCGAGCAACGGGCGCACTCACGCGTCGAAGCAGCAAGCTTCGAGGCTCGTCCGGAGGCCGTGCAAGCCGCGGCTGTCGCGGCTGCCCAGGCGCACCAGCACACCGACGCCTCTGTAGCCCGCCCATATCCGATCCTGTCGCCGTGAACAGGTGCAAAAGCCAAGGCGGAACACTCCGCGTTCACCCATGCAGCTGTGCCTTCGATCCGGGCGGGTTTAGAAATCGCCTCAAAGTGCGATTTCATTGCAATCTCGCCGCCCGGTCGCTCTCGCCGGCTCTCCCGCACGTCTGCCGCCCCCGGAGGGCCGGCGAACGCCTCGTATGCAGCGTACGGCTCCTCAAGAATGTCCGCGGCTACGTCTCGCGCCGCCGGGACGACTTTGAAAATCGCGTCGTCGCTGCCAGGCGAGTCTGGCCAGCCGCGCCAGTGCTCCGGCCGTATCTCGCCCACTTTGAGCCGGATTCTGACGAACTCTCCTTCTGCAGGTATGAGAAGCATGCACGCATCGCATGCACGCTTTTCCACGCAGATTCGAGGAGGTCGCGCAAGTCGCCCTTCGTCTCGACTTCGCGGCACTCCGGACATGTCGCGGCTCTCCCGGCCGGCACGCGTCCCCGGAAGCCTCCAAACCGCTTCGCAAGTCTTATGTGGGCCTCAAACGCCCCGTACGATCGCCTTGCGGCGCCGGAGGGCGGGTTGGCAAAATCGAATTCTGGCGCTGCCACGGCCGCAAGCCCGCCAAAACGTCAAGTCGCGATACCGGCACTTCTGGGCCGGGACGACGCCTCGACACGCGTGCGACACCTCAAGACACACTGGATTATGCCATCCTGCAGCCGGAGAAATCACGAGAAGGAAGAATGGGAGGCTCGCGTGTGCGGCACGCGGGGGAGGACGCCTCCCCGATCTCGACGACGCAGCGTTCTCCCGCCCCGCCCCGCCCAGCCGTACTGTGTTTGTGGTCAAGACACGCCTGGGAAGGCGGCTCTGCGCGTGCCGGACGCGCTCGCAATCCGCTATACGAGTCCTTCGAGCTCCAGGTACGTCAGATCCGTCAGATCGACTGTACCTCACGCTGACGCCGTCTCCACAGGCGCAGCGCACTGTAGAAGGCTCAGAACGACGACGACGACCGTCTGGGATGCGCCCGACGTCATGGAATTCAGGAAGTGCGTTCTATCCGCCGTCTCGAGACTCGGACCGCCGTCCGCGCGGTCCAAGCCCGGGCCAGACGGAGACACCGGCCCCGGCAGCACGCAAGACCCACTACACGGACGAATCAAGAAGCGGACAAGGAGAACGAAAGGCGGGCTGACTGAAGTGACTCGGAGCACACCGCGGGTAGCGACATGGTATCTGCGGTGTGCTCCGTGCCTCCTGGACGCTCAGACACGCTGTGCCATGCATCCTGCAAAGATGAAAAGCCCACGAAGAGGGCGCGACGCTCTCGTGCAACGGCGGGCGGCGGACGACACTCGCTGGGTGCGCGTGCCGGCCAGACCATCGGCCGCATCCGAGCCGCGTCGTATCTAGGACGGTGTAGCTAGTTAGTACCAATATATCGCTTACTCCGGCCGTCTTGTGTGTGAGCGGGCGGATCTCGTCGCCTCGGTTTGACGGCGGAGTGCTGAGAGTGCTGGTGGTGTGAGACCGCGTGCTGGAAGCAGCGGGAGGGCCGGCGGCCCTCCCGACATGGCGCGCTGTGAACATAGTACTTGCAGTCAGTAAGCATGAAAGGCTCAGTACCTGCACGGCGTAGACTTACCCGGGCGTCGCGTCCGAGTCGTCCTAGTGCGGTACTCCACTTACTATACATCGACATCAGCCTGCGATGAGTGCGAGCGACAATACTTGTCTCACCTTCGAAATCGTCAGGATGGCCTGCCGGTTGTGCTGAGACCATCGGCATACCGGTCTTCACGGCCTCGAGTCTTCGGTGCAAGTTGCAAGTCGGCTCTGCACTTCCGGGTGAACGCTATTAGTGTATATGATGTGTTCTAACTACGCACCGTGAGGAGTATCTGCAAGATCGTGAGCCAGTGTGCGCGAAGTCCAAGCGAGAGAGAGTGCGAACTGACCATTGTGTTTCAACCGAGACCGTGGCGTACTCATCCTCCCGGAGCATGCTGAACGGCCCAAGTTGCCGAAGAGTGCGTGTCCCGATGCTATTCCGTAGTTTGTGAGTTTCTGCCGGACTTGCTGAGTCGAACGCTACTCACCGTGACAGTGGGCATGTCGGCCGCCACGACACGCTGGTTTGAAGCAGACCTGCAAGTGGTGAGCTGCGCGGCATAGTCGTCAGTCTGAGGTAGAGAGAGCGTCAGCGTGACAAGGCAAACAGTGACTACGAACAGGAGCATACAACGTACCTTGAGCTGCAAAGCGGCGACGCTTCGCGGGACTTGAAGCAGTGTGTCGTAGTCGCAGAGGAAGGAGACGTCGGCGAGGCCGGCCGGACAGTAGCTGTGCCACTGTGCTAGTCGCTCATGAACGATGCTGGACTTCTAACTGACGTCGGTAGGTCAGTGCCATGCACATGACTGTGCGGAGAACACTATTGAGCTCACCTTCGCCATGACATCTGCCGAAACTGGGGAGCGGTCGACCCGGGACCGGGACTGTGTCTTGGACACCTGCAGCGCGCAGACGGAGTTGTGAGCCACTGGGAGTAGTCAGCAAAGAGGGAGCGATGGTGAGAGCATACCTCAGCCTTGCTCGAGTAGCGAATTGAGATCAGAGAGTCTGTCGAGATGAGGCCGCACCGGTCAGTCAGTATAAGCAAACACTGTGCTGACATGAGTATCTCGAAGAACGTACCTCAGCTGAACACGCCTTGAGGCGAAGGCATCGCACCAGGAGCTGCCAATGAAGAGACGGTCAGCATTGATGCATGTATAAGTATCAGGATGAGCTTACCGGCAGCTTGTCTGGTATGCAAATGGATAGCTTCGCGGCGAGTATCCAGAGCTGCAGCGAGGACGTGAGAGCCGAAGCAAGTATCATGAGAAGTAGGTCACGATGCAAGACAATGATAGTCAGGAAGGCGGAGGGAGGAGGTAACACAAGTCAAGGGACGAAGAAATGATAGGGGGGGTGAAAGAATGCATACTACAAGACATGGGTAACATAAGAAAGCCGTTCGGAGTAGCAAACAATACAGACGAGTAAAACGTTGCTGAAGTATGTATAGTAGAGTGCATCATGAGAGCTAGTAACACAGACGCGGAGGAGAATATGAGGGAGCGATCGGACGGATGCGGGATCGGCAGGGGGGCGGGTGCTCGGGAGGTCGTCGAGATGACGGGGTACTTATAGATGTTCTCCTGCCCAGAGTCACGAGCTGTAAAACCTTAGCTTGTTGAATGCTTTCGCACGATGGACAGCGTACGAGGTCCTCGTCCAACCAGAGGGCGACACGGCGAGGGCGGGCAGAGCTCCAGGCTATGCAGACGGAACAGAACGACTAGCGCAGTTACAGACCATCGAAGCTGTCTCGGCTCATAAAAGCGGCCTTCTTTACGTGAGCTAGACGCTGAGAACCTGATGGTTGTATTCCGGCTCAAATATTGGTCGGACAGTCGGCGGTCGAAGGGAGGAGGACAGGGTCCTCGAAACGGAGCATTTCCGCGGGGTTTCGTCCGATTCCCGGGAGGTTTGGGGTATTGCAGTACCTAGAGGTAGGTAGACCTTGCCATACGTAGTCGATGACGCCACCAGGAAAGTACGCAAGCCACAATACCTCGATCAATGCGCAAAGCTCTCGAGCTTGCAGCATTTGAGTAGAGAGTTGCTTGCGATGTTCCTGCAAATCCTGGATGTCTCTTCAGCATACACGTCACTTCAGTAGCAATATATCTCTTACGTAAGCCTTTGGAGCTTCTGTATACACCTGTTCCAACAGCAGAGCGAGCGAAAGCGAACGCGCGCTATTGCAGGAGGCTGCGATGTCGAAGAGCGCTTAGATTGCCTTTTTTGCTCAACACCTCTCGCCGGGTCCCCGATCGGCCTCTTTCCCTTGTTCGTCCGTCCTTTGCTCGCCTGCTCAGTGTGATAGTGGCTTTTTGCAGAAGTTACTCCAAGCATATATGTCTACAGGTAAATGCAGATGAACTTCACATGGACTAAGTAGTACTACTCACACTTGCAGCCTTTCAACTTCTTTGGACCACGACTTCAAGTCTACTCCAAAATCTCAGTCGCCTCACTTTCCCATGCATAGCAACCATTCTGACATATGAGGTGGTAGTCTGCTCGCTAAGCGGCTTTATGTCTCACTGCCCAACATCCTCTTCGGAGGGAGAGGGGCAAAACTCCTCATGCCTCGGCCGAGGCACACGTTCATGCTGTCATCAGGGTCTGAATATTCACACCCTGATTCCATCATGACCTCATTGCCCGAGTCCCCGCGGCCTCTCATTATTAAATTCCCACAGACCCAGACTGCGAAGCTGTCCTAATGCGAACAGTTGCTCTGACGGCCGTGATGGCAGCTTCGCCCGCTGATCGACCTTCCGCCCTTTCCCAAGCCAGTGGCATCATCCCCAAGAAATCCTCCAAGATGCTCTCCCTGCAGAGGTATGTCTGACTATGCCTGGATGCCCTTCATATGCAGCATACAGTGCAAGGGTTGTAATTATCATGAGTACTCATGCCAGAGGGTGTGCAAGGTGTGCTTGAAATATCTTCGGAATGGAATCGTCGAAGCAGCATATGCGGCATGCCGATCAGTAGCTTCTCGAAGTCAGTGTAAGTACGTATGTGTTGTCGTTTTTCGGCAAGGCGGCTGTGTTCATAGCAACATGACGGCTTGCCATTTCTGTCCCTTGGATGCTGTCTGTCTCCAGTCTGAGCACTGGAAGGTCTACATACTTTTGCATACTGTCATTCTCCAAACTCACGGAATGCGACATTCAGCAGGAGGTGTATTTTGTTAGTTGTGTGGTTGAGTGATCGTGAGCAGCACGGGCATCTGTCATAGACCGTCCCAGGCTAACCAGGTTCTTACAGCGCTCCGTCACGTCGTGCATGCTCAGAACCATCCCGCGTATCGCATAACCTCTCTGCCTGACGCTGTGAATATTTGACCGATCACTCCCGCAGGATATTCGTACACGTACAAGAGTATCTCAATCCAAGTTCAAGTTCTCACTCCAGTAATCTTTCGTAACAAAGCATGCATCAATATCTCCGTCTACTTACTACTGCACATCTCTACTACTGATCTCCCAACTCGGACGTCTCCCGGCAAAATCCGCCCACCGATGCAACGGTGGGATTCCAAGTCGAACGACCTCCTTGTTCCCTATCCACCATGTCCCCGCCCGCCACGATACCCAACCACCCTCCGCCCTCCACACGGCCTCACCATCGAGCAACTATAGCCGCACGCTGCGCAGGGAGTCGACATCCCTCGACTAGTCTTCTCCAGTCGCTGCCCTCTCGCTCGACAGTTCCTTGGTCGTGAACTTGCCAGAGTCGTCTGTCTGTGGTAAGCACCCAGTTGCGCCTACCCTCTCCTGTCTCGTCGACTTACCTGGTCATTTTAGCATCCGAGACGTGAAGCTCTGCTCCACGGCGCATGCTCCACGTCTGGCTCGCTGATGCCGACGTGTGTTCAGGTTCATGCCGCGTCTGTCCTGTCAAAGGTGAGCATAGGACGACGTGCGCGTCTCTGCACGTACTTGTCAGCTCCAAGGTGCTGATTGTCCCTCCTAGCGGCAATGCAGCGGTCAGAAGCGACACCGAGAGCTCGACAAACCTTCCGGCGGTCCCAGTGACCCAGCCCCTGCCAGCGCCGCAACGCGTTGGTGGCCGTGGCTTAGCGATTGCGTATGTCATTTCGCTTGTCTGGTGTACAACATGTCAGCTCACACTCAATATTACAGTCGGTGCCTGCTCACACGTCGTGTCGGTGCATGCTTGACGTCTGTACACGTCGTCAGGTACGCCCGGCCAGGCCATGCAAACGCGGTGCTCATCGACTTTGAACAGCTCCGGCCTGCGCAGAGCGGTAAGTACACTCACCTGTGGGCTCAGCACGTATGCTGACCGCTAGATAAGCCAGACATGTCGCTGTGTGCCGACAGGTTTCAGGCCTCACCGTACGAGCCGGCACGCACTCAACGCAGCGGTCGTTCACCTGGCATATTCCCTCGAGCTGTGCGGCGCTGTGCCACGGGGAGCAATGGCTGGGTGAGATGCAACTGCTCGAGAGTCCGCAGAGCGAGTCGTCCTCAAACGTACGTACGCGGGCCTTGCGCTAGTGAATCCTTTCTTACTCGTATCATTTCAGCAGAACGAGAAACAGCCTTCCTCGCCGCCGCCGCACTTACCGTGTCTGGCCTGGGGTACAGAGGTCCACGCAGGTACATTCTCGAGCATCCAGCGCGCCACAGCAGTTCCCAGCGGCGCAAGTCGTGGCAAGCCCAGCGTGTGGCAGAAGACGAGCAAGCCAGAACGGAGAACGAGGAGAAACCGCCCAAGGTACGTGTCCGGCGTCGACCCGCGCGCCCGCAACTTGCCTGTTTCGGACGCATGACGTCACGCGTCGCGCGATCTCGACAGCGAAGTGTCTTCGAGTTCGAGTTACTGACCTTGCTCTTCAGACGCAGTCCCAGCGTACCTGCTTATTTTCTGCCCACCGTATCTCGACGATGTCGACTCACCTCAGCTTTGTCTCGCAGCGCGTCGAGGTCCAGCCGGACCACGCATATAGCTGGAAGGCGCAGAAGAAGACGGCAAAGTATGTACCAACTATTGTTGCGTCTCTCTGGCATGTATTGACCTACCTGGCAGCCGACCGCTATCGTAGCGTCGAGGTACAAAGACGAAGGCCTGAGGAGCGGCGAAGGCGAAGATGAAGGCGGGCTCGCGGGGATGGTGCTGGATGTGGAAAGAAGACGCGAGGCGGGCTTCGACGATGGACGGTCTGGCCTGTCGTGGTAAGCGCTCATAACGCGAAGTGGCGGACAGGGCGGCGGAACGCGGTTTTGCACCGCACTCGCATGTCTCGCAAGTCCGTGAGTGAGTGAGTGCGCCGCCTTACCTTTTCCCGTTACTGACGAAGCTCGGAACAGTGAGCTTCGTGCATCCGCGCGGTCGGCAAGCACCGGGCAGTCCGACCTGCTGCTCTTCTCGGCCCTGAGAGGGTCTTCAGCGCTGCTTCTGGCGGTGCGTCGTGCAGCGGATGGGCTGTACGGCAGTATACGAGCCCAGCGGACATTGTCTTATGTGAGTAGACGGTGAGTTATCTCCTTCCTTGGTGTACCGAGTTCGAGCTCACCTTCGTGCTTCTGGCAGGCAGTCGCGCGCGACGCGTCGCTGGAGCAGTACTCAACTGTTAGCAGACGAAGAAGCGGCCTTCCGGCGGCGGTTCGAAGCCGACGCACCGATTCTAGTGTCCAGGCGGCGCTGCATCCGGGAAGCAGCGTCAGCCCGCTGTATCGGCCGGAGGACTGGTGCGCGGCGGACTCGGTGAGTATGCGAGGCTCTTGTACCGCTTTGCACGCTGACGGTCGTCCCGGCAGGTCTTGAAGTGAATGTCAGCGGAGCCTGGCGGCGCTGCAGACTCGGACAGCGGGGCGGGACGGCTTGCGGCTGCGGTGCTGTGTGATTACACGGGCGGGTCGGCAATCCGGACGACACGAGAGAGCGGACGGGCAGACGGCGTGAGAAGCGCGGGCGGGGGAAGGGCGGAGAGGTCTTTAACCACACATTTGGGCGGCGGGCGGACAGAACGCGCCGTTAGCGTAGCGTGCAGTCACCCCGAGCTGTAGCGGTACTTACTGGGTCGAGCAATTGAAGCTGTTTGGCAGTACCTTGACATGCGGGCTGCGGAGACATGGAAACGGATTCAGACATACGGAGGGCAGAAGAGATATATTGCGACATGCGTGCAGAGTACAGGTGTGGAATCCCCGAACGTCCTCCTGTAACCGTCTGTATCCCGTCCTCTCCGTCCTGTCCTGTCCGTCTGTCCTGTGGCTGGATTGTCTGTCTGTCCTGTTGCTGGATAACGCAATGTCTTCTGCTGCAACAGGCATGGCCAGATCCCGCGATCGCCTTCCTTCGCACGCACGTCGGCGTCCAAACCGGGCACCGCGCCTGCACAGGCTGTGGTGCGATGTACTCGTGGACCCGAATTGCATGGAGGAGACGTCCGAGCTCGAGTGGTACGAGGACTCGAACCCGCTACCCGGGGAGCTGCTATCGACGCTGGTCGTAGGCAAGACGGACATGTCGACGATGCCGTCCATCTCGTTCAGATTCGTGTCCAATGCAAAGAGGGACTCCTTTGGCGGAAGAGGCGGGGGGGACACGTAGGGTAGCTTCTTGCCCCTGCGGGGCCGGTCCTTGCGGGAGGATATCGAGCCTGGTGGTGTAGTCGGCGTAGGGTGGAATGAGAGATCAGGAGCTGCGGGCGAGGGCAACGGCGGCGGGGTCTCAGTGGGCAGGGGCTCTGAGCGAAGACGGCTCCGCGACCGCTTCTTCATGAAGTTCAGCGGATTCAGCGACGGCTTCTTGCGGGAGTCGGAGGAGCGGATAGACTCATTTGAGTGAACACTGTACGATTCCGAGGGACGAGCGGTGGACGTGGTGGAGACGCTGATACTCGACGTACTGGCGTGTCGAGGTAGGGTGAAGGACGAGAACGACGGTTTGTGCGGGAAGCCGAACCGGTGCGCGGACAGCTTAGGGGGCGGCGTGGGCTAGTGAAGCAGAGAGGTCAGTCTCGAGCTTCAAGAAACAAGACTGCAAATAACAACAGAAGGCGTCGTTGGCAATGAGTTGCAACTCTGCACCGTCTGGCTTGGTTTCGACCGTGCGGTTCGCGTGTGACACTAGTGAAGCGACTTCTCATTCCAGTCTGCGGCTTTCGAGGAGCGTCCTTTCAGGTGCTAAACAGGAAGCTCCTGCTATCGCGCTGTTTGGGCTCAGCGAGAGCGAGATGCGACCGCGCCCCTAGCATCTAGCATGACGGCGAGGGAAGTGTAACGCGCCGTCTCTTGTATGCTCCAAAGCATACAGGCCCAGGTGGTGCCATGACTGAAAGGGAGCTGATGTAGTATGGGACGAAGTCAACTTCGACACTCGACACGGCTGCTCGACTGACCACACGCGGCGAGCAAGACGTGTACGACAAGCTGTTACGCCTCTCCCAAACCAAAGAAGCGTAACGCAACTCGACTGGGCAGACTCCGCGGGACAATGCGAAGCCGAACCACACCAAGCAGATACCGAAAGTCAGGATGCCATCCCGAGACAGTGCAGAGACTTCTGAAGCCCTCTCGACAAAGCGAACGGCAGAGGTGAAGGACTCACTGGTTCCGAGCCATTGTTCGGCGTCGCCCATGGTGCAATCTCCGCAAGATTCGAGTCCTCCGCGAGAGTAAGGGACGACAGAGAGTCATGGTCTATCAGTTCCGGCGATATCGAGTTCGAGAAATCCTTCGAGATACGGATGGCGGTGGGATAGTTCTGGTACGCTGCTGCCTCCGCTTGCATGCTGTGCGGTCCGCAAACGAGGTGAGACGACGAGGTCAAAGTCGGGGAGACCGTGGAGGATAGGTCGGTCGGCGCCGACGTCTTGTCGTTGCTCGAGCTGGGGGGCGAGGCGCAGACAGAACAAGGTGGAAGCACGGAGGACGGACAGAAGACTGAAGAGGCGGCCTCGCGCTCGAGCTTCGCGCCTCAGTCTGATCGGTGGCGGTTTTCTGCCCAATATGGATCCATTACGTTCTTACGTAAGGACGGAGGTGTCCCACAAGCCTTCTTCTGTGCTTGACACCAGCCATCGTCCAACTCCCAGGCGACGGCCTTGTAACCAGCACAGGCCGCCGCACTGCAACGCCGACCTCTCCCACCGCGCGTCTCGCAGCACCCAAGTGGACCGCCTGCTCGCTGCGACCGCCTCGGTGCACTCTCGACGCCTCTCGCTCTGTGCCCGTCACGCTCAGCCGCCGCCGTCCCTCCTTCGTCCTCTCTCCCTCTCTGCTCTGTCTCTCCTTGCCCCTCTCTGCGCTGTCTCTCCTCTCTGTCTCTTCCCTCCGCCTTGCCACTCCGCCCGCCGCCCGCCGCCCCCGTCCTCTGCTACATGCCCGCACGCTCGCGCTGTCGCATAGGAGTGTAGTACGAGTTTATTGCTGCATGTAGTAAGCACTACAATAAAGTCCTTTTCCGCCCTTGCTATGGAGTTGGCTCGCGTTTCCCTCGGCCGTCGCGTCTGGCGGCCTTGAGCCGTGCATACAGCTTCGTAAGTCTCTCGCGATACACTTTCATGATGGGCACCGCGTCGCAACACCACCCGTACCCATCCGACCACACAACACAGCACGACAGGTGCGTATTGCTCCCGCCAAACGTCCCCTGCGCGATGCTGACACGCACCGGCGCAGTTCATCTCCTCTCTCATCATACCCACGACGCGCACGTCGCGTCCACTCACGCGCACACCAATACGCCCACCATCTTCGCGTACTGCGAGCACACGGTACGAGTACGCGTCCCCGAGCTCCCGTTGGACCCCCTCGAACCTCGAATACGCGCAGGAACGCGTCGCAAGTCCCCGCGCGCCGTCCCCGACGCGTTTTCTCCCAATCGCGCCACCAAATCCCTCCCACCGTCCGCGCATACAGCCGCACGCGTGCGCAACATGGCACATCACGTAGCGGCGTGCTCTGCCAGCCAGGACATGTCTGTCTCGTGCGAAACGGCCAAGGGTACGTGGAGATACGCTCGAATCTCTGCCGACGTGCACCCCTTTTCGCAGATATCTCACTTGCCCGCGTCGCACATGCCTCCAAACACAACGCACTGGCCAACGTGCACCTCCCCGCGACGACCGGGACCTGTTTTGCGGCCGCCGGAAGAAGTCGACTATCGCGTGAAGTTCGCGATTTCATGCACGCCGCGCCACCCGACTCGACCTCGACGTCCCCGGCCGAGCCTCGCTCACAGCCGCCGACGCAACTGGCCAGGGCTGTAGCAGCAACTCCGAACGACCCCCCTGCATGTCTGACGCGGCCGGGGAACGCGGCGGCGACGTCCGCAACGTCCTCGTCTGCCCGGCACACCCCGGGTACTGGAACCTCCATAGCCCGCCCAATTCCCGCCATAACCCCGTCGAATAGGGTGCTACAGTCAACGCTGAACACCCTCCATCGAGGCATCAACACGGCGCATCGATCTGGGCGGGTCCAGAAATCGCCTTCAAGCGCGATTTCTTTGCATTTCCGCCAACCGATCGTATTCTGCGACTCTCCTGCACGCCCCCGGCGTCCGGACGGCCGGCGAGCATCTTAGACGCATTAAGCAGTCTCTCAGGACCGCGTACGGTCGAGTTCCAGACCGCCAAGTCGACCTCCAAAATCTCGTCGTGACAGCCAGCCTGCTGGCTGGCTGGCACGCGCGTCAGAATTCCGGCCATATCTCTCCCGCCCCGGCCAGAATATAACGAAACTTTCATCCTCGAGCAACGGGCGCACTCACGCGTCGAAGCAGCAAGCTTCGAGGCTCGTCCGGAGGCCGTGCAAGCCGCGGCTGTCGCGGCTGCCCAGGCGCACCAGCACACCGACGCCTCTGTAGCCCGCCCATATCCGATCCTGTCGCCGTGAGACAGGTGCAAAAGCCAAGGCGGAACACTCCGCGTTCACCCATGCAGCTGTGCCTTCGATCCGGGCGGGTTTAGAAATCGCCTCAAAGTGCGATTTCATTGCAATCTCGCCGCCCGGTCGCTCTCGCCGGCTCTCCCGCACGTCTGCCGCCCCCGGAGGGCCGGCGAACGCCTCGTATGCAGCGTACGGCTCCTCAAGAATGTCCGCGGCTACGTCTCGCGCCGCCGGGACGACTTTGAAAATCGCGTCGTCGCTGCCAGGCGAGTCTGGCCAGCCGCGCCAGTGCTCCGGCCGTATCTCGCCCACTTTGAGCCGGATTCTGACGAACTCTCCTTCTGCAGGTATGAGAAGCATGCACGCATCGCATGCACGCTTTTCCACGCAGATTCGAGGAGGTCGCGCAAGTCGCCCTTCGTCTCGACTTCGCGGCACTCCGGACATGTCGCGGCTCTCCCGGCCGGCACGCGTCCCCGGAAGCCTCCAAACCGCTTCGCAAGTCTTATGTGGGCCTCAAACGCCCCGTACGATCGCCTTGCGGCGCCGGAGGGCGGGTTGGCAAAATCGAATTCTGGCGCTGCCACGGCCGCAAGCCCGCCAAAACGTCAAGTCGCGATACCGGCACTTCTGGGCCGGGACGACGCCTCGACACGCGTGCGACACCTCAAGACACACTGGATTATGCCATCCTGCAGCCGGAGAAATCACGAGAAGGAAGAATGGGAGGCTCGCGTGTGCGGCACGCGGGCGGGAGGACGCCTCCCCGATCTCGACGACGCAGCGTTCTCCCGCCCCGCCCCGCCCAGCCGTACTGTGTTTGTGGTCAAGACACGCCTGGGAAGGCGGCTCTGCGCGTGCCGGACGCGCTCGCAATCCGCTATACGAGTCCTTCGAGCTCCAGGTACGTCAGATCCGTCAGATCGACTGTACCTCACGCTGACGCCGTCTCCACAGGCGCAGCGCACTGTAGAAGGCTCAGAACGACGACGACGACCGTCTGGGATGCGCCCGACGTCATGGAATTCAGGAAGTGCGTTCTATCCGCCGTCTCGAGACTCGGACCCGCCGTCCGCGCGGTCCAAGCCCGGGCCAGACGGAGACACCGGCCCCGGCAGCACGCAAGACCCACTACACGGACGAATCAAGAAGCGGACAAGGAGAACGAAAGGCGGGCTGACTGAAGTGACTCGGAGCACACCGCGGGTAGCGACATGGTATCTGCGGTGTGCTCCGTGCCTCCTGGACGCTCAGACACGCTGTGCCATGCATCCTGCAAAGATGAAAAGCCCACGAAGAGGGCGCGACGCTCTCGTGCAACGGCGGGCGGCGGACGACACTCGCTGGGTGCGCGTGCCGGCCAGACCATCGGCCGCATCCGAGCCGCGTCGTATCTAGGACGGTGTAGCTAGTTAGTACCAATATATCGCTTACTCCGGCCGTCTTGTGTGTGAGCGGGCGGATCTCGTCGCCTCGGTTTGACGGCGGAGTGCTGAGAGTGCTGGTGGTGTGAGACCGCGTGCTGGAAGCAGCGGGAGGGCCGGCGGCCCTCCCGACATGGCGCGCTGTGAACATAGTACTTGCAGTCAGTAAGCATGAAAGGCTCAGTACCTGCACGGCGTAGACTTACCCGGGCGTCGCGTCCGAGTCGTCCTAGTGCGGTACTCCACTTACTATACATCGACATCAGCCTGCGATGAGTGCGAGCGACAATACTTGTCTCACCTTCGAAATCGTCAGGATGGCCTGCCGGTTGTGCTGAGACCATCGGCATACCGGTCTTCACGGCCTCGAGTCTTCGGTGCAAGTTGCAAGTCGGCTCTGCACTTCCGGGTGAACGCTATTAGTGTATATGATGTGTTCTAACTACGCACCGTGAGGAGTATCTGCAAGATCGTGAGCCAGTGTGCGCGAAGTCCAAGCGAGAGAGAGTGCGAACTGACCATTGTGTTTCAACCGAGACCGTGGCGTACTCATCCTCCCGGAGCATGCTGAACGGCCCAAGTTGCCGAAGAGTGCGTGTCCCGATGCTATTCCGTAGTTTGTGAGTTTCTGCCGGACTTGCTGAGTCGAACGCTACTCACCGTGACAGTGGGCATGTCGGCCGCCACGACACGCTGGTTTGAAGCAGACCTGCAAGTGGTGAGCTGCGCGGCATAGTCGTCAGTCTGAGGTAGAGAGAGCGTCAGCGTGACAAGGCAAACAGTGACTACGAACAGGAGCATACAACGTACCTTGAGCTGCAAAGCGGCGACGCTTCGCGGGACTTGAAGCAGTGTGTCGTAGTCGCAGAGGAAGGAGACGTCGGCGAGGCCGGCCGGACAGTAGCTGTGCCACTGTGCTAGTCGCTCATGAACGATGCTGGACTTCTAACTGACGTCGGTAGGTCAGTGCCATGCACATGACTGTGCGGAGAACACTATTGAGCTCACCTTCGCCATGACATCTGCCGAAACTGGGGAGCGGTCGACCCGGGACCGGGACTGTGTCTTGGACACCTGCAGCGCGCAGACGGAGTTGTGAGCCTGGGAGTAGTCAGCAAAGAGGGAGCGATGGTGAGAGCATACCTCAGCCTTGCTCGAGTAGCGAATTGAGAGAGAGTCTGTCGAGATGAGGCCGCACCGGTCAGTCAGTATAAGCAAACACTGTGCTGACATGAGTATCTCGAAGAACGTACCTCAGCTGAACACGCCTTGAGGCGAAGGCATCGCACCAGGAGCTGCCAATGAAGAGACGGTCAGCATTGATGCATGTATGTATCAGGATGAGCTTACCGGCAGCTTGTCTGGTATGCAAATGGATAGCTTCGCGGCGAGTATCCAGAGCTGCAGCGAGGACGTGAGAGCCGAAGCAAGTATCATGAGAAGTAGGTCACGATGCAAGACAATGATAGTCAGGAAGGCGGAGGGAGGAGGTAACACAAGTCAAGGGACGAAGAAATGATAGGGGGGTGAAAGAATGCATACTACAAGACATGGGTAACATAAGAAAGCCGTTCGGAGTAGCAAACAATACAGACGAGTAAAACGTTGCTGAAGTATGTATAGTAGAGTGCATCATGAGAGCTAGTAACACAGACGCGGGGAGAATATGAAGGCGACGGATGGGTGCGGGATCGGCAGGGGGGCGGGTGCTCGGGAGGTCGTCGAGATGACGGGGTACTTATAGATGTTCTCCTGCCCAGAGTCACGAGCTGTAAAACCTTAGCTTGTTGAATGCTTTCGCACGATGGACAGCGTACGAGGTCCTCGTCCAACCAGAGGGCGACACGGCGAGGGCGGGCAGAGCTCCAGGCTATGCAGACGGAACAGAACGACTAGCGCAGTTACAGACCATCGAAGCTGTCTCGGCTCATAAAAGCGGCCTTCTTTACGTGAGCTAGACGCTGAGAACCTGATGGTTGTATTCCGGCTCAAATATTGGTCGGACAGTCGGCGGTCGAAGGGAGGAGGACAGGGTCCTCGAAACGGAGCATTTCCGCGGGGTTTCGTCCGATTCCCGGGAGGTTTGGGGTATTGCAGTACCTAGAGGTAGGTAGACCTTGCCATACGTAGTCGATGACGCCACCAGGAAAGTACGCAAGCCACAATACCTCGATCAATGCGCGCGAGCTTGCAGCATTTGAGTAGAGAGTTGCTTGCGATGTTCCTGCAAATCCTGGATGTCTCTTCAGCATACACGTCACTTCAGTAGCAATATATCTCTTACGTAAGCCTTTGGAGCTTCTGTATACACCTGTTCCAACAGCAGAGCGAGCGAAAGCGAACGCGCGCTATTGCAGGAGGCTGCGATGTCGAAGAGCGCTTAGATTGCCTTTTTTGCTCAACACCTCTCGCCGGGTCCCCGATCGGCCTCTTTCCCTTGTTCGTCCGTCCTTTGCTCGCCTGCTCAGTGTGATAGTGGCTTTTTTGAAGAGTTACTCCAAGCATATATGTCTACAGGTAAATGCAGATGAACTTCACATGGACTAAGTAATACTACACTTGCAGCCTTTCAACTTCTTTGGACCACGACTTCAAGTCTACTCCAAAATCTCAGTCGCCTCACTTTCCCATGCATAGCAACCATTCTGACATATGAGGTGGTAGTCTGCTCGCTAAGCGGCTTTATGTCTCACTGCCCAACATCCTCTTCGGAGGGAGCCTCCGCCTCGGCCGAGGCACACGTTCATGCTGTCATCAGGGTCTGAATATTCACACCCTGATTCCATCATGACCTCATTGCCCGAGTCCCCGCGGCCTCTCATTATTAAATTCCCACAGACCAGACTGCGAAGCTGTCCTAATGCGAACAGTTGCTCTGACGGCCGTGATGGCAGCTTCGCCCGCTGATCGACCTTCCGCCCTTTCCCAAGCCAGTGGCATCATCCCCAAGAAATCCTCCAAGATGCTCTCCCTGCAGAGGTATGTCTGACTATGCCTGATGTCATTGCAGCATAAGTGCAAGGGTTGTAATTATCATGAGTATGCCAGAGGGTGTGCAAGGTGTGCTTGAAATATCTTCGGAATGGAATCGTCGAAGCAGCATATGCGGCATGCCGATCAGTAGCTTCTCGAAGTCAGTGTAAGTACGTATGTGTGTCGTCGGCAAGGCGGCTGTGTTCATAGCAACATGACGGCTTGTTTCTGTCCCTTGGATGCTGTCTGTCTCCAGTCTGAGCACTGGAAGGTCTACATACTTTTGCATACTGTCATTCTCCAAACTCACGGAATGCGACATTCAGCAGGAGGTGTATTTTGTTAGTTGTGTGGTTGAGTGATCGTGAGCAGCACGGGCATCTGTCATAGACCGTCCCAGGCTACCAGGTTCTTACAGCGCTCCGTCACGTCGTGCATGCTCAGAACCATCCCGCGTATCGCATAACCTCTCTGCCTGACGCCGTGAATATTTGACCGATCACTCCCACAGGATATTCGTACAAGAGTACTCAGTTCCAGTTCAAGTTCAAGTTCACACTCCAGTAATCTTTCGTAACAAAGCATGCATCGATCTCTCCTTCTACTTACTACTGCACATCTCTACTACTGACTCCCAACTCGGACGTCTCCCGGCAGAATCCGCCCACCGACGTGGCAACGGTGGGACTGGGGAGGGGCAACTGCGCCTGGCGAAATGTACGGCTTATGTAATCTCTGTAATTGATAGCCGCGTTAATCTCGGCCGGATTCGTACGCCGATCACATCTACGCGCTCTACACGCTTTCACTTCGTGGTCGGACACCCTCGAGTCACCGTGAGGTACTCTCTGCAAGCCGCTGTCACGAACAATACACCACGAAGGACTAGGCAGCCATCATTAAATCTCAGAAGCGTTCTACCGGCCCGTCAGATGTAGTAATATTACGATATGGGCCCGCTGCTATCAACATCCTCGACTCTCACTTCTACTACAAGTTCTCCCCCTGCTACTCCCTCCTCTACGATCGCTGCGACTTCTGAGGGCTCGGAATTGCTTTGTTCTTGCGGACACGTCGCTCTCGTCGCCTTCCCTTCTCGAGCTCATGCCGGTAGAGCTCAACTCTCCTCTCCTGCGCTCTAGGGCGAGTTGACCGCCCTCGGAGCGCGTTTTTGAGGTGGCTACAGGCGCGTGACCCGTAATGCGTATTCTTGTAGGCTGAACCACTTCTTCTGCAGCTTCAGGAGGTCTTTTACACATCACAGGAGATCGGGATGACCGGGTACGAGCATGGGGATGGGCTGGGAGTTCTCCTTGTTTTTGCTCGTGTGTGGACGATGCGCCGCGCCTGATGGGGGTGTAATGGGCTTCCTGTGTATCTTTGATAAGTTCTTGTACAGTTGCGCTGTTTTTAGGGTAGAGCGAGCCATAGTTCTGCGATGCGCGCAAGTTCTGGACTCCAAGTATTCAGGGCGCCAATGCGAGAAGCTGAAGCGCCTTCTCAGTGACCCTCGACACCAACGCACGCATAACTCAATATCCGCTCGAAGGAATCCTTCAAAAGTTGGTATATACATTCACCGCTTGTAAGTGAACATTCTCTCCAAGGCTAAAAGTCGAAGCAGACCATAACGAGTGCTACAGATCGTCATCTTTGGGCGCATGGAATGATCAAAACCCATGGTGCTACTAAACGGCTTGGACAACCAAATATGTAGGACCAATGAACACTATCTGTGAAATATAAGAGCAAACGGGCGACGTGGAAGAGAGGGAGGGCCTCAGCCATGTCCGACCACCTTTCAGCCACCGGCAAGGCGGATTCGATCTACGCGAGCCCTCGATTTGGACGAGGTGCCGCGTATCACTCGCTTAACCTAGCCCTCCCACGCATGCGCGCCTCGAGAATGGCCCCCAGCGTTGCCCCTCCCCAGTGGGACTCCAAGTCGAACGACTTCCTTATTCCCTATCCACCATGTCCCCGCCCGCTCCACGATGCCCAACCACCCTCCGCCCTCCACACGGCCTCACCATCGAGCAACTATAGCCGCACGCTGCGCAGGGAGTCGACATCCCTCGACTAGTCTTCTCCAGTCGCTGCCCTCTCGCTCAAGGTCGTGAACTTGCCAGAGTCGTCTGTCTGTGGTAAGCACCCAGTTGCGCCTACCCTCTTCTGTCTCGTCGACTTACCTGGTCATTTTAGCATCTGAGACGTGAAGCTCTGCTCCACGGCGCGTGCTCTACGTCTGGCTCGCTGATGCCGACGTGTGTTCAGGTTCATGCCACGTCTGTCCTGTCAAAGGTGAGCATAGGACGACGTGCGCGTCTCTGCACGTACTTGTCAACTCCAAGGTGCTGATTGTTCCTCCTAGCGGCAATGCAGCGGTCAGAAGCGGCGCCGAAAGCTCGACGAACCTTCCGGCGGTCCCAGTGACCCAGTCCCTGCCAGCGCCGCAACGCGTTGGTGGCCGTGGCTTAGCGATTGCGTATGTCATTTCGCTTGTCTGTGGTGTACAACATGTCAGCTCACACTCGATATTACAGTCGGTACCCGCTCACAAGTTGCGTCGGTGCATGCCGTCGGGTACCGCCTAGCCAGGCCATGCAAACGCGGTGCTCATCGAGTTTGAACGGCTCCAGCCTGCGCAGAGCGGTAAGCACACTCACCTGTAGTCTCAGCGCGTATGCTGACCGCTCGATGAGCTAGACATGTCGCTGTGTGACGACAGGCTTCAGGCCTCATCGTACGAGCCGGAACGCACTCGACGCAGGGGTCGTTCACCCGGCATATTCCCCCGAGCTGTGCGGCGCTGTGCCACGCGGAGCAATGGCTGGGTGAGATGCAACTGCTCGAGAGTCCGCAGAGCGAGTCGTCCTCGAAGGTACGTACGTGGACCTTGCGCTAGTGAATCCTTTCTTACTCGTATTATTTCAGCAGAACGAGAAACAGCCTTCTTCGCCGCCGCCGCACTTACCGTGTCTGGCCTGGGGTACAGAGGTCCACGCAGGTACATTCTCGAGCATCCAGCGCGCCACAGCAGTTCCCAGCGGCGCAAGTGGTGGCAAGCCCAGCGTGTGGCAGAAGACGAGCAAGCCAGAACAGAGAACGAGGAGAAACCGCCCAAGGTACGTGTCCGGCGCGCCCGCAACTTGCCTGTTCCGGACGCATGACGTCACGCGTCGCGCGATCTCGACAGCGAAGTGTGTTCGAGTTACTGACCTTGCTCTTCAGACGCATTCCCGGCACCAGAACCGAGCGCCGCCGCAAGATGCAGCAGGTGTCGCCGTCGCCGTCTGCCATCCTCATCCCCAGAGATCTATCCCTCAGCATTCCTAGGTACGTACCTGCTTATTTTCTGCCCACCGTATCTCGACGATGTCGACTCACCTCAGCTTTGTCTCGCAGCGCGGCGAGGTCCGGCCGGACCACGCATATAGCTGGAAGGCGCGGATATTAGAAGACGGGAGGGTACGTACCGACTATTGTTGCGTTTCTATGGCATGTATTGACTTACCTGGCAGCGACCGCTATGGTAGCGTCTCGGTACAACAACGAAGGCCTCGGGAGGGGCGAAGGCGAAGATGAAGGCGGGCTCGCGGGGATGGTGCTGGATGTGGAAAGAAGACGCGAGGCGGGCTTCGACGATGGACGGTCTGGCCTGTCGTGGTAAGCGCTCATAACGCAAAGTGGCGGGCAGGGCGGTCTTGCACCGCACCGGCATGTCTCGCAAGTCCGTGAGTCAGTGAGTGCGGCGCGTCACCTTTTCCCGTTACTGACGAAGCTCGGAACAGTGAGCTTCGTGTGCATCCGCGCGGTTGGGCACTGGGCAGTCCGTCCTGCTGCTCTTCAGGTTCTCGGCCCTGACAGGGTCTTCAGTGCTGCTTCTGGCGGTGCGTCGTGCAGCGGACAGGCTCTACGGCAGAATACGAGCCCAGAGGACACTGTCCTATGTGAGTAGACCGTGCGTACACGGGTTGACTCGGTGAGTAAGCCATTCTCCTTTCTTGATGCAGAGTTTGAGCTCACCTTCGTGCTTCTGGCAGACATTCGCGCGGGCGACGCGTTGCTGGAGCAGTACTCAACTGTTCGCAGACGAAGAAGCGGCTTCCCGGCGGGGGTTCGAAGCTGACGCGCCGATTCTGGTGTCGAGGCGGCACTGCTTCCCGGATGCAGCGTCAGCCCGCTCTATCGGACAGAGGACTGGTGCGCGGGGGACTCGGTGAGTATGCGAGGCTCTTGTACCGCTTTGCACGCTGACGGTCGTCCCGGCAGGTCTTGAGGTCAAAGTCGGCAGAGTCTGGCGGCGCTGCAGACTCGGACAGCGGGGCGAGACGGCTCACGGCTCGGCTGCGCTGCGCTGCAGCTGTGAGTACCCGGGCGGGTCGGCAATCCGGACGACACGAGAGAGCGGACGGGCAGACGGCGTGAGAGGCGCGGGCGGGGGAAGGGCGGAGAGGTCTTTAACCACACATTTGGGCGGCGGGCGGACAGAACGCGCCGTTAGCGTAGCGTGCAGTCACCCCGAGCTGTAGCGGTACTTACTGGGTCGAGCAATTGAAGCTGTTTGGCAGTACCTTGACATGCGGGCTGCGGAGACATGGAAACGGATTCAGACATACGGAGGGCAGAAGAGATATATTGCGACATGCGTGCAGAGTACAGGTGTGGAATCCCCGAACGTCCTCCTGTAACCGTCTGTATCCCGTCCTCTCCGTCCTGTCCTGTCCGTCTGTCCTGTGGCTGGATTGTCTGTCTGTCCTGTTGCTGGATAACGCAATGTCTTCTGCTGCAACAGGCATGGCCAGATCCCGCGATCGCCTTCCTTCGCACGCACGTCGGCGTCCAAACCGGCACCGCGCCTGCACAGGCTGTGGTGCGATGTACTCGTGGACCCGAATTGCATGGAGGAGACGTCCGAGCTCGAGTGGTACGAGGACTCGAACCCGCTACCCGGGGAGCTGCTATCGACGCTGGTCGTAGGCAAGACGGACATGTCGACGATGCCGTCCATCTCGTTCAGATTCGTGTCCAATGCAAAGAGGGACTCCTTTGGCGGAAGAGGCGGGGGGGACACGTAGGGTAGCTTCTTGCCCCTGCGGGGCCGGTCCTTGCGGGAGGATATCGAGCCCGGTGGTGTAGTCGGCGTAGGGTGGAATGAGAGATCAGGAGCTGCGGGCGAGGGCAACGGCGGCGGGGTCTCAGTGGGCAGGGGCTCTGAGCGTAGACGGCTCCGCGACCGCTTCTTCATGAAGTTCAGCGGATTCAGCGACGGCTTCTTGCGGGAGTCGGAGGAGCGGATAGACTCGTTTGAATGTACGCTGTACGATTCCGAGGGACGAGCGGTGGACGTGGTGGAGACGCTAATACTCGACGTGCTGGCGTGTCGAGGTAGGGTGAAGGACGAGAACGACGGTTTGTGTGGGAAGCCGAACCGGTGCGCGGACAGCTTCGGGGGCGGAGTGGGCTAGTGAAGGAGACAGATCAGTGACTGTGAAAGACGACATATGGCTTGGTTGTAGCGGTGGGGTTCGCGCGTGAGACTAGCGAAGCGACTTCTCATTCGAGTCTGCGCCTTTGGAGGAGCTTCCTCCTAGGTGATAAACAAGACACTCCTCTCGCATGCGTATGCAAAGTGTTCAAAGCACCTCATACTCCGGGGCTTATCGAGCGGCCTGCAGTAAGAGCTATTGCACTCCCCAGCCTCGTCGTCATGTCAGGGGCGCAGTCGCAACTGGCTGTCGCTAAGCCCAGCGACAGCAGGGTATCACGGCTTTGACTGCCTCAGGCGTGATGCGCGAGGTAGGCCATGCGATGGCTCATGGCAGACAGACAAAGTTGATTGTAGGAGAGCAGCAGGCTGAGGAGAGGCCTTTACGCATCTGAGCCAAGCCGTCACTGCAGCTCCGCTCTTGCGTCGTCCCTCGAGAAGCTGTACGTCGGCGAGAACAACCTGACGGCGGACAGGCTTCATCCTCTTGCCCTGATAGAGGAGCTGCGAGCGTGTAACCTCTCGTTCAACAACATTCAGCAGCTCCCAAGCAGCTTCTTCCGGAACCTCACACAGCTCCGCGAACTCTACCTCAGCGGGAACGCCATATCCGCGAGCCCAATGGAGAGCCTGCCATTGTAATCACTTGCGACTTCGACAGCCCTGACGCACCAGAATGGCAGGCCCTCACAGTCGTGTCCGGCTGGGGGGGGGGTCCAACAACCCTCACTCTTCCTGAGAGTTTCTGAGAATTCTCTGGTGCATGAGGGAGAGCACCCCTCCCATCAGCAACAGACGCATGGAGGAGGGGGGATCGGGCTCCCAACGCACTACACTTCGTGAAGTCTTCAGTGGCCCACCTCCTCAGCACAACCAACATTGCCTGTCTTTCAAGGGTCATCGCAGCGCCCGTCTCGCACGCGGTTGCGTCAGACAACTCATACGGTTCCACACGCATCACAACGCCAACCGCCTCGGAGATGCTTCGGTCTCTTGTATGCTCGAAAGCATACAGGCCCAGGTGGGCAGACTCCGCGGGACAATGCCTAGGCGGAGAAAGCGGACCACACCGAGCAGATACCGACAGTCAGGATGCCCTCCTGAGACATTGCAGAGACTTCGGAAGCCCTCTCGACAACTGAAGCCCTCTCGACAAAGCGAACGGCAGAGGTGAAGAACTCACTGGTTCTGAGCCATTGTTCGGCGTCGCCCATGGTGCAATCTCCGCAAGATTCGAGTCCTCCGCGAGAGTAAGGGACGACAGAGAGTCATGGTCTATCAGTTCCGGCGATATCGAGTTCGAGAAATCCTTCGAGATACGGATGGCGGTGGGATAGTTCTGGTACGCTGCTGCCTCCGCTTGCATGCTGTGCGGTCCGTAAACGAGGTGAGACGACGAGGTCAAAGCCGGGGAGACCGTGGAGGATAGGTCGGTCGACGCCGACGTCTTGTCGTTGCTCGAGCTGGGGGGCGAGGCGCAGACAGAACAAAGTGGAAGCACGGAGGACGGACAGAAGACTGGAGAGGCGGCCTCGCGCTCGAGCTTCGCGCCTTCAGTCTGATCGGTGGCGGTTTTCTACCCAATATGGATCAATTACCTCCTTACGTAAGAGACGGAGTGTTGTACGATCTCCCACAAGCCTTCTTCTGTCCTTGACACCAGTCATCCTCCAACTCCCAGGCGACTGCCTTGTAACCAGGACAGGCCGCCGCACAACTGCAACGTATCTTTGTCTCTGCCACACATCACATCTCCGACCACCTCCGATTTTGCGTCCGCAGCGAACAAGATCTCTCACCACACCGCCTACTACATGTATAGGCCGAGGCTTGACAATGCGGATGATCGCAAGCTTTGAAGCTAGTTGAAGTATGTGCGGCTATGGGACTCGCGGGCTTGCTGCCGAGGAGTTGAGGTACGCTCATTCATGTGAACATGCTTTCTGCAGTCATTCTCCCAGACACTTCCGCCACCTCTGTGCTCAGCTGTCATCCTGGGCCCAGGCCGCGAGCTGGCTGCGTGGCGTGTCGCTTGGGGATCGGTCTCTGTACTCATGTCTATGACACCAAGTGGACTGCCTGAAGGCAATGTTCCCGCTATGCGATTCTCCAGGCGAGGACAGCCATCGGATGTCCCGTCCTTCGTGGACTCTACCAAAGTCATGTGGCGGATTGGGTGTTTGCTCTTGTGGTGTGCTGCCTTCTATACAGCTTCCGTTTTGTCGTCTATAACCTTGCATCACCTGCCAATGCAACTTGTTTCTCCAGCTGAAGATCATGGGAAGATGTTCGCTCGTCTAAGGCGTTGACAGTAAGTGCTGTATTTCATGACGGCGAAAATGTAGTAGGCCACGCACTGCAACTTGCGCGGCCACAGACTAACACTAGGGTAAGTACTGTTAGCAGTCGACTTCCGCTCTGTGATCTGACATGATCGGAATCTGCAACGCACACATGTGCTTGGATTTGGGTGCAGTTGTCAACGGGCTTGCGCAATGCACTGGTGGGGATGGGTGCCAGTGGTGTTCGTCAGCAGCACTTCGAAAGACGACTGCTCCTGACTATGGACCGATGAGGCCGGTGCCGGATACATTCTGCTTGCAATATGTGATGCATTGACAAATGGTGTTTCTCTGAAGAAGCCCATCGCTTGATAGACACGCAAGATGCTCTGTCGTGAAGGTGAGGCCTTGGGAGCTTGGGTGTGTGGCAGCGCGATGGCCTAGGTAGGATGAAAGTCCATGCCACAACCAGTGCATGCGTTGATCTCTCACTGACCGCCCGATCTTGAGGCTAGAGCAGACGATATATGAGCTGAAATAGATGGCCGATGTATGGATTGTGAGGCATGGCTGACCACAGATTCCCCAGCTGGGCCTGCGACGATTGCAACCTCTCAATAAGTATGCTGTGATCCCTTCTTGTCGATGGTACAGATGTGAGTGAGCCATCATATTACGAGAAGGAGGCCGTCATGTCTCAAACGCGTGTATATGAGATCGCCGTTCAGCATTACTTACTCGCTTCTCGTACTTTCAAGTTTCGAGACGACAGGCAAGGTAGTATTAGTGCGCGTTGAGACGCGCCCACGTGACTTTGACCACATTCAGGCGCTAGTGACGCGTGGGATAGGCGCCTGGTTCGAAATGAATGTGAGGCTGGCTGAGCCGCTTTTCATCGACGTTAACCCTCCTCCGCCTCCGCTTCCCCGGACTTCGGTCGTAATGGCTTCTCCGCTCGACCTCTACGACCCTCTTGATATTATTGGTAATGGCTCCTTCGGCATCATTCGCAAGGTTCGCCGGAAGGCCGATGTCGTGAGTCCTCTGTGCCAGCACTGGAGAGCGGTCAGCAAGGTCTCTGACAGTCTGGCGGCTGCTAGTTCTTCGCGCGGAAGGAGCTCAACTTTGAGCGCATGACAGAGCGCGACCGCAAGCAGATTGTCGCTGAAGTGTGAGTATCTCCTTGTCGTAAAGTGAAACCACCCGCCGACCCTTCCTCAAGTAATATCCTGAAGGACCTCCACCACGAACACATCGTACGCTACCACGATCGACATGTTGACCGAGATGCAGGCATACTCTATATTCTCATGGAGTACTGTGGGGGCGGCGACCTCTCGTCCGTAATCAAGCAGGCCCTGCGACACAACCGACTCATCCCGGAAGACACCATCTGGAACTACTTCATGCAGATTCTCCTCGCACTTACCTATTGTCACCACCCTAACGGCGGTCACGGGAGGACAAGCAGTGTCGGGACTGGTGATGGTGACGGGAAAGAGAAGAGGCCGCAGATCCTTCATCGAGACTTGAAGCCTGACAACGGTACGCCCTCGCTTTGCCTTGAGCCTACCCCCCTTCTCGATCATTTGGCATGGATGTATCAAACTGCATATTTGCCACACCCATAGCCAGCTTGTGGCTGACATATTGGTTGCGTAGTATTCCTCGACGCGAGTAATAACGTGAAGCTCGGCGACTTCGGTCTTTCCAAAGCTCTCGCGCAGGCGAGCTTCGCGAACACATACGTTGGGGTACGTCTCTTCTGACTTCACGCCGGTTGGCTTTGTGTCATTGACATATTCCCTTCAAGACCCCGTACTACATGTCTCCAGAGCTCATGCAAGAAAAGGCATACGACTCGAAGTCAGACATTTGGTCATTAGGGTGCCTGATCTACGAGTTGTGTGCTCTGAAGCCTCCCTTCCATGAAGCGAAGACGCACGCGGAGTTGAGCATCCTTATCCGGTATGCAGTCTCCCCCAAGTTCGTTGAGGCAGCTTCGCTGACATCAACGCATGCAGGAACGGCCGCATACCGCCTCTACCGAAGGGCTACAGCCCAGCTTTGACTACTGTGATCAAATCTATGCTCAACCTGAACGTGAGTTTTGCCCCATACCCACATGTCCGCATGGTGCTGAGACCATGTCAGCCGGCAATGCGACCCTCTGCCACCCAACTTCTGCAACACGAGAAGATCGACTTGGCACTGAAGGTCTTCGAGACGCAGAAGATGTATGTCGTTGCCCCATTTCACTGACGATGAGCTCACGCGGTAGGCGGTAGGCTCACCACCGTCAAGGCGCATAAGACCACTCTGCTGTCGAAAGAGCGCGACCTCGTGGCGCGAGAAACCGCCCTTTCTGAGCGCGAAGCAAAGATGACACTTCTCGTCACGCAGAAAGATGAAGAACTTACCTCGCTTCGAGGCCTTATCGCCGAGGCGCAGTCGACCGTACAACAACATGTTCGCGAGGCCATCGCCAGGCGAGACGAAGAGCTCCGCGCCATGGTGGTCAAGAAGGAGGCCGAGGTCGCCCTCCGCATGGCTCGGCGCGAAGAGGAAATTATGGAGGCTGTCCGCCGTCGGGAGGAAGACGTGTCGCGCATGTGGGCAGAGTGGGAGCGCCAGACACGCGAGGCCATGGCGCGAGCGGTGGATGAGCGCATGGAGTGGGTACAGCAGCAGGCCAACGAACTTGAGCAGGAACGGGAAAGGCTAGCGACCGTCAAGTGCGAGCTCGAGGCGAAGATGAAGGCGCTTGAGGCCCCTGCTGGCGAGAGGAGGCTACGATCGAAGAACCCGCTCGAGGAGGTGAAGAACATCATGGCGCCTTTGAGCCGTCTCGCAGACTCGCCGGAGCCTATCAAGGCTCCGCGTGCACCTGCACAACTGCCTGTCTTCCAGACCCCGCTGCCCGCCAAGTCGGTGAACCTTTTGGACGAACTGGAGGCACCATCAGCCATGAAGGGCGTCATACTCACCACGACTGGAGAGCCTGTGGCAACGCCAACACCTGCAGAGCTGGCGAAACTCTTCGTGGACACGCCGAAGGTGGGGCTCAACTTCGCAAAAATCTTCGACTTCGACGGGGAGGACGAGAGTGGAGATAGCGATGGAGAGCTCAGCGAGGATGGATACGAAACCGACACCAGGCCGCGTGTTTCGGTGCGGAGAGAGAAGGACAGGCAGAGCCCGGATGGCGACACCACACCAACACAGGCAAAGCCGAACAGCAGGAGGACGAGCAGTGAGAAAGCCCCTGCCGTCCGGCCCACGAGGCTGCGCCGCCCGTCCATCCGTGCATCCTCCACGTCCACATCCTATCGTTCCGCCGCTCTTGCCACTGAGAATGCAGCGGCATCTTCGTCTGGGTCCGCGCGCACGAAGATTACTCGAGCGGCGTCGACGTCGGCTGTGCCGTCGACATCTGGTGTATCATCTGCTTCGGCCAGTATCACAATCGCTGCTCTGGCACAGGCGCCACAACCGCAGTATGACCTCAACGACGTCGAGAACCTCCCTAGTCCGTTCCTCAAGAAGGTTGAAGACCGTGCGAGCTCTACGGCCAAGCCAGTGTCAGCCAAGGTCCCCAGGAAGAGCGGATCATCGCTGCGCGCCATGGCCGCCGTGAATGCGGCAAAGGCCAATGCCCGCCCTTCGTCCTCAGCGACAACATCGGGTAGTGCGTCCAGCAATGGGATGTCCGCAGCGGTCCGATCGTCCATCGCAAAGGCGCAGAAAGCAAACGAGGAGGCGCGTAAGGCGCTGGCCGCGCGCGCGTCGTGATCGGGGGAGACTCGCTACGAACCACTTTGAAGGACGTTTGCATGCGCACGCACCAGGCGTGCGCGCATTTGCTGCGAGTGCGCTATGCTCCCGGAGACCCTCCACGCTATTAATCATTCTCGACCCCTGCGATGCATCCTTGACGCTGTCTACTTCCTGCTGCCAGCTGTTGTTTCGGATATCATAATCTTATATACCTACTCGCCCATTCCCCTACCACTCATATCAGATGTCATTGTACAGTACTTATGCAATCCATCCACATTCCGAGGCAGCACACTGAGCTGAACTAGCGCAGCTTGATATGCAAGTAGTCTTGCGGGCTATCGGACCGATAGCATCCGGACCTGATCGAGGCTGGGTGTGTGTGGCACTGGACGCATGCTGGGCGAGACCTAGGATGCACCCTCGGTCTTGGATTGGATGTCTGCCCTGGTCGCACATGGTCTGCACGAGCACGTTGCTGCCAGCGTGAGGCCAGGGCAGCGTGCTTCCTCGCAGATTGAGCACGCTGGCGCAGATCGATATGGGCAAGAACAGGCTCGAGAAGCTGCTCAGGCATATGGTTCCTCCAGGTTCCAGAGCCCGCCGCCCGTCGGCAGCCCCGACGCTTCTCCATGAGCCACGCTGGACATAACCTTAAGGTCTACGCTGTTGGCATCTTGTGCAATCTACTCTTCTCTCTTCCCAACACCATACCCTCAGCCTACGAGCTGCTCGTTCCACTCGCTTCTCCCCGACGATAGACCTTGATTAGCCATGCGTATGCATCCCCTTTCGTCGGTCAGGTTGTGGCGCAGCTGAAAGCGACGAACAGGTCTCATCATCCGCGACAACGCGGCCCACGTCGGAGAGTACATCGCAAACTACATCGCGAAACGGTGCGCGGCATTCCCGATTGCCTCTGGTTACCTCCTGAGACTTGGAGTTGCAGGATAAATGACTTTGCGCCCACACCGGAGAAGCCGTTCGTGCTTGGTCTCCCTACGGGTTCGTCACCCATTCCGACGTACAAGCACCTTATCAAGCTTGTCAAGGAGGGGAAGCTCTCGTGAGTAGACTACCGGCTACTGCGTTGCGAAGACTTAGGGGCTCACGTCGGCACGTCGTACCTCTGCAGCTTCAAAAATGTCGTGACATTCAACATGGATGAGTATGTCGGACTCCCAGAGGACCACCCCGAGTCATACCATACCTTCATGTTCCGCGAGTTCTTCTCGCATGGTGCGTATTGCCCACTAGCCGGTCGGGGTGCCATATGCTGACCAGAGCCCTTGCAGTCGATATTCCGCCGTCACAAGTGAACATCCTGAACGGCAATGCCAAAAACCTGATCGAGGAGTGCAAGTCGTACGAGGAGAAGATCAAGAAGTACGGCGGTATCGAGCTCTTCCTCGGTGGTATTGGCGAGGACGGCCACATCGCGTTCAACGAGCCCGGTGAGTCTCCTCCTCGATCGCGTCCTCTGCAATGCGTCCGCGCCATTCGTCCTCGTGCTGACAACCTTGCACAGGCTCCTCCCTGGCCTCGCGCACGCGTATTAAGACGCTCGCGTACGATACTATCCTCGCGAACGCCCGCTTCTTCAACAACGACATCGCGGCTGTCCCCCGTATGGCGCTCACAGTTGGTGTCGCGACCGTACTGGAGTCGCGCGAGGTCGTCGTCGTCGTGACGGGCCAGCGCAAGGCCCTCGCGCTCTCGAAGGCGATCGAAGAGGGCGTGAACCACCTGTGGACGCTCTCTGCGCTTCAGCTGCATCCCTGGGCTCTCATCGTGGTGGACGAGGACGCAACAGCCGAGTTGCATGTCAAGACTGTCAAGTACTTCAAGTCCATCGAGAGGGTACAGGATGAGGTTGAGGCGATGCATGATGCGTTGAAGAAGCAAGGAGTAGATGAACCCGTCGGCAGCATGGAGTAGGCGTTGTGACTGACGTACATAGCGTGCTCGGGTCCTGGAAGATAACGTTACAGCAGTTTGCATATCGATGTAGCGGTCCGTAAACGTTAGGGTCCAGCGGAGTTTGTCCCGGCATCGCGGCAAGGGAAATGTGACGGCGCCCTCGCGCCGTCCGTATGGCGGAGTTTGAGGTTGGGCGGGCGCCTGGGTGAGGATTGGGAGCCCAAGCTGATCCGCCGAGATGCCGGAGCAAACTCCGTTAGACCCTAACGTTTATGGACCGCTACATCGATATGCAAACTGCTGTAGTCATGAAGAGGATACATCATGTAACAGTAGACACCTTGCTAGTATTTGCTACTGGTGCTTTGGGACGATATATATCCCCCAAGCCTGGTCAGACGAAACCAACGTACGATTTCGGGAGTAGAAAACAAGCATGTTGTGTTGGTCATACGCTGTACATGGTTTTGCATCAATAAAAAGGGCGTAAAGGTGGGCGTGTCATGGCGGCCATAGACTCCCGAATACAACACAACAGTGCCAGACAGCGATGGATGATAATCACAGCGCACGAGTAGCAGTCCCCGCTTCTCTTTAATCCCAGCCGCCAGTGCCCGCAGGCTCCGCTGCCCACCCTCCTGCTGCAGGAGCAGGCTCCGCTGACCAGTCAGTGGGACCAGCACCAGTTGGCTCCGCAGACCAGTCAAGACCTGAGCGAAACCAATCAGTTCCTCTGTACGCGCAACGTTGCAACCACGGGTACTCACCACCCTCACCAGCAACCAAACCAGGGTTGATACCACCCGCCTGAGGAGCAGAGGTGACATCCCAGTCGGTGATCGGAGCCTCAGCGGTCTCGCCAACAGCAGCCGCAGCCTTCGCTGCAGCCTCATCCGCCTGCTGCTTCTCGATCTCCTCGGGGTCACGGTAGAAGAACATATCAACCATGACGTTCCAGCCATCGGAGGTGCGAGGGATCGTGCCACGGAGGCGGAGGACCTCACGGGCAAGCAGCCACCAAGCAAGACCGACAGAGTTACGGGACTTGTTGTTGACGGGAATAGCAACGTCAACGAACTTGAGGGCGCGTCGGTATCGCAGAACGCGATGACGGGGATGTTGACGTAGGACGCCTCACGGATGGCCTGGTGGTCGACACGGGGGTCCGTGACGATGATCAGGCGGGGCTCCTTGAACGAGCGGGTGATGTAGTTCGTGAAGCTACCGGGGGTGAAGCGGCCAGCGATCGCCTGTGCGCCAGTGTTTGCGGCGAACTTGAGGACTGCACGGTGGCCGTAGGGACGAGCGGAGATGACACAGACGTCGTTGGGGTTGTCGATAGCGGCGATGATACGGGCGGCGAATACGAGCTTCTCCCAGGTCTTGCCGATGTTGATGATGTGGATGCCTAGCAGACGCAGACCGTCTAAGAGATGCTGCCCACCGGGCGCGCAATAAATTCACTGACCGTCAGACCTCCGCTTCCAGACGTAGGGGAGCATCTGCTTGTCGCAGTTCTTGCTGCCGATGTGCGACTGAGCCGCGAGGAGGAGCTGGATCTCCTCATCGGTGGCGGCGAGAACGGAGGGGAGTTTTGACGACATGGCGGACCTGGGGGAAGGAGGTATGCATCAACATCCAAACCTCGCGCCTGCCATCCATTCGAATCCCGTCCTCCAATCCAACCCGTTCTTCCACCCAACCAGCAAGGAGGTCGTACGTACCGCTAAGGGCGTGTTTTGAGGACGTCGGTGTCGGCGACGTGCAGTCTTTCGCGACTCTTGTGCGTTGCGGTACACAGCGACGGGCACCCAGAGCAGAATCGTGGTGAGGCCCCCGGCAGTTCCCGATACGGTTCCGGGGTCCTGGGCGTCTGCGGTAATGCCTCCCTCTACTTCATGCGACATTATAATGATGATATTGAACCTCTTGTCTCGACTATCTGAGTACTTTGACACTTACGACATACTTGCTAACTCCTGCGCCAGACATTCTATCTCGTGCGGTCCAGTCTTGCAGCACCCGCCCGCAATCACACCTCCCCATCCCTGAGCCTTGCGTGCCTCCCCTACGACCGCGCGCATCTCCCCAGCCCAACTTCCTCCTTCCTCCTTCCGCTTGTGCCATGTTTGCGTCTTGGGATCGTACACGTCTCCGCGATTCGGATAAACCACGAGCCACGGCTTTTCGCCGCCCTCCGCCGCCTTCTCCGCCACGCCCTGCACCCTTTGCAGTAAACCCGGCAGGAAGTCGATACCCGTGCAGTTTATTCCGAAGCCCCACGGAGTTGGCAGGTTGTCCCTGTGAAGCAAGGCAGCTTCAGCCACCTCCGTCGTACTCGCCCTTCTGCCCTCGATCGTCATCTCTGAATAGCGGCCATCGGGATGGACGGTGCTGATCCACCAGCGTTTCATTCGCTGACTGTCTTCTTTCCTTGGAGCGCCGAACGGGGTCAAGCCCTTCGCTATTTGTAACTGTGCAACCGCTCTCCGGATAGCCGTTATCTCCCTCCGGAGAGGTACGGTCTCGAACGCCACGAAATCCAAGACGTCCCACAGTTCAGGCTCGTCTGCGAACACGCTCAGGCGCTCGAAATGGAACGTTGCAAGAGCTTCGATCGCCGCCCGTTCCTCCTGTTCGTCTGCGAACGCGTTCGTCTTCTCCGAGGTGAGTGATAGATCGGGCCCAAATGGTGGTGGATAGAAGCCGTCAAACTCCTGGGCAGGGGAGAGTGTGGCACCGTATGGGCCCAGAGACAGCGCGACCTTGATGGAGCGAAGTTGCTGCGACGAAGTCTTCGTGTTCCTCTGCTCCTCGAGATAGCGACGCTTCGCTTCCACCGCGAGCCTGACGGACTTCAGCATGATTTGTCGCGCATCTTCGCGCGAGTACCCGGAACGCTCGAAGGTGTTATACGCGCACTGGTACCTGTCAGGAAACCGCTGTATGTCAGTTTTTCGTCATGGTCTCACAAGTCCCTTACGTACGTCGAGGTCAGAATGACATCCGCACCCGCTCGCAGAAATGCAAGGTGTGCCGCAATGATCACTTCAGGATCATCTTCAATCGGCTTCGCCGACCACAACGGAGTGGAGATGTCCTTGTGGAAGACATCTTCGAGTGTGGTGCCCTGTGTGATCCGTCTCAGTAGCGTCGGGCAAAGGAGGTAGACCGGATTGCATACCAGTCCGCCATCCAGGACAAGCATCGGAAACGGCTGGAACTTCTCGGCGGTTGACATCGTTGGTTGTCCAGCGCAGGAACGATGGTCGAGAGCGAATATGCGATAGGCAACTTCACTAGTAGCCTGTCTTCGATGGCGGTGATTAATAATAACATCATTGTGGCACAGCGTTCCCATATGCACCAGTAATGCACCAGGCACGGGAAGTTGCGGTCCTGTAGTGCCACTGAGCTGTATGATTGCTGGCACTCGCTCTCAGTCTGAGTCAAGTCGTAATAACGATACATGGCGCCATGATGCTCAATCATTCTACAAACGGGGCATGGCCTAAGGGCCGGCACTCTCGGACATCCTACATCTGCACATATAATCAGCTCGAGCGGGCGCGGAGACGGGTACTTGGATAGCACCCACTATCTTCCTCCAGATGCGCTCGACCCAATTCCGAGGTGGGGGGTCTTCCTTTCTATTGTCAGGTGAGCGACAATCGGAGAAAGATACCACCTGGCACGTACGACGCGTCTAGGACTTCCTGCAGGCCAGACTGGAAATCCATCTCCGTGTACGGTACTAGCGGTGCCCGTGTCCGCAGCTTCGCGCCCACATACAAGACCGGGAAGAGCATCATCGGCAAATAACTTGTGACGAACGTATCGGCACGCCAATGACCCTTCAGAAAGACAGCCCATCCGTTCAACTATGATGAAGTATTGACGAAGACAGTAAGCAGGTGATGAGCTGAGGTATAGTAGTCTTGGACGCGTGCTGACCAGTGCGACCATGAAACATCCAATGGCGGCATACCATCCAGCAAACGGCTGCAACGGCGATCTGTAAGGAAGGGTCTTGCGGTCGATGCCCTGCGCCTTGAGTCCGCGGTGGAATCGAATGTACGTGACGGCTATGCCGAACCAGCTGGATAGGCCGGCCACCGCAGTCCTGGTCAAGGGATGCCAAACGTCAGCAACACGGCTGACGCGGCTGCGGGCTGGTGTAATGACATACATGTTCGCGAACCATCCGAAGACCTTACCACCCCCGTTTGAAGTGCTCATGAACGCCAGGAAGGCAAAACCAGAGCATGTCGCAAGTGATACCCATGGAAGCCCGTGTGGCGTGAGTTTGAGGAAGATACTCGGCGCGTTTCCATTGAGCGCGAGACCGTCTGCGGCGCGGCGTCAGGGCATCCACATCCTGCGCTGTGAGATGATCCTTACAGAGTGCGCGCGAGCTGCAGTATAAGTCGCTGTTAGCTGCTGACCATGCCGAGGTGAGGATGGCGGCATTGATGATCTACGGCGAATGAGCGGTCAGAAAGGGCGACTGGACCACACATCGAAGACCTACCGATGGCAGAACCTTGATGCCAGCGTTGTCAATAGCAATGACGAAAGGCGAAGCGGCTGCAGTCCCATCGGCGATGTTCAGCCTCTTGTCGTTGGACGGCACAAGAAGTCCGATGATGAAAACGCCGCCGATGTAGAACAGCAGAAGGCGAACGTAGACGTTGCGGATGGCCTTGGGGATATTTCGGCGTGGATTCTTGACCTCAGCTCCTGCGATCTATGTGGGTCGCTCACGGTCAAGTCGGCACGACTGGGAGATACGCTCGGAGCTTACCGCTACAACCTCCGTTCCGATGAACGAGAATGCCGCTTGCGACATGACAGCTGACCACGCTAGGAAACGCCCCTTGGCCCCGCCGATGCCGTCCAACTGGACAAACGCGCCGGGATTCTTCCAGTACCGGAAGCCGATGCGGTCGTGATTCGGTCCACCACCGAGGTCGAGGACAAGACCCAGAATGAGCAAACCTACGATGGTCATAACCTTGAAGGAGGCAAAGATGAACTCGGCTTCCCCGTATGCACCTGCGATGTAAGCGTTCAGCACTCGAACTCGGAAGATACGGAAGAAGGGTTATGCACCAGCTCCGAAGATATTGATGGTTAACACGACGACAAGGCATAACGCAATCCAAACCGCGCTGCTGACCGTCTTGTTCCTGCGAATACAACGTCGGCCCATCACTGTATTCAATATCAATAGAGCATGGCGCCGCTTACCAGTAGCTGATGACCACCGAGGCAGCACTTAGCTCAGCTGGTAGGATGATTGCCCAGTTGTACCCTAGTTCTTCGTCGTCTGGAGTGTGAAAGGCGACAGGAAGTAATACGCTCACAATATAACCAGCCGAGAGTGAAGGACAGTGCCGGGTCGACGAAACGTTCTGCGAAAGTTAGATGCCCGCCCGGTATTGGGAGAAACGCGGCCATCTCTCCGAGTGAGATCTTGCATCGGCGGATTGGTCATTCATCAGAATCAGAGGCTATCATTAGGTGGGAGACAGACTAACCATAACCGTGTAGCATAGCGAACCGACGGCAACATATGCCAGCAGCATGCCCAGAGGTCCTCCAGTCTCCAGAGCTGTTGCAGTACCCAAAAACAAGCCGGTACCGATGACGCCTGCTCAAACTGGTGAGTGCCGATAAGACCCGGAGAGTAGGTCGCAATGCACCTCCGATGCTGAAGGAGCAAATCAATCAGTCGGCAACTACACGGTGTAGAGAATAACAAGCTCCATACCTGATCATGGCAATGTGCCTGTCCTTCATCTGACGTTTGAGACCATCCTTGCTAACAGTCGCAAGTACCATCTCGGCCTCCACATCAGAGGAGGAGGGAGCTTTCCTGACGTAGGCAGAGTCGCCGGTCTTCTCGATTTCGGGCGCCATCGCGTCTGAGGCGGGAGACGGGAGTCGGTGGGAAGGGCGCGATGTGGCCGAGTGTATCTGTCAACCTTCGTTATATATTCAAGGGCCACATTACCACAGGGAGCGTCCGCTCAGCCGACACACTTCTGAACTCACCTCCGTGATGTGGTACACTCGGATCGGGCGAACGATCTCGGGTTTCTACCCGAAAACCGTCCGAACCTGCGCAGTAAGTATGTAGTCTGACGCTGCAGACGGGCTGCAGGTATGTAGTCATGGTGTCGTCTCTCGTGTATGCATGACGCTACGGTCACCCGCGGCATGACCCAGCGGCTCCTTGGGGGTGGCACGCTTCCTTGAAACAAGTGTTCAGCTGCGTGTCACTGAAAATGATGTTCCTGGAGATAGAGCTGCTACGAGAGCGCGATAAGCAGGACCAAAACAACCCTCACCATTGCATCCGTCTCCCGGCTCGAATGTAGGGCGTATCGCCCGTCGTCAGAAGTCGGCTTGATGTGTGGACGAAGTGAAGAGGAAGCTCCACCCGGAGTCGCCTTGAACCCCGTAGTCCAAGGACACCAGCCACTCCTGGCTCGGATAGGTCAACGTTGCGCGTACAGAAGTGGCGTACCTATCGTGTTGCGCGACGTGTTGATCCTCCTTACGGCGGAATGTGGTTCGAGCACACGAACGCAAGGTACAATCCGAGAGTCTGCCGCAATTGGAGTTTGGCGCCAGTGGTGGCAAAATCCGGGGTTTGGGATGCAACGGCGCCCGTTCCTCCGCAAGTTCCAACTTGGGGCACACTCTGTGGAACGACGGAAGATCAACCATGTCTATAGTTCAACTTGAAGATAAGGATACCCTCTACTGGCAGTCGTAGGGATGGCTCCTGCCCAGACACGAGCCAGCATCTTGGTACAACTGGGAGGGAGAACACTAGCCTTCATACGATTTACGAAGACGAATAAGTTGAGCCCTAGCCCGCTTCATCCAGCTTCGTCGCGCAAGTCCTTCGTGTCTGCAGCTCGAAATTGCTATCGTCAGCCACGGAACGTACTCAGGAAACCCGATGGTACGTACGCAGTGGTATCCAATTCTTCCTTATATCCCGACTTGAAGTCCATCTCATCATATGGCACCAGTGGAGTGCGCGCCCATAACTTCGCGCCGATGTAGAGAATCGGGAACAGCATCAACGGTAGGTAGGTGGTGACGAATGTATCCGTTCTCCAGTGTCCTTTGAGGAATATGGGCCACCCACTGAACTACAACAAAACCCGATAAGTGACGTGTAGGCGAAGACGACAGCGACTTACGATCAGGACGACAGTGCAACCGATGGCGGCGTACCAGGCGGCGAACGGCTGGAAAGGTGACTTGTATGGCAGTGTCCGGCGATCGATTCCTTGGGCTCGCAACCCGCGGTGGAACCGAATGTACGTTAGCGCGATACCGAGCCAGCTGGTTAAGCCGGCGACGGCAATCCTAATCAATAGTTAGTTGGACTCTATGACTTGCGCCAGTTGTGATAGTCGCTTACATGTTCACGAACCATGCGAAGACCTTGCCACTGCCGCTTGAGATACCCATGAACGCCAGAAGGCCGAAGACGGCGGAAAATGCCACAGAGACCCAAGGCAGACCGTTGGACGTGACCTTCATGAATATCCTTGGAGCGTTCCCGTTCAGCGCAAGGCCATCTGGACGCGATGCCATCAGAGGAACGAAAGACGGGCTAGAACAGTAACAAATGAAGTCGGTACTTACAAAGCGCCCTCGAGCTGCTGTACAGGTCGCTATTTGAAGCAGACCATGCTGACGATAGTATGGCGGCGTTGATGATCTGTATATGCGGGTCTCAGAAATCATGACAGGCCCCTCGAATCGCGGAATATACGCACAGACGGCAGAACTTTGATACCAGCGTTGCTGATGGCGATGACGAAGGGTGACGCGGCCGCGGTCGCACTTATGCTCGCAAGACTCAGTCGAGGGTCGTTTGAGGGAACGAGCAATCCCATGACTGTGACGCCGCCCAGGTAGAATAGGAGCAGTCGGATGTAGATGCTGCGAATAGCCTTCGGTATGTTTTTTCGGGGATTCTTCACCTCCGCCCCAGCGATCTGGGGAGACATCGTTGCTCGTCAGCACTTCGCATACTTGGCTTTGCCTGCGATGTTGATGTGTGTACCGCCACAATTTCAGTCCCCACGTATGCAAAGGCAACCTGGGGCATAACAGCGAACCAGCCCATGAAACGACCCTTCGCTCCAGCAATACCGTCATACTGAACAAAGGGGCCTGGATTCTTCCAGTACCGAAAACCAATGCGGTCGTGGTTAGGTCCTCCGCCGAGGTCGAGGACAAGACCTAGGATTAGCAAGCCAGATATTGTGACGACCTTGATGGAAGCGAAGATGCACTCGGCCTCTCCGTAAGCACCTACATACGATTGGCCCTTATACTGCTGAGAATTCATGCAGACACGTACCAGCTCCAAATGCGTTGATCACGAGAACCACGACAAGGCACATGGTAATCCAGACCGCAGTGTTGACCGACTCGTTCCTGTATACCACTGTCAATTCGGTGGATTGATCGCGTGTTCTGATACTGAACTGACCAGTAGCGGATCACGACAGCAGCTGAGCTGAGCTCGGCAGGAAGAGTAATTGCCCAATTATACCCTAGGTTGTATGTCAGAGGGGACACAATGGGACGTTGAGCCGGTCAGCTCACAATACAGCCACCCAAGTGTGAAGGACAACGCTCGATCTACGAAGCGCTCGGCCAAAGTGAGATGCCCGCCAGGGAGTGGGAGAAAGGCAATCATTTCTCCAAGGGATATCTGGCGACAGTGAGACATTCGAAGGACAAAATGCGCCAACTTACCATGACAGTGTAGCAGATCGACCCAATTATGAGGTATGCCAGTAACATGCCTACGGGGCCGGCCGTTTGCAAGACAGAAGCCGTCCCTAGGAACAAACCAGTCCCGATAACGCCTTGAAGGCGTGTAGGTGAAGCCATGCCGGGTCGCAGGTTCAATACAAATATTCACCTCCGATACTACGTGAAAGGGTCAGTAGGCGGTAAGGATGAGCAGCGCAGTGACCATGCCTGATCATTGTGATGTGTCTGTCTTTCATTTGTCGCTTGAGACCATGGGGAGCGGGGACACTGACAACATCAGCCTCCACATCTGAGCGCGACTTCTCAACAGAGACAGAATCAAGCTTCTCAATTTCTTGGGACATAACACTGTAGGGAGAGGGGAGTGTGTTGAGTAGCGAGGAGGGAGATAGCAGGTGGTGCTTTTGAGCAGTTTCTCACCGTATCTACGTATATATGGACTTGTTCCGCGGCCGCTTCAGAAGTACGTCTGCCGCTGTGAGTGGTGATACTGCGCTTGCCACCCCGTGACAAAGCTGGTTATAGGAAGTGAGACTCTTCGCCAACTCTTTGCAGGCGGTTGACGTGTCGGCGGATCCCGTGCACGACGGACTTCACTGCTCGACTTCATCAGATTGCGGCCTATATCGGAGAAGAGTAGCAGCTTACCAGCTCCAAGCCGACCTGTAGCTTACTGCTGCAATGGAAGTGACGGCTAGAAAAACGATGCGAGTCTGGTTATCTTACTAGCATCCGCGTGAGACATGCAGCACTTGACGTGGGTATGTACTTACGCCCAGCTCACCAACGAAATCATGTAGCACGGTCACATTCGGGCACATCCGCTCCACGGAGCGAGCTGGACATTGCATCCGCTTAAGTGCAGAATTAATGGACGTCCCGCCGAAGTTGACGTTGAGGTCGTATTGCCAAATTCTGTCGAAGGGTGTCGGCGCTAATAAGGCTCAGTAACGGCGGCACGGGGCGCGCCGACGGACCGACGATGCCGTACGTTCAAGTTGCCTCAGGCTCGAGTCCAGTTCGACTTTATAAGTACTCCTCTTGCAGGGCAGCTCCCCTTGAGCCACGGAGTCAGACCGCCTTCCAGAACATGAGTGCATGTACCGCTATCAGGATGCACTGGCCATCGCCGCCGGCAGGCCCGCTGAAGCTAAGTACCTCTTGCGCTCAGAACACAGCGCGTGGACCTCTGTCGGTCCTTTCGGTCCTGTTTGATACGGATCGAAGTTGCTGGACAATAATTGGGAAGTCGTCTCCCGAGACCCTCGCGCTGATGAATAGCGGCGCTTTGTCCTAGTTGGCAGGAGAAAGGAACGCCAATTCGGTCTATGTGTTACGCCACAGCCTCCTAGTGACTACACAAGCTGCCTTCTTCTATGCTGGCAGTTGTCCTCAGCACAACGTGTCCGACCTACCGAACAGAGCATCGTCACGCCGCTACTGGCCAAATTTGGCCACTGTTCACTTGACACAATCGCCGTTGCTTCGACAACCGCAGCACATAAGGACACCGCCCTTTGTTCAGCGAATATACCGAATCGGCGAGCTCAGGTATATCACCAATCGTGCAGGGCGCGGGCCACTGCAATGGGGCCACTCGCCACACTCCTATAAAGTGGCGCATTTTTGGGGATGGCAAGGTAGCAGCTCTTCATTCCCCCCAAATCTCACCCATCATTCACGATGCCTTCAGCAGAGACCGTCTCGGTCATACAAGATATCAAGTACAATGTCGAGAAGCCTCACTTGTGTGGATGGTTGGATGGCCTCGAATCCAATCAATCCAAACGCGTTAGAACGGATCGCTATGTGGACGGGGCCGTGAAGATAGTAGACTTGCTGCGCAACGAATTGCCACTTGTGGATATCCGCGAGTACGAGAGACGCTATCAGCAGTACGTGCTTGCTCTGAGCTCTCCCGGTGTCCGTTCACAGAGCTGACCGTTACTCAGGTTCATTTCACTGCCGGAGACTTGGTCCGACGAACGGTTGCACTGCGCCAGGGAAATGTGGGACTTCGTTATGGTACGCTCATTCACGTAGAATAATCCCCTCTCATTCACACTGAATTCTTCCAATCAGGCTATCGACGAACTGCTGTCCGTGTCCCGGATAAGCTCGGCTTATGGTCAGCGGTCCGAGTGGGACTCGGACTCCGAGACATGCTATTCTGTCTCTCCTGGACACCCTCCGAAGTACCGTGAAGCATCACCGCAACGACCAATGCAATTCGTGAGCACACCGGAAGTTCATGCTTGGACTCCTTCAAGCTACGGACAGTCGGCCGTTCCCGCTACCGCCAACAATGGGTGGTGGCCAAGTAACTCATGGTACGGCACCCCTTTAACGACATCTGCTTGGATCCCTGCCATCATCCCAACCTTCCAAGCCGGCTGGTGCATGTCGTACGCGCCCATGACTGGTGTCGGTGAGCTCGTCCCATCGTGCAATTGTTACTTCATACTGAGAATTTTTGCAGTGTCCGACCGCTGGCCGCATATACTATGGTAGCCGTAGTGTGCTTACGCCGCCTCCGATTATGACTGCACGACTGTCACGACTCGGATCTACTTATTCAAGTTCTCTCTAGACTATCACGGACTTACTTATTTGACCATACCCCTGAGCCCCCTACCTGTACCGTATAGCATGTCCAAGGGCGTCACGTCAATTAAAGTGTAGTAGTAGATACAATATCACCGAAGATTCCTCCAGACTTGAGGATGACGTTATACTTATTAATGAGTCGCACCGTCCTGATAAGGGAATTGCCGACAAGCCTTGCACTCCCGGCGCCTGCTGTCTAGTCGTCTTGCCAAGTCCCGCCATCAACATATTGGTGCCTTCGCAACTGGTACTTACTTGACAAATCTCCAAGGATCGTCTATTGTCTCCAGGCCAACTCACTTTGAACGACGCACCCAGCCTGCGGCGTTGAAAGGGCCGGGACGTTGGAGAAGTTCGCCTCTCGTACCTGCCAGTGTCAATGACCTAGTTCAAACCTTCGCGCGGAGCCCTGCTGGCTGTTCTTTCGGTGGACTGCCACTTTACCTCCACCTCTGGACCATCGTGCCCATGCGTCTATGTCGGATTCGAGGAGGAACAGAGTTACGTCCATAGCTTCGTGCTAGCTCACCCTAGCCTCCCACTTCGAACAGCGCTGGTGAGCATTTGATTCTGTAGTCACCAGCCTGGGCAGGGCGACAGATCTGGGGTTCATGTTGCTGCACAGTGCACAGGCGCTGCTTCCTGGGTTCTGTCCCTGGGCTGCCACGACATACCGGGCCCCCGATTGAGACGCCTGGCACGCAGAGATCTTGCGCTGGCGATATCTGCGCAGAGAGCGTTCTGTCAAACCGGTTCAGAAGCCAACGCACAAGTTCACGAGTCCGCAGAAGCACAGCCTCCTCGGCGGTGCGACTCTGCTTCCGTGAGTGTTAATGTCCCCGTATACTTGCGTGCTGATTCTTCTGGGCCAGCCATTGAGCACAGGTGATCTCTGCCCGTGTCTCGTGTAGTCCTCTTAGATCGCACCTTACACGATGCCGCTACTAGCGCTGTGCGGGTTGGAGGCGGAGAACTTCGCCGTGCAGATCCGCGCCGCCGGAGGAGAGCATCTTGGTTCGCCGGCGGCGCATGGAATGAAGGAGATGGAAGCTACCCGTTGTATCTTCTCCAGCCCTCAGTGAACGCGGAAGAAGCACTCATCATCATTTCAACCATGGTGGGGACGCACAGGCCTGAGGCCTCTTCTTCGTTCTCATGGTCGACCGCACAGTCGTCTATCCGATATCGTCGATGTGGGCAAGACACGAGCTCCTCCAGCAAGTCCCGCGAAGGCCTCATGTTGGACGGTGGACGGTCGAGTCTGCCATCGATGCCTGCGTGGTCCTTGGGTATCGATGCTGTCACCTATCGCGGACGGTGAATTTCATCTGCGAAGCTGCATCCCCACCGCGTACATGGCGGAAGTGGGGGATCATCCAGATTCCAGGGATCAACGCTGTTCCTGTACGATAGGCCTCTTCCAAATAGAACTTCTCGGGGACCCTCCTCTCTACCATGGGCCACGAGCCACTGGATGAAGGCCGCGGTATTCAAAATGGCAGGGACTTGATAGCTCGAATTGGGAAGATGTGGACGCCACTGAACGATGCGCTTTCGATAGCCCTGAGGGTGTTGGTGACAGCCTCAAAGTGAATACAAACCCATCGACGGATGCATTGAGAAGCACTTGAGGTGTTCCTGGACGGTCATTGGGTCAGAGGAGGTCAGAGGCTCAAACTTCATCAGTGATAATATCTATTATCAATCCGAAGACCGCCGGCGTGAGTGTGTACATAGCCCAAAGGCCCGTGCGCAACGCGCGCGACCTTGAGTGCACACGAGGTCGGAAGCTTGTGTTTAAGTGAGTTTCATTGCTAGCGATTACGAACAGAATACAGCGACTACGATCCGAGGCCTGCAGACTACGCGACTACTGACTAGTCGAGCCCGTGTACGTACGCGTTCTCTCCCGATAATACAAGTACACCCCGCATGCACGTAAACAAACTCCAACAGAGGAGCGAAACAAGAACTATCGTGGCATTCTGAATGAAATTCAAAATCATCATCCGTCCAGAGTCGTAAGAAGACATATCGAGAATGAATCATCGCAAAGTCATAAACGAGAATAAGTGAGAAGGGACCGGGAGAGGTGCCTCTCCTTTTCTTCCCCACGCCGGGGGCGGCACTCTTCGCGAGCGTGAATCGAGCACCGCCGTCACGCGGCAGCAAGGAAGTCGTGGCATGATATGATGATCGTGAAGTGGGCATGGATCGTGCGCCGGAGGCCTCCGGGCGCGCGATGGTGCGGGAACAGGGGATGGGCGGGCGGGCGTATCTCGGGGGTAGTCTGGGGGGTCAGTTGTTGTCGGCTGGCGTCTTGTCCGAGGGGCGATGTGATTACTGATGGAATAGGATGTGGATGGTGAGATGATGTAGGTGTGGATAGTGTGATGTGATGCTAATGAACAACAGCAGAGCAGAGCATACGATGGCGAGGCATAGATGTATAGATATTCTTCTAGCGATGATGATGCGGGCATGCGAATGAGGCGAGGATGGATACCCAGCGCTGTGAGTCACGCCGGCGGAACCAGAGGCAGCGGAGGTCGCGCGACCCAGCAGCACGTCGTCGAACACGGCAACGGTCCCGAAGACCCACAAGACGTCGCCGCGTTAAGTTATCTTGACGAGCTTTCGCTCCACCCACGAGCACGCTCGTGTGGTGCGGTCTTCCCAGAGATGTGAAGCCACTGGAACCATCGGCTGCGTGACTTCGCCTCCTCATCGGAATCGTCGTCGTTGCCTTCAGGAACGCCGAGGCCTTCGATGGTCGCAAATGAGATGTACCCGTCCATCGCTCTGCACTGTGCAGCAGCTTGACGCGCGTTGAATGGTGGGGAAGGTGGTGGCGTGAGAGGGCTGGCGTTACTGGCAGAGCTACCCCCTGTGACGATAGCGACCTGTGCGCCGACCGAGGAGAGGCGCGTGGGGCCATGTGCAGAGCTCGAGAATGCGCACGCGGTGACGATGGACCATTCGTCGCCGACCTGTGTCTGCCGTCGCAGGAGTTAGATGACGTCAAGCTGGACTGTTGAGACATATGAGGATCAGCGATGCCGAATGCGGAGGACGACAACGGGATACGTACGTCGCCATTTGCGCCAAAGAAAAAGTCGCCTTCGCCGCTCATGTTCCTGCTACTTGCCATGGAGTTGCCACTACCGCTGCTGAAGCCGCTATCGGGATCGCGGCGCTCGACGCTCCGTGTTCTTCTATCCTGCACCTTGGCGCTGTTCAGCACACCCTCCAGCTTACTGCGTAGCACTGCCTCGTGCGGCGTAAGGGTGTGTTCTGCGTCCATGGTTGCTCGAGACGGGAGATGGGCGGCAACACGCGAGACCGACTGGGAGTGCGAGTGTCTCCGAGGAACGGAAGACGAGGACTTCGCCGCACGCTGCAATTGCACGCGGGCAGGGGAGGGTGATACTGGGGTGCGGTACAACGTACCCTCCACATTGCTGCTGGATGTCGTACGAGTGGGGAGATAGCTGTGGTCATGCCCGGACGATGACGATCCTGCACTGACATCACGCCACGGCCACCCATTGTCATCCTCGTCCTCTTGACTATCCTCGTCTACTACCTCTCCGTCGAAGTAGTCGCAGGAAGAGTCAGACTGTACTGACGAAGACGTGTTGCGACGGTGACGCCTGCCACCATGTGCCGCGGCGGTGAGCCGACACGGACCAAACATCTGTGCGACAGCCGGGGGCACGTTGGAGTTCGGGGCGGGAGGGGACAACCCAAACAGCGCAGGAGGGGGGTTCATCATGCGTTCCTGCTCCTCTGCACGGCGCAAAGTATCGCGGAGGAGGCGTTCAGACCGACTTGGAGGACGAGGCATTGGGGGACGTTGTGGCAGTGGGACGGTGGAAGTCAGAGGTGAGGAGGGACGAGAGGTCGACCCTGGTCTTGATCTTGAGCGGGGACGCGCGCTTTGTGGAAGGGATGGCGACATAGGCTGGATGGACAACACCGGGGTGGGGGCATGGACCTGCATCGACATGGCGAGGGTAGGGCGTGCACGCAGCGGTACTAGGCCACGCCTGATAGAGGGGCTGCGTGGAGAGGGGACGGGCGAAGATCTAGGAGCAGGCGTGATGATGGGGGCAAGCAGAGGTCAGCGTATGATCGCAAACGCGGAAAGGTGGGGAGACGGTGTCTGCGGAGAGGGAGGAAGTACTGCGGTGAAGGGGGCAAATAAAAGGGACCGCATCCCGCAGACACGCATGGTCTAAGAGAAGACTGGGGAAACAGAAGCGCTTGGAGCGAACCGGTCCAGAGGCCGGAGAGACAGTTTCCCAGATCCAAATGGATAGGGTTCAGTCAATATTAAATGCGCAAGGTTCGCGAGACGCGAAAGAGGCTCGAACCGGTCTGGATAGGCCAACAGAGCAGGAACTTACCGATGGGAACCCGGCCGCGGTTCGCGCGATGCGTGCGAAAGAGGTGACGGTGACGGTGTGTGCCGCTCACACCGGAGCTGTTCTGCTTCGCAAGAGCGCAAGTCACTGCGCAGGGAAGCAAAGGATGCCGACGGGGTAACGAACGCGCTGCGTGTACGAGCGCGGACGGGGGAGTGCTCGCTCTTGGGGGTGGGCGGGCCAGCGAGGGAAGGGGCGGCGGATGTCAGGGAGGAGGAGAGGGAAGGGGGCTCATTTAATGACGCAGGAGCTACTTGAGCGAACGCAAGCGGCGGCCAGCTGGTCGTGCTGGGGGCGCGTGCAGATTGATGGGCCTGGATCCGACGCCCCAACCCGCCTATACGGAGCCCGGGAGAGACCTCGTTGCAAGGCAAGGTCGCGCCTGCACGCCTTCGGACTTTGGAATCGGAGGGCGGCGTTTGCGCAAGGGCAGAGTATGCGTGACCAAGGCCAATGGAGATAATGGGTGAGAAGTCGCGCGAGTCTGACGAGCAAGGCAAGCCGTTTTGCTCCCGGGCCCTGCTTCCGGCGCTCGAAGACGCATGACGGTTAGCGACACGACTCGTGGACGCTCCGGTGGGTGGAACGCGAGGCCGAGAATTAAAGCCAGCGTCGGTCCGGTGTTGCTTTCTGGACGAAGGCGCAGGGCTACTCATGGCTTCGGCAGAACGTGGTTCGCGGGGTTGCAAGTGATGCGGGAACAGAGCACGAGGCAGAGATGGACGTGCAAGATGCGATAAATGACGCGTAAAACGCGCTCCTCGTCGTCGCGGGAGCAGCCAGAGTCGTTCTTGAGGTCGTCGTGGTTGCGAGTGTGTGGTGGGGTCCTGGAGGAGTCCAAGGGAAGATGGAGACCACCCGGGCGTCCCAAATACCTTGCCCAAACACCAGAAATCAAGGAGGTAACCGTGCAAACAACCCGAAATAAATAATGCCACGCACCCCGTTTCAGCCGGCCCGCGGTCTGGACCCGCACTTAACGCCGTCACGTCACAGCTGACGCAGCCAATCAACGCCTCGTTAATATTGCTTTTTGTCGGATAAGTATGCAGCCCCACACCGCTTCGACCCCGCACAATTAACGTCCGCGACGCTCTCATTGCGCTTGGGCCACTCCCCGTCGTGAACGTTCAAACGTTAACTCTGAAGCTCTGGAGACTGCGCAGGTCTGCGCTGACTTTGTACGGTTCTGGGGATCAGGCGGGAGTTGCCGACGGGCGGGCCACAGCGTCACCGCCAGCCACTGCCCCAGAGGTCTCGACCAACTGCCATGGTCACTGGGCGGCCTCCATTCTTTGACCTGCATGTGCGTTGTATCCCCCCGTTGCTACTTTCTTACTTATCACAAGGTTGCATCCCCGGCCTCGCATGGTACACTAAAGCGCGGGACCCGACGTCCCCCCCTCGGCCTTTGTTGATCAGTGACCGTGTGCTGCCGCCTTCGTATGCGCGCGTATCATGCCACATCGACCCAGCATTCGCTTCAGTACCTTGAACGTTACTCCATCATGCGCCCTGGGGTGCGCGCATTGTGCTGTCCAGTGTCCACCACCGCAAGAAGTGGGCGGCGCCCGGAACTAGACGCGATCACTTCAACTCCCACCCGTGGACAGGTCAGCTCGCATGAGCTTATATCGCCACAGGTGAGTTCTATATCCGACCCGCTCTCAACTAGCAGTCGTAATACTGCGATTGGAGTGGGGCGTATCGGCAGCCTCTCGAGCACCACGAGCTGTACTTAACAGGCCTTTGGGACTTTGCTCGCTCTAGCTGCCACATCTTCTTGCGCGGATCCTCACTACAGGGTCTGTTCACGAGGATAGGGCCTGGTCGCATCTCCTTGTTTATGCCTCTCGGTCCTTTAGCCAGCTGCGGTGAGGTCATGGTCCGCACAACTCGCGCTGTGGACCGCTGGGTAAGAATCGAATTCCCCTATGTACGCCATGCTGCCTCATGTTGTGTGCGCTCAGGACGTAGCTGCTGCGATCCGCACGTGCATCTGGGACGAGACCTACTCCTGCGTCATGGTCCCGTTGTATCCGTGCCAACCGATCCTGTATGCCCACAACTCCACTCGTTCCTCTCGTGACCGCGGTCCCGAGCCACCTCGCTCATCCGCGCGGGTTACAGTACTGAAAGGACTTGTGAAAGGAAGGTCTCCCGAGCTTGATGGACGCCGTGTGCTCTGCTCATACCTGAAAGTACAAATGTCATCGCGGGACATCTCGACGCCGTCAGGAACGAGAGCCATTACTTTCTCGTACCTTAAGTGAACTCAATGGAGTTTTTGCGCTGATGCGACTGCGCCGTCCGTCTTATTCAGGGAGGTGTCCGTGCGAGCCGCTGAGGTGTGAATCTCGCGCGAGCTGTGCATGCACATCCGCATGCTGGCATCACGCAGCGGCTTCGTTCGGTGCCCACAGCCATCTCCGATGGCGTCCATCCGTGTCGCTCCGTTCAGTCAGCCACTCCGATGGTGCTTCTTGTGCGCTCCGAGCTGACTTCCTTGGACAGTACGTGAGGTCAGCGGCGACTGGAGGGGAGGGTAAAGCGGCTTGCTGTCTTTATGCTATCCAATCGAACAGTGTCTGAATTTGTGGAACGATCCATGGGCGACAGCATGACCGCATGCACAGAGTCAACTTGTGCGGCAATTGAGCCTTCCGTGCGCAGATTCCGCCTCCCGTGGCCGTCCGTGTGGTCTTAATCTCCGGTGCGGCTTCTGTCTGCCTGTCCTTTATGATTACGTTGTTCAAGGTCTTCTGCAGGGTTCTGCTTCTCTCCTGTTCGGGGTCCGGGGACGAAGGTGCACTGCTTAGTGTTGCCAGTCAGCACAAACGTACGTCCGAGTCAGCAGCCAGTAATGCAATAAGAGCGTCGACTTGTCGTTAGTCTTCACTCGGTCGCTTCGCCAGTCAACATACAGTGCATCTGCTCCCCCCTAGGTAAGTACCCACGCCCGTACTCACGGCGTGTTCCACTTCGAGTGTTCTGATCAACGAGTCATAGGTCTCACGATCGAGTCCGGTCACTGGTTGGCCACAACACGGGGTTTATGGAATGGCCGGCGACTGTGTACGCACGACAAGGTCATTATCGTTTGAGAGTTTCCCTGGGTAATGAATTCCATTCACGGGCGAGAACGCCTATTGCGCCCTTCTCGCACGTTCACAATCGTTCACCTTCATAGTTTGGCTGGCGCTCCGAACCAACAGCCCCGCGGCGGCACGCCATCAGAAGCCTTTGTCTATCCGCCAATGCGATGCTTGCGATGCGTACGATCGAAGTCTCGAGCCTCGCGATCGTATGGCTTGGATCTGGGGTGGCCCATGCCTGTAGGTTCCCGGGGCTCACCCTGAACCTGCTTTTCAGTTCTGAGCCACATCGCCCGACAGGACAAAGGACATGTACATTTGGTGTTCTCATCAAGCGCAAACACATGTAGGTGCGCTTGATGCAGGAGGCCGGTGCATGACTCCCCTTCCGACTGCCACAGTCGCATCGTCGCGACTCGCATGTTGCATGCGAGAACAACAGCGAGTGGAGCGTGGTGTACGTCTGGCACGCATCTCGCAGGGCCCCGTGGGGTAGAGAAGCCTGCTCATGCAACGTCGTCGAATATCGCACGCTTCTGTTGATGGGCTATGTTGTGGTCTGGAACTGTAGGACCCTTACTGCGCGACGTATGACACCGGTCAGAGGGCCTGCCCTGAGAAAGGCGTGCAGTTGTGGGGTATCATCTGGTCTTCGCTCACGTGTACGCGGTAGGCGACCCACGAACTTGAAGGAAGTGATTATGACACATCTGTGGCCGGAGCGCAGTTTCGGTATGTTCTCGAGCTTGTCCGGTCTCAACGAGGATGACAGCCTACGTTGCAGGTAAGACGTTTGCCTCGTGTGCCCTATTGCCACCTGTGTTACGTCTTTGTTCATGCATGATCAGTTCCAGGCGACATATGGACGTCGTCCAAAATAACACGACTCGAACATATGACCCACTGAGGCGGACATCATTTGATCTTGGTTGGTGAACGAGCCACCCATGGTTGGCGGCCCACTGGCTACGGAACGCTGAGAGGACGCCTCTCAGCTGGCCACAGTGTGCGACCGGTGGCTGCCAGCTAGGTACAGCAGGCGAGCGCGTTCTGTTGCCTCGTGTTCGTGTGACACTACTCTGACCGCTTGACAGCCCCGGGCGTGGCTCTGGCACGACCGTACCCGTGCAAGTGTATGGCTCGTGCAGGCTTAGCTCGCTAGTAATGCGTCAAGTGATGCACACCTCTCACGTCCAGACCGCCGGCTTGTGTCCGGGGACGCCTCGGACGATCCTGGCACTCGCCTGGCCAGGGCTTGGCGGTCGAGCTGAACTGGCCGTGTTGACCGAGAACGCTCCGAGTTGTCTCAGAGTCGAACTCAGGATCACCCTCTCCGGGCGTTGGTGCGCGTGCTCGCGGAGTGTATTATGGAAGTGTCCTGTGCACCTTCTGCAGATGGCCGTGTATCTGCGCGTTGCGATCTGCAGCCGTGACGCGCTCACATGAGGCCCGGCGCACCCCATAGAGATACATAGGTGGACTGCACGGCTTGTCGACGGCGATGACGAACTGCTTCTATCGTGAGGTACGTGGTTGATTGTCTATATGTGCCTCCGCTTATCGTACCACTTGACAGCATACATGTATGGTCCAGAGACCTCAATCAATTTATTTCGCGCTTTCTCTTGGACCCACCACCCCACACGACCCATCATCTACGCGACGCTCTCGTTGCTACAACTGCTCTCATCGGCAGCTCATCCCCGACGCTTGACATGGTCACATAGGGAGCAGTACAAAGTTCGTATGATTGACAGTCGCATATCGCGGCGCCACAGACTCCTACCTCAGGCTCTCATCGTGACTGTGCACCATGGCAGCGGCGATGTGACGCACGATCTGCCCTCGCTCCGAGTCCTTGATGTGCGGGGTAGGCCTGGGCCCTTAACGTGAACGTGAACGTCAGTCAGAAGACATGTTTGGCTTTCGGCGTGGAGTACCACGTTGCAAGCCGACTCCACTCGAACAAGCTCGTCGTGAATTCCAATACTTCCGAGACCAAGGGGCTAACCGAGAATAGGCTTCGTGAGAGACAAGAGGCCGCGTGTGCGTGTCCATCAGGCCTAGGGTGACGATGTATGCAACATTCTGGATGTTTGTGTCGAGTTGTGGTCGCCTTGTCGATTGTCAGTAGTCGTGCACGACTGTTCCTGTGCAGTTGGAGGCTTTCCGACCCATCGCAGATGCGGCCTCCCGTTGAAATCCCGACAAAGGTTGAATCGTCAAATCTTTGGCCCTTGGCATACAGACTCATGTAAGTGATCGCGGCGTCGAGTGTGATTTATAACTGATAATGGGTTTACTCTTTAAATGTTTTCCAGCAGGTGTGTCGCTGCACGTGCGACGGACAGCACTCCTTCCTCTCCCATATCGGATCGTCGATGTATAGCTAATACCACCCTTCGACGACCGCCCACTTCATCGCCCGGGGAAAGACGGCAAAGTCGGTTCCGTCTCCGAGATGCCTCGGCAGGCACACTAGGAGAATCGTCGGAGACTCCCGCTGTATTCATGGACGCTGTGCTCGCGCTGGCGCCATCTGCATTGCCGTGGCTCCTGCAAGATGGATGAGCGAATGCGTCGTGGGCGTGGCGTTACGGTTTCTCGTGCCGGTGAGTGGCTGCTACATAATCCGTGAGGCCGCGGCACGCCGTAGGGAACTTCATTTGGAAGAGCCAACTGAGCAGCGGCACTATGCGCTGTCCCTTGCCGCTGCGCTGATGCCAATGGGGACGTGGCCCGGTGTCTCCTTCGGTCATGATCGTCGGTTGCCTCTTCCGTCTCATCGCGGACCCACTTCGCCCATCGATCGACGCGTTAGACCATTGAGTTAACCTTTAGTATCGATCCACAGAGTCGCACCTGTGCAACGAAGACATTGTCTAATCACTGCTTGGGACCAAGGTGGGAGTCGACATGTTGGAGGTGCGTGTTTTTACCGAATATGCGTATGCTTTGCTGAGAAGGGAACATGCACTCGTGCGTGCTCATTTCATTTATTTAACGCAGAGTTTCGGGAGCAGCCTGCCTCCTGTCCACCCCGACATATCGGATCGCCCATATCCTCGCCTTTCCTCAAGTTGGATGCTTCCGTGCGCGGCCCCGGGAGTCGACAGCCGTTCTCCGAATCATAGGCCAGCTTCGCTCGGGACCTATAACGGCCACAACGCGGCGCCAGACTTGATTCTGCAGGCCTTGTACGTGATGGGGACGTACCATTGCTGATGATTAGCCTATAAAGTTCGACGCCGCTCGCAGGGATTGCACTCCGCGCAGGCAGTACGGACCCATGGCCCGACGGACGCGCAGGACGACCTTTGTCGGTATGATCTACCCACAGCCAGGCCTGCGCCGGGGTATCGTTGTGTGGGTTCCTGGCGTACGAACTAACTGGGCCGCATGGTTCTGGGGTGGCCAACACATGCCGCCCGAGAACTGGAAGTATGTAAATATGTCGTCCTGGACAAGACCGCTAGTTCAACGTTCCTGGATTCCACCCCGGTCTGTGGCACTAGCAGTCCCTCGAGTCTGCATACGAGACAAGAATACCCGGGACGAATCGCGGGTTCTACTTGTCGGCGCACGCGAACGACGATGGGCAGGCTCTGGGCAAAATTGCAAGATTGCAGACGAGCAGTGCGCTCACAGTCAGAGCAGTTGAGCTCGACGGTCACCTCCATCCTCATGGAGTAATCTAGGAAGAGTGTGCAGATCGTACTGCGCCATATTGCCTACAATGTTGGCGTACGATAGGATACGCCGATAGAGAGGACGAACAGCATCATAAATACCGTCATGCGTGAACGAAGACATGACGAAGTGCCTATGTAATGCGAATGATGAGGAAGGTCATGACAAACCCGACGAGTACGACCAGGAGACTGAGGATAGTGATCCAAGTAGTCCCCCAACTCTTGGAGCTATGGTCGCGCAACCGGACGCGCTCCTTCGACATCACGTCGTAGTTGCGTTCGAGCTTCTCCTGGGTCTCTGACACGACCGCCTTATCCTTCTCAAGCGCACCGGCGAAGTGAATGGCATTGCGTTTGAGCTGGGTCGCCATTTGTGCAAGTTGCGCGGACAGCTCCTCTTGCAGGGCAGCAGAGTTCTGCATGAAGGCGGGCGTAGCTTGTGACGTGGACTTCTCTGCAGCAGTGGGAAGCGAAGGAGGTAGCAGAGTTTCGCTCGGGTTGATGGGACCTCGTGTGAAAGCGCGGGCTCAGAGGGACCATAGAGTCGTTCGTGGGCTGCGGCAGCTAACGACTCATCGGCCGGCAGCAGTGTCGCGGTCGGATCGAGTGGCGTGGCCTCCGCGTCGGGCTGGGAATCTTCGGCTGACGTGGAGACATCCACAACCGGCGGAGGTGGTGGGATAGTGGGTAATATGGGGGTTGGGCGCATGACAGGAGGAGAGATCCTCTGCGCAGTGGGTGATGTCAGACAGAAGGAGGTGCAGATTGAGCATGGTATTACCTTGTCCACTTCAGCGACGAGGGACTCTAGGCGATCCAGGGTTCTTCTAAGATCCGCATAGTGTCGTGGCGCGGTTCTACGACAGATCAATAGTCAACGAAATTGGTATACCATAAAGCGGACGGCACTGACGAGCTCGACGTGTCCTCAGACTCCACACTCTGCAGCAGCTTGCGCGCATGTTTCACTTTCTGCCAGAATATATGGTTATCGCCGGCCAACCAGAATAGAGAGGCATGTAGACAAGATACATGCCTGTAGAGTTCCCCTGGTCCTGATCCAAGCAGGAGTGGCAGATGTCCCTGGTGCGCCGTCGGTCCAACTCTCCGTCGTGATGTTCTTCTCGAGTCTGCGGACCAGCCGGTCAAGGTTAACACGGTCGTGTACAGTCTTCTCCGTCATAGTGCAGCAAGTCTGTTTGAGGAATGAGAAGTTCCAAGACGCAGAGGGTATGCGGTAGAGAGTAGAGTGTGGGTGCCCGGCGGCCATGACGGCGCATGCCTACAAGGGCGTTTAGATGTCCATATTCGGCCCGGGAATACCTTGATGCCTACTCCAACTGGCTACCGCAGTGACTCTCGCTGAGGTCTCCAGGCCGGCAAGAGACCCCCAGCAAGTTTTTCTACGCTTGTAATTCTTCCTCTGCTCGGCTTCTTATACATCCTGCTGTCGCTTGGCTGAATCGATCATCTCTTGGCTGTATCCATACTATCGACATCTTCTTGTATCTATAAGATGGCTAGAGGGAAGAATAACCGCGGTCGCGGAGGCTCCCGAGGCTCTTTCGACAACGGAGAATCCTTCCGAGGTCGAGGGAGGGGCGGATGGAGAGGGGGACGAGGCAATGGCGGCGGTAGAGGGCGAGGTCGAGGAGGTCCAGCATATCTCGACGAGCTTGATTTTCCCATTCAGCAATGGTCGACCAGTGAGTAACAGACCACATCTAATCGCTAAATATAACATAAATGATGCAGACAACCCACCCACCCCGCCGCCCACTCGTGGGACGCCGCGAGGTCGCGGAAGAGGCAGAGGTTCGCACTCGATGCCCTTCAATGTGTTCAAGAACTCGCGCGGAGGACTTGGTTCCCCTCGCGGCTCAGGTCGCGGAAGAGGAGATTCGGGGGACAGTTCTCCTTTCCCTTCTGGACGTGGGCGTAACTTGTCTTCGAAGCTGAAGGCAGGAGCTTCATTGTCCAGCTTGCTCTATGAAGACCGACCACTGCTGAGACCCGTGGTTTTCGTACGATCAGTCTACACCGCGACGCTCTTCGAGGAGGAAGAAGACATATTCAAGTCTGTTGTTGAACCTGCTAGTAAGACAGTCTGTATATGGATCGTCATAACATTGCTCATGTCATGCCTTCTCAGTTGACGGAGACGAAGAGAGTCATGTCCCGACTGCCGACGCGGTCTTCCGAGTATTCCATCCACTCGACGAAGCTCCAGAACCATCCGGTGACGAGGGAGATGAAGAGCAACTGGAGGAAATTGACTTCGCGGACATTGGCAAGATCCAGGCTCAAGTTGATGCCGCTGCCAAGGAGAAACCAACAGTCACAAAAAGGACGACCGTGCAGCAGGAGTCCACGAGCTTCTTCGTTGACACCACACCGTCGAATGTGACACATAACCACACGAGTCGTATCAAGGTCGAGAGAGTGAATGGCGGCGCACTCGGAGAGGCTACTGAGGACGATGACGAGGTAATCGTCTATGTTGCACCGCACCCACGCAATAGCAAACCGTCACCGCCCCCGACTCGCCAACCTCCTTTATCAAGAGAGACTCTACCGTCTACCTCCATTCTCACCGGCGTCGAGATCGGCAGCGATGTCCAACAGCCTACTCTCACCATTGAGATGGGTACATTATACCCCGAAACGCCAAGGACACCACATCGCGCGCCGTCGATCTCACTTACCCCCACTTTCCAGGTCCCGGAGGCCGAAGAGCTTCCTCCTCCTCCCTCGTTCGAGAATGTCTCGTTCTCTTTCGCCAAGACCGCTACGAAACAGCAGAGTCGTCGTCTTCATCCGGTTGGCGGGGGTACCCCGCGTTCATTACTGAAGCGCAACCGCAAGGCGCGTCGCAAGTCGTTACGCGGCTTCGGGGCGTTCGGTGCGATGCATGAGGAGGCGCTACTCCACGAGGAGGATCCCAGGCGTGCTGAGCAGCGGAGAGGCGATTCTGACGTCAACTTCGGGACATCGGACGAGGAGGACGACGTTGACGCACTTTCTGCCGATATGGGCGGCATGGAGCTTGACGAGGGTGTTGACTTGGCCGCGATGAAGAGGTTTGTACATGGCATGAGCGTCCAAGGCTCGAGACAAGTCACCATGGACGACATCGCTGATATCGAGAGGATGAAGTTGGAGGACGAGGAAGAGGACACGCGTGGACCCGAGTCTGCCGAGTCTGCCGAGGAGGACGAAGATGATCAGGATGTGAAAGCAGCCCATGTGGCAAGCAGCTCGAAGGTTGATGCAGAGGCGGGCGAGTCTGACGACGACAGCGATGTCGAGACAGATGTTGAAGTTGAAGAGATCGTCCGGACGGAGGAACGGGTACTCATCGGAGAAGCCGAAGACGAGGAAGACGACGAGGACGACGACGAGGAAGATGACGAAGACGACGACGATAGCGACAGTCCGGACGAGGATGAGACTCCGAGAAGGGGCTTCCAAGCGCGACTGGAGCGACTACGAGCCAGCTCGAGCAAGGACAAAGGCAAAGGGAAAGCGAGGGCAGAGGACTTCAGCGATGACGATGCCATGTCGATCGAGATGACTTGGGCCGACGAGGATGAGGACTACTTCGACCATATTGAGGTGTGTACGCTCAAGTGTGCCGATGTATGATCTGAAGCTGACGGCCTGTACAGGAGCTGCTCGCTGAGAATCAGCATCTCCTGTCCGGCGGCGGTAGGCGGGCGAGGAAGTATATGTTCAAAGCTGTCCAAAATGGTGACTTCGATCTCGATGACGACGTATTCGCGAGTATGCTGCAGCCAGCCAGTATGTTTTCCACTGAACTCCATACACGTATCTAACGCATGCACCTTGTGCAGAGCGCGGTAAAAACAAGCACGTTCCTCCCGAGTTGCGCGAACAATGGGAGAAGGACCGTGAAAAGAAGGCCGAGAACAAGAAGAAACGGGCGTTGGATCGCTTGATCCTCGCTGCGGACCCATTGGCTTTGCACAAGGGTGGCAAGAAGGGTCGGAAAGCCATGCTAGCAGCCGCGCGCTCTGCGGACGATCTGCCCAACCGCATCGTCGACTTGGTCGACCTGGAGATCCAGATACGCCGGTTCTTGGAAGACATCGGCGGTCCCAATACGATGTCCCTGCCTCCGGCCGACAAGGACACGCGCAAGCGGGTGCACGAGCTTGCGACGGCGTTCAACCTCAAGAGCCAGAGCAAAGGCAAGGGCGAGGCGCGGTACACGACGCTTGTCAAGAAGTCCAACAGCGGGGTTGGCATCAACGAGGGCAAAATTCGGCACATCATGAGGCAGGCGACGAAGGGCAAGTGGGAAGCCCCGGGCGGATACGGCAAGGGCAGAGGAAAGGTGACGTCTCTTGCGAAGCATCGCGAGGGTGAGGCAGTCGGCAAGGTGAGTCTGCGTCTTAGATTGCCGTCTACATTCCCCGCTCCGGATCCTGCGCGGGCGACGCGATGTGAGAACTGAGGGCTGACTGCCGATTGCACCCCCCATGTAGGACGCCGCCAAGATCGACGACAAAAACGTCGGCTTTAGGATGCTTGCAGCGATGGGTTGGTCAGACGGCGACCGCATCGGACAGTCCGGTGGGCTCGATGTCCCGCTCACAGCGATCATGAAGAAGACGAAGCTGGGGCTGGGCGCGACATTGTAGCTGGATCCCACCGGAGGTTTGATGTCCGGGCTCGGGATTTGGATGTATGGGCGTCGGGTCCCTTTTCTTGCATGTATTGAGTAGGCTGAAGGAGGCATCTTGTACGTTGCATTCATTGGAATTGACTCAGGCCTATGTCATGGTTCAGGTCCGCACGCTCGTCGGACTGTCATCGTGTGCAGTTGTAACCCACGGACGTCCGTCGGGTGTGCTGATTGTATATTCGCTATGTAGCCTTGGCAGAAGACAACTGACTCCCAGACATTGAGGCAGTCTGAGGCGGAATGGTATCGCTTGGGATTGTTCTCGGGCCTGCCAGGGCTGCTGCTCCTTGTGACTTGAGTTTCTGACCCTCTTCGGAGTCGTTCTTAGTGGATGCGATGCGTCTGGGCGCTACTCCGCGCTTGCCTCTGAGTCTGAACCACCGTGACGCGTTCGGACTGGTCACTGTTCATCCTTTCTGTCTACTGCTCTACTGCTTGATTACTGCTTCGTCTGCGGCTCTTGCTCTCTTTTTGAAGGTCATCGACCCTCAAGCGCTACGTAACGCGAAACACTCCGATCGAGTCCGACCGCTATGTTTGAGCCTGTGCGTGGTGGCACCCGTGGGGGCCAAGCAGAGTTCAAGTGGGCGGATGTGTCCCAAGACAAGGACAGGGAGGTATGTTGTCTAGAGCCTCCACTGGCTTCATATATATGTATACTCCGGGCTCACACGGGAATGGGTAGAACTACCTTGGACACAGTATCAACGCGCCAACCGGGCGATGGCAGAAGAACAAGGACATCCACTGGTATACGCGTGAGGGACCTCAGGGCGATGCAGAGCGCAGAGAGGAGATTAGGCGAATCAAGGAGGCAGAGGCGGAGGCTCTAGCAGCAGCATTGTACGTCGCCTGTATGTCTCTTCGTCTCCCTCCTCACACTAAACGCGTTGTCACGTAGGGGCTTCGCCTCTGGAGCCATGCCTGGAGCGTCTGCTGGCGCGGGAGCTGGGACTGGCGCGAACGCTATTGCCGTCCCCGTTCCCGTTCCCGTCCGAGCACCGTCTGTAGACGGCTCGCTCGACCCAGACAAGGAAGAACGGCGGCGGCGGAAGGCGCAGAAGAAGGAAGAGAAACGGCTGAAGAAGGAGAAGAAGCGTGCGGAGCGTCGGCGAGAGCGGGGAGACGCCTCGAGCGATGATGAGGACGCCCGGAGGCATCGGCGGTCCCGCTCACGCAGCCGGTCCCGCTCGCCTCGCCGGCGGGAGTCAGAGCGGCCACCGCGGCGGGATCGCTCGCAGGACCGAATGAGGGATCGCTCAAGGTCACCTGTCCCCCACCGTCGGGCGGGCTCCAGCGTGTACAACGAGGAGGCCAGAGACAGGGAGAGGGAGAGGGACCGCCGGCGATGGGACGAAAACCATGCGGGGAGGGACAGACCGACGAGCACGCGGTGGGGCAGGGACTGAGAGTCTCAGTGAGAGGACCCGTATGTTTCTGTATTCTGTGCTATGCCTTCATTTGTGTTATATGTGATGCGCTCAACCATGCTAAATAAAGGGCACTATCACCACCAACTATCCGCCGGCGCACCCCAGGCGTTGTGGACACTCATGCGCCCTGCCAGCACGACCCTCGCCTTGAACTGTCGGAGCCCGAGAATCTTTTCATCCACGTCCGACACCGTTCGGACAGTGACAGTCGCAGCATCAGATTCGGACTCTCATCCCCGGGGCAGGCCGTCGGGACCGTCGACTACACACAAGATGCGAATTTGCCTCCGCGAAGCTATAACTGCAACAGTGGCGACTGATCTTGCGCATCAGAACTACGGTCTGCTGTCGTGGGTATTTTGGTACATATATCGACCTCCTGACGTCGAGGGCGCCATGTCGCTTGGTATAGCACTTACCCTGATACACCCTAGGGTCCTAGGCCATTGCCATACATCGCCCTCTTCACGACGCGGCGACGCGTAGCTTCAAGGGTCCCTTTGAAGAGTTCGAGACCGCGGCCGTCCGACTGACCGACTCAACTGCGGTCCTGTATCAATCACTGTCGTCGAGGACGACAGGTCTCGGCTTCGCCCTCGGTGCCCACTGCTGCCGCGGACGGACCTTCGCATGTGCAGGCTCGCTCGCAAGCGACACCTTTCGCTGACCAAGAGGAATTGCGTGCAAGCCCAGTCATCACGAGGTGAAGCGACGAAGCGAGCAAGTTCCCATGCCTGGCCTGGGACGGCGATGCTTTGGCGTGCTCGTGTCGGGCAATGTGGCAAGAATTGCACAGGGTCGGCGTGTACGCGAGGCGAAACGTCCGATGCACTGGAGTGAGGCGACAGTCGCAAGTGCCTTGCAGGGTTGGCACCCGCGTGTGTGAACGGACACCGCGGGAGATAGTGTGAAGGCCGATGCGGTTAGAGGTCATGATGCAGGGCTTACTGGAATGCTGAGATGGACATGCGCGGTGGGCGACGCGGCCGCAGTCGCAGGGCGGGCGGTATGCTCAGAAAGGCTAAATACGCTGGCGCTGTCCGACTTGTACGGATTCGTGGTACATATGAAGGGTCTGTTAGCCGTGGTTAGTGCAGGCTAGTGCCGATGCCAACTCCGCGAGGATTCGGGAGGGCGGGGCAGGATAGCCTCGTGTCGACGACTGCAACGCTTGGTGCGTTTGCGCATGCGTTGTGTGTGCTGGCCGCTGCTGCTGGGCGCGACCGTTGGCTGCGAGACGTTGGCGAGACAAGCATGACGTTGAAGCCGCACGTGGCCGCGTTGCCCGCGGGCCTGCAAGGACCCGGCGCGGACAGGAGACCGGCGCGGTTTCGAAGAGACAGCGACTCCGAGTCTCCATGGCATCTGCGCCCTTGCCCTGCGCACGCGACGAGCACGCTGCGGCCACGTTTGGTGGCTCATACGCTGCACGCCGTTTCGTCTTCATGCCCCATCCCAAAACCTGGTAAAACAAGGGTAAAACGTTCGGGACGATTGCTAAAGAGTGACACACCGGCGCACCGTCCTTGCCAAGTATGACCTCCAGGGTGCTTCCAGGTATCGCTCTCCGTGGCCACCCTTGGCCACCCTGCGCTCTGACCCCTGCTCATCCTGTTCATCCGTTCTTCCCGCGTTTCGGGGCGTCTTGTGTCGTGTCAAGCGTGCAAACTGCGTCGCCACTGTGGCACACTCGCGACGCAACATCCGAGCCGTGTCAAAACCCGGTTGTCATCGATATCGGCGATAGAGAGCAAGCTTGAGCGCGCAGATCCATGGGTCGATGCCCGTATGCATACCCGGCGGGTTGTGTGCGCGGCGGCACAAGGGACGGGTCGTGCGTTTCACCAATTCCGGTTAGTTTGCCGCAGTCGCGCTTCCGCCATCTTCGACCCCGCTCAACTTTTCGCTTGCGCTGCTCATATATTGGCCCCATTTCTGTCTGTCTCCCTTCCACCTCCACGCTCCTTATCCCCCAGGACCCGATTCAGTTCGGGAACAGAGACGTCTCTCTCCTCGTCTCTCTAATTACTTCCTGCCCTACGCTCCTTCTAATACCTCTCCGGGCTCTCGTTCGACATCCCGTAATCCTAGTCGCATCCCTTCTCTCGCTGCTTGTTTTTAATTGTTGCCCTACCACACGACGCGTCATCTGTCCCTCCCGAATCATCTCTGCTACCATGACCAGCTTCGGCTTGCCCTACTTTCTCGAGGACACCACAGGGAAAATTACCGGCTCGGACTTTGTCGATCTCCACACTCGCATGCACCTCAGCCTCAAGCAGACTCTGCGCGACGCACATCATACCGCGTACATCATTTACGACCTCTCCTCACGTTCAGGCGGCCGTGGTGGCCTTCTCGTGCCGCTGGCCACGCTCGACTTTGGACCCAATAACGCGCTAGGGACCGTCAAAATTGGCGACGGCGACCACATTCAAATGAGCCACTACCTCACCAAGGTGGCAGGATTCAGCAGGCACGCATCTGTCACGTCTTCCGCCCGCGCAGTCAAAGGCTGACGTTGCTTGTGTCCATTGTTCCGCTGCAGTTCGAAATCGCGGAAATTCAAGGCCGCTGATGGCCAGGAGTACCGCTGGACATTGCAAGCCGACGGCGAGTGGCAAGTACGTGTTTCCATTCGTCGTGATGCTCGCGGATAGCTGACCGCGTCCTAGTGCACAAATGCGAAGAACAACTACCATGTCGCGACGTACAGTATGAAGCCAGCTGGAGAGCCGCAATACTCTAGCTCGTCGGGCTGCATGCTCACCGTAGAGGAAGCGTATCCGCATCTTGTCGGAGGTGAGTCCATTGTTGACACCTGCGCCGCATACTGCCGGGAGAACTAACCTCTGGCGCTACAGAGCTCCTGGCGTCGCTAGTCATCATACGCCACATCGAAGAGCACAATCTGTGATGATGCCCTGCAAACGCCTTGGCCCATGCCCCGCGACGTCCCAGAGCAGGACTTTTTCACATCGGACAATCGCCTCCGGCACCCGCTCGACATATCACGGAATCCTTCCACCCTTCTATCGTCCCGCATTGATCGTTCTTGGTTCCCGCGCTGAGACGAGCCAGTCTCGTCCCTCGCATCGCTGCTCTGCATCATGCTGTCCCGCACCACCAGCCCGCAGGTCTTCGGGTCGTGCTTTTTGCATCTACATTACGTCTACGCTATAATTGATAATCCCTGCTATTCTGCCATACATATTGTCCTATCTAGTAATCGGCCACCAGATGTGATGTATGCATATGTATAATTGTTACCACCACCGTAGATATTCTGCATTGTCCACGTACCCTCTACTTGACCATCAATGGCATTTCCGTCCATACTCGGAACTCCTCCAGCTCACAATCCTCGACGCTCATTGGCGCCGGGCCCGGGAGCGTTAGTCGCATGAGTCAATTCGCAAGTCTCGGTACCGGCGTACCGCTGTTATACGAGTCACGACGGTCGAACGCCTCGAACCACATGCGAATGCAGTACTCTAACTGAACTGCCGCCGTGAGATTGTGGCGCCATCACAGCATAAGTAGTGCGCACAGCGGTGACACAGCGGCCAAACGCCCCGTGTACTTAAGACTCTGACCACCATCTGCCAGTGCCATCCGAATGGGCGACAGCAACGTTCTCTCACTAGACCCGCCACTCCGTGGGGATGGCAAGGGAACATACCGCGTTCACATCGTTGGAAACAGTGGTACGCAGACGGCATGCGTGGGTGGAGACCCAAACAGTACTCATGCGTTGCACTTGTTTGAATTTGACAATGTGCAGGTAGTGGCAAGGTATGTCTTCCAGCTGTCGGGAGTATACACATGCCCTGGAGAATGCAACGTAGTCCACGCTCGCGCGAGAGCTGTCCGCCATCTTGAACGTGCGGTACATCTCGCTTGATACGATGTTTTGGCGTCCGGGATGGAAACAGTCTCCAGCCGACGAATTTCGCACCAGCGTGCGTGCTGCCCTGGACCAAGACCCGCGCGGATGGGTCGTCGACGGGATGTTCTTTGGGTTTCTCGGGAATATGGTCCCTGACGAGGCGACTGATGTCATTTGTGAGCAGCCATGTCCCTCGATCTCAGCCATCTAGCTTGTGCTGACTGCCGGTCGAATCGCTCTTCAACTTGCGCTGTGCAATATCACAGGGTTGGACCCGCCACTTCTGCTTTACTTCCCGCGTTTGTGCTGGCGAACGTTCCTCCGGCTCCTTGGGTTTGTGCCGCCATGCACCACGGGGTGTGAGGAGTCACTGTGGGATGTTTTCTTCTCGCGCGAGAGCATCATCTGGTGGTATGTCGTCGTCATGCTGCGCTCATTTCGAGCTTTTGGGCTGCCGCGATAAGTTCAGTCAGGCGGTATTGTCTAACCTCACGTCGTTCCTGCCGACAGGACTCTCGGTGCGCACGGCCGAGTGCGGAAGCGCGAAGCTGAACGGTATCGAGTCGACGGCGTTCATGTCGGCGGCAAGTGTAGGCGACTCGGGGGTGGGGCGGAGAGCTGGAAGCATGGAAGCAGGCCGTGCGCGGAATGGCACAGGCGGGACGGTTAGGAAATACCCCTTGAGGCTGCAACATCGGAGATTGACATTGACACGGAGGTGGTTTACTTACTTATCTTGGTCCGGGCGCTCATGCCAAAAGCTGTACCGTACACTGGAATACTCATTCAAGTAGCTGGTTTCACAGCTCTTCTTCTCTGACCATCATGCAGAGCACCCTATCTATGGTGCAATACTTCAGCAAATCAACGTCAACACTGACGCCAGGAACGTCGTTTGTCCGGGAGACTCGACAGAAACGCTCAGGTCCTTGTAGGACTTGTGTAGGACCGACAAAGAACGAAGTCAATGAGACGCACGTCGCACACGTCCCGGGTTGCGCTCTGCGGCTTGAAGCTGGAGTCTTGGGTCCGCAGTGCACAAAATCACCGTGTCAATCAGTCCGCCTCATCTGGGTCTTGGCTCGACCGTTCTGTCAATATGAGCAGTTGGGATCTCTCGCCTCTGTAGACTCCGCCGATATTTGCGGCCGTCGCGAGGCTCGTCTCAATGGATCGGCCACTCCGTGGCATGACAAGAGAAGAGATCGCATACACATAACAGTACGCAAATATCTCACGTGGATTGCTATAATGATGAGGCGAAGTACCTGAGCAGGTTTGGCAAAGTATGCTATCAACCTGTCGGGAGTATATACTCACCGATGATATGGACCACAAGTAGGAGTCCACGCTGGCGCGAGGACTGTCCGCCATCATGAACCTGCCGTGCGTCCTGCCTGACACGATGGTTTGGCGTCCGGGGTGGAAACAGTGTCCAGCCGACCAGTTTCGCACCAGCGTGCGCGCGGCCCTGGACCAAGACCCGTGCGGATGGGTCGTCGACGGAAGTTGCACTGGGACGCTTGTAAGGACTGAGGTTGTTATCGCTCTCAAACCTCCTCAAACGTCATGCATGCTTGATCCACCCCTTGTCTACGTCTGATTAAATATTTCCCGCGATTGTCCTGGATACTGAATGGCACTCCTCCGGCTCTTTCGGCTCGTGTTCTTCTCGCGCGACAACATGTGGTGGTATGTATGTCTTTGACACTTCTTCGGTCTCGCGATAAGCGTATGCCAGTCTAGACTCTATCTGTTGGTTTACCTCACGTTGTTGCTAGGAACAGGTGTCTCAGTGGCCACGGTCGTGCGCACGCGCGTATCTGAACGGTATCGCGTCGACGGCATTCACGTCGGCAGCAAGTGCAGTTTGGGCCGAGAACTGGCAGCGTGGAAGCTAACGGTGCGCGAGGTGGTAGGGAGGAAGCGGAATCCCTGAAGTATCATCAAGTGGATTATCTGGAACGTAATTGTCCGATGACTGGGGCCCGGGGGTCGTATTAAAAGCTATACGCACAATGCAGTACCAATAGCTTCACAGTTATCCGGAAATGGTAGAGAGAAATAAGCATACACGATAACGGGGGGAGCGATTATGAAAGTCCGACAAAGCAACAATTCGTATTTGGGGCATGAAAGAACGTGGAAGATGATACAGACGCGTAGGGTTAGGCTACAAGCATTCACCATCTGATCAGAAAGAGCAGTTCAGCAGAGCAACAGGTACGTGAACGAGAGACGGCATAGATGTACACAAGAACGAGAACGAGTATGAAAACGAGACGAGGTATAGGTTGGGTATAGGCCACATACGGGCATGGCGATGGCGACGGCGACGGGAGCAGAAGGAGCGAGGTGATTTCAAATACCAGCAGGCAAGATGCGTTGGAGAATGGGCGGCAACGTGAGCTCTTTCGGGAGTGGAGCAGGGAGACCGGCGGCCAAGCAGACTGCTTCGAGGCGCTGACGAAGCTCGTCCCGACGCGCACGCTGCTCTGTAGTTGCCACAATCAGTCATAGGTAAAGCGAGAGGATCGCCCCGAACAACTGCGTACCTGGGCAAGGCCAGAGCGCGTTGAGCACGTCGAGAGGAATGAGGAACGTCTTGGCGAGTTCGAGGGCATTGAGGAGCCTGCGGTCAAACTCCCATAACCCCAGGCAGATGGCCACCTGGCTGGAGAACCACATCACCTGGAACGGGCGACGGGAAAGCAGGTGGCCCTGGGTCTCCCCAAGCTGGAGGACGGACTCCTTGACTCGGTGGGCAACTTGAGCCTGGTACGTGACTGTGGCACATGAGCGCACGAGGTGGACAGTCAGGAACTCCCAAGACTCACGCCACTCTTCGGCTTGCCGGCGATTGAACATAGGCGCAGGGATATCGCCGTCTTGCAGTCTGCTAGAGGCAGTCGGCTTGGGAAAAACTAGACACGCTGGGAGGTAACATACCGGCGGAGCTCGTACGTAATGGTCATACGAGTACTATAAGCATAGTTCAGTAACGTCAGTCATGCACGTAAGGACAGGCAGGGAAGGGTGAGATAGAAGACGCACTTGTACAGGTACTCCCGGCAGACGTACTTGAGCCCGGTATCGTGGTTACACACGTGCATCTTGAGCGCGTCCTGGATCTGCTGCGCCTCTTGGAACGCGCTGATAGCGAGCTTGGCGCGCTCGTCGGTGGTGAGGGAGTCGTCCCGTTGAATGCAGCTGCAGCTGTTCCACAGTAGCATGCTCCGACAGTACAGCGCCCACACGGACTCCTTCGGCGACTGCCCCAACGCTTGCTGAGGCCCTCCCATGCGGTCACAGGCTTCGCCAGGGAAGAGAAGGGCATACTGACGCCACGTGTAAGCCAATGATACGCCGATCAAGTCTTGTTTGACTCACGTTAGAAGGTTCCGTAAGGCTCAGCTCAACAGGCTCAGTATGGAAGGCGGAACAGTGCGCGGTGTAGGCGGACACGAGCGTCAGCGCGCACCAACAAAGGCGACGACACTCCTCCTTGCGAATGTCCACATCGAGCCAGTTGGGATCCCAAGGAGCATACGAGGACGAGTACGAGAGATGGTCCGGGAATGTCGGAGAGCCAGGGGTCGGAGGGTAGACGATGCAGGAACACCGCTCCGGACGACGATACCCGTCAGGCATGTATACGACGGGGACCGAACGAGTTTCGAAGCGGCTGGCATAAGGATCGTCCCGGTCCACGGAGCAGAGCGACAAGACGTGGATGATACGATCGAGGAGCTGCAGCGCGCTGCTCGCCTCCTCAGGCGAGTAGAGAGGGTGGCAAGAAGTCTCGAACAACGCAAGGATCTGTGAACAAACGACCAATTAGTTGCGACCAAACGAATGAGAGAACAGCTCAAGGTGCGTACGAGTGCAGCGCCGGCCATCTGGTAGTCAGGTGTTCTGGTGTTGCATGCGTGCTCCAGACACGCCCGCGCCTGGTCCCGGAGGGTTAGAGCGAGCTCGCGACCTCTGCTACCGAGTTCTATCTCGCTAGACTTCATCAATGTCGCCATCGCAAGCGCGGACATTACGAGGGACTGCATGCGAGCCCGAGAGGCGGGTCACGCAGATCCCGAAAGAATAGTTCTACATTAATGAAGGAGAGCCAGTACGTGCTGGTGGTGAAACTGTCATAGCAAGATTCAATAAACAAGTCGACGGGGAATCGTTATGAGTAGACTTACAGAGTGTGAAGGTCTGCAAAAATATCGTGCATACTGCGATGTGCCATCAGTAACGATATCACCACAAGAGGATAGGGATGGTACCGACGCTTGTTCGTGTGAGGTAGAGTTGTAGAGATCCAGAAGGTCGTCCCACCAGTAGAGGGAATTGTGATCGAGAGGAGAGACAGGAGGAGAGAGGGGTATATAGGCGAGCCTGTGCGGTTCTTCGAGTTGTCGGGAAACATTGACGTCGATGGGACGAGCGAATGACTTAGGATCGTTGGGGTCCATCACTGAAGGGCGACGAAACGATGGTGAGAGCTCGTCCTAACCGCACAGAATAAATACTCGTCGTCGAGTCTTACTCCGAAGACGGCATAGATGAAAAGCTCACTTTGGGGTATATTGCGTCGGGCCCTGTACCGCGCGAAGGTATCGAGGTGTCGATATACAACTGTCCTGGCGGCGGCGGGATATGGATCGCATTCATGTCATCCATTGCGCTTCGCGACGAGAGTTGGCCCCTCCTAGCACCGCCTGTTACGTTCTCCTTCACTTTGACATCGAACGAGAGCACACCGCTCTCACCCTCTGCACTCGTCTTCCGCTTCTTCTTAGCTTGCGCGGAGGCCGGCTCTGCATCCGGCGGACGTTTCTTGCAGGAGCGTTGCCTCGTCCCCGGCCGCTTGTCTGGTCCTCGCCTTTTCGGAACAGCGTCGTATTCGCAGTCGTTATTCCGTCGGAGGCAGTTATGGCAGTTGGGACGAGTTGAGTCGCAACGAATCTTCCGCGAACGGCTGGGATGTCAACAAATTAAGGGCGATTCATAGCGCATGACAAAGACCATACAGCTGCTTACCATTGTCGGCAGGCGATGACGACGGTGGAGGCCTCTCTTCTGGGCTGTCGAGTCGAAGATGAGTTGCTGCCCGACGTGTTGCTCCTCACGGGACCAGACGAGGACGGCAGAGCAATTTGTGGCTTCTGCTCAGACGAGAGGATGGTCGTTGGTTGTCGGGAGGGAAGCGATTGCATTGGATCAGCAGACATTCGAACCTGTGGTTCTGGAATGCGATGAGGATGCGATAAATGCATAGAATATTCCGCGGCCGGATTCATGGCACCCGGGTGAAGGCGACCTAATTCGAGCATCGGGTGTCCATGAAGAGACAGGTCGGCAGGAGACTGAGGGGAGTGTGGATGGTATTGCATGGTTGGAGGGCTCGGAGGTTGTAGTGTCTCCAAGATATGGGGATCTCGGGAGTGCGGAACCAGGCCCGGGTGGTAGCCAGCGTCAAATGTCGATGGCGGCGGTAGCAGCTGGCCAGAGACATCGTAGTCGAAGTGACCAAGGTGATACCGGCCTTTTTACGCCAATCAGACATGTGAACTCTGAGTGCGCCGCCGCAACGAGATAAGGTGTACGTACCGTCTGGCGTTGCGTAGGCCGGCTCGAATACAGGCGAATGGAGATCCGAACCTTCTTCGCTGGACTGGACGCCCTCTTCGATCACGGGCATGTGCGGGAACGGGGTATACAGATCACTGTTAGAGCTGGCGACCATGTCCGGGGGATGTGTGGAGGCAGGGTAGACAAGGGACTGGCGGCGTCAAAACATGGGGAGTTCAAGAGGGACTGGATAGATATGAAAACCACGCGAGGAAGGTCCTATGAAGCCAGAGCGGCCTCTCCCATACCCACGGTAAAGAGTTAACCTGAGGCGCGCAGATGGATCTGCTAGAAGCCTGGAAGATTTCAGTTACTTGGACAAATTCCACACGACGTGCAGACTGACCAGTATGGGAAGTGTTCAGCCTGAGAGACGAGAGGTTGTCGCGATTTGCCTTCGAACCTCGGTAATCGCCTCGCCTCGAGATCGAGTGCGGGAAACTTCCGTCCTGGGGACGTAGACCGACAAAGGATCCTGGTGGGACCCTCAACGACCTGAACGTGTATTCTGATGTCAGCAACGCCGTGGCGGCGGGCCCAGGTCGAGAATGGACGAGCATACTGAGCGTCTGGACTGTGCACAGGTGGTGCATCTGGGGAGCGGTGTGAGAACGGTGCCGGGAGGGTGCTCTGTGACCTCAGAAAACGAGATGAGATGATGTCTTCTCTCGCAGCTGTTCGAGGGCGGCGAGGCGATTGGTGGCCTGTCACAACGCGCACTAGCCGTAAGCGAGCGCAGACCGAGATTCACGCGCCGAAGCCCACCACGACAGCGTGGCTATCCTCCTCCGGCATCTCGACCCCAACTCATCACAGCTCTACCTCCCACCGACAGGAACACCGTATGTCGCGGACGCATGTCTTCATCGCTGACCTAGGTACGTCGCCATTTGGCTCACCAGCCTCCACAGCACTCGGCAGGAGTCCCTTGAACGGCCCTCTTCGCACCGGGAGAGCCATGCCCACGAGTAATGTACAAGTAACCAACCGAGAATCCAGAGGGAAACATCCGCATTCAATTGGTTTCCTCGGCACCACCTACGGCGCTCTTCTGAAGCAGAATCCGTCTCGGCCGCCGTCTCCCTCCCGAGCGTCACCGTATCCGTCCGCTGCACCTCTCCCCCGGGCTCTCCACACCCTCTGCTGGACAAATGTTCTCTTGCTCGTCGTTCCGCAGCTCTACATGACCACCGGCTTGCATCCTATGACGCCTCCAAAGTCCGCATTCCAACGAGGCCAGTGTCTCACGCGCTTGCCTGGGAGAAAAACACCACATGTGTCCCGCTCTTGTTATCTCCGACGACATAAGGCACCCCTCCGCCGCAAGGCGCCCTTCCTCCGCACTAGAAGGCTACGACGACGCCTTCGTTCAGTCTTCGAACACCTTCGTCTCCCGGTCATTTCCTGCATCTGCGCGCGGAACCCTCGTTGTCCGTCCGCGTTTCATGTAGGCTTGCACTGAAGCCTTGATGTAGATGATCAAGCCGTCCATCATCGTGAGCTTGCGCCTACGCATATCCTCACAGGGGTACAATCACTACGCTCATGCGCCAGGACCCCACCACGCGAGGAACGGATTCTCAAGGTGGGTCGGAATAGTCTTCCACGTATTGGTAACTTTATACTTTGATACCGCAGGACCGGTCGGCCTGGCACACGTGGACGGGTCGCGAGCATTCAATCTTGTAGCTGGTGTTCTCCGCCGTGAACGTCTCTGTGCGAGCGGCCTTCCAGGCATGGGTAAGTAATCATCCTACGCGCGTAGTGATGACGCGGGCTGGTTCTCATATGGTGTACCTTGGGTCATAGTCAGGGCCGACCGTTTGACAGATGATGACTTCAAGCTACACCCTGTCATGGCCATGGAGCGTAATGGGACATGATTTCGAGCCGTTCTGAACATGAGGGAGACCCTACTTATCACGTCTTGACAGAACATTGTTACTGGTAGCCTCCACCCGACAAGTCTGCCACCTTTCTGTCCCTTCTGAGCGTATTACGAGTTATCATGGCCGACTACCAGGCTCTTGGCTCCGCTAGTCTTCCGACATTCCACGACGGTGTGTTCCTCGCTCATGTCGACGCACTTTCTGTGGCGACATGAGGAGAGCATGTTCTCTCTCTCCGACCATCCGCGCCGGAATACCGCGGCTTCCGCTCCGAGGGCGCAGTCGACGAGGTGTTCCCGATTCTCCAGGCAATGGTTCCTCACGCTCAGCGCATTGCGTAAACGTGTATTTAATTATTTTCCTGGCTAGTGGCTTATCAGACGCGAGTTTCATCGATCTCAACTTCTCAGGTTCTTGGACCGGCGCGCGGGCCTGTCCTAGCGGTCAAGACTCAAGGTTGCAGCAGCAGCGTTCTGTCCAGCGTCCGCTTGGAAGAAGTGAAGTCGGCGGTGCGATACGTGACGCCTGGAATCAGGGCTCGGCACCGCCTACACTTCCCAGAAGTATCCAACACGCTCCTCCAGCGGGCGACGGACACGGAATTCTGTGAGCCCCATTATGTTGCGGTTACGTCTACGCGCCTCCTGCCGCTAAAGTTTGTTCTTACGCGTTTCCTAGACGCTCCCTTATAAGGCCAGCTGCGCCTGCCAGCTCGTGTGGCAGCTGTCCACCTGGCCGCTCGGAGGCTTTAGAAGCAGGCCCGGGGAACAAGAGGGAACAAGCCAGAGGCTGTGGTGCCACAATCCGGCAACGCCCTGATCATCGAAGACCGTCCCAACATGGCAGGTGGAAAGCAAGGGCGCCGACTGTTGAATGTGGGTAAATATATCGTGGCTCGAGTTTGGCAGACCGCGGTGGGAGCGTCTGCCTCTCGCGGATCATTCGATGCGGTGGGTGTGCGCCATCTCTTTCCTGAAAGACGTTGCGGAGTCGGATACCGCCCCCAGTGGGAATATGCTCTCCGCACAAATGGCCTCGGTACCGAATCCATGCACCCAGTAGGCTCGTCGAACGCACCCTCGAGCTTGCGCCCATGCCCTGCGACACTGTCGGCCCACGCATCTCAGTACATAGATAGGACTGCATGGTCGAGGCCAGGGACAATAAGTGAGCGTTTTGCCTGCGAATCTCCGCAGCTCTAGACGATGACATAAGTATGTTGGACATTGTTCAGAAGCAGCGGCCGTCAATGTCGCCCCTCAAGACCACGTTCCACGGATAACAAATTATCCGACCAACACACCCTGAAAGAGGCAATGTCCCTGCCTCGGCGGCGGCTTCAGAGCGTCGGACATACGCCCCATTCCAACGCCGAGTGATGCCCGCTCACACCCCGCCCGGTACGCGCCGTCTAGCTCCAACCTTCCTGCAACATGGGCGTACGCTTCCATTATGTGTCTGAGGAGCGTTCTGACAAAACGTGATCCGTGATCGTTAACCATCGCATCGTTCGTTGAAGAGGTCTGAGGTCTGATGACCTCCTCGAATGAACACCACCTAGGGCCTGAAAGGTCGTGGGGAGGGCTTCTGCCTCAAGCATGACCGGTGTCGTGGTACCGCCTGTCAGGCTTATTCTGCCCTGCGACTCCATCCGCTATGCAGCCTGTAGAACCGATCGTTCGTCTACACGACAGGCGGCCGACGTCCGTACAGGTTTCCGCGCCATTGGACGAATGCTGCTCGTGCCCCGCTTGGCGTGGTGGGACAGCGGTCGAAGTGCTGGAGAAGAGGGATCACCCGACCGTCTCGTTTTCAGCCGTGTGTCGATTTGGCAAATTTGGCTGCCCTCGATCATCCTGCGAAGTCTGCATTGTACAGGTGTTCCGAGGGATGACTGAGCACATCCGAGAATAAGCCTCTTAACATACCCTCTTCCGTCGGGCCTGCAAAAACATTGGAGTTGCGGGAACCATATACTAGGATGGTCTTGGCTGTTTGCGACTTCGTGGCAATTCGAGGGTACTACCTCCGTTGCAACGAACCTTAAGCTTCGATCTGGACGTTCGCGTAGATCTCTCCCGCCCCACTCAAATGGACAGCTCCTCGGGGACGGTCTCACACATATGTGTCACGGTAGAATACTGATAGTCCGTACTGTAATGACACCGAGATACTCTCACCCTCTGTCTGTCGAGCCAGGATCTTGCTCTTTACTAGAAAGATCGAGGGTGTGCGCACGAACGATACCTCGGTGCCGAAGGTCCTGTCTGGTGTCCTAGAGAATTTACCGGTAAGTCCATCACGTTGACCATCTGGAGCTTACGGTCGAAGACAAGGAGGGAAGCTGGTGGAACGTGGTGTTCGCACGAAGTCCAGCATGGGTCGCAGCTGTCGGCTACACGGAATGGCACGCGGTGTGTCTTCCGTCTGCATGCGGCGTGTCTTCGGTATCGATCAAGCGTCGGAACATAGACATGCGCGAACGAGAATGTATTGCGCCCATTGAGATGTTATGCTCGGATGATGCGGTCCCTCATGAAAGCCAAGGCCGTGTCTGCGGTATGTTCATTCCCGCTCGACATCCTCCGGCCGCCGATGAGACCGTGTAGCTACGCTCAGTGTCGGGATCCCAGACAGTCGTTCACCAATGTCCATGCTTCTCCTCTTCCGTCCGCTTTCCTGAACCTGCGGACGGCCAGTGAGTCACAGCCTTATCAGGGGGCCTGCGGGACAGCAGACGAGCAAAATTCTTGCGATAACCTCGAGCGCAAGTGATGGCTGGGGTATGATCGACGTTTGCATCGCTGACTGACATTCTCAGACATGACTATCATCTTATGCCAGTCTCAGTTACGGGATAATACACCGCGCGACTGCACTTCGGCGACCGAGGCAGCCTGTTGTGGTGTGTCGGGGCGGGCTGGGCAGGCGGCTGTGGCGGGCGTTGAGTACACTGGTGGCGTCCGATCGTCATCTTCCCCGGAATCTCGGCGTCCCGGATAGCGCGCCGCCTCGAGCAGCAGCGGCATTCCCGCTTTCGGAGGCGCCCATCTCTTGCACTCGACCACGCCTGTCCGTCCTTGTCGTCGCCTCCCGCGACGACCTCCCATGGCCTCCGTCATCCACTATGTCCTCGGCTGTTGCATGCGCTCGGGCTCCCCAGACTCGGTAAGCTACGGAGCGAACAGAACAGACAAGCGGCGAGCTCATCACAATGGCAGAATGGCCCGGACGAACGCACGCCGTTCATCCAGCCAGCGGACGAGGTCACCATGTGCGTTTCGTTCTCTCATATCCGCGGAGTGGGTGATCCTGACGGGAGCGCAAAGCCCGCGAAGCTACACTGTCGACCACCAAAAGATGAAGGAACGGCTTGGGCACATCGTCCGCTCCAAAGAAGGGTGCGTCTGATTGTGCTGCAGCCCTGGCCTCTGTCTCATATTACCCCCGACCCTGCACCCGCACCAGGAAAATGGTCAATGTGAACCAGCCGCTTCCATTCAACTTGCACAATCGTCCTGTCTATGGACGCACGGACCGCAGTCTGTCCACGAACACGACCCCACCACGCCCCACCTCGTCCACATCCCAGACGAACCCTGAGCCCGACTATCCTTCTCCCACTGCTTATCCTCAGCAGTCTCACGATCCTTCTTACGGAGCCTCACGAGATCCTTCGCCCTCGATCCAGACAAGCCGTTCTAATTCATCTCTGCATCCCGGAGATGCATCCTATCTTCCACCAGAAGCCGATCCAGACGGCGGCGTTCGACGGCCAATCTTGAACGTCCGACTAGTCCGCGGTCCAGGTGGGTTCTTGGCTGGAAGCAGGATACGGCAAGGACGAAGCGTAACGCGTGGACGACTGGGCCGGTTCGGTGAAGAGCGCGGCGAGGGCATGGAAGACGCGAACGGGAAGGGCAAGGAAGTCGAGAATGGCTCGGAAGGGGTTCTTGAGGTCGAGTCGCCGTCGACGCCGGGAGATGCCAGCCAGGACAGGCTCGTCCAGTTGCTCCGGAACGGCGTACAGGCCGATGGAAGCTCCAATGCTGCATCGGACCGCAAAACACCATTCCTTGCGTCCGAATTCAAAATAGAGGACGTTGGGAATATCTCCCAGAGCTGGGGAGAGTGAGTTCCCTCCCTTCTTGGCTCTTCGACGGCGGACGCACGGTGCGATCTGCTCTGCGCTTGGTTCACCTACCTTTGCTTTGGGTCTCGTCTTGGAATGACCTTAAAGCATACACATGATACCGCTTCTATCCTTCTATCCATTACTTTTCATAATGTTGCACTCACACAGATCGTTCACCACCTCTCCGGACATGGATACCGGTTATCGCCTTCACCGCACGAGTCTCCATGTCAAGGACCGGATCTACTTCATGTCTCTCTACAAGTACGGCATCGTCTAGTATATTTGTTGCTCACCAGAAGGGTTCTGTACAGTGTAGCTCTTAGTCACCTCTGATCATAGTCTTGTCGTGGCCCCAGGGCAGCGGATCGTTCACCACAAGTTGACCATGCCAGGTGTTCCATCAACTGGCGCAGCAGGTGCGCATGAAGATTACCATGGTACCGTACTACTACTACTAGCAGTAGGGCGGTCGTTCTGCCAATCCTCCTTGCAGCCTCGTATGACCCTCTCCCGGATATAATCCTCTGTCGGACCCTTGCCCCGCAGGGTGCCGTTGTACAGGTTGGAGATGAGCTCGTTGAACACCGCATAGTCCTCTACGATCCTGTCTTGCACATGCTTCAACAGAACGTTGACCGTGCGCTCGTCCTCGATGTACAGCCGCAGGCGCGTCGCGACTTGGTGCACTTGCATCTCCAGGACAATGGGTATGGAGTCGATGATCGACTGGGCGGCCCGCGCACTCGCCCAGTGGCCTGTCTGAGCGGCCGAATAGTCCATGCGAGGGAGCGCAGGCTTGCCGTCCGGTCCCACTGGGTCGTTGTCGAGCGCATATGTCAGGCGCACCTGCTCGGCCCAGGAGCGCGTGCTGCCTGAGACGGCGTCGACGCTGGACTGTATGACGTCCTCGCATGCCTGTTTGAGCTCCTGGTCGATCCCCTGCGGAAGGCGAACCACACGCAGGTCACGCGGGCGCGGGAAGGCGCAGTCAGTGTGGCCGTTCTCACAGCGGACGGGGACACGGTCTCGGGAAAGGCACACTCACGTGGCGGATGTCGCTCAGGTCTTCGTCACGCGGCATACCGAGGGAAGTCATGAAGGCGTTCGGGAGGAGGGAGGTCGTCCGGCCGAGCATCGAAGCCAGCGTCTCTGGGGGCGGCCCGGGTGTGTAAGCAAGGGACGAGGAACGGGGGAGCACGGCGTGCGAAGGTAAGGCGTCGGACTTGGACTTACCATTGACTCCGGAGAGGTCGATCCCCCTCTCGACGTTCCGGTGCACGAGGTCGAGGTTTTGGGTCATCTCTTTCAGGATGAGCAGGTGACGCGCGAGGAAGAGCTGGCCCTCGAATATGGAGGACGGTGGGTTCTTGGATTTGAGGGTCTCGGCAGCGCTGACCAGCGTCTGCTTGCAGTAGGTAACCGCTTCTTGGGCGAGGTCGTCGAAGATGGCGGGCTATTGGACGCGGTCAGGGACCGGCTCATGGATGCTGCGCAGAATCACAGAGCGGTACCTTGACAAAGTCCTTGAGCTGCGATAGCACCCAGACAGTCTTTTGCAGTGTGGGATACCACGTTTCTTGCTTGTCGAGGGACTTCAGCTGGAAGATCTGGCTCACACTTTGCTTCTCCTTGATCTCCAGGCCTGTCAGAGGCTTCCGTGCGGCTATAGGAGTCAAGGTTAGTCTACCTCCTGCCATCGATGGACAGCGACGGGTGCACTTACCGATAAGTTTGTCTGGATATGCAAGGTCTTCCGGCTTGGGGATGTAGTACCTTATCTCAGACTGAATGACAGACTGTGCCTTGAAGAAGAGTCGTGTCTGCGCATCCTGCAAGACCATCTGCAGGAGGTGGCTGATGTGAAGCGTTCGCAAGCCTTTGTGGCGCCTGGGCTGGTCCAAGTCCAACGCAAGCTCGTCTAGGTCTGCCTCTTCGTCGGAGGATGAATCTGGCAACGAGGGAATGTCCAGTACCATGAGCGCCTGAAGCACCGTGCAGACCTCACAAAGAGCCGTGAGGCGCGGTTCGTGGAGGATACGCGGCCGTAGGTCGTCGTAGAGGTAGTCACACAGGCTTTCGAGGTACTGGCTGAGCACGAAGTCAGTCGAGCGGACGCAATACGAAGCTCAGCCATCACACGCACTAGAGCTGCTCTTCGCCGGAATTGAAGAAGGCCCGAAACAAGGTAAACTCGTCCGTACACAGCTGCTTGAGATAACTGCATCCAGCCCTGGTCTGATGCATGTGTGAGATTCGGGCATTCTTACTTCACAGACTCGTACTCACGAGCTCCACCAGCTCCGTCCGCGCCGGGTCGAGGCCTTTGATTTCTTCCATCAGACGGTTCACAAGAAGAGTCTTGCGGGCAGAGAAGTAAGCGGTATGGCACTCGGCCAGCAGTGCAGATAGCTCGTCGGGGTGTGCCTGGGCACGACGCTCCAGCTCGGCCAGTAGCGGGGCGAGGGGTCCTGAAACAGTCTGGAACCTAGTGTACAGCAGATGCATTTGTGCAGTAGTCGAGACGTCCTGTTCCTACGGTCAGATATCACGATTCGACCCAGGGAGATATGCGCACACCTTTTCCGATAACCGTCGGGACACATCAGCCGTCAACGCGCGTAGTGACCCAACGAAGTACATCCTAATCAAGGTCATAGCGCGTGTCATACACTGTTGGAAGCGCAGGAGATATATTTCTGCCTCTTTGAAGTGTCGCTGTAGTCCTGTGAGTCTAAGGAAGGGAATCCAGAGGTCAAGACCCACATGAGCTTTTAGATAGTCGATGCAGATATCCACGCGCTCTACCATGTAGAGGAAGTCGGTTTGCAGTACAAGGGACTCGCCGGGATGGTTCAGCATTCGTGTTGCGTGTTCGAGCTCCTGGAAGTACTCCAGCCGCTCATCAATCGCAACAGTCACGTCCAGTATACGGTCCTACAGGGGTCAATGTTAATAGGAATGACCTTGACGCGTCACAGAAAGGTACAACTCACCCGCTCCTGCAGCAGCTGCTCGCAAGCGTCCTTCAAGCTTCTCCCGCTCTCCTCCACTGACCGCCAGCCCTGAAGCATGTCATCAATCTCCTTGTCAATCTCGTCTATGCGGTTGATTAGTCTGTCGCATGTTTCCAGATGGTCGGACACGGTGCCCAGGTGTGCACGTATGTGAGCTTCTTGACTGTGTGTGACGGAGCGGTCGATGAGCGTGAACCAGTCATAGAACTGCTGTGGAGTCTGTATGGGCTGCTTGGGATGGAGGGCGTGGGGGGTAGTATGTCGATGAGAGGCGGCTATGTTGGGTGTAGACGGGCGGGATATCTGGCCGAGTTTACCGCGGACGGTGGGGGTGGATGGACGGGAAGACGAGCTTGACTCTTCTACGCTGAACTTGACGTAGTGCATGAAGGGGATGCTGAGGCGTAATTCCGAAGGCAGCACGCACCTTCAAAGGCAGGGTGGACCTCTCGCCGGCCGACTGGATGTAGCTCACGCTTCTCGCCTCTATGTCACCGATGGGTGCCAACGCCTCCCATTCCTCCACATTGATGGTAGGCTTTGGGTGAGGCGTAAGAGAGGACAAGTTCGGAGGCCGCTTGCTGCTTGATGCCATTCGACGCCTGCATTAGTATGCTTGAGCTCACGCGAATGTTCAGCGGCCACCATCCGCAACTATTGCTCACTAGTAACCGAGTGCAGACTTGTAAACGAGGCGAGACTCCAGAAGCACTTCGTGGCAACAGTGCGGTGGGTATACAAGTGGCACGACGGTGCAATCAGGGTGGGGGACGCGGTAAGTCTGCTGCGCTGGACGGAGAAGCAAGTATGGCAGCGCGGCAAGTCCGGAACGCGTCTCCGTCTCAGCCACAGCGGTTGTTTGCGTGTGTTGTGCAGCAGCCCCAACTCTCCTTCCTCTTTGGAACTTGGAGGTTTCTCCTCTCTACTCCCGACTACAGTATCTACTGATTGGCAGCTCTTGAATTGCGCGATGTTTCCGCCCAGTGCACTTCCGCTGCCTGGAGAAGTCCTCCTCGTAACTGACGAGCTTCTTGCGCCGGCCGACTTCCTCCTACATCGCTTTCTGTCTAGCCATCTCAAAGAGTCCAAGCACTCTCCAGCCCTCCTCGTCTCCATGTCCGAAGACGTAGGGCGATGGAAAGCTATAGCCGGACGGTCGGTACGAGTGTTATATGAGATATAAATGCCTCGGTCGTCTCTATCTGATACAATCATGTATCCGCAGAACTTGAACCTCGCCGCCCATCTCGAATCTGGGCTTGTTGCTATTATCGACGCCATGACACACCTGTCTGCGTTACAGAACGATAGCCAGAGGTCTTTGAGAAGTCTTTACGACGCGGTGCGCCAGAAGTTGGTGGAGCACTCGGACCAGAGAGTACTCGTCATTGTGGACGACCTCTCTTCGATGGAGTGGATAGGTATAACAGTTGAAGAGATCGTCCGGTTCACACGAGCCCTATGCGCACTATCCCGACAGGTATGCGCTCTGCTGAAGACCACGACTCGATGCTAATATGATGTCATAGCGTAACGCGTCTCTCGTGTTAGGGCACCATATCGTGACGCCTGGAGAGCCGGACGAGCTGCTCAAACGGTTGCTGCAGCTGTGCAGCTACCATATGGATGTCTTCCCTCTTTCTAGCGGCAGGAGTGGTTCCGTCAGTGGCCAAGTATGTGCGTCCAACTATTTACCTGGGGTTTTACTGAGCATCTCGTCTGTAGGTGGCTCTACACTTGGGCCCAGCTTCAGCGGAAGCAGGACATACCCTTGTGTCGCGTACTACTGCGGTACATTACAAGCTCACAGACTCGGGTAGCTTGTTTTTTGAGCGTGGAACAGGCAATAGCGTTCTGTGAATCCGCCAAGAAACCGCCCGATCGGCTTTCTGTCAGCTCGTGAATGTAATTCTGAGATTGCACGTCGACTCTGCATGGCGCCTTTACACAGGTAAGAGTACATGTTAGGACCAGCGACATTTCGTCGCAGTGCTTTTCAACATACCTACATTACTATCCGCATCACACTCGGGTCAGATTGCCAGATCACTTAGATTAGCATCAACAGAGTTAAAGGACCAGTCTGCGTGTAGTGTTGTTGTATCGAATTGATTGTGGTCTTCCTCCAGATCCCAGCTATGGGGAATGTTCGCACTGCAGCTGAGAGATGGAAGCGTTTGGTATGAACGTGGTATATAGCAACGCAGAGAAGCGCCTGACATGGCGAACCGAGCTCCCAGCCACGTCTTGCTCCCGGACTTGTCCTCTTCCACCCTCAGGCTGTGTTGCGTCCTCCTCGTCGGCGACCCCATCGGCATCTTATGCGCATCTTCTTCGTCTACTCGTGTACCTTCGTGCCGTGATCTGAGTCCCGCTCTCTCGGTATTGTCGATCAGCCATCGTACATTCCGTCACTGCTCGTCCGTATCATCATCCGTCCTTCTCCTGGTCCATCCAGCAACTCGCACTGCCGACCGCTAGGGCTTGGAATCTACAGGAGAGCTAGCGACGACCGGCCAAGCCGACTCGTCAAGTCACCCCAGACATATGATCCACATGCCGCTTCCGACACACTATCAATCTTCCAACCGTAACCTTCCACGGCGCATCGACAGCTTGAAGCCGACAAACGCTCCCTACTTCAACGAAGTTGACGATGAGCTGCGAGATATCCGGAGAGTGCATTCTCAAGGGCAGGAGGAGGACTTGAGGTATGCTCTTAGCAGGACGATCAACCGAATCGAAGAGCTCGTACGCCACATTTCCTTCCGTGCCTTCCGCATACTTGCTCACAAGGCCCCCTCACACCCCCATGGAATCAGACGTCTATGCTCAAGGAGGCCTACAAGGCACAGGCAGACCTCCAGACGGAGCTCACACTCGCCAAGTCTAATCTACAAATGGCGCTCGCCAACAACGAGATGCTCGAGGACGCCCTCAAGCGCGATCCTGGACACTCCAAGGACGTCGGCTGGCGACGCATGAGTGCCCGTGAGCAGAACCTCAAGGCCGAGGCCGAGGCGGATCGCAGGCGCAGCACAGACAGTCTCACGTCGACCGAGTACTCCCCAACGCTCTCACAGCCGTCCCCCGCCCGGGAACATTCGCCAGTCGTTCCCCGATCGGCGACGATGCCCTCTCCGGCGCCGTCAACCGAGAACAAGTTCTTCCGCTTCCGCTTTGGCAATGGCAACGGGGCGAACGCCACGTCCAGCCATCCGTCTTCCCCACGGCTGTCCGCCGGGCAGTCACCGGTCCTGAACGGCTCCCATCTCACGTCCGCCTCCCTCCCGTCGCTGGTGCAGCCGAAAGACTGGGACAAGGAGCTGGAGGATCTGAAGCATCAGTTGGACACGGAACGGAAGGCGCACCAGTCCGCTTGCGAGGCGAAGACCGCATTAGAGGCGGAGCTAGAGTCGCTCTCACAAGCTCTCTTCGAGGAGGTGAGTCTCTGTGTGAATCTATGCCGACATCTGCCAATGGTTGTGGTGTCCAGGCGAACAAGATGGTGGCGACCGAGCGGCGAAAACGCGCAGAGACCGAAGAGGCCTTGCGGGAGGCCCGGGAGCAGGGAGAAGCGTTGAAGAACGTCCTTCGTCTCTTTGAGCGGGACAGCGCTGCGGCGCGCGCACGCTCAAGTGCCGCTGAAGTGGAATCGGAGGACGGACCAGCTGTACAGGTACGCTCGCGACACCGTGCGTCCTCGTCCGCCGTGGGTATCAAGTCGCCATCGTCCGGCATACCCTCCCCACAACAATCGCGTCCAAGCTCCCCGGCGCCACTAGCGGACGACGTCCCAGAATCTGCGCGGACGATTACTCCAGGTCCTTCATCCGGCGCAGAGTCCGAGGAGAAGGCTGGCCATATCGAACGCGTATCAGCAGACACGCCCGCCTCTTCCCTCCCAGAAGCGTCGGCCTCGGAGGGTCCTGCGTCTTCGGCACCCCCGTCGAGCACAACACTGCAGATCTACCCGCCTGTACGTGCTGATGCAGACTCGCCTTCTCCTTCTCCTTCCCCATCACCAGTGCCGTCACCTCTGTCTGCTCCCGGGCAATTTCTGTTGGCAGGACCTCGAGCAGTGAATTACTACGATGGAGAGGAGTCGCCATGGGCAGATGCTACCTCAGCTGCGTCTCCGAAGATTGCGTCATGAGATACCCCACCTCCCCGCATGAGTTCACTGTTGGATACAGTTCTTATGCATCGGATAATTTTCCTCGCACGCCGCCATCGTCGTTCCAGTCACACCTCCCGCATGTGTAGGGCTGTACTCCCGGTTATATCCATTCCATTACTCGCCAACTGCATACGTCTTGGCTCAGCACAAGTACTTTGATTTCGATTATGTACAATTCGCATGGTAACGTACTTCCTGCGTGCAATGTGATCACTATCATGGACAGCGGCAGCTATGTCGCATACATATCTACACGCCTCGGCTCACGAGCGTCGATGCGCTCGCTATGTGCTCGCAGAGGGGTTCGCTACACGATAGACACGGAACGCCGGCAGCAAATACTAGGTAAAGCTTGGCTAACTTGTCAATGAAGGAGGAGGAATATGAAGTTGTAAGCGGCTGGACGGCACAACGCAATGGAGCAAGTGACTTCGCAATAGGAGCAGACGAAGAGGGACTACACGGTACAAGGCAAACTTACAACCGTCAACGACATTAGCATGGGAGCGAGGTTTGGGCTCCAAGGGCGGGGGAAAGCAGGGGTAACGCAGGAGGGGGCTTCATCGAGAGCGTGCAGAAAAGGTTCGGGGAGGGTGGATATAGAGCGGGTGCCCACCGTAAACTCCTCATGCGGCCTCCGACATGGTCACGTCCGCGAGCACGGACTCGTCTGCGGCACCATTCGCAGGCGCGGCCTCCTCATCCTTCATGATGACGTCCGGCTTGACCTCGGGCTCGGCGTCGGGTTCGGCCTTCGTACCATTCTCCTTGGTCTCTGCGCCGTTGACAGCGGGTTCTTCCGCGTCGGCGGCTTTGCGCGTGCCGTTGGTCGCAGGCTTCGCAGAGTCCGAGGCGCCGTTGGTCTTCGCGATGTCGTGCCACTTGTCGACGAGCACCTTGGCCCGCTCCCGGAACTTGAACTCGTCATCGCGGGGCACCTTCTCGTCGGCGAGGACGTATATATGGCGCATGACCTTCCCAATCTTCGAGAACTGGGGCGGATGGCGGGCAAAATATCAGCCTTATTACCAAAAATGACAATTAAGGGGTGATGTGGGGATGCGGTCCGCGCGGGAACGCACGGGGCACGCGTTGCCAGCAAAGCAGGGCGGGGAAATTTGCGCGATAGGCGGGATTTTGACATTGGGGACCGTCGACACTCACCAGGAGGTATTCCATCGTCATGTTGGGGTAGTTCTCGACAGTAGAGAATAGTTGATCCAGTGCAGGCATTTCCTACGTACGATGTAAGACAAGAATCCATGTCGAACGAGCATAGATGAGGGCTCACCTCCTCCTTCGGGACGACTTTGCTGTTCAAGAAGGCCTTCTGAAGTTTGTGCCGCCATTCCCGTACCTTGGTGGCTTCTGGGTCGTTGTTGAGGGCTGTCGAGGGTCGCTGATGAGTCGAGTTTACAAGCAAAAGGGTGATACTCACGATCATCATCCTCCTTATCGCGCTTGGCCTTCTTCGTTGGGGGAGGGGAGGTACGCTTGCTCGTACCTTCACGTTCACCATCCGCAGCACCCTCGTCCTCCGACTCCACCACTGCTTTCGACTTGGGGCCGTTCTTCTTGCCCTTCGCAGGTGTCGCTCGAAGCTTGGGAGCGGGCTCCGTGGACGACTTCTTCGCCTTTGACTTGGCTTTCGCGGGCGCAGCGTCGGAGTCGCGCTTCCTCTTCTTCACCTTCTTTTTCTTGTCCACTTCCTCGTCGGCCTCCTCCTCGCCATCGCTCGCGAGCTGGTCGACCTCAGCATTGGCCTCTGCTTCCTGCGCCTCGGCAACAGCAGCGTCTCGTTCCGCTTCCCACTCGGCGGGGTTGAGAGCGATGCGATATCCCTTGAGAAGATCGCCATTCTTCTTGAAGGGCTCGTTGACATAGGCCTCGATCTCGTGCTGCTGCAGCCTCGAGATATCCTTGGGCACTAGCCATGCGCTGTTTGCGCGGACAGGACCCATCAGCATCCCGCGCACACGAGCAGCGTGCAGACACTCACTAGTCACCGGCGGGGAAGAACCGCACGCAGTACCAGTTGCCCTTTTTCGTTTTCGCGTTCGGACGCTCCTTCGCAACGCTGTTGGGCACAGTATCCGGGTCGACGATCTACGCGCGGAAGCAAAGGAGAGAGTTAGAGATCTGGAGGATACGCGACGGACATGCCGCGCGGAGACGCGACGAGCAGTAGAGAATGCGCTCACCATGCCGGGCCATGGGGGGAAGCCGCGCACTTTGGCGAGGACGACGTCGCGTACTTCGTACGACTGCTGAAAGTTTTGCGTCTTCGCGCCTTTCTTGCTCATGGTTGGGGCTGTTGGACGCGTGTTTGAGGACAGCGGGGACGGAGCGGGAGGACGGTGCTTGGGAGACGAGCGAGGGAGTTCGTGGTCGACTGCAAACGTTCAACCCCTTGCGCCGGCAATCCCCGAGCGCGGGCTCCCGGTAAAGAGGCCCGTGCGCCTCAGTAAGTAAGTTGCAACTCAGATCGTATTCCCTAGTATCTACGCACACAAGACGTGCCACATAGCCCTGTTTCCCAATGCCTGCCCCATCTAAGACTCCGCATCACCAGCGCCGCCCGCACAAGGCAGCGTCCTCGTCGTTGGTCTGGTCCGGTGCACGTCTGAGGCGTGGGTGCGCGCCTGCCGGGGCAGCGTGTCCAGCGGTCTGTACAGATAAGCAGGGAAGCGCGTGGGTCGCATGTTCCATGGATGACCGCCATGACAAGACATCCAGGCAGTCGCCCTTCCTCGCCTCTGCTGCACGCTCCAAGAGCAAGGTCGGCGACGTCAAGGACCGTCTTGATACAGCGTCAAGGTCTACGCCGAGTGCGCACCGCTCGCCGTCAACCGCCGATAGTGCACGAATGCCAGAAGGCAGCCTGAGCACGAACACGACGAGGTGTCGCTTTCAATGTATGACCGGTGTATCAGACTCGGCATATGCACTGTCCAAAACCCAAGTGGTCGGCATGAGCTTCAAACCACATATCAACACTGTCCCTGATACGCACCGATCCTGCCCAGCCTACAAGGCCTCTCGCCCGGCGGAGATATGCCCTCATACGCCCCTTGCAGCTTCAAGCCCAGGTTCAGGTCTTGTGAGACATTGTCACAACGTCAGTCGCGGCCTCTATCCCTGGTTCAAGCGAGCCGTATAACAGTTGAGAGCGATGGAGCGTCCATGAGCTGCCCTTCCCCAGATGGGTGCGAATCACAAACTAGTAGATGGTGGTCGTAACGAAAGGAGATGTCTGAGCCACACAGCAAGCTCTTGCAACCCTCTTGTGCTATCCCGGATGTCCGGTCCGCGCCTTGACTGCAAACCACCATCAGGTACTTACCTGGGTCTAACTGCAGCCAACTGCATGTCAAAGACGTTCACGCGAGCTATTTTTTTACAGTTCTTGGGTACACGGAGACCTCTGCAATGTTGAGTCGCAATCATGACAAATTTGCGTGGTCCGCTCGCCCCAGGTCGTCCTCATATCGCGTCATTCGTTGGAATCCGGTTCCCTATATGGCCCCTCTAGACCCCGAGGTTCTCATGTGAGCATCTCGATTTTCAAACGGCCTTCCGCACATACTTAAGTTAGTACTTTCTCCGCGTCCGCGTTCTGCACCAGCCAACTTCAGTCTTCAGATACTGCGCCAGGCTAGTGCCAGTCAGACATGCCGGAGAGCGCACCGAACACATTCTCTAGCATTCCGATCCTCGACTACTCGCTTCTGTCCACTCCGGAAGGACATGCAAAATTCGTAGCGCAGCTGCGACATGCGCTCATCCATGTTGGATTCCTCTACCTCGCCAACCCGCCTGTCTCGCGAGAGGACATGGACGCACTGATCGAGTACACCCCTCGGTTGTTCGACCTACCGCAGGAAGAGAAGGAGAAGATTCGCATGGCAAACTCGCCTCACTTCTTTGGTTATTCGAAGCTCGGCGCAGAGTTGACCAGGGGACAGACGGATCAGAGGGAACAGTTCGACTTCGGGACCCCCTACGATAATCAGTGGAAGCCGGGTGACCCTGAGTACTTGAAGCTCTGGGGACCGCCGCAGGTAAGTCTCCTTGATCGGGTACTCCTCCAAGTACTGATCATGCATTCCCTAGTGGCCGCCCGAGGAGCTTATCCCGGGGTTCAAGGAGACCTACCTCCGATACCTCACCCAAGTCGAGCAGCTCAGCTACGAGTTCATCTCGCTTATGGCCGAAGCTTTTGAGTTACCCGAGGATGTTCTCTCACCATTCTTCAATGGTAGCACGAAGCCGAAGTCTGGTATCATGCAGCATCGCTCGAAGATCGTCAAATACCCGGCTCGCAAAGAGGGAGAGTCCGACCAGGGCGTAGGACCGCACTTCGATGGCGGGTTCCTGACCTTCGTACGTGCACGGCTGTGAGCGCACCATATACGCCACCCTCACAACCTTTTTACGGCAGCTGGTGCAGGCATCGGATCATCCAGGACTGCAAGTACAGAATCTTGCCGGGGAATGGATCGACGCCCCTCCCATCCCGGGCACGTTCGTGGTCAACCTGGGCAAAGGTAAGACACTGCTCGTCTCGCCCCGTTCACTTCGAGACAGCATGTGCATACTGACGGCCGACTTTCGCAGCATTGGAAACTGTCACGCAGGGTCTCGCTCGGGCGACGTCGCATCGCGTGCTCTCACCAGCGCCTGGCTCCACTCCTCGGTATTCTATCCCGTTCTTCCAGAGCATCGCACAGGACGTGCTCATCGGCGACCTGGTGCTGGACTGTGCGTGCGCTAGTATCCGTAGTAACGGAAATTGGCACTGACTATACCGGGGCAGTCAAGCCGGAGATCCTGAAGCTCAAGGATTCGCGCGGGCAAGTCGGAGCCACGGACTGTGAGTATACATGTCTCCTGTCCGTACGTACTAGGGGATGTGCTCATTAATTGCCCGTGGCACCAGCTGTCAACTACACGGAGTATGGCCAATACCCATCCGGGTACGTCAATCTCATCGGCCGCGTGAAGTGAGTATTCAATGTGTCTGTCTCGGTGTGTGATTGCTGACAGTTCACCTGAAACCCCGTCCAGGAGTCACCCGGATGTCGCAGAGAAGCACTACCCCGACATGTTCAAGCAGTTCTTCCCTCATGGATTGCCAGCGCAGGGGAGTGCATACTAGTCTGCGACGATGGTGGTGCGATCAGGCGATGGGACGAGTGCTCCTGAGGGCATGCGCAGTGAATATTAGATCAGTGTACGAGTGTACGAGCGATGTTATATTAAGGAAATCAAAAGAGAGTGCTGTATATGGGCGGAAAATATGATCACAACGATACACCAATAAGCCAGGGAGCCTCATCACTGGTAGGCTCAGTGCCGCTCGAGCTTGACACGGATGCGAGTGTCCCTCCTACGCCTCTCGACCAGAAGGTAGCTCACTGTAGCCATCATACAAGATTAGCGATAGCCTTCACCGCAATGGTGGCACACATACCGATGAACTTCTCGATCGCGTCGGTGATCTCTGGAATTGGCTGCACTTCGAAGTAAGCGTGCTTGGCCATCCGGAACACGAAGAGATGCCTCTTGTGCGGGTGAAACTCGGCCACGGGTCTCTTCTCGGGATCGTCACTCTTAACGAGCTGAAGTAAACAGACGAGAGAAGCTCGGATGAATGCGGTGTAGGGAAGAGATATGCGTCTAACGTACCTGGAAGCGGCCCCTGTGCGTCTTCCACCGATATTCTACTCCGGTGTTGGCTTTGAACGTCCCGCCACTGCTTATGACGTCAATGCGTCATGACATTAACACGTCTGTTCGCAGGGAGAGCTGAGGAAGACACTAACGCATGCTCATTATCGGCCTTGAGGAAGTCCGCTGCCGATATCCAGTTGCCCTTGTCGCCACCGAAGCGGACGCGGGGCGCGTGGGTCTGCAAGCCCTCAATCTCGGCGACGGTGACGAGCTCGAGCGTCTCAAAGTCGAACTTGTTGATCTTGGTGAGGTTCGGGTGCCAAAAGCGCGTCACGATCTCGAAGTACAGCGAGTTGTCGTCTGTGGCCAGCGTCGTGTTCCGCAGACTGTTCATTGTGAACTCGAGCTTCTGTGGCGGCTTCGGCTTCGCGGCAGGCGGCATGATGGGTGATGGTAGAGCAGCGCGCAGAGAGAAGGCTCGAGGAAATGCTAGGAGCGGAGAAATAGCAGGCAAGTGACGGGGGGCAGGCGAGCGCAGGGAGACTCAGTCAGGGGATGACCTGAGGAAGGACTAAGATTGGAGGAGGACCACGTATATAGCGCGCCAGCACCGAGGGAGCTCCGAACTTTGTGCGACACACGTCAGTGGGAGTTGTCCCGTTCCTGCGCACTCACCGCCATGCGACTGGTTCATTCCGAGTACACGGAACCGGGACTGTCTCCCACAGCGGCCAGAATTTTGGCGCATCGCACTAAGGGGCAGGTCGGGTCCTCGATTGCCGGCGGGTGCTGCTGTCAACGGTTTCTGTGGGATTGGGCCCGGATTGGCTGACCGTGGGCGTGTCGCTGGTGGACGGGGACTGTGGACAGCAAAGGCGGCGGCGGCGGTCAGGAGAGACGCAGACGTCCCGTATGAAGATACATTGTCGCACAGCCAGCCATTGAGATGTCCGTCGGTGAGAGATGTGGCGAAGGAGGTGAGGGATCCGTGAGAAGCACTTGAGCTGCTGCGAGTGCGAGGCGTTTCCGCTCCAGCAGCGAGCGTTCTCAGTAAACTTTGAGGATAAGCTCACCAGTGGGTATGCAATCATGAAGGTATCAGGGAGCCAGCAGCCTGTGACGTGAAAGTTTATGTAGGGCGGTACGGTATCGTAGTCCAAGCGTGTTCAAACCGTCCGCCGTTTGGTCCGCCGTTCGCTTGACTGCCGCCAACACCGGAGCGCCTAAAGAAATGCAATGATCGGCACCACATCTGCGACGTATGTCTGTGAGGCTGCTGACGTCGGCGGGAAGTCCGGGCGGGATGCTGCTGGGGAAAAGTCAGCAAGTACATAAGTAGAGGAATCTGGAGGCTGCTTTAGAAAGGAATCGATTACGTCAGTGTTCCAAGCGCTCGCCGGCTAGTCGCTTGAGAGTGCTTTGGTTGGTGCTTGGCTTGTGGTTACATGTACTTTTACTACTTACCTTCCAGCACTTGCATCCCTGGGCCCAATACCTCACCTATCCTGGTTCCGGTCGATCAAATGTGTCCTATGTAACCTCGTTTCTGACGCCTTTGGTCGAGGGACAGACTTGGCCAAATCAGTAAGTACTTCATCCAGTGGCCAAGTTGCAGAACTCGCCTGCGAGCGGCGGAGCGGAGGCTAACGGAGCCATCGCAGCATGCGATGAACGTACCCAGCCTGGTAAGCTCTGATAGTACAGCCTTATACTTATCGTGCAGACTGTGCAAGCTTCAAGACTCGCACGAGATCGCAGTTGTGAATTGAGCTTCTGATGTCTCGGAATGCCGGCGTGCGTGCGAAGTGATGTGCTGACATACAATTCATAACCAGGTACGTGACAGCATACGCCTCCTTCATCCGATATCATTCAGTATCGACGCTCTATCCTCACCTCAGATTTCGCTATTCTCGCCTACCGCTCAAGTGAATAATCGTAGACATGCCTGTGACGTTCACCGTTGCATCTCATTCGGCCAGACAGTGGTGGGGATGGCAGCGCAACAGCGCCGAGGCTGTCCTCGCAGAGGCTTGTGAAACTCAGTACGAGAACTGCAAACAGGTCCTGCAGAGCTCTCTGAAAAGCCAAGAGCTGTCGAAGATCTCGCCCAGCAGCAACGGCTTCGTGCACGCTGTTCTGGAAGCGTGGGCAGGACATCTCCACCTTCGAATCAGGTTCGTTGTTCACGGGTGCCAGTCGTCGCGGAACTATGAACTGACTGCTGAGGCACAGACCCGACGACGTGTGGGTGGCAATCTTGAACCAGCTCAATTTCTAGTAAGTCGCGATGCAGAAACAGGTTCGAAGTGGTCGCTAAGAAACGCTGTTCAGCATCAATGCACATGCCGAGGAGCTGCGGCGGTACTTCGTTGCCCATGACGGCAAGAAAGAATTGAAACTGACCAGCACGGGCGGGGACTTTGCTGCCTTCGCGCGCAAGATGAGTCTGAAGATTCGGGAGAATGTGCGTAACTCACTTTCAACCTGGAATCTTCATGTTCAACAGACGAATGCTACCTCAGGTAGTAGACAGCACGCTTGTTGAATGGATCCTCCCTGATTTTACGACAACCACCCTTCATGACAGGGCGGTATGCTCCATTGTGATGATGGCTTCCCTGAAACAGTACGTCATCTATTGCCTGCCGTTCATCAGTACTGATGAATAGTGAAGGTACTTCTCATATGGCTTGGACGAAACGTGCGGCATACCGACCGTCACGCTCGAAGGAGAGAAGTCTGACTGGGAAGAGTTATACCGGCGCCTCGATCGTCTCTACGAGCTCGGCGACGAGCCCTCCGTCTGGGCCGAAATGCTGCGTCCCATTCTCCGTCGCTTCGTCCGCGCGTTTGATGGAGATCCAGACGTGACGTTCTGGGAGCACGTCGCCCACCGAAACACGCAGATGTGCGGACAGGACGACCTCAGCGGATGGCTCACTGCGTTCTGTGTGTGGGACAACAAGGGACGATGGAAGCCGTTCCGTATGCCTGACGTCATCCCTACGAAGCCCGCGCAGGAGCACACCAATGAAAACAACAGGGAGAAGCCGTCAGTCGGGGAGAGAAGTGGATTAGGTAGATTCGTGACCAAGCTACTGAAATCCAAGAAAGCAGGGCAGCGATCGGAAGACGTGGAGAAAACCGCAACTCACCAGGAGCCGACTCAGGCTACAGAGAGCAGGATGAGTACCCGTGGTACGTCTAGCGTCGCCCGTTTGATACAGAATAATATCCTCAATCACCGCACAGGACGCTTCTGCGAGTACACCCTCGACGGCGTCGCATACTTCACTATACGCACAAGCGAAGTTCCCGCGGGCTATTGCGAGGTTGATGTGACCCTGCACCACGGCGAGCACAAAATCCATTGCACGATGATCGCTGGTCATTTTGCTATCTCTGCATCTTCGAAGGAGTCTGGCGGAAAGCTCGATACACTTAGCCCGGCCCCGCACTGGATGATCTTCGAGAAGAGGCTACACTCTGAGGACGATGAGGCTTGACACGGGTGTTGACGTTGAGAGTGCGTGTGGGCGCAGTGGTTCGGAGGCGGCGAGTACTAGTGTGATCAGTTTGCAACGGTCACCCATGTGTTCATACTTAGTGGCATGGACGATGCCTACGACTCGCCGATGTCATGCCTCAACGATGCTCTGATCATGTCCTCGGGTTGACGGCGCTGCATGTTCCATGTACACACCTTGAACATGTGAGTGTAGTGACTCATGTACTTACTTGCACATACCGCGATGACGATGACTAGTAGGGTTAGGGCTTGTGTACGTAGATGATGGACGCGCGCGTACGCTCTGTGGCGACTTGGGAGGCAACCTCCATCTCCTTCGACTTCGAGCTTGTCTCCGTCTGGCTTGCCCACACACCCTGCCAGCCATGACCCTCACGCAGCGCTTGAAGAAGAGGAATCAGTCCGACTCGCTCATCGCGGAGGCGCAACATGACGAACCTACGACAACTCACGACACAGACGCAGTCAAGGACGAGATCGGCAAAAAGCTGAAAGGTGTACAGCAGAAGCCCAAGGCAAGTACTTACTTTGCATGCACAGCTACCTCGGGACACTATCCAAGAATACGCTCCGCGTTATACTCTTCCAGGATGATCGACATTTCTATGCCACTCGTCGATTCCTCTTCCCACTGGGTCTCTTTCGTGAGTCCGCGTGTTCTATTCGAAGTGAAGCAGAACTCATTCTGCGTCACAGTTGGAGTGCTGGTTGGATTCATGTTCATCCAGCCGAACGACTTCCAAGACTTCCAGACCCATATTGCTCTGCTCATGGACGAGTTCGAAGTCCGGGTGCCCGAGTTTCCCGCCCTCGATCTCCCACAGCTTGACTTTTCGCGTGTCGAGATGGAATGGCAGAGACTGTGGCAGAATATACCGGAACCCTGGAAGCTCAATAATAATGGTCTTGAGTTTACCGTAGGTGAGGCCATGGCTGAGAAAGGTCTCTCCGCCAAGTATCCCGTTGTGCTCGTACCAGGAATCATCTCCACGGTGCGTCACTACCTACGGGCCGCTCACCGCCCTCAGGCTTGACATGATCTGTAGGGTTTGGAGTCATGGTCGACTTCTCCGGACTACCGCGCATTCTTCCGCAAGAAGCTTTGGGGCGGTTTCTCGATGATCTCGCAGGTCACATTCAATCGCGACAAGTGGATATCTGCTCTTATGCTTGACCCGATAACTGGCCTCGACCCGCCTGGCGTGAAGGTCCGGGCGGCCGAGGGTATCGACGCTGCAAGTAGCTTCATACAGGGATACTGGCTGTGGTGCGTTTCTGTCCATAGAGCCTCATGTACGCGTGGTGATGTCTGTCTCGTCTATATATTTATCTTCCCTCACCAGGTCGAAAATCGTCGAGAATCTGGCCGTGGTCGGATATGATACGAACAACCTACACCTTGCTCCGTATGACTGGCGCCTTTCGTACTACAACCTGGAGGAGCGAGACGGCTACTTCTCCAAGCTTCGCGGGACCATCGAAGGCTTCGTGTGAGTCTGACTGCTCGATGTCATACCTATACGCAGTATCTGTGGAACTGAATTCAGATGTCAGTGCTCGGGAGAAGCGTAAAGTTGTCCTATCTGCGCATTCGATGGGTAGCAACGTGAGCCCGTCCTTTTTATTCTATATAGTAAGTGGCCGCTGAACTGACATCCGTGCAGGTGATGCTGGTAGGTACTTTTACCACATCACCGACATTCCTCGCTGACCACTCAGCTTAGTACTTGTATGTTGCGATGTGTGCATCAACTATTGCTGGAGTGGTGATACTTACTGGACCGCGTAGCTTCAAATGGGTCGAGTCCCCTGAACATGGTAGAGGTGGTCCCGACTGGGTTGAGGTACAATTCACGGCCTACATCACTCGGCCTTGCTTATCGTGCGCCTCTTAGAATCATATCGAAGCGTTCATCTCGATCGCGGGGACTCATCTGGTGCGTTATATACTGTCAATACTCTTCCAGTCGGGCTGACCCCGCTGCAGGGCGTGGTGCGTACTGTACGCGGAAAAAGTCCAAGTTGTGCCTCACGTTTTATAGGCCAAAGCCATGTCGACTTTCCTGTCTGGTGAGATGAAGGATACCGTGCAGATCAACCCAGCAGGCGCATACGGTCGGTCTCGAACGTCCCTTATGCATGCGGCGACCTGCTTGACTTTGGGCCTGCAGTCCTCGAGCGGTTCTTCTCGCGCAAAGAGCGGGTGCGGCTCTTCCGCAGCTGGGCAGGCGGTGCCAGCATGTGGATCAAGGTGATGTCTAAAGTTTTGGTGGGAGGCCTCGTTCTTGACATCTGCATGCGTGTATGCTAGGGCGGCGACGACGTCTGGGGAAACACGACCTTCGCACCAGATGACATGCCCAACAGCACGCACACCCACGGCGCGCTCATCGCCTTCCGACAGAACTCGGCCGCGCTGCGAGGCGAGTCTGCCCTGTTCAACATGACGTCCCAGACTGCCGGTACCTGGATCCTCGAGCGCACCCCGACCACCTTCCAGGTACGTGCAGGCGCCCACTTGTGCTTGTGAATTGCGACGCAGCGGACTCATTTTGTGCGGGGATAGAAAATGATGGCGAGCAACTACTCGTTTGGGATCGAGCGCGACGTGGAGAAGCTCAAGGCGAACAACCTCGACTTCAGGAAGTGGAGCAACCCGCTCGAGATACAGTGAGGCTCTTCCGCTTCTTGTGCGCGTCCGAGTGTGATACGACAGACCTAAACCCCTGGTAGGTTGCCGTATGCGCCGTCCATGAAGATCTTCTGCGTGTACGGCCACGGCAAGTCTACAGAGGTACTCCCTCCCTCCCACCACCTCCCATCCTCCGATACGCCACTGACCGCCCCCCCCCACTCACACACACAGCGCTCATACTGGTACACCGAGGGCGAGTACGAGTACGACGAGCTCCAGACGGACGACCCGCACGCGCTCTGCACGGAGGACGACGCGCCGAGCGGCGCGAACTGCACGTCCCCGCGGCCGCCGCTCGACATGCCGCTCTCGCGCCAGACGTTCATCGACGCGGAGTACACGGACGAGACGCTCGTCCCGCCCGTGGTCAACGGCGTGAAGATGGGCGAGGGCGACGGCACGGTCGGCCTGCTCAGCCTCGGCGCGATGTGCGTGGAGGGCTGGAAGCGCGCGCGGTGGAACCCGGCGCGGATCCCGGTCACGACTGTCGAGGTGCGTCGCGTCGTCGTCGTCTGTCTGTCTTCTCTACCGTCACCGTCCTGCGCGATGTCTGTGCGCGGGTGCTGATGGGGACTCCGGACAGCTGCCGCACAACCCCGTCGCGACGATACCGCGCGGAGGCGGGACTACGGGCGACCATGTCGACATCCTCGGGGCCACCGGCCTCAACGAGCTCATACTGAAGGTGGCGACGGGTGCGGGAGAGGAGGTGCAGGACTCGTTCGTGTCGAATATCCGGGAGTATGCGAAGAGGGTGAAGTGGGACTAGAATGCATGGCGGGCTGGGACCGCCGGAGGAACGATGCACGCTTGTATGTGGTTACTTTACTGTTACTCCTGTTACTTATTTAGATTACGGTATGTGCAACATCAGTGCGATGCGAGTGGGACTCGAATCAGACGAGTCTGATGATGATGCGATCCATATAAGACGGAAGAGAAGTACACACATGTCCATCCACGACATCGAGACACCACTATATACAAAGACGAAAGCGCAAGCGAAGATGGGCGTGAACGCCATACCGTCCATCCTAATCCTACAACCGGCGGGTATACATACACATAAGTACAAGGCACATCATGCAGCATCGCGCTCGTGGCGACGATCGCTAGAATCCCGCTTCTGCAGCCCCAGTTCGCCCTTCCTCAAACGCAAGGCGAACCCGCCGAGCTCCTCCTCCTCCAGGCTGTTAAGCCCATTACCGTGCTCGGCATGGATGACACGGCGCGCGTTCACCTTGTCCAGCACCATCCGGATCTCAGACTGGGAGTCTGCGCCAGCTTCCCGGATCGGCGTCGGTATGCGGAGACCCGTCGGAGTCATCGGGCTGAGAGGAGATGGCGGGGGAGACGGCACGCTGTGGGAGTCCTGTGTCCGCAGCTGTAGGCGGAGAAGTCGCTCAAGCTGGGCCGGGTCGACGACGGGTGCGCGCACGTCGAACAGGCGGGAGACGTCCGGCTCAAAGGTCGTCTTGCTTGAGGACGGGGAGTCGGGCGACGGGGATATGGGCATGTGGACGCCCGTGGCGATTTCGAGCTTGCGGCGGACGGTCTCGTGCTGCTCGGGGGTTGTGGGGTCGAAGAGGTGGACGCAGAAGTCGAGCGCGCGCTGGACCTCGTCTTCGGAAAGGCGTGCACCCATGTCCGCGCCGCCCTGTATAACTGCCGAACAGTCTCAGCTGATAGCACCTCGATAGCCCCAAGAGAAGGCGTACCTGGGCGGAGGAAAGCGAACGCCTTGTCAAAGTTTTCCTCTTCGATGTCTGCGAGGACGTTGGTGGACTGCGACCTGATTTGCTTGTATGCGCTCAGGACGACAATCAAGAACCTGCCGGTCGTTCGATTAGACATGCAGCGAAGCCACCAGAAGAGGCAGTGGCGTACCTAGTGTACGACAAGGAGACGCGGTTGCTGTACCAGTTCGCGGCCTCCAGCTCCGTACAATCTCCTCGGATTGACGCCGCAATGGAAGATGCCGCTGAGAGCGCACCCGTCATGGCGAGGTGGACTCCGGAAGAGAAGAATGGGTCAATGAAGGCTGCGGACGCATCGTCAGAACCCTAGACGACTCATCACTAGTGTGCGAAGTGCTCACATCCCGCATCGCCGACTATCCTGAAACCAGGACCTGCGTACTCGGCGGCGGAGTAGCTGTAGTCGCTGGCGCTTCTGGCAACCGGGGCCTCTTCCTGGCTGTCCTCTTCGTCGGTCTTGATGCTCACGAGCTCCCCGTCACCGACGAGACTCGAGACGCCGGGAGCAAGCTGGAGGAAAGAAAGGTAGCGATCCGCAAGAGTTGAGGCTGTCCGAGCGGAGATGGAGTCGCGGCGTCCGCCGTTGAGGGGAGGAGATCCCGCGGAGGACGAGGCACGGGAGCGAATACCGAGCTGCTTCTGGTCCATTACGATGCCGACGGACGTCAGGCCCTTTTGCAGCGGGATGAACCATGCCCACCCAGACTCGTCTGCGGATCGCAACGAGTATCAGAGTCGGGCGGGCAACGTCGTTGACGAGGACAGCGGGAAGGTGTCCGCAGGAGAGACGTACCGCTGAGCGCCTCGAAGAAGGGAGCGTTCTCCCGCGAAGTCCCGGCCCCGTACATCCCGGTGTTCTTCCAGTAGCCCCACACCGCGACGTTCTTCAATGAGGCGTTGAACTTGCGGTTTTTGAGGTACCTGCGACGGCGAGTGAGGAGGAATGTTCACGAGAGAAGCCTCGCGACACTTACTTTGTGCTCATGATGCCAGCTCGTCCGCTAGCGTCGACAAGGTAGTCAAAGGTGATCTCGCGCTTGGTGCCATATGCAGTCTCGTAGACGACGCTGCGAGGGCGGCCGAGAGAAGCGGCATCTGCGAATTCGACGGCGCTCGACCGGCGGGTGCCAAGACCGGGACGTGCACTGAACTGAGGGAACGAGGACCGAACCGGGGAAGGCGGAGGGGTGTTGTCAAAGGTGATGTCGGTGACACGAGTCTGCTCATAGACCTTGGCGCCACATGACGCTGCGTGTTTGAGGAGCAAGTGGTCGAACTCGGAGCGGGTGACGTTCCACGAGCTGTTGGATGCGCCGAGTGCGACGAAATCGGTGTCTGGAGGGGTGATTAGCACGGGACGCAACTCGATGGGCAAGGGAAGAACGAGGTCGTATGCGCAAAGTCCGAGGAGAAGGAGTCGCTCGTGCACGCCGCAGTCCGGGGACAACAGTGAGAGAGGAGGCAGGGAAGAGCGCCTCACATCCTTCCTGCATGTACTGATTGAACTTGATTGCAGAACCGGGCTGAGGAGAAGGAATGGTCAGTGAGTGTGCTTGCGCTAAGAAGAGTAGGCGGAAAGCTAGGAGTGCCCTCGAAGGACGCGCAGACACTTACTTTGCGGACGAAACCATGGGAAGCGATTTTGTCTTCAGCGTCGATGAAGCGGAGGAAGTGACGGACGGAAGGAAGGAGAGATTCGCCAATGTGGTATCTGCAAAAACAGGGTCGGTTAGATGCAGAGTCGGATGAGAATGGTTAATCTACCTCGGAAACTGGGCAGCCTCGAAGAGGACGACGTCGAAGCCTTCGCGGGCCAGAGCAGAAGCGGTGTAGCTTCCGCCGGGACCGCCGCCAATCACGAGGATCTGTGCATGCTGGGAGAAATGTTGAGAGGCGAGAGAGCAAGACGGGGTGGGGAATGGCGTACTTTTGGGAGGTCTGCAGACGGCATGTCTGTCGGGAGGAAAGGGAGAAGAGGGCGCGTGGGAGGAGAAAGGACGAAGAGGAGAGGATGGAGCACGGGATATTGGGGGAGTGATGTGGTCAATATGTGAAAGCAATGGAAGCGTGATGGACAGGAAGGGGAAGTCAGGCGAGGAGAGTCAGACGGAGCAGGGCGAGGGCGAGGGAGGAGAATGAGGAGACCCGGACGAGGGCGAGCATATTTATACGGCGTAGGAGGACTGCAAGACGAGGAGGGAGGACGATGACATCAGGTTAGCAGAGAAGGGCGGGAGAGAGATGCAGTTCGGGCGGGCATCGCGAATGGACGACTGCCACAGAACGTTCTCTGTCCTCGTCCACTGCGTCTCTCCCTTTTGCCGAGCGCACGGCCGACAGTTGACAACCCTTGCGGTACGATGGCGTCCCGATCTGTCCCTCCTCATCGGCGCGCCCTCTCTGCCCTTCGGGGCCGCTGCGTGCTGCCCGCTCGGGATGGCTAGCAGCTGCACGGGTAAGTGTGGCCACAGGGACGAGGATCTCCGGAGCAGCGATGCGATGAAGGATTGTGCCACGGGAGCCTGCACGGACTGCCCAGTCACGTCAGATCCCAATCGGAGATCCTTCGTGCCCTTCCAGCGTCCGTGCTGCGTCCACCCACGTCTCTCCTCGCCCTGCCCGCGACGCTCCCGAGCCTCTCTCCTCTTCTCGCGTGCTCGCCGCGTACTCAGCCAGGCTTCCCCTGGCGATCACGCACTGACTTCCCCCTCCTTCGACTTCGCCATCGCCGCCAGGACGGGCAGTCCCGCTCCCTCTCTCAGCTTTCCTCGGCTCAAAGCCCCCACGGCTCCGCGCGTCGTCTGTGATCAGAACTCCCGCGTGTTCTCAAAACGCTTAGTCTGCACTGAAGCCGTGCAAACCACGCCGCTCTCGTCGGCACTCGGCATTCTCGCACTCGTTGGCGACCTGGAAGACCGCCGCACAGCGTGCTCATCAGCAAGCCAAGTCCCCGAGGGCGCGAGACACATACCTCTCCAATCCGCGAACAGAGGCATTGACTTCCTCGGCCCCGTCTGCGTCTATCTCTCCGCGTACTTGTTCGCCCAGTCCAGCATCGCGGCTCGCCACCCCGACCAAACCGTGGATTTGCGTGCGGATTGTCGCTCTCTTCGTCTCTCGCCCGAGTAGCGCCGGGCCCCTAGCATAGATTCCGCCCTCGAAGTGACTCTGCGAGAGAAGGTAAGCCTTCTTCCGTGCCGTCTCTTCTCTTGTCTTCGCGTGCAAGGCACCGTCGTCCTTGTTCGGCGCAGGGTTCGCGCACGCTATGGCCGTCCGGGTTCAGTAGAACAGTTGCTCATGTTCTTCGATCTAAGTCTTGTGTATCGGTGTCAACATTGTCTTCGCTTCCCAACGTTACACTGGCAGAACAATTCTGGACTTACTAGCCTGCATCATTTCCTACATGCACGTCCAGTCGAGGAATGGATGCATGATGACCGCTGATTCCGCTCCCAGCAATCTAGACTCTCATAGTAACCGCGGAGAGAGTCCTTCGCTTAGATTAGCGCTCGCTCAGGTAGTTGATGACAGATGTAACTCCGTCCCTCCAGCTCACGGGCACGTTGACACTTACAACAGTACAGGCCGAGGTGACCGTTTCTCCCTTGATCTGGGCATAGCGTGCTGAGATGTACTCATACTTGCCCGTGATTAGAGTCAAGTAGCAGTCACCGGGCACATACTGTCCCTCTCCGCGTCCAATTGACGTCGACACCATGCGTCCGCCATCTTGCAACATCACATACTACCGGAGTGTACCCGCCACGCCGCACTAATATGCCGGTAGGCTTCAAGCTGTCCGCCCATGGCAGCCAGACTGGCTGCTGCTCCAGCTACGCACCCAAAGCACGGATCACTCAGGATAAAGCTCGGTGCGAATGACCCAACCCGCCATGAGCCGGAGTTCTCCTCGAGGAACCAGCCATCATGTGAGGTTTTGAAGCTTCGAAGTCGCGGAAAGCTTCATTGACCGGTCCCGCAGGGCGTCTCTAAGGAACCTTCAAAGACCCAGCGCACCCAGGTCAGCAAACCCAGCAAGGCCGAAACACACAGCGTCGAACCGCCCACTATGATGTTGGGCTACGTCGCGCTCCTGGCCCTCGGCCTCCTCGCCGGTGCCGACGAGACCGTCTACGCCCCGGGCAGCGGCGCCCTCGCCTCCGGCTGGGAGAACTGGTCCTGGTCCTCCACCATCGACTTCGCGTCCACCGCGGGCCCCGGGGGTGTCGAGGCCATCTCGGTCACCGCCGGCTCCTACGCTGCGCTGTCGCTCTTCGACGAGACGGCCTTCGAGAACAACTTTGCGGGTCTGAGGTTCGACATCTCCGGCGCGCAGCCTGACCTCTCGCTCTCCTTCTCGTCGTCGACGGACAGCGATTCGTCCGCGAGCATTCCGTTGACTGCTATGAGCTCTGCGGTCACCGCGGCGGGGTGGACGACGATCACCGTCGACTTTGGGAACCTGCCCGGGAACGGTGGTGTGCTGCCTGCTGATAGCTGTGAGGACGATTTCCTTCATGCTGGCCTCAACAGTGTGCTGACTTTGGGTCTCTCGTAGGGGACCGTATCAACTTCCAAGCCGGCGGAAACGGCGCGACGTTCTTCGTCACCAACATCGTGCTCTTGTCGGGTATGCAACATTCTGCCGATGATATTTGACACCGCTGACGACGGTCGCGTGTAGAGATCATCGTCACTCCGAAGTTCCTCTCCGCGGAGCCTCTGGCTGGCAACGTGATCGCCGTGACGCACCAGGGCGCCGTCGACCTCTCGCAAGTTTCCGTCCAGCTGAACAACGCGACCGTGGCTCTGAAGCAGGCCGCGACGTACTCGCCCGCGGACACCCCCGCGCTCACGATCACCTACTTCACGCTGTCCAAGCCGATCGTCCCGGGCTCGCTCGTCATCACCACCGGGGGCAACACCACGGACACGTTCTCGCACACGATCCCCGCGCTCAAGTACGGGACGATCAATATCGCGAACGTGAAGGACATCTCGAGCGACATCTATGGGGTGAACTTCCCGACGGACGCGGACGCGATCGCGTTGCTGGGGACGACGGTCGGCCGCTGGGGCGGGAATGCGGTCACGGCGTACAATCCGTTCGGGCAGTTCACGAATGCGGGCAACGATTGGTACTTTGAGAACCGGGTCGCGGACCCGCCTGATGCCGATGCTTGGATTGGCTGGGTCTCCGGGGCGCAGAGCAAGAGTCTGCTCACCATTCCTGCGTGAGTTGACTTGCAGTGGCCGACGCTTCCAGGTCTGACGGGTTTTCAACCTATAGCTTGGACTGGGTCTCGAAGGACGCGACCTCGTACTCCTACCCTAAGAGCGTCTACCCCGGTATGTTTTGTTCTGTCGTCTCAGCTTGCTCCGTGTTCTGATTCCACGTCCAGACCAAGCCAAGTACGATCCGTACAACGCAGACGCCGGCAACGGTCAGTTCGCGAACGGCTCGTGGGTCGCGCCCTTGCCGCAGACCAACGTGTACGAACCGTGGAACACGTCGCTCGCTGCCCAGTGGCTCTCCGGCTTGACGCACAAGCCTGACATCGTGACTGGTCAGTCTCCACGTTTCGTGCACCCTCTAGAAAGTGTGTAACTAATTGAATGAGCACAGTCGATAACGAGATTGAGATCGCGTCGAACACCCACCAGGACATGCACCCTGATCCGTTGAGCTTTGACGAGGAGCTTCAGCGTGTGATCGACACTGCGACGATGGCCAAGAACGTCCTCCCGGACGTCCAGGTTGCCGCGCCGTCCACCTGTGCCTGGTGGTTCTGTGAGCTTCCCTCCTGTTCCTGTGAGGGTTCTCGAATGTGTACGAGTACTCATCGCGTGTATCAGATTGGACCAGCGAAGTTGGGTACGCGGACAATGCGGCGCACGACAACCAGGATTTCCTCCCCTGGTTCCTTGCGCAGATGCAGACGGCGTCGACCAAGGCTGGCAAACGCCTCCTCGACTACCTCGATATCCACTACTACTACGCCGCGGACACGAGCGCGAACGACGCCGCAGCCAAGGCTCTCAGGCTCAGGATGACGAAGTCGCTGTGGGGTATGCACTCGCTTCCACTTCTGACCCCTTGCGTCGATGACAACTTTCTTTTTCTTCGTACTTACTATGTATCTTGCAGACCCGGACTACACGGACGAGTCGTACATCGGCACGTCCGTTCCGGCGCAGTGGAACGAGCCCAACCCGAACCAGGTGTGGCTCATCCCGCGGATGAAGCAGCTCATCGCGCAGCACTACCCCGGCACGAAGCTGTCCATCTCCGAGTGGAGCTCGACTGCGGACACGGATATTACGGGCGGTCTCGTTACGGTCGACCAGCTCGGGATATACGGTCGCGAGGGTGTGGACGCTGCCACGTACTGGGGCACGGTGGACACGAAGGGCCCCGTTGGGCTGGCGTTCTGGCTCTTCAGAGGGTACGTCGGGGCGCTCGTTCGGCCCTCGGGGTGCAAGCTGATGGGATATTGGGACGTGCATGCAGAAACGGGACACACTTTGGGAGCAAGAGCGTGCAGGTGAACATGGCGAGGAGGGACGAGGACGTGCTCGGGGTGTACGCGAGCACGAGCGACGGCAAGAAGCCGAGCTTGGTCATCGTCAACAAGGACGTCGTCCCCGTCAACCTCGCGATCTCGAACATCCCGCTGGCACGTACTTTTTGCGGCACTTTGGTGGGGCTGCTGGGATCGCCAAGTGGCAGGTGAGTGGTGGTGGGGAATTGGGGGTGTCCGTTGGGCGAGGTGCTGACTGTGTTTGTGATGTACACAGACGACGATCACGGTGTCGGCCAACAGCAACTTGGTCGTGCCTGCGTACACTGCGGTCTTCTTGCAGCAGCAGTGATGTCTAGTGCGTACTGGGAAAGAAATGCATCTATCATGTTGTGCTGTGTATTCTTGGGCTGTATCGTCTTGGGGTGCAAACATGATATCCGTTATTTCCGTCAAAAGGCGTGTCTGATTCGAGGTGCATATCAAGACATGCTGTATGCAATCAGACTACCGCAGACGTTCGTATTCGATGCTACTAAGCGCGAAGGCTGCCAGCCCTTTCAAATCGTTAACGTCCGTCGGGACACTGGTGTAGTACTTCGCATACGATTGTTTGTCAGCCTAGTAGAGAGCTGCTAGGCTGATGAAGTTTGCTTACCTCGAACGTTCCGTTACCATCCAAGCTCCCGACCTGCAAACGAACGGCCGTTGTCAAAACGGTGGATATGTACTAGCCCATCGAGACATCTCACCTGGACAGTGTTCAGCCAGTTCATGGTCCCGTCCGCATTCGCAACTACCCAATTGTTCGTCATGTACCTGTACGCCTTCTTCGCCGCTGCCACGGGCCCGTCATCGTGGAGGTAGCCTCTCCGCACGCCCTTGAGAAGCGCATAGACGAACATCGCAGTTCCAGAGCTCTCGAAGTAGTTCCCCGTCCGCCCTGGTTGGGTGATCACCAGCCACCAGGCACCGCTCGTGGGATCAGCGGCGTCCCGGACTCTGGGAGCAAGGGTGCGCAAGATGGAGAGCAGTGCGTCGTGCCGGGATGCGACGTCGGGAATATGTCCAGCGTGTCTACCAGCGCCATCATGTACCATCCGAGCGCGCGATCCCATACTTCGGGGGAGTGTCCTCGGTCTGGGGATGCCCAGCTGGCGGTGTGCGAGTGGTCGTATCCGTGGTAGAGAAGGTGAGGCGGGGACGTCGCGTTTTGAAGCGTGTTCTGGTACATGAGCGTGAATTGCGCCTGGATATCGTCTGGCGGGCAGCATCAGAATAAGAGACACGCTCAGAGGGCTGTGGTCGCTCTGCACTTACTCCAAGCCGACGTGTTTGATGGTTGGAAGTCATGCGTATATTGGGCGTAGAACACGTCGCCCATGTAAATTCCATCGAGCCATCCTGAGGCTGTGTCAATCGAGGCCTCTCAGTCACCACACGATATTAACGTCACCCTGGCTGGGATAGCGAAGCTTGTGCCAGAATTGGCCTTGCGTCGTCCTCGGGTGCGTCTCGAGCTGCTGCCTGTATTTGTCCGCGGCGGTCTTGTACTTTTGTTGGCCCGTGACGTTGTATCTGTGCATGCGAGGGTGAGACTCTATTTGTGAAATGTATAGACAGCAAACCAACAGGTATAGGAACGTAGGCCCCGTTCGGATCGGGTCAAGTTGGTAATCTGTCGTGAAGCTGAAGGTCGGACGTGTCAATGGAGAGTATGATATCTAGATTATAGCGGACCACTGACCCGTAACCTCCTATGACAGTTCCGTTCGAGGTGACCACGCGGTCCACGCCTTGCTGGATGTAGTCAAAGTAGGTCTTGTTTCCAGTCCTTTCGTACAGAAGCCTGAGGGCCCACTGGAGCTCCCCGTGCTCGTAGGAGACGAGGGGAGCGCCGCTTGCGTTCAAGCCGTTCCCTTGTCCTCGAGAAATGGCGGAGTCGGCAGCCCATATGGCATAAGAAGCAGGCTGAGCGGCGGTCGCTCCCAAACCACGAGCTGCTAGAGAAACGACCAAGAGCAAAGAAAGCATTGCGAGTACGAGCGGAGAGGTCCGCTGATACTCAGGCCTTGAGCCGAAGCAGCGGCCTTCATATCAGCGGTCCACTGAGCTTCTTATACTATGTTGTAGTGACGCCGGGCCGGTCAGTGGATGCGAGCATCAAGCCTTCGGGGATGACGGTAAGGTGGTCATCTGAGTGGTACAGCTGGACTGTTGTCGGGCCGTAACTTCTATCCCCGTGAATAAGCTCGTCAACAGCCTGCATATGCGTCGATCATGTTCGGTAGTAACACATAGAGAAGTCCCGTGGCACGAGAAGACCAGATGCCGCATGGGCCTGAGCATTAGGCTAGTAGTTGCGGATACGTGCAGCACGAAAACGAATGTCTTCGTCTCTTCGTCCGTGGAGCCGCAGACTGACGTGCACACTGATGAAAGGTCGGTCAGCACTCTCATTGCCCATAAAAGCACAAAATACACGTTGCGGGATGCAACACCGAACGACGGCAACGGCGATCTATCTAGTTTACACAAGCTTGTTATGGAGGCTTCGGTTCTCCTTCAGCGCGGCGAGCTTCTCCGCGATCGTATCGAGCGGCAGCGTCTCCGTGCGCGCCTTCGTGCCGACGTCGTCGCGGTTGCGTACGTTGACGGACTTGCTGTCGAGCTCCTCCTGGCCCACAACTAGGTGCATGCACGCGGTCAGCTCGTTCAGACAATGCAGACTAACAGATACGCACCAAGGATGAAGTTGTACTGCGCAATTTCTCCGTTGCGGATCTTCTTCGGGAGCGTGTTCTCTCCGTTGTCCACGTCGACATAGAGGCCAAGCTTGGTGAGCTTCTCGGCGACCTCGGAGGCATATTCCCTCTGAATGCGACGTCAGCAATGCGTGTGTCGGGAACAAACGGGATGTGTACTCACGTAGGGAACGGCAACCGGGACGACGAGAACTTGACGGGGCGACAGCCAGAATGGCCTGTACGACTCGTCTTAGCGGTGAGCGCGCAGGACAACTGGCTTCTGTACGTACCACTTCCCGGCAAAGTGCTCGGTGACGATGGCAATGAACCGCTCTAGCGAACCCAGGATCGCACGGTGGATGATGACCGGGCGCGGTGGCGGCTTGCCCGCCTCCGTGGCAGCTGCCTCGTCCGCGCTGCGATACTTGAGGTTGAACCGCTCCGGGAGCTGGAAGTCCAGCTGGATCGTCGCGCACTGGAACGACCGGCGCAGAGCATCGCGGATCTTGATGTCGATCTTAGGGCCGTAGAACGCTCCATCTCCAGGGTTAAGCTCCCACTTGCCAGGGTAAAACTTGTCGAGAGCCAGCTTCAATTGCTATAAGACCATGACCGAGTCAGGACGACGGACGAAGAGTTTACTACACGGAAGCCAGCACTCACAGCCTCAGCCTGATTCCATGTCTCGATGTCGCCAAGGAAGTTGTCCGGGCGCGTAGAGAGCTCGAGCTCGAAGTCAAAGCCAAAGAGACCGTAGATGTGCTGCATGAAGTCGAACAGAGCAGCGATCTCATCCTCGATCTGCGAGGGCATACAGAAGACGTGGGTGTCGTCCTGGACGAACCTCCGTACACGAGTCAGGCCGGTGAGCGCGCCCGAAGCCTCGTTCCTGTGGAGGATACCGAACTCGGCCATGCGGATGGGGAGCTCCTTGTAGCTGCGGTCGCGCGAGTCGAAGATGAGACAGTGGCCGGGGCAGTTCATGGGCTTGAGCGCCCACTTCTCCTTCTCGACGTCGAGCGTGAACATGTCGTCCTTGTAGTTCTGCCAGTGTCCTGACGTCTCCCACAGCTTGCTGTTGTACATGTTTGGCGAGATAACTGTGCGATCATCAGCGTGGGCGATAAGACAGGCAGAAAATTGAACAGACCTTCTTGGTAGCCCCGTTTGAAGTACTCGGCCTGTGCAGGCAATCAGTAGCGGATCGTCGTGCAGGGTATAGTGGAACCTACCCGCATGAGCTCGACAAGGGAGTTGTAGATGCGCGTGCCATGAGGAAGGAAGAAACAGCTTCCAGGACTGAGGTCGTTGAAGAAGAACAATTCTTGCTCCTGTGTTCGAAGCGAAATGAGACATCATGTGATCATTGCGACGATGAGGAGAAACATGCCTTGCCAATCTTACGGTGGTCACGCTTGGCAGCCTCAGCCAAGAACGCCTTGTACTCCGTAAGCTGCTTCTTGTCCGGGAAAGAGATACCGTACACTCGCTGCAAGGAGTCGTTGTTGGCGTCGCCAAGGAAGTACGACGCAGAGTTCTAAAATTGTGCCGTCAGCGAATAATGCCGGCAGCATGTGGAGAATGCCAGACCTTCGTGATCATGAACGCCTTGATCCTACCAGTGTGGGGAATATGGGGACCTACGCAGAGGTCCACCATAGGTCCGCAACGGTAGACAGTCGTGGAGGTGCCGTCGGGAATTTTAGTCTCAATGATGTACTTCTTGTACTTGTTGTACTGTGCTGTCTGTGAGCATCGTGCTCGTCATAGTAGCTAAGACGAACGCACCCCGAACATCTCCAGCAGAGTCTCTTTTGACACGACGAGGCGCTCGAATTTCTGCTTCTCCTTGATGGCACTATCGGCGACCTTTTCGAGCAGAGGATAATCGGTGTTCACGACCGGCCTATGAAGACCGAGTCAGTCATATAAGATCCACGGCGATATTCGCACTGGGCTATCATGCACCAGTGGAAGCACGCACCTGTCGGGGATGGCCATCTCGTAGAAGAATCCATCCTCAGTCGGAGGACCGATGCAGAGATGGCAGCCATAGTGACGCTCCGCGGCCTCGCCGAGAACGTGCGCAGATGAGTGCCAGAATACGCGCTTGCCTGGCGAGCCATTTTAAAGATAAACAATTGTGCCAGATGGAACGCGACATACCTTCTGGATGCTCGAAATCAAGGAGCTCAAGCGAGCACGAACCCTCCAACGGGCGCTCTAGGTCCCATAGGTTGCCATCGACCTGGGAAGCCGTATGTTCAGACACGAAGCGAAGAGTATCGAGCAGAGATACAGATCACAGCGAAAAACGCACCTTGGCAATGACGACGCGGTCTGCAAGACCTTTCGAGATCTCCTTTGCGATATCCATCGGACTCGTCTCCCAGCTGGTTCCTTTGCGTTGCGAGCCATCGGGCAGAGTGATGGTGATCTCCTGACGCGGCTGGTCTGTGCCCCATGTTAGATGCAACGAGACAGGAGTAGCCCTGCGCGGACACACTTTTCACCCATTCATCGTGTTCTGCCTTCAGCTTCTCAAAGATTTTGAGCCGGTGGTCGAAGTACTCCGGCTTGGGATTCAACTAGGAAAGCGTCAGGACGAGCACGAGGTAGCAACACATCGTACGCACCTCAAGGGGATGCGATGACGCGGGCTCCTTCGCCTTCTTATCCTTGGATTTCGTCTGCGCCCGGGCATCGTTGTGTGGGCCCTGGGGCGCGGGAGGTTGCGCGGGTTGGGACGTGGACGCGACCGGGGTAGTCATGGTAGTCGTATACAGGCAAGAACGAGGGAGAAGAAGAGTCGAACGCCGCGACGATATGTACAGATGGCGAGGGACAAGCTGCCTCAGCCTGAGCATTCGAAGTCGTCGTTGCGAGTCACAGGCGAGTCACAAGCAATTATTGGCACGATCTTATCTCGGTCTTATTCGCGATCTTATCATGGCTCTCCGGGCCGCGCCCCAGCCAACGAGACACACGACCAAGTACGAGTACTGTACTTGCTAACTCTTCCGCAACACATCGCATGCGCATCGTGCATCGGCTGAAAGTCACTGTCGCCGCAAGCAGCGAGAGTCTCGGCGAGTGGAACGTGATATGCCATCGCGGCCCAATATGGAAGGTTAGACGCTCATGCCCAGAGCGACCCCGACCAGGGCTGCGATAGTACCTTTACTACACTTCTCTCTTCCCTCCATGTCCTCCGCCGACCCTTCATTACTTCTCCAGGATCCCAGCTCGCGTGCAATTGTTTTGTCTACGTCCCCGCCAGAGGACCCACCACCCCTTACCCGTCAGGACGCCGCACGCGACAGAACCGGAGGCGGCGTGCCCTCCTCGAGAGCAGCGAGCACTCACACGCACAGGCTCCTTCAGACGAATACGATGCAACATCCGGGGCTTCTCTATCTCAACACTCGCAGCCGTTTCTGGACGGCGCACCGGATGACGGCGAGGCGTCTGAGACGACTCCTCTGCTGAGCCCCAATCCTAACTCCCCCCGTCCTCATGGTGAGATACGCCGCCGGCGTACTCTTTCCATCACGAGTACTCTGAGGTCGTCGGCGTCACTTGCCCCCTCGTTTGTCCACACAGTCTTCTCTGCCTTTCAACCGGAACGCGATTCGGACCTCGACCCGGAATGCCGTGACGAGGATGGTGAACGCGAGGAGCTCGAGCCCGAGCTGGAGAGCCCTGGTCAGAGTCCCATTGTCCGCGACTACGACCCCGCACAGAGGGCATTTGCGGCGGAGCTGTCGGGGTACACGCAACGGCATGCGCAGAGATACCAGCAGCAGTCGTTCGAGGCGCGCTGGCGGAAGTACTTTCGGCCGCTCAAGAAGAGGGCGTATTACTCTGCCCTGTTCCACATTCTTGTGGTCAACTTCCCGTATGCGCTGCTCTCGTGGGTTTTCCTCTTTGTCTTCACCCTGGTGCGTGCTCTCTCCTTCGTCGTGTCGCCTGCTGCGCGGCACAGGCACAGTCCGGCGCACCGTTGACGCAACGCTGACACCCGCTTTGCGTCATCATAGGTCGGCACATGCACGCTCATGGCACTACCCCTGGGTGCCGTGTTCTGCTTTATCGACCTCTTCGGGGCGAGGCTCCTCTCGCGCGGCGAGCTCGCGCTGCAGACGACATTCCACGGTCCCCTAGCGTACCCGCTTCCCAATCCGCCACTTCCCCTGTTTATCCGCACACGCGCACCAACCCCGGCGCAGATAGAGTCGGGCGTCCCCGCGAGTGCGAGCGTGCAGGAGACGTCGTTTTACAGGAACGCGTACGCCATGTTCACGGATGCGACAAGCTACCAGGCGTTGTTCTACTTCCTGGTCATCAAGCCCGGGATCACCTTGCTTATGTTCATCTTCTTCGTCGTGCTGTTCCCGATATCGGCGGTGCTGGTCCTGCCGCTCCCGGCGGTGTTGCGGTTGGCAAGGAGAGTGGGGATTTGGCAGGCGAATGTGGCGGTGGAAGGTCTCTACTTTGCTGCCCGGTGAGGATGACGGGGTGGCTGCGACGCGCCTGGCGCTCCGACTTGGTGCGGCGGGCGCGTCGGTTTGTATTCTACGTAAATACCAGCTTCGTTGTGATATATGTTTGGTATACAGCTTCTATCCATCGCGATGAGGAGCAGAGCGAGGGAGAGCTAGGGTTAGGGTCATAAAAGTGCTTACTGACAGTGACTCGGAGTCGAGATGACATGAGGGACTCCGAGCTTGCTCCTCGACCTCACCTCCGTCTCGGACATCTGACCATCTCTCGTCTTCTCGCTGCCACACGCGCGCTGGTCGTTATCCGACTACTCGGTGTCTCGCCAGTTTGAACGCCTCCAGAGTCGGCATACACATATCTGTCTTCGCCCAGATCGTCTCCCCATAGCCCCGATCTCTACCTCCTTCTCGCCTCTCTTCAGCTGGTGGCGGCCTATTTGTAACTGCCAGCAAACAGCGACTTCATCTGTCCCCACTTTCTCCTCAGACCACCCCAGCAGCGATGGCCCTCGTCCTCCCGCTCGAGCTCACGCGTCCGCTCGACGTGCTGCTCATTGACAACTTCGACTCCTTCACGTGGAACATCTACCAGTCGCTATGCCTGCTCGGCGCGGAGGTGACGGTGATCCGCAACGACGCCATCTCGCCCGCGGCGTTCCCGCTCCTCAAGCTCAACTCGCTCATCATCTCGCCTGGCCCTGGCCACCCGACGACGGACTCGGGCATCTCTCGCGAGGCGATCAAATACTTTACGGGCAAAGTGCCCATCATGGGCGTGTGCATGGGCTTGCAGTGCCTGGTGGACGTGTTTGGGGGACAAATTGGGTGAGTGTGCATCGTAATTAGCTTTTGTGGGTCTTCTGGTCCTGGTTCTCGGTGTGGGAGACGGGCATTGGGTGATCGGCGGTGCGGGAATGTCTCTCGCCACCACGGTCCCGAAGGGAATGGAGGAGAAAGACTGACCCGCTGCACATCCCTCTTCTGGACTGCGACTACGCTGACGCGGAGATGATCTATCGCTGCACGAGACGGGACGTGCTCGTATCGATGCTCCACGGGACAGTACGACTGTCACCGCCATCGTTGGTGGCAGACTGGCTCTCGGAGTTACTACTCACGGGCTCGGTAGAGAGCAGAGTAGTCTGCTGGGAAGCATGCGTTCCTTGCGACTCCTCTGCCTGCAGTTCTGATGATTTGATGCACTTTGGGCACGCATCGTGTCGAGAAAGATGTGATGCCTAGCTCGTGCGTTCTTATGAAGACGGCCGGGCTCTGGCACTTCTCACACCCGGGTGTTTTTCGCCCTTAAGGTGATTTCGAGGCCATATCTTGGAGGTTTGGCCGTCATAGAACTATGCCGTCTTCGGCGAAGCGCGTAGTCTTACATCGTCTCCGCGGGACTCCCAAAGAGGCTTTCCGCGTTCCAGGTCTCGAATGCAGCCGCGGCGTGCAGCAGAATGGTGTCTTCCATAGAGCGATCTCGATCTCACCGTGTACTCATTGTGTCGATCTCAACCCTAGCTCGCGTGCCTTGTCTTGCTCGATTTCACAAATGCTCATCTCTTCCTTCGCAGTTATGCCGGTGAGATCAAGCACGGGAAGGTCAGCCCCATCCGTCACGACGGCCGGGGATGCTTCAAGGATATTCCCCAAGGCATCAAGTCTACCCGGTACCACTCGCTCAGTGCGAGCACGAGCACCCTTCCTCCCGACCTTGCCATCACCGCTATCACGCAGGACAGCGGCGTTATCATGGGAGTCCGCCACCGCAAGTACACTCTCGAAGCAGTCCAGTACCATCCGGAGAGTATTCTATCCGAGGGCGGCGACACTCTCCTCAAGAACTTCCTAGCTCTCCGCGGCGGTAGCTGGGACCTCAACCCGTCGTACCGCGTCTCCGAAGAGGCTCTCCCGGCGTTTGGACTCGAGGGCATTGCCGACCAGGTGCCCAACGGGAACGCAACCCCGGGTGCATCGAACACCAAAATTCCCACCATTCTCGAGAAGATCTACATCCAGCGCATCAAGGACGTCGAGCTCGCGAAGCAGACCCCGGGCACGACGCCCGAGGACCTCGAGACGCTGCTGAACCTTAACGTTGCCCCTCCGGCGGTGTCGTTCGCCTCCCGCCTTAAGCAGGGCCCGAAGAAGCCCGCTCTCATGGCAGAGATCAAACGCGCGAGTCCGTCCAAGGGCCCCATCGCGATGAAGGCAAACGCCGCACAGCAGGCGTTGTCGTACGCGCTCGCGGGCGCGTCTGTCATCTCGGTGCTGACGGAGCCGACTTGGTTCAAGGGCACGCTCCTCGATATGCGCCTCGCTCGCCAGGCGATCGACTCTTTGCCCCACCGCCCGGCAGTGCTCCGCAAGGACTTCATCTTTGACGAGTACCAGATCGCGGAGGCGCGTCTGCATGGTGCGGACAGCGTCTTGCTCATCGTGGCCATGCTCCCCGTCCCACGGCTGCACGCCCTCTACGAGTACTCTCGCTCGCTAGGCATGGAGCCGCTCGTGGAGGTGAACAACGCTCGTGAGATGGAGGCAGCCCTCGCCCTGGGCGCGAAGGTCATCGGGGTGAACAACAGAAACCTGCACGACTTCCAGGTGGATATGCAGACGACGACCCGCCTCGTGGACATGGTCCGTGAGCGCGACGTTGTGCTCTGTGCGCTCAGCGGCATCCAGGGCGCCGAGGACGTGCGGACGTACACTGAACAGGGCATCAACGCGATCCTTGTCGGGGAGGCTCTCATGCGTGCAAAGGACACCAAGGCGTTCATTCGCCAACTGCTCGATTGGCCTGAAGCTGAGGATGCGAAGGGCAAGGCAGTCGAGTCCGTCCCGCCTCTTGTCAAGATCTGCGGTATCCGCACGGTCGAGGAGGCCGTCAATGCGATGGAAGCTGGCGCGGACATGATCGGGCTCATGTTCGTCCCGTCAAGCAAGCGACATGTCTCGCTCGAGCGGGCACGGGAGATCTCGGCTGCTATCCGCTCACGTCGGGCTCAGCAGACTCATCGGCCTGCTGCTGTCGAGGTCTCGGCGGGGGCAGAGCTCAAGAACGAGCCGTGGTTCAACCTCCACGCACGCCGGCTCACAGAGACGCTGACCAAGAATTCCTCAAAACGCCCCCTCGTCGTCGGGGTCTTCCAGAATCAGCCTCTCGAGTACATTATCAAGGCAGTCGAGGACGTGGAGCTCGACCTTGTGCAGTTGCACGGGAACGAGCCTATCGAGTGGGCGCGGCACATTCCTGTCCCGACGATCCGCGTCTTCCATGTCGACGATGAGGGGCACGGGCTCACGGGCATCACTCGTCCGGGTGCACACCAGTTCGTCCTCCTCGACGCCGTCGCAAAGGGCAGCGCGAACGGGCTTAGCGGTGGGACCGGCACGCGCGTTGACCTCGAGATTGCGAAGGCGGTGGTGGACAAGGGAGAGGTTGGAAGCGGGGAGAAGCTCCCGATTATCCTTGCGGGCGGGTTGACTCCGGATAGTGTGCAGGAGGTGCTGCAGACTGTTCACCCGTGGGCGGTGGATGTGAGCGGTGGTGTCGAGTTGAAAGACGGATCTGCGAAGGATCCTGCAAGGGTACAGGCGTTCATTGCGGCCGTGAAAGGTTCCTAAGGAGCGATATATTGTCATCTATCTACACATCCTAGAAGGATGGTTGCCAGTTGGTTAACGTTAACCAAGGTGGACTGCCCGACCTCATCATGCCGGCAATGTGCCAAAACCGAACGTAGGACACTATGGCCGAGTGGTTAAGGCGACAGATTCGAATCTTCTCGATTATCTGTTTCCCTCTGGGAGCGCAGGTTCAAATCCTGCTGGTGTCGGAATACCAAGCTTCATAAGCTTCAATGTTTTTGGTTGTATTTTATGGCTCTACCACACGGTGGACTGACCGGGACACCCCTTGCAGAGTGAGGTGGTCGAAATTCATAGTGGCGAACGATTGAATTATGACGAGCAGCCCGGGCTATCCATACTTTCGACATAGGCGAAGGAAGCGATGGCATCGGCTCTGACAAGTCTCGTCGTTGATAGTAACAACATGGCTTCTCTGCACGTCAATAGGCCCGTCAATCGTCTGCCTAGGGCAAGCCTAGGGGAGACAAGCTTACGGAAACAAGGCTTTCCCGTAAGCGTACAGAAGGAAACCCCATGTTAGGGATAATTCTATTCGTGAACCCCGGCTCACGAGATTTAGCCAAGATTTATGCGTGAACCCGGTTCACGCCCGGGAGGTGACCGAGCGTCCTCGCCAAAAGGGGTAGTCGGCCGGAGGTGAGGCGCCTAGCTAGAGGCTGCAGTGGAGGCCAGTTCAACCGTAACATACATACAGTAAGTACATATTGCGGCTACGTCTTTCGGTTTCCACAACCCTGATCAGTTCGGAAGGTCAGCTTGCTCCTAAGTCCCTCCGGAGTCGCGATGGCAGGCGGCATGACTTGACCGCCAGTGCCGCTGCTCACTGCAAAGTTGCGGCACGCCCTATTTGGCCGGCGGAGTTCGACCGACGGTCAATGTGCCAATGGCGACTACTCACGTATGAGCCTCACAGTCTATCAGCTATAGCTACACCTTACTTCAGAACAGTCCTGGAAGTACTCGCTGCGCGCACAAGGATGATGTCATTCTCGGGCTGACCCTCACCGAGTGCGAACTCACAACGACTCTCTCGGTCAGAGGAGATAAATACTCTATGTCCATTCTCCGACGACTGGTAGATGCTCAGAAATATTTTGTACAGCCTGAGTAAGCACACTGGAAACCGAGCCGGCCCAGGGCTGCAGCCTGCAGCTTTACCAGCGCTTGAGCTCCGGTAATTCGGCCGGTCGTTGAACCCCCCACATTCAACTTCCGGCCGTGATGGTAAGTGAACCCCGGGTTCATGCCGTGAACCGGGGTTCACAAACAGAATTATCCCCATGTTAGGTACTGCACTCCCTTGTGGCTTCGCGATTTGGAGGTGTGCAGAAGCACCGACCGGAGATGAGATGGATCCAAGACGTGCATACCACGGCGGCTGAGTTTGCCATGGGAGACGGAGCTGCAGCGTCTCGTCTGACGTGGTCTGGAGGTCGAAGCCGGTAATCATCGATATCAGTCATTGAGTGGTCGACGGCGCAGCATCAGCAGGCCTGCAATGGAAGGGAAGACGAACCACTTACGTTCAACTTCAACGTTCGACGGCGGAGATGGCTTGCTTCGGCCCAGAAGCGGGGCTTCTGCTTCTGCCGCTAGTTGCGACGGAGGCCGCGCGGTCAAGCACGCGTGGCATCGTGCGCGGTGCGATCCAGGTAGGTCCAATGTTGCGTTGCGACAGACACCGGCAGCTCGCAGGAGGGCCTGGAACGATGCACCGCCAGATGGGAAGTCAACACCTGCTCGAGTTTAGCATTACGCATGGCGGCTCGCGGAACGTCACGCAATGTTCAGGGTTCACTGGTTCAGAGTTCTGCGCAAGCCGACCAATACAATTTATAATGGCACTCACCGCTGACCGAAGCAACTGTGTCAGATATGAGCCAGTGCTGGTGATTGTTTCAAGCGGGGTTGAGATTGAGCGGACAACCCAGCCTGAGGCTCCATGTGCATTGGAGAGACAGGACGTACGTACTATGGCTGTATAGTAGGTGGTCAAGGGGGCGCCGTTTATGCCGGAAGGAGAGAGAGGAAGAGAGAGAGGAGCAACCTGACTAAAGAGACACAACGGCAAAAGGCTCAATCGTAAGAGAGGATAAACAGGAATAAGGTGTAAGACTAAGGACTACGTAGGTCATTACAGAAAACAAAGCGATCCCGACACATCCAGACATGAGCACAACCACAGATAAAGTCAGAAGGGTGAACAGGGAACAGAAGAAGTGCATGTGGAGAGATTAGGGCGTCATGAATCGCGAAGTAATGCGGCGGCGAGCGGGCGAAGGGGTGCCCGAGTTCGCAGCGGCATGTGGGGCATGGAAGGAGCGACGAGGGGATACCATGCTGGCGGGTTGGGCGCGAAACATTTCCAACTATGTACAGTATGCGGTAGTGGATGCGGTGCCCGGCGTTGCGCGTCACCACCGAATCGCGCATGGGCGAGGCGAGGAGATCATGATGAGGTCGGGACTCGGGACAGGCTGATGGAACACATGACAAGAGGTAATGCAGATGCGAGAGAGATGAGAGAGAAGAAGAGACGGCAGTCAGGACGGGGAGATGCAGCATATGTGCCAATGTATCATCCCCGCGACCCGACATCCAACGTCGACTGGATTACAAAAGACCGCATTCCCGGAGGTGCAGCTGCAAGAGGATATCTTGGATAGCGCTCAAGACGACTGTTGAAGCGCGCCGAGATAGATCCGAGGGGCAGCGGGTCGACGGCGCAGCGGCGCAGGGCGGTAGTATGCACAGGCGATGTCAAAGGTGGCGACGTGCAAAGGCGACAGGACGTGCGAGTGGCATGAGAGCAGATCAAAATATCAGAACAGAAGATCAGCGCCTAGTCACTTGACTGGGAGACGGTTTGACAGTACGTACACTTGATTTGCTGGGTATCTGTTGCGCAGGTGTAGTGCGCGTAGATCTGCTTGGTCGCAGCACTCTGGTTGAGCGACACGAACCGGTGGAGCAGGTAGTTGCATGCTGCGTCGTAGTCATCGCCGCCGGCGTAGTCGGGGAAGTAGTCGCCGAGTGGTGACCGTGGCAGCTTCTCTGCGAACAGGTCGATCTTGTTGAGGAACAGGATCTGTAGGATAGGCGGAAGGTTAGTCATGCAGTGATACGCCGGGCGCCGGAGATGAGGCCGGAGAGCCCTTGCAGTGACGTGGGCAGACACATACGATTGACGTCTTGACAAACCATCTTGAGTTGCATATCGAGTCGAATAGGGTGAGGGCCTCTTGCATACGGTTCTATGACGGATGATGGAAGTGTGAAGACGGAGTGATTGACAAGTGACAGAGGGAAGACGTACCACGCTCTCATCCTCATAGAGCATCTGGTCATACTCGCTCAAGGAGACGAGGAAGACGAGGGCCGTGACGTTCTCGAAGCAGTGAATCCACTTCTTACGTTCTGACCGCTGACCACCGACATCAAAGAGCTTGTAGGTGAGCTCGCCAACCTTGAAGGTGGTCTCGGTGATACCGGTTGTCTTGACACGGGAGCGGAGGATGTCCTGATCGGTGGGCAGGTAGTTGGGTGCGGCCATGCGATCGATGGAGTTGAAGTAGTAGACGGCGGAGTCGTTGAGCTGGAACTCGCGGGAGCGAGAAACGGCCTCCTTCACGCCGGGGTCCTTCCAGAGACCGCGGATAGCGTCTGCAACGTCGCGGGGCATGACGTCGCCCTCGATCTGGCCAGGCAGAGAGAGGATGATGTTGCGCCTCGCGTCGTTTTGGGGGAGAGGTGGATGTCGAGGTGCGGCATCGCGTCCAGGATAGCACTGGGGGGCGTCATAATGTCAGGGGAGAAAACGACGGGCAGAGGGAGGCGACGTACCGCATAGACTGAATGGTGTTGGAATAGATGATCTCCTTGTACGAGTCCCGCTCCTGCTCGTTGTAGCCGCCATGGTGGATGAGCTTCATCTGCTTGAGGACAGTCGACTGTGGGTGTGCTGTGAGCGGGCGCGCTTCTGGACCGGGGATGAAGACTGACCTTGCCCGACTCTCCAGCACCGAGAAGCAACATCTTGATCTCGTTCTTCGCCATCATGCGGTCCCGCTTGAGCTGGTTCTCGATCTCATCGTTGCCTATGGAGAGGGGGTGTCAACGACAGGGCAGGAGGATAGGGGAAGGGAAAGGAGGGCGTGATGTGTCAGAACACTCACGGGCCTTTGCCTCGTCGTCGATGCCGGTGGACTGGACACAACCCATGGTGAGGAGGAGAGGAGGGACGGCGAGGGGTGAAAAGAGCGGCGGGGTGTTGGGGCGGCTAAGAGCCTGAGCGGCGGTGGTGAAGGAAGAGGAAGAGGAGGAGCACAATCCCAGCCAGCGGCCCATCCACTCTCACAGGCGCCGGCGTCTCCAGGCCACCGCATGATTAATTCGTTCCCTGCCGCGGCCGTCCCCGGGGTCCCGGCGCGGCTCACCCCCTCTGGCTCAACCACTCGTCCGTCCAACAGCGATGATATATTACAGCAATGCAAAGATACGATGTAAGTATGCGAAAGGCTCAAGACAACATGCGCTCTACTCGCGACAAAAACAGCGAAAACAACCCGCCCGCCTAGCGTCCATACAGAGCGAGCTGCAACAAAACATACACATGAAGCAGATAGAACTCAAACAGCGGAAACACTCGCAGCACTGCAAACCCACGCGCGTGCCGCCGGGCTGCTGCACCAGCAGAACTGACAGTGACACCGTCCATCGCACCGACAGCGCCTGTCCCGCCTGCCACGGACGGATCGTCTTTGTCCCCCGACCTCCCCGCGACGCACATCTCGTCGCAAACATCATCGGGTGGCGCCTGCTCGCCGGTCACCACGACGCCGGACGTGCCAGGGAGTCACGCGTCCCCAACATTGACCCAGATAGTCCTGCTGGACACCGCGCCAGAGCGCTGCTCCTGGTCGTCCTCTGAGTCCGTCGACCCGTCGTCTTCAGCAGACGCGTCAGCGGTCGAGTTCTCCTTGTCTGCTTCGGGCACAGCTACCTGCTGCACGAGCTGCTCGGGCACTGGAAGCGGCGGGAGGGTCATCGCGACCCCCTGGCTGAGCAGAACCGCGGCTTGCTGGGCGGCGTTGCGCGCGGCTTCGTTCTCCTCCAGCTTCTTGAGCTCCGCGGCTTCCTTCTCCTTCTGCAGCAGCTCCTTCCGCCGTTGTTCACGCTGCAACCGAGAAAACAATGTCAGCGACTTTGAGCGAGAGATGGAACAAGACGGCCCGCGGGAAGCGCCGGGGCAACGGTGATCGGATAAGTAATCGGATAACTGACCTCCTCCTTCTCCTTCAGCTCGCGCGCCTCCCGCTCCTTCTTCAACTTCTCCCTCATCACCCGCTCGCTCACAACCCATGCACTCGCGTCGTTTGCTGCGTTCTCGGGTCGCGACTTGTTCTTCAGCAAATCTGTATATCAACATCGCCACCCGAAAAAGCACGGTCAGCACACTCGTCATGCAAGCCACCACACGCACCATCCCCGGGGAGGAAAAGGTCGGCGACGTAATGTGGGCGAGAGTGGGCGGCACACGGGATCGGGGGACGACAGGTGATCAGCACACGAATCAACCGGAACACTCACAGCCTTGCAGCGCCGCGACGCTGAATTCCTCGTCCGGAATCGAGTCCGCGAATTTCTTCGCTAGTGCCGCCAATGTCGCCCCATCCAGCGGCTTTGCAGAGTGCTTCGCGTCCATGATTTCCGCCTCCACCGGTGGCGGTAGGTACGCCTGATTCAGCAGTCCCGCGTCGCTCACCGTCCGCGTCCGCTCCTTGCCCTTCGTCGCCCCGGTACTCAGGCCAGCAGTCGAGCTCGTGCGAGAACGCGCCGGGAGGCCATCTGGCATCGAAGAAAGCGGTGATAGCGGCGTCGACGATCCTGATGGACTTGTGGGCACGGAGGAGTACGTGGACGAGATTGTGGAGAAGAGCGTGGACCCGGAGGACGAGGCCGCCGACGGGGATGGCGGCGTCATGGGGAGCTCGATACTATCAAGGTCACCCTCGATCGGCGCGTTGTCCTCGTCTGTCGAGGGGAAGAAATTACGGAAAAGCAGCTCAGCTTGCCACTTGGACGCATTCTTAAACTCAATCCACACGTCCATGCGTCCGGGGCGGGACAACGCAGGATCGAGGCGTTCAAGATGGTTCGTCGTTCTGGAGACCAAGTCAGCATGGCGGTGCGGCGGAGGTGAAGCAAATCACATACGCGAACAACAAGCGGCCCTCAGACGCTGCAACACCATCTAGTGCGTTCAGCAGTCCACTCAAGCTAAGAGTGTTGATATCTGACAGCTGATCGTTCTTGCGCACCCTGTTGCGCGCAGTCGAGGACGTGCTGGTAGTCTGCTCGGCCGTCTTCTCATCAGACTTGCCTTCGGGATTACCTGTTGCGTTGCCGTCTCGCGACGTGCTGCGCGTGAAGGCTGCATCGAGATCCTCGAGGAGGACGATGCAGCGCGCTGGCACGCGCCCCATCAGCGTGGTGAGCGTGCTGTCGTTTATCCATGATGACGATAGGGATACGACGTAAATGTCAAGCATCAACTCGCCGGCGATGGCGTGGATGAGCGAACTCTTCCCAGAACCGGGCACACCATACAGCAAATATCCTCTCCGGAAGGGGATGCCGCGGTCCGCATACCACTGCAAGAAACGTAACAAGTCAGCATGGGGGAGGCGATCGGATGTGTATAGGCTAGCCGAGGTGCGTGAAGCAGTCGCTGACATTCCTACACGAGTAGTGCACGTACCTTCTCAGATTTCAGGAAGTCCTTCGTGTCGGACAGAAGCATCTCCTTCACACCTGGGTTGAGGACGATGGACGACATGGGACGCTTATGGCGGGAATCCGTCCATCTCCAGCAGCCGTGAGAGTCGGCGAAATAGATCTGTATGCGGTGTACCGCCTCAGCCTCGTACTCCTTCTTGGCCTGAAGGACGAGTTGCTTGAGGATGGAGTTGTTGCGCGCCACAACGGACACTGAGATGACTTCGCCGCCGGTGTCGTTCTTACGCCAACGCTTCACACGCAACCAGTGACCGCGATAGTAGATGGTGTGGGTGGTGTTGGATGTGGGCTGGAAGACGACGCGGGTCTTTACGCGGCCAGGTGTGTCGTCAGTCTCTTCCTCCTCATCACCAAACGAGTTGTCAGCTATGCGGGAGCCGAAACCGGGAGTGGAGGAGCGGGTTGTGGTCTCAAACTCGCGGGAACGTTGCCACTCGGGGCGACGGGAGAGCCAGAGCATGAGCCAATCATACGGGTAGTCCTCCTCAGAGAAGTGGGCGGTGAGGAAGAAGGCTAAGGAACAACAGGTGAGTCAGCATGCGGACCGGTCGGGATGGGAGACTGTGGCTCACAATTGATGAATTGTGACCTGGAAGAAGGGCGTCGTCATGTACAATTAGAGTCGGTGAGCAATGATCAGATGAGTTGACGAGCGAGCAGACAGCGCAGGACGTACCATCCTGAGCTAGCGACGCGTCGGGCAGTCTCGACGGTGCCACCGAGGACGACGAGCTTCATGCCGTCAATCATGGAGTTGCCGCCTCCGCCGCCGACGAGGGGCTGGACGAGAGAACGGAGTGCGTCCATGGAGTCGTATTGGGGTGGTGGGGGGCGGGAGACCCAGTGCTACGGGGAGGGCGAGGGAGGGTATGGTGGAGGACGGGGCGGCGGGGAGGAGATGGTGGGGGAAGGGAGACAAGCAGACGGCGCTTGGGAAGGAGGAGGAAGGGCGGTAGGCGATCGGGTCGTATGTCCTGTGGCGGTGGTATGCGTCTCTCGATCTGACTCTGGCGCACGCGTGTTCGTGCTCGGACACGACGCTCTCGGACACGACGCTCTTGACTCGCGACGACTCAGACGCGTCGTGCAAGCACTCGCGGGCGACGGCGGTGGCGGACGAGGGCAGGCGGGGGCCGGGAGAGGCGTGAGCCCCGCGCAGGACGTGCAACGTGTTCGCTAAAGCGGGCGTGCACAGGTCTGCATCTCCTCATTCAGCTGCAATCCCGCAGTTCGCGTCCCGGCTTCACCACAGACTCCGAACGCGTCCACACGTCCTCGGCGTCCTGCACTGTACACTCTGTGCTATCCCCGCCCTGCTCATCCTCGCCTCGCCGCGCAGGAACGGAGGAAACAATCCGGGCAGAAACAGGCAGGACGGGCCCGCAGGACGAACGCGCTGCGTCACGCGTTCTCGCGTCCAATGGCCGCATCAACCCCCGCCCAACACTCGGCCCCAGCAGTCCAAAACAAGCAGCCACGAACCCAAGCCGACAACCGACTCCCGAGCCTATCCTGCATGATGGGGACAACGACTAATGCGTAGCGGGCTCGTATGCTCGCTGCTCGGCTTGGGACAATCTAGACTAGTACTGCAATGCAAGCGACAGGTCCCCAGAAGGCAGCACAAGCTCAGCTTCTCAGCAACGTCTTGGACGCGGCTGCGGTTGTATGTCTTGCTGCGGTCGCACACCAGTCTCAGCAAACCACCGGGCCATCTTTGTGGCAGTCTATCGGTGGACGTGGGTCAGATTCAGGACTATGAGCACTGGTGACCATCAGCCTTGTGGCACGGGGCCGCCACATATTTGCCACTCTCGTCGGCGATCCATGCGAGAAGGGGCGTTGCAATGCGTTACGACAGCACTCGAGCTTCGCAGGCAACGAGGTACGCCCCTCTGCACACTCTGGCAATGCCCTTACTCACGCTTCGATAGATGAGGATCGCGGCGCTCCAGCGGCTTTACGCTCTCCCCAGCATCATCCTCCGGCGAGTCCGGCACGACTCTGTATTGCACGCTTCCCTTGCTGAAGTTCTGTGTGAGCAGGTGCCTGCTCGTGCTACGAAGCTGCAGCACTCGTACTGTGCTGTCCAGAGGTGTCGCTGCCGCGGCTATCTTACTACCTAACTACCCACCGCTCGTCCGCAGACCTGCTTTTTCGTAAGTCCCACATAGCCTTGAGGGTTTGGGTCCACACTCGCGCTCACGTACTTGCATTTCGCAGCCCCGATCGAGCTTCTTCCCTGTAACTGCGATCGATGGCATCGGGTCCGTCGTTCGCAGGTGGCCGGAAAGTTGCACTCCCCGACACGGCCAAGCCCGAAGGCAACCAACCACATACGCCCGCGCCCTTGTGGATGTGGTTCTTGGACACGCGCTGCGCGCAACGCTGACCACCACGCTTTTGCGCGGTTACACTGCCCGGCTTCTTCGTATACGGTGCGGTCTGTCAGAAACGGCTAGAGACGTCTTTAATCTCGGTAAGTTTGATTTCCGCCTGAGCCGGAACGTTGTTGTTGACATCCGATCGTGCAGACTTCAGTCACGTCAAGGAGCAAGGAGGCATCGACGTCAGGTCGAGATGGTGGTATGGGGGTCACCGTACTACCCGTGGCGACGTGGATGTGGTAACATGTGGTAGTAAGTAGTGTCCTCGGACGCACGAAGAGGATATCCTCCACCCGCCAAGCTACCTGCTTCGTGTGCTCGGGGCACTTCTTCCCATTGCTCGGCCATCCGGTGGAGCGGCCGTAGGCACCCTCATCCCACACCCTGACAAGTGACACTGTTCACGTATGCAACGAGGCTAAGTGTTGCACAACTCCGTCGCGGAATGGCTTCTGCAATGTGATTGTCGTGCTGATTTGAACCGCTATGGGATGGCAGCAGCGCAAGGAGCGAGGACCCCAGCGACACTGATTTCGTCTCCCGCGCGGCCGCTAGTCCGCAAATGCAGCGAATTTGAAGCCTGGGACCGTGGCGATGGCGGCTCGCTGATATCGGAACTCGGAACTCGGCGTTGGGAGACTCTCGTCCAGGTCCAACTGATTCTCGAGGGCTCTTGGGCGGCCGTCAGAATTTCTCCCACTCGTTCCATCAAACGTTACGTCGTCCGGCGTCGGCTTCGTACGCTGAGCTTGCAAGATGCAGATGCGGAATGTCGCTAAGTATCCTTTGAATTGTGTGTATGCATCGGATATTGCTGTATGCCGTCGCCCGTAGGTCGCCGAAATATCGAGTCGTTGCATGTGAGCCGGACTGTGTGCACTGTGTTGGCTGGAGGGACGCGACCGACGGGCATTGTAAGGACTCGGTGCCGGGTACTTGTTCCTCGGCAACTGATAGAATGGGACACATGAGCTCGGTGATGAGAAGCTGCAATAATATGGAGGGAGCTAACCTTGTGTCGAGCTGCCGTGCCGATGAATGCGGAAGAATGGTCGATAGGGAGGCGCCACCCTTTTGAACTTCAGGCCCAGGGGACGTGATGGAGAAGATTTGAGCGAGTCAGCGTGTACGCAAACTTATAGGTTCCGTGGGCGTCGATGTGCGCACGAGTTCGTGGGCCGACTGGAAGGACGCGAGGCTGACAGTCTTAGTCACACGATCGCCACATGTCCGAGACTGTGCTCGGATCGACCCACTGTCGGATTATGTCGACAACCTGCGAAGGTACAATAGTGTTGGAGGCGTACGGGAGGTGAAGTATACGAGGAGCGGCAGTTTCTGGTGTCAGTCCAGGAGTCTTCGCATCAATACCAGGGCCATGCAGAGTGCTCCGCGGCGTCTCCTGTTCTCCTTCCCTGGAAGCACGACAGCTTGGGAGGATGTTACAAATTGCTGAGGAAGCGATGTCGCCATGCTCGAACGCCTCAGGTCCCAGGGTACCCGGACGGCCGCCATAAGGCAAGGGAATCCTTGTACCGGGCGCTCTGCACGCAGAGGAGAAAGTCGGTAGGGAATCCACGCATAATGAACCGACACTAGTTGGTACAGATTGTGGCGACTCTTGGTAATGCACCGGACTCTCATGTCGAATACGCTATGCGAGGAAGCAGTCAATGATGTCGGGAGCAGACATTGCGCCAGAAATCCTGACAGCAGCCAGATTGCTTGCTGCTCGCGCAAGAGTCGCGGTAGGCACATGTAAATCGCTAATATTGGGTATGTCAAGACAGCGAATACTTATAACACGCAGAAGAAGACTCGCACCGGAAATTGGAAGGATAGGAGGATATTTGTAGCGGGAGATCGCACGCAGGGCACGACGGTATGTGCCCCATGGAGTGGTATGCACCGGGTTTCGGACCAACCTGCGAAGGAGTGCCGACGAACATACGATGCACAGCGCACCTGTAGAGATAGCCGGCTTGCTAGCTCGAGCCAGCACCATGAAAGTCGCCGTTGATGCACACTGTCGCCTGCTATGGGACCGCAGGCCTCTTCGAGCCTTCACGCAAGGCAGAATACGTACCGGACACGGCTGGGGGTACCTCGTGCAGAGTGTACGAGGGCGATGGTCCATGACATAGCAGATAGCGGAAAGTCTTGATGATACAAATGCTTAACGTGATAAGACAGCGGATGGGTGGGTCATAGCGCAGAGGTGGCGGGCTCGGATGCAGATCCAGGAGGGGGTAGGTCTGTGACTTTCCCGACGATGTTGTATCGTTTACTGGCGATGACGCACGTGGTCAGGTCGCGGACGAGAGGCAATGTTTGGGACACGTACGAGAAGAAGTCAAACCAGTCGTTGAGGGTCTTCAGATCACCCTCGGAGAGAGTGCTGTAGTCAGAGACGGCATCTTCGGGCTTTAGGCTGGACATGCCGAGGGCGCGGGAGGCGTCCTTGCCTGCGAAGAGGTTGTAGGACTTGCCCTTGCCGTAGGTGTCCGCCTTGCGCGTCACGTCAAAGACAGTGCCTTGAGAAGGGATTCGCGTTGAACTCTGGGGCGGTGTAGTGGAAGGGGAGTGAATACGCACCCTTGATCGCAACATAGATAGGCTTGGTAGGATCTGTTCCGTCAAACTGCTTGAGCTGCTCGAGTGTGAACGGGTCGTCTTTGGGAGGAGCAAGGTCTGTCTGTGCGGGCTGCATGACGGACTTGGATTCTGTGGACTGCTCCGGGGCGGGCTGCTGGGTGCGTTTGCGGAGGATCTGGTCCTGGTACTTGCGCTGCTCGTCAAGGGAGAGGCCCGAGCTGGAGGCAGAGAAGGTGGACTCGGAGGAGTGGGGAGGGGCGCGGACGAGGACCGACTTTGCGAACCAGGCGAGGAGGGAGGCGGCGGTGAGGGCGAGGACGAGGGCAGCGAGCATGGCTGCTGAGGCGGAAGGCGGGCGTAGATCGATTTCACGCGCAACTCGCAGACGCCGGCCCGGGCGAGCTCTTGACTCTGCACGACGACCAGCTCAGATACAAGTACTCCAGGCTGCCACGTATGCACCGCGATGCTCGGGGCCTGCATCGCACCGAACCCTCGCAATCCCACATCTGTGAGAACCAGACCGTGCGCCGTCCCGCGCATCCAGCATTTTGGCAACTGTTCTTTCCACCCGCAGCTCTACGCTCCCTGGCACCTCACTGGCAATATGCAGAGTACAACAACCTAGGACAAGAGCACGTGTAGCGCCTTCGCCAACTCGTCCCGCCTTGAGGCACGCTCACAAGAGCACGCCTTGATTGGTGCCCCCACTCTCCGAACGGCTCGGCCTGACTTATATTGCAGCTGTATCGCTCCCCGTACCACATCAAACCCGGCCTCGGAACGCCATCACGATGACTGTCGACATGCACCCACACACTCCAGCCCGCACACTCGTCCAGTACGCCGAGTACCCCGCCATACCATATTCTCTCGCAAACGCCACACTTGACGTCCTGCCGCCAGAAGGCAGGGATCACCTGCTGAAGGAGGCGGGGTACTCGCCCGGCTCCCCATACTTGGGGTACAGAATTATGGAGCAATTCACAAAGCTCGCGACGGAGCTCTACCATGCGGTCACTGGGACGGACTACATACTCGCACAGAGAAGTGCTCAACGGAGTGTCGAGCAGCGCGAACATCCATCGTCGGCCCGCCCCACCCTTGGGTTGGCATTCGAGCCCATTGCCTCCCCGAAACGCGAGTGCGTCCTAGGCGCGGACCAGAGACGCATCCTGGAAGCTTGGATGGTCAGATTTGACGCACTTGTGTGGCTGGAGAACGTAGCGGGCGGCCGCCACAGCGCGACGTTCACGCAACACCAGCAGCAGCAGCGTGACCTGCAGCTGTCGAGGATACTACACGACGTCAACCGCTGGCTGGTGGAGTGGGACAACCAGGGGAGGGGCCGCGGGAGACGGCCGGGAGCTACGAAGGTGGCGAGGCGGTCGACGGAAGAGGTGTGCGAGGGTGGGCAGAGGCGGGTGAAGAGGCTGAAGACCTCGCAGGGATGGGTCGCCGTCCGTCGAGCGCATCACTGACTGCACAAATGTTGCTAGAGTATCATTATAATAGTGATTGCTAGTAAGTACAGTCAGTACTTACTATGCGTAAGTTTCGCGTGAAGGCGCCGAGAGGTGCTCACGATCTGATCTGGATGACCGACTGACGTCACCAGCTCGCTACTACTGCGCCTTGCATACTCCGCTCGCAGACATATCCAGATGCCAGTCCAGGACGCAGAAACACACATTCTCTTGATTGGAGCGACCGGTCGGTGTCAGCTACACGCAAGTCCGTGTACTGAAGATGCTGACGAGCAGAGCAGGTTACATCGGAGGTGCAGTCCTGCATCGCCTCCTTGGGTTCGGAAGCTCGGCCACGTTCCTCATCACAGCGCTGGTGCGCAACCAGCAGAAAGCTCGAGACCTCGAGCCGTTTGGCGTATACTCCGTCGTCGGCACTCTCGACGACACTGACCTGCTCACCAAGTTAGCGAAAGATGCGGACATCGTCATAGAATGCGTGTGTACTTCTGCTGCACCTGAATGTCTTCTATGATTCGCTTCATTGACAACACGTCCACAGGCGGATGCGGACCATCTACCATCCACGAAGGCGATTCTCGCCGGCTTGAAGGAGAGGCAGACAGCCACAGGCAAGGTCCCGTCTCTGATACACACGGTACGAGTCTCTGTACGCATACTCGCAACCATACTGATACAACACTAGTCTGGCACAGGTGGGATACAACTGCAACTGACATCTGAGGCGGCTGACAACTGACACAGGCGTCTTGGCGGACAATGCGGCGGGTATGTTCGCCACGGATACGATATACTACGACGACGACGTCGAGCAGCTGGAGAAGATCCCGGAGAGTCAACCGCACCGAAAGGTTGACCTCGCCGTCATCGACGCTGACAAGGAAGGCGAGTGGCCAGGCGGTGCAAGTATGTAGCAGCAGGACTGACTTGCGGGGGCAGGATACGTCAGGGCTTACTTGATCCTCCCATCGACGATTTACGGGCTCGCGCGTGGACCGCTGGTGGATGCAGGGATCATGAACCCACAGTCACAGCAGATCCCGGCCTTGATTATCGCGAGTTTGCAGCGCAAGCGTGCGGCCATGGTGGGTGAAGGCAAGAACATTTGGCCCAATGTTCATATTGATGATGGTGAGGACGATTTCGCCTGAATGATCATGCGACTAACCTCGTTCTAGTGGCACACTTGTACGAGGTCATCTGGGATGCCATACTGTCGGGCAGGGAGATAGGGCACGGCAAAGAGGGGTACTACTTTGGTGAGAACGGAGAGCACAGACTGTATGACGTCGGGGAGGAGATTGGGAAGGTACTCAAAGAAATGCAAATCGCGGAGACGGACGAGCCGTCAACGCTCACTAAGGAGGAGCTCGAGCTGTTCTTCGGCGGGGTGGGTACCTGCAATCAACGCTACATGGATTGCTGACGATCTCTCCTGTGTAGTCAGAGAGCTTGGGAACGAACTCGCGATGCCGAGGAAGGAGGGCGAGGGCGATTGGATGGAAGCCGAGGAAGACGACAGAGGACATGCTGGCGAGCATCAAGGCGGAAGTCCAGTACATGCTCACAAGGACCCCGTGGAGCTAGACGGAAGACAGGATGATGCTGTTAGGCGGACGTGCAGTCACCTCGTTCAAAGTCTGAACAGACGTAAGATTCAGGGACGGAGAAGTATTTGGGCACGATGTACGAGGCGCAGCGCTGGGCAGACAGGAATTGTATTTTTTGAAGGACGCAGGTGCCGGCACCGAAGAAGCAGCTAGTTCAATAGCTTTGTTGATTTATGCGGCATGCGATACTTGGAAGCCAGAGCGGAGGAGGAGAAGAGGCGGAGATGAGGAGATGGCCGCTCGGCGCGTGTTGGGCGTGGGCGCCTGCGCGGACAAGGAACTCTGCATCGGGCTCTCTCTCAACCTCGACCTCCTCCTCATCCCTCCTCCTCTCCTTTCGCCCGCGATGGACTCCAGGAGTCTGTCAGAACAGGAGAAGGACATACGTGACCTCCTGAGGCGCGCTGAGCGTACTCCGGTCAAAGCCTCTGCTCTGGTCAGTCCTCTCATCGTCCGCGCGGCGCTGCTGGAGGTTCATTGGACTTGCGCATACAGCGGCGAGAAACTCTCAAGAAGCTCATTGACCTCGCCCATTCGCCACACTCGTCTCTGAAGATAGTCGCCGCCACCAACCTCAAGCTATTCATCAAAGATTTTCCCGACTTGGAGGACGATGCAATCAATGCCGTGTATGACCTCTGCGAGGACCCCGTCTCGAATGTGCGTGCTTCTCCTCGTGCTGCGATATGTCTCGGTGTCAATCAAGCCTCGCAGGTCCGCATCAAAGGATATGCTGCTATCGTAGACGTTTCGAGAGAGCAGAACAAGTGGGTGAAACGGAACGCCGACGTGCTGGTCCAGTTACTGCAAAGTGGTGAGTCTGCTCGACCTCACGTTGGTCCGCCACCACATCCCACCCCTCCCCGTTGCTATTGGGCATCCGAGGCCACCGTCGCACCACGCCACCCGAGGTCCCGCACCACCGCAGCAGCACAGCAGTGGCGCAAGAGCAATGACTAACTCGTTCATGTGCAGACGAACCGGAAGAAGTTACCTTCGTCAAACGTGCCCTCACACAGCACCTTGATATGGATCCAGTTGTCACCCTTGGTGTCCTCTGTGATCAAATTGTGCCTCCGGAAGAGCCCTTGGACGAAGAAGAGCAGAGCATCCGCGACCGCCTCCGCTCCCTTGTGCTCGCCTTCCTTGCGGGAGAAGCCAAGCGTCCGTTGGTTGAGCGTCACGCCAATGCCGCTGGGACTCCAGCCGAACAGGTTCTCGTCTCCGGCCTGTTCAAGGTACGTAACCTCTACGAGATGCCGTGATCAGAACTCTGAGAACTGGCGGCAGGCTATCACGAAACTCTCCTCCGCGGACGTCGATACGATCGTCAAGGACATCATCGCCGCTCTTCCTTCCTTCAGGTCATACTCTGCACGAGGCAAAGAGCTACTCGATGTCCTACTTGGTCAGATCCGCGCCACGTTGAAGACCGACTTACCAGCTGGAGAAGACAACGCGACCCTGGAGGGCGCTCGCTCTTATCTGGATCTCGTGTCCTTCGTGGCTGTCGAGAAACGGCTGGTTCACCCCTCGCACGTGCTACGCTTCTACTATGCTTCCCTCACGCCAAAAGCGGTGCTCGGCCGTCTTACCGAAGAGGACCAGGTGTATGTGATCACCGAAGTTGCCAGGCTTGTGGCTGCATGCGAAGAGAGCCCTAAGGTACCACCTACTGCACCTGCCGCCGACCTTGGGAAGGCTCCAGGGGGTGTTCCGAGCCCCGCAGACGAAGCTGCGTTGCGGAGACAATTCCCAGACGTTTGCGCCGTTCTTCTTGAAGTAAGTCAAATTTGCGGGAGATCATCTGCACCAGTCTGACGCTCTGGGGCAGTCATTTAGCAATTTGAGGCTGGCAGAGCTCAGGCCGTGGAACGCGTGTCTCACACTTGTGCAGGGTATCGTTCGTGTGAGTGATTGAAACCAGTCTCTTGACTTCATGCGCATATACTCACCCGCCCTTCGTAGCGTAAGCGGGACAACCGCTGGCAGATCCCAAGTCATGTCACTTCCGTCCTTCGCCGTTTGGAATCCTTGGCCGCACCGCAAGATGCATCTACAGAGACAAAGGCTGCGCAACAGCAAGTGCACAGCGTGATCAGGGTTCGCAATGGGCAACTTCTCGTTTTCCCCGCATATCCCCAACGATCTCCTCTTCCTTTCTTTGATTTCTGCAGTCACTCCTTGAGCCGGTCAAGAGCTCGGCACCAGCGACACCCAGCAAGACGTCAACGACGGATGCAGACGCACACAAAGGTAACGTGATCCCCAAGATTGCGAACGAAATTGGGAATGGACATGCCCACGCTGTGAAAGGGACCGCAGGCGACCGCGCATCGAGCAAAGGTGACCAGCGCAGGGTCATGAATGTCAGCAAACGCAAGCATGAGGAACCGAGCGCGACCGCAATGCCCTCCAATGGTCCCAGCGGATCGCGAGGACCAACGAATGGGACAAGCCCAGACAGGAACGGTTCATCCGGAGGGCCAGCATCGCTCCCTCCCAGGCCGTCTGCCGCCACTGTGGCATCCAGTTCCGGCGCACCCAGCGGGCCGCGGGCTGAACGGCAACGACAGCCGCCGCCACACCTCAAGGCCAGGGCTCCGCGTTCTCCTCCCACCACGTCGGACGCCCCACCATCTACTTCTGGTCCATCTACTAACGGCGCCATTACTGCATCTCCTGCATCTGGATCTGCTCGTACAGATGATGCTTCGCCGCGTGCGGCGAAGAGGCCACGAACGGAGGAACGTGGTGGTGGACGTGGTGGAGACGTGCCGGCTTCAGGTTCGACGCCGGGTGGCGGCAAGGCTTCTGTGTCTCTACCAGGAACGGGCGCAGGGAAGGGCAAGGGAGCAGAGGCTGCGTCGCTTAAGTGGGAGGAAGCTAAGCCTGTCCCTTCGCTCCTCAGCCGTCTTGCTGGAGGCCCCACGAACGGCGGGACAACCTCTGCTCCGGAGCGAGGACAACCTCAACGCGACCGGGACCGCGGCGGACAGGGGCGGCGGACCAGGCGGGGCCGCGAGGGCGAGCTGTCCGCTTCGGCGACGATGCCGTCTATTCCTGCGAAGCGGCGGGCTGACGAGCCTTCTTTCGGCCCTCTTGGGGGGTCGCCCATGAGCCATTCGTCGACAGCTCCTGCAGCCCTTGGCCGTCCAAGGCAGCAGCAGTCGTCTGGAGACCCGGACAAGGTCCCGGTTGGCGGGTACAGCATACGCGGTGCGGCGAGGGCTGTTAGTCGTTCATCGCCTGGTCCCGGAGATGGAGCTGGAGGGAGGGGTCCAGGGTCGCTCTTGGAGAGGCTGCAGGCGCAGGGAGACGGTGGGCATGGGTCGGACGGAGGGAGGAGGAAGAAAAGGACAAAGCACTCGTGATTCATGTTCTTGTCTGAGGAGCACGGGCTACGACGTGTTGTAGCTGCTGTCTGTACACAGAAACATCCGAGCAACATGTCTGCAGATGGACTGCAACGCGTATGACGTTTGTCCGGCGTCTACTGCTCGTGTGCGCGACGAGCGCGACGCGAACATTCTCGTCTGCCTTGCCTCTTACTCTCATCTGCCCGGCCGGGGCCATATACCCTCTGTAACTTACAGCGAGCACACCTGGTTCTGCGGCATCGACGCAGTCTGCATCCACACCGGGTCATCACCCCTGACCAGGAAATCGGCCTCCCGCCATGGACACGGATCCGTCTTCGCTCTCGTCCGCTGCTCCTCTGCCGATTCCTGCTTCCAGTCGTCAGCCTTATCTGCAGGACAGCCTCTCAGGCTTCGTCGGATCTCCGGAGCAGATAGGTGCCCCCTCGTCATCCCGCTCGGTCCTCCTCAACTCCTCCAGCTACCTGTCGAGAGATGTCTCCCGACCCAGCTTTCTACGGAGCGCATCTACCATGACATCGTCTCAGACACCCCAGACGAGAGATCGTCTGTCCCGTGTCCAAGAGCTCGCATCTACCTTCGCCCGTGGCTCTCGTCATGTCCGTCCTCCTGAACACGAGTGGACCGTATTCGGCCAGCTCATGGCAGAAGAGGAATTCCGCAACGCTGCCTCCCCCCGCTCTTCTGTCGCACACCATTCCTCCCCGAGGTACACCTCACCTCGCCCTATCGTCGAGAACGCGACCTCGTCCTACTTCGACCACTCCGCATCCACGCATGGTGTGCACGATCCTTTCGAGACCGAGCATAGTCATGCACGTTCAAACCACGATCCTGGGCTGAATGTCTCATCCCCTCCGGAATATACCTCCACCACCAATGGCGACTACAGTGATTCCGATTCGGACGCCTCACTCGCTGAACGCGCGCGCACTCCCTCACGACATCTTGAACCTCCTTCCAAGTGGTACACACTCCCCAAACTGCCCACGTTGACCACAGTTCAACGCAACATCCTCAAGTGCGCCATTGCGTATTTCATCGGCTCCCTGTTCACCTTCTCTCCATATCTGTCTGGATTCATTGCCGATATCACCGGGGACGATCCTGGAGAGCGCAAACCCTCGCCTTCGGGGCACATGGTAGCTACTGTGTACGTCTTATGGTTCATCAGGCAATATATATGTTCGCTCAGATCGAGATGCAGCGCCGTATACTTCAATCCTGCGAAGACACTCGGTGGTATGGTGGAAGCCGACGTCTTCTGCCTGATGGGTCTCGTCTTCGCCAGTTTGGTCTCTCTCTCCAGCATGACCGTATACTGGTTCTTCGAGCTGCAACCCGGTTGGGAGTGGCTCGCGGATGTACTTGTCTTGCTCATGATCGGTCTCGGCATGTCCGTCGTAGCATGGATGAAGGTCTGGATGGCGAAGCCGTCGTTCAACACCGGTACGTCTCCATGTAGACCGGGTCGCTCGAACTGCGCTGACCCACTTGACAGCGTGCAGCATGACTGCTATCATCCTCTTTGTTGTGTGAGTGATCCGGTACTTCTCGCAGCTCGGTGTTGACAGTCTCTGTGCAGTGTGGTCAAAGAAGGCGGCATCCAGACTCTCATGCAAGTTGCCTTTATCGTACTCGTCGGCGCACTCGTCTCGAATATTGTCTGCCTCGTGATATGGCCTCAACGCGCGACAAAGGCTTTACAAAATAACATGACACAGACTCTAGACTCTTTCTCGACTCTCCTCGGTATGCTCACGCAGACCTTCCTCTTGGAAGAGCTGCATGGTTTTAGCTCCGACAAGCTCCAGCGCGCAGTCACGAACCATCAGGCGTCATTCACGTCTCTCAAAAAGAGCCTGGTTGAGGCGCAGTCCGAACGATTCTTCGGCGGCCCGGGCAAGGTCGGAGAGGGCGCGCAGCTGCACGGAAGCTCGGGCCAGTCGTACGTGGACGCGATCGACAGCTTGAACAGGCTCGGACAGCACCTGAATGGCCTTCGAAGCGGTATCAGCCTGCAGTATCAACTTATCAAGGGACATCGGGAAGGCAAGGTCATCTTGAAGAACCGGACGGCCGAGCAATCTTCGCCGATGGCCAACGGGAAACGCAAGGATGTGTCGGAGCAGAATGGTAAGCCGTCCGAAGACGACGAGGAAACCGCTCTGCTACAGTCTGCTGCGACTGTGTTCGGCGATCTGATGGACGACCTGGGGCCGCCTCTCAAGGCTCTATCAGTATGTTGTTCTTGGTTCTGTTTCAAAGTGTGCGCGCTGATATGCTACTCTAGACGACGTGCATCTCCACTCTGAAGCGTCTTCGTGAAGCGTTCGTACAACCGAGGAGTAACAATGATCGCACGTTCATGCAGCCCTCGGACTTCGTTGAGCTCGCCGACAGTATCGAACGGGCGCTGTATACCTTCGAAAGCACCTCCAATCATGCAGTCCTACGCATGTACCGGAGCGGCAACGTATCCTGTGTCGACTCGCGGGCTTCAATCGCGTCTTTGACGTCGGACAACCCGGTCCTGATGGGCGACGAGAGCGAGCACGTATTCCTTGCGTACTTGTAAGGAAAAACCCTTGCGTTACCAGTTGACAAGGTCTGACTAATCGGATGTACAGCTTCATTTTCACCATGCAGGAATACGCTCGAGAACTGATTTCTCTGGTGGACGCCATGAGCCGTATCTGCAGTATAGAGCGCGCCAATGCGGCGCGCAGTGGCGTCTGGGGTCGGCTGAAGACCTTCCTCCGTCTCCCGTGGAAGCTCAATCGTTCCAGTCAGCGATCCACACGTGGGAGGCGGGCAACGAGCATCCGTAAACGATTCTGTATGTTGTCTTCCCGTGCAGCCCGGTCACTCCGGTCTTCTGACACGCCACTGACATCCCCCATACGTTGCTGTCACTCTAGCCGCATACTTCACGGAGCACAAGCCGCACAAAGCCGTCTCGTTCCCTAAGGTCACACCGCATGCGCCCAACACCATTCAGACCCCTGCCCGAGAGAACTTGACATTCATCGGCCAGGTGAAGCAGTCACTGTGGGCGCTCGGTGCTCGGATGAAGCAGCAGGACATGAAGTATGCTGTTAAGGCCGGTATGGCTACTGCAATTTTGGCGTCTCCTGCCTTCATCGAGAGCACGCGTCCGATGTTTGTAGAGTATCGGGGAGAATGGGCCTTGATTTCGGTATGTGATCCCACACACACTCGGAGTTTCATATCAGGAGACGGCTGATCAACTGCCCCCCTCAGTTCTTTGTTGTGATATCGCCCACGATTGGTGCTGTAAGACAGTCATGCCTACGAGCGGTGCAGAATCTATCACTGAGATTGTTTGTTGTAGACCAATTACCTCGGCGTGCATCGTGTTTTGGGAACACTGTAAGTGTTCTGCTCAGCAACCATCCCGCCGCCCAGTCTGATCAGCCACTCGCATCTCATAGGCTCGGTGCTGCGACGGCATTCGTGATTTGGTCATCATTCCCGGAAAACGCATGGGTGCTGTCTATATTCGGGCTCTTCTACTCAATTCCCTGTTTCTATTTCATCGTTGCCAAGCCTCAATATGCGACGTCGGCGCGTTTTGTCCTACTGACCTACAACCTGACATGTCTCTACTGGTGCGTCCCCACTGTCTTTGCTCGTGGCGGTCACGCTAACGATCATCAGCTACAACATTCGCGAGAAGGACGTGGCTGTATTCGACATCGCATTCCAGCGTGCGCTCGCCGTGACCATCGGAGTTGTATGGGCTGCGATTGTTTCTCGCTACTGGTGGCCCGCGGAAGCTCGACGCGAGCTCAGTCGAGCGCTTGGAGAGTGAGTCTCCTGGTACCTACACTCAGGGGTACTATTGACTCAATCTGCGGATTGTAGGTTCTGCCTCAACGTTGGCTGGCTGTATACTCGTCTCGTGGCGTTCAACTCATTCTCAGACGAGGAATTCCACCTGCATGTGGTCAGCGAGGAAGATTCACCCACGGAGGAGTCTCATCTGCTCCATGTCAACCCGGCGATGTCCCAGTCGATCCAGCACTTCATGGCGATGTGGGTCCCAATCGTTCCTCATGAGTCTGGTACTAATTACGACTACGTCTATTGCTAGGGAACTGCACCTGCAGATCAAACTCATCGAACTGCAAGGGTTGCTTGCGCAGACACAGCATGAGCCACGTCTGAAGGGGCCATTCCCAGTCGCGCTCTATCGGTCAATTTTGACGAGCCTGCAATCCATTCTGGATAGGCTGCATAGTATGCGTTGTGTAACATCGCGAGAAGAGTGGCATACGGTGGGCGCGCCCCGTTTGTAGTCAGCTTCCTCTCACTGATCCGGGACTTGTGACTACTTGCAGACTGTCAGGTCCGATTTTATCATCCCTGTCAACAGAGAGAGACGCGAAATGGTTGGGAACGTCATCTTGTACTTCTCCGTCCTTGCGTCTGCTTTCCGGCTCAAGTCGCCGCTTCCGCCGTACCTTCCGCCTGCTGAAGATTCTCGACTACGCCTTGTGAGTATGCCTCTTCTTGCGCGGTCACGCACGCTGACGACTAGGGGGCCTTATCAGGTCGAGGCCATTCGCAAACTCGACGTTGTACGCAACCGAGACGTCAAGGGTTCTCGACACCTGCTGTTCTTCGCGTACGCGCTGACGATGAAGGCGGTCATCCAGGAGCTGGATTACCTCGGCCGGACGCTGCAAGACGCCTTCGGCGTCATCGGGCAGTCCCGCGAGGCGTTCGAGAGCCTGTTCGAAGCCCCGGTAGCCAACTCGGTTTAATGTCCATCTTGCACCTTGAGCCAGAGTGTCGGTATCAGACAGTATCTGTAACCTGAACTTTCGCTCCTGCGACTACACACTGTCGTGCACCATGTGCACGTCGCCACTTGGTTCGTCAAGAAGTGTGGCGGCTTGGTTCTGGACGCGCGTGCTGCAGCTGCCGCATAAGTAGTCCTTTACGAGCCGTTGCCTCCCGATGCGTTCGCGAGTCCGAGACCTCTGTGTCAGGAGGCTTTCGTAGTACTAGTAGGTGCAGCTTTGGGAGCATCATCAAGGGACTCGGACTTGCACACGTCTCGGCATCTTCGGGGTTGATGCCATGGCCAAGGCTAGTGATATGGAGACGGGCGGCTGATGGCGGTGTTACATGTCTTTCAACATCCATTTAGCTCGATTGCTCCCGAGTCGAGAGTCCTTCTCAAAGCCCACAACGAGTGTCGTCTCTCTACTCCTGCCTCGCTCATTGCCAGTCACCTGCGACGGTCTATGCTTCTGTGCTGCCAATGACCATGTGCTCTTGGAAGAACTTTGGCGCAAGAACCGCCGCGTCCACATGATAGAAGCAACCGTACGCCGGGATCTCAAACCCAAACAGCAGTGACGAATGACTGAGGCCGCCCGCCGGGTCGCCGATAATGAGCGTGCTGATATCAGTGTGGGGCACTGTCTGTGCCGGGTGTACAGTATATATACATCTCTGCACGCGTGCCTGCCTCCATCGTCCCCTTCTCCCCCTTGCTGTTCTTCGACGACCGATTCCCTTTCAACCATGCGTTCGCTCATTACGCTTGCCACAATTGTCCTACCTTTCGTCTCTGCTAAACCCGCCTCTTCGACCCGGACCTGCTCAAATCACGGCAAGGGCCACAAGTCTTCCCTCGTCTCCGCTGCATGGTATGCCGGATGGCACTCGGCTGACTTCCCCCTGGATACCGTCAGCTGGGATAAGTACACCCACATGACGTACTCATTTGCGTGAGTGATTCACAGTTGCGTTCAGTATTGAGGCTCTATGCTGAAGGCTTGCATCTCGGCCTCCAGGGAGACGACGCCCGACGTGCACGTTCTGTCTCTTAACGGCTCTGACCCTGAAGTGCTGCCAAAGTTCGTCGAGACTGCACACAAGAACGTATGTATCTTGTTCGCCACTTGCTACTTACTCCGCCTCATATGTATTGTTCCTAGGGCGTCAAAGCACTGGTTTCCCTCGGTGGTTGGACCGGCTCTCGCTACTACTCGACTGCCGTTGGTAGCGCCGCCAACCGGACTGCCTTCGTGAAGACTGTCACTGATCTCGCGACCAAGTACAAGCTCGATGGCATTGACTTCGAGTAAGTCTCCTATGAGGTCTGTTCGTGCATATGTATCCCTGACGCTACTTATTGGCAGTTGGGAGTACCCCGGCACACAGGGTATTGGCTGCAATGCCATAAACCCGGACGATACCACCAACTTCCTTACGTTCCTTAAACAACTCCGCGCCCATCCTGTCGGCAAGAAGCTCATCCTTACTGCTGCCACTTCCATCTTCCCGTGGGTTGGCCCTGACGGCAACCGTCTCGCTGACGTCTCCGGCTTCGCCAAGCAACTCGATTGGATCGCAGTCATGAACTACGACATCTGGGGCTCCTGGAGCACAGCTGTTGGTCCAAACGCGCCCCTTAACGACACATGTGCATCCCCGGAGAACCAGCAGGGTAGTGCCGTGAGCTCCGTTGCGCAGTGGACGGCCGCCGGGATGCCTGCGAACCAGATCGTGCTTGGAGTTGCGTCGTACGGTCACTCCTTCCACGTCAATAACTCTGTCGCCATCAAGGACAGCGGCTCACTTAACAGCTACCCCGCTTTTGACGCTGACCAGCAACCTATCGGTGACAAGTGGGACGACGCCGCGGGCACCGACGAGTGTGGCAATGCAAGTGGACCCGGCGGCAACTTTGACTTCTGGGGCCTCATTGAGAACGGATTCCTCACCTCCAACGGCACTGTAGCTCCGAACATCGAGTACAAGTTCGACTCGTGCAGCCAGACGGTGAGCTCATGGGCGGCAAGTCCCCGAAGCAAGACAACTGACCTTCACGATTGTACTAGGCATATGTCTATAACACCACGTCCCAAGTCATGGTCTCTTTCGATGACGCTCCATCGTTTGCTGCGAAGGGCAAATTCATCAAAAGTGAGAAGCTGCGAGGGTTCGCGATCTGGGAGGCTGGTGGCGATTACAAAGATATCCTTCTCGACTCTATCCGTACCGCTGCCGGCGCTGCATAAGTATCTGTACAAATCATTGGCTGGATACTGAGGCCTGAGGACCATGTAGTTACTACATGACCTCCACCTTATAGGGTCAGAGTGACGGTCGAGGTTGTCCGGCCACAGAGCTGGTACGTATCCCGTGGCCCGGCGCTGCTGTAGCTTGACAATACACAGAACGATCTCACGCCCATCATGAGGAGTATCACAAGTGGATTCATGATACCGCTACGACGCTACGTACTGGTTGCGGTGACCATCGATCGGGCGCACAAGTCCCGCAAGTGCGATATGGGCGCTGACCAGGCACTAATGAGACTGCGGTCTGTTCCTTGGGCATTGAGATCATGTGAACTTTGAGGATCGAGACGTAACACATGGTATTGTCAAGATAACCACCGTATGCGCAGAGTGCTTGTCGCCCGTTGTCGCCCCTGCGGGCTGTAGCTTTGCGTGAGACGTCGAGCCTGAGAACACTCCGACTCTGAAGGGGCCGTCCATAGCAGACACAAAGCAGGGTCTTCGATAGACAAGTGCATTGAGGAACAAGAGCGCTCCATCAGTTGTGATTTTGAAGTCGAACTCCGAAATGTCAAGATGCCGGGCAATGATGACCGTTGGACCCACGATAGTCCTGTCGAGCGGCGTATGTAGGTCGACATCCTTGTGGACTCGATCTCGACCAGACTCGCACCGTAGATACGATTGTAGCTCCCTTGACTACCGTGACAAGCCATCATGGTATGTAAATTAATGTAATAGCCGTTGCGAAACCTTCCCCTGTACGGCTCCTTGCGGCTCTCGGGCAGGCTCGGTTACATGCCCGGTTCTTGTTACATGCTCAAATGTCCATCGCTTCGGTCTTCTAGAGGCTGTACTCGTTCCCAAGGTGCGAAGGGCACAGGTACGCCGCAGCGTCGAATGCGCGGTCCCTTGCATCCTCGCGATGAATAGAGTGCGCCGCCGGCTCTCGACTTTGGGTGACAGGGAACCTGATCGACATCGAAACCGTCAAGAACAACTGTATAGTGGATGTGAGCGTGTTGCGCCGTGCCGCGCCAGCGCATCCTTGTCAGCCTGCCGCTCATTAGACCCAGGTGGGAGACCACGATACGGTCGGATGTGCGGCACTCTAGTTCTGGCCTAGTGCGTTAGCTAGATAGCGGGGCCCGTGGGCAGGGTCACATGGGAGAGGCGAGGTCCACACCCGAGGTGGCCTTGGACGATCTACCGCAGTCTTCGTGGCCTCGGCGAATGGCCTGGGATGGAAGGGCCTCCATTCGTGTCTAGACGTCATTTACTAGTGCGGGAGTACACGGGATAGACGAAGATGTGTTGCTCACCGCTGCCGCTATAGCGCATGGATGACGAGCACGAACCTCAAGCGTCGTGTAGTCCAGTGGAAGATCGGAGATGCCGCCACAAGGTTTGGTCGGTGTATAGACTTCGCTCTTGACTATTCTCCCCGCATCCACAAGCGGAAAATGCGGGCTGTATTTCGAGTCTCCACCTTTGAGAGCGCTTCGTAGCAGCGCTGCAGTGCGGGACTCCCCTGACACGCGCAATCGTGGACGAGAGATGGGCATGTCACAAGTCAGCGATGGTCAGCGCTGGAGAGGACGCAAGTGACAGAGCCAAGTAGACGAGTAGGAGATCATGAAGCTTACTATGAGATTGCCTATAGGCTGACAGATGACGGCGACCTGACTGATAATGTCGGACTGACTCCATGATCTCACGCCGACTCTTGGGTCCATGGAGGACTTTTGGAGATCGGGCGCAATGAAGCGACACCTTGAACATCGTGAGCTAAGCTGTTCCATCTCTTCCTCCGGGAATATCGGAGTGAACGGCTGGTCCGAATGACGGTGGCCTCGAAGGTTGTGCCACGCTGGACCATAAGGGGCCAAGCGTTGTACCCTCTCAGGACACAACTCTCCGGGTAGATGACGTAGACTGACCCCGTTTCGGGTTCGCGCTGTGAAGCATAGTAACGGCACACGTTTGCCTGACCAGCAGTAACAGTCCATCAGCTAGCAGTGAGCGCAACCCGCACACTCACAAGGTATGCTCGTCGCGGTGCGCCAAGCGCGTTTCATTAGTAAGAGGAAGCTCCCCCCCGTTGCATGCTGTCAGCCGTCGGTACCAGACGCACCCTCCGCATCGGTTGCAAGAGCCTGTAACACGAAGAATCTCCCCGGCGACTATGAAAGTCTGGATGCGAGTATTGCATGGGCCAACTCGTTCCGTGTGGTCATCTAGCGATCATTAGGTGAGCTGCACGGTGACACTATTTGGACAGTGGCACGGTGCAGCCGAAAAATTCACAACGAGACTCACGATGCCGACACGCACACGCACACGTTCCCGAGCCCCGGGCCGTGTGTGTCCGCTCTTGAGTGCTTGACTCCGAGGCTATGCACCAAAAAAGCACGGAGAACCGGGTCGGTGAGTGTACGAGAGATGTACAGCCGAGGAGAACAACGTACTTCTGGCGCTCCGGGAGCGGCGAAACGGCGTCAAGCTGTCACGGAGTATCGAGCGAAGCACGCTGGGATTGTATTGTGGCTCGAAGAAGGTGTCCCGTAAGGTTCTACTAAACTGCGCGTGCCGCATTGTCCCCGTAGAGAGTAGAGTTGGAAGCGCGGAGCCGGCTGCGAGGCAATGGTGATGAAGAAGAAGATGAGAAGGCCGCCGCAGTGGGATATCACCGGGTGAATATGTGCTTGCTGATCATCAAGAACTAGGGAGGGCTTATGCACAGACTCGAGCACTCGATAACGTACAGAACACACAAATCTGCACGCACTGGAAGGGTCCGTATAGGGGCTGTGCCGGGTACGAATGTACGATGGTACTACCGAATCCCGGAGCATTGGTCGGAGATGCATGTCTGTGAACGAGAGCGCAACGCTCGCATTGATCGTGCGGTGCATACGAAGTGGATCATGTTTCGGAGGATGTTAGATGAGGGGAGGGCACTGGACCGCATGGCAGAATGACTGAAGACTGTGCGGGCGATCGGCCACAGACTCCAGAGCGCCCGTGGTTGCGCCCCTCCGGCCCATCCCGAGCGCCCGCTGACTCAGCATCCACCCTCGTCGGATCGCGCCATCCCCACCAAATCGGGCCACAACCTCCATCCGAACACGGAAGCGCGACAGCCCGCATTAATGTGGTTACTTGCCATCCGTACCACGACACACACAACTGTACTCCTCCAGACAGGACTCACGCCTGTTCTCTGCGTGGGCGAGCGACCTCTGGTGGGTGGTATGCATCAGGAGCGTGCCTTCGCCGGCTCTGAGCTCTCGCTCCCAGCAGTGAGCACAACCGGCATCTCGTAACCTCAACGCAACAGCAAGCGCATGCGTCCGGAGAATGGGATATACGCGGAGAAGAGAAGCTCTGTGCATCTTTGATTCTCTGTATCTGCCGAAATTGACGTTCCATTTCTCGCGACGGGACTCTTCCGCCGCGTTGTGTCTGATCTACGGCATGTCGTGGCCACCGTTCTATCTGCCACCCAAGAAGCTCAGCGGTTCGCCTCCCGCTACATATGGCCCCGTGTAACTTCCCCGCTTGCTTCATTACAGCCCCATCCATCTGCGCCCGCTCCGGAGGACGATAATACCGTTGCTTCAAAGTTCAGAAGTCCTTCAATTGACTTCGATACGCGCCCTGCGGACCTTCGTCAATCATCATGGCCCAACTAGCAGCACACGGCAGGCCAACTTTCCGAGATTTCTGGCCCACACGAGGCTCTAAGCTGAGTCACCGACGACGGCGATTGGTGATCTTCGAGGAGCGGAGTGGGTACGCTCCTCCAGGGCCAGTAACTGGTGAGTCCTCGCCTGCTCTTTGACGTATTCATCGCAAGATCGAGTTGTACGACATCAACGCTATTCATATTGCTTGAATATCGGGGACATATTGCAGCATCAAATTGCGAGGACGCCTCCGCGCGATCACTTGCCGGCCATGTCGCCTGTGCTTTATCCCTCCTGCAATTCAATGCCGAGGTTCATCGTGTAGGGAGCGTGGTCACAGTCGCACCGGGTGCGACCCCCATTCGCGGCATGGAAGCTGGCGCGGTCTTCGCCTGAGGACACGACAGTCGCAAGTGACTGCATGATCGGTGCTGTGTCCGTCCACACTCCTGAGATACACTGCCACTACGTAGTAATGAGAGTCAGTACTCAGCATACCTTCCGAACTCCTCCCGTTCCACTGTAGGAACGCTTACTGGCCTCTGGTCAGGTTACAACCCCTGTCGGCGGCCGGACCTCGAAAGTGTCTGCATCGGCTGCTCTCGAAACACCGTAAATCGGGTAAATTTATGTCCTGATGGAGCGGAGCATGTCGCGGTCGCATGCCGGGGAGGATCGTTCCCTCGAGCACCCATTGCCCGAGGGACGTCGATCAAATTCGTCCGGTCCGCTCCCTGTCTCGTGCTTTAACATATGGAATCGACGTCTAGTCCTGCGGCCACCCACTTGCGAATTAATGGACTCCCATTAGCTCTCATGACGCATGTAAACGAGCACGTAGTGCAGAGCATGAGCACTGCGAGAGATCCCTTGAAGGTGGCGATCCGATTTGAGTGTGGACAATCCTTTGAAGCATGATACGCGTGTGGAAGCTGTGCCCCCAGGAATTTGATGTCACATCGCGCCTCGTCGTTGGGCTTCGTTGGGCCCCGTCCATGCTGGTTGCAAGTACTTTGATAAATTCAAGAGCGGACACTACATACCGACGTTGGCATGGAGGCTGGGGCCTGAGGAGGCGGCCGGTAGTGGACGACGATGCTTACTGACAAAGCTCGCGATGGATGATCAGGAAGTACGTTACACGGTGTGTTTGGAGTACTGATCAGCCGTCGGGCGGGTACTTATGTTGGGAAGTATAGCATGGATGCGCGAAGGACTGGCGGCGCGAAGACCGTGGTTTGATAGCACATGACATGCAATAATCGATCCAACAACGTTTGCTGCCGAACAGGTGTGACACAGTGCCGAACTCGCGTAGGCGCATCATTACGGCCGAGTCGCGTACGGAAGTCACGACCGTCGACGACACCCATGCTGTAAGTCTTGGCATGTGGCGTTTAAGCGAGTGAGCCTTGATTGTTAGGGTCCGAGCGAGTTGGAGAACCTGCAAGAGTTTGTGAATGGCCAGCCGCCAGCGCGCGGGGAGCGTCAAGCAGTGGCATTGTTCTTCAAAGGACGTTGTTCTCAGACGTCGATTGTCTCCGATGGAGGCGGCCGACGATTATGTACAGTCGTAGAAACGTGAGCCGGATGCGGCAGGAGAAGCAGAGGGGGCCGGAGAAGACGAGATCTGAGATGAGTGATGGATGTGCGAGCGGATGCAGGCGGATGCTGGCGACGGTGGGGAGAGGGAATGTGCCGGGCGAGGGGTTGGCGTTTCAGCGTGGAGAGGCAGAGCAATGCGGATCCGAGGAGGCGGTCCGGGCTTCGGATACTGGCTGCATTAAACAGCGATTCTTGAGGATGCGATGGTGATGGAGATATGGGCGCGCAGACTAAGAGAGAGAAGACACGCGTTGGAGGACATGGTGGGTCAGCACGGCATCACAGTCATATGGCGTCGATACCGTGTGCGAGCGTGTGGGTTCGCGAGAGCAGACGGAGTTGCAGATAGCGATGCGAGGCGAGTGGGAAATGATGGCCGGCGACGTGAGACGAGGCGGGGGAGGAGCATGCTTCAGGATGGAGGAGAGGGACAATTCTGCGGTGGAAGAATCAAGGATTAGCAGGCACGATGGTGGGCACAGCCTTGTGCGAGGAGTTAGAGTTTCTGTGTCGGAACAACAAGAGTTGACAAGGCACACATGGAGGAGGCTCGGGGGAGGATTAAGAGAGCAGCTGAGTCAGGACCGGCAGCATCGCGGAAATCGAGCCGGGGTTTGTGGGTCTCGGCAGATCGCGGCGGCCCGAGCGAGTGGGACGGGCTGGGTGCAGATTGGGTTTCTATGTGCGATCGAGGACCGCGTCGGGGCGTGCCTGCTCCAGACGGGGGAGGGGACAGGGGCGGGGCGAGCGGGGCGGGGGACGGGCGGGAGGGCGGGCGGAGGCGGGAGCGAGGCGGGCGTGGGTGGGCTGGGCGAGAGAGGTGGCTGGGAGGACTGGAGGCGGAGGGCGATGCGGGGATGATTGGCCGGATGAGAGAGAGCAGAAGCGGCAGCGAGACTTGTGCAGCGCTGTGCTGGGCGCCAGGAGAGGGAGACGCGCCGGCCACGTTCCGCGACATCCGAGGAGAGCACGGTACTTAATGCTATGGGCCCCGCCGCTGCGTCGTCTGCCGTTCCTTTCGCCTCTTTCTGCCCGCCTCCCCTTCGCCTTCGCACCGCCAGGCTCCCGCGTCCTCCCCCGACGCGCGCCCCAGGCTTCCTTGGTTTTCCCTTCCGCAGCTCGCCTAGCTCCCCGCTCCCCGCCCCTTTCCTTCCTCTTTCTATCCTACTATTTTTGTATAATGGCCGAGGAGCGCAAATCCACTTCTTCCACCGGCCCGGTCCCCCTCCAGAGAGGTCCGCCCCCTCCCTCCCTCCCTCCGCTCACCCACTAACCCCGCGCGCGCGCTCTACAGGAAAGGCATGTCTGCGCTGCCGCAAACGCAAGATGGTGAGCTTCCCCCTTCGCTTTCCTCTCGCGCTCGCCAACCCCTTCCCAGCGATGTGACGGCGGAAAGCCCGCGTGTGCACAGTGCGTCCGCGCCAAGAAGACAGACGCATGCGAGTACGACGACGGCAAAGGCAAGACAAGAACACAGCTCATGCGAGAGCACATCGCCCGCCTCGAGATGCGCGTAAAGGAGCTCGAGAACCCAGAGCAGTCCGCCCCTTCCATGACCCTCTTCGACCCCCACGCCCTCTCCCCCTACTATTCAGAGTCTTCGTCTTCTTCAAGCTATGACTCCCCCGGCAAACTCACTTACTCCGCATCCGCCTCCCCCATCCCCTTCGACGAGCAGACGCGCAGGAGCATGCTCAGTCCCTTGTCGCTGGACTCCCCAGAGGTCGACCACAGGGCATGGGAGAACTTCAACTTTGGCACCGTATGTCCTCGCTCTCTCCATATCCCACCACCATCTCACTCTTCCGCTCTAGGATTTGGCTTCCGTTCCCGCTGTCCCGTACAATGGCATGGACGCACCGCCACTTGATCACATTCTGTCAGTCCGCCCTGTCCCGTATTCTTCCGCTTCTCACACCTCTCTGACGCGTCGCACGCTATTCCCAGCTTGGAGATCTTCATTCCCCATCGTCACCAATGCGGTCTCGACATTCACGTCGGTCGCCTCCGGGATTCGCTCGCGCTCCCGTCTCCGAACAACGCCATCCGGTCTTGATGAACGCCATCTTCCTCTGGGCGTGTTATCTCTCTCGCCCAGGCTCCCTCAGCCAGTATGAGCAGCTCTACCTCTCCCGTGCGACCACCGCCCTCGCCGACGCTCTGCAGTACACAAACAGGGCCGTCGACATCGTGCAAGCTTGCTGTCTACTCTCAGTCTACTACATCTCAAACGGCAGACTGCTAGAGGGTAGCTATTACTCCGCTGCCGCATCCACCCTTGCGATCCAGTGTAGGCTTCATCAGATCGGCTCAGAGAACGTCCCCCTCCTCGACAGCTGGGATGCGTCCTTTGATCTGCCGCCTCCCAAAGACAGCATCGAGCGCGGCGAACGCATCTCTACGTTCTGGCAAGTCTACAACCTGGACCGCTGCTGGTCTGTCATGCTCCGCAGACCGGCAACACTGCCTGACAGCGATCACCCCTGGGCCTCCATCACTACGCCCTGGCCGCAGCGGGTCGAGGATTACGAGAACGTGAGTCAGAGTGCGAGCTACTTGCAAGGCGTCGCGTTGCTAACGGCCTCACAGGGAGAACTCGACATCGGCGGAGGGTCCCCCACCATCCGCGGATTCCAAACGCAGTCAAATTCGCTCAGCGGGTTCTCAACCCTTGCTCTACGAGTCAAGGTCTCCGCATTGTACGAAGGCGCGAACAGACTCTCCTCTAGCTGGAGCCCTCGTGAGTCACATGGTCTCCGCTACCAGTATGTGCTAATGGCGCTGTGCCATACAGGGTCGCTCGCGTCCGGGGCTTTCTCAGAGAACTTCAGCGCGTTCGAGCACAGCATCATGCGTTTCACCACGACACTCGTCCCGCTCCATCAAGTTGGAGGTGCGATGCCCGACGACAAGTACGCTTTGATCGTCATTCATAGCCTTGCCCATGCTTCCATGATCCGCTTGCATGCGCCGTTCATGCTGGATGACACCGGCTCTCGCGACAAGTGCCTTCGCGCAGCGCGATCACTGATCCATGTCACAAAGCTCATCACGGATGCCGATTTTGAGTTCCTTGACCCCGTCGTTGGCGTAAGTCCTTGCGATGGTATCTCTGGAACGTTCAGTTGACGCATGCTTTCTTCTTCTAGTCATGCTGGGCCAGCGCGGCCAAGGTTCTCGAGCACGAGCTAGCTAGGCTACAGTCATCATGGCCGGACCCCCTCAACACAATGGAGGTCCGGGGAGACCTCGAGGCGTTGCTTTACGTTATGACGAAGCTCGGCGCCAAGTTTCCTCTAGTCGGTATGTGGATCGTTCTCTCCCATCCTGCGCTCGTTCAAGGTCTCACATACCACGCGCGTTGACAGCGTATCATTCAGCAAAAGTCCAGAGTTGCCTGGATGGCGAGTAGAGGTCGATGCGGCCCCTCTACGACTCTACCACGAAAGAACTCGCCGTCCCAATGGACCGCGGGTCATTGGGCGGCGCCAGCTCTTTCACCTCACAGTCATGCACTAACGTTCGATTGACGAACCGTCACGCTCATTACCTGCTTTGCATTCTTCGCTTGAAGCTGTTGTACCCTGGCGCTGCATGGCCGCCACCCTCCGCGCTTCGAGAGCGTTATCACTTTCGACCCGCGTTTACGCACTGCTTCGGACTATCTTTGGGCTTACGACGGACTTGTTTACCCCCTTTGTCGGACATCGCCCCCTACCTTTCGGACACTACCTCTTCTGATTCTGACATTTGACAAAGAAACGGCACGGACCTTACTATATGTATCTACTTACACCTGCTGTCGGACTACTCGTTCTCGGACTACTCACATCACTGTACTCCTAGACAATCGCCTCTTGCATTTCTCTTCATTACTTCACAGCGGACGATTCGGACATATTGCAGAACTCGTATAAGATGTACACTACACCCTTCTTATACTGTCGTAGTGTACTTTCCTCACGTACCACGTACGTATTCCGCTAGTCGATTACTTCATCCACCCCCGACGCCTAGTAGTGCAGCTCACAGCAGCCCCCCGCGTCATTGTCGTTCTTTACTGTCTTGACGACCTACATTCGTTTAGTTGCCCGAGTTCTCTCCCACGACGACACGGACTTGACATTCCCTACGGTGGCCAGTCGAGACCTTCCGTAGCCTTGCCGGACATTGCTTTAGCCCTAGGGACTTTGCAGACACTTTCGAACAAAACCGCAGCTCATACCCGGACTATACTCTTAGTACGTATACGGACACATGATACCAGAAGTCGTATACAAATACAAAACTCTTCCCGTCCCTCTCCAGACTATAGGTCCCACTTGCTGGCGTGGTTCTCGGGTTTAGGGTGGTGGGCTGCGCTCGTTCACCGTTCCATGCTGCATCCATTCGTCCGCGCTCCATCATGAGATGTCTTCCTCGGACGCTGTGGAAGCTTGCGCAGTCGACCCGCATGACCGCGCGGGCGGTTGGGAGGATGCTCCACGAGGATCGACAAGGGCTCGGTGATAGAGTTGGCTTCGGACGAGGCTGTAACCACAGACCGCAGTCACTGATCTGCTCACGGGGGCGTCAGTCGTGCGAAGAAGGAATCTCGATGTCCTGAATACAAGGTCAAAGAAGCTCACATCGCGCCCGTGGTATTCCGACTCGGAAATGTCAACGCTGCTCACATCACTCCTCGGGCGTAGCGCTATGTCCCTTCCCGTCCATATGCCGTCCAGATACGCCCGTTATAAGAGGCCAGCCATGCCCTCGAACCATCTGACGACCGAGGCAACCCTGCGCACTACTGCGTCGCTGAGTCCGAGACGAAGGTCGGGCCGGAGTCGAGCATCCTGAGGCACAGAGGGCATGGCGCGATAGCAGACTTCGAGTCTTGATTTCAACTGAGGCGATGCAGAGCAGCTGATGGGCACCGCGGCCGCATTCTTGCTGAGCTCAGGATCCCATGAGACGAGGATGTCTAGGAACACAATGCGGAGAAGGTGAGAATATTCGGGCGTAGAACCATGAGTGCGAGTCATGAGGACAGGGCCATCAACTACGCACTCTCGAGAAATACAATGTCTCCCTTCTTGACTGGTTGCGAAGACGCGTGTGTATCTGGGTTCAATCCTGCCCAGTCCTCCGCAACTTCGCGCCAGGCACTCAGCTTGCAGATGCCCCCAGATTCGTCGCCTAGAACGAGCTTGAGCAGGGACACCTCTTTCCCGGCGTCCGGACCCCTCTTGACGCGTATGGAGTCAGGACCTTCAATCTCGAGAACCGCCACGAGAAGGTGCACTTTACGCGACCCCTTGTGTGCGTGACTCGCCCGGGCCGTCTCCGCCTGCGATAGTAGCGCTGCGAGCGGTGTGAGACCATGGAGGCTGAAGTGGAACGCAGGGAAGTTGGCAATGGAAGACGCGTCAGAGAAGTCGTAGGAACCGGTGTCTTGTGTTTGCTGCGTAACAAGCTCGGATCGAACTCGCGAGACGCTGGCTGAAGGACGAAGGAAGGTGATGTCTATGCGAGAGCGCGATGTGGTATCTCCGCCCTGGGTGGTCGCGGGCCAGGTGATGACGGTCGTTATACCCTCTGCGTATCTTCGCTATCAGCTAACTGGTTCAAGGACGAAACGGCCAGACTGACCCGGCTGTGTGTCATCAGCGTCCTCAACAGAGAAAGACAGATCCTGCTCGTCACCAGTCTCCTTGAAGATCACCTTCTCATACAGCATAGAGATACGCCGACTGGCCGCAGCAAGTGTAGAGGGAGGCAAGGTCAGCGGCAATGGGTCCGCTCGATGGGGCGTGATGGTCTGCCAGCTGTACGAGCTTCGAGGGCTGGCCAGATCTTTCGCCGCGGGTGCGCCATAGAATAGACGGTAGCGAGTCATGCATCGGTTTGCGCGCGAGTGCCGGCGTGTGGTTCGCCAAAGTCCAACAAGGCGCTTGAAGTTCGCGAGCCACGTGGGACGCAGTGACAGACGCTGACCGCGACGCTCAGCTCACGTAAGCAGATCTTTCTTTCCCTGGCAGCCCCGTCCTCGACACCGTCAACGACCTCCTCAAGCTCAACAACATGCCGGTGAGTCTCCAAACGCTGCCAATCCGTCCCGCAGGTCATCCGGAAGGCTGTCTGGGTAGAAAGAGCGAAGTCGAATGGCGAGAAGGGGATGGATGGGATAGGTCCTGGTTGGATGACGGGGGGACAGGGTTACGGCTCGACGACTTGGAGATCTGTGAGTGCTCATGCGCCTTGCTCTCCCAATAGGCACAACCATCAAACTTCAAGCGTTTCGTCGAGGTCGGGCGGGGTATGTATTCCATCGTCTCGTCTTCAAAACATGACGTCCTCAACGGTTCCGGGTTTCCCTCTGTGCGTGTGCAGTTGTCCTCCTCAAGTCCGGCCCCCAGGAGGGCAAGATTGCCGTGATCGTGGAGATCATTGACCACAACCGGGTGCGTAAGGTCTTGGTAGGCTCATATCTCTGCAAGCTGACGTCGTTACATCCTGCAGGCTATCATTGACGGGCCCACCACTGGCGTTCCCCGCCAGGCATTCCCCTACCGCCACCTGTCCCTTACGCCCTTCGTCCTCTCTTCTCTTCCCCGCGGCGCTGGCACCGGTGTCGTCCGCAAGTACCTCGAGAAGGACGGCACGGTCGAGAAGTGGCAGAAGTCTTCCTGGGCGCAGAAGCGGGAGGCTATCGCGAAGCGGAGGTCGATCAACGATTTCGAGCGGTTCTGCGTCATGCTCGCCAAGAAGGCACGGAGAGATACCGTTCGCAAGGCCGTGGCGAAGGCTTCTGCATGAGGGGTCGTGTTCGTCGGTCGGTTCGTCGTTCGAGAGATATGATACTATACGCGGGCTCGGTGTTGTGTCGCGCTGGTAAAAAGCATTCGAGGGTACGCCATGGCCCCTTACCATCATGTCCGGGATCTCTCGTCATCACGTCTATGTACTCTGCAATATGACATGCCACTGTATTCGCGATGTAACGGAAGATCCTCCGATTATATTGCCGCCCCTCACGCGTGTGGACCTCGGCTGGCGACACGTCTCATGTCGAAACAAAGTTCAACATTGCGCGGTTTCTTGCCTACATAGACACGGTCTCAGTCTCCGCGAGCGATCCCTCGGGGACGTTCATGCTTGGAGAAGCGACCCGGAGCGCTAGCTCGTACATTGATAGCAGCCAGCTCTTCGAGTCATCCATAGCTTGAAACCCGACTTACAGCTGCTGTTAAATTGTTTAACACTTAGAACCCCTGCGTGAAGATATTCGAGTGAGGTAAGGGATGAAAACAGGCACCGCGATGCCAACTCAGACTGGGTGGTGTCCTCGCTTGAATTACTATCACCGGCAGACACTTGCAAAGGGTTTTTGATTCAATGAGCCCTGGAGATCGCGATACTCGTGCTACTGCTCTATGATCTAAGTTCTTGGTGCAATTGCATCTCATTAACATACCTTCAAAGTATTTTTGCGAGATGTTGCTTGAGCCTATGGCACGATTCCAGTGTGAGTAGTGTTGTGCCAGGCTTGGGCCCAAGCCAGAAGCCAGGCCGGCCAAGCCAGTTGGCTCACTGGGCCATGCCAGGCCTGTAAAGTTTGCAGGTTGTACGGGTTGTGCTTGACTTAAGACCGAGAGAGATGAGCAACAAGAGTGACAAGGAGGCAGGGGTGTCTCATTGCAAACATGTGAAGTACAAGGTCGAGTAGCTAGACCTAGATACAACAAGATAATCAAATGGCAGGAATATCCAAGTGAAATGGTGCATCCAGACGCCAAAAGCCAACACCCCCCATGAGCGATGGAGCAAGGTGGGAACATAGGGACAAGTATGGTAACAGGGGTCAGAAGCGTGAGTGAGTTGAAACAGGAATCGGGGATGCGAGAATCGTAAGGTGAATCAAGGGACTGGGGTCAAAACATGGATTGAGGGACAAGAATCAAACATTGTCATGTACGGAACATGACTGACACTAAATCCAGGATGGTACACACAACTGAAGCCTACCAACAACTGTGCCTAATAAACCGCATCACTTGTTCGAACCTGGTGTTGATCAGGGTGACTGCGCCCCTAGGATCATCTACCATGACAGCAAATACAGCATTGGACTCAGCTGACGCATCAAGACCCCCACGGCCTCTATCGACATTGGATACTCTGAAGAGGACAACACCCAGACCTCCTCAGAGGACTCCATCATCTCAGAAGCCATCTCGGAGATCATCCTCAATCTGGACCTCACGCGCATGAGGGAATGGAAGATGGGCCCTGCTCGTGCTGATACTGCGCCTGCCTACTGGCCAGACAAGGCCACACCTCTCTTGTCGGATGACACCAGCACCACCATCTTTGAGACCATGGATAGTGAGGAGGAGACACTCGGCTTGATCATAGCCAAGCTGGACACCCTAGAGCTGTGATGGGAGAACAGCTTCCTCGACCTCGACTCCAGGGAGGAATACAGGGAGAGTTGGGAGTTGGGAAACCTTTCTGCAATCATCTTTGCACCTAACACAGTGCACACCATGACTACAGGGCCACATTATGGCGTTGATGGGTACCTCATCGAGGAGGAGGACAACACAGTCAATGGTGATCTTCTCGACTGAACATGTACGACAACAGGAACTGCAGACTACTGTACCATTTCGAATTGTTCGACCAGTCACGCATAACAGGCCCCCGAATTGGTCGGAATTTGGGCGCCTGTCACGCGTCACTCGGAGGCTGGTCGAAACCACCCGGCCGGCGCTAACATATGCTGGGGGCGGCGCGCTGTCGCGCGCCCTATTTGTGGCTAATTTTGGTCGAATTTTCGCCCAATGTCACGGTCACCGGCCGGTTGGTCAAATATGTTCGACAAAATCGGCCTGTCACGGGTCACAGGGCTGGTCGAACAATTCGAAATGGTACAGTATGTATGTACTTCTTGCATTGACACGAATGGTCTCATTGTCTATCTTGGCGTACAATCAAATTTGATTGTACTCGTAGTGTCACGCACGGAACATGACTAACACTATTACAGGATGGTACACGCGACTGAAGCCTACCAACAACCGCGCCTAATCAACCGTGTCACTCGTTCGAACCCCGTATTGATCAGGGTAACTGCGCCCCCTCGTATCATCTACCGCGACAGCGAGTACAGCATTGGACTCACCCGACACGTCGAGACCCCCACGCCCTCCATCCACATCGGAGACATGTACGAGGACGACACCCAGACCTCCTCGGAGGACTCCGTCATCTCAGCAGCCATCTCGGAGATCGTCCTCGATCTGGACCTCACGCGCACGAGGGAATGGGAGATGGGCCCTGCTCGTGCCGATACTGCTCTTGCCTACTGGCCGGACGAGACCGCATCCCTCTTGTCGAATGACCACCACCGTCTTCGAGACCGAGGATAGCGAGGAGGAGACACTTGCCTCGATCATAGCCGAGCTGGAGACCCTAGAGCTGCGATGGGAGAACAGCTTCCTCGACCTCGACTCCAGGGAGGAACGCAGGGAGAGTTGGGAGTCGGAGAGCCCTTCTGCGATCGTCTTCGCGCCTAACGTGGCGCGCACCGTGACTACAGGACCACGTTACGACGTAGACGGAAACCTCATCGAGGAGGGGAACAACACGGACAATGGTGCTCTTCTTGACTGAACGTGTACGACAACAGGGACTGCAGGCTATGCATGTACTTCTTGGGTTGACGCGAATGGTCTCATTGTCTATCTTGGCGTACAATCAAACTCGATTGTACTATCACATGGATGTTATTGTGCCCCTCTAAGCCCGTGAATAACTTGGAAGGTTTGTGTTACTTTTTCATTGTCTCTGAGAACTTTCTCGGACTTCGACAACTTCTCTATAGTGCTACTTTCATCTCTCTATTGTTCTTTTGACTTACTCCCACGCCATTGTCTCCTCAGCATTGTCCTTCCTTTGATTGTGCTCACCTCCATTGTTCATGTGTCATTGTTCCCTTGCTATTGTCTGAGCCAGGACAATAAGACTAGTGACTGTTTGGTAGTATTTGTAAATTTCCCGTAGAGACAGTATATAAGCCCCCACCCTCTGAGGGTTGGAGGACGAGTTTTTCCCTCCCACTCTCAAGTTGAGTGCCCTCAAGTACGCTCGTCAGTCACTGCGAAGCTAGCAGTCCTCTCATCGTTACTCTCTACGTCTATGAGTCCTAAGCACGCCCGCACGTCTATGAACTGAGGCATCCCGAGTGATCCTCCAAGTGAAGTCAAGTATGATCCGATATCAGAAGTAGTCAAGCATACATACGGGGTCTCCGATAGACCCAGTCGCAGTTCCATCGAGGAGCTATTCATCATTGACTCACCTTATCTCTACCTACCTTTGCAGGTTGAACATCATAACTACACGAACGACTGAGGTGAACTCCGATCCCTGTCCGATCCGAGAGCCTCAGGTGAAAGCTATTCTATTGAAGTAACTTTCACGCACGTCAAATTGGAGCCCACCGCGAGGGGTAGTATCCACTATCCCACACCTTGTCCAACTTGCCATCGAGTACACCGAGTTCGGTGGGTCGATCAGGTCACTCTTCCCCCTCTGAAGTCTCGAACTCTCTATCATCATCATTATCCTCTACCCCTTCTGTATCTCAGATATCATCAAACCTCCTCACTCCATCACCCTTCTCAAGTGTCACAAAACGTGACCTTTCTAGCGCTTATCCGGTGGATAAGTGGGCTTATCATTAGTTATCTGGAGTTATCAGTAGTTATCATCATTTATCGATGTTTATGATCGCTTTTTATCTTCTTTAGGGATATCTATTACATCATTGGTCCAGATCCTTCTAGGACCTTGGTCCTAGAACCTTCTAGATAGTTGCCTAGTAATGTAGTGCACGCTATTGGTCAGTTACTTGCTGAGTAATAGGCTACCTCAGCACACATGACTCAGCCTTACTCAGCTGGTCATGTGATTAGCTTAGTAACATAGAGTACCAGGGGTCTTCCCCAGTCCCAGGGGGGCTGGGGCTACATGTATATAAACCACCAGTCTGAGGCCGGCACCCTCAGACTTATCCACTTATTGTCTAACCCATCTAACAACTTGGCCTAACAAGCCCTCACCTTTTCCCCACACTTATATTTCATAACTAGTGAGTATTGTATTTGGGCTTACTGTTATATTTGGATAAGTCTGCTTCTATTGCACTGGGCTTGGCAAAGTCCCTTGCATTTATTTGCTTTAATTGGGTGTCGGTTGTTGCCTTTGCCTTTGGGCTTTTAGCCCTAGGCTTTGTGGGTTCTGGGGGCTATAGTATTGTTGCTGTCAAGCTTCAGTACTTATTGGGTCTGGGGGCTTCAGTGCTGTTGCTGTCAAGCTTCAGTCACTTATGTTGAGAGACACCTTGTTGTATGGCTTGCCTATGGCAGGCTGTATGGCTTGGTTGTTGATCTTCTTGCCGGGCCCTAGGCGTAAGGGGATCTGTTAGCCTTCGGGCAACAGCTTGGAACGGATCATTTGCATCTCCCATGAGAGTCTTTGACTTGTCGACGGGTAACCAGGCTGGACAGATTAGAGAAGGGTGCAACACCCTCTCAAACCCATTTGCAGCACGGTGTGGTGCCGTGTCTGAGAATCAAGCTTACCACCACATCAAGGCACAACCTTTCCCTTTTCGGAGTTTTGTCCTGTCAAGGACCAGCTGACAAGCTGCTGACTCTTCTCTCTTAGCCATGCCCAAGATCTCGAAGGACCGCAAGGTCATTGCCAAGCAGGAGCCACTCGGTATTTACGAGTGCATTCTCCTTCGCCTTCGCACGAGTACAAGCACGTCCCTCGCTTCCCTCGCAAAAGGGTTAACGCCGCACCAGTCCGCGTCATCCCCCGACCTTTCGACCCGGAGCGTGCGAGACAGGCCGACGAAGACATCGCTCAACTTGCAGAGCGTGCCAGGCTCCTCAAGGAGATACGACGCCTCGAACGTATCGCCCAGGCCTCACCACCCCTCATCGATCGCATCTCCGACCCATCTCGCCCCTCATCGAACGACTCCAGGCACCCGTGCAGATCCCTGAGCACAAGCCTGTCCCCAAGGACCTCCACATGCTGAAGCACAAGGTCGTCGATCGCATCCGGGAGTTCGAGCGCCTCTTCCGACCCACTGTCGAAAGACTCTCCCATTCGTCAAGAAGGCACTCGAGGATGATCGTATCTCGAAGGATGCGAAGGACGACATCAGGTTGTGGGGCACGGAGTTCAACGAGTTGTACACCAACTTGGAGAGAGAGCGCGGAAGCTGACGAATAAGGAGTGGAGGATTATTAAGAGGCAGCTGAAGGCCGTTGGTCAGGTTTCCTTCAAGAACCTGAACGAGCGTCTTCCGGAGATCTGCGACGAGCTGAATGCTCTGAAGCTGGAGTTCAACTATGGCATCTAGATCTGTAATGGGCACCATTGGCAATAGAGAACCCTTTGTTTTGCTACCTTGCATTGTAACCACTCGGCAGACAAGTACTAACCACTATGTCACCAGCAATGAACTACAACAACTTCGTCCCCGTAACCACGTTCCACCCACTTGCTCCCCAGGCAATTGATGAGATTGTCAGCAATGGCATATCAGATGGGGCAGACATCAATTTCATTGTTGCAGCTCAGAATGCAGTAGGGCTTGCGGAGCAACGTGTCCCGGAATACGTCCGCAATGTGGTAGCCGAAATGGCTGGGCATATGGACACCAATTTCCAGAGCCTTACAAACCATATCAGTCTTTTGACTACTCAAGTGACCACTCTCAGCACACTCGTTCAGAACCAGCAGACCCTTGTTCAGTCCTACAAACAACAAGTCGATGCCTTACCAGCGTCGACTGGAGGAGGTTCGCGTCAACCCAAAATTGGCGAGCCCCCCATCTTCAAGGGCTCAGATGACAAGATCAAGCTGGAGGAGTGGCGCAACCTGATTAGCCTGTGGTGCGCGCACGAGGGTATCGTCACCGACAAACAGAAGATTGTTACGGCCCTGTCCCGGCTGCAAGGCCCAGCTCATAAATACATGGCATCGTACTATGACCGTGTAGGCAAAGGCCAAGACCTCGGAACGTGGGACGCCTTCATGGATGAGCTTGCGCAAATCTATGGGCAGAGAGACGACAAAGAAGGAGCAAAGAAGGAGATCACAGCCCTGTTTGTCAACAAAGACTTGGCTGCTAAAGACTTCATCAGATATGCGGAACGCTTCCGTACTCTCGGACGTCTTACGGGTTACGACGATGAGCTTCTCATTGACAAGCTACGGGAGGTTATCAGCCGCGACATGCGGATTGCCCTCGTTGGCAAGGGTGGCAGCAATGTCCCCAAGAAGTGGACCGAGTTTCTCGACATGTTACTCGACTTCTACAGAGAGCTCAACCCGGAAAAGACACGAGGCACTGTCTTTAGTAAGAGCAGCTCAGACAACAGCGGTCACACCCCAATGGACATTGACTCGGCTGAAAAGTCGAAGGGCAAGGGCAAGAAGGGCAAGCAGGCCAACTCCGCTACCACAAACAAGAAGGCGCTATACTGCCACAACTGCAAGAGGCGGAACTCGCACGACACAGATGACTGCTACCTGCTCGCCAAGAACGCTGACAAGCGTCCCAAGTCCCAGAGCCAGTCCAAGGGGAACGATCAGTCCAAAGGGAATGATCAGAAGACAGGGACAAAAGGCACGACACCGTCGAACAACTTCAAGGCGAAAAAGACACGTGTCGTAGAAGTTGAAGTCACGGACGACGAGGACGACACCCCCAAGTCTTCAAAGTCCATCTCTACTGCGAGACTCGGGCGAGAGGATGTTGACAGTGAATCAACCTTGTCTGAGGAGGATGAACCTCAGACTCGTTCCGGCCAGTCTGAAAAAGGCAAGGCTCGGTCCTCGAAGAGCTCGGATTTTCTCATACGCCATATGTAAATAACACCTGCGAACATATGGCAGAGAATAGTAAACCCAACGTCGGAATGCAGACATGTAGTGTTGGCATTAGTAGCACGGACAATCCTGTAATATCGTCATCTTCTCGCAACAGGAATTCATTCAAATTGCCCGTGACACTGTGGGTTTACGGAAGAAAAGTGCAGGTCGAAGCTCTGGTAGACTCAGGGGCCACGACATCTTTCATCAATAAATCAGTTGTCGAAACCTATCACCTGGGAACTCATAAGCTGGCAACCCCGTACGACGTGTATAACGCCGACGGGACCTCCAACAAAAGTGGACAGATTACTCATGCTGTCCGGTCCTATGTCGAAATTGGATCTCATAAGTCAACTCACCAGCTGCTCGTAGCAGACTTAGGTAGTAAAGACATGATCCTAGGGTACACCTACTTACGCAGACATAACCCTGAAATCGACTGGGAACATGGGGAATGGAGGTTTACCAGGTGCCCTGAGAGCTGTGCCCCAAGAGCTCGTAAAAGAGGCAATGTGGCTGAAGAAGAAGCCGACGAGCTTCAGCTACCAAGGGTGGATCCCTTGATCACTCCACTGGACGAGTTAGGAGAGGAGTGTATCGAAAATCCGCATATCAACTGGATTTCGACAGAAGATCCAGACGACCACGAAGTAGCACAGTTGACCGCAGAGATTCTTGCAAAAGATCTCGAGGAGATTGAGGACGATGACACTCGCAACTGGAAGACTATAGTCCCAGAATATCTACACGAGTATGGCAACGTGTTCTCAAAGAAAGAATCAGAGAGGATGCCGGTGCGCAAACCGTATGACCACGGTATTGACTTCGAGGAGGGGGCCCCGCTTCCTCGACCGGCCAAACTATATCCAATGTCTCCAAAGGAACGCAATTCCTTGGACGAATGGATCAATGAGGAAACCCGAAAGGGTTACATTCGAAAGTCAAAGAGCCCTCTAGCAGCACCTGTCTTCTTTGTCAAGAAGAGTGATGGAAGCCTGCGGTTGGTGGTAGACTACCGGAAGTTAAACGACATCACAGTGAAGAACCGTTACCCAATTCCCCGCATAGCGGACTTGGTTGACTCGCTCAGCCAGGCGTCAATATTTACAAAAATTGACTTGCGCTGGGGATATAATAATGTTCGTATCCGAGAGGGTGACGAATGGAAAACGGCTTTCATCACACATCGCGGGCTGTTTGAAGCCAATGTGATGTACTTTGGTTTCTCCAATGCACCAGCCACCTTCCAGGCAATGATGAACGATATACTCGGTGATCTCATACGGGATGGACACGTTATTGTGTACCTTGATGACATATTGATCTTCACGGACAATGTGCGTCAACACCGTCAAATCACTCAGGAGGTGCTCAAACGTCTACGAGATAATGATCTATTTGCAAAACCAGAGAAGTGCTTCTTTGAAAAAAGCAGCATCGAATATCTGGGCATGATCATCTCGAAGGGACAGATTTCGATGGACCCTAAGAAGGTTTCTGGAGTGACCGACTGGCCGCGACCCACTAAGGTCAAGCAAGTCCAAGCCTTCCTCGGCTTTGCCAACTTTTACAGGAGGTTTATCAAGGACTTTGCAAAGCATGCCAAGCCGCTCACCTCATTGACCAAGAAGGATCAACCATGGGTCTGGGGCGAGGAACAGGAACATGCGTTCGATAGCCTGAAAAAGGCCTTTACCTCAGCCCCTATTCTGCGCATCCCGGATGATGTAAACCCTTTCCGCCTTGAGACGGATGCCAGTGACTTTGCCACCGAGCAGTCCTGTCTCAGCTGGACCCAACTGACAAGTTGTGGCATCCAGTAGCCTTTTATTCCAAGTCGCTCAATGTCCATGAACGGAACTATGAGATCTACGACAAAGAGATGCTTGCTATTATACGCGCTCTGGAGGAATATAGGCAGTACTTGGAGGGTCATCCGGAAAAGCTCGAGATATGGTCAGATCATCAGAACTTGACCTATTTCAAGACGGCCCAGAAGTTGACACGGAGACAGGCGAGATGGTCTCTGTACCTCACGCGTTTCAACTTCGTATTGCGCCACAAACCAGGCAAGACAATGCTCACTGCCGACCCTCTGTCCAGGAGGCCAGACCATGAAGAGGGGGTGGAATTCGATAACGAGATCAAATCCTTCTCAAGCCTGAATTTTTCGCCATTCATGCTATCGATTCCTCTCATGAGTCGCCTATCAATGATGACATTCTCCTAAGAGAGGTCAAAGAAGCATTGCTACAGGACAACGTCACCAAGGACTATCAGCAACTGCTGAAGTCTGGACCACGAGAGTTCAGCAAGTCCCTGGAGGATTGGAACTATGAGAATGGACTTTTGCTCTACCGTGGCAAAGTCTATATCCCAAAGAGCGACAACGATCACCTCCGTAGACGAGTAGTTCAGATGCACCATGATATACCTTCTGCTGGACATCCGGGGAGGTGGAAGACATATGAACTCGTCTCACGGAACTACTGGTGGCCGGGCATGTCAGTATTCACCAAGAAGTATGTCACAGGCTGCGACATCTGTCAACGGATGAAGAACCGTCCGCAACAGCCATATGGACCGCTCCAGCCCAACCCTGTCCCGGAAGGGCCATGGGAAATCATCACTATCGACCTTATCACTCAGCTACCAGAATCTTTTGGTTACACCGCCATCTGCGTGGTGGTAGACAGGCTCACAAAGCGAGCACACTTCTTCCCCATCAAGAACGAGTTCTCTGCGAAAGATCTAGCGGAACTACTCTATGAGAGGATATGGCCGTTGCATGGCCTACCGCTTCAGATCATCTCCGACAGGGGTACACAATTCGCGGCAGCGCTATTCCAAGAATGGTGCAAGCTACTGGGGATAGAATCATCCATGTCCACCACATATCACCCGCAGACAGATGGCCAGACCGAAAGGGTCAACCAGACACTGGAGCAATTCCTTCGCTGCTATGTTGATTACCAAAAGGCCAACTGGTCTAAGCTTCTCAGTGCAGCAGAGTTCGCGTATAATAATGCAGCTCACGAAGGAACCAAGGAGAGCCCATTCTTCTTGGAATACGGTCGACACCCACGGGCAGGTCCAACGCTTCGCAAAGAAGCAACTCCAACAAACCTCAGTGACATTGCATGGAGAAGACAACAAGCCCAGGAGCAAGCGAAGGCAGCTCTTGCTTTGGCAGCCGAGCGGATGAAGTGGTACTACGATCAGGGAGTCCAGAAGGTCCCCTTTAAAGTAGGCGACAAGGTTCTATTGGACCTACGTGACTATCAAACCACGGGTCGCAAGCTCAACGCTCGGTATGCAGGACCTTTGAGATTGTTGAAAAACTTTCTCCAGTCACCTTCAGACTGAAGTGGCCTGCTAGGATGACTCGGATCCATCCAGTCTTCCATGCCAGCAAGCTCATACCATATCATGACTCTCAGATCCCAGGCCAGAAACCGGCCCCACCTGACCCTGTCATTATCATGGGCATGAGGAGTTCGAGGTTGAAGCAATTCTTGATCCAGGCGCTACCGCAGACAACTCCAATACCTAGTTCGGTGGAAAGGTTACGGCCCCGAGGATGACTCTTGGGAGCCGGTCAATAACCTCACGAACTCTCCTGAGCTCATCAAACAATTCCATGAGGCTCACCCGCATGCAATCCGCATGGCGGAGAGTTCCTAGCTTCGCTCTTCTCATCGGAGCTCGAACTAGAAGTGGGGGTACTGTCACAAAACGTGACCTTTCTAGCGCTTATCCGGTGGATAAGTGGGCTTATCATTAGTTATCTGGAGTTATCAGTAGTTATCATCATTTATCGATGTTTATGATCGCTTTTTATCTTCTTTAGGGATATCTATTACATCATTGGTCCAGATCCTTCTAGGACCTTGGTCCTAGAACCTTCTAGATAGTTGCCTAGTAATGTAGTGCACGCTATTGGTCAGTTACTTGCTGAGTAATAGGGCTACCTCAGCACACATGACTCAGCCTTACTCAGCTGGTCATGTGATTAGCTTAGTAACATAGAGTACCAGGGGTCTTCCCCAGTCCCAGGGGGGCTGGGGCTACATGTATATAAACCACCAGTCTGAGGCCGGCACCCTCAGACTTATCCACTTATTGTCTAACCCATCTAACAACTTTGGCCTAACAAGCCCTCACCTTTTCCCCACACTTATATTTCATAACTAGTGAGTATTGTATTTGGGCTTACTGTTATATCAAGTCCTCCGAGGACTCAATCATCTCAATCAAACCCTTCAAACACTCCCATTGTAAAGGCTACACCTACAGTCCCTATCCCGTTCACAATCAATACAATGACCACGCCACTTGAAATGCCTAGGGCAGGCACCAAGTCAGCTCCAAAGACTTTCAAAGGTGACCCTCTTAAGGTACAAGATTTCCTGGACGATTATGGAGCTCTCTGCACGTTGAAACAGGTCACTACAAATGCAGACAAATGCAAATATCTTCTGCGCTACTGCAGTAGCTCAGTAAAGGCAGTTCTGGAGACTTATGATCTCAACACAATGACATATGCTAACCTTGAAACTACAGTTAAACGTTTATATGATGCTGATAGATTTGAAAAACGTTATAAAGAAAAGGACCTCCATATTCTGTTACGGAAAGCAAGACACAAGGATCTTACTTCAATTGCAAAATTCAAGACATATCTTCGAGAATTTCAAAGGATTGCTGGATGGTTAAAAAAGCATAATGTCATTGACACAGCAGCTTACAACAAATACTTTTGGAAGGGGATACCACGATCGCTACGCCCACGGATAGAGACATTATACCTCCGAGCACATCCTAATCATGACATGACCACACCCTTCGATGTCGACAACCTCACGGCAATCGTGGAGACCATGTTTGGGAGAAACCGTTTTGATGCAGGAGACTCCGACTCGGAAGGAGACAATGGATCTGATGAAGACACTTCTTTCGAGACAACAGAAGATGAGGAGTCAGATGATAACCATGACTCAGACTCTGATCATCAGACTAAACCTTCTAGACATGAAGAGAAGAAGACACCTAAGAAGTCTAGTAAAGTCAAAGACAAGGCTAGACACAAGGAGAGGTCAGACCCACTTCCTCCAAAGCAAACTGATACCCAGCCATCTAGAGACACTAGTGAAGTCGAGGACATTATTCGCAGACTTCAAAACATGTCCATTGATGACCCTGCTTATGCGGCATTATACTTTCGAGGGTTCAAGCTGGACAAAGACATTGCGCAAGTCATTCGAGGACCCAAAGAGGCAGTCAAACCATCATATACTGCTCCTCCAATATTTTCTCAGAACTCGGGAATACGACCTTTGGGTTGTTACGGATGTGGCGAGCAAGGACACGGTATGAACTTCTGTCCAAAAATCAATGAACTGGTGACAAAGGGCATCCTGAAGCGGGACAACAATAACAAACTCACCTTTGCAGACGGGTCTCTGATTCAGCGGCAACGAGACGAGACATTCGTCCATGCTGCTCAACGAATATCCGGACAGTCAAATTATATCGCACTCACTGCCCATATCGTAGAAGTCGAGGAGGCCACAGACCACAGTGATTGTGATTCTGACTCACCAAATTTAGTTTTTCCCGCAGAACGTACTCAGAAGCAGACCAAGGATCACCGAAAGGTCAAGTTCGATGGAGTCCAGATGCCACCCAAGCCCGCATGGGCTAAAGGTAAGGTTGCTGACAGATCGCAGGCTTCAGGAAGTGGACATACACAGGGTCCCGGACCCGCGATAATACCTAAGGAAGTCCATGGCAAACCTACATTTGACCCTGACAAAGATGAGGACATTGTGATAGATGACATACAGCCAAACAGACCACACACAAGTAAGGCGCCTACCGAAAAGCCTGCAAAACGCGTACCCATCCAGTCAGAAGTGGCAAAACACGTGCAGCCACTGACGATTTTGGACCGTATCCTCAATACGCCCATAACAATGTCAGTAGGAGAGGTCATCGGATCCTCAAAGGACGTTTCGCAACATTTACAGGAGGTTATCCGAGCTAAACGCGCGACACAGCCACAAACGGAGGTTAACCACACCGAATTTCTCTCTACTGCGGTGATTTATACGAAGACTAAACGACCTCTAATTCGAATAACAGTGCAATGCGATGGGAATCCAATCGATGCTATAGTCGATACAGGATCCATGATGAATATAGTGAGCCGAAGAGTATGGAAGACAAGCATCCCGAGACCCTACGACAAATCAGAACAAGTCGGGATGGTAGCAGCAAACAACAGCGAAGGCAAACTGAGCGGGTTGATAAAGAACGTAGAATTAACTTGCGGAGCGGCCCGGACATGGGCTAATCTATATGTGGCCGACAATGTGTCCTTCGATCTGCTTCTAGGTCGACCATGGCAGCGAGACAATCAAATATCTATTGACGAACAAAAAGACGGGACCTACTTATTGTTCAAAAACCCTTTTATAGATGTCCCTGAGCTCGAAATGATGGTAGAGCCCGACAACTCCCCGCCGATAGCTATTTTACTATTCCCGAGCCCGACGGTCCCTCCTCGACTGACTCTACATCATCCCCGCACTCGTACTACTGCTCAACCGACTCCGCGATGTCGCAGGCCGACGCAACACCGACCGAGTTCCGCTACACGGCGACGATCGAGCCGCAGATCGCGTTCCCGTGCTCTTACGGGGAGCACGATGGGCACCCGTACCAGGACTGGTACGTCCCCGCGATCCTGCTTACCGGCACGCTCCTCGACTCCTCTCGCGAACCGGGAACCCTTCCCTTCTCGTCCCAAGGCCCGCGTACATTCGAATCTATCCTACGGCGCACTTGAACGAGCTCCGCCACGACGCCATCGCGGCAGACTTTCGAGTTCCCACGCTGAGCGCTAAACATATCGCGCCGCGCGACGCGACACCCTTCTTCATTCCCAACCTCGAGCTTCTAGCCTCTACTTCTTACTCGCCTCTCAGCACACCCTCTCCGACGTGGAGCGACGTTCACGGAAGCACGACCCACCAAGAAGACACGCCCTCCGACTATGCACACAAAACCAGCGACACGAATCGCGACCAATTGCCGCCTGCGTCGCTGCTATTCGCGACGGCTCGAGACGACGAGGGAAGTGGGAGTAACAGCGACGCAGAGGACGAATGGGAGCGGTACGCACCCCAGCCAGTACAAGTTGAAATCACAACTGACCCTTCTACGAACGACCGTAGCGTCGTCAACAGCCCCGAGTATAGGCTGTTGACCGCAGCACCTCTCCCGGAAGACGTACCCGACGTTAACAACGAGCGCATTCGAGCGCGGTACACCGAACTCGTCGCGCAGCACCCCGGCTTCTACGACAACCTTTCCCCCAACTCCGCGATTACCATCGCCGATTGCATCGACCGTTTTTGCCCCGACGATCACCCATCCCGACACGGATTCCCTCCCTCGACTTTAACTCCTTCGCATCTCGCATCCCTACCTGCGCGTCCCTTTCTCCCTTCTTCTACGACCCACTACGCTACTTCTTCTCAAATCCTTCCCCGTCTCGTACCTCCACCTTCGCCTCCTCTTATTTTCGCACCCATCCCGATCTCCTTACACGATGCGTCCCCCATTCTCACATTCCAAGACGCCTGCGAGCGCGTCCTCGACAACTCCGCGACAGGCGACAATCCTGAATACGAGCTCGACGAGCCGCTGCTCAAGAGCGAAGATCTCGATCGCCTGTACGACGATCTCGAGGCCGGGAGATGCACGCCCGGCGACCATACGCCCGTTGAGCACATACCCATGAAGCGCAATCATCTCGAGATCGAACAAGAGCGGTGGCAGGAGCACCAGGACAACTCCATCGGCCAGCCGTCCGTCAAGCGATCTCGGCGCGATCTCGAGCGTACGGAACCACATGTCAAGAACGAGCCTGACCGTCCATCTGACGCGCACGCAATGCAAGTCCCTCTCCTCTTGCACGATGCGAGCGTGAACGATCATTCTCTCTGTCTCCCTCCCACCACCACGTTCCACCCACTGCCTCCTCTCCTCCTCTCCTTCTACGCTGTACCTTCGGAGCTCAGCGATTACACACCAGCGGACACAGGCATCTATGACGACAACGACGACTACTCTACTCCAGCCCTCGACAACGTCCTTCTCTCTTGCGACTCTCCCGACTACACCGTATCACGCCCCATCACACCATCCACACCCGCTACGACACCGGAACCTGTGCGTCTTAACCAGCAGCAGCAGGACGAGTACGACTAGGGAAAGTCATGGGTATGCCAAACCCACGTGGGTGTCTGTGGGTTTTGGCCATGGGTGTGGGTGTGGGTATGAAACCTACAACCCACACGCATACCCTTACCCACATGGGTATGGGTAGCACCCTTTATCATGGATGTATTTTGACTGATGTAGGCCCCCAATGCATGTTATACTTGTTTACATGATATGAATGGATAAAAAACCATGAGAACACCCCTCTAGCACTTGTCAATATCAATAACAAGCTCCAGATGTGGTCCAAACCCCAAGACACCCATGGGTTTACCCTAACCCACAGCCAACCCATACCCATGGCCGTGGGTATGGGTAAATCATGGGTATGGGTGTGGGTCAAGGTCCTGCCACCCATGGGTCCACCCATGGTGTTCCCTAAGTACGACCGGCTTTTTCACGGCGGCGCAGTCCGCGACTTCGTCGAGCGCGTCCTGCTCGACGCGATGCAGGACGCGACCGACGACATGTGCGAGTTTTTTCTGGGATGAGTTTGAGATCTTTCGATCTGGTTGACGTACGTCCCCTTTCTATCACCCAGTTATTGAAACTGACACGTATGTTTATATGTCTAGTGACTTCGTCTCTGGCTTGGCGTTACCATTTTGGACTTACCGTCATGTATGTCGTACTTCTTTTGGACAGATCTCTGTGCTATGACCTCCCTTACCGTCGTCTTGATTACCCTTCCACTGTTCTCCGACTCATCTTGTCGTATTGGGCTACTTTACTCCATAAACCCCTCCTTACCGTGTCATCTGACTGGGCACGTCGATCATCTTGCATTACCATTACACATATCATGTCTCTTGTATATAGAAGCTTCTTGCATATTGACTATGGACGAGCATACTCTTACTCCTTCCGTCTTGTAGTACATAAGAGTCCGTTGACGCATGACTCCCTGACATATGACCATATCAAGCCTTCTCACTATATCCTCGACATCTTATTACTACAAGTGCGACATATCGCATTTGCACCACGTTATGCTGAGGTCAGCGTTTCTTTTGGCATGGGATGGGAGGACCGATGTCCTCGGAGTACCCCTAACCCGATGACACGATCCGTGGCAGTGTCCGCAGCAAGTCAGGCCGAGGAGCAGCCTTGTTTGGCATTGTTTTACGCAGTGATCGAGCCCACGGAGACGCGGAAAGAGGACCCATATGTACACACGGCTTACAAGCGTGTGGATAAAAAAGTCAAGCCTGTCGCAGGGACTATGCCAGAGGAATCACGAGTCATACGTCAGTTCCCAGAGGACCCTCTTGCATCACTTCCTGAACTCTCGCCAATCATTCCTGACTTCATTCCGACTATGAAATTGACGGAGGAACGCATAGAGAAAATAGCTCTCAATAAAGATGGCTATCTATGGCCTGAAGAGGAGAAACTCTTCCTGCATATACTAAAGCTGAATGAAAAAGCGGTGGCATTTCAGGACAGCGACCGAGGTACGCTGCGGGATGACTACTTCTCTCCGTACATCATGCCCGTAGTGCCGCACGCAGCTTGGAAAGAAGCGAACATTCCTATAGCCCCTGGGATCAAAGATAAAGTCATAAAAATTCTGAAAGACAGGATGGCGGCTGGAGTTTACGAGCCAAGTCAGTCATTGTACCGATCAAGATACTTCTGCGTGCTGAAGAAGAATGGAGACCTCCGACTCGTTCATGACCTTCAACCATTAAACAGGGTTAGTATACGTGATGCAGGATCCCCACCTATCATGGATGATTTTGTCGAACCATTCGCTGGCTATCAGTGCTACACGGTCTTCGACCTCTACTCGGGATACGATGCGCGTATTGTACACCCACGAAGTCGCGACCTTACTGCATTTATGACACCGCTAGGACTTTTACGCCTGACCTGCATGCCGCAAGGATACACAAACTCCCCAGCAGAGTTCCAGAATTGTATGTCATTCATTCTGCAACACGAAATCCCGCATACTGCCAATATTTTCATTGATGACCTTCCAATCAAAGGACCCAAAACCTGTTATCCTGATGAATACGGGAGACCTAAGACACTCAAGGAAAATCCTGGGATCCGGAGATATATATGGGAACATGCACTAGACGTTCACCGAATTCTGCACCGACTAGGTCATGCAGGAGCCACGATTTCAGCCAAGAAAATTCAAATGTGCAAACCAGATGTAGTCATTGTCGGACAAAAGTGCAGCCTCGAAGGAAGGACCCCTGAGGATGCTAAGGTTGAGAAAGTGTTAAAGTGGCCTCAGCTCCGGAACGTAAAGGATGTCCGTGGATTTCTGGGACTGTGCGGGACCGTCCGTATATGGGTCAAAGGGTACTCCGAAATTGCACGACCCCTTACAGAACTTGTCCGAAAGGACACCGAGTTCATATGGGATGAGCGACGGGAGGATGCATTTCAGACATTGAAGACTCTCATATCCTCAGCTCCCGCTCTTCATCCTATTGATTACGCCTCAGACCGACCAGTCTATATGTCAGTAGACTCCAGCATCATCGCGGTAGGTTTCATCCTCTCCCAAGACAATGAACAGGGAAAGCGCAGACCTGCACGCTATGGGTCTCTTCCTTTCAATGACCGCGAGTCGCGGTATAGTCAACCCAAATTGGAACTTTATGGATGCTTCCGAGCCTTGCGTCATTGGAGATTGTACCTCATCGGTATCAAACACCTGATTCTGGAGGTCGACGCAAAATACATAAAAGACATGCTCAATAATCCTGATCTACAGCCTAACGCCACTATAAATCGATGGATACAGGGGATCCTATTATTCGATTTTGAGCTACGCCATATTCCCGCTGACAAGCATCGGGGCCCAGATGCTCTCTCTCGCAGACCACCCACTGATGAGGAACGAAAACAGACAGAAGAAATGGAGAAATGGCTGGATGACACCACATTTTTTTCAGTTATCATGAAGGAACCTGACCGCATATATGATCTGCCGTCGTATCAGACAGGGCCTAACAAGCATGAAGAAATACTGACTCAGATACGCTACTTCCTTATGGCCCTAAAGACACCATCATTCAGTACGACTCAAGCAAAAAAACGATTCATGCAACGAGCATCACACTTCTACCTCGAAAACAATAAAATGTTCAAAAAACGCACCAATGGTTGTCCGTTACTGGTGGTACTCAAGCCGGAAAGGAGATATCAAATTTTGAAATATGCGCATGAGAAATTGGGACATCGCGGGACATATGGAGTCTTCTATCATCTTCGAGACAGGTTCTATTGGCCTCATATGTTCCAGGACGTGAAACACCACGTCAGCTCATGCCACGAATGCCAGATCTGGAGCACGAAAAAAGTTGAAGTCCCGCCCACGATACGAATTCCTGTCACCATTTTCACACAGATATACGCCGATGTCATGTTTATGCCCAAGGCTGGAGGATATCGTTATCTGGTAGCAGCCCGCGATGACTTATCACACGCAGCAGAAGGACGAGCACTCAGACAGTTAACTTCCCGAAACATAGCCAAATTCCTCTGGGAACAGATCATATGCCGTTACGGACATATTGCTGAAATTGTCACTGATAATGGAGCTGAATTTACAGGAGCCACTAAAAAGCTACTAAAAAGATATGGCATTCCTCAGGTCAAAATCACTCCGTATAACAAGCATGCCTCGGGTGTCGTAGAGCAAGGACACTTTACCATACGACAAGCAATTCTCAAAGATTGCAAAGATCAACCAAAAAGATGGCCAGAAAAGGTACCCCTTGCTTTCTTTGCAGATCGAGTAACCACAAGACGCTCAACTGGTTTCAGTCCATTTTATTTACTCCATGGAATGCACCCAATCCTGCCCTTCGACTTAACGGAAGCCACGTTCATGATAAGCGGTTATCGGGCCGGACTTTCCTCTACTGATCTGTTGACACTGAGAATGCGTCAATTAGATAAACGACCAGCCGATCTAGAAAAGGCTAGTGAGGCAATACTCCGCTCGCGACTGGCATCAAAAGCGCAATTTGAAAAACGATTTCAGCATAGACTTCGTAGAGTTCCAATCAGACAAGGATCTCTAGTCCTCATTCGCAACACTGCACGAGATGCAGGGCTAGATGCGAAGTATGCACCCCGGTACTCCGGACCATACATGGTACACCGCCAAACCAAAGCAGGGACCTATGTCTTGAAAGAGCTTGACGGGACCCACATGCGACAAAGCTTCGCAAGCTTTCGGCTTCTTCCATACCATCCCCGGTCTGCACGGAACCTTCTTGACAATCTGAGCGATACAGATTCAGACTCCGACATCAACAGAGACAATCAAGGACTAAGTAGAGACTCGATGATGAGTTCGGAAGATTCCGAAGATGAATGGCTTCCTTAGACGCCTGAACGTTGGGGGTCTCTTCGAGACTCAGGAAACTTCCCCACGTTCCTAATTCCCCCGACTTCAGCATTCACGCGTACACTGTTGATTGTAACACGCAGCCCGCAACCTAGCAACTATGCCCCGTCATCATTTTTCATCGAGCCCCTCTCTCATCTATGCGACCGTATTTGGTCCTGAAACCGACATCACGTTTCCGCAGACCCCGATCGAGACTCTTACACCGGAGAACGAAGAACGTCTTTCCTCTGGCCCTGTCCGTTACCAAGACATCTACTCTTCTTACGAATGGTATGTGGAGCCGCAGGATCAGCCTCGCGGCATCATTCGCCCCTACTCCATGGTCTATATTGAAGACGCCAGACGTGGCTACGACTTCACCGGCATGACTATCATCATGGACGGAGTGGACCTCGTTCGTGATGAAGGAGCAGACTGCGTTCGCTTCCAAGCATGGCGCGCGGTCGGCGATGGCTCTTCTGAAGATGAAGGAGGACTTCTTCTCATGCCGACCATTCTGCACGTCCCCTTGAACCGAACCAACTTCTACCTCCTCCGCGGAGCAAGCAGAGTCGCGCCGTTTTTCGTTCTACGTCATATGATGCGGGAGACATTCTTGTGAGTACCCCTCCACTCAGTCTACGCCCCAGTTGGCAACGAGGACGTTGCATTCTAAACTGTGGGGCGGGTGTCACGCACGGAACATGACTGACACTATTACAGGATGGTACACGCGACTGAAGCCTACCAACAACCGCGCCTAATCAACCGTGTCACTCGTTCGAACCCCGTATTGATCAGGGTAACTGCGCCCCCTCGTATCATCTACCGCGACAGCGAGTACAGCATTGGACTCACCCGACACGTCGAGACCCCCACGCCCTCCATCCACATCGGAGACATGTACGAGGACGACACCCAGACCTCCTCGGAGGACTCCGTCATCTCAGCAGCCATCTCGGAGATCGTCCTCGATCTGGACCTCACGCGCACGAGGGAATGGGAGATGGGCCCTGCTCGTGCCGATACTGCTCTTGCCTACTGGCCGGACGAGACCGCATCCCTCTTGTCGAATGACCACCACCGTCTTCGAGACCGAGGATAGCGAGGAGGAGACACTTGCCTCGATCATAGCCGAGCTGGAGACCCTAGAGCTGCGATGGGAGAACAGCTTCCTCGACCTCGACTCCAGGGAGGAACGTAGGGAGAGTTGGGAGTCGGAGAGCCCTTCCGCGATCGTCTTTGTGCCTAACGTGGCACGCACCGTGACTACAGGACCACGTTACGACGTAGACGGAAACCTCATCGAGGAGGGGAACAACACGGACAATGGTGCTCTTCTTGACTGAACGTGTACGACAACAGGGACTGCAGGCTATGCATGTACTTCTTGGGTTGACGCGAATGGTCTCATTGTCTATCTTGGCGTACAATCAAACTCGATTGTACTATCACATGGATGTTATTGTGCCCCTCTAAGCCCGTGAATAACTTGGAAGGTTTGTGTTACTTTTTCATTGTCTCTGAGAACTTTCTCGGACTTCGACAACTTCTCTATAGTGCTACTTTCATCTCTCTATTGTTCTTTTGACTTACTCCCACGCCATTGTCTCCTCAGCATTGTCCTTCCTTTGATTGTGCTCACCTCCATTGTTCATGTGTCATTGTTCCCTTGCTATTGTCTGAGCCAGGACAATAAGACTAGTGACTGTTTGGTAGTATTTGTAAATTTCCCGTAGAGACAGTATATAAGCCCCCACCCTCTGAGGGTTGGAGGACGAGTTTTTCCCTCCCACTCTCAAGTTGAGTGCCCTCAAGTACGCTCGTCAGTCACTGTGAAGCTAGCAGTCCTCTCATCGTTACTCTCTACGTCTATGAGTCCTAAGCACGCCCGCACGTCTATGAACTGAGGCATCCCGAGTGATCCTCCAAGTGAAGTCAAGTACGATCCGATATCAGAAGTAGTCAAGCATACATACGGGGTCTCCGATAGACCCAGTCGCAGTTCCATCGAGGAGCTATTCATCATTGACTCACCTTATCTCTACCTACCTTTGCAGGTTGAACATCATAACTACACAAACGACTGAGGTGAACTCCGATCCCTGTCCGATCCGAGAGCCTCAGGTGAAAGCTATTCTATTGAAGTAACTTTCACGCACGTCAGTAGGCGCCAAAAGTGTTTGAACGCCCACACTTATTTAATAGACACCGACACATGAAAACAATTATAAAACTCTTTTTGCCTTTCCTTCCACAACCACCCCATGCCCCCTCCTGGTACCCACGAATTAACACCCTCCAAGCACGGTGCTATCTGTGCACTGTGCAAGGAGGGCTACTCATACCACGAGATTGCCCAAAAATGGGTGTCTCTCTCGGCACTGCTCACTACACAGTCAAACACGACAAACTCTTTCACACCCGCCATACCCTCCCTTGCTCAGGCTGTCCCACCACTCTTGCCAAATGGAAAAAGCGCTTGATCCTCCGTGAAGTCCGCAACAACCGAAAGACACCATACAGAGGCATTGCAGAGGCTATAGGGGATGTTACAGAGCGACAGATGCGCAAGGTTGCCAACTCCGCTGGATACCACCATCATATTGCGCATCGTAAGCCCTTTCTGATCCAGGAGGCTGTCAAGAAGCGCTACACATGGGCACGGAAGAACAAGGAGAGGAACTGGGACATCATCGTCTGGATGGATGAGACACAGCTGGAGTTAGGGGAGAGGGTGGGGCAGGAGTGTGTCACTCAGAAGGCTGGTGAGGAGTTTCTCCCTGAGAACATCCAGCCAACGTTCCGGAGTAGCCGGAAGTCTATCATGTTGTGGGGCTGTGTGGCCCAGGGTCGCAAGGGACCACTCATCTGGCTAGACCTGGAAGAGGAGCAGGAGCAGGATGGTTACGAAGGGAAGAGGAGGGGAAGGAAGGGCGGGCGCGATGGTGAGCGGTTAGTGCTCTGCAGGGGTGGACCCCAGGGTGTCCCAGCTTATACCCCCACCCCCACCCCCAGAAACCCCTACCCCTCAGCCAGGGGTGGGGGTTTTCGAGGGTGCTGCAGGAGGGGAGGGGTGGGGGTGGGGGTATACCCCAGGGTACAGATGAAACTTCATCAGAGACATTGTTCACACCATGATCGAGCATAGTTCTATCACATAAAGCAGATACAAGACTATGCTAACACAGCTTTATACGATCCCAACCATCCTCGAGAGGTACTTCATCATCGCCGTCGAGCTCCTGCAGGTTCTCAACAACCTTCTCCACATCAGTGTCATCAACGAGGTCGAGAAGCGACCACTCGCTGAGGCACAGCAATGCTCGGATCGACTGCACTGACAAGCCGTTACGTACGTGCGGGAGAAGGAGCCTACCATGACTAAATACACGCTCGATGTCTACGGAGGTCCCTGGAGACACAACGGAGTTCCACTGATGTGAAGCTTGCGAAGAAAGTAACGAGACTTACCAGGGACAGTGAGGTAGCTAAGGGCCATGTGAGAGAGGCGGGGATACTCACGGCGGTGGTCCCACCACCACTGCACGGGGTCCTTGGTGGCGACGGGAGGAGATGAGAAGTACCGCTGCACCTTGTTCCCTGCACTGGTGTTGCTCACGTGACGGCGCCGGAAGATAGGAAGATTGTCGAACTGGTTGCGTTCCTGCAGCGCAACGTGAACACAGCGGGTGATAAGAATGTCGATCAATACGCACCTTGGGCTGAGCCGCTGCATCATCTTCAGCCCTATCGGCATCGTCGTCCGTGTGTGCGGATTCTTCATTGTTGGCAAGAGGGTAGTCGGCATACTTAGCTTTGAACTTCGTGATCAAGAGCTTCTTTGTATCCCGTATCCATCGGTCCTCCCAGCCAGCCTCCTTGATATATTCAAGCTTCCAGGCGGGGTGCAGCACTGTGAGCAAGATGTCAGCACATATTTTGGAGACGAGAGGGAGCGGCAATAACTCACTCATGGCGAAACGGTACAGCTCAGCCTCATCAGTCTTGTCATAGTAGCGATTACATGTCTTGCGGCCAAGGGATGCAGCAGCGCGGACAGAAGGGAGGATGTTGGGGTTGAGCACCATCTGCGCGAGTCGCTCGTCGATATGGTCCATAGCGGGGATGACGGTGACGAGATTTGGTGATCCAGACCACGAGAAGAACTGAGTGGCATCATAGAAAAGCTGCCAAGATGTGTGAGCGAAGTAGAGCAAGCAGCAGAGAACAAGCTGGAGAGCGAGGCATGTACGGGCACAGGCGCACACGTATGTACATGGTCCGTGTGTGCAAGCTGCACGTGCATGTTTGACTCGGATCTCGAACTGGAAGGACGCACCTTCAAGACATCGTGCAGTTGCTCTGCGATCTGCCAGTCCTCCTCATCTAACTCGTACTCTCGGAGCTCGTACTTCTTGCTTCCTGTGATCTCATCGATGGCCTTGCGGTATTTCAGCGTGACGTCGAGCATCTGGTAAGTGGAGTTCCATTGTGTGCGAACGTCGCGCGGCAGGATGCGTGGTGCTAAATTGAGGTCTTCCAGTATCTTGTTCCAAGCCGGCAGCAGAAGAGTTGAAGAGTTGACGATCTTGAAGGCAAGGGTGCAGATGAGAGACAGCAGGGGTCAGCAGGTGAGTCCTTCAAGCTCGAGTGCACCCACCTTTGTCAGGACAAGCTTGACAGGGGCGATACTCTCGTCCAGGTCAGCCCGTTCATCCTCATCCAACTCGTCGTGCTCATCAACATTCCCATCTTCGTTGTCATCATCACCGATGTCCTCGCTGGCCCCTGTGTTCAGTCCAGTCGTGTACAGGTCAACATCACCCAGGAGAGCTTTGATGGCTTCTTCGGTGGCGTTGCGCGCTTCACCTGCCTTCTCCTTGCCCACATCGAAAGGCCTCAAGACCAATTTCGCGCACAAGTTCATGATATGGTCGAAGCACCGGGCGCGATTGCTCTGGCCACTGAAGTCCGGCAGCAAGTTCTTGAGTTCTTCGACCATTGTATCATTATTCGCCGCGTTGTCTGCCGTCATGCCAAGGAGCTGCCCATCGTAAGCCTGATTTGTTGCATGCAGCCATGATAACATAACTTACCTTCTTGCTGATACCGAACTCGGACAGCATCGTCTCGAACGCCTTTGCCAGCGCCTCGCCCATGTGCAATTCGGTGACTTCGATGACGTCCACTATCCAGCAGGAATGATACAGGTACGCCGTTGTGATGGAGATGTACCGTGAATGCTACTAAGGCCTTGTGATTAGAAGAGGTCCACGCATCACACGTGAAGCTCAGATCTCCATCAAAGTCCTGCGCGCCACGCCAGCCCCCTGGTCAGTCCCTGTTCCACTTCTTCAACAACTGCAACTCACCCTCAACATCTTTGCTATCTGGGTTTGGCACTTCGCAAACACATGCCGAACATCGCGCGATACCATCAATGGGGAAGGAATCTTGTACTCCGGGCACCCAGTTTTCATCAACTGCAAGAACGCGCAATCGCGCACGATCTCATAAGGCCTCTTGTTCTCTGCGACCCATCGCACGATCCACGCGCTATCGCCGACATCAGAATGGTCCATCAGCGACTTCAAAAGGTACGCACCGGGTCTCCTTCGATGTGTGTTGACGAGTTGAATAGCTAATCTTTCCCCTTCCCATGCGCTCGAAGAACTTGGTTATCGTGCCGGTGCGACCGAACTTCTCAACCATGGGACGCGCCTTCTGATGGCCGCCACCTGCTGCCTTGGACCCCTAGCAGGCAACCGCATGGCTTGTCATGTTTCCTGTCGATGTAGTGTCTTCCGTATCTTGGTACAGTCTAATTGTCTCTTTGCAGCCAGGCTTCGCGCACGTGAACTCATGTGCAATTTTTGTAGGAGTGATCACAACAATCTCAACCGTGGGTTTGTAGAATGCGTAGATGTAGGAGTTCCATCGGGACTGCCAATTTTCTGATATCATGTAAGGTCCTGGAGTCCGTGCAAGGCAGTGAACACTCACTGAGATCTTGTTTCAGCTCTGTCATCTTCTCCGTGCTCAGCATGGGCGCATCACCATCCTCCTCGTCTTCTCCCACACCCATGGTGCTGCTGCGAGGCTGGACATCGTCTTCGTCTTCGGCATCTTCCACAGTAGGGCTCTTGTAACCACTGCTGGTGTTTGAGTCTACCGAGATGGCGCTCGACGCGTCGTTCCCCTTGTGTTTCTTCCGGACTTTTGACGAGATGTTCGATGCCTGCCGTTTGAGTGCGGCAGTGACAGGCTTGACCGCTGCTGTCACTGCCTTCTTAAGCTTACCCATGTTGTGTTGTACTTAGTCGCATTAGCTTGCTCTTCGCCCATGTATTGTGCGCGCTCTTGTGCTTATATAATGCTCCTGAAATGGGCAACAACTATACAGTTTCGGAATTGTTCGTTCTGTCTCCCGGAGCTTGCCGGAGGCACCACCTGCGTGCACACAACTCATAAGTTAATGATATCTTAGATCTATAACTGCCTGTTTCCAGAATCCAGTGCAAAATCCCGGGGTGGCTGAGGGGTACTGGGGGTTGAGAGGCTTGTACCCCCACCCCTACCCCTCAGCCACCCCTACCCCTAACCCCTGGGGGTTACCCCCACCCCTGCAGAGCACTATGAGCAGTATGTCCACCAAGTTTTTGAAGGCCCTCTTCTCAACTTCTACACCACCATAAACAAGGAGAGAGATGGGCGTATGCTTGTGGTTGAAGACAGAGCCCCTGCACACACTAGCCAGGTTGCTAAGGCTGCTCGAAATTGCCTAGGCATATGCTCCCTCACCCATCCTCCAAACTCCCCTGACCTTAACCCCATTGAACCACTATGGACCCTTCTCAAGACTCGCCTGGGGCGTAGACGGGGAGCTCATAAATCCCTTGATGCACTTTGGCAAGCAGCACAATCAGTATGGGCAGAGTTGTCAGAAGAGGAAATGGGCAGGGTGATGGGGAGCATGTTGGAAAGAGTTCAGGCTGTAGAGAGCGCAAAATGAGGGCATACCCCTTTCTAACTATGTATAATGCAAGGTCACTTGGCTGTCTACCAGATGTATGCAACATTTATTTTGTATGACTTGATTTGAATATAAACAACAAGTACAAATTCAACGGGTTTTGGGCGCTTATTTGGGCGTGCTAACGTTTTCTGCCAGGGGCGCGGGGGGGGGGGGAGTATCATATGGATGTTATCATGCACCTCTATGTCTGTGAATGACTTGCAAGGTTTGTTTTACCTAGTGATGCAGGGTCTGGTCCAGTCCGGTCTTTTGACCCTTTTTGGTCAGGACCGGGACCGGGACCGAGACCGGACCGATCCAATTTTTCAGGACCGGGACCGGACCAAGCGCCTACCAGGACCAGACTGAGACCGTGGTCCAGTCCCGGTCCGGACCGGTCCAGGACCGATGTGCAGTCCGAACCGGTCCCGGACTGGTCCAGACCGGTCTCAGCACTAGAATTTTACAGCACCAGCCAGCATTGAACTCAGGCATCCACCAAAATGGCTGGAAATACACAAGCACTCTACCAACTGGGCCATAATACCTTTACAAGCCCTGAATACAAGCAGAATCTATTGGCCTCTCACTCAGATAAGATAAGATGAGATAAGCGCTATCAAAAATGCGTAATCTGGGTCAACATAAGTCATGATAAGCTCATGAAATGGTCAAACAATTCACAAAATGTTCAAATAAATTGCGGAAATTGCGAAAAATAGGGGAAAAATACCTGATATAATAGCGGTCCAGGACCGGTCCAGACCGGTCCAGGGCGGTCCTGAACATTGCCCGAGGTAGCTAGGACTGGGACCAGGACCGGTCCTGGGACTGGACCCTGCAATACTAGTTTTACCTTTTCATTGTCTCTGGGACTTTTTTGAGCTTCGACAACTTCTGTATAATACTACTTTCATCTCTGTATTGTTTCTTTGACTTATTCCCATGCCATTGTCTCCTCAGCATTGTTCTTTCATTGATTGTACATTGTTCATGTATCATTGTTCTCTTTTCATTGTCTGAGCCAGAACAATAAGACTAGTGACACTTTGGTAGTATTTGTAAATTTCCCATAGAGACAGTATATAAGCCCCTACCCTTTGAGGGTTGGAGGACGAGGTTTTTCCTCCCACTCTCAAGTTGAGTGCCCTCAAGTACACCCGTCAGTCACTGCGAAGTCAGCAGTCTTCTCATCATTACTCTCTATATCTATGAGTCCTAAGCACACCTGCATGTCTATAAACTGAGGCATCCCAGTGATCCTCCAAGTGAAGTCAAATACAAATACGATGCAATATCAGAACTTAGAAGTAGTCAGGCATATGTACGAAGTCTCGATAGATCCAATCACAGTTCCATCGAGGAACTATTCAGCATTGACTCACCTTGTCTCTACTTACTCTTGCAGGTTGAGCATCATAACTACACAAACAACTGAGATGAACTCCGATCCCTGTCCAATCTGAGAGCCTCAAGTGAAAGCTATTCTATTGAAGTAACTTTCATGTGCATCAACGTTGATCGAGGAACAGGAAACAGCAACTAGACACTTTATGAGCTGGAGAAATTACTCTTGATGGCCATGGTGAGCACAGTGCATTGACAGAACAGCTCGCATGGCTGGGTGCATGACTTCTGGTAATGGCCCATCTGGCCACAGTTGTAGCAGGTGATCTCAGAGAGGGGGGTTGTGCTACGAGGTACATTATCAGCAAAATCCCAAAATGATGCCAACAGATTGCACCAATTGCATTTGCTCGGAGGCTTGCAACTGATTACAATCCATCGCAATCTTGTCTGACTGAGTACGAGGCCCAACAGGCAATTGTATCTTCTTGCAAGTGAGTTTGACCAAACAGTGCCAAACACAAGTACCGCTGGAGTCCGGTCATGATCGTGGGACTTGTGAGTGGCAACCAGACGAGTGCCAGCGAATCTATTTAAACTCAATGATGAGCTCTGCAGGCATCACATCTCTCCCACCAACCCCCACCAGCCACCACCACCCCAAAAGCTACCCGAGGCCACTTACCATACCCCTTTGGGCCTCTCTAGGCCTGCTGAGGCCGGAGGCTTAGACACCCACAAGAGACATATGTTCCCTGTCTGCACACTTCAAAAGTGCGATATGTACTTAGTGTATGCTATGAGCTGGCTCAAAGGTCAGTCTTCTGTATCTGCCTCCACATTTCGAGTCGGATTTACCAATAACAATCCCGGGATGCCATGCTATGTAATCCCACTCTCGCAAAGTGGCGGAGAAGGTGGGTCTTTGTGTTACTATCCTTCTAGTCATCCTGGTCAGGTATACTTGGGACCGAAATTGAATCAGGTGAGAATTTCCTAATTTTACCCTGCCTTCTGTGCTGAGACAGTAGGATGGCAGGCTATGACGAAGAGCACATGGTGTCACATCTTCGGTAAGTTTCAGTCTTATACTCTGCTCACAATTTACTGACTGACACAAACATTATTCAATTTGCAGATCTGCTTGTCAGTATGTCATTGAATGTACCAGCCTGGTAGCAGGTATGTCTTCTGGCTTCCATGTAATCATCCTGATCGCTGACACCAAGTACATCTAGAGACATGTGATCCAGAATCAGCAGCCCCATACTAAGTACTAGTTCCGCCCCCAACTCCTGAGTTCCTGTTCATTCCTTGTATTTAGACGAGTGTGCAATATAATGAGATATGATTCACTTGTTATCATCTGCGTGAATCTGCAATGCACCCCAGCTCCCTAGAAGCAAATCAAATAAGTATGGCTCATATGCATGCAGCATCACCAATCCTTATACTCGTAACAATCTCATACAAGAGGCGTGAGAGAACTCAATGATTGCATCATATTGCATCAGAGTATAACCACCTTGCAGTGAGATTGTGTTGAGTAGAAAGTACTGACATAAGATAATTCTCTCTTGCAAGCCACAGGGTTGATTACAAATGATTGCAATGCTCCTATGTGCTTGCACCTGCTTACAATATTTTTGGCATTTTGCTGATGATTGGCAGGCCCAGGCAGGGGCATGCATGGAAATGTGTGCCGTGGTGTGAATGTGGATGGTCTGAGAAGCGAAGGCAGTGGGTGAGCTGGTGGTGGTGGAGAACAATGGGATGGGAGGTAGTGCCTGACAGGACTCCTCATTGATAAGGTGGGAAATGACGTTGTTGACAGTGAGTTCGTCGGAGGACATTGCATTGAGGGTGACAACAAGCTGCTTGTACAGGGCAAGGAGATCCTTTGTGAGGACAATGATCATGTCCTGGTCAGTGATAGTAGCACCGATGTCCTTGAGCTTGAAGGCAAGGTGACAGATGTCTGCAATATGGTCTGGTCATTGTGCTTGGACATCATGAAGAAGTCACAGCAGAGGAAGAGGTGTGTACTGAAGCTATGCAAGTAGTGCACATTCTCGAGGGTGGTCCAGAGCCTGTGCGAGTCATCAGTGCTGTTGGAATGTCCCAGCTGTGGCAGCATGAGCATGAGGCACATCTCCGAGAGGGTGATGTTGTTCTTCTTCACCCAAGCCTTCATGGCATTGCTGGTGTCTGCACCCTGGGGGTGAGTCACCATGCCCAAGACAACTTCCCAGGCTACTTGCTTGGTGAGAAGGGCCTGCATGAAGTGGCACCACTCGGCATAGTTTGTGATGTCGAGCTTGTTGAAGGACAGGGCCATGACATGTGACATGGGAGCGGGGAATGGGATTGGTGGGAATTAAAGACATATGGGAGTGGTGAGAGCTGCTTTGGCAGGGCTAAGTCACGATGCACAGAATGTCCTCTGACAAGGTTACATGTTTGTGTAAAGTTTGCGGATTGTACAGGTTGCACTTGACTTGAGCCCAAGAGACAAGTGATGAGAGCGACAAGGAGGTGAGGGAGTCTTGTTGCAAATGCATGAAGTACAAGGTTGATTAGCTAGACCTAAGTACAACAAGATAATTAATGGCAGGATTATCCGAGCAAACGGGCACCAAAAGCCAATAAGGCCAATGGCCTGGCTTGAGGTGTTTTGGGCCACAGGCTAGGCTGTCAGGCTATGGCCTAGTAAACACCCATATACTGGTGCTGGAGTGGGCGTGATCACACATATTTTGGCTGCTAACATGCTTGAAGACTCATGCCTCAAAGATGAATGAGTCAGTGAGTGTCTGATCATTATTTGTGATTGTTAATCTCTCAAGCTTCCCTTGCCTGGTCCCATAGACACCCTGAGCCAAGCCAAGCCAGGCTTCAAATCCTGGCTTTTGGCCTGGCTCAAGATTCTCTGGGCCTGAAGCCACTGCAAGCCAGGCCAAAGCCATCGCTTTCAGGTTAAGTGTTACATTTGTGCTCTCAAGTCACCAACTCTGGTCTGGACCTGCTCCGGACTCTGCAACTCTGGTCTGTCCAACATGTATTTCTATTGTCAATCACTCTTCCCCTTTATGCTTAGTTACTTGACCCGGACTCCAGTCCTATCTGCCCCCACTTGTATCCACCTCCGCAATCTGACTCCACTTGATTTTGACTCCATTCAATCTGTTCTCGATTGTATCCCTTCCTTAATTTGATCTTACTGTACTTTGTATTGGCTGATCATTAGCTTCCACCTGACTCTGGTTCCTGACCTCCTCTACTTATGTCTTGGCTACTCCTCTCCAGACTTTCAGACTTTACTACAAAGCTTCCTTGTAGCCACACTTAGACCTCAATTCTGATATTCCATTACACTCCCCATTATGACTCTGAGCTCAATCTATTCTGTTTGCTCTTCTCTTATAGTCCGATCCCTCCGACTGGACTTCTGACCTCCATCCTCTGACCTCCGATCCGACTTCTGCTTGACTTTTCATCTCTGGCTTAACTTCCTTTCTACTTGGTATTATCTCTTGCTTATCTTCTTACTTATGGCTTGCTCCAGTATAAACTCCAGATCTCTTGTCCATTCTAAATTGACGACCTTTGTGAATCCTCAAGGTGTTAATCAATAGCTTCACTGAAGTCTTCATTCCTGCGCACATCCGTCTGAACTGTGTAACTCCAGAACTCTCTAACTCCAGACTTCACCCAGACTTCATCCCGGCATGCACAGTCTTAACACCAAGCCAGGCCAAAGCCGTGGCTTTCAGGCCAAGCCAGGCCAAGCACAACACTAAGTGTGAGCAACAAGTAGGCTTGTTTCCACTTGTTTTGGTACCAGCACCCAAGGCTGAGAGTTGCCAAAATGGCTGGGCAAATTGGGCGCACATTTAGCACTTCTTCTGCACACCCACCATGCAAAAATTGACTTGGTGAAATTTTTGAGCTTGGGCCTTTGAAACCCTGTCATCATGCCTGCATTCTTTACTGTAGCCCTTCTGTGAGCTCTTGTACTATGTATGGGTTATATGATCATATAGGTTCTATAGCAGAATTTGCTTGTGGAAATCTAAATGCCCCAAAACACCCTACTTTGACCTGCTGCTATGCCATATGGTCAAATCTCTATAGTATGAGTCACAGTCATGTGTAATGAGCCATTTCTAATACCTGTCTAGTTTTTTTGGACTGTTTAGTCAGGAGGAAAGTTAAAGAAACTAGATGGCAACCAGTTTGGGTTGTAAGAGAGGGATGAGGGTAATTTAGTTGAAGATAGAACTAGTTACAATAGTTATCTAGTTGCGGATATATGAAACATCTGAACCCAGTGGAACTAGTTGACAGTCTAATCAGTCATTTGGAGTAATCAGTTCTGATGTCCCATATGAACCCATGAGGTCAGAATAGCCTGAGGGCACCTAGTTACTCACAGAACTAGTTGTTGAGTGAACTAGAAGTTGAGTGTGGTATGAATCACATTCAAGTAAGTTCAGAAGTGCCTAATATCTTCACAGCCTACTCTAGTCTGATGCCGAGGCATCTGAAGAGTTGTCCCAATACTCATTTGTGGTATACATATTATCTGGAGCACCACAGATAATGTACTCAATGATGTCTGCCCACTCACTAGATAAACCATGACTGGTTAGTGCGCATGGCCAGTCTACCAACACATGGCCAGTCATCCGACAATACATTCCAAAGTGGCATGCAAATGCATACAGCAGTATCTGTTGCTGGGTCAACTCATTCTACTTCATGCCTGGAGTTAGACAGACTGATGGCAAGGAGCCACAGCACATATGGGTGATCATGAACCTTCTGGCCCAATGTGGAAGAAGTGGATCTTGTGTGTCATGTCAAGCTGTTGCAGGTCCACCTTCAGCATAACATCTGATGAGGGGAGTTGGAGCTGAGAACTGAAAGGGCAATGAGGCTGTGGAGATGCAAGAATGCAGGGATGCGGGAATGCAGAGATATGCTAGTCAGACAATGGGCAACAGCAAAGCGGACTGGAACTGAGAAGTGGGGAAAAGTGCATTCTGAGTGTTAAGCTCAAGGGTACAAATAGGATCCTTGGGTGCCCCACAGGTTGTGCTCTAGAGCGGGGCCCCACCACATCACTGCTTGACAACTGAACCAGGCTTGTACCTAGAATGGCAAAACCTTGCCTGTATATAATGTAAAGCCCTCTGGCAAACTACCTGTTTGTGATAGAACAGAACTCCCACAGCCAGTAAGAGAATAGAGGGTTAGGGTTAGGGGTACTGCACGATGTCTTGAAGGTGCGTCCTTCCAGTTCGAGATCCGAGTCAAACATGCACGTGCAGCTTGCACACACGGACCATGTACATACGTGTGCGCCTGTGCCCGTACGTGCCTCGCTCTCCAGCTTGTTCTCTGCTGCTTGTTCTACTTCGCTCACACATCTTGGCAGCTTTTCTATGATGCCACTCAGTTCTTCTCGCGGTCTGGATCACCAAATCTCGTCACCGTCATCCCCGCTATGGACCATATCGACGAGCGACTCGCGCAGATGGCGCTCAACCCCAACATCCTCCCTTCTGTCCGCGCTGCTGCATTCCTTGGCCGCAAGACATGTAATCGCTACTATGACAAGACTGATGAGGCTGAGCTGTACCGTTTCGCCATGAGTGAGTTATTGCCGCTCCCTCTCGTCTCCAAAATATGTGCTGACATCTTGCTCACAGTGCTGCACCCCGCCTGGAAGCTTGAATATATCAAGGAGGCTGGCTGGGAGGACCGATGGATACGGGATACAAAGAAGCTCTTGATCACGAAGTTCGAAGCTAAGTATGCCGACTATCCTCTTGCCAACAATGAAGAATCCGCACACACGGACGACGATGCCGATAGGGCTGAAGATGATGCAGCGGCTCAGCCCAAGGTGCGTATTGATCGACATTCTTATCACCCGCTGTGTTCACGTTGCGCTGCAGGAACGCAACCAGTTCGACAATCTTCCTATCTTCCGGCGCCGTCACGTGAGCAACACCAGTGCAGGGAACAAGGTGCAGCGGTACTTCTCATCTCCTCCCGTCGCCACCAAGGACCCCGTGCAGTGGTGGTGGGACCACCGTGGCGAGTATCCCCGCCTCTCTCGCATGGCCCTTAGCTACCTCACTGTCCCTGGTAAGTCTCGTTACTTTCTTCGCAAGCTTCACATCAGTGGAACTCCGTTGTGTCTCCAGGGACCTCCGTAGACATCGAGCGTGTATTTAGTCATGGTAGGCTCCTTCTCCCGCACGTACGTAACGGCTTGTCAGTGCAGTCGATCCGAGCATTGCTGTGCCTCAGCGAGTGGTCGCTTCTCGACCTCGTTGATGACACTGATGTGGAGAAGGTTGTTGAGAACCTGCAGGAGCTCGACGGCGATGATGAAGTACCTCTCGAGGATGGTTGGGATCGTATAAAGCTGTGTTAGCATAGTCTTGTATCTGCTTTATGTGATAGAACTATGCTCGATCATGGTGTGAACAATGTCTCTGATGAAGTTTCATCTGTACCCTGGGTATACCCCCACCCCCACCCCTCCCCTCCTGCAGCACCCCTCGAAAACCCCCACCCCTGGCTGAGGGGTAGGGGTTTCTGGGGGTGGGGGTGGGGGTATAAGCTGGGACACCCCGGGGTCCACCTCTGCAGAGCACTATTAAGGATGGTGGAGGCTTTCAAGGGTTTGAGGAGAGTAGGGGTGGGGGTCACCCTCGGGATACGGCTTCAATATGGCAAAAGCTTCCTTCACGCGCGCGAGACGGTGGACGCTGAGGGGACTTCGACCTTCGCAAACAGCATCTTGAACATATCTTGAAGAGGCTCATCATCGACGATGGTAAAAGGGCGATGACATCGGGTGATCCAGACAGTGGTCAGATATCGGAACTCGGCTTTATTGTACGTAGAACCGGCAGCGAACTGGGCGATAGATCCCTGGCCGGTCACAACCTGCGGGTTACATTTGTCAACGTGCCTGTTCAAGTTGGTCGTAGATGCATCGGTACGGACATGAGTACGCTGCTTCAAGGGGTGCCTAGGAACAAGATGTTCGTACTATGGGACATGGCAGGGGGTACTAGACGACTCACCTCAAGCACCAGAACCTATACTTGACGAGACCGTCCTCGTAGACGATCTCGGGAGACATCTTGAAGTGCTCATAGACGTCAGAGGTCCTTCTCCATCTGGGCAGCTGTAACATAGCTACTTAGCATGCATGAGTAAGACCCAACCACAGCACGACGCACCCAGTACCTCCGCGTCCGTCTGAATTGCCACCTTCCACAGCTCATTGCACCTCTTCAGACGCTCAGCCTTTGCTGCTTCGCTCTCGGTGATATTGACAATGGTGTTCTGCGAGCTGCTCGCGGCAGCAGGAGGGTTGTCGTTGTCGTCGGGGACCGGCGAAGATACTCGGGCGCGTTTCTGACGTGCCATAGCAGTGCGACTTGGTGGAGCGGGGAGGTATGAAGCAGGAAACGGGGCTGCAACTTGCGTGCGGGCAGCCACTGCTTTTTGTAGCCTGGGCTGCCATTGACGGTGTCAAGCCAAGGTTCGGAGGAGACAAAGAGGCCAAGGAGAGAAAGCAGAATGAAAGCGGCTGGCCAATGACTGCCGGCTCAGCGGGCTACCAGCTCAAAGCACAGCCACCACGCCTACCCGCGTGCTTTGGCTCTGCCGGCTCTGTACTCTCACCGTGGCTACCTCCTCATCTCTTGTTGCCCTAAGCTTTGGCTCGCTTCACCGACACTTGTGTTTGTCCTTCCTTCCTTCACCGTCTATGCAACGATCTGGTCTGGACTCACAAGGACGCCCCACAAGAGCAGAAGCTGCAAAAGGACCTAAGACAAAATGCCTGGGCCATTAGCCATGGCCTGTGGTCCGTGGCGATGGTTGTACAATGTGCTCGCTGGTGGGGAGACAATACGGGCATTGGTAGTAAAAGGTATAAGAAGGGCCTTGAGGTACGTTCCCTTCCACCTCAATTGTTCGTTCCCCTCACAATGTCTCGACCTCCGCAGCACACCATCTCTCCTCCCGACGGTGTCGCATCTCCCCAGCATGTGGTCTCTGCTGCTCGCCACGACGCTGCGCTACCCCAGCCCATTGCACTTTCTTCTCCAGACATTCCTGCAACGGCTCAGCCCGCCGCGACTCCTCATTCCAACGGCGTGTTGCAATCCCAGCGCACCGCAACTGAAGGACCCGATCTCATTGCATTGTTCACAGCTATTGCCCTTCGTGGGTTCATGGGTGACTTGACTTGCCTCTTCCATCCGGGTCAGCTCCCCAACCTCACCCGCATCCAGAATGAGATCCTCCGAGTATGCATGGAAATCCACGGCTATCATGAACTCCTGCCTAGGACACAATACAGTGTCGTCCAGCAAGTTTTGTACGGTGTGCTTGTGAGTAATCATTCACTATCTTCCTTGTACTAAGTGATGTACTGATACGGCCGCTTCAGGAACGTGCGACGTTCGTAGTCCCTGCCTCTTCTTCTGTGTCGGCAGAACGTGCTGTCAGCGCAGCCGCTTGTGCCCGTCGTGGCGGCCAGATCGTCACGGACACCTGGTCTGTACCGCGTGGAAGATGCCTCTACATGCGAACCTTGATCTTGCCTGGATGGGGCAGCGCTCTCCTTGACGTTGTAGATATCGAAGGTGTCGATGATAACCATGTACCTGATCTAGTCGATATAGAGTAGAGACCTGAATACAAGCCAGTGGACATCTCTTCTCATACTTGCACTGTCCGACCCGTGGGTACTTATGGGTGACCCATGAGTTACCCGCACTCTCCAGAACCCGTGAGTGACTTGTAACCCATGGGTATGAACTCATGGGTATGGGTAACCCATGGAAACATACCCATGAGAGTACAGGTGGGGCTCTGGGATTTCGACTACCCATGGATATGGGTCGTGGGTAGACCCGTGAGTCACTCATGATGGTCCCTAACGTCCAGCAGGAATGATACAGGTATGCCATTGTGATGGAGATGTACCGTGAATGCTACTAAGGCCTTGTGATTAGAAGAGGTCCACGCATCACACGTGAAGCTCAGATCTCCATCAAAGTCCTGCGCGCCACGCCAGCCCCCTGGTCAGTCCCTGTTCCACTTCTTCAACAACTGCAACTCACCCTCAACATCTTTGCTATCTGGGTTTGGCACTTCGCAAACACATGCCGAACATCGCGCGATACCATCAATGGGGAAGGAATCTTGTACTCCAGGCGCCCAGTTTTCATCAACTGCAAGAACGCGCAATCGCGCACGATCTCATAAGGCCTCTTGTTCTCTGCGACCCATCGCACGATCCACGCGCTATCGCCGACATCAGAATGGTCCATCAGCGACTTCAAAAGGTACGCACCGGGTCTCCTTCGATGTGTGTTGACGAGTTGAATAGCTAATCTTTCCCCTTCCCATGCGCTCGAAGAACTTGGTTATCGTGCCGGTGCGACCGAACTTCTCAACCATGGGACGCGCCTTCTGATGGCCGCCACCTGCTGCCTTGGACCCCTAGCAGGCAACCGCATGGCTTGTCATGTTTCCTGTCGATGTAGTGTCTTCCGTATCTTGGTACAGTCTAATTGTCTCTTTGCAGCCAGGCTTCGCGCACGTGAACTCATGTGCAATTTTTGTAGGAGTGATCACAACAATCTCAACTGTGGGTTTGTAGAATGCGTAGATGTAGGAGTTCCATCGGGACTGCCAATTTTCTGATATCATGTAAGGTCCTGGAGTCCGTGCAAGGCAGTGAACACTCACTGAGATCTTGTTTCAGCTCTGTCATCTTCTCCGTGCTCAGCATGGGCGCATCACCATCCTCCTCGTCTTCTCCCACACCCATGGTGCTGCCACGAGGCTGGACATTGTCTTCGTCTTCGGCATCTTCCACAGTAGGGCTCTTGTAACCACTGCTGGTGTTTGAGTCTACCGAGATGGCGCTCGACGCGTCGTTCCCCTTGTGTTTCTTCCGGACTTTTGACGAGATGTTCGATGCCTGCCGTTTGAGTGCGGCAGTGACAGGCTTGACCGCTGCTGTCACTGCCTTCTTAAGCTTACCCATGTTGTGTTGTACTTAGTCGCATTAGCTTGCTCTTCGCCCATGTATTGTGCGCGCTCTTGTGCTTATATAATGCTCCTGAAATGGGCAACAACTATACAGTTTCGGAATTGTTCGTCCTGTCTCCTGGAGCTTGCCGGAGGCACCACCTGCGTGCACACAACTCATAAGTTAATGATATCTTAGATCTATAACTGCCTGTTTCCAGAATCCAGTGCAAAATCCCGGGGTGGCTGAGGGGTACCGGGGGTTGAGAGGCTTGTACCCCCACCCCTACCCCTAACCCCTGGGGGTTACCCCCACCCCTGCAGAGCACTAGAGATGACATGGGGGCAGTGAGATAACGAGTGACTTAGCCTGGCAGTGTTGAAAGGTGGGGAGGTCGTCGAACTGGTTGCAGCTCTATGGCGGACATGAATAGGGTGATGTGAGGGTAGGGAGACATAGGATGTACCTTCTGTGTTGCAGCATCACCATCCGGGACAATCGTCTCCCAAAGGCCCTCAAGACGGCCTGGACCGGCCGCGAAGTGTTCAACATCCAGGAAGACCAGCGGATCGCCGCTCGGGCGGAAGAAATCCGCGAAGATGGCAAGATACGCATCGCCGCAAAGTTGAGCAATTGTTGGTGTCCTTCTCACCATAATCAGACTCCTCGGGGATGGGAAAATCAACATACTTACGAGTGTACTCATCGTGCAAGAGCTGCTTTGCATCCCTAATCCAGATGTTCTCCCAACTGGCCTCCCTAAAGTACTCAAGCTTCCATGCAGGGTAAAGGACTGCTGTCATTGCAAGTCAGCACTGCCATGTCACCATAAACAGAGATAGATACATACTCATAGCCAAGCAATAAATGATTGTATTGTTCGTCTTTTCGTAGTATCAATTATAAGTCTTGTGGCCCAATGTTACATTCCATGCCCACAAGGCGCCAACTCCGGTCCGGACTCACTCCGGACTGCAAAATGGTATATTGTCACCCGCGATGAATCATCGGTCATCCAAATTGCTGCTCTTGCCTCCCCTATGAAGCATCTGTCAACCCCGTTTTACAGCTCCTCCCCTCCTCATCCCACCACTGCACTACTTGGTACACTACACCTTTCACTGTCCCCGAGTACGAGAAAAATGCCATTTTCACCATAGCATGCTTCCATGTCGATGTAGTCGCGTTCAAAATTTGGTCGACCAGTGAGCGCCTCCCTGGCTTTTCCCTCCAGCGTCTCTCCCCGCGTCCTCCAATTTCCGTGGCGCCCTGGTAACCTATTCCGGGCCGGCGGGCGCGGCCCATCTTTACCAATGCGCCCATTGTCCGCGCTTCGCCGCACGCCCTGTCCTCGGTTACCGCCATCCGTCGAATCTCCCGACATCTCGCGCACTTACCACCAGCGCTCGTTGGTCGCGGTCAACTACCGAAGCGCTCTGCACCAACTTCCCACTGTCCCCCAACCGAGATGCTCCTTCGTGTTGTACGACGACTCAACCTCGTCCAACCGCCCGTTCTGTCTGCATCATGTTCACCACCACCAACCTTGCTTCTTCGGTTCTTCTCCTAGCCATCTGTCATGCCCCTCACCACGCCAGTATTATCTTCCTCTCCTCCTCCCTTCGTCCATTATCACTGAGCGTTTCCGTCCCCTGACACATCGTGTCCGCACAATATGTTTCGTTCTAGCAGTACCGATCTTCTCGCTGTACCCCGAAGGGAACATTCCCTTCAATTCATAACTTTACTCCATTCCCCTTTGTCTCGGTGTAGGTCGTCCTCTCGGCGCGCCACCTCTCTCCCACCTTGTCCATCACCATGCTCTGCAACCCCACATTCCAGCCTCATAGAGAGCCAACGTACAAGTCGCTGTGGTGTGATCGACAAATATGAACCAAACGACCGTCTATCCGCCTTAAGAACCAGGCTTTTGCGCCTGCACCTTCATCTCCCGCGTCGTACTCAGTCGCACGCACGCTCAACAGGCCACCCTTGGTCGTCACTTGACACCCCGCGAAAGCTTTCCATTGCCCCGTGGCGATCACCTTGTACACGAACCCCATTCGGGCCCGATCGGGAGGTATTGCACTATCATGTAAGGCATAAAGGCGTCCCATCCACCTCGCCCTACGCCACGATGACTAACAAACTAGCAGCCTCCGACTGCCTCACAGTATCCGCCGGACTCATCCGTACGCAAGACGCCACCGCCCTCGGTCGCCCGACACGCACAGGTGGGGTCATCTCCAACGCTCCCTGTCCGCCGCTCCATCCCAACTGACATTGATTCTCATTCAATCAGTATCTTTCGCAGCCCGTCACGTTATCGACCACACCCACCGTCTCCAAAGCTCCTCTCCAGACATGCCGTCCAACAGCACACTTCGTGAATCCCCTCCCTCAACGTGTTCATCGCTAAGGCCACTCCCCGAAACCCGGGCAGGGCTGAACTTCACTCGGGTGTCGTTTTCCCTCCATCGTCAAGTGCTGTCTCCCAGAGGACGCAATCCGCACTTCCTACCTGCGCGTACTTATCCCACGGACCCCTGAGAGGTTCCCGCATGTTTCCAGATCTCCTCGAGCAGTTCTCAGGACCAGGGAGCCTGTCAGTTGAGACAGCCGTATATTCGTTCAGACGCAGCAACGGTGAAGCCTTGCTCCCAGCCGTCGCTTCGCCCACATACCTGTCGCGGCCAAAACTCACCAACATCCATGCGCTTTCCCAGATACGTACACTCGGGGCTCCCTTCGGCGAGCTCGAACCTTCCTGACGTATGGATCGCCGCCGTGTGTCATTCTCGGTCCATTTCCATTGCGCCCCGACACTGGAAACACTGTACCTATAAACCTTCGCCTTTTTGTACGACTCACACAATGTTCAACATCGCTTCCCCAACTTCTCAACCCTCGTGCTCGACATATGGCATTGTTATGATGCCACCTCCCTGACCTCCTCGCTGCGTTGCCGAACCTCCACTGGCGACACGAGCTTAGTGACGGAGGTGCGCACGGATATCGGTACTGCATGGGCCTTCGTGCTCACCTGGAAAGCCGTCAGGTACCTGTGGCTCGACGTCATCCAGCAATGCGACACTGCGAGTACTTCATGGTAGGCGATGTGCTCGCGCATACTTACCCCCGCGGCGCGTCCACTCTAAGTATACCTGAACATGGACCCCATAATCATCATTCTTTTCTTGAACACTCGCGTGGGGTGATGCCCGCAACTTATAGACCGTGTCGCCTTGCGAAGGCCAGTCCCCGAATCCGGGCTTGTCGGTGCGGCTCGCTCGACCGCTATCTCACGCTGAGAGACCTTCAGGCAGGTAACTACCGTCTTCTACCTTGAATCCGCCCACTGTCATACACACAGAGTGTAGAAGTTAGTATGACAAAACGGCGCAGCGACCCGTGCGCGTTGTCTTCCCGTATTCATGTCATCCGGTCGGAGTCGGACATGACATGACTGCGCAGGAACGGGCTACATGACGTTCCTCTCGACATGTCGCACCTCCTCGTCCGGCCTCCGCCTATATATATACCAGTCATAACTTATGTACTTCGAGGATCCAACCTCACCCTGTGAAACCCGCGTGCACCCTCTACCCTGTTCGTCAAGTGCCATCCTCGCAATGGCTACGAAATTCCCTTGCAAGCCACTTCGCACGTTGTGCTCAACACCTGGTCAGTCCAAGTAACTTCCCATGGCCTAGCCAAGGGAACTCCACGACCGCGTTGAACTCCACGACCACGTTGGCCTGGCGCCGTTGGCGTGCCGTGCCAGCAGCACGCGCCGGAGGGTGATCCACTACGGTCACAGCGGAGATTGCCCCTCCTTCCCCGATGGCTACCAGCCCGTCGTGGCAGGGCTGCTGGAGTTGTCCACCCAGCTCATACACGATCCCGATCACATACGTGAGGCGCATGTGAGAATCGACCGCAATGGTATCATCGCTCCGGACCACGGGCGGCACGACGATGTGTTCCAAGCTCTGAGCGGCCGTAAGTATCCAACGGTCCTCTACGGAATCCGCCCGCAGCAGGTGCTACAAAATGTATGAACACTGGCACGCAAATTGCTCTATGCACACTTACCGACACGCCACCCGCCCGTTTGGTGCCATTATTTGCGCGAGCCATGGGTACGCTGGCAGCGTGCGGCGGGGGAGGCTGAGTGCGCACGATCTCCTCGATCCAAGCGGGTCGGCATGTATAGGGCGCACTCCGTTGGGCTAGCAATATTGCGTAACTCCACACAGTCGCCAGGCGCGAGTACAGCCCCGGTTGAGCGGACCCATGCAGAGTATTCGTGCCCGAATATTCCACGTACGCAGGTCCTTCCACGTACGCAGCTCCGGTCAATCCGTTCGAGATCCCCTCGTGTGTTCCCTCCGTTCCTCCTGTGCACACACGGATAGCACCGTCAGTCCACGGGACTTCTAAGACGCGCGCAGCCCAACGTGCCGTCACACTCACAGCGGATGCTCACAGTTCAGCTCGGCGAGTATAGCCTTCCATTTTGCGGTGGGTCCTCCTCCACGAGGTCGGGTTCGAAAGCGGCTGTAACAGAGGTAGGAGTTCGAGAGACCACGGGGCGCAACCGGCGACGTATACGAGTACATGAAGAGGACATGGGGGCATGGGACACTGGAGTCCGTGGGCGCGAGAGCGAACAGTGACACGTACATGCGCGTGCGCGTCTCTCAGGCCCTGCATTGTCGAGCGCAGGGTTTCGTCCAATTCGGGGGAATTTGAGCCATCCCCTGAATGCGTAACGCGGCAGCGCTGCGTCTCCTACCTCGGCAGGTCGGACCTATCGCGATTGACCAGGAAGCTGTATCTACTAGAGCAGGTCAGTAGGCTATGTCGTTTCGGATGATCGTCGAAGATGTACCTGTATGCCTGCCCCGCGCCGAGACAGTTCCGAACATGTCTCGCTACTCCCTCCTCAGCCTCTGCGCCGTCTAGCCAGATAGGGACAAGATTGGTTCTTGCAGCTCCTCAGATTTGGGATGCACGCGGCTCGTCGGATCTTGAATTGAGCAGACAGTGAAGAGGACAAGGCGATGGTCGTGGACAGGAAAGCCTCGAGGACTGTCTTCGAAATGGGAGACGACCGTGTAGTATAGCCATACGTACATACCTGGGAGCCCTCGGTGGCTGCCTCCCTCCATCGCTTGGAGCCGCAGTCGCGGGTGACCTACAGCACATGCAGGCGCGGCCCAACTACGCCTATCCGAGGGAAGGTCTTGTAAGAGCATCAGAGGGCTCAGAGGTTCAAGTCGCCAGTAGAAGGGGCGGGTGATGCAACTCCAGGAGTGATAATGAGTCCGCGACAGACCACGATGGCCGAAGTAGTACTTACCGCAAGGTTTCGCCAGAAGAGAGTCATCGTGGTAACTGCAGAATCAGGACGCGCTTGAATCCGTCGTCCCACCACCACCGACCCCGCGCATCCCTGGCCATTTATTGGAACTGTAATTATCACCCCGCACTCCTTCATTTCCTTCGCCGTCACTGTGAACCTCCTCAGCTGCGCGCCCAGTCGTATGATCGGCCGCGATTCTGCTCGATATCGGCAACGTCACCACCTCCCACCTCGCTCGCGCAAAGTAAAGACCCACGACCGGTCGAGCCTTCGCCGCCCACTGTTGCACCAGCGTGTTTCGACGAGAATAGTGTTCTTACACGGTCTCAGGCCCGCGTATACATGGCCTTGGTGTTTCAAACCTCAATCACGGCCGCACGGTGTACACACACAGTTCCCGAGGTGCGTATCGCCGTTCCTGGTTATGCCATGTGCATGTCATCTCCGTAGCTGCGATGCATGCGGTCGTTGGTACCGGGAAGCACAGGCCCTCGCCACGCCGTGTCTATCTCTCATCAAGCCTGTCACCGGCACATATGTCTTAGTGCTCACGCCGCACCCGACTGTTCGGCGTACCATTCCCTGTCCCGGTGCATTATGCATTACATAGCTCCCATCCTTATTCCCCCATCACATTCCTAAGGACGTTCCACCCTACCACGACGATGAATACTCCCCAATGTCACCACGACGATCGTTGCACGTACAGTCACAGCCTTTAGTCCTTTCATGTCAGGACACCAGAGACGAGTTCCAGGCAATACATGATTAGTCCCTATTTCATTGCACGATTAATGGGCACTGGCACCTCCAGCCTCGGCGTAAGTACTCGGTGGCTCCACTCCAGCGACAGGTTACCGAGTCGAGCGTACGCCTCCCATGCCTGCTCCCACCGACTCTCCGGTCTCCCCACACATCCGTCCTCGATCGCCTGTGCCATTTCGGTCCTCGATATGCCGGTGTACCATTCCAGCGCTGCAAAAGCCAAGTAGACTCTTCCCGCAGTAGCAGTCTTCACATACAAGCGATCGAATGGACCTCCGATTGGCTGCAGGTCTCCCAGCTTGTTCGCTAGGAACGCGACCAGAGCCTCGTCACCCGCGTCGAGGAGTTTGCGCTTCGTTCGAGGGTGATCTGCCGCGCCATGGGCGGTCCGCGAGTCGAACCATTCTTGGCATGTCATGGCGTTTTGGGATGCTCCAGGTATGCGTTCGCCGTCCTCATCGTATCCATGCGCCCTCATGCCATCGCGAATCAGACCGCTGAAGAGGACGTCTGCATGGGCTTGGCCAGCAATGACGTTGCTCATCACAGGCAACAACGCCTCCAGATGTTCACCCAGCGCTCGTCGGCGAGGTAGCCACCCGGCGACATATTGGCGGTACGAAACGTGGTATTCCAAGTCTGCTGGCCATACCATAGGTGCGATCTGTATACTGATCAGCATGACATCTCCGGGCAATGCGCATATCAATCACCTCGTCCTCGCAAAGGCCTTCCACGTGCTGCATGTACGTCTCCCATTTCATCGTCGCGGACTTCTTCAACAACTCCCTCGCTTGGGCGGTTGCCGTGTCTGTTATGTTTTCTCCTTGCAGCCATAGGAGATCCGCGTCTGGTTGAAACACGATCCACACGCTCTGTCTGGAAGCCTTTACCGAGGTGACGAGACCAGGTACTGCCCTATATGCACAACCAGGGGCTATTTCCTCCTCGTACACGAGTAGGTGCCACTCTCCCACCGCGGGTATACTACTCCGACCTCATTAGTAGTTCGTCACAAGACCCTATGAGGGGCACCACGTACCTTCCACCCTCGGCTTGTTGCGCATCCTCCGCTATCGCGGATGTACTATCTTCCACGCCCCCTCCTGAACTCTCGCGGCCTCGGGATATAGACGAGCGTAGAGTTCGCGTCGACGGCTGCACGGTCACTTGAGATCGTCTACGAGTTGCAGAGACTGACTCCTTGCCGATAGTCGTGTCCACGTCCTGTATCAACGACGATGCTACCTCGCTTGGAAGCACAGGTAGCTGCGCGTCTCCAACCTCCGCGCAGGATTCGGCGGCCACCAGGCTGTCGTGTCTGGCCAGTTCTGGCGCAGACACGAGATGCACCGAAGTTCGCTCCGCACGAATGTCAGCCTCTCCGTCCATGGGCGACGGGAGCTGTGTACCCTCCTCCGCTACCTCCGTGGTATGGACGTCTGGTCCCGGGTCGCGTTGGGCGGGACCGACAGTGGGTGCTTTCACCTCAGCGGTGCTCGGAATCGGATTGGATCCTTGCTCCATATCGCTCGTGGAAGGATTGGGGCTTGCCGAACCGAGCCCTCGTGCGCCTCCTGAAGACGTGTCAAGCAATGTGGCACCGTTCTGTGACGCGGCGCCCGTGGGGAGTAGACAACCTGCGCACAGTGCAAGGCATCCCGTCAGCCATCTCTCCTCTGACATAGAATTATGGTCCGTACCTTTGCCGCCCGGGTTTCGTGTCTGATGTCGCCCGACTGATCCCCCTTCTGGAGTTTGCAAGTCGCGGGGATGACTCTGGGCGATGGAAGGCGGAGGCTCGGACGCACCCGCAGGAGTCTCTTCCCCAACGTGATGGTGGTCGAATTCGCCAGGGAGACCGCCCGCCGAAGGAGTCATTCGCGACGGTCCCATCTTCCGCGGCGAGAAGGGCGACGCCATGATGTTCACGTCTCCCTCGCCGCTCCACCACTCTGCATCCACGTCGTCACACTCCAGGGCCGTCGCTTGCAGTGTGGATGCACTCGCGCTCGGCTCGCATGCTCCATGAGCGTCCGCCCGCACGCTAGATGACCGCTGTGAGATCGCCGCCGCTGCGATCTCGCGGCCCGTTGGATGTTCATTGCTGGCCGAGAGTGCACCATCGTTCGTGCTCACATCGTTCGGCACCGGCAATTCCTTCAAAAGGCGCAGCGCCATCGCTTTCCGTAATTGTCTGGCATCATCACCATTGAACGTCCACCCGGGTCGCTCAGGCTTGCGACCGCATAGGCTCTCTAGGGCGAATTTCAGGGTGTAAGCCGCGCAATTGTACGTGTCCTTCTGTTGCGGCGCGCTTTCCTGCTACGGAGTAAATGCATTGCGCAGATTCGCTTATATGGCACGGGACACTTACGTTGTCCACTCTCCTCTGTACCCACCGCGTCTCTTGGAAGTTCGCGCCCATACGCGCACGGTATTCAAACTCCACCATTTGGACCAGACGCTGTTCGATCGTTGTCAGCCACTCCTTCCCACCTGATCAGAGTGAGACTCGCACCTTGTGCATCGCGGCCGCACGGCGTTTGTCATGCAGACTATCATATACCGATATCCTCTCCTCTCTGCAGTCGATGATCGCGCACATGAAATGTTGCTTCTCCTTCCAGTAGTAAGGAATGATGATCTGATCTTGTTCAAAGATGTTGACCTGTTCGACGCAAGGTTTAGTCAACACTCGAAGGTGACATTCTGTTCGCTTGATGCGACTGGGTGCTCACCTCAGGGTACCAAAATGACGCGGACTTCTTTGGAGGCACGAGCCCGCCGGGTAGATCTAGTGGAGACGCCTTCCTGATGTAGAACACGTCCGACCAAGTGTTCACAACGACCTTGCTCAGGTCAGGGCAGGCGGCTTCTGGTCCGTCGCCGAAAGCCCGATCCCAGATCCCATTGCGGAGGTCTTGCACCACCAAAGCGAGTGCGGCGTCCAGGATCTCGTTGACCACCATCTTCGGTTCCAGCAAGTCTAGTAGCTGGACGTGGTGGAATGTGTCGTTGGCGGCCCGCCATATTGTGTCGCTCGGCATGGACCTGTACTTCCTCAATTTCTCGTGCAGGCATGGGTCTTCGAGTACAGACTGTGGTTGGATCGTGTACGGTGGCCCCGAGACCAACGCGGGGACGGGCGGTGAGATCTGCGACGTGGTTGACCCTGTGTCTGTAGCTGGCGGCTGGGAGAACTAGTGGGGATATCAGCATCGTGGTATCCCATCCCTGATGGCATGCAGGTCGCCCTACCGTGGCACCGAGAGTATTCCAATCCACGCGCGCCCCAAGCGGGGCGAAGATGTCTTTGATCAATGCAGTTGGCACGCCTCCAGCACCCGTTCGGTATGCGATCCATATCACGGCGTATATTCCTTTCAGGTCAGGCACGCACAGATCGACAGACTCCGCCTGGTGTGGGTTGAAGTCAAGCAGCGTTGCCCAGGCGAAGAAAGTCGCCCAGAAACCACAAGAAAATGAATCCACTTGGAGACCCGTCGGTGTCGACAGCACCATGTGTCCCACAGGCAGGAGCCGAGGATCAATCTGTCGGTCACATCACGCTATCAGCGCATATTCATGTAGGCATGGGGACAGGGCACTGACCGTTGTCGCATCGCCGGGCGAGGTCTCGGAGACAGGGGGCGTGTGCATGATCCTCCGTAAGCACGCCGTGATAGCGAGCTGATCGGCGAGGTCTACGTGGGTGTCAGTTGGCAGGGAATTCCAGGTTCGCACTGAAAGCGGTTCGTTCAAGAGGTCATGATCATGCAACGTCCAGTGAATGCCATCGCAATGCGCAAACACCATGCGGTCCACTTTGCTGTCCGCGCGGCTCGCAATCAACTCCGCCAATCGGGACTGGCCTGCCCCTCGCAGCTGTTAGGTAAGGTAACATCCATGTCAGCTCAACCGGCGCGCTGCATGCATATAGTTTCACTCACTGCGGGAATCAGATTGGATGAGGGACACGAAAGTGTCTGCATAGCACTGGCGAGCTCCGGATCAGGGGCGAGCCAGAACAGCATCCGTCGCGATCGGGCCACTTCAGAGTTGTTCAGAATTTCGCGAAACTCGAACGCCTCGTCCAGCCGCCACATGTACGTAGCCGGGATCCAACGCGTGAAGTCAAAATCTTGCATCTCGAACTCTTCCGCCCGCAACGGGCCATCGAGGGCCATTGGCGGTGGGGCCGCGGTGTTCGCAGGTACGTCGGCCTCGAAGTCCATCTCCGGAATCTTGGCATACTCAGCCGCTTGGCGGAGCGCGGTACGCACGGCCTGTGTTCCCGCGAGCAAGCTGTTGCGTGAGAGTCGTGTCGCTTTCGGTGGACCAGGTGGCCTTGAGAATATGGGTCTCGAGTTCCCTGGCTTCCGCGCCAAGGGTGACGACGCACCATGGTACCGTTTTGAAGATGTCTTGCGAGAGGGCGTACGGTGTGGTTGGAGTGGAGAAATCGCAGATGGACGACCAGGAGAAGCACCGCCAACTGATTACGGATGGGTTAGATGAAGGGCGTCAGATGTCGAGTGCTCATGCGTACCAGTCGGATCCTGCAAGACCGGCAAGTCTCGCAGCCACTCTGCGGTCTCCGCGTGCTTCAACTCGGCCTCGTCTTCTCGTTGCAGCCTCTTGTAGACGTCATCGAGCTGGGTGTCCAAGACTTCATCAGACCACAATCTCTTCTCTTTCGGGAGGCCCAATATCTCCTTGCAAAGTCGCGATGGTCGCAGGCGTCGTCGTTCTGACTTGACTTCTTCCTCTGTGATGCCACGCGCATCAAATCAGTTCGGACATGTGCGTTCGAGGACCATGTTCATTACCTTGCCATTCCTCGATCGGTCCGTTGACATGGTATAACGAGGCCGCCTTGAGGTGAACGCACATCTTACCAGTTTGTTCGAAGCCTTCACACGGGCATGTGGGTACACTCAATGATATGCCTGTCACTCTGAATCCGCTGTCGTCATCAGCACTATAACCGCGGAAGTCAGTGAGCTTCAGTTGTGTGCAGATGAGGTCACTGCTTACCCAGGGATCTCCACTGCGAATGTGTCTCTCGGGCCTTTGGTGACGCATCCATGCTCCCACAGATTATGAGCCTGATCATTCAGTCGACGTATATCCGCCGGGATCACCCTATCTTCCGGCGGCCAATTCTTGAAGTAAGGAAGGAAGTCGTGAAGGATTATGAGAGCCAGGCGATCAAGTCTACTGGCGCGCTCAGATCACATATTAATCTGTGTTGCGGTATCGCACCTCTTGTTCTTGCGATGCTCGAGGAATATCGCGTCAAACGTCCGGAATGATCGTTCAATCCAGTTGTTCGTGTTCCATGTGCCATCCCGAGTCTGACCTTCTGGTAAGCCGATGTCGGTGAAGGTCGCTGTGGGCGGTCAGGGTCGTCATTCGTCGTCGCGAAAGGAGGTATCACTTACGTAGCCAATCGTCCGTGAACCAATTCACCTTGAAGTAACGGTAGATGAAATCGTACTGCTCTTGGTAGCGCTTGAGGTCTGCGGCCGACGTCGGCTGGTTCTCCTCGTTGGTCTTGCGTCCTTGCAAGACGATCGCGCGCTGCACGTTGCGGAAGAAGGTCTTCTCCGTTGCAGGCCAGTCCTCCATCCGACGACAGCGTTGCAGGCGCCGGAAGTGGTAGATGATTTCCGCTTTCAATTCGATGCCGAGACGCATCGGGGACCCTCGATCGCCGCTGTCGCGCTCCAAGCGGGTTATGGCCTGTACGACGTGGAACTGACACAGTCGAATCACAGCCTGAGGATACGCTGTGACCCAAGCTCATCAGCCCCACTCCTTGCCGAACATGAGGTTACCTTGACTCACCTCGAAGAATCGCGTGCAGCTCCGACCAGCACTTGTCAATCATGAAGTGAGAGGGCTCGTAATCGTCCTTCAGCCAGCGTTCCGCCAACCCGCGCAGCTTGCGCTCTTGCTCGGGCGTTCGGGCTTCTATCTCCGCACCTGCACAGGATCGTCAAGTCAATGTTACGTCAATGTCCTGTGGTTAACGCGATCTCCCCACCTTTCGTTATCGCCACGGCGCGTTCCCTGAGTTTAATCTTCGTCTCAGCTAGAAACTTCTCCAGGGTGTCAGCACGGGTGTTCGCCGACAGAAACACGGCTCCTGCGCAAAGGTCATTAGTTCTTGGTCCGAATTCGGAGGCACGATCATCATACCCGGTACCGCATGATAGTGCTCGTCGACGGCAATGAGTAGTGTCACAGCTGCGCGATTTTCGTTCTTGTTCCGCCAGCTCGAGTCTAACGCCCAACCGCGTTCTGAGCCGTGCAGGATCAGACTATCCATCGAGAAATCGTCTGTGAGCGCGACCATGAATGAGGACAGGGCATCAGGAAGTTCCAAATCATGAGGGGTGTAGCTGAGACGGTGTTCAATCAGTGGACCATCTCAAGCAGTCACCGCACCGGCAAAATTGACGTACCAGTAAATACGATGCGTGTCTCTCCTAGCCAAGATATGCACGGCGAACAGAGGGTTTCTGTCCAGACGCTCCCTTTGACGCACCATCTTCAGCATGTTTGACATCTGTTTGCCTTTCGGTATGCGGTGGGGAGGCGGGACGTAGATGTCCGGGATCTCATCCTGCAGAGCACGGGTCGCCGCGGCATCACCTTTGGCCTTGGCGTTGAAGAAGGATTGAAGGCCTGCAATGGGTTCCAGCGATCCGTGATCAGCCATTACTGTCTGTCTTCGGTGGCGCACAGTGGCAGAGTCTCACCTTTCTTCACGATAGACACTTTCGCACCTACGACCCGCAGACGTTCCAGGACCATGAGCCGTATGTGACGAGAGTGTTGCAGGTATTTGCTCTGGGAGCGTGTGGCGGCGGGATGTGAGTGCCGAATCCATATATGCACTTTAGACAAGTCGTCCGCGGTTACCTCCAACTGAAGTTGTTAGTCCATGAAACGCAGTGGCGACATCAATTCGTCTCACTCACACGCAACTTCACACCATCGCTGCACCTTCTCCACCGCGTCCGGAGTTCCACATCGTCTTCATCAGCCCCATCAGCATCCTCATCCACCTCTTCGACGTTGTCCGCTCCCCCTCCCACGCCTTCGTCCTCTGAATCGGTCTCTTCTTCGGCGTCCCCTGCGCCACCGCCCCCTTCCTCCCGCGCAGGTTCTTCTTCTTCCTCTTCTACCGCACGATCGTGAATCCCCGCGCAGTGATACACCCATCGCAATACGGGGCGCCTGGTCGACATTGCTTTCTGGAAATCGGCCTCCGCGATTCCTTGTTCTCGGTCGAAGCTTACCATCAACTCGCGAGCACGGATGTCCGCTGGAGAATCTCCGGGATGACCGATCCAAGTAAGCTTGGCTGCGCGGGATCGCTTGAAGCTGTGACACAGATAGTCGTTGAGCTGCTTTCCAAGTTAGCCTAACATCGCTGGCGAGCCATCAGTGAATGCGCACCTCATGTTCGAACCACTGGTATACTTCATGGGTCGGCACATCCTTCACATGCGTCCATGATCCGTCTTGCTTTGCGGGCGCGAGGAAGTCAGGTATACGCCGAAGTTTGCGCAGTGGTTCAAACTCGGCAAGGCGGCGCGCGGACATCAGCCGGGCGCGCAATTTCCCGAAGGCACTCAGAGGTTCAATACCCTTCGCCTCATCGGCTTTAGCAACCACGGCTGGGGGCGGGGGCGGCGCTGGGGCGGCCGCCGCCTCCGCGGCCGCCTTCTTGCGCTTCGCTGCCGCGCGCCCGCGGAAAATAGCTGGGGGGCGCCCTCTACGGGGGGACCCTCTTCTCCTGCACGTTTGCGAGGCGCCATTACGGATGTGGTTTCGTCGCTGCAGCGTGGTCAGGGCGCTGTGAGGCCCATGTGACGCTAATGAATCACATACCAATCCACAAGGGGATCTGGCCCTCTGGGACCTTGGGCGGGGTCGCGCGCGGTGGAGGCGGGAGTTTCACCAACTGACGATAGGATTCGGGTCGATGGCTAGACAAAGGTGAGCCTGCTATCGCCTCTCAATGGCTGTACACTTGCCTGTGCGTTGTCCTTTTGGCTCGTTAATGGTATGCCGGGGCGTTACAAAGTGGTCTTTCGTTGGGCGCGTCAGCAGGCATGGTAAAATCGTGCTCAGAGAGGCGGCACTCACGGGCGCAATTTGCGGACTCTGAGACCCCGCCAGCTGTAACTCTGGCAATTGACCCCCGTGCGTCAAGAGAACAGACTTGTGCGGCGGTAGGCGCAGGGGTCAAAGGTGAGCGGTCTTGAATAATTGAACGCGAGCTCAAGTCTCCAAGAGGCGTAGAGCTCATTATCCCGCGCGGTTACGAATTTTCCCTGATCGGCCCGTCCAACGACCTCCAGCCACAGGCGTCGTCCCAGCCCTCCATTTCGAAAGTGAGTTCGCCTACGGCTTTGCTGTCCTGCTTACTTACTGGCCTCAAGGTCTGCACGGCAATCGCTTGTGCGCGGGGGCAAAATGATATACCTCGCGTTGCTGTTCTTCGGAGTCTATTTCCCGGCCAAGCGAGAGGCTACACAGACTAGTGTTTTTGTCGCTCCGATACTTGGGCGGTGCGTGGGCCGCGATGTCCTGGGCAGGCAGGTGGGAGTCTGAAACGTTGAGGGCCATGATGTTGTGATGTCACCAAATGGGGACACGGTCCGCGAGTTGCTCTTCACCAACTCGGAGTGGTGCATGGTAACCAAGCCCCTGGCACTGTCAATAGGGTCAGTCCCCGTCGCCGCGCCAATAAACTAGCAAGATTTCATACCTTAGAGCGGTCAGGCTTGACGGAGCCCAAAATCAACCTGGCCGCGGGTAAGTTGACCGTGACATACGCGGACGTGACATCACGGTCACCGGTGTACGCGCGTCCGTCCTGCCAGGCCTGCGACGGTCGGGCATCATTAAACTTTGAACTCACCGGTATAAACCACTATGTATACCTCTCGTGCCGTGCGTGTCGCCCGCCCTCTCTGCAGAGCTCCCTGTCACTACTCCAACTCCTCGTTGGTGGCGCACCCCCTCTTGAATTCGCTGGATATCTTTGCGTCCACGCATTATCCCGGAGTGGTTGTTCTTGCGTGCGCCAAGCGAGATTTCGATTCTAGTCCCAACGAGCCTAATTTGTCAGCGAAGCGCGGCGCTGGAATCGCACCCCCTGCATGCAATGGTCCCTAATGGTCCTCGCGCGTGCCTCAGACAGAAAGCTTTGGCGCGCCTCAAACGGTGCCGGACGGTCTCGGACGGTACAGAGCTTATTCCTCGAAGACCAGCGACGGCGTCTCCAGCCGCGCCGTGCCCCACGAAGGTCGGCACACGAGCCTGAGCGCGGTGGGGCGGTATGTAAGTGGATATCTACTTGCGGGCATATGCTCGAGCAGGAGCATACATCTCACCAATACTTCAACCCAAGCAGATCAGCTGCCGGGACCGTGATGACGGTTCTCTTCAAATTGCAGTCGGGCGTCGGCCTACCTTCACGCCGGCTGCGTTTCCGGCTGAACGAGCTGGTGTCCAGTTCCCCTAGTACCTCCTACCACGCGCACTGCCGGCACTCAGGTCGGCAAATATTCTACTCCTGCTTGCCGATACGGCCGCCCTGAGCCAGTGTTGCAGGGCAGTCCGTCGGTATCGGTCAGTCCCATATTGTCGTTACCCGCCCCGACGCTGATGGGCGTGAACATCCACCTAACGCATGGAATCCCTCATATTCTGCATGTTCTGGATAGAGCAGGAGTCTCTCCCAGCTTTGTCTCTTCGTACAGCCTTACCATAACTGAGCCCCATCCTGCAAGTGAAGTGCCAACGTACTACTGTCACGTTCTTCGTACTAACTGTTCCTGTCAGTAGGAATGGCCCGGGGCGGTGTGACATCTCAGGCTCGAGCGGCATCTGTGCCCGCTCCCCCAGGTCCAGGACCACCGCGCACCCGACCCCCGCGCTCATCACGCCCAGCGTGTCCGCCTAGCTCTCAGCCCCGTCCTCCTCCCTCTCGCAGTGCTCTCAAGCCACTGTCACGCCCTTCATCACACGCTGCAGTCAAGCCGACGTCGCGCACACGCCCCCGTGTTGACTCTGCGGCCCGGACTACTCGTTCCAGGGCCGGTTTGCTCTCGGACGCCAGGGCAGGGGCGCTCACGCTGGCCTCTTTTCCGCCGGAGATTATGCAAGAGATCTTCCTATACCGAATTCCACTCCGCCTCCCTCCAGCCTGTGTCAACGTTTCTATTCCGTCAGCCAACCCTGCTCGCATCACATCCCCCACAGAGACCGCAGCCTATCAGCGAGGCGTCCTGTGCCTCGTATGTCGTTCATGGAATGACATTATCGTCGGATCTAGTGTCATCTGGTCCCATGTCGACATTACGCCGTTCAGCACTCCCGAGTCGATGCACGCCGTCACTGAACGCTCGGCGTCACGCCCACTCCATCTTTCATGCGTCTTCAGCTCAGGATACCGGACCCGTTTCCCTCTGAAACCCCTCACGCTCAGCATCCTCGAGCAGTGCCGTGTCGTAGCCTCGGCGTTCCGTTGTCTCGCACCCACGTCGACGCGCTGGTCTTCCTTGGTGGTAGTCATCGAGGACGCTGCGACCATGGACGAATGTCTCCAGGTGCTAGACGGGGCCGTCCGAATGGACTCCATTTCGCAAGTCGACATCGTCTTCACCGGCCACCACAGGTCCTCGGAACGCGCGCTGCTTCCATTTCATCACACATTTCCGCCCCCGCGCTCCACAGCACGAGCCCCGACGGAGTCGTGTTCCAGCCACGGTCGCTCACGACATTGACGTTGCGGAGGTGCAGGGTCAGCTGGGCCACGATGGCTGCGATCGTGCCCACCTTGCTCGAGCTGAACATAGATGCCACGACCGATGCTGTTAGTATTCCACAGTTCTTGGGCCTCTTGTCCCTCTCCAAGGGCCTGGTTCGGCTCCTCGTAGGCGGCAACTTCATTCGACACCCCGCCGGCGAGGACGTACCATCGGAGCACTTCAAGTTTGACGGTGTCTGTTTACCGTCTCTACGCACCCTCGTCCTGCGAGATATCCCACCAGGCAAGGTCATAGCGCTGGTCAACAACACTGCTCTCCCGCGCCTGGACTCTGTAGGTCTCGACCTGCGGAGTAAGCCCAACGCCGTCGACGGGACAGATTTCGCCCCGGCACTAACTCTCCTCTCGACTTGCACCCCGGCCACACCATGGTCTCGCATTCACGCACTTCACCTCCGCCGTGCAGACCTCGCCATGCCACTTCTATACGACCCTCAGCCATTCTTCTTCCCGGCCTTCACCGCGTTGAAAGAGCTGAGCTTAGATTTCCGCAAGCTTCAGATTCGGTACTGGATATCCCTGCTGGATTGTACCTCTGAAGGCGCGCTGCGTTCGTTGGAGGCGCTATCCGTCGCCGGTCTCTCCCCTCTCGACATGCAGGAGTATATCTGCGTGCGCCACGATCACTCCCTTCCTCGGTTGCGAATTTCATTAATAGCGTGCTTCACTGTGGACGATGACCGCAGGTGGTTTGGGTGGTTACGAGCGAACACTATCTCCTGTACCGTAGAATTCGATTAGGCCATCTTCCACACCGTCTTCAACCACCATAACCCCATCGCGCTTCGATATATACCTTGTTCTTGGCGCGACCGCTGTTGCAGCCGCCTACCCATGTTACACAGGGACAAGACCGCAATCCTATGACGTCTCAGGGCCCTACGAACATTTGTATCCTTCTCGCATACCTACCGTACTGAATCCGTGCGCAAATAATGTGCCGTGTGCTACGGCGTTTCTACCATCCATGAGGCAGCGGGAGCAGTGGCACAGGGTCCACAGCACCTCGTCGAGTCGTGGCCTGGGGCGGTGATCGTTGGTCAGTTCATGACAGATTTCTTGGCGAACGCATGTAACAGTCTCATTCATATTCTATGTAAATCTTGGTATACACCGGTCATACGTAGCGACGAGGCCGGCCTCGAGAGGGGCCATGCCCCTATACCGCTGGGGAATCGGATAGCTGCATGGTGCGGGCATCGCCTAGAGCTCCCAGGGAATCTCCACGCCGGGACGAACCCGCCCCGCCCGTGCTCACCACGCTCATGCACGAGCTGCAGCGACGTTGGGCCCGTCAGCTCAAAGAAGTCCACTAAACTACCCCCATCACCGAAGTAACGAGGGCGACAGTCACAAAAATACATCGTACGCAGGCATGGTAGTTGGAAGGAGCAGAGACGCACGGGGGTGATGGGGATATCTAACAGAGCATACGGGTCGGAAGAGAACGTAAACCGAGCTCGAAGTGTGAGGTACAAGAGTTGCTTGCGCGTAGAGGACTGGTGGGGATAACAACGCCATGCCGTTCTCAAAAGGGCTCGACGTCGGAGTGTGAGGGAAGGATAAGCACATCCGTACATATCCGCGCCCACGAAATTCATCGTGCCAGTGTGCTCGGCCCAACTAACATCTGACGCAGGCGTGCTGATAGGCGGGGACGTGCGAGGCACCTTCATGCGCCGCAAGCGAAGAAAACGACGATGGCTGATGCGGAAGAGTTCGATAGGAGGCGGATCGACAACGTCTGGGAACTCGTCAACTGCTGATAGCACATACCGACGGCGGATGTCGTCGCGCAGGCTCTCGAAGTTGTCCGGATGAACACAGATGACGAGAGTCCAGGGTAGGATGTCGATATCCCGCAGGATGAAGGCCAGAGCTGCTTCCTCGACGATGATCGCGTTCCAGCGGCGCAGCACGCCGATGATGTGCAAGGGATCCAAGAAGTAGTGTGTGATGATAGCGTGAATGGTGCGAAGGAGAATGTCATGGACCTGGGCTTCGAATAGGGTCGATGTGCGCCTCCAGGCAGACAAGGTGCCTATATCGGACCAGTCTACGATCATGGAGATCACCTCCAAAGGAAGGCTGCAAGCTCATTAACATGATTATACCTCAAGATAAACAGCATGGTGCTCACCGGTGCCACAACGTTGACAATTCAGCCATACTGGTCCTCGGGAGTCTTGGGGGGTGCGTGCACGCGTTCACTGATTGTCGGCGGAGCAAGGAATGAACGAGAGGAAGAAGAGCCGATGGAGGAGCAGTAATAGGCTCGGGCGGGGAGTGGACAGAGTGGACTGTGTATATGTCGCGGGTATGAGGGCTTGGAACGGATCCGAGAAACTCTGCGGGCGCACCTGTGAGTACACCTAGAGGTATACTGTGCCGATTGCGGATCGCCCCGGGTTTTTCGTGGCAGGAGGCTGCGGTTTCGATGGAACCAGGCAAGCAGGGCAGGCAGTCCAATGTTGGGAGGGCCACTGGGCACGCAGGGGTGAGAGAGTCACTGGGGCAAGGCGGAGGATAGCTGCACGATCTTGCGCGGGATAGACTTGACACAACTCGCGCTGCAATGTTAAATTAACTATGGCATACTTACCGTACGATATGGCGCCTTCGCTCAGCCGTGACAGCGGGGGGCGGGGGCCTGCCGGTCATTGTTGAGCCTCTGGCTGAATTGATTTTTCTTGGCGTGTAGGCGCCAGGGCGGACATATCAGGCCTACTGTGACGTCTTTTGCGCAGACTGGAGACCTTGCGGGCGGGCGGGCGGGCGGGCAGACCGTGAAGCCAACGCTGCCCCGGCCAGGTGCACGCAGACGAGTGCGCGGAGGGTACAAGACTGGACGATAGGTTGTGGCGGGTAGATAGACAGTCTGACTCGGAGATATGGCATGGCAAATACGGAGCACTACCAACGATCCATGGCCAGGAGGGGGACATTGCTGAACAAGTCATAAGCATCCTGCCAACGCTCCCATCCCGGCGTACTGAACTCCCCGCCGTGGGCGGCGAAAGGGCCGTACCCGCATGCCGCCCACAGAAACATACCCCCGCCGCTATGAAAGGTGATCGAACGCCGATGCTCGCCGGCCTCCACTGGAAGGAAGGAGTATCGCAGGACGCCTGCCGGGAAGAAGAAGACTGACCGCGGAGGCAGCTCCACGACGGCGTTAAGATCCCACAGCACGATGTGGCCACCGCGCGTGTGGTCATACCGACCGAGAGACACGACCGCTGTCCAGCCGCCCGCGAAGTGCTTTGTGGCAGTCGTTCTCTGGCTGCCCATGGACAACGTGTCATAGTGAAACGTGACCTCGGCGAAGACACTCGGAAGAGGTGGGCGCAAACCGGAATCCTGCTTGAGTATCTCGAGCATGACAGTCTCGTAGTGGTGATAAAGGCGCGGTTGCAGTATCTTGAATAACGCTACCAATGAGAATCGCTGAGCGTGTGCACACCACAGATGTGCGAACACGAGTACTCACCGTCGATAGAACTCGCGAGATGACGGACACAGCCCGCCTCTAGCAAGGCGCTGAGCTGTGCTTGACCACACTCTGGAGTTACCGTCTGTCTCAGCCGCTATAGGAACGCGGATGCAGTGAGTCAACAATCCCAGACCGCTGTCAACGGGACTTACCTGTTCGTCCGGATCGTAAGAGATGCCGGCAGTGGTCGCGCCTTGTCCAGTGCGAGATACTTCCTGCAGCAGCGCAAGGGCCTGAAGGCAAGCAGTGTCCCATGGCTCGTACCTACCCTCACGGGGACTTTCCAACCAGCAGATGAGCTTATCCAGGGAATCGAAACAGGCTATCTGCTCCCTAGGCAACCCGTTCAGCAGGTTGAAAGCTCCAAGGTCTCTCCGCACTCACACAGTATCACCTCGAGAATGGATGACAAGCATGCCGTATTCGACGAGAGCAGTGAGCGTCGGGTCGCATGGATCCGGTAGTTCGCCTGGAGTTTCCGGGGGCATGAAGGCGGAAAACGGGGAAGAGAACATGGATGACCTCGGGAGGCGCGGAGGAACCATGGGATCGCCCAGATAGTCATCAAAGAGGAATGCAGGTAGGACGCGCCTGACAGAGGAAGTTATGGATCGGATAGCTCGGCCTTGCCACTTCGCTCGCATTGTCCATCGCACGCCCGTGCGACTCAACAAATAACTGCGATTTGAGTGCTCGGAGGAGTCGTCGAGGCACTCCGTGACATCGACGAGGTCGCTGAAATGGCGCTCATCCGTGGAATCTTCAGTTCGATCCCGGCAACCGTGGTTGACTTTGCGGGATTCTGCTTCCCAAACGAGTTGAAGCAGACATGCATCGAACGTCAATGCGTCTACGCGCCACTCCTGCAAGGGTCGGTTAATCACAACCAGCTTAATACCGTGTAGCTACTGTAGGGCTTACCACACCTCTATCGAGCATTGGTAGATCCCATGCGTGTGCGCAATCTTCGCGCGGAGCGAATGCAGGACCTGTAACATGAGACGGATGTCAGGGCGCGGATGTGGGCACTTACATCAATGGCACACACCCATATTCGCAGACGCTGCAGCAGGCATCAACGACGCTGAATGGAAGAGACACTCTGAGATTTCAGGGATGACTTACGGGAGGGATTGTCAGGTTGTGTTCTGAGGTCCATGGTGAACGGGCAAGCAGCACCGCCACAGGCAGTTGACGAGTCGGGGCGCCAACGGCCCTATTCGGAGCCAATCGGAGTGTAAACGGACCATCAATTGCCTTATTGCGGAGTCGATCGGAGTGTCAGGCAACCTGGCACTCCCCGATCCGCCTCTGCCTACTACTAGCACCTCACAAACTAAGACGTAGACCACCACCGACGGGAGCAAGCATAGTCTGCAACGGTCATCACTGGTCAAACCTTCATTGCCACAACGGTGTTACGCACATGGAACTATTGCGGTTCTACAGCCTGAGCCTGAGGGTGTCGACGCACGACCAGCCCGCGTCATAGCCGGGGAGTCACATATGTTCACCCGGTCGACCGCTATGAGGGTGCCTCCGCTTGGGACACAGGTGGCCATTACACAGACCTGCTGCGGCGCCCGGTCACCTTAGATTGCTTACAAGCAGTTGAGGTCCCAAGGGTGAGTGAAGATGGTGTGTGCGCACGTCGACGACTTACAGCGTGCGTGCTGATGCAGAAATCCAGGACTGCTCGGGCGCACGGCGGTTGCGTGGTGACGCATGACGCCCGACTGTAGGACGATGCTCGCGCTCAAATACTCGCTTAGCCAGCGACGTTTTTGCATCGCCGTTGGGACTGTGCCCTTCGCTCCTCCCCGCTCCGCACTCACAGTCCCAACCGTTGCGTCGCTCACTCTGGGCCGATAATGCTCGTGATCACCTATCCACACCAGAGCTGGATCCCCCGAGCCCCCCCGGACGTCACCATATACATTACCGAACTTCTCGACATCCGCGCGCTGGTCTGCGTTCGACTGACGTGTTCGAACGGCGATCAGTATGTGTCCGCCGTGCTCTGCAGGCGCATGCGGATGAAACTCCGCCCCTACTTCGACCGCTACATGGACTTCGTCCAGGAGATGCGCTTCACCGGTGCTGTGGTGGGTGGGCAGATGGCGTTGAATGTCCTATATCCCGACATCAATGCTCCGAACGGCATGACCCTTTTCCTTCCTAATCGACTCTTCTTCCACATGCTGGGGTATTTGACGAGCGTCGAGGGATACAACGCAGTCCTGGCCACACGCAAGTGCGACACCCGCGCGCTGCAGGCTCGCACTTGCACCGCGACGCTATCCCGTGGCCACAATGTCATCGATCTCATCCAGAGCGCGACGGAATCCCCCTTGTACGCTCTCTACGGCACATCCACCACGGCATCATCGGCATACTTCTCCCCAACATCGTTCTGTGACCCGTACCCCCTCCTCAACGCGGCCAGACAAGCCCTGGTCGATCCCCGCCAGTCATATCGCGCCTCTATCGTTCGGTGGCCCTATTACGACGAAGTTCTGAGGTTGCGCAAGCAAGGCTGGACGGTCGCGGTGCACGTAGCCGAGCTGGAACTGCGAGGGCCATGCCAGGGGAGACCTCGGTCAGACTGTGCCGCCGCTGTGCGGTACTTCGGGGACAAGGACTGTGTAGCCGGGCCTCTCTTCCCGGTGCGCGGCAGGCCGGAGTTACGCCCGACACTCCTGGTGGATATGGTGCAGGTCTACACGGTGATGTGGTGGAGAGGCGGGCGAGTTTGTGCGCCAGGGTGTCAAGGGAACCTGACCAGAGTAGTGCCAGGAGCCAACACGGTGTATCGGCAGCAGGTTATCGGATTGTGATTCTGTACATAACCATGTACTAACGTACGGCAGTCCCCGCGTCACTGCAGTCGTTCGAGAGATCTCACGACCGTAAACTATTCCTCGCGAAGTCCCCGCGTCACTGCAGTCGTTCGAGAGATCTCACGACCGTAAACTACGCATGCCGAATACTGCTATCGCTCGGGTGAGAATTGCGAGCCTGGAGGCAAGCACGCCCCTGTGCCGCCCGCCGCACAATAATGTCTCGAGGGAGCCAACGGAGACTGAGTGTACGTGTTGGTAGGCGCGGGTAACAATGAACACGTTCGCCGCGGCGACATGCCGGTCATGCGAGTGGCGCCGACGAGCCACTGTCCTTCCACGGCGTACGACGACACTTTGGTGCGAACCCTTACTCCCCACTGCGACAGACACGGCGACCACAGAGATGGCAGACCTGGCTACTATGAGCGACCTACCTCCCTGCCTCATTCTTCGCATCTGTCGACTCCTCGATCTTCGCACTCTGATGAGATTGCGTCGGACCTCGCAAAACTTGTGCATGGAGGTGTCTAATGCGCTCAAAGACAGGCTAAACAACCTTGTAGGGCGGTTCGTCGCCGCGCCGAAGGCCCTGTTGGACCTGCTTACGAGGGAGAACGGTTACGTCGGAGGGGATGTGGCGATGGCATTCCTCCTCCACGACGTGCAGCAGAGACCCTTTGTCCCTGCCGCCCTCGAGCTATTCCTCCCGGCTTCTCGCACATCTTGGATCAAATTCACCGATCATCTCACACGCATCCAAGCCGCCGTCGAGCAGCCCCCGCCGCTTTCCATACCACCACCACCCGCCCGGAGAGCCGTATTCGCGTGGGGAGAGGCACCAGGGACGCGGTGCGCTACAAGACGCCTACTGGGACTCTGCTCGTCTACCGGAGCGTAACCACGGATGCCCTAGTCCAGATTAGCCAGCAGTGGGGCAGCCATCGCATTGCATACGCCAACCTCGCGCACGCGGGAGCGGGCTACCCTATGCTGCTGTTCAGGTACCGTGCGTTGCTCGGCACGACCCCTTCGGAACGCCGGAGAGGTACACCTGCGGAATCTGAGGCGTTGCAGCTCGTACAACGGGACGAACGTCGTGGATTTGACATCAGAGTCTCTCCGAGGCAATGGAGCGACACTGCCGGGCATGGGTGCGGGGCGATTCACTACTTATGTCCGGCACAGGCCCGTGGCTTCCTGGACAGAGGCAGCCTCCAATTCAGGCTCGAACCGCTCTCCACAGACCCCTTCGCACGCGGGCATCCTGGAGACTTGTTGGGCGGCCGTGTATCGGAGGATGTTTGGGACTCGGGGAGATGGCATGGCTCGATCAGGATCAAACGATACTTGGCTCGTGAGGGCGAATGTTCCAGCGATGATTGCGGCGCAGAATATATGTATTTGTTTCATGCAACGTGTGATCGTCATGTTTACATCAAGGCGCACGGTACAAAGGGAGCCAAACGACTACGGAGGACCGACGCGGATGAATTGCACAGAGCAAGCAAGGGGAAAAGACAGCTCCCAGGTCGGGTGATCAGGGATGTGTCGATGAACGCAGCCTTCGTGACGCACCGGCCAACGCCAGGCAGGCACGATGCCCGAAGGAATAGAATCTACGGACATGTGAAGTAGGTGCATGCCAGGCGCACGATCGAGGTCAAAAAATCTACAATCGATTTCGAGTCCCCAAAATGACGCACGGGGCAATCACACATATACGGGGACCCGATCCAGCCCGTCGGAGCCGAGCTGTCGACCTCGGGCGATTGAACCTGGGCGGTGGGAGACCAGGACTCACGAATGAAAGGGCAAATGGGTGTGGTGAAGGAGAAAGCTGCGCGAAGAGCGAGCAGGAGCATAGCGCGGCGTTGGATGTAAGGGTACTGTGACCAATTGTAACGTAGATGTGCATAACGACGGAGAGTAAGGTCGGGGTACGCACATCCAAATATGTCAGCGCCAACGAAGTTGACCAGACCCGTGTGAGGCGCGTGGGCGACTGCGACCACAGACGTTTCCAGTGAAGGATTCGCGTGGGCCGTCGATATGATTCGGAGGCGGATGTAACGGCCGCGGCCACTGCGATACAAGGTCACCTCGTGGAGAACGTCCTCGGCGGGGGACACGTCTGCCACTGGGACGAGATCGTAACATCGTAGAAGGTCCTGGCGGAAAGCTACTAACGTCCTGGAGAGCAGACCGACCGCGAGGTCCAACCCAAGGACATCTGTGTCCCGCAGCCAAAACGCTAATGCGCCCTCCTCGACGAGAACGGCGTCGTGCTTGCGAAGGAGGTGGACGAACGTATCGGGTTGAGGGAGGTAGAATGCGACGATGCGGATCAAGTGGCGGCGAAGAATGCGGCTGACCTGACGTTCGAGCATGGGGAACGTGCGCCTAATGACCGTGAGTGCGTCCATGTCGGAATGGTCCACAACAAGCAGTATGACATCGAGGGGTAGCCTGCGAGGTGTCGTGCGCGAGCTCACCCGGCCGGCGGCGTGCGTGCAGGTCATGAGGGGGTACTCGAGAGCTGAGAGGGCAAGGGACTGCACGGGCGCATGAAGCAGTGCGATGTAGGTGCAACCAACCTAGACGAACATAGAAAACTGGTGGTCAGACCGGGGCACTATGAAAGAGAGGATGAGGAGGTAGAGAGATCTGCCCAACACCGCCTTGGGGTTCCCTCGGGACAGACGAGGTTCCATCCTCCTGATACCCAAGCGCTGTGGGTGACTTCGAAGGTCGGATACCCAACCTCACGGTGTGATAGCTAGGCCGCGCTTGGTTCGGGACATGCGGCATGTAGACGGATGCAGCGGGACGAACGAAGCGGGTGGGAGGAGGGGGGGGGGCAGAATGGTTAAACATGTACTCACTGGTGCGAGGAGAACCCGTTGTACACCAACGATACGAGCCACGCAGCCTCGACGGTAGCCCAAGCTATCATACAGAGTGAGTGCACTGTTGAAAATCAAGGAAGGTGAACGGTGAACACACCTGGGACCCCGGTGTTTGCGTCGGGCCCGCACCGGTGTTCTCGTCGGGCGCGCTGGCACCCGGCGACACGTGCGATTGAGATGTAGGGTCGCGTGAAACTGCGAGACAGTGCGCCGGCGAGCCGAGAGGGTCAACAGGGCCAGTGGCGGCAGAGAAGGGGACGGAGTGGGGGAGGGTCCGACTCGATACACTGCGTACAGAGCTCTCCGCTTGCCAGACCCCTGCCAGACCCACACCACGGACCTGGCAAGCGGAGACGGCGGGGTGTCACACTGGGGCGGGTACCATGGTGTTGGATCCTCCGATCGACGCTTCCTGACGGAAGTTATGCAAAGGTTTTCCCGTGAGATGTATGATCACGCGGGGACCGGGGAAGAACATATACAGGTGAATGCTTGGCGCACTCACGCAACCAGACGCAACGACGAGGTTGGCCTGGCAGTCAGATTAGTGGGCGCACATATGGGAACTACAGTACTTACGGAGCAGGGAGCAAGTACATACTCGGGCCCACTCAGTGGTGACAATGCCGGGCGGTGACTTGGTGTGCATCGCGCGCTGACGATAGCCTGGGAATTGACTCGCCCTGTGGGCGTCCCTTGATACGCGCACGCAACGGCGTTGTGATTGTATCTCCTTGTGTTTTCGCATGGCGCCAACGAACGATCTATCAGATGTTACATCAGCGTATCTTCCATGCTGATTATTGTTTAAACTCGCTTTGGGATGCTGATTCATAGGCGGAGTACCTGCAACAGAGGTAGCTAATGCAGCTACTATGAGGTATTAGGGAGGATAGAGCACAGAGGTGAGTACGGGTCTCATTCTCAAGTGAGCCAGACAGAGGGCGGTGGGCCACACGGGGGACACCGAAAGCATTCCAGGAAAGTAAGGGACAAGCCGCACTCAGCAAGAATGTTTCACCCAGTGGGCGCAAAGGCTGTGCGAGCGTCGTCATCGCGCCTGCATAGCCACCGGGCTGATTTCCGCCGCAGCAGCCGCGAGGCTATGACTGACCTGTCTCGCACTGACCTTGTTGAAGACTTAGCTCCGCAACCTTGGCCCTCAGCACTCTCACCTCTTCTGCCGGAGGTGTGAGACTTATACATGTCTTCGTTGAGGGGACCGCACGCACCGAGCACGTCGACGGAGGGCAACGCCC